>CM056722.1:21355000-22605000 GCA_029844215.1 Przewalskia tangutica
CAGCTTTTCCATACTTGTGTTGCAGGGAAATATTGCCAGATGGTTAAAGAAAGAGGGTGATAAAGTTTCTCCTGGTGAAGTACTCTGTGAAGTGGAAACAGTAGGATCATCTTTTAGCTGTTGTTGTCATTATATTTTAAGGGAGTTTTCTCCCTTAAGTGTCTTAACTTCTGGATTGTGGTATTTATGCTACTCATTCAATCCCCATAGGATAAAGCAACAGTGGAGATGGAGTGCATGGAAGAGGGATATCTAGCTAAGATCCTTCACGGAGATGGAGCAAGCAGTATCAAAGTTGGAGAGGTATTGATGCTTAAACCAATTGATTGAGAGTACCAATTGGGACTGTTACATCTTCTTTAGACTTTAAGCCATGTGATATAAGGGACTTGCTGTTATCTGTATTACTGAGGGACTCATCATTATCTGTATTATTGAATTTTGCGCTTGTTGGTTCTGGACTTTCACTGTGTGTATTTAACATCTCTATATACTGCATCTTTATAGTTGATGTATCACAAAGCTTAATGCTTGGTCCTTCTAGTTCCTACATTTGACTTATATTCTAGTTGGTACTTTGTTTCTAGGCTGGCGCTTTGGTGAATAATATTTTAGCTAATAGCTGAATAATGAAGCTGATAATTCCCCTATTTGCATCAGCTCAGTCACAATAGGCTCCTAATCTCATATAACTGACCTATCAGACATAACTTTCATCTGTGAATTTCATTGTGCCTTGAGCTACATGCCAACAAAAGCTACATCATTGTGAGAATTAATTATCAAAAAATTGATCGATGTTGGAATTTCTGTAGGTGATTGCTATTACTGTTGAAGAGGAAGGTGACATTGCAAAATTTAAAGATTACCAGCCTTCAACATCAGATGCTACGCCTTCACCGAAAGAGCCTGCTTCTCCACCTCCTCCCAAAGAAGAAGCTGCTGAGAAACCTGTCACCCCATCAGAGCCAAAAGTTTCTAAACCTAGTGGGCCTCCAGCAGATCGCATTTTTGCTAGTCCGCTGGCTAGGAAAATAGCTGAAGATAACAATGTACCTATTTCTTCAGTTAAATTTGTTTTGAACATATGATTCAGGTTTACATGTTTTAGCCTTGATGTTAATTCTGCATGCATATGAACATGAGCAGATACCTCTCTCAAACATCAAAGGAACAGGTCCCGAGGGACGTCTTGTGAAAGCTGATATTGAAGATTATCTTGGTAACCTTCTTCCTAGTCTGCATATATACTTATATGCCAGTTGATGTTAATATTGGTTTTATTTCACTGAATTTGTCTCCTTTTTTCTCTTATGGAAGGAAAGATTTCCTTTAAAAGTAGTTGTGTAGTCGTAGAAGAATCAATAATCTTTTTCCCCCTGATAATGTAGCTTTCCGCGGAAAGGAAGCCCCTGCAGCAGCTCCCAAGGCTGACACGTCTCTTGATTACACGGATATTCCTGTTTCACAGATAAGAAAGGTACTATTTACACTTCTAGTGGATGCATCCTCATGTTCATTAGCCAAAATTTAGATGCTTGTCCGTGTTATGTCCAATTCATCCCTTGTTTTAAGTGTTATCTCTATTTTTTGTTTACCCACTTCTTTTACAAGCACAAGGTTTTGTTGTAGTTATACCAGTTTTGGTGTAATCTGTGCAGGTGACAGCTTCCAGGTTGTTGCTGTCAAAGCAAACCATTCCCCATTACTATTTGAGTGTTGATACATGTGTCGACAAACTCATGGAGTGAGTATTACTTTCATTGTCCAACAGCCGAATTTTATTTTTTTCTGTTATTTATCTTACCCGCTGCTTGGTCTGCAGATTGAGGAGCCAGCTCAATTCATTGCAAGAGGCTTCAGGAGGAAAGAAGTTATCTGTTAATGATCTTGTAATAAAGGTATGAAATCCTTCATTAAGATTCACTGTGCCACCTGACAAGGAAAAAGGAAAAGAAAGCAACGGTCTTGTTATCTCGTCTCAATGAGACAATTCCAACTGTATTTCGTGGAGGGTCCAGAAAAGAGAGAAAAAGCCTTGTAAA
This sequence comes from Przewalskia tangutica, assembly GCA_029844215.1. Classification (NCBI taxonomy): domain Eukaryota; kingdom Viridiplantae; phylum Streptophyta; class Magnoliopsida; order Solanales; family Solanaceae; genus Przewalskia; species Przewalskia tangutica. The sequence goes on from CM056722.1 coordinate 21,357,046, forward strand.
AAACAAAAGGGAGGGAGGGAGACTATGCATGGACCTTTGTGCCAAAATTGGGCATCTCGTATATATATAAGGGCAGCCCGGTTCACTAAGCTCCCGCCCACGTCCGGGGAAGGGCCGGACCGCAAGGTTCTATTGTACGCAGCCTTACCTTGCATTTCTACCGGAGGTTGTTTCCACGGCTTGAACCCGTGACCTGTCACATGACATCTCGTATATATATCTCACAAGAAATCTGAGTAACTCAACTTGATTTCTTAAGTGCTGCATCTTGTCAAAAAAACAGTTACTCCTCTGGCCCATTATATATGACGTTTAGAACTATTGGGAACAACAACAACATACCCAGTGTAATCCACAAGTGGGGTAATTGTCAGAAGTGGAATTTGAACCCATGCCCTCTCACGAGGACTAGAACTTGAGTCAGGCGCCTTAGACCACTCGGCCATCCTGACTTAAAAAAAGGGGGCATTCGGGAAGTCAAACAATTTTTTCTTGGCTACATTTTTCTAATAAAATATTTGACAGTAAAAAGTTGTTATTTTCTTTTTATAGGGAAAGAAATTACAACTTTCAGTAGTACTTTTAATTTATCTTCTACATATGTAAATTTCACACTTGTGTTGAAGAAATCAATGTGAATGTATACTGATACTTGGGTCTTTTCACCACTGTTTCGGCGTCATTCTTTTTTTCCGAATGGAAGTACTTAATACGGGGTAAATAAGAGATATTGCAATCTGTTATTTATGGTGACCTGTCTCAGAGAGAGATGACCTGGGTAACTTCATTTCAGGCTGCTGCTTTGGCTCTTCGAAAAGTTCCTCAGGCCAACAGTTCATGGATCAATGAGTACATTCGCCAGTAAGTGGAATATATGAAGTGAGAAGATTTCTGTAGTTGAAATTTGCAATGTATATTAATAGTGCATTGTTTCTTGCAAAACACAGGTATCACAACATATATATCGGTGTTGCGGTGCAGACTGACAATGGACTTTACGTTCCAGTCGTCAAGGTTTGTTCTCAACCCTATCTAGTGCGTATAATAATTGGATGTTCCTTGATTCTTACTACCAGTTATATTTCATCTTGGAAAATCCATGTTGTTGGCAGGATGCTGATCAGAAAGGGTTATCCACTATTTCCGAGGAAGTGAAGAACTTAGCCGAGAAAGCAAAAGGGAACAGCTTAAAACCACAGGATTATGAGGTGTGCATTGCAGTTAAATATCTTCTTTTGCATATTTGGACAAAAGTATATTTTCTTCAATTCATTTGTTTCTTTTTTTCGCAGGGAGGGACATTCACCGTCAGCAATTTGGGAGGGCCTTTTGGCATTAAACAGTTCTGTGCCATCATTAACCCTCCACAATCAGCCATCCTAGCTGTTGGATCTGGTAAGTTAGCATCTCATTGAATTGTTTTTTTTCCAGCTGTGATCTCTTGTGCTCATCATCACTTCTTCTTAAACAGCTGAGAGAAGGGTGGTTCCAGGATCGGGCCAAGATCAATATAAGTTTTCCAGTATGATGTCTGTAACATTGAGCTGTGATCATCGGGTGATTGATGGTGAGTGACTTGATTGGCTTATTTACATAGTTGGTTCTTCACATCCGCCTCTTTTAAAAACAATTCACGGTTAACCTTTAATAATTTCCTTTCGTCTAGGCGCAATTGGTGCAGAATGGCTCAAAGCATTCAAAGGCTACATAGAGAGTCCAGAGTCTATGTTACTGTAGATTGATACTTCCTTTTTTGTCTATCCTTTTGAATTCTTCACGTTTTCCTCCACAAATGGGATGAATTTGGATGAATGATAAATGAGATTTTACGTGCCATGGCCTGATCTTATTGCTTGATATAATCATCTTTATTAGGGAAAGTGGCTGAACAACTTGGGAATAAATGAGGCTGCAAGGCTATGTACCATTCATTTAGGCTTTTCTTTCGCGCAGTGTAAACTCCAGTTTTTTGCTCGAGATCATTGAGTTGATTATCTGTCTGAAGTAGATGGAATACTTGTTGTAAATTCATTATTTTTAATAAGATTCACTAATCTCTTAAGTTTTGAGGATGCTTCAACATGAGGCTGTTGCTTGAATCCATATCTTCTTGATTAACGTATGACAGTTGCCTGTTTGTTTCTATATAGTTTGTCAGAGCTAAGATAGAGTTGCACTGTGATCGCACTGAACCTTGTTAAGAAATAAAGTTTAGAGTTGCACTGTGATCGCACTGAACCTTGTTAAGAAATAAAGTTGCGCCTTGATAAATTATAGCTTCGGTCGTCATGATAAGCGCATGATCCTAACACCCATAACACAAATTGTGTCTTAAAGCTTATTTTATTCCCCTTCAGTCTTTGGCATACTAATGAAAAAGGCATACGACAATGAACAAATTTAGTGCATCGGAACTTATGTTGCTCAGACTCTCCGAAATAGTTGCAACACCCATGTCGGCCCCTTTATAAATGCTCTATTTTGGATGTTCTGGCACGCACCTGTCGGTATCTTTAAAAAGTCCGAGCAACATGGATCATAACCATATATCTGCTAAGGTGAGCAATGAAGGAATTGAGCTCTAGTTGAGAAACATCTCCTTCATCTCTTGAGCCGGACTTCTCTGCCCAACTTTTCAGCTCTGCTTCTTAGCTCCTGGCCTTCTTTAGACACCATCAGTCTGTTTACAACTTTCTCAATTGTTGATGAGTTAACCAATTCCATTTGTTGTGCTTGTTCTGTCACTTGAATGCCAAGTTCTAAAATATCAGTTATTAGTGTTGCATTCCATGGTTGTTCAGAGTGCATTGGCCAAGCTAATATAGGTACTCCCATTCTAATACTTTCCATGCATGAATTCCATCCACAATGACTCATAAATCCACCAATTGAAGTGTATCCCAAAATTTCTAACTGTGGTGTCCAATCTGTTACCACAATACCTATTCCTTCACTTCTTTCTTGATACTCTTTTGGTAATCTAGCTTTTCTTGTTCTTCATCAAAAACACTTCCTTTATCTGCATCTCTCAATACCCACAAAAACATTTGCTTGCTCTTTTCTAGCCCCATAACCATTTCTTGGATTTGTTTATCGATCATGGTAGTTGCCGATCCAAAAGAGACATAAAAAATAGATTTTGGAGCTTGTTTATCTAGCCACTCCAAGCTTTTGTGCCTGCTTCTTGAATATTTTGCATATTGTTAAATGAAGGTATAGATCTTTCAAGCAACCAACTTTCAGGTATGATTCCAAGTACATTTGAGGACTTCAAAAGCCTGAGTTTTCTTTCACTGTCAAACAACTCGTTTCCGAGTGCAATTCCATCATCATTTGGCAGTTTGTTAAGCTTGGAGTTTTTGGATTTGTCTTCAAATGAGTTATCAGGAAACATCCCAAAGTCCTTAGAAAAACTTCAGTACTTTATAGAAATCAATCTCTCCTACAACCATTTAGAAGGTGAAATACCTACTAGTGGTGTGTTTTCAAAATCTTCACCTCAATCTTTTGTTGGAAACAGAGGTTTATGTGGTAACCCTATCTCACAAATTCCTCAATGTGCTACAAGTAGTGCAACGAAATGATCAAAGTCTAGGAAATACGTGCTAAAAGTTGTTATTCCTGTGATTGTCTCAATTTACTTCATACTTGTTGTGCTGTTCCTATGGATTAATCGAAGACCAAGAAGAACGAAACTTCAAGACAATGAAGAGTCAACAGAAATCACAACATACAGGTTGATCTCATATCGCGAGCTTCAACAAGCAACAGATACTTTCAGTGGCTCTAACATGATTGGCTTAGGAGGTTCTGGTTCTGTTTACAAGGGAATATTGGCTAATGGAACTATGGTCGCGATAAAGGTACTAAATCTTCAAAATGAGGAGGGATGCAAGAGGTTTGATATCAAATGTGAAGTGATGACTGCTGAGAAGCATTAAACATAGGAATCTTGTGAAGGTAATGGTTACTGCTTTATTACCCGTGGTATTATGTGCAAAAGACTTGGTACTGTTTCAAAAAGATTATCTTAGTTTGACTTAACACGGAAGAAGCAAAGGAAGACTTTTGAAATGTGTGGTCCAAAACAAGTCTTAGATATTTGTGTGACTAGAAATCTTACTCATAAAGTTAAATTGTTTCTAAATATAGAAATGTGTCATTCTTTTTGGAACAAACTAATAAGGAAAGTAAGATAATATTTTTTGGGACGGACCGAGTATTTCTTATTGTTCTGATGAATTTATTCGACACGTTTTATTTCTTAGTTAGGCTTTACTTCTAATCACAACTGAAATGTAGTCGGTTCTTTCATCTAAATAACCAGAGGCTAAGCAACCTCAAGTGGTCCTGGTTGCTAGAAGCTTTCCAGTTGCCTCTACCTGCTCTTCCCAGTTAGATAAAAATATATGTTGTGATTAAGATATTCAGAATACACATACCAATAGAGAATTCCAAATGTTTGCAGGACCTGTTGGAAAATTTATTAACGTGGAATAAAGTTTATCCCATTATTTATGACTCGAACAATTGGGGCCCCGCGCGTCGAAAACATCGTTTTCACACACGTGCACACGTTGTACCAAGGATCTTAAATTTCCTTAGTGAAAGAGATATTGATACGTAAGTAAAATGTTTGAGACATAGAATGATGGACGGTTGTTGGCCAAATGACGAGAGTTCCACGTTGGTAAATGAAGGAAGAAGTGTGTTTAGTGTAAAGACTGAAACGGGTAGGAAAAGGGTTGTGGCTCCACCTCGGGAGGCAGAGCGCCGCGGCGCTAATTCGGTCCCGAGCGTCGCGGCGCTTCCGAGGAAATAACTGCGACGGAATTCCAATTGTTGGGCTGATTTTGGAGACGTTGTGAGACATTAAAATGACAGTTTTTCCTCCATAAATCAGTCATTACTTGGTTGCATTACTTGGTGGATTGAATGACCAACATTTAAATGACCATTATTTGGGCTCTTGAAAAGGTCCCTTTTACACTACTATAAATTGAGGCCTTTGACTCAATTGTTCAACACTTGCAATCATAAATTTCTGAATACTTCTTCCCATCTAGCATTCTTAAAACACTCAAAGTTCTTCTCTAGAAACACTTGAGTTTTCTTTGCTCATTTGTTTGTTGTTGTTTTATCTTGAGAGACTATTTTCCATCACCGTAAAATGATATATATGGAGCAATCTTGTCTTAAAGACAGAGTGTCATCACTCGACTTAGCGAATTCTCTAAAGCTTGATTTTTGTTCTTGTTTCCAGATTGTCATCTTTGTAATATTTACTAACTTCCCGTTTCTAGCAATTGTTGTACTCACAATTTTAAGACAAGATTAGTTGTAAGTGCTAAGTAAGATGACTGGAAGAGAATAATTTGCTGCTGAATCTTCCGTTGTTGCCCAAGGCAATCCATCTGCCACTCCCATTGCTACTCAAGGTACACCCAACGTCTTTCCTGCTGCTCAACAGAACGCTACAGTTCCTCCACCCTCCGGGTTCCACCATGAACACCCAGAAAAGTTCATGGGCTCCAACTTCAAGAGATGGCAGCAAAAGATGGTGTTCTATTTGACTGTTATGGGAATAACACGTTTCCTAACAGAAGATCCTCCAAAAGCTGGAGATGAAAATGACCCTCAGCCAAATGAAAATGCTGAAGGGAGTCAAGGTATCCATGCATGAAGATGGTTCTTGATGCATCGAATCACAGTGATTTCATGTGTAAGAATTATATTCTGAACTGTGTGATTGACCCACTCTACACGGTGTATTGCACCGGTGGTAGGGGTGCACAAAAGGTTAAAACTGGACCGGACCGGACCGAAGCCCGAAAACTCTCATTCTTCAAGAATAAGGAAGATCCTTTTCAAGTTTTAATTTGTTCATTTGGAATCTGGGTTCTTCTACTTCATATTTAATATTTATTTAATATGAATATTTTCCCTCTTTTTTTTTTTATATCATTCCTTAAGTCCCATAGGTTTGATCCTGTAGAATTTGACCCATTTTCTCATTCGGTTATTTGGACCGAATCGAAGGCAAGCAGAAAATACATATACAAATTATACAATTTACAAATGCCAATAAAATGACACTTTAGTGTCCAGTACTCCACACCCCAAATCCAAATCACACAGTTGCAATAATTTTTTTACATGATTTATTATTATTAGACAAAGAAAGCTTTTATAACTAACTGAAGTAATATCTTCATTATCCGACTTTTACATGATTTATTCTTAAACCAACTGAAGTAATATCTTCATTATCCTCGTCGCTTGCACGCCTTGATCCACGTAATCACACTTGCCGATCAGGCCGCAAGTTGCATCCATTTCCCTTTCCCTTCTCACGATCACTGCATCGCTTCATCGATTTCTCAACCCTACCGTAGCTGCAATTACACCATAGTCCAGTACATCCACAATAAACTTCACAATAAAATCATCAAACACCTGCTGGCTGCTGCTCGCCTGCTCATTGTCCACTGTCCAGTCCAGTGTCCTCACTGCCCTGTCCACATCACAGTCCACAAAATTCATTCTTGAAAATGCCAAAACTAAAAACAACAGTAGGGAAGAGAATGACATCCTTAAAGAAAATACATTATACATATACAAAGACAAACCTCAAACACTCAAACCATCAAACACAGATGGTCGATTCATCAATTCCACACTTTTGAAAATCTATATGAAAGAAAATAATAAAGTTAGTAATAAGAATTGTAACTCTTCTAATTCCTGCAATGAGATGTTATCATATTCATATCAATATATCATACCATTCTCCAAATCTTGCAACTCTTCTAATGATTCTTCCACATTAATAAGTTTGGATTTCTTCGTCAAAGTTGCACGAAGCCAATATTGACCACAAATGAGTCCTTGCATCATCTTTAACATAAAATAAAAGTTAAGAAACAGAACTTACCAATTAATATAATAAAAATTAAACTTGTTTTACAAAAAATACAAAAGAAAATGTATTACCTTAGGTGTCAAAGAACTCATGAATTGATCAGTGTTCGCCCTCGGTGCTAAACGCAATTTCGAAGCAAATCAGTAGATACCGGAATAGCTAATATATCACGAGCCATGCGTGAAACAACGAGAAATCTTAGTGAATTGAACTTCCACCAAGTTAAGATTTCAATATCTTCTTCATCCGCCTCTTCATTCAAATATCGATCAAGCTCCGTCCTCGTACTATATTTACCCTTTGCTTCTAACGAAGATTTGTGCTTCCTAACTTTAGCCTTGAGATCTAATCTCATGTCACTTGATTCAGATACATCACTTATCCCACTCAAAACAACAGTAGGAAAATACATAGCCTTATATTCATCAAACAAATCATTTAGGACTTGTTGAATATTCTCAAGCAAACTATCACCCTTCACTTCTCCATACATCTCATGTAAAGTCAATTGCAAACCAACTTTTTTCATCGTAGGATCAAGAATGGCAGCCACATAAATCAACATGTTGAACTTTTCTAAACTACCCCAATACTTATCAAACTCTTCTTTCATCTTAACAACCATTGCACTCAATTCTACATCACAAGTACTTTCTAATTCTTTTAATGTACCAAGAGTTGTACCAATATCAAACAATGCACTATTGCACGTGACACTCAAAGATGCAGAAACATTATTAGTTAAAGTATAAAACTTTTCTAGAAAGATAACAAGTCTCTTGACCAACAACCAATCACTCTCATTAGGAGGCCCTACATTAGTAGGCTCTTTAAGATCTTGCTCTTTGTGAAGTTCAAACATACCAAAAACTCGCTCAAATTTTATAGTTGCCATTAACATAGTATAAGTTGAGTTCCAACGAGTGGGCACATCAAGTGACAACAAAGATTTGCTCTCTATTTTCGTGATCAAGCAATTTCTTTAAATTTATGAAGCCTAGCAGAGAATTCTCACAAATTTCACAAAGAAATAATTTTTCAATTGCTTTAAGAGAATCTTTTATTTTCAAACCGTCCCAAACAATAAGATTAACAATATGAGTGACACATCTCATATGCAAATACTTTCCATTACTTATTGCACTACCATTGCTTTGAACTATTCTCATCAAGTGACTACAAGCAACATCATTTGAAGAGGCATTATAAAAAGTTTCATATGTAAATCCTAACTCTCTAAAAAAGATTCTATAGCTTTTGCAATTGATTCACCCCTATGACTTGTAATTGGACAAAAGTTTAGAATTCGTTTTTGCAAATTCCAATCATTGTCTATAAAATGAGCGGTAAGGCACATATAGTTGATTCTTTGATTAGATGTCCATGAATCAGTTGTCACACAGACTCGTTGGCATGACAATTTGAGAAATTCTTTCAACTTTTCTTTTTCTTTCAAATAAAGTTGAAAGCAATCACGCGCCACAGTCATACGGGAGGGTAATACAAACTCAGGGCAAACAACAGATACGAAATACTTAAAACCAGGTTTTTCAACACAACGAAAAGGAAGTTCGTCAACTATCACCATATAGCACAACACTTCCCTAAGTTCATTAACATTTAAAACCCAATTTCTCAACTTCCCTTCCCCTTTTTTATCCGCAACAACCTCCAAAACCAATTTACTTTGATTTTGTTTAATCACATTCTCCAGGTTTAGTAGACATTGAGTTGCATGATTTTTCACATTTTTGTTACCATTAATAGTAGAGTCACACGCAAAAGTTTTATGGCAATACTTACATTCAGCTCGACGCTTGCCCTCGTCATTAATCAAATAAAGCTTGTATTCTTTCCAATATTCAGTCCTTTTTTTGTTGCAAGTAATATATTGTCGTTCCTCCGTTGGCATAATACTTGTCTGTGTTTGGAGTGTATTTATTGGTGTTTGAGAAGGCAATACAAACTCAGGGTCAGGGCAAGCCCCAACTTCAAAATTTGGTACAGTCGACGGACGACTCGTTTCATCATCTCTTTTCCTTTTGGATTGGATATCAGATTCAGAGGTACTAGGCATTATCTGCATGTGAATACAAACTTTTAATATCATTTAAAAATACAAATGAATACAAACTTTTGTTGCACAACTTCAAATGAATACAAACTAATGAACTATTCCTTAGTAGTAAGTAATACATACCTTGTCGAGAGATTGAGAGACTGAAACTGTGAGAGTGAGAGAGGCGACAGGCACAGGCGACTCGACTCTGGAGTCTGGAGTGGCGACTGGCGAGTGGCGAGAGCGGTGACGCGACAGAGCAACTGGTGGCGATGCCGATGGGACTTGAGAGAGCGAGACGTTGACAGACGAGTGAACTGACTACTGAGGACTGAGGAGTGACGACGTCGACGGTGAGGTGAGATTGGGATTTATGGATTTAGGGATTAGGGATTTAGGTTGGAGGGAGAGACGAGAGAGAGACGGGCTGAGTTCTATATTTTGGGGAATGGTTTTTACTTTTTAGAATTAGGTATTTAGAAAATTAGGATTATATATATTATATATATTATAAAAAAAAAAAATCGGCCCGGACCGAACCTGGACCGGACCGGACCGAAAACCGAAAATTATAGTTCAAAGGACCGAGGACCGAACCGATAATTCTCGGTCCGGTCCATTTTTCGGTCCGGACCGACTTTTGTGCACCCCTAACCGTAGGCACCGCCAACGAGTTATGGGACAAATTACATAAAAAGTATAACGCACAAGACGCTGGTACTAAGAAGTTCATCATTCGGAAATTCCTGAAATTTCAAATGGTGGATAGCAAAATTGTGATGTCCCAAGTCCAAGATTCCAAATGATTCTACATCACCTTGACTTGGAAGGTATGAAACCAAACGAGCAGTTTTTTGTTGCATCACTAATTGAGAAGTTACCTCCCTCGTGGAATGAGTTCATGAGTTACTTAAAACCCAAGACAAATGAGATGACCTTTGAAAAACTTATTATCAAACTCCAGATTTAGGAAGATAATAAGAAGGCCTTGCCTAAGGGGAAGCAACCCGCAAGGCAAATCTGCCGGAGACTGTTAGGCATATTTTATATACACTTTTTGAGTCATTTTTAGTTAGTATTTTACTCATTTTGGTTGTGTTTAGTATAGTATTATGATTGTTTTTCTTTCTTTTGAGTCACAACGGTCATAAATGGAGAAATGTCAAAAAGGAGATGAAATAAGCTTATTTGAGATGGAATTGCACACTTAAAGGACCAAAAAATGAAGCCTAAAAAGTTCCGGAAGTATAGAAAAAATCAGACGAAGTCCGAACGAGAAAATGACACAAAATCAGAAAATCGGACAGAGGGAAGCCGCAGGATTTTCAGCACCGCGGTGCCAAAATTACTGGAAAGCTGCAGGATTTTCGGCACCTAGGTGCCGAGGCGGAAAATTTCTGATTCTGGACCGACTTTGACACGGTTTTTATGGTCCATAATGCAATTTTTCCCAACTATATAATTCCTAAAACCCTGAACTTAAGAGGTGTCTTGTACATATTCCACAATTCTACTTTGGGGCTAGAAAAAGAGGCAAGACACAAGATTGGAGACTTTTCAGTTATTCTCTTTTCTCTTTTCTTAGTTTATTTCAGTTATGTTAAAATTGTAATTTAGTTCTTATCATGTATATGTCTAGGAGCTAAATACGTTAGTAGGGTTTCAATCGAATCTTCTTAAAACTCTTTCATATAGTTAATGCATTAGTTAAATGATTTCTTCTTCAACTTTACTAAGATCTATTCAATATTGCTTTGATTGTTTGATAATTAATTAGCTATTAATTATCATTACTTATATGATTTCGAATCAAGAACCGAGAGGAGAGATTTGAATATGTTGTAGTTGTTTAGACATAGGCTAAAATCGTGGACGAAAGTACCCCGATACTTGTGTAGTGTTTAAGATTATTGTTCTAATCCTCTTGTGTGGTAAAACCTATCATAGAAATAAAAGGTTTCTGCACAAGATTTAACTCTCGTATATCCTAACTGGAATATGATGACAGACTAGTTAACTTGCTATCTTAATAAGAAGAAGACTCATTAGCATTGCATTAACAAGTGAAAGAGTGGATAGTTGAGGAGATTAGAAGTCATATTCTCTTCATAATTGTTATAAACCCAAAGTGTTATCAACCTTAGTTTAAATTCATGCACTTTACTTTAATTATAGTTCCTAGTCATAAAACCAAACAACTTATCGATTGCCAAATAGAAACTAAAGTTTAGAAGTTCGGTACTTGATAACCAGTCTCTGTGGACGATATTCGGTCTTATCAGACTATATTACTTGTGAACGATACGTGCACTTGCGTGAGCAGTTGTATAATCGCCTAACAAGTTTTTGGCGCCGTTGCCGGGGACTGACATACTTTCAATGTCGAATTATCTATTCTTATTTCTAATTTGGTTTGTATATATATGGTCATGTTATTTTATTTCTAATTTGGTTGCTCCAGGAACAAATTTCTATCTTGTTTTGCGAGCATCTTTTTATCACTTTTTGTTGTTTTTCTTATTTTGTAGGTAAAGTTGGAAAAACAAAGGCACAGACTACTACTACTATCAGGGGCAGTGGAATCATCAACAACAACCTAACCCACAGGTTCCACAGGAAGATCAAAATGAGTTGCAGGCAACTATACTCAGGCTCACCAAGTGCCAGACTCAGTTTATCACTGAGACAATTGTGTCCATCAAAAATTTGGAGGTACAAATAGGACAGTTGATGGATATGGTGATCAATGTACCGCAAGAAAATATGTCTAGCGACACAGTTGTGGGGGGTGATAAGCATAATGAGGAACCTGAACCACATCAAGATGTTGAGGAATTGAGAAAGGTGGTTGTTGTAGAGAAAGAAGGGGTTACTGGAATCCAATTTTTCACTTTTTTGGATTTCTTGGAGTTCTTTTTTGCTGAACCCATTATAGAAGAAACACCACCGGATGTCTTTGCTGACCCCCAATCAGAAGGTCCATACCCTCAAGGGAACCCCCAAAAATCTAGAGATCCATGACGTTTCATTAATCTCTGCACTTTAGGGATTTTGAATGCAAACAAGTATTGGGCGATCTGGGGGCAAGCATAAAAGTACTACCCTTTTTTGTGTTCTATAGAAATGGTGTAGGTGAAGTGAGGCCGGCAAAAATAACTGTTCGGATTGCAAGACGTTCACAGAAGAATCCACCGGGCACTAGTAAGGATTAATTGCATCCGGCTAAAAGACGTTAAAGACAACGCTTGTTGGGAGGCAACCCAAAATTTATTAATTATGTTATTTCAATTCTTGTTTTAGTTATTTTATTTTATCTTGAACAGTCTCACGGTCTTGAGTGTTGTTTTATGTGTTGATAGTAGGTGGACTATGGAAAAGGATCAAACACGCTGGAAAAGGGCAAAAATCGAGCACATCGCCGTGGTGCCAACATGAATGGCCACGGCGCTGCAACTTCAGAGAGCCATGATGCCGTGCAATTTCCAGAATTTATCATCCCAGACCTCCTTTATGACCGTTGTGTTGTGTCACTAAGTTGTCCCTTAGTCTTTACACCTTGGGGACAATGCGTCAATTAAGTTTGGGGGGTATGTTATTTTGTTTTATTATTTTGTGTTTGAATCTTTTGATCTGTCTTTGTGTGGTTTTGAGTCTTATTTTTTTTTATGGATCATGTATATTGTAGTTGCTAAAGACATTGAGTGGATAAAGTGGGATAATGTAATGGAATTGAAAGCAAAAAATTGTATGCTTAAGCTAGATATGTCAAAAATTCATGACATCTAGTTATTTGGGATATTTGTGCTTAGCCTATGTATGTCAGTTATGAAAGAATGGTTGAAAATGTCTAGAAAATCTGTTTGCTTGTTATTTGAGGCGAAATAGTTAAGATGTACATGTTTAGGGAGATGATTCAGACATTTCTTTGATATCCCTTATGACAATCCATTACCTACCCTGACATGAATTGTATCACTAGTCAACCCCTTTGAGCCTAAAATAAGATCTTTGTTTGACACCCTATGATTCTCTGTTTGTGCCATAAGTGATAATTGAAAGTTAGTGGATGAATAGTGTTGAAAAAAAAACAAAAAGAGAATTGAAAAGTTTGATGCACCCCAATGAAGAATATGCAAAAGCCTAAGTTTGGGGGTGCCTGTCATTTATAATGTATCTCATTCTCTCAAAATGAAAGAGGGGGAAAATAGGTATGAGATTAAAAAGGAAATCAAAAAGAAGAAAAATGAGTTGAATGAAAATGTTTATGGTACGTAATTGAGCCTAAATGTCTATTTTTATCTACCACTGCCTAAGCCTACATTACAACCCTTGAAAGTCCTAATGATCTTTAATGTGTATGTCTATGTTTAGTGGAGAATAGCAAGTAAACATGTCTATAGCATTTTGGGGAAGATGTAATGAAATTGACATGCATATGTTAGGTGTTTGTATTTCCATTGACCGTGATCTAAGTGAATTTGCGAAATATCTAACTTGAAATTCTAGATTGCTGATTATTTATGCTATATGTTCTAACATATTATCACATCTTTCATTCATTATTTTGAAGAAGCATTGCTATAGCTACTTGATCCATTTCATAGAGTCTTCGGTTGTTTTGTTTTCGTTTTTATTTTTGCTTTACTCGAGGGCGAGTAAAGTTTAAGTTTGGGGGTTTGTTAGGCATATTTTATATACACTTTTTGAGTCATTTTTAGTTAGTATTTTACTCATTTTTTTTGTGTTTAGTATAGTATAATAGCCGTTTTTCTTTCTTTTGAGTCACAACGGTCATAAATGGAGAAATGTCAAAAAGAAGATGAAATGAACTTATTTGAGATGAAATTGCACACTTAAAGGGCTAAGAAATGAAGCCTAAGAAGTCCCGGGAAGTATAGAAGAAATCAGACGAAGTCCGGACGAGAAAATGACACAAAATCAGAAATCAGGCAGAGGAAGCGCGGGATTTTCAAAGATCAGTGCCATTCTCGCAAAGACCTAGGTGCCGAGGAGGAAAATTTCTGATTCTGGGCCGACTTTGACACGGTTTTTAGGGTCCATAATGCAATTTTTCTCAACTATATAATTCCTAAAACTCTGACCTTAAGAGGGATCTTGTATATATTCCACAATTCTACTTTGGGGCTAGAAAAGGAGGCAAGACACAAGATTGGAGACTTTTCAGTTATTCTTTTTTCTTAGTTTATTTCAGCTATGTTGAATTGTAATTTAGTTCTTAGCATGTATATATCTATGAGCTAAATACGTTAGTAGGGTTTCCATCGAATCTTCTTAAAACTCTTTCGTATAGTTAATGCATTAGTTAATTGATTTCTTCTTCAACTTTATTAAGATCTATTCAATATTTCTTTGATTACTTGATAATTAATTAGCTACTAATTATCATAACTTATATGATTTCGAATCAAGAACCGAGAGGAGAGATTTGAATATGCTGTAGTTGTTTAGACATATGTTAAAATCGTGGACGAAAGTACCCCGATACTTGTGTAGTGTTTAAGGTTACTGTTCTTAATCCTCTTGTGTGGTAAAACCTATCATAGAAATATAGAAGGGTTTTTCACAAGATTGAGCTCTCGTATATCCTAACCGGAATATGATGACAGACTAGTTAACATGCTATCTTAATAAGAAGAAGACCCATTATCATTGCATTAACAAGTGAAAGAGCGGATAGTTGAGGAGACTGGAAGTCTTATTCCCTTCATAACTGTTATAAACCCAAAGTGTTATCAACCTTAGTTTAAATTCCTGCACTTTACTTTAATTATAGTTCCTAGTTATAAAACCAAATAATTTATCGATTGCCAAATAGAAACCAAAGTTTAGAAGTTCGGTACTTGATAACCAGTCTCTGTGGACGATATTCGGTCTTATCAGACTATATTACTTATGAACGATACGTGCACTTGCGTGAGCAGTTGTATAATCGCCTAACAGAGACCAAAGGGAACACGAGCAAGAAGCGCAAGTTCCAGAAAGATGGCAAGACCTAGACGATGGAGAAGTTCAAAGGGAACTTCCACCACTGTGGGAAACATGGTCACATGATCAATGATTGTCGCAAGTTCAAGAATGAGCAAAAAGAGAAGGCCAAAGGAAAGGCGTAGGCTAATGTCGTCCAAGACACACTTCTTGACGATATGATTGAGGAAATTCTCGGCGGTGGTGCTTAAAGCAAACCTGATTGAGAATCCTATGCAATGGTGGATGGACACGGGTGCTACCCATCACATCTGTTCCAACATAGATGCCTTCTCCACATATACACCAGTTACAGACAAGAAGTTGTTCATGGGCAACACGTTTCATCTGATGTGCTGGGGGTAGGAAAGGTGGTCCTGAAGATGACTTCTAGAAAGGAACTTACTCTGAAGGAGGTGATGCATGTACCTGATATTAGAAGAAATTTAATTTCAGGTCCTTTGTTGGTTAATGCTGATTTTAGGCTAGTGTTTGAATCCAATAAATTTGTAATCACCAAGGGTGGAACATTTGTGGGAAGGGGCTTCGTCTGTGAAGGCCTCTTCAAGGTTAATTCCATGTATGTAATGAAGTCTATCAATAAAATTGAGTCTTCTTCTTATTTGCTTAAGTCCTCTAATTTATGGAATCATAGATTAGGACATGTAAACTATCAATCTATTTAGAAATTGGTAAAGTTGGAGTTGTTGTCGTATATCGACGTAAACCCTCAACGTAAGTGTGAGGTGCGTAGAGGCAAAACTTACAAAGATTCTCTTTAGATCCGTCGAAAGGAAAATCGCTCCTCTAGAACTTATTCACACATATATATGTGATTTAAAGTTTGCACAAACTAGGAGAACAAGTACTTTGTGACTTTCATAGATGATAGCACAAGGTAGTGTTACCTTTACTTATTAAAAAGTAAAGATGAAGCCTTTGAAGCATTCAAACGCTACAAAGCATAAGTTGAGAACCAACTAAGCGTACAGATTAAAATAATTTATAGCGATAGAGGGGGAGAATACATAGCGTCATTTTAGGAATATTGTGCCCAATCGGGCATTGTTCATCAAACGACGACTCTATACTCACCTCAATAAAATGGTGTCGCTGAATGCAAGAACTATACGTTAAAGAAAATGATGAATGTCTTGCTCATCAATTCCGGCCTTCCCCAAAACATGTGGGGAGAAGATGTCCTTACCGCTAATAAGATTCTTAATAAAGTCCCACATAAGGGTAAGGACATAACCTCGCAAGCGAAATTATGGACAAAGCTCTTAGGATTCAGGAGTCATTGACTGCCCGAATCTATGTGGTTCAGATCTAGTGGACTCCTAAGTGGCTGAAAGTCTGGAATCTAGTGTTCCGGACTCTCAAGGCTTGGAGGCTCCAGAGATTGAACCAAGATGAAGTAAAAGGGTCAGGAAGGATACGTCCTTCGATCCTGACTTTGTAGCTTATATGGTTCATGAAGAACTACGGACAATTGTTGAGGCATTATCAACTCTAGAAGCACCGCTCTAGAAAAAGCTATTGAAAGTGAAATAGACTCTATTATACACAACCATACTTGGGAGTTGGTCAATCTTCCTCCGGGAAACAAATCGTTGGGTTGTAAGTAGATACTAAACGAAAGTATAAATCAGATGGATCTATAGACAAGTACAAGGCCATGTTGGTAGTCAAGGGATATCGACAAAAGGAGGGTCTTGACTACTTTGACACGTACTCTTCAATGTCTAGAATGACGTCCATATGAGTATTCATTGTGATCGCCGCATTGGGGACCTTAAGATACATCAAATGGATGTCAAGACAACCTTCCTAAATGGTGATTTGGAAGAAGAAATCTATATGGACCAACCTGAGGGGTATGTGTTTCCAAGACAAGAGAAGAAAGTCTGTCGGCTTGTCAAATCTCGTCTTGTCAAATATCTGTATGTGCTGAAACAGGCTCCAAAACAATGGCATGAGAAATTTGATAGTACTCTACTATCGAAAGGGTTCACCATTTATGGGTGTGACAAATGTGTCTACACGAAAGAAAATGCTGACTCGTTCGTCATGATATGTCTTTATGTAGACAACATGTTGATCACATGGAGCAGTCCTGTGATCAGTCCTAGGTTGATCCTAGAGACTAAGAACATGTTGAAATAATATTTTGACATGAAGGGTATGGGTATTGCAGATGTCATCTTAGGAATTAAGATCTCTAAGACATCTGACGGACTGGTCTTATCTTAGTCTCACTACATCGAGGATGTGTTGAGAAAGTTTGAGATGTTCGGCAGTTCACCGATTAAGTCACCATTAGATATGAATCAAAAGATTGATA
The DNA here is from genome assembly GCA_029844215.1 of Przewalskia tangutica. Classification (NCBI taxonomy): domain Eukaryota; kingdom Viridiplantae; phylum Streptophyta; class Magnoliopsida; order Solanales; family Solanaceae; genus Przewalskia; species Przewalskia tangutica. The sequence goes on from CM056722.1 coordinate 21,374,356, forward strand.
AAAATGCGGTGCACCTGTATGCCAGTAGTGATATGCGCAAGTGATTGGGAGTTTGATGTACATCACAAACTGCACCAAGCCGGATATCACTTATGCAGTCAACAAGTTGGCTAGGTTTACCCGTAATCCAAGTGATGATTATTGGAAAGCATTGAATCGGGTACTACAGTACCTAAAATACACGCTAACTTACGTGTTGCATTATTCAAGATATCAGATGTACTAGAGGGGTAAAATGATGCAAACTGGATATCTGATATAAAAACACCAAGTCCACCAGTGGGTATGTATTTACAATTGGTGGTGGGGCTGTGTCTTGAAAATTCTCTAAGCAAACTTGTATCGCCCGATCCACGATGAAGTCAGAATTTATCGCTTTAAACAAAGCAGGAGAAGAAGTTGAGTGACTTCATGACTTCTTAGAGGATGCCCCTTATTAGGATAATCCCGTACATTTTGTAATGATCCACTGCGACATCCAGTCGGCTCTAGGAAGGGCATGAAGTTCTATGTACAATGACAAATCTCGTCATATTCGACGGAGATATAAGACCGTTAGGCAGCTGATCACCACGAGTATTATTTCCATTGATTATGTAAAATCAAAAGAGAACATAGCAGACCCTTTGACTAAGGGCATACCTAGAGATCAGATGGTCTGCATGTCTAGGGGAATGAGATTAAGACCCAAACAATAAGAACTGATACGGTGGTAACCCAACCTTATTGACTGAAGATCCCATGAATGAGGTTCAATGGAAAAACTAAGCTGTAAAGGTTCAGTTGAGTGCTTCGGTGGAATCAAGAGCACTTCGGATTATGATTTCAGTAAAGAAACATAAGTCTGAAGCCGTTACCGCGATATACATTAAGTGTTATTTGCAGTGTGGGTAGAGGTTAAGTTTCCAAAATCTTTAATGATCCTCAAATGGTTGAGGTTAGGTTTGGGGAATGTTTTAATGGTTTCTAACACTTGTGAAGTGGGGTATAGCAGGATACCTTGTAGGAGACCACCTATTTAAGTGCGAGAACAGGTCGCCTCAAATGAACGCACTTAAGAATCCAAGAAGTGTCCACGACCACAACGGATAAAACATTAAAGAATAACCTATTATGCACTTGCTAAATGCATAGGTTTTTCTACGTACTATGCATTTAGCAAGTGCTTAATAGATTTTCTACATACTAAGCATTTAGCAAGTGCATAAAAAGTTTTTTTTATGTACTATGCATTTAGCAAGTTCATAATAGGTTTTTCTACTTACTATGCATTTAGCAAATGCTTAATAGGTTTTTCTACGTACTATGCATTTAGCAAGTGCTTAATAGATTTTTTACGTACTATGCATTTAGCAAGTTCATAATAGGTTTTTCTACTTACTATGCATTTAGCAAATGCATAATATGTTTTTCTACGTACAATGCATTTAGCAAGTGCATAATAGGTTTTTCTATATATTATGCATTTAGCAAGTGCATAAAAAGTTTTTTATGTACTATGCATTTAGCAAGTGCATAATAGATTTCTACGTACAATGTATTTAGCAAGTGCATAATAGGCATTTTTATATACTATGCATTTAGCAAGTTCAGGTTTTTCTACTTACTATGCATTTAACAAATGCATAATAGATTTTTTTTATATACTATGCATTTAGCAAGTGCATAATAGATTTTTTATATACTATGCATTTGAAAAATGCATAATAGGTTTTTCTACGTACTACACATTTAGCAAGTGCATAATAAGTTTTTTTATGTACTATGCATTTAGCAAGTTCATAATAGGTTTTTCTACTTACTATGCATTTAGCAAGTGCATAATAGATTATTTTTTTATATACTATGCATTTAGCAAGTGCATAATAGGGTTTTCTACGTTCTATACATTTAGCAAGTGCAAAATAAGTTTTTTTACGTCTTATGCATTTAGCAAGTGCATAATTATTTTTTTACGTACTATGCATTTAGCAAGCGCATAATATGTTTTGTTTACGTATTATACATTTAGCAAGCGCATAATATATTTTTTTCACGTGCTTTGCATTTAGCAATTGCATCATAGATTTTTTTTACGTACTATGCATTTAACAAATGCATAATATGTTTTTCTACGTACTATGCATTTAACAAGTGCATAATAGAGATTTTTACGTACTATGCATTTAGCAAGTTCATAATAGAGTTATTTACGTATGCATTTAGCAAGTGCATAATAGATTTTTCTATGTATTATGCATTTAGCAAATGCATAATAGATTTTTTATGTACTATGCATTTAACAAGTGCATAATAAATTTTTCTACGTACTATACATTTATCAAATGCATAATAGGTTTTTCTACGTACTATGCATTTAGCAAGTGCATAATAGGATTTTTTACGTACTATGCTTTTAGCAAATGAAGACAAGTTTTTTACTTACAATACATTTAGCAAGTCCATAGTAGATTTTTTACATACTATGCATTTAGCAAGTGTATAATAGGTTTTTCTACGTACAATGTATTTAGCAAGTGCATAATAGGTTTTTCTACGTACTATGCAAGTGCATAATAGGTTTTTTTACGTACTTGCATTTGCTAAGTGCATAATAGAGTTTTCTACATACTATGCATTTAGCAAGTGCACAATAGATTTTTTACGTACTATGCATTTAGCAAGTGCATAATCGGTTTTTCTATGTACTATGCATTTAACAAGTGCATAATCGGTTTTTCTACGTACTATGCATTTAACAAGTGCATAATAGGTTTTTTTACGTAATATGCATTTAACAAGTGAATAATAGGTTTTTCTACTTACTATGCATTTAGCAAGTGCATAATAGGTTTTCTACGTACTATGCATTTAACAAGTGCATAATATGTTTTTTTACGTACTATGCATTTAAAAGTGCATAATAGGTTTTGTTTATGTTCTATGCATTTAGCAAGCGCATAATAGGGTTTTTTGCGTACTATGCATTTAGCAAGCGCATAATAGGGTTTTTTGCGTACTATGCATTTAGCAAGTGCATAATAGATTTTTGTATGGAATATGTCTTTGGCAAGTGCATAATAGATTTTTTACATACTATGCATTTAGCAAGTGTATAATAAGTTTTTCTTCGTACTACACATTTAGCATGTGCATAATAAGTTTTTTTATGTACTATGCATTTAGCAAGTGCATAATTGGTTTTTTTTACTTGCTATGCGTTTAGCAAGTGCATAATAGGTTTTTCTACGTACTATGCATTTAACAAGTGCATAACAGATTTTTCTATATCCTATGCATTTAACAAGTGCATAATAAGTTTTTCTATGTACTATGCTTTTAGCAAGTGTTTTATAGATTTTTCTACGTACTATGCATTTTCCAAGTGCTTAATAGGTTTTTCTACGTACTATGCATTTAGCAAGTGTTTAATAGGTTTTTTACGTATTATGCATTTAGCAAGTGCATAATTGTTTTTTTTTGCGAACTATGCATTTAGCAAGTGCATAATAGATGTTTGTATATACTATGTCTTTGGCAAGTGTATAATAGATTTTTTACGTAGTACGCATTTGACAAGTGCATAATAGTTTTTCTACGTACTATGCATTTAGCAAGTGCATAATAAGTTTTTTTTATGTACTATGCATTTAGCAAGTTCATAATAGATTTTTCTACTTATTATGCATTTAACAAGTGCATAATAGATTTTTCTACGTACAATGCATTTAGCAAGTGCATAATAGATTTTTTATATACTATGCATTTAGCAAGTGCATAATAGGTTTTTCTACGTTCTATACCTTTAGCAAGTGCAAAATAAGATTTTTTACGTTCTATGCATTTAGCAAGTGAATAATTGTTTTTTTACGTACTATGCATTTAGCAAGCGCATAATATGTTTTGTTTACGTACTATGCATTTAGCAAGTGCATCATAGATTTTTTTACGTACTATACATTTAGCAAGTGCATAATAGGTTTTTTTCTACGTACTATGCATTTAGCAAGTGCGTAATAGGTTTTTCTTCGTACTATGCATTTTTTTTATTTTTTTTGGCAATCCACGGACTTGCGGCCCGAGGCAATTTTATATATTCGAAAAGAAAGATACAGTGGGTCCAAAGGGAAAAGTAAAGTACATGAAAGCAACACCTACCTGACTAGCCCGACTGAGGCCCGCAGACCTCGACTAGCAAGAATGCAAACAATAAGAAGATGCCAAAATCAAATAAGTTATGATCATCACAGAGTTTATAACATACTCTGTGGTGATATTACATATGATGATACTGAAAAAAGTGAAAAACTAATATAAGATCAAAAATATTACTTTCTAATCTTATATAATCTTCAATTTTCTGTATCTTTTCTTTCTCGTCTTCCAAGTATTCCAGAAACTTGATCATTTTTACACTTGGGATCTGTTGGATATTGTTGAGGTAACTGGAGCCATCATGTTTTTCTTTGGCCGTCCTCTTAGTTTTTTGACAGACGTCAAGTCAAAGGGTGTCACTTGTGTACCAATATTCCAAGTATCTGTCCACTTTCTTATCTGTCGCAGTATTCTTCTGTTAAATGTCGTACGTATAGACGCTGAATATCAGTTTCAGGTTCCTCACCTATATCATCCTCCATTGCTACATCCGAGTTATCTTCTTCATCTGAAATCACTTCAGGGTCTGAATCAAATTCCTCTTCTTTATATTCCTCTCCATCTTCCTCTGTTGTATCAACATCATCCGGCTCCCATTCAGAGCTATCATCAGTATCAAATTCAGCCCCAAAAGAAGCTTCAACATGAGAATGTGTATCAGCTGCTGTGTCTTCAACACCAGCAATCACAACTTGTGTAACACCAGTAGTACTAACACCAAAGATCCTCGACAAAGATCATGGTTGTACTAACATCGATGCGAACCACGGGTAATGTGGGCTCATATGCACCGCGATCACAATCTCAACAAAGAAGAACCGTCGATGAGCAACATAATCCACATCAGGCAATTTCGTGGTATGAGCAGCAGCTGGGCTTCTGTCCTTCCCAACAGCTTCAGCACCAACACTTGAAACACCATAAACCTCCATAGAAGCACTGGCCTCTGTAGCAGCATTGTGTGGGGCATCAGGCTCTGCAACAGCTGGAAAAGCAACATCAGCTGCCTCTTGTCGAGCCTCATCAACACCTGCATTTGTTGCTGCTGCATATTCAGCAACCAATCGACTAATATCTACCTCTGGTGCAGACACACCATCATTAACAGCAGAAGCACCATCAACAATATGAGGTGGGGTTGCAGCAGCCAGAACATGAGCTGCAGTAGCAACCCCAGCACCAGCAGCATTTGCAGCAACCTCCATCACTCCAACTGCCTCCTTCACTGCCGTAGTTGAACAAGTACCAACAGCTGTATAGACATTATCACTAGCAGCAATACCAGCTACTGCATAGTCTCCATTAACACTAGCATTAGCAACACACACATCATCACCTCGAGTTCCTTAATTTTCAGCATTTACACCAGTGATCACAATATTTGCTTGTTTTTGTTTGAGAGGTTTATCCTTGTTTTGGGTTAAGTTATTTTTTTGTTGGATTTTGGAAGGTTGTTTTTGGGTTTGTGGGTTGTTCTTCTTTTGTTTTTTACTGGTAACCTCCTGTCAATCATTTGGATTTTTGGGATTTTATTCTTTTGAGCTTTCAGTTGGTTTTGGATTTTGTGGAGTTTCTTTGGAAGGCAAAGGAGGAGTGGGATTTTCCTTTGAAGGTTTCAAAGATGGGTTAAGTTTCCAACATCCATGCACATCATGGCCTTGAAGGCAACACTTAGTACAATATTTGGAAAGGAAATCAAACTCAATTTTATAAGAATTAGTAATAACCTTTCTATTCTTAACAATTTGGATTTTGAATTGGGTGGGATGCTACCTCAACAAATCAACCTCAACTTTGACCCGAGCACAACTAGGTCGACTCTTATTCAAGGTTGTTTTGTCTACACATATAGGTCTACCAACAGATGACGCAAATGATAACAAGGTAGACTCTTCAAAATAATTGGGCGGTAAGTTGGGAAAAGAAATCCACGCCCAAGCTATGCTAGTCTCTTTTGTGGGGTCAAAGTGAATATCCCATTCCATAGAACGCATCGGATGCGACACTTTCTTCCTATTAATGTCAAATGATCCATTGATAGACATTAAAACATCATAGTCCTCTTTTATGGAACATCTAATCAGAACATGTCTACTACACAAATATCCAATATTAACATATGCTTTTAGCTTGAGTTGTTTAGGTATTTCAGTTCTTAAGAATTCAATATCATGCATTCCATGACTGAATTTATCTATTACCGCCCATTTCAGATTTTGTCTCAAAACCAAGACATCAATTTCAGCTTGTTCAAATTTGAAAGTAGGTTCCCCATGTAGGTAAGCTACCTGTTTAGTTGGCAGCAGAGTTGGTAATTGACTTGTTATAGTTGTAGAGGGACCCGCTAATCCATCTATCAGAGTGATGATTGGAGACCTTGAGAATACTGATTTCCCGGTGAATGAACAGCTTGCGTTGCCGTTAGTGGTGGCATTATAGCCACTAGACCACCACTGGTTGTCGGAATTGTTCGCCGGAAAATTCCATTTTGGTCCAAAGACAAAGAATTGTTGCATTGGGGATGTGGTAACGTTGGAAAATCAGTGGAGATGCGCTGGAGTCTTTGCCGACAACCTCACCGAGGTCGCCACCGCCGTAGTCATACCACCAGTAGTCGTCGCAAAAAATGGCGTAAATCCAAAAATTAAGATATGAACTTCGGGATTGATTGTAAGTTGTAGAGAATGACAATACGAACTCAATGAACCCACCCTCAGTAGTCAAAAATACCTGAATCGACCGGAATCTTCAAAAGACCGAACGGAAAATTGAATTGGTCGACCCGACGGTTGGAGTTGAATTGAAGATTGTCGTTGGGTGAAAAATGTCGCAAGATTACGCTGAGTGTAGTGACACCAACCATGTAGATCGACTTAATCGGAGCTCGCCGGAATTTGAGAAACGACGGTTAGGGTTTCTGAACTTTGCGAATAAAATCGACGGTTCGTACTATGTATTTATCAAGTGCATAATATAGTTTTTTACGTACTATGCATTTAACAAGTGCATACTAGTTTTTTACTTACTATACATTTAGCAAGTCCATAGTAGATCTTTTACGTACTATGCATTTAGCAAGTGTATAATAGATTTTTCTACGTACTATGCATTTAGCAAGTGCATAATAGATTTTTCTACGTACTATGCATTTAGCAATTGCATAATATTTTTTTTTACGTACTATGCATTTAGCAAGTGCATAATAGATTTTCTACGTACTATGCATTTAACAAGTGCATAATAGGTTTTTCTACGTACTATGCATTTAGCAAGTGCATACTAGGTTTTTTACGTACTATGCATTTAGCGAGTGCATAATAGTTTTTTTTACGTACTATGTATTTAGGAAATGCATACTAGATTTTTTTTACTTAATATGCTTTTAGCAAATGCATAATAGGTTTTTTACGTATTGTGCATTTAGCAAATATATAATAAGATTTTTTACATACTATGCATTTGGCAAGTGCATAATAGGTTTTTCTACGTACTATGCATTTAACAAGTGCATAATGGGGACATGCCACCTTAAATGAACGCACTTAAGAATCTAAGAAGTGTCAACGGCCACAACGGATAAAACATTAAAGAAGAACAGAGTAAGAAAAGTTGTTGTGTTGGTATCATTGACTTGGCTTACACTAGACATTGACGGTTCAAGACATCACGTTCACCGCACATTAAGTAAGTCCGATGGTATTCAACTAAGGAAGGTTCAAAGCGGAAGCTACCTCTCATGATGCAATATCGGTCCGCTGAAATATTGCTAGAAAGGCACCTGGTGAGTGCGCCAAAATTGTTATACCCCATAATTCTGACCCTACGTATGGAAGCGTACGAAAGCATGTAAGACTTAAAATTTTCAAAGGATAGGTTGACGGATTATTCCGGACGGGTTTTATTCAACTTTGAGGCGGGTTATGACCCGATTCATTGAGAGTTCCTAAGTGTTTTAAAGGCCTAGGGCGTAGTTCGTTGAGTCTGGATTCCAACGCAACCAACCGCTAAATCGATAGGGCGTCGGGTAGAAAGTTATAAAGTTACAAGTTCGGTCTTGTGATCGGGCAATGTGCGGACAAAGCGGCAGGCGCGGCGGATGCGAGGCATGGCGCCTAAAATCGAGGGTCGCTGAAGTTGCAGCCGGCGCCAGAGGCAGGCGCGGCGCGAAACCGAAGAGGCTGCGGAGGTTTCAGCCATGGCGGATTTTAGGCGAAAAAACTTAGGAAAGTCGATTTCTCTTTTAAAAGGCCATGGGAGGGTGACAAGTGTCCCCATCTGATTTTGCTTGCATGGCTTATATTGACCAAGTCTTGTAGACTTGGTCATCTCTCAAACATCTTCTCTCTCTAAAAATCAGCTCTCTTCTCTCTAAAAACCCAAGAAAAATCAAAGTTAAAACGAAAAGGAAGCTTGTAGCTAGCTTGTGGTGGTGTTCTTGGCAAGGAAGCTAGCAAAACATTTGGAATAAGTTTGGCTAAAGCTTTAAGGTAATGATTCTTCCTTTAGATTTAGTTTATAGTGTTGCATGTTAAGAAGAAAGAACTTGTGGTAGTAAATAATGCTCTTAGAGTCATTGCATGCTAGAAATGTGGTTTGGATATGAAGAATGGGTTAAGAAGAGATTATGAGCATGTTGTAGCCATAAACTACCTTAGAATTGTTAAGTGAATTGTTGTAAACTTATGGGACAGAATTTTGGGTGTGTAATCCCCTTTGAATTGTTGGATTGATTGAGCCCTAAATGTGGTGTTTGGATGATAAAAATTCGGCCTTGAGAAAGGTGGCAAAGTGAGTAGAAACAAAGTAAATGCTGCCCAATTTTCCATAGAATTTAGTGACTTTGAACTTGGATTGTTCTATATTAAGATTAGAGGTTAATAAACGTATCATGACTATTATAGGTTGAAATATTACTTGCGGTAGTTTGGACTTGGCAAGTGGATTGACCAAAGAGGTATGTGAAGTTTTCCTATCTCTTGAGCATGAATAGATGAAGCTATGTAGTACGGTAGACGTACAAGATTTGGTATTCTTACTTGTCTTAAGTATATAATGATTTGTTTCATTTTAAGAATGTATAATTCCCTTAGTTAGGGGAAAAGTATGATTTTACTAAAGTGTAGAGTTAATATAACAACTTTATGGGAAGTTGGTTTATTAGCTTCATAAAAGGTTAATGAGAAGAGATTTACTCTAAATAAGATAAGTATATGGAGAGGCAAATTGATTTTAAGGTATCAATTGCCCAAAGGTTTTTATGTATAAAGAAGAGTCATTTTCAAAAGAGTTGAAGTATGTAGTACTTGGGTTAAACTCCCGGTGTTCTTTTATTAAAGATATGGTTAAGTGCCTTAAGTGAACTAAAATGAGAGGGTATATGAACAAGACTAATAAGAAGTTATAAGTTTTCTTAACTTATTTATGATTATGATATGATGACAGTTTGAGATTGGGTAAGAGTATATCCGGCGAGGCAAGCCCCAAGATCGTTATACCACCTTCTCCGTGGTAAGAAGATGTATGGCGGGCAAGCCCCAAGATCGTCATACCACCTTCTCCAGTGTAAGATTATATCTGTGGGGCAGATCCAAAATCGTTATACCATCTGCACCAGTGTAAGAGTATATCTGAGGGGCAAGCCCCAAGATCGTTATACCATCCGCTCCAAAGATAAGAGTATATCCGGCGAGTACTGACCAAGATCGTTATACCATCCTTGCGGTAAGAGTATATCCGAGGAAAGTCCCCAAGATCGTTATACCACCTGTTCCGTGGATTTGCTACCCGTGATGCGAGGAATACCTCACGCGAGTCCTTATGGGCTTACGCGGTGAAATAGTCTCACGCGGTAGTGCAACTATGCGAGAATACCTCACGCGGTCCACGGGACTATGCGTGAAATAGTCCCGCGAGTATGGGTGCTTATTGATACTACTGAGCAGGTACCCTGTTTTGATCCTAAGGCCCTATTTTATGCGATTATATATATATACTTGTCACCTCATTGTTAGTAAGGCAAGAAAAGGTATTTTATTGTCTTTCATGACTCCAAATTGCTTTTAGACTTATGATATCATATTACAAGATTTTTCCACTTTACATACTTGGTACATATTGTCTTGACCCGCTTCCTGCGTTAAATCTGCGCGGTGGGTAGCGATTGAGGATCCTCGTTCTTGGATCACTATTCCGATGTCGGCTCCATTCCTCGGAAGCTTATTTATTAGTACGGATATTCCACGATCTTATAGGTGTTTTATGCATTCGTGGTATGGCGGGCCGTATCCGCTCAGTTGTTATCTTTAAGTGCAGGCCACCTATGTGTTTTGGGCTATAAGAACCAGTTGTACTATTATACTTTTGTTAAGTATGTTTTATGGAAGGTAGCCTTACCGGCTGGCCAGTGATGTTACTTTCTTTATACGTATGTGTTGTGTATGTTCATTGCTATTCTCGACATATACGACGGGTACCCAGAGGTACGATCAGCGCCCGGGGTTGGGTCGTGACAAAAATCTCTTTCAAGAGGGGATTGTTGAAAATTTTATTAACGTGGAATAAAGTTTGCCTAAAGAACAAGAAACACAATTTTGGGCAAGCTTCCCATTACAAGTAATGAAATTGTTGCCTTTAAGAAAATTAAAGACTGGGACTCCTGGATGACCAAGCCTATTGTGCTATGTTGAAGAAGAAATAGCCGCTAGAGTGACGGGAGAGCAAGATCTGGCAGCGGAGGTGAATGGATAAAGATCCCCGTGCTATTGCATCTCGTAAGAGGTGTCCCGTATGAAGATCCTTCACAGTAAAATCAAAAGGGTCAAAGTCCACAGAGACAGAATTATTACGAGTAAATTGGCGGACATATATGAGGCTCTTAATCATGTGTGGGACATATAGGGTGTTTTTGAGGGAGGAGTGGATGAGGAGGTTGTGGGTATGAGGTACCATAATCTTTAATCGAATCGTTGTCACTACCAATCAGAATATGTGAGGATGCTTTAAACTAAACAGTTTAGGAATAGTACCTGCAGATTGTCAGGCTGTTACATAGAGTCTTGAGCCCGACTAACTTCGCAGGTGTCGCCGGAGGAGAGGTCGCGGACTGACCGCATGCGTAAGTGGGCCTGCGAGGCTGGAGCGGGGCCCAACAAACCGGGGTAAGAATACGGATTGTAGGGCTGCTGGTACTGGAATGGACCTTGCACCGTGGCTCTGGGTAGCGCCGCTGCATGGGCGCCGCGCGATCGTAGACGACCGTGGTGAGAGCCGGTTGTCTGCGATCCTCGTCTTTGGTTCTGGCGCGACCACTTGCCACGACCACGCTCTCTACCGCGCGACCTTTTCCACTCACGCGCCGCCGCGGCTGTTGGGAGTTTTCCGGTGGCGTCTGATTTTGGGGTTGCGAGTCGACAGTTAACACCTGCTGGGCGTGCTCATCCTGCTTAGCACGACGGGTTTCTTCGAGCAACAATTGTGAGCGAGCTTTGTTAAAAGTTGGTAGCGGATCTGCCTGTTGGATCATGGTGACCAAAGTATCATATTCGCCCTTAGTAAGGCCTGCAATCATTTGGAGCACCATTTTAGCGTCAGTAACAGGCGTGCCGACGTTAGAGAGTTGATCCGCTAGAAGTTTAAGTCGCTGCGATTTTCGAAACATTAGAGAAGTTTTCAAGACGTGTTTTGTTGAATTGTTCTTTCAAATACACGGCACGAGTGTGCTTGTTGTCCTGAAAAATTTCCTCCAAACGATTCCACAAGTCGAGGGCTGTGAAGTCAGATTTCATGATAGTAAGGAGTAGATCCTGAGAGATACTACCATATATCCACTGTTTGACGCCAGCGTCTAGACGACGCCAAGTAAAATCATCAACCTCCTGAGAGCGCGGAATTTTGTCATCAATATGATCAAACACGTTATAAAGACATGCATGATTGAGAAACAGTTCAATCCAGGGAGAATACTGTTTTCTTGATCAAGAAAGATAGGAATATGGTTCTTGATGTTGGAAACAGTTAGGGCGGGATGAAAAGAGGGTGATGACTTGGTGGTGGGATTTGTGGAGGAAGATGCGTCAAGGACAGCGGAAGAATCCTGAGTATCCATTTAGAGAATAGAGGAATGACGAAGAAAAACCAAGAATTTGGGTAGAGAGAGGGAGGCGCCGTGGCGAGATGCCCGGGGGGGCTGCTTGGTAGAAATTTTTTAGGGTTTTTCTTTCTAGGCTCTTGATACCACGTCTGATGGCGGATCTGCAGTGTATACGTGGTGGTGCGATTGCACCGCTGATTTTAAAAAAATTTGCCTTCTAGGCATAAAAAAAAAAAATTGCTATGCAAAATATTATTATTTCATATGTTTGCACCACCAAAATTTGTCGCCTGGATCCGCCACTGACCACGTAAGATGATATTAATCTCCCTTGGGGAGTCTTTCATTAATATCAAGGTATATATAGAGTACAATGTTCATCCCTTATACAATAGGAATCCTAAGCCTATACAAAAGAGAAATCTTAGTCTTACCATAATTATATTTACACAATATATGAAAATATTCTAATTATGGATAGGGAATATATTGTTTCCTATATTTACACGTTTACAAGTTCACTGCTAGACACAGGAGTCAGCATGAGCCATCAAAAAAGTTGTATCAAGCATGTTGACTTTAGGGAGATGCTTGAAGTTGAGATTCCATCAAATCATCTTTTATCTCTCTGACCAGATGCACCAAAACATACTCCAGGAACCATTAACCAAATATTCTTGATGGTCTTTTCAACTTTTGAGTGAACTCCAGCTGCAGGCTTCTTTGATACTGCGAGGCATGGCCCAACTTAAACCAAAGAGTGAGAAGAACATATTCCAGATCTCAGAAGCTACAGTGCAGTGTAGCAGTAGGTGATTGACACTTTCTAGGTCGGAATGACACATGTAACATCTATTGCCAATCGCATTTTCCTTCTACCTATTTTCTAGTGTTTGGTTGGTAAGCAAAAAATATTATTCCCAAAGCATTTATATGTAATCTAGCAAAACACTATTGGGGGGGTTCGGGGGAGGGATGGTCAAGGGTTGGGTAGGTGGGAAGGAGATATGCACTTGGAATGTCACTTAGGAAAGTCATTTCCCCCATCCTTAAGGATCTTGTTTCCCGGAGAACCAACCGAACATGGGAAAATTGGAAAACAATTTCCTCCATACCAAACACACCCTTCGTGTTGTGTCCAAGTGGTCTAACCGACCTTTCTCTCATGTTCTTGTTGGCTAATTTGGTTGCATGTTGGTGTTCATAGAATTTTCCGATAAGAAATGAATAGTACTGGTTAAGAGAATACTCGTCTAACTACCGTCATGGTGGGTGGAGGTACTGGTTAGTCTTTTGCAAAACTGAGGCTCATGCCTCCTTGCATGACATAGAAAGGGAAAAAGATAAAGGCCTACTTACTCTCATAGGAATATAGATCGCATCTACTGTAGCAAATGTTGTTTGACACAATCATTTACAAGTTTGATTCTGGGGGCATCTAGTCAAACAATAACATACTGGTCTGGTTTTCCTCATACGGCTGATTGTCACATCTTATGCAAGAACAAATTTTCTGTGTGCATAATTCTGTCATTGTTGGTCTGTTAGCTGCAGTTAGAAAAGCAAGATGTTAGCAAGAAAACCTCTGATCTTTAAGCTATGATACTTCATATTTGTACCCTTGTCTCTGTTGGATTTTAAGTGCCGTCAAGCAAGCTTTCATCAGTCACTCATAGTTGTCTATTGTTCAGCCATCTTTTAGATGTGTCAGTTGCAGCCACCCCAACACATGTATCAGATAAACAAGAAGGGATTGTATCCTAACTGTATAATGGGATTTAGTAGCTGATGAGGGGTGTGGAGGAGAGAATGATTAATGTAGCTCAATTATGTAAATCTTAGCAATTATTCATAGTCCTCTGAGTTCTATTCTTTGCCCCTTTCACCTAGTTTTTTATGCATTAGGGATGTATTAAAATAGTTATTTATAATTACTGGAAATTTATTATATATATGAACTCGTAATCTAAATGTTTAATAAGGATTGCACTTAGTTTTTTTTTACGCTATCTCAAATTCGATCATTGATAAGATAGTTTTATAAATACAAACTATGATACCCTTTTGATCATTAATAAATCACTCTTATGTTATTTTTAGTGTCAAATCTTTAATACTTACATAAGGTTTTGCACATTACGCTGTGATAAAGTATCTTTCACAAATACAAAACTTTACCAATAATGGTTGTGGTGTAGTGGCTTGTACTACTCCATCTTTAACCAAGATGTCTTGAGTTTGAGTCCCCTTGGGTACAGAGTCACCATTATTAGAGAGTGTTTTGCTCCCTAATGTGGGATACCCGGTATGAATCCGGATTAGTCGGGCCCCAATGCGGCTAACAGACACCGGATGGGAGATAAAAAAATACGGAACTTTTGTTATAATTTTAATTTTTATAAATGAAACTAATAATTGTTTTATCTAAAAAAAAATGTCTCCTTTGTAACCTGCATAATCAATTTTTTAACCTATTTCTAACCAGAAATGATTTTCTTTTTATCTATCAGGTCGATATTCACTTTGTAACTTCAATTGATCTGTGAAACTTGTTTAGTTAGAGCCTTATAGGAGGACGTCCCAAGTCAATGGTGATATGTCATTAGATTAGTTATTTCAATTTCATCAGATGTGAAATAATTTTTGCAACGACAACATTCAACATTCTTATTTAGAGGTAAAGCGCTCCTTATTAAAGATGATATTATTCTTAAAGCTCAAATATGAGAAATCTTATTCAGATGAAATAGTACTTATCATTCCATTACAAATTTCGTCCAAAAAATAACTTAACTTTTTGTAAAATTGACCGGATAACAATTTAATTCAACTTTTTGATCAAATAATACAATCTAATCTTAGCACATTTCTAACTCATTACTCCCTCAGTCCATTTTCACTTGTCACATTTTGACTTGACTTGCTTATTAAGGAGCTAAAAATAGAATGATAATTTACTATATCACCGCTAATTATTGCTAAGTAATCTAATGATTGAAATAAATAAAACATACTTTAAAAGTTGTGCAACTATTAAAATTTTCTTAAACTTGTCAACTAATAATAAATGATAAGGTTAAAATAGATATGAATTGGTAAATTATCTATTAATTTTCTAAAGTGGATAAGTAAAATTGGACAACTACTTTTAATACCATAGACAACGATAAAACTGGACCGGAGTGTAATATAACTTTCAGAAAACGACAAAAGATGACACCCCCTTAAAATTGTGCTGACGTCAGATTGCCCAAAATCAAGGGGCTAGATCTCATCTACTTCCTTTAATCTAATTGGTCTGCTTACTATTCTATCCAGAACTAAGGCAGCCACCCAACATCATCAAAGCACAAAAAGCAAAAACCAAAAAGATCTCAAACTCTCCTCTTTTTCTCAATAGTCTTCTAAGTGGGACCCTTTCATTACACCTCAGGTATTTCACCCACCCACACCCATGGTCACCTATAGAGAAAATGATAAAAATGATCCCTCATATTTGAGAGTAGGTTCAAAATAGTCCATTAAGTATACACCTAACAGTTTTGATCCTTTAAGTTTGCCAAAAAGTTACTCCACACTTTTCGGTGAAATATTTAATAATTTATGTTCGTTAGATTTGACTAAAACAATGAAAATAAAAAGATTTAATTGTAAACACTAAGAAAGTCATCAATTCCTAAAATATGCAACGTAAAAAACAACACTACACATGTAAAAATTACACCTCAAGAAGTTGCACTAAACTCTAAAAATAAAAAATATAGCAGAAATTACAAAAATTGTACCTCTAAATATGAGTTTCAATAATTTTTTTTTTCATTGTTCCGCCAAATCTGCCAAATCTAACAAACCTCTTTCGTAAATATTTAATGGAAACTAAAAGTGTTACTTCTTGGCAAACTTAAAGGATCAAAACTATTCAATGCATACTTAAGGGACTATTTTGAACTTACCCTCAAACCTAAGGGACCATTTTCGTCATTTTTTGTTCACCTATCCCACCACCTCAAAAGGGCAAAAAACAAACTGTAAAACTAATACATAAGTGTACTGTCTTCAGTTCTCGAAAGAGAGAGAAAAACAGTTAAATCTCAGAGGCTTTAACTAAAGTTTTCAAGAATTACCAATCAGGTGACTTTTAGATACATATAGTGAAAACCCCACTTGTAAAGTTGTGTTCTTTATGTATATATGTGTATATTCTTGAGTATATAAACTAGGGTTGTGATGTGGGGATCTTTAATTTTTCAAGAATTACCAATCAGGTGACTTTTAGATACATATAGTGTAAACCCTACTTGTAAAGTTGTGTTCTTTATGTATATATGTGTCTATTCTTGAGTATATAAACAAGGGTTTTGATGTGGTAATTTTTGTGTATTTGGTTGTTGTGGGAAATTTTCTTGAATGGATTTAGTGATCTGTGGATTGTTTAATTGATTGTTGTTTCTTTTGTTTCTGGGGTATTTTGGGGAAAAAAGTTTTTGTCTAAATGCAGACTAGGTATATGGAGAGGACTAAATCTATGAAGAGGAGCTTGGAGGGTGGTGATGATGAAGAGCAGCCTGAAAGAAAAAGACCTGCTTTAGCTAGGTAAAGCTGTGAACTTTTTCATAAACTTAAAGTGATTTTGTTGCTATTTTTAATTTTGTTTTGCTTGTTAATGTTGGTACATGAAGGGTGAGTTTTGAGGCAGCTGAAAATTTCATTTTCTAGCGACTTTAATTTGAATCTGTGGTGTGAGACAGTGGTAATTGATAACGTAGTCTTGAATTTCTAAAGTGACAATTATTTTGGGATAATATTTTTAAGCTATAGTTCAAGGGAGCCTTGACGTAACTGGTCCATGTTACCGGGAGGCCACATGTTCAAGTCGTGGAAACAACCTCTTGCAGAAATGAGGGGCTGCGTTCGGCCCTTCTCCGGACCTCGCGCTTAGCGGGAGCTTAGTGCACCGGGGGCTGTTTTTTTTATAGCTATAGTGACTGTTAATTTGGGACGGAGGGAGCAGTCATTTTGATTGTTTGGCTGATTAATCATTGTAACTGCTGAAAAGTTAAATCCTGTTGAAGTAAAAGTTAGAACTAGTCGGAGCATTAATTCAGTACTTTTCTTGAAATCCAAAATTTAGTTGTTGTAGGGTTGTTGAATTCTTCTTTTGACATATTTTCCTGATCCACAATTGCAAACTGTGATTTTCGTCTTCTAATGGCTATAAGCTTTGTACGTATCTAGTGCAAATTTTCATGTATTATATGTTTGACATTTGTGTCACGTTATGTGATAAGAAAGAAACAGTTTGCTCAATCTGCATCTATTAGTATCTGGCAAATAATGTACTAACAAGCGACATGTATTGGATATCTCGAGACTGTTGAACAATTTTCTTTCTGCTGTGTTTTCTTGTATTTTTGAGTTTTTTTTTTTGTGTGGGTGGGGGTTGTGAGAGCAACTAGTTCTGGATATAAATAAGTACATACTTTGGCGTTGTTACTTATTTGTGGTGTTTCATCATATTGCTTAAATTGTCTTTTACAGATGTTTACTTGTGTACATTCTCTCTTTCTAAAAGAAATCCAAGATATCAAATCTTAAATAATATTTTATGCAGTGTAATTGTGGAAGCTCTCAAGGTGGATAGTCTTCAAAAGCTCTGCTCATCGTTGGAACCGATTCTTCGGAGAGTTGTAAGATATATAGCATTAGGATTTGAGTTTTTACCTGTCATCTCACTCTCTTCTGAAATATGTTTAATGTTGGACTAGTAATTCCTTTCATAATCTTCAATTGGTTGACCCTGCTAGAAAAGATGTCGTCACAGTAAGTTTAACATCTATGTAAAACCAAGTCTGGTTGGAGGTCAGGTCTCCATTGCTTTTTGTAACATCCTAATTGATTATGCTACTCCCTCCGTCCCAATTACATATAACTAACAATATAAAGACGTAAACATGTATTTGTACGACATCCGATATTCTAACATGTGGTGAGAATTAACTTTTGTGATTCCAGTTGTTTCATGTCTAGGCTTCTTATGGATTTTCACCATTTGAACTGAACAGGTTAGTGAAGAGGTGGAACGAGCCTTGGCTAAATTAGGCCCTGCCAGAGTTGCTGGAAGGTTAGACTATGAAAGGCTATGAACTATGTTGTTTTGTATCTAAGTCATGGTTTTCGTATGGACGTTATTTGGAAAAGTTTTTGCAATTTTATGCTTCTACATGAGAGAATTCTACCTTTTTATTTTGAAGAGGCAAAATAGCCAAATAGACACTTGTAGTTGCACTAGATTGTGCCCCCAGCTTCACGGGCCACGGGGTTTCATTTAGGCAACTACGTGTTCAGAACTAGTGTTTGAAACCTTCTGATCATCCTATTTGTTCCTCAATCACTATCCACATGAGATAATATGCCACATAATCGTATTACTCACAACGGCTATTTTCTTTAAAATTTCCTTCCAAATCCATCACCCATTCTCTTTCCACGTCTTCCTCCTCCCTCTAAGGTCAAGAGGACCTTGTGGTTATATTCAGAGTATGTGTGTAGTTCATGTTATTGATTTGTCAAAGAAGTTTAAAAACAAAAGAAAATAAGAAGTATGCTTGTAGATTTTTCAAGGATCCTAAATAAGTTAGTTCACTCTTTGGCCATCGCTTAGTGCTTCTTTTTTTAATACATAGATTTATCTGCAGTGTGCACTATGTTGTGGTTCTTTTCCTGAACCTGAAATGATGTTTTTTTTAATCTAATTTAAATAAGAGCATTCCAACTATGTGCTACTGTAATCTATACAAAGTTGTGTGTTCTTTCCTAGTTGTGCATGTTTGATGGATTTTGGTGAACATGTTAAACATCTATTTTCGTTATTAAAAAAAGAATTTTGGGGGCATGTGCTCCTTTTGTACTGCATATCAGCTCATAGAGGAGATCAGGGGACAAAATGTTAGGTGAACTTTCTTAATATGCCTAAGCCTTTGAGCAGAGTTACTCGGTACCTATGCTGGTGGAAGGTCGCGGGTACCTGGTGAAATGGAATAGTTGAAGTGCATGCAAGCTGGTCTGGACACCACGTTATATAAAAAGAGCATGTCTAAAGAAACAATTTCAAATATGTGATTTCTGCATAAACCTAAGTTGGCAGTGCATTGCTTGTCATTGTTCTTTTGTGCTTACAAAAAAGTGGATGAGGGAGTATGCTGGACTTCTTTCTGTACGTGCATGTTCGCTTTCCGAGCATTTCCATGATTAGAAGTCTTGTGAGCTACCGGGCTCTGGACAATATTTTTGCACTACTACTAACTGAACTCATCCCTGAATCCCCATGTACCGTCTGTGATTGAGGTTTCTTGGTAATTCTTAAGCATATTGATGTTGGTTGCAGAAATTTTAAGCATTTCTGGTCACATGCAATCAAAATAGGATGTATATTATTTTAACTTTAACCTTGTCAAAAGAAAAAAAAAATGTATGCTATTAATTTTAGCAATGTTTAACAGAATATACAATGCCTGTTTTTAGTAGATGCCACCCTAAAATCTTCAGGTTTCAGGTCATCTCCTAAGAGAATTGAAGGGCCTGATGGAAGAAACTTGCACCTTCAGTTTAGGTCAAGGCTATCTTTGCCTCTGTTCACTGGAGGCAAAGTAGAAGGGGAGCATGGTGCTGCTATCCATGTTGTCTTAATTGACTCAATTGCTGGCCATCTTGTGACTACTGGACCTGAATCATGTATAAAGCTGGATGTTGTTGTGCTAGAAGGTGATTTCAACAATGAAGATGATGAAGGATGGACGCAAGAAGAATTTGGCAGTCATGTTGTTAAAGAACGTGAAGGAAAGAGGCCTCTTTTAAATGGTGACTTGCAAATTACACTCAAGGAAGGTGTTGGAACCTTGGGGGATCTCACATTTACAGATAATTCAAGTTGGATAAGGAGCAGGAAGTTCAGACTTGGCATGAAAGTTGCTTCTGGATATTGCGAAGGAGTACGGATACTAGAAGCAAAGACCGAGGCTTTCACTGTTAAAGATCACCGTGGAGAATGTAGGCTGCTTAGTCTAAACTATTTGTTGTTACTTTTCTTCATTCTAATAGTTATTGACTATTTCTGAATTTCTTACACCCTGTAGTGTACAAGAAACATTACCCACCAGCTCTAAATGATGATGTCTGGAGATTGGAGAAGATTGGCAAGGATGGTTCCTTCCACAAGAGGTTAAACAAGGCTGGGATATTTTCTGTTGAAGACTTCCTTAGGCTTGTGGTTAGAGACCCGCAGAAACTAAGAAATGTGAGTGTCTAGTGGGATATAAAAAGGAAAAATGAAAAAAAAAATAACTTTACATTTCATTGCACTTTGTCTTCAATATGACTTGTATTTTCGGCAGATCCTTGGAAGCGGTATGTCAAATAAGATGTGGGAGGCTCTAATAGAGCATGCAAAGACTTGTGTCTTGAGTGGGAAGCTTTATGTTTATTATTCTGATGATTCGAGAAATGTCGGTGTTGTTTTCAACAATATTTATGAGCTGAATGGCCTCATAGCTGATGAACAATACTATTCGGCAGATCCACTTTCAGACAGCCAGAAGGTTGTTTATTCTCTTTATATGACACTATTTCTTTCCTTTTTGAGTTTTATGTAGGGTTGATATTACTGGATTACTAATCTACTGTGTTAACTTTAAGCTATCAGCCTGTTCATTCAGCTGACTTTTTTAAAGTCTGGAATTGCGGTCTTTGAAGTGTGTTTTATAATTGTGGTGCTTACCTTTTGATAAAGAACGTGCCAGCTCTTATGGACTTTAAATGTTCTTGTAGGTATACGTAGATTCTTTGGTCAAGAAAGCGTATGATAATTGGAATCAAGTTGTTGAATATGATGGCAAATCATTTCTGAACATTAAGCAAAATAAAAAACCAAGCTCTTCAAGGAACGAGCTTCCTGTTGGGCCAGTGGATTACCCCAACACCTTGGTTAATCAGCTTTCACAATCACGACTTCCTGTTTCAGTCCAATCTGAGCAATCTTCTCTGGATCCCAATTTGCTAATTGGAGGTAAAATGTTAATTTTCAGGATTTTATACTTATTGTTGGTGGTAGGGACAGTGATTCCCCCCTCCCCCTCTTTTTATTTTTTTCAAATACTTCTGTTTGTTTAATTGATTTGGCTAATTTATCTAGTCCATGAGTCATTGATGGTATGCCTAGCTGTAATTTGAATCTTGATCCATTTTAGTGGTTGATTGGAGAGTTTGGAAGAAATGTTAATGAATATATCTGCTACACGAAATCTTATCTCCAGAGTACATGCTTGACCATCTTCACTGCTGAGAATAGTAGAGTTGAATCAAAATTGCCTTTCATAGTGTAGATGTTTCCCTTCAAGTAAAGATCTGTGGAAAATCTTAGAAATGGTGCATTGTTTTCACAATTCAAAAGGTTTAAGCTTGTGGAGTTTATATAAATAATGTAACTTTTAGTTTAAAGCTAGACTGTTCTTTTCGTTACCTTTCTCAGAAAAAAAAAATTAGACTGCTCTTAGGTTGTGCTTTGACTCAAAGGCTTTGAGTATGTTTACTTGACAATATAAGGGCAATGCATACTTGTAGCATGTCCAAAACTGACCCCGTCCCCTCTTTTTTCATATATTTTTTTTGATTTAGAAGCTACTTTTGCTTTAGAATTCTTAATCAAGAATGTGTGGGGATTTGGAAGGTAGAAGAGTTGTGGTAATGGATTTATAGACTCACTGGAACTTGTCTCGTGGATCATTAACGTGTAATAAAGAAATATTTCTCTGAGGTCTCATCATGGATTAGACATTTATGTGGTTGTTCTGGCAGGACCGCAGGAGTTTATACAAATCTTCTAAGCCTAGTACTTTTCTTGGGACACGTGACTAATAAAATTGATGATCTAGGTTAGTATGGGATTTGAGGTCAGGAGAGTATATGACGATTAGGGACTGTTGCTAAATCTCGCATTTTTGGGAGATTCCACCTTGGAAGCGTTTCTAAATTGGGAGCATAAGACAAAGCTGTATAGGGATGAGGAATCCATTTTGTTGCTAGTTTCTAATAGTTCTATTTTTTATGACGGAGGTGTTTAGGTCAGCTTGCGCGCACCTTGGACTATTTCACCGGGTAACTTTGCTCACGAAGTCTTGGGCATATGGGAAGAAATCACCTAGTGGTTTTGCCTCTGTTGAGATTTGAACCTTCTCCGCTCACTTTATTGACCACTAGGCCACTTCCTTGGGAAGATGGAAAAAATCACCTAGTGTTTTTTTATCCTATATGTGTTTGTCGTTCTTTGCTTCAATAACCGGGCCTTGGTTTTTATCCTATAACAGGTTCAGGTTATAATGACAGTTTGGTTGCTAGGATGCCTACCCAAAGTCCTATGATGAATTCTAATTCCCGCTCACAGTTTGAGAGCAATCCATTTGCGCCTCAGCAGCAAATAACCAGCACTCATCAGCTCCAAAATACGAGATATGACAACAATGTTGGTCTGGCTCTTGGTCCTCCACAATCATCTTCATTCCCACAAAACAATCTTAATCCTTTCGACGAATTCTTGTCTGAGGAGGAAATTCGAATGAGAAGCAATGAAATTCTTGAGAATGATGATATGCAACATTTGCTTAGACTTTTCAGCATGGGAGGCCATGCTTCTGTCAATGTGCCTGAAGATGGATATGGTTTCCCATCTTTCATGCCTTCGCCATCTCCTAGTTTCGGTTATGATGAGGACCGCACACGTTCAGGAAAAGCTGTTGTGGGTTGGCTGAAAATTAAGGCTGCAATGAGGTGGGGTTTCTTTGTGCGGAAGAAGGCAGCTGAGAGGCGTGCACAGCTCGTGGAACTGGAAGATGACTAAAATCTGGTTTGGAAACCATTAGGGCATTTTAGAGTTAACCATCGACCATTTGAATAACTATTCACAAGGCTGTGGTGATGCAGGCCCGAGTAATTAGGTTTCGACTCTACACAGTATATTTTCTGAGGGATTAGTCAATTTGATTGTTTTTTTCCCATGTACAGTAGCCTGTACAGTAAATTCACTTTTAATGCTCTCATTGTTAACTCCATTGTGCTCACTCTCTTCATCTGTTTCAAGATGTAATGTATAAGTCTGCAGACCCAAGGGAAATATGCTTTCAAGAACTCGCGTGTGTTGAATTCTATATGAACTTTTATAATAAAAGGATGCTGATTGGCTTTGCATTTTAGTGTTTAGTTAACTTACATTATGGTTGTTGATCTCCCTCTCCATTGCCATTTTTAGTGCCAAAAATGACGGGTTACAATAACAAGACGCTTAATAGATCTTTTTCTTTACAATGGTGTGGTCACCTCAACTACTCCGGTTATTTGTTATTCCCACCAGAACGTGGACGGGGTAGTTGTATTTTGTAGATCTTTTTTTGATGGGGTTGGTTTTCACAAAATTGTCACTTGAATGTTTTCTTTTCCAGTTTTTTCTCCCTGCAAACATGCTATGTGAAACCGGTCAAGTGAGTGTCCAATCAGTCTTGATGAGTCCTCCTCTTGTAGCTCTATTTAGATGGTGACCACTAATGAAAGGAGATTCAATTTCAACATCACATTTTTCAGGTGCTTCAGAAACATATGAAATATATGGTCTAATCTAATTGTGATTTGAGCTTATATATGAAGTGCCAAGGATTTAAATGATGTATATCCTTATTGTTCTTTTGAGGGTTCAAATAATGGTAAGGTCATATAAGTATGTAATGTTGAGTTATCATGATTAACTCCTTCACAATTCTGTCGGATCGGGGTGTGGGGCTCCTGGGGTGGGAGATCCACCTTTTCGAAAAATATAAGTATGTAATCAGCAGTGATATTAAAGCTAAGATAGAATTGATTGTGAGACCATTAGTAATATTGTCATAGAAGTTAAAGTAGGCTATGTACCTTCCATGTAATTGGTGATTAAAATGGGTTCTATTTATGGAACATATATTTCTGTTAAATAAATTTCAGATAAAAGCTATAACACTATGATGTTAAAAAGAAATCAATGCGCAAATTAGCTCTTAGTTGAAGTACTAAAGAAAACAATAAACAAAAATAATTTATGGTATGCGTATAAAAGTATATATCAATTTCATTACTAAACTGTTTCTAATCTTCAAACCAGCAAAAGAATAATCATTACAATAGCTTATATAAGTTACTTTGAACACAGTCAGCTGGAAATCCTTGTGGAAACCTCTTAGAATCAGTGCAGTAATTATAAACTATGTAATTCTTTTGCACCCATTTCAACCTCTCTTGACTTATTATCCAACTCTTCATTCAACCATGAACTACTTGTTGAAGTTGCAGAATTGGAACTGCAAGAAGATGATGGAGAATTGGGAATACAAACATTTGCATTGAAGTTTCTGTAAGAAGCACTAAAGGGTGCTATACTTCAATCAGTTTTCACAAGTCCTCCTCTTGTTGCCCAATCATCTGCATTCCATAAAGACTTGAATATATCCTCATTGGTTGGTTCTTGGGATATCACACTCCAATTGATTCTTAGTTTTTGTATTCTCTAATGTTCCATCCACATAAAATCTGCTCAACCAAAAAATAAGAGAACCCCAGTTAAAGATTGAAACTTTTTAAGAAACAAAAGAACCCCAAGTCAAGATTGATACAACAACAGTCTAATCCCACAAAGTGGGGTCTATATAGGATAAGAGGTAAGCATATCTTACATCTACCATCTACAAAAGGCAGAAAGGTTGTTTCCAATAGACGCTAAAAAAACGTAGCCCAAGTCAAGGTTGATAATTTTTTTTTTAAATAACAAGAGAACCCCAAATCAAAACTTTTTAGTAATACATAAGAGAAACCCCAAGTCAAGATTGATTCAAGAAAGTGTAAATTTTGAAAGTTTGAATCTTTAATTACTTACATGATTCGTTGTGGATTCCAGAGGATGGAATAGGTGTGAAAATCAGCAGTTGGATCAAACTAGAGATGAAATTATTGTTCTATGTTGCCTTTGCCTTGACTAAATACATTAGTGTGCAGAGTATAAGGATCACCAAGAACCAAGAATTCAAAATCTATCTCATCGTGTGTTGGCCCTTGTGATGACAACTGCAATAAATTCAATTTTTTTTAATATCCCTTCAACTCAATAAACATAAAATCTAGCTAGCTCAAAAATGTTCTAAGTTTGAACGTATGTTGGAACATAAAATTTTTAAATTTTTTAAAATAAAATTTACATATTTGAAAACTACGTAAAAAATACTATAAGTCACCATAATTATTAATTTAAATATTTAAAAGACATTTAAAAAAATTACGTCAAAGAACAATTCATTTGACTTTCGAAAAGTAAATCGGACAATCTTTTTAAGATGGAGGGAGTGTATAGACAAAAAAAATTTACAAAGAAACAAGGCTTACATAGTAAGCAGTAACAGTGGCAACAGAGTTGTTAGGGATACGTTTGAGTTGCATGTCTATTTTACCAAAGAGTATAAATTCTTGGATTGGAAACCAGAGCCAGATATTTTGTCAAGTTAGAGTTAAAAAGTCTCCATTGTTGAGTATTTTTGCTCTGCCATCACCCCATGTTATGTCAAATTCTTCATTAAATTTACCTCCAATTGTAGCACCAAAAGCACTAACGATAACACATATCAAAAGTAGTAACTTAGTAGAAGAAAAAGAAGTCATTTTTAGTTCTTAAAATTTCAAGATTTGAGATTTTTCCAAGTTTGTTGGATGATTAAGAGTTGGATAGCTAGGTGGGGTTTTATAACCCCCACCTCTCCTAGTGGGGGTGGGGTTGAAGAGGGAAATAGGAAGGTTCATTTGTAACAAAGTTTTTGGTATATTATTTGTAGAAATCTTGTACAACTGTAATTATGGTATTAGTCTTGTATTAAGAAAAGTTATTAGAATTATAGTAGGAAAGGTGGATTTATTTTCCATATTTAGATATTGTATATTTGTATATATACCTATTCATTAATGAAAATAATCAAGAGATTATTTCTTTCATGGTATCAGCAGTGTAGGACAAATTTTTCCTTATCTGTTAAGAGTCTCACATCGGATATGGAATGTGAACATTGACTCCTTATATGAACTTGGACAATTCTCATCTTACAAACTAGCTTTTTGGGGTTAAGTTAGGCCCAAGATCCATTCTTTACATGATATTGATTGTGGTGAGACATTCAGTCCGGTTGTCAAACCTGCTACTATTTGCACAGTTCTGAGTATTGTTATGGGTAAGCATTGACTGATTCATCAGCTTGATGTGAAAAATATTTTTCTACACGGGGATTTGAAAGAAACTGCTTACATACACCAGCCGCCTGATTTTGTCCATCCAGTAGTCCCTCAGTATGTATGTCATCTTCGTAAGTCACTCTATGGTTTGAAACAGACCCCTCGAGTGTGGTATGATCGTTTTGCACAGTATATTATACAAATTGAGTTCGTATGCAGCAAGTGTGATAATTCTCTATTTACTTTTCATCGAGGTAGTAGCATTGCTTATTTATTGTTATATGTGGATGACATTGTGCTTACTGCCTCTTCTAATGTGTTGAAAAATGTGATTATTGCACTACTTAAAGCCGAATTTGCTATGACTGACTTGGGGAAGTTGAGCTATTTTTTGGGGATATCAGTG
The DNA here is from genome assembly GCA_029844215.1 of Przewalskia tangutica. Classification (NCBI taxonomy): domain Eukaryota; kingdom Viridiplantae; phylum Streptophyta; class Magnoliopsida; order Solanales; family Solanaceae; genus Przewalskia; species Przewalskia tangutica. The sequence goes on from CM056722.1 coordinate 21,401,265, forward strand.
ACTCCTTGTGCAGATGCTATATTTTTATGTCAGCGCAAGTATGCAGAGGAGATAGTGTACATGGCTAAAATGGCGAACTGCAAGATGATGTCCACTCCGGTTGACACTAAATCAAAGCTTAGTGTTGTTGATGGTAACCCATTGTCCGATCCCACTCTCTACAGGAGTCTTGCAGGTGCACTTCAGTATTTTACTTTCACCAGGCCTGACATCGCTTATGTTATTCAGCAGGTATGTTTATTTATGCATGCCCCCAGAGAGTCTCATTTTACTGCTCTTAAACGTATCATTCGATATGTTAAGGGTACACTTGATTATAGATTATATTTATACCCCTCAACACCGACCAGGTTGTTAGCATATACAGATGCTGATTGGGCAGGTTGTCCGGGTACGCGACGCTCCACCTCCGGTTACTGTGTGATCTCATTTTCTGGTCTGCCAAGAAGCAAGTCATATTATCCCGTTGGAGTGAAGAAGCAGAGTATAGAGGAGTTGCAAACGTTGTTGCTGAGATCTGTTGGCTCCGAATTTTTTTTTTGGAGCTTCAGTGTCCCTTGCGGAAGGCGTTTGTGGTTTAATATGATAACATATCCGCCATATATTTATCTCATAATTCGGTTCAGCATCAACAAACCAAGCATATTGAGATGGATATACACTTTGTTCGTGAGAAGGTTGCTCTCGGTCATGTTAAGGTGTTGCATGTGCATTCCTCATATCAGTATGCAAATATATTCACAAAAGACCTTCTCATACAATTCTTCCTTAACTTCAGATCTAGTCTTAGAGTCCGGCCTCCTCCCGTTTAAACCGGGGGAGTGTATTAGCACATGTACTATGTCTATATTTACCATATTTAGTGTTATGTAATTATGATAAAAATATGATCTATGTTGTATAAGGATTCCACATTGTACATCTATATATATTTTGTATTAATGAAAAAGAAAGATTAATACACTTCTACTAAACTTAAATATTAAAGTCAAATACGATTAGAAGAATGATAAGTAATTATAAGATGATGAGCCCCCCCCCCCCCCCCCCACCGACAATAACAAAAACAAAACAGGCTAATAGCATATTTGGTCTTTCAATATGTAGCAATTCTGATTTTGGTCCTCTAATATTTAACTTATCATGTTAAATTTTCAATTAATTGAGGTGTGTTCAATTAATTTTTTTCTTGTGAATATTCACAAATTTATTCTAAGCATTAACCGTTCATCATTTAATTATTCATGTGTTATATTAAAATTGTATAGTTTAATTTGATGGTACAATTTTATAAATAATCAAACATAACATATGTCCTATACAAAGAGACCGAAAACACACATTTCAATTAGTTAATTATTAAATATGTTAATCATATATCAAGGACCAATGGCATAATTTACCGATAACCTAGGTTCCAAAAGTTCTATTATACCCCCTCCAATTTTTTTTTTTTTTTTTTTGTCATGATGTTGAAAGATACGGTGAAATAAATTATTAAATATCACCGATAGCTTATTCCATGTTGTAAAGAAAAGACCAAATTATTAAAGGATGCTATTTTACGTTTAAATATGAATATTTGACCACAAAAAAAGTTAGGTGATAGGTGATTGAAGCCAGCAAGAAAGAAGGAATGGACGTTGTTGGTTACCAATATGAACCCACTACGAAGAATGATAATACTAATCAATGAACAAACAAATTCCATTTCTATGGAATATATTATGAGTAATACAAAAATAAGAATGCAAGAGTTTTCAAAGAACAAATTAGTACAATGGCATTATTTCCATCAAGATATTCATCAAGGTCTAGGTCCTCTCTTCCATACTTGGTTTTTCTCTTAATTGCAGCCTTTTTTGTCTTCAAGGTATGTTCTACTTTTCTAAACTATACTTCTTTCTTTCATTCATTATCATCCCAAAGATTGTATATATATAGTCCTCCATGAATCTTGATCTTGTTGATCAATGTTCATTACCAAAAAATCATGAATTTCCGATGGAAATTTCCAATGGAATGCGTCAAAAGTTGACTTGTCAAGAAAAGTTTTCGATTACTCGGAATGCTCGATAGTCCGACAACATTTCGACAAAAACATTCATCGAAAATTCATGTTTTTCTAATACTAGTTGAACATGCATTGACATGAAAATTTTCAACTGAATTTGTTAAATTGGCTTATGGGAAATGTTTTCCATGGTCCTACGACGTTCGACATGTTGAAAATTCGTGATGGTGGTTTAACATGCATTTTTGATATGAAAATTCAATCAATATGATTACTCTGGTGTTATTTCTACCTGGTGTTATTACTCTGGTGTTATTTCTACTTTTGAGAGGAGCCCTCAACTACTAAGCTACAAATCTCACTGATAAGATTAGAGACATTTTAAATACATATATTAATATTTGAAACATTCATAAAAAAAATAAAAATTCTGGGGCAGAGTCGAGGAAGGCCCCGCCGGCCGGGGGCCCTGTGGTGCCGCCTTGGCCGCCCCTGCTCTTATTTCTCGTGTATAAATATTGCTTTTTGTGCCTTGTTCTAGCATCAACATATATCTGGATAATTGAAAAATTAATCACGTTTGTTGAATTAATTACATGAACAGGTAGATATAATTATATCTCAGTCGTTTAGTTCAGCGCGTCGCAACCTGGAGAACACTCCTAATCATATCGTAGTGAATCCCAACAAATCACCAGAACCTGATAACAAGTACACAATTTTTTTCCGTTATTCTTATTTTTTTCTTTTTGTTATTGGTTTTTGCAATATTTAATTGGACCTTACTTTCACATTCCCCAATATTAAATAGTCATTGAATTAAGTTGTCATTGTTAATTATTCACTTCCCCTTAGTTTATATGATTCACTTTGATTGGACACAGATTTAAAAGAGAAATGAAGATATTCGCAATATGTTGTATAAAATAAGCTACTGATATTTGTGCGACGGCAAATTCTCTCATTATCGGTGAAACGAAAATTTTAAAATTATATTATTTCTAAATATAGTAAGATATTAAGAAAATTGCATATATAAACTGAGAACACGAAAATATAAGATTTCTTGGAGTATTTAAATATGCAGCTATAGCGAGTCCTAGTTCTAAATATCGTCTATCCATCAGGGAGTCAAATAATAGCTCTCAAATATGAAAATTCGTCGAGCACTATTGTAAATTAATGATATATTTTTATTGAATTTGCTTCAAGTTGTCATAGTTATTAAATTATTTCATTTAATCAATTTGTCTATAATTTTTTTTTAAAAAAATGAATATTCGACCAAAGCTCAAAGTAGATCGAACCAAAGACCAGAGCAATGTAGCACTTGAAATCAAGACCTCAATGCAGCGACATCGATGATCTTTTAATCTTTGAATTAGCCATGATTTACCTCCTTCACAGACCTGTCGGACCGGGGTGTGTGACTCTTGAGGTGGAGATTTCACCTTTTGAAGCACCTGAAATCTCTAAATCCTGAATTAGTCTCTAACTTAAAGTACATAAAATCAAATTCTAAACAGAAAAGTTCAAAAGACAGAGGACAAGATTTCTATTTCTCTTATTTGTCGCATTCTTTCCTTTTTTTTTCTTGGTCCTTTTAAAATAAAAAATTACTAAATTATTTTTGTGTTATACTGCTGCAGCCTACCAGTAGTTTTAGTAAATGACACATTTAACCAGCACATTACGTTATCATGGGGAGATGACAGAGGAAAGATACTTGAAAATGGAGAGCTTCTAACACTCTCCTTAGACAAGCAGTCTGGATCAGGCTTTCAGTCCAAAAAAGAGTATATCTTTGCTAAAATTGATATGCAAATTAAGCTCGTCCCCGGAAATTCAGCTGGCACTGTTACTACATTCTACGTAAGCACTCTCTAATAACGTTCTATTGGAAGAAAATATTGAAGTATGTTATGCTTTTGGTTCCTATTTTGTCCTAATGATATTTGATTAAGTATATTTAATCTTCTCTTAATTAAAATGTGTCTTTTTTCCCCTTTATTTGAGAAGCATAACAGTACAAGCTTAATTAACAGAACACATGACTAATTACATAGTGAAACAATTATATGGTAAATTTGTGAAGATTCACAAGTAAAGGATCAAAAAGTGCACATTTTAATTTATTAAAGATTAAATATGCTAATGCATATATTATGCTAAAGTCGGAATTTACCAATAATTGAAGGACTAAAGTACCATTAACCCAAAAAGATTGAAACATTATTTTTGGAAACAAAATGCCACCTTAGTAATTCAGAGTTCCCTTTTTCCCTTATTTTTTTATTTTATACTTTTTTTTCTTTGTTGCAGCTATCATCACAAGGGAACAAGCATGATGAAATAGATTTTGAGTTCTTGGGGAATTCAACAGGGAATCCTTATACTCTTCATACTAATGTTTTCAGTCTAGGCCAAGGCAACAGGGAACAACAATTCTTTTTGTGGTTTGATCCAACTGCAGATTACCACACCTATTCAATCCTATGGAATCCTAAGTGTGTAATGTAAGTGCTATTAATAACTTTATTGCTTTAGATTTCTTTTAGATATATGTTTACTCTGCTTTAGAAAAATCTACTTCAACCTTTTCCGAGATTATATAAACTAGTTAATTACATAATCCATTCTTCTTTCTTTCCAATTTATCTACAAAATTTCCTGGTACTAAAAAATATTACATTTGGTTGATATGCGACTCGTTTGGTGGAATAGTATCTCTAGGGGAAGACATTCTTAACCATTCAATCCTGGACAAATAACATATTTCAATTATATGTGGTATTGGTCAATATCTTGAACATCTTTAGTCAAGGAGAAACACGCTGTCTCTAAAGCAATTGTATGGCATTAGGCACTAAGGGACCGTGGTTCGGCTATTATCAGTTGGGGAGGCATATGATCGAAGGAATTAGTAGATTGAGGAATGGAGTTCATAAATAAAGATAACATGTCAATAGTCTCACATTGGTGGGTGAGACGATAATCTTGAGCAATCATACCTCTTGATCAGCTAACTTTTGAGGTTAAGTTAGATCTCTCTCGTTTTGAGCTACATTTTGATGTTGAATTAGGCCTAAGTTTCATTTTCTTATTATGATATTAGGGTAGACCCACCTGATCTTGGGCCCTTATATTATCTTGTCCATGTTCTAGTTGTCAAGTTTCGGCATGCAGAGGGTGTTAATTAATAGTCCACGTTGAAAGGTGGGATGAATTTTTTTCCTCCTATGTGATAGATTTGACTGTTTGCGGCATGGGAGCAGATTCCCCAAAAAATCCATGGGAACAATGTAAAAAAAAGATATCTCGATAACGAAAACTATAGGGGGCTGTATTGGCGAGATCCAACGGTGAACAGCTGCCCAAAAGAAAAACCGCCTGGAATGGACAATTCTTGCCTCTTAAGCTAATTTTTGAAGTTTAATTATGCCAAAGTCCATTTTCGTATTAGAATAAGATTTTTCCAAAGAATTACTACTATTGGAATTTGTACAAGGAAGAAGAATAATAAAGTGATCAAAATATTTGGCGAAGCGCCACGGCGCCTAGGGGGAGGGCCGCGGCGCCGAATATCCAGAGAGTAGGGAAATTTTTCCGTGCTCGTCATGCTGGCTGGAAAGCCACGGCCGCCAAAACTTCGAGAGATCCGACAGAATTAGCCATGGCCGGGGCAAGTGTCGCGGTGCCAAAAGCGAAGAGCAGCGACGTTGGGCCCAACAGATTGATTTTTCGAATCAAAAGTTGTAACTTTTCAGAATAATTACAACCTTTGGAATGAATGCTTATATCTGTTCATATATTACTGCTATATAAAGCATGTTGATCACTTAGTTGAGATATACAACATACAGGAATCAACACTATCAATCATTTAACACAATTAATGATTTGAGATTATTGTTTTCCTTCTTCTTCTTCCCAAAATACATTTCTGAAAAAGACATAAAGTAAATTCGTCAGGGTCAAGTTCTTGAACCAGATAGTTGTATCCTCAAGATAGACGTCTGTAAACTACAAAGCATGTGAGGCGAATGTCTTGTGACATCACGTGCAGGCCTCTATCGTATCAAGTTAGTGTGTGTTTTCAATTTACATTATTCTTTGTTGTTGATTTCAATTTAAATTGAGTTATCATTCTATTATTGTGTTTATTTCATTGAAGATACTATATTAATACTAACAACTACATCTTTTATGCAATTAATTACATAAAGAATATTAGATTCCCTGGATTTTTTACTCATTTGTTTCTTCTTATTTTCCAACATAGATTCTATGTTGATGGCATACCAATCAGAGAATATAGAAATGCAGAGAGAATTGGTGTTTCATATCCAAAATACCAACCAATGAGACTATACTCAAGTCTATGGAATGCAGATGATTGGGCCACACAAGGTGGACGTGTCAAAACTAATTGGAAATTGGCACCCTTTGTTGCTTCCTACAAAAAATTCACTTATGAAGCTTGCATTTATTCGAGATTAACTAGCTCGTCATCATGCGATATCTACTCTCCTTCTTCTACCAGCAACGCCTGGCTAACGTACGAGTTAGACCGAAGAAGCCGGGCGAAAATGAAAGCTTTGCAGAAAAAGCATATGATTTATGATTATTGCAATGATAAATGGAGGTTTCCTAAAGGCCCTGCTCCTGAATGCAAGCTTCAATAACAATACCAAGATTTATATATTTGTTTATTATGTATAAGGTTTCTAAAAACGTGTCGTGTTTTACAAGTCGCATCAAATTTAAAAGTTATAATTCACTTTCACTACCAATTTGTTGTTGGCGTTGACCATTATAGTAACATGAACATTGCATAAACACTGCTAATTGTGTTTCTTTATTTGTACCTTCCCATGTAAAGAAACCTAGTACATGTAGTAGTAGTAGTATTCAAAGACCATTTCCCGTTTAATTATCAGTTCACCTGTTATTGGTTTTCTAACTATTTGACCAATGATAATAAAAAGATCTTTCTAGTAATATCCGAAATAAATGATTCTTCAGCTAGAACTAGAAAGCAACATATGAAAAGTGTTTGAGTTCTCCGGGGATAAGTGTTTATTGGTCTCCTTATATAGCTTGGGCAATCCTCCTCTCTTTGAGCTATCTTTTGGAGTTGAGTTAAACTCAATTCATTCTTTACATGATATCAAAACCAAACTCGTTTCAATTCATTGTTTCTGATGTTGGGCCCCCTTTTATATTGTCCACACTCCAGATGTCCAATCCCGGACGTGAGGCGGGTGTTGAGTTCTCCCACGTCGGTGGGATAAGTGATTTTTGATCTCCTTATATGACTTAGGAAAGCCTTCATTCGAACTAGCTTTTGAGATTGAGTCAGGCCAAAAATTTATTCGGTAAGAAAAAGCAAATTTGGAATGTACTAGAAATCTACACGCAAAATAAATATTATTCAATGGTTCTTAGAATTTTCTACATTAGCCAATAGAATTTCCTAGACTTTTCTCCTTCGATCCTTCCACTAGCATTTATCTCCCGTACACGTTTTAGACATTAGCAATATTAAAAAAGAATATATCTCTAATATAAATTAATTAGTTTTTTTATCTTTTTTTAAATGACCTTATCGTATAAATATATATTATATTATAAGTGCATACAAATAAACTTTACTTGTAGTAGATTCAAGTTCACAGTATTTTGTACATGTTTGCACAATATCTAGTCGGAATTAAGATATAGTTGAATAAAATTTTAAAAATAAAATTTTAAAATTGAAGTTGTGTTTATATGATTTGCACATGAAAAAAATGTTTCTAATGAAAATCATTGTTTCACTTGAAATACTTGTTCAATAAACTTTTATTATTTTATAAGTATTCCAAATATTGAAGATCATTATCTACAAATATGGATAGTCGTCAAACAAGGATGTTTATAACTGTTGATGTTGGATAGGATGTTGTGACAATCTGCGAAAGCTCAGGACAACATCTTCAGGATGTTGCCTGCGATGTTGTGACAACATTTCTGACAACATCTCTGTACTAATTTTGCCTATTCTTCCGGACGAAACAGTTAGTGTTACTGCGAGTAAAAATGACTTAGACAAGCTTATCAGATTGTTGTGTTTAAAACGTGGTGAAAGACGTAGTCAAAGCGTGAAGAGAAAGCAGCGAATGACCAACTCCAGATCGTTAAGGACTTTTAGGAGGAAGACTCGGTCCAAGCCTGCTGCCCTCTTTTGCTCAACCTCTGCAACCATCAGTGAGGATTTCAAGGAAAGTTCCCCTCTATAAACAGAGGGGAACTTCAGTGTATCGATTATCCAGATTATTCATATTAAAAAGAAGAAGAATTTCCAAGAGAGCTCTCAGATTCTATCTTAGGGAACTGGATCAACATTTTAGCCTAAAGTTGTTTTAACAACATCTTGTCCCACATTACAATTGCTATCTTTATTCTAGATTAAGCTTATTGTTCAAGCGATTGTAATGAAGATGTTGTATTTTATCTTTTAGACTTTGTAACTTTAGGCGAAGTCATCTGCGACTTCATTTTTATTTGTAATTTTTTTTCCGTTTGTAACGCTCAATTTGTAAAAAGAAATTCTTTGTAATTGTATATAATATATACAATTCTTTTGGTCATCGACCATCAAGAGATATATTTATTTATATACCCTTGAAAATATAAACATTGTGTCTTTTTACTTTTTCCGCTGCACATACTCTACAAGGTTTATTCTGTTTTATTGCAATGTTGTCCAAGATGTTGACCCAACATTGAAGGCAATATCTAGTGACTGTTTTTGTTGTTCTAGTTTGCGATTTTAATCTTACGTTTTAGTTTTTACTAATCCGTAGCCCACGGGACCCAACAATAACTATTATCATTCCTCTTTCTTAATGTTAAATTAATTAAAACATAGTAATAATCTCATAAAACGACAGGTCCATCTTCTTGTGTAAATCTTATATTAATCAGTTGTTTAAAATTTAGACACAGAGAAACAAAAAGTAGGTAAAGATTGATTTTAGCCATTAGATAATAAGCAAGTCATTTTGCCTTGTTGCATACTTAATTAGTTTTGCCGACCTATCTATTGATAGCCCCAAAAGTTGTCTTTTGTTTCAATCAAAAGTTATGTTTTGGCTACTTGTAAATTTAATATTTTGAGTGTTGAGAATTTCTAACTGGTCAAGGATTTTGACCTTAATTTTTGAGACATAACCTTGTATTTGTATACAAAACATTTCTTTGGATCCATATGATTTGGCATAAACATATATAATTAAGCACTTCAAGTAGTTTTGTAAGTTACTAATTTCATGAACTTTTAGAGCCTTGGCATAATATGTAATTAATTTGAATAAGTTTGTTTGCGCTTCTCGTCCGATATTCAATATTTGTTTATTAATTAAAGCGGAAAGTGTTTCTACTAGTATTTTTTTCACTCCTAAACCTTTCTAATCTCTGATTAATAGTGAAGGAATTTTATCATTCCCATCACATTACTTGCATAATTCTTAGCTATCAAAGTTTATAGCCTTGTAATATCTGTATAAGTTTGATTCTTACTGTCCCATTCTCCCTTCTCTTTTCATTCCATATATGATGAAAAAGTTTTAAGAACCTCATGACAAAATGGTTAATTAGACTTTTTAAAAGTAAAATATGACACAAGAAAAAGGCTTTACCTTCTCCAAGAAAACTTTTTTTTAAAAAAAGGTCTAAAACCGCGTCAACTTGTATAAGAGTTTGTAATTTGTTTCTATGATGAGTGTAATGATGACTAAACTATTTTATGGGCTTTACTAAACCATCAAATTAAGCCACGTCAGATTCAGGGCCCACCCACTATTATAGTGGGAGTAATCTTTGCCAGCTGTCCTACTCCATTACCATAAATGGCCCTCCAATTTTTATGAACTTTCTTATTGTCCCAACAACTTTCATCCCTATATATATAGTAGCCTATGGATACAAAGTTACACACAACCTTTGACTTATAAAATCAAATCAAGAAAGATCACTAAAATAAAACCAATTACTCAATGGCTTCTTATTCTTCATTAGCTCATTTTTTGTTCTTTCTTGCCTTATGCAATTTACATTATAGTTTGGCTTCTAATAACTTCAATCAAGATTTTGATGTTACATGGGGAGATGGTAGGGCAAAGGTTCTCAACAATGGAAAACTTCTTACCCTCTCCCTGGACAAAGCGTCGGGTTCTGGTGTTCAATCCAAGAAAGAATATTTATTTGGAAGGATCGATATGCAACTTAAACTCGTCCGCGGAAACTCAGCTGGTACAGTTACGACATATTATGTAAGTGTTATATCTAAAGTTTGATTTATGTATTGTAGTCTTGCCCATGATATAAGTGAAGGTTATGACGTTGATATATGTGTTTAATGACTTATACTTTCTTGGATAAATAATAATGAATTACAACAGTTAATAAATTTGTAGTCAACGAGAGTTGGGACTACAGTAAACTTGTGAGTTCTTGATATGTCTTGCATGATTCTTGGATATGTCGTCCTGGATCTTCGTTCAATTGCAACAAGTTACTTGATCTTAATAACCTGAAACCAAGAGACATTAAATTTCTACTTGTTACAACTGTGTTGAGTCGAGTGTTAGCACTCTGTCCTTAAGACATTATTGCCCCATATATATCCTTTTACGTTTATGAACAACTGTCTCCCAAGATAAAACAGCATCAAACAAATGAGCAAAGAAAACTCAAGTATTTCTCAAGAAGAACCTTGAGTGTTTGAAAGTATGCTAGAGAGGAAGAAGTTCAGAAAAATCTGAACTAAACAAGAATGGAGTGTGTTCTACAATTGAGCCAAAGCCTCAATTTATAGTGTGTGTAAAATGACCTCTCATCTAGCCAACTAATGACAATCAAGACCATGTAATGACACTTATTGAGGGGTTATAATTTAGCCAAGTTATGGCTGAATTCAAGTGTCAAGTAATGGAGGTTCAATGCGCCAAAATCAGCCCAAAAGTCAAAAACTTTTCGTCATCCGTCGACCATTTGCCTCCGAAGCGTCGCGGCCCTGCCTGGGAGGCGCCGCAGCGCCAAACTTCCAATGACTGAACAATGATCAAGCGCCGCGGCGCTGGCTGGATGCGCCGCGACGCTGGCTGGATGTGTCGCGGCCCTTCATGGCTCCACGACGATTTTCGACTCATTTCATCTTTTACACATCGTACACATCTTCCTTCATTTACCAACGTGAAACATTCGTCATTTGGCCAATAACCGTCTATCATTTCATGTCTCAAACATTTTGTTTACGTACCAATATCTCTTTCACTAAGAAAATTTACGATTCTTGATACAACGTGTGCACGTGTGTGGAAACGACGTTTCCTACGTGCGGGGCCCCAATTATTTCAGTCATAAATAATAGGTTAAATTTTATTTCACGTTTAATAAATTTCCAACAATAGTGAAATGTGTTTACATCGGTTTCATAATTGGTGACCACTCATACCATGCACACACAAAAAAAGTATATTATACGACGTTAGCCCATTGAGGGTTGATCCATACAACATATATATCGAACGGATGTTGATCGTCCGTCATGATAAATATGTCATATTTATATTGATGTTACATAGGGAGACTCCCACTTAAAATCATAGGGTCTTTTCATATTATCATATTATTACTAAGAAATTCTTTTATATCAATTTTCTACGCAGTTATCATCACAAGGGGCAACACATGATGAGATAGATTTTGAATTCCTGGGTAACCTTAGTGGGGATCCTTATATTGTTCACACAAATGTATACACTCAAGGAAAAGGTGACAAAGAACAGCAATTTTATTTATGGTTTGATCCCACTGCTGATTTTCATACATACTCTATTCTTTGGAATCCCCAAACAATAATGTAAGTATATGGCCTTACTCTAGAGTCCAAAACTTAAATATACACGACATATCAAGATCTCTCTCTTGATTTTTCCACCCTAAAGTTCTATAAATTTAACTTTATCTTAATATTGACTTAATTCTTTTTCTAGATTTTATGTGGATGGCACACCAATAAGAGTGTTCAAGAACATGAAGTCAAGTGGGATAGGCTACCCAAATAACCAACCTATGAGGGTGTATGCAAGTCTATGGAATGCAGATGATTGGGCCACAAGGGGTGGCCTTGTTAAAACAGATTGGTCCAATGCTCCATTCATTGCTTCTTTTAGAAATTTCAAAGACAATAATGCTTGTGTTTGGGAATTTGGAAAATCATCATGCACAAATGCAACAACAAAGCCATGGTTCTCTCAAGAACTTGATGCAACAAGCCAAGCTAGGTTACAATGGGTGCAAAAGAATTATATGGTTTATTATTATTGTAATGATATTAATAGGTTCCCTCAAGGCCTTCCTCTAGAATGCACTTTCAACTCCGCAACTAGTTAAAATTGTTTTATATATCATATGTTGTCAAGATTCTCTTAAAATGTTGCGGAATGATTCGATATGCATTTGTTGACATTTTTGAAGAGTTTTAAGTAATAATAATTTTATCAGTCTTGCTAATTAATGACTCATTATATTCCGTTTGTAATTGACAAAATTCATTTTCAGAGATAATAAATTACAAATAGAATCATTTTATAAAATGTAATGGTACATGAGTATGACAATTGCAGTGCATATATAATGATTCTTTTCTCTTTTTCATTTTTTGCGTTTTGTAATAAATGAAGTTTGATTTGGACTTCGTTACAGCTTCTTTGGCATATGTTTGTTTTTATAGGTAAATTATACTTAATGAGTAGTTCTTTTTTCTTTACACTCTTTGCATTGACTGCTACAGACCCAAATAATTACCAAGATTATTTTTAATCCTATTTTATCCATCTTAGTAACCTACCCCATGCTAGAGGTGACACGTGGCTATAGAAGACCAAGGCATGTTACGAGCATTGCACAAATGATATTTTCTGAGGCCACTATTTCATTTATGGTTTCATTAATTTAGTGGGTGGAATTTTGTCTTTAAAAACAGTCACATATTTTTATAGCACTTCAGTTACTTTAAATTCAGAGTAGAATTTAGGATTTTAAAAACATGCACCACTTTTATATATATATATATATATATATATACACTCGGTGATGTGGCGCTCTAAAAATCAACATTAGTATTTATCTTTTTCGTATTTTTTTTGGATTTTCTTCCTAATTTCTCTCTTTAATTAACTATTTTCTATACTAAAGAAGTGGAAGCCACACTTGTTGGAATCTACATGATGCAGATTATGTAAACAGAGAAGATAGAAGATCAGAGAGTGCGAAGTAAAAGAGTAGAAAGAAATGAATACGAGAGAGAGAAGAGGAATTTGTATTTCACTTAATGAATCATTACATTGTATTGTATGTATATATACAATATTAACTGCACCTAACAAATATCTCATTCTAACAAATATCTAACCATGGTCAGTTATAAACTTCCATCCATAGTTAGTGCCACCAATATACACAGATATATCATTATACAATATTGATATATCTATGTTTCTACACCCCCCCTCAAGCTAGGATGTATGAAAATGTTCTTCAATCCTAGCTTGGATACGAGATGATCATGCTGCTGTCGTCCCAATGCTTTTGTCAAAATGTCTGTTGACTTCTCTTTCGACGAAATGAAATGTGTATTAATCAGTCCATCCTGTATTCTCTCCCTAATAAATGGCAGTCGATATCTATATGTTTAGTTCTTTCGTGGAATACTAGATTACTAGTAATCTGCATTGCAGATTTGCTGTCTGTAAATACATTCACGGGTTGGGAAATATCAGCTCCCAGTTCTCGAAACAATCCAACTAGCCACACTGCTTCAGCTATTGCAGAAGCCATGGCCCTATATTCCGCTTTTGCTGAACTTCTGGAAATCGTATCCTGTTTCTTTGACTTCCACGATATAGGAGAAGCACCATACATTGCCAAGTATCCAGTGACTGATATCCTGGTATTCACGCATCCTACCCAGTCTGCATCGCAGTACATCCTGAGCTGGGGAATACTGTCGGGGGAACTGGACATAAGGATGCCCATTCCTGGTGTCATTTTGACATATCTAACGAGTCTAAGTCCTGCCTCCATATGAGAAACCTTTGGTGCCTGTATATACTGGCTGAGTGAATTCACTACAAATGTAATATCTGGTCTTGTAGTGGTTAAGTACAACAACCTTCCAATTAATCTCATGTATATCCCTGGATCACTCAATGGATTATCAGGATCAGGTGGTGTCTCAGATTTCTCAGCTATAAGTCTGTCTAGTTCTACGGTGGTGAGTTTCATATTGGGCTCCATGGGAGAAGATGTGTGCTTTGCTCCTTCCAATCTCATATCTGAGATAAGTTTCAGTGCATATTTTCTTTTGTGCATCAAAATCTCTCGTGAGCTTCTTGCAAACTCAATTCTAAGAAAGTACTTTAACTCCCCTAGATCTTTAATCTTGAAAGCTGATTGCAATGAATCTTTTGTAGAGTTCCTTAAGATACTCTGACATTGCCAAATTTTATTACTCAAAACATATATTAATATATTATATCACTATAAACTCACTTTTAGATGGAAATATATTTTCATCTTATCCCAGCTTCCTGTTATTTGGTGTCACAATCCTATTATTTAATTTACATTGAGATATTCAAAATATCTATTACATGAATTTATTATAATTTTTTTTAATAAGTTCAGTCATCATTTTTCTTTTATGATCACGCAAAACGCGAAAAGATTTTATTAAACAGTGTCCAGAATATTTGCCCTAGCGCCGCGACCCTTAGGACACAGCGTCGCGGCGCCACCCCGGATTTACCTGTTTTGTATATTAGATTTGTACCTAAATTAGTATTGTAACATTACTATAATTGTTTAGTTAGTCTTCATATAGAATATGATTTTAGATGTAAAGTAGGAATATGATTCTCCTATTGTAACTTGTATATATATGCCTTTCATTAATAAGAATAATCAATGGATTAATTCTTTCATGGTATCAAGAGTCTAGGTTATTTTTCTTTCTTCCGTTTCTTACTTTCTTCTCCAAAATACCGTGAACATCCCTCACCCAACCCCTCGGTTTCTGTCCAGAAATCCGAGCCCTCTCCTCCTTCCTATTTTTCTTCGAATCTTGTTGTTTTATTTCCTATGGTGATAAGAACAATTTTCATCCTGTCATTACTGTTTCTAACATCAAGAGCGGCATTCCTATCGTTCTTGACCTAGAAAACGTCCAATATGGGACATGAGAGGAATTATTTAAGATTCATGTTTTGGCACATAAAGTCCTCCACCACATCATTCCTTCAACTCCTCCAAAGGAGGGTGATGAGGCATCTACTTCTACGACAGTTGTGCCCACTAAAGAAGCAGATCCAGAATTATGGGTCATGCTTGATGCTAAGGTTCTTCAGTGGATTTATGCCACCATCTCCTTGGATCTTTTACAGACGATTATGGAATCCAACTCCACAACTATGGTGGCGTGGAATCGATTACGAGACATATTTTAACATAACAGTCATTCTCGAATTGTTATCCTTGAGCAGGAATTTTCACAGGTGGCTATGGTGAATTTTCAAAACGTTTCTTCTTATTGCAAACGTCTCAAGGACTTGGCAGACCAACTCAGCAACGTGGGTTCTCTTGTTTCTAATAGTCGTCTAGTTCTTCAAATGGTTTCAGGCATGTCAGAGGCCTACAACAGTGTTGCTTCGGTTATTCGTCAGAGTAACCCCCAGCCAGGATTTTATCAAGCCCGTTCTATGCTTACTTTGGAAGAAGTCGGATTGGCTAAAAAAATGACGATTGGGGCTAGCCCTGTCGTTATGATGACTGCTTTCAATTTTTCTCCTTCCAATCCAGCCAACGTGACCCAAAATCACAACAACGGGGGTGATAAAAAGGGCCAAAATCGGAAGAATAATGACAAGAATGGTAGCGGCAACAACGGGGGCAACCACAAGAATAACAGCTTCGAGCCCACAGGGCCCCCGGACGATGGCATGGGTCCCAGCCACACACGCGACTTGGTTACTGTCGCAGTCGCTTTGTATCGATGGCGCAATGACCGAACTTCTTTCCGTGTCGACTCGTGGTTTAGACTAACGTATAGCAAAGAAAGAAGATCCGATACTTGGGCCACACCTCCATCAAGCCACCACGCAATGGGCCCCACTCAGACTGACATTGAAACAGCGATGCACACACTTGGGTTGACTCAACCAGACCCTAATTGGTACATGAACACTGGTGCCACTACCCACATGACATCCGACCAAGATACTCTTTCGTCTTATTCTAATTTGAGCACTAATCGTGGTATAACTGTTGGTAATGACAATTATATTCCAATTAAGGGTTATGGTCATAAAACTTTGTCCCCTCCTCATCCATCACTTGTCCTGAACATACCTTTCATGTCCCAAAATTGATTAAAAATTTGGTGTCTGTCCATAAATCCACCACTGATAATTGGGTTTATATTAATTTTGATCCATTTGGGTTTCTGTGAAGGATTTCAAGACGGGGAGTCATCTCATGAGGTACTGTAGGGGGGGTCTTTATCCAATCACACTGAATCTCAGCATCTCGCGTCAAGCTATGCCATCCACTTTTGCAGTTCTTGCTCCTTCCTTGTGGCATGCTCGTCTAGGTCATCCGGGGTCATCTATTTTATCTCTTTAGATAAACATAAGTTTATTTCTTGTAAGGATACACATAGTACTTCATTTTGTCAATCATGTGCTTTGGGAAAAATTATTAAATTATTATTTGTAGCTTCAAATTCTAATACTTCAATGCCATTTGATATTATTTATAGTGATTTCTGGAAATCTCCGGTTCTCAGTTCTATGGATCATCGTTATTATGATTTATTCTTAGATGACTATTCTAAATATTTGTTGACACCCAATTTTGTCTCATCTTTACCGACTATTTGTTCATGTCGGTATTTTATCTTCAATTAATTCATTATGCTTCTCAGTCTTTAAAATTCTCCAAAAATGCTAAGTTTTAATATTTTCACTAATTATCGCATAATTTTTAAAATATCGGGTATCACATTTTATAATTAAAATATAAGCAAAATAATTTTAATATCTCGGCATTGATATTGGTGATTGATTTTCTCTTAATATTTTCATCAATTACTAAATTAGTCATTTCATATGAATATTACATTTTACTTAAATTATATATATATGTGTGTGCATTTTTTAAATTAATTAGGACGAAGAAGCATATTTTAATTAATTGGGAGGATTGGATTAATTTCACTATTTAAATCTCCCCACCTTTAGACCCCTCATTTCCATTCTCCCCATTCTTAATATCTCTCAGCCCATTTTTTATTCCATCTCCACAGCAGCCCAACACCCCAACAATTCCCATTCCCCAGCCCAAAAATTTCTGTCAACCCGAGCCC
The DNA here is from genome assembly GCA_029844215.1 of Przewalskia tangutica. Classification (NCBI taxonomy): domain Eukaryota; kingdom Viridiplantae; phylum Streptophyta; class Magnoliopsida; order Solanales; family Solanaceae; genus Przewalskia; species Przewalskia tangutica. Next base: position 21,418,748 of record CM056722.1, read on the forward strand.
AATAGCATCCCTTCAACTACATTGTTCATCTCCCCTTAACAGAACCAAACGACACCTCAACCAAATCGTTCCATCTCAACACCATCTTCCCAAATCGACCAACCCTCCCTAAAATCCGTTGAATCCTTCACCTTTCATCAAAATCAACCATACCCTGTTGTCCTTCATCTACAACATTGAGCCATGCACCTAGTAACCCTCAACAACAGCTCTTATCTCCCATCACCTTTAATTCAAAATGCATTTCTAGCCGTTTGAATAAGATGAGGAATCCAAAAATTCAGGTATAAATATACCCATCTGGTTCTTCACCAGGGGGGATCGGAAATCTGGAAAAAGAAAAGGCGAGAACAAAACTCAGTTTTTACTACTTTAATTCGTTGCAAAGAATCAGAAAGAAAACCTTTCTCCTTCTCAAATTTCCTTATTTTCCTTCTCAGTTCCAGCTAACATAGCCATAAAAATATTCATCTCTTAATCGAATAAACAACAACACTCTCCGAGCGGAGTCGACGAGTCGAGACGACGCCTCGGTTCGCTGCCAGAGGAGGTAAACTCAAATCCCTTTCAGTTCTTTTTCACTTTCTATGCTGTTAGTTTTACGTGTTCTTATTGTTGTTTAAATACTAATATAGTTGTCGTGTTTGGTATCTAAAATATTTAAGCATGTTAGTCTGTGTAGCTTGAAAACACTGTGAGGAATGAATGTTACTGTTTAGAAGGATTAATGTGCCTAATCAAGTCTGAATTGAATGATCCCTATTATTGGTGTTAACTTATCAGGTTGATTATGGATACTTTAACGTGGTATATGATCAACCAAGTGTTAGCATGTGTAAATGGAATAAGATGTTGTTGCTTAAGCATTCTGTGACGTTGTCGTGAGTTAACTGTCTATACCAAAGTATATTGTGTTGACTTCATATTTAGAGTCATATGATGTATGTGATATTTTGGCGTTTACTTGTAGTGAAAAGTATGATATATAGCCTGAGCACGATTATGTGCTCAGTTTGATTTACTGATTCTACCTATCTAAAATGCTATCTTTGCTCGTTTGCTTTGTCCATTTTGTCATGCTTATCAAATTAGTCATGTTATGTTCTATTTGCCTAAGGCGTATCACATATGAGTAGGCATATGTTTTAGTTCTAATGATTCTGTGCGACGAAAAGGCCATCTCTTTGCGGTTATTTGTTTATCCTTTTACCCTCATGTCTTTCAGATTAACTGCACACTATGTCTCTGCTTGTCTAAATATTAATCTGAGTCCCTTTTTGCATATCTCAGAGGATTAATAGATCCCTGCTTATCCTTCATTTGCATATGTTGTACCTACCTATTTGGCATTAGTTCACTATTTACACATCGGCAAAGCTTCACTTCATGTGTGTTCCTTTGTCATGTTAGTTGCATTTTACTATCTGGTCATCTGTGTTTCCTCATGAACCTGCTGGATACTCATTCTTTTCTTTCTACTTTCTTGGCATGGTCTGAGCACAATAGTGAAGCACCAGGATCATTGACGCTTTGATATCACAAATATTACTCTCTGATGAGCAAGCCGCTATAACCTTGGCCACTTAAAGTTCTCATGGGAACATTTTACTGCTGCATCTGGGCTTGTTTAATGTCCGTTACTACCGTATCTCTTAGCACATTTGCTGCTGGTTTCTTGGCTAAGAACTGCTGTCAGTTGCTGCTGATTTCTTGACTGGAAACTGCTGTTTAAAATTGTTCCAGGCAGCCATAATATCCCCGATATTCTACCAATTTGAACATGATACTCCATCTGAAATTGCAGTTTCCAAATTATTTATTACCTCCCGAGACATAATGATATGCAATTGACATTTCGCTACATTTAGTTGATGTTGTTACATTGACGATTGCCGCATTTTCGGGGTAGGAAAATGCCCACTTCTTGAGTAAATTTGCTGATGCATTTTGCCATTTCGCTGTTGTGTCTTTGCCTGTTCTGCTGCAGTATTTTCATCTGTTTGCTGCTGCGTTATTGACGATTTTGCTGCCATATTTTGGCCCGTGAGCTGCTGCATTTTTTGTCATTTGCTACTGCATTTTAGGCAGATTTAAGGCCAACACGTTGTTGTATTCTCTCGGCTAAATTTGAACCAGTCGCTGCACTGTTTTGAGTTATACCACTGCTGCATTTTAAACTAGACAGCTTGCTGTTCCTGGCCATATTTAACCAGTCTACTGCTGGATTTCCCAGGCCACTACTGCTGCCTTTCTAAGGCAGAATGGACTGCTGCACTTGATTAAAATCTCGCTGATTTGAACATCAATACTACACTTAGGCCAATGAAATTGAAATTGAGGCTGTGTCTGTTCGGTTTTGGCATAATTAAAACTCATATGGTTTTATTACGGATCCGAAGATTTTACTCGCATTTATTTATTTACTAACTCTTTTACTAGGTGTTTTTTGCAGGTATCCGTAGGCGCATCCCGAAGTTAAAGCATTCGCAGAAAAGGAAAATAAAAGCGAAATACCGCCAAACTCTCTTCATTCCTCCTTTATATGATTTTTTGCTTTTGTTATAATTGTGTTAGATGCATATCTTATTTAAATATTCGCATGTCTAGTTTTAAATAATTTCTTAGTTAAAACACCCTTAGAATTGCATAATACATTTAGCACAATAATATCAACCTAAGTTTGAACGGACAACCGCAAGTTAGTAAATCTTATAGGATGCCTAACCCCTTCCCTTTAGGATAATAAAGAACTCTTACCTGAAATCTTATAAAGTTTCGCAGACCATTAAATAGAGATCATTTATAGCATTTTATGTTATTTAAAAGTGTCATAGTTCACTAAAATAATTAGGTGGTGACTTTTTAAAGTATAATTTAGGAATCAACCATATGTAGTACACCGTTTTCGACTCCGGTTAAAATGGGGTATTACAATATTTATGGACGTTTCCAATTGAGAAAAAATCTCAAGTTTTTTCAATTTTCATAAAATTTAGAACTTTCATAAGAACACAATTCGAACGGGAAATAAAAAACATTCAATGTGATAATGACAAAGAGTATGACAATGGAGAATTTAGGGAGTTTTGTGCTCAAAATGGGATAAATTTTCATTTTTCTTGTCCTCATACGTCTTCACAAAATGGGAAAACTGAGCGAAAAATTCGTACCATTAATAATATTGTCCACACTTTATTGGTTCATTCTTCCGTTCCTCTATTTTGGCATCATGCGCTACAAATGGCTACCGATCTACTAAATATTCTTCCCTCTAAAGGTTTGACATATTCATCCCCTCTCAAAGTGTTATACAATAAGACTCCGTCATATTCTCATCTTAGGGTTTTCAGATGCTTATGTTATCCATTGTTTCCATCCACTTCGATCAACAAACTTCAGGCACGTTCTACTCCTTGTGTATTTTTGGGCTTTTCATCAAATCACCGTGGTTATAAATGCTTTAATTTGTCCTCTAAACGAATCATCATTAGTAGTCATGTTCTCTTTGATGAATCCCAATTTTCCTTTTCTAAAGTAGAAAAACACGTGTCTAGTTCTTATGATTTTTTGGATGAGGATGTCTTCCCCTATGTTCACCGTCATTTTTCAGATTCTGCAGAAAAAACGACGTTAGCGTCGCGGCGCCAAAACTTTAGAGAGCTCTGCAGTTTTTCCAGCGCTGCAGCTCTTCCGACGGTAATTCCCGAAATTTCTCAAAATTCCCCCAATCCAGCCCAGAGTCATGGTCCAGTCACTCGCAGTCAACGGGGTATTTTTAAATCAAAAAGACATTTTAATTTGAATTCTAATGTTCTTAAATCCCCCTTACTCCGTAATCCGGTGTCTGCCTTAAATGACCCTAATTGGAAAATTATCATGACCGAGGTTCATAATGCTCTTATTGATAATAAGACGTGGGAGTTGATACCCCGTCCATCTGGTGTTAATATTATTCAGTCTATGTGGATTTTTGTTCATAAGGAAAATTATGATGGCTCATTTGCAAGGCATAAGGCTAGACTTGTAGGTGATGATAAGACTCAGCAGGTTAGTGTGGATTGTGGTGAGATATTTAGCCCGGTGGTCAAGCCGGCTACCATTCGCACTGTGCTCAGCTTGGCTCTTTCAAAATCATGGCACATTCGTCATCTAGATGTGAAGAATGTTTCCCTTCATGGTTATCTTCAGGAGACGGTGTATATGCATCAACATTTGGGGTTTAGAGATACTAGATATCCTAATCATGTATGTCTATTGAAGAAGTCCTTGTATGGGCTTAAGCGTCTCCACGGCCTTGGTATAACAGGTTTGCTGACTTTGTTTCGACTATGGGTTTTTCTCACAGCAGGTCTGATAATTCATTATTCATATATCGTTGGGGTTCTTCCATGACATACATTCTTTTATATGTTGATGATATTATTTTGACTGCCTGTTCTGATGCTTTGGGAAAGTCCATTATGACACTGCTCAGTTCTGAGTTTGCCATGAAGGACTTGGGCTCATTGCGTTACTTTTTGGGTATTGTTGTAACTCGTCATGCAGGTGGATTATTTTTATCACAGAGGAAGTATGCAGCAGAGATCATTGAGAGGGCTGGTATGTCATCCTGTAAGTCCACATCTACTCCAGTTGATACTAAATCCAAGTTGGGTGCTGCAGCTGACTCTCCCTATGAGAATCCGACCCTCTATCATAGTCCTGCAGGCGCCCTTCAGTAACTGACGTTCACGCGACCTGATATTACATATGTCGTACAGCAGGTGTGTTTGTTTATGCATGATCCCAGAGTTGAACATATGAATGCACTCAAACGCATTCTTAGGTACATTCAGGGAACACTTGAGTATGATTTGTATTTGTATCCATCGTCGACGTCTACACTAGTCTCCTATACAAATGCTGATTGTGATGGTTGTCCTGACACCAGACGGTCTACGTCTGGCTATTGCATGTTCTTAGGTAATAACTTGGTCTCATGGTTTGTCAAGCGTCAATCCACGCTTTCACGTTCAAGTGCAGAGACCGAGTATCAAGGGGTAGCCAATGTGATTTCTAAATCATGTTGGTTATGTATCTTCTTTTAGAGCTTCATTGTCCTATTCAGAAAGCCACATTGATGTATTGTGATAATATAAGTGTCATCTACCTTTCTGGTAATCCAGTTCAGCACCAGCGTACTAAACACATAGAGATGGATATTCACTTTGTTCGAGAGAAGGTAGCTAAAGGACAAGTACGCGTTTGCTATGCCCCTTCCAGATATCAGATTGCAGACATCTTTACAAAGGATCTTCCCTCAGTCCTTTTGAAGATTTTAGAGACAGTCTCAGCGTACGAAGACCACCCGCTATGACTACGGGTGTGTGTTAAACAGTGTCCATAATATTTGCCCTACCGCCGCGGCCCTTAGGACACGGCGCCGCCCCGAATTTTCAGAATCCGGATTTACCTGTTTTGTATTTTAGATTTGTACCTAAATTAGTATTGTAACATTACTATAATTGTATAGTTAGTCTTCATATAAAATAGAGTTTTAGATGTAAAGTATGAATAAAATTCTTCTATTATAACTTATATATATATATATATATATATATATATATATATATATATATATATATATATCATTAATAAGAATAATCAAGAGATTAATATATATAATTTTACGAAGAAAGCATGAATTCACGTGCCTTAAATTTAACGTATAAATTCACCACCGGTTGAATTACACTGATCAACATAATATTTTAACTTCAAAAACAAATCTTTACAACTTCAATCTTGTGCTCGAATCTCGAGTGATAAATTTGCAAAAAGACATTGTTCATATTTTTTTTTATTGGACTGTTTCAGAAGGACATCTTTTATTAGATTTAGGGTGCGTTTGGTGCGCAGAATAAAAGGAATGAAATTCAGTAATGGAATGTAATGGAAAGGAAAGGAATTACCTGATTGTCCCTATATGTTTGGTTCTGGATGGTCCGGGGTACGGGATCCGGAGTCCGGGGTCGGGGGTCCGAGATTCGAATTAGGGAAAGAGAATTCAAATACCTAGTGGGGTGGGAGAATCAGGAAAATAAATGAAAGTGAAAAATGGGTAAAGAAAATGAAAAAATAAGACCAAACAAACAACAACAAAAAAATTCCTTCCTTCGTTCCTTTTTTCCCTTTCCTGTTTATCCGAATCAAACGCCCTTAAAGTATAGTTTGACACCTTATATATATATATATATATCTTTAGTTTAACATCATAAAATTTAATTTTTATTTTATAATAAATTTAACTAAAATAAACAAATTAAAAAAAAAAGTAAACTCTAACTACTTACTTAAACAGTGATTCTAAAATCGGGTCTTTATATACTTTCGCCCACCAAATACTAATTTGTCCACGTGTTTTAATTCTTAATAACTTAGTTAATTAACTTAAACTATTCGATTTATCGTCGTCCCCAATTCCCCTCCCTATGATACTTCCTATGTAATAAAAATATTTATTTAAAAAAAGAAAGTTCTATACCCATAAACCTATCTATTTGAAATAATCGACCACCGTGGAACCAAATGAACGTCAATAGTCGAACCAAAACCTCTACGTTTGATGTTTAATTTCTAGTATATTCACATGATCACCTAGAGAAGAAAGAAGGTCACAGGGGATGACACGTACCTAAAAATTGTTGATGAGTCATGACTACTGAAATAACAAATCAGACTAATCAACTCATCACTCGGCAGTCGGCACTACTTCCCAATTTCAAGAAGTATAAATATAAAATACTGGTCCTCCCATTTCTCTCCTTCTTACTTCATAACAAGGACTTCCCTCAAAATAAGAAATTTTGGGCTAAAATAAACACTTGTTTGATATTAGTATAAATTTGTATATTTTATTCAAAAATTAAGTAGCTTTGTTAGCGGTTCTTGAAGAGGTTTATAAATCCCTATCCAAGTAACCTACAAATAGCTTACTAATTTACGAATAACTTTACTTTTTTTTTGAAGGAGCCGCATGCTACTTCTTTTCGAATCGCGCAGTGAACCCGGGTGTACGATACCGCAAACCACGTCAACGGTTAACTACACTTGGCAGTTCCGTGTGCGCCAACTAGAAGGTTTATGCGAGGATCGAACTCGCGATCTTGCGGTCATGGCCCCGCGCTTCTGGCACACTAATTCTGCTTGCGGGTTAATAACTTTACTTCTTCTATAAATAAGAAGATAAATCAATTAATTTAAATTTTACGTTAAAAAGTTAAAAAGAATTAAAAAATCTCTCTCCAAATTCTTTTGATATATATATCCTTTATTTTACTTAATTTATATGCCATAACATGAGACTTCGTCATTTAAAATATTTACTATAATACAAAAAAAATTGCGAGACAAGATTGCTTTGGGTTGCAATCGTCGTCGTTGGTGACTATTCTCCTCTTGGTAAGAAGTCAAATTATAATTTTCATTAAATTCTTTTTAACGTGAAAGTGGAAAAGGGCTACTTTATCTTTCTTTGCATCAGGTGAGTAAATTATTACTGTACTACTTTATATGCTTCTAATTTTGCTGTGTCTATGATCACTAATAATAATCGTATATAATGTCTTTGTTACTTGCTAGGACTAAATTCCTATGCCTATGCTTACAAAATCTATATATTCTTTATTTGGAAGGCTGTAATTTCTTAACTGTCGCAGTTTCTACTCCTGCTAATAGTTTAGCACATTCATTGTTGTTACTATGGGGTCCTGAAGCACACGGAAATTTTATTCGTTGGTTATAGCATCAAATTTGTAACATGACATTTTAATTAAATGTAGGGAAAAGGGTCATATATGCCCTTAACGTTTGAAAAATGGTTTGTATTTGCCCTCAGTTAATGTTTGGGGTCAAATATGCACTTAACGTTTATGAAAAAAATTGTATTTGCCCTTATTTAACAGATTCGCCACGTGTATGCCACGTCGGTGCCACAGACGACACGTGGCAAAATGGGACCCATTGATTTTTTTTTTTTTTTTTTTTCAAGTGCTACCGTGAAATCCGTCGGTGAACAGTGATTCCGACGGCGGAACAGTGATTCCGGCGGCATCACGAATCCAACAGCGACGTGTGATATACCAAAAGATTCGTCTCATCAAGCCCGTCATCTTCATACCAACCACGGACGTCGATTCATCCTAAAACGTCGGTAATTCCAGATCGAAAACACCCCAGTTTTCAGATCGGGTTTTTGGAAATTCCGACCAATTCCGGTAACGTCGAGACACGGGGGTGGTACCAACAAATTCGCCGTCTCCTCCCCGTCATTTCTATACCCACCCCGTTCGTCGATTCCTACTAAATCGTCGAATCACCCAAAACCCGAAACCCTAGCGCCGTCGTTCGAATTTCTGGCTAGCTGTGCTATAATCGACGTTCGTGATTGATATGAAAATGACGGGCTTGACGAGACGAATCTTTTGGTATATCACACGTCGCCGTTTAATTCATGATGTCACCAGAATCACTGTTCACCGACGGATTTCACGGTAGCACTTGGAAAAAAAAAAATTAGTGGGTCCCATTTTGCCACGTGTCGTCCACGTGACGAATCTGTTAAATAAGGACAAATACAAACCTTTTCATAAACGTTAAGAGCATATTTGACACCAAACATTAACTGAGGGCAAATACAAACCATTTTCCAAACGTTAAAGGCATATATGACCCTTTTCCCTTAAATGTATTATACTTGCAAGTTCTTGTTTATTTCCTTATAAATTGGACTAAATTTTCTTCCAAATCCCTAATTCACCTATTGTTCTTTCGTTATGTCTACGTCAAAAAACATGTTTCATTATGTCCTTATTGTTTCCAACATCAAGAACTACATCCCTACTGTTCTTGAGATGAAAAACGTCTAATATGCGACGTGGGAAGAATTGTTCAAAATTCACGCACTCTCACATCAAGTCCTCCATCACATAATTCCTCCGGTACCTGGCACAACAGATGTCCCTACACCCGCGGAGGATCTTAAGTTATGGATAACTCTTGATGCTACCGTCCTTCAATGAATTTACTCCACTATTTCTACCGACCTAACCTTTTACAGACGATAATTGATCATATACTACGGCTATGGCTATCTGGTAGATTGCGTGATATATTCCAAGATAACCAATATTCCCGAGTTGTCACTCTTGAGCAATAATTTTCACAAATCAGCATGAAAGATTTTTTGAATGTTTCAGCTTATTGTAAACGACTCAAGAAATTTGGCGGACCAACTCTGTAATGTTGGAGCACATGTTACCAATAATCATCTTGTTCTACAAATGGTTGCAGACCTATCTGAGGCCTATAATGGCGTTGAGACTCTACTCTGTCAAAGTAATCCAATTTTATATTTTTATCAAGCTCGTTCAATGCTTACGTTAGAAGAAGCCGGCTTGGCAAAAAAGGCGGCTGTCGGCGCAAGTTCTGTGGTAATGATGACTACATCTGATAACTCGCATAGTTTTATTGACAATTCGGGCCAAAACAACAACTGTGGCGGCAAAAGGGTCAAAATCATATAAATAATGGCAAAAATTGCAGAGGCAACAACAACGGCGGACGGATCAGTAGCAACGCTGGATGTGGGCCTCGGGGTACTGGAGCCCAGTCCGCCTGGTCCAGCCCAATCACATGCCTAGTTTCTCGGGTTCTTACGGCGCCAACCAGCAGCATTCCAGGTTGGGTCAGCAGGCTGGTCTACTTAGGCCTCGACCCCCGCAGACCTTCACTGTTGCAGGCCTGAATCTGATCCCGACACCCGCCAATATTGAGACCGTCATGCATACACTTGGATTAAATCATCCAGACCCGAATTGATACATGGACACCAGCACCACTTCTCACATGACATCTGACCAAGATACTCTCCCGTCTTATTTCAATTTGAGCAAAAATCGCGGCATTATTATTGGTAATGGTAACTCAATTCTAATTCGTGGTTACGGTCATACAACTTTCCCTCACATCCACCGCTTGTCTTGAAAAATATCTTTCATGCCCCTAACTTAATTAAAAATTTGGTGTCTATCTGAAAATTCACCACTGATAATTGAGTTTTTGTTAATTTTGATCCATTTGGATTTTCTGTGAAGGATTTCAAAATGGGGATACCTCTCGTGAGATGCAATAGTATGAGAGATCTTTATTCAATCACGACCGCTGATGCGCGAAAAGATGCATACACTTTAACGCAAGTGCACATTATCATAACAAGTAATATAGTCTTGATAAGACCGAATATCGTCCACAAGGATTAGGGTTCAAGTACCAACTATCTATCTTTTGGTATCTATTTGGTAAATTGATAATTGATTTTGTTGTTTATAACTAAGAATTATAAAGATTAATTTATCTAATGAGTTTACTTCAGTTGTGATGGAAATAAGGCTTCCATGTCTCTTCAACTATCCGCTTATGTTATTTATTAATGCAATGAATTATGGACTTCTTCTCTCGGAGAAAGCAGGTTTACGAAATCGTTTTATATTCCCGTTAAGGATATATAAACACTCAACCCCAGTATTGCACCTTACCTACCTTTCGGTGATAAGGATAACTCTATAGGAGGATTAAGAACAAAAACCTAGTTAACCGTCACGCACCATGCACAAAATTAGGATTTTTAAGCCTCTCATTAACGCTACATAAATAATTGAGGTATTTTCATCCCCAATCTAAGAATGTCTACCCAACTTACAACATATTCACAATCTCTCCTTTCGAAGTAAATTAGAAATCATATAAGGATAATTAGTCGTCAATTAATTACCAAGCATTCAACGCAATTATTGGATAGATCTCTCAAAGAAGAATAACAACCATAAACATGCATTAATTCATAACATAAGTTTCTAGAGAATTAACATGGAAAGCTCTATAAGAGAATTAGTTCCTAGCCATAAATATGACAAGAACTAATTCAAAGTTCATCATGCAAAAACTGAAATAAAGGAAAGAAAAAGGAAAGAAATTACTAAGTTTAGATCTCCAATCTCCAAGCAAGAAAATCTTGTGTTGTGCAAGAAGGGGAACCCTTAAAATCTGCGTAGGGTTCTCTCTTTTATAGGCTGAAAACCGCCCTTAACTTTTTCCTGCAGTTCACCTGTAAAATCGTCAAAACTCGATTTTCCCGCGCGCCGCTGCATTCAGCCGCGCCGAATTTCGTGATACTGGTGAATTGGCGCCGCGGCCGATTCTCTGCATGCGAGGCGCGCTGCGCAACTCGTAGCCTCTCGATGATTAGCGCCGCGCCTATCGCTATTGAGGCACCGCGCGCTGGTCTTCTGCAGCCTCTCGACATTGGCGCCGCGACCGCTTCGTCACCGCAGGCTGCTGGCGCGCTGGTTTCACTGCTCGCCAATTTCTCTGTTTTTAGCTCTGGAACCTCCTCTTTTGCCCTCTTTTGGTTCATTTTCCGCCATTTGGCCTTTTTAACCACTTTGACTCAAAAGAAAGGAAAACTATCCTAATACGACACTTATTTGTACAAAAAGGGACAAAAGACTAACTAAAACTGACTCAAAAAGTGTATATAAAATACACCGATCAACCGCCACCACTTTCTCGAGTCAAGTCATGCCGTCGACATTTGCAGCTCTAGTTCTTCCTTGTGGCATGCACGTTTGGGTCATCCTAGGTCGTCAATTGTTTCTTCCTTGCATAAAAACAATTTTATTTCTAGTACAGGGTACGCGTAGTACTCCAATTTGTCATTCCTGTCCATTAGGAAAATGTGTTAAATTACAATTTGTAGCCTCTATTTCTCGTACTTTGATGCCTTTTCACATTCTTAAAATTTAGAGTATCCATCTGTACCTAATTCGAACGGAAAATAAAAAATATTCAATGTGATAATGGCAAAAAATATGCTAATGAGTTGTTTCAGGAATTTTGTGATGTTAATGGTATAGTTTTTCGTTTCTCTTGTCCTCATACGTCCTCATAAAATGAGAAAACCGAATGAAAAATTCGTACCATTAATAATATTCTTCGAACTTTATTGCCCCATGCTTTCGTACCCCATTCCTTTTGGCACCATGCTCTACAAATGACTACTTACCTCCTTAACATACTTCCTACCAAATGGTTAGCATATGAATCTCCCCTTAAAATTTTCTATAATAAGAATTCTTCGTGTTCACATCTTAGAATCTTTGGGTCTTTATGTTATCAACTATTTCCTTCAACTTTAATTAATAAACTTCAAGCATGTTCTACTGCTTGTGTGTTTTTAGGTTATTCATCTAATCATCGTGGTTAAAAATATTTTGATTTATCATCTAATAAAATCATAATTAGTCGCCATATTGTTTTTTATGAAGCCCAATTTTCGTTTGCTAAAGTGGGTAGTCTTATGCCTTGTTCGTATAATTTTTTAGATGACGAGATCTCACCATATATTATCCACCATTTATCGGACTTATCTCGTGACCAAACTATGCCAGCAGGCCCACTTCCTGCTGGCCCACAAAATCCCTTTGTTCCGTCGCCTCTGCCCAGTGGGCCAGAAACACGGCCTAGTACTGATCTCCGTACCATTCAAGTGTTCCAGCCTACTGGTTCCACCCTGTTTCAGTTGTTGGGCTAGTAGGCCCAATGCCTGCTGGTCGGTTCGTCACCAGCCCACCCACTGCCCAAAATCTACCCAAATTTACCTCGAGTCATGGGCCCATTACTCGTAGTCAAAGGGGTATTTTTAAACCAAAATGACATTTTAATATTAATTCTAATGTCTCTAAGTTTCCACTACCACGTAATCCTATGACTGCACTACATGACCCGAATTGGAAATTCGCTATGACTGACGAATATAATGCTCTTATTGAAAACAAGACATTGGAGTTAGTACCCCGTTCATCTGGTATTAATATTATTCGGTTTATGTGGATTTTTACTCATAAAGAAAATTCTGACGGTTCTTTTGAGAGGCATAAGGCTTGTCTTGTAGGTAATGGAAAAACTCAACAGGTTGGCGTAGATTGTGGTGAGACGTTTAGTCCGGTGGTCAAATCGGCTACCATTTGCAATGTTCTTAGTTTGACTCTCTCTAAAGCTTGACTATTCATCAGTTGGATGTAAAAAATGCTTTCTTACACGATGATCTTAAGGAAACTGTCTATATGCATCAGTCCTGGATTTTTGAGATCTCAATAATCTTTATCATGTCTGTTTACTGAAGAAGTTCTTGTATGGCCTTAAGCAGGCTCTGCGGTCTTGGTATAAGAGGTTTGCAGATTATGTATCCACTATTGGATTTTCTCACAACCGGTCTGATCATTCTCTATTTATATATCGTCGTGGTACTTCTCTGGCATACATTTTATTGTATGTAGATGATATTATATTGCCTGCTTTATCTGATAATCTGCGCAAGTCTATCATGCCACGTCTCAGTTCTGAATTTGCAATGAAAGACTTAGGACCCTTGAGTTATTTCTTGGGCATTGTTGTCATGTATCATTCAAGTGGTCTATTTTTTTCTCAAATAAAGTATGTTGCAGAGATTTTTGAGAGAACTGGTATGTCATCTTGGAGTCTACTTCTACTCCGGTTGATACCAAACTGAAACTGGGTACTGCGGCTGGCTCACCTTACGAGGATCCCACTACTATCACAGTCTTGCAGGGGCACTTCAGTATCTTACTTTCACAAGACCTGACATTACTTATGTCGTTCAACAAGTGTGTTTGTTTATGCATGATCCTCAGATTGAGCACATGAATGCGCTCAAACGCATTATACGATACATCCAGGGAACACTTGACTATGGCTTGCATCTATATCCATCGTCGGTTTCTACACTTGTCTCGTATACATATGCTGATTGGGGTGATTGTCCGGATACCAGACGGTCTACGCCTTGTTATTGTATGTTTCTTGGTGATAACTTGGTCTCATGGTTTGCAAAGCGACAGTCTACATTATCACGATCCAGTGTAGAGGTCAAGTATCGAGGGGTAGCCAATGTGGTCTCTAAATCATGTTGGTTACGCAATCTTCTCTTAGAACTTTATTGTCCCATTCAGAAAGCTACCTTGATATATTGTGATAATATTAGTGCATTCTATCTTTCTGCTAACCCGGTTCAACATCAACGCACTAAACATATCGTGATGAATATCCATTTTGTTTGCAAAAAGGTAGCTCGTGGACAAGTACGCATCTTACATGTCTCTTCTAGGTACTAAATTGCAGACATCTTTACTAAGGCTCTTTCCTCAGTTCTATTTGAAGATTTTAGGGACAGTCTCAGCGTACGACGACCGCCCGCTATGACTGCGGGGGTTGAAAGTATATCGGGATATACACGGTATACACGACATATACGATGCCTTGTGTATACCATGTATATCACGGAAACACAAGACACTTTGGACAATTTGGAGACCGTGATATACACGGTATACACATCCGTGTATATCACGGTTTGGAGTTATATTTGGTAATAATTTGTTGTATTTAATTAGTATTGCACACCCATAATTGTAAAATTATTGTACAAATAGAATAGAGTCTTGGGAGTATAGTAGGAATAGGAGTTTCCAACAACAACATACCCAGTGAAAATCTCACAACGTGGGATAGAAATAGAAGTTTTCATATTATAGATAATTTATTATTTATTTATCATTAATATCATATTTTTATAATTTAGCTACAAAAATTGCTCATCATTACTTTGTGTTGTTATATAGTAGTGGTCATTCAAGATATAAAAAGTAGTACTTTTTATCATCATCCATGGAGTAATGAACAAACCGAGCTATATATTTAATTAATTTTAACCTTTTTATATTCACAAAATTACCTTATCTCCTCAGCTATACAACTATACAAGTTGTGGACAGCTCTTTTTTTCCAGATGACATTCATCGAACCACCCTTTCTGGACACAATTTTGTCTCTTACCATCCTCATTTCTCTATATAAAAGGCAATATTTCATTCCACTTTCAATTCTCATTCCACTAAATAATAATGGCTTCTCTATTTTCCTTTAGTATTAGACTTAGTTTGCTAGTAGTACTTATAAGTTGTATGGTTGTTGAATATTCTGCTAGTGATTTTAATCAAAATTTTGATATTATATGGGGGAATGGAAGGGGACAAATATTAAATAACGTTCTTACTCTTACACTTGATAATACTTCAGGTTCTGGTTTTGTATCAAAGAAGGAGTACTTGTTTGGACAAATTGATATGCAAATCAAATTAGTCCCTGGGAATTCTGCTGGCACTGTTACGGCTTACTATGTAACATTTTTGCATTAATTAAATTATAAATTTCAAGAAAATTGGTTATTTATGTTATTTGTTATGTTTGTGATGTGGGGTTTCTTTTTATTTATTTATTTAGTTGTCATCAGAAGGATCAAGCCATGATGAGATAGATTTTGAGTTTCTTGGGAATTTGAGTGGAGAGCCATACACAGTTCATACAAATGTGTATACACAAGGCAAAGGTGATAGAGAACAGCAATTTCACTTGTGGTTTGATCCTACTGCTGATTTTCATACATACTCTGTCCTTTGGAATCCACAGACTGTTGTGTAAGTGGTCAAACATTTTTTTAAGAAGTTAGTATTTTCTTTTGCTTCTTAAAATGTGTGTACTTACCATTAAAATAGTAACTAGGCAGGTGTACCTTCTTCCCGACTTATTAAAGTTTCGGCTTCGAGTTCTGAATATAAAAATAAATTGCTATAAAACCTTACTCAAGTTTTTGGTTCCATTTCAAATTTTTCAGTTTCTCAGTGGACAATGTACCAATAAGGGAGTTCAAGAACTTGGAAGGCATAGCTGTTGCATTCCCAAAATCCCAACCAATGAAACTTTACTCAAGCCTATGGAATGCTGATGAATGGGCCACAAGGGGTGGGTTAATCAAGACTGATTGGGCACAAGCCCCATTCACTGCCTCTTACAGAAATTTCAATGCCAACACTTGCAATGACTCTTCATCTTGCAGATTTTTAGTAGAAAATTTGGATCCTCTGAGTGAAGAAAAATTAAGATGGGTGCAGCAAAAATACATGATATATAATTATTGTACTGATACTAAGAGATTTCCTCAAGGCTTTCCTCCAGAGTGTAGTGCCACTTAGTTAAATATATGTAGAATGTTATGAAAAAATAGGTAGAAAAATTAGTCTATATTAACTAATAGCCTCCTCTATGTTTGTCTCCTTAATTTATGTTGTGGCCTAAGTGGTAAGGGAGGACTGTAGCAATATTTATATGTTACGTTTTTTAATATTGAAAGTTGAAATTATTATGTACGTATAGTTATTGTAACGTGTTACTGTTAGTAATATAGTGGTTTGTCAGCGTCGATATATAATTATTATGTACGTATAGTTATAATA
The DNA here is from genome assembly GCA_029844215.1 of Przewalskia tangutica. Classification (NCBI taxonomy): domain Eukaryota; kingdom Viridiplantae; phylum Streptophyta; class Magnoliopsida; order Solanales; family Solanaceae; genus Przewalskia; species Przewalskia tangutica. The sequence continues at coordinate 21,435,154 of CM056722.1, forward strand.
TTTGTTGTGTTAGGCAACTTGTTCAATAGTTGTAACTACGCACGTCTTTGAAGTAGTTGAGTAAATTCATAATCAAGTGATGCTGAGAAGCCAACTGTTGGAACTTGTTTGCAGTATTGTTCATTGTGCTAAATTTGAAGAGTCATCCTAAAAAAGATTTTCACGGATTTGCAATAAGAAAAAGAACAAGATGAATATGAATGAATTGCACAACAATCTATGCACCCAGTAATTCATTGGGAAGATAGGAATGAATTGCACACATTCAATGACTGCGTTAATAAAAAAAGAAGTCATGTACTGACTTAGTCTCAAATTATTTTTTATTTTTTATATATTTTTTAAAAAATACTAGTATTAATTAGGAAAGGTATTTGATTAATTTTAGTTTTATTTATTTTTAAGTTATATCTTTAATCTTATGACAAAATTCTACTAAGAATAAAATGAAGAGAAATAATTTATTGTGTCTTGAACTACTAAAATAATAAAGGGAAAAAGGCCAGATTTGCCCTCCAACATTCGATTAAGGATCAAATTTGTCATTCCGTTAAAGTATGAGGTCAAATATACCCTCACGTTCGCAAAGTTGTCACATATGCCCTCATTTGGACGAAAATCTCATGTGGACGCCACGTCAGATTCATGTAGAGGGTGGGACCCACACCAAACCTCACCACACTTCTACTCCCTCCGTTCTCCGTCTGCCGCTGCTCCGGTGAACCGGAGCAGCCAACTACCAACATCGTCGATGAGCCTCCGCCCTTCACCCCACTACCCAAACCACCTTTACCACACCACATCGCCACCCCACTGCTTCAACAACCAAACGATCCATGTACCACCACTCCGACCTCCAACAACCATCACCATCGTCGACGAGCCGTGACCCTTCACCCCACTACCCAAACTACCGTTAACACACCACATCGCCACCTCACTACTTCAACAACCAAACGACCCATGTACCACCACTCCAACAACCACCGCCATCATAACAACCAAAATATGGGATCCACCATACACCCTCACAGTTTTCTTCGACCCACACAACACTGTTGTCGGCGAACACCATCACCATTTTCATGGCTTCACCGGAAAACATCATCCCATCTGAATCAACCTGAATTTCACCATAAAAATAACACAATTCCCATTATCCGACACATACACCAAACTATTGTTCAACAAACACCAATGATTCCTTTATTTTAGAGTTGTCAATCATATCTCAAAAAATTACTATTGTGAAATGGTAGAAATCCACAATAGAGAAGAAATCCAGGGACAATACATAAAGCACTTCATAATGTATCATATTCATATACACATTGGAGAACCACAAAATACAAAGGAAACTCAAAAGAGAAAATCGAAAACAATGACAACACAGTCGGCAACGAATGACAAAGAGATAGATCTGGCGAATGAAACCTGGTGACGATAACAACTAAAACTGCAAGAATTGAAGAAATTGACTTCAAACCCGCTATTTTTGGTGTTGAAAAATGGGGGAGAATGAGGAAGAGATGAAGACGATGACGGTTTGGTGTGGGTCGGGTAGTGGGTCAAATTTTGAGGCGGGTTAAATTAATTGGGTCCGCCGACATGGATCCGACGTGACGTCCGCATGGATCCTACATGGCGTCCACATGAAATTTTCGTCCAAATAAAGGCATATGTGACAACTTTGCTAACGTGGAGGGTATATTTGACCACATATTTTAACGAAGAGCAAATCTGATTTTTAATCGAAAGTTGGAGGGCAAATTTGACCCTTTTCTCAATAATAAATAATTTAATTCAACTATTTTTAATAATCATGATAAATAATTGAGACGGAGAAAGTATACTCTTCTGCCACGACCAGTTGACCACAGCCTTTGGACACATAATTAATAACAGCAACATCTCTAACGTGATTTCACAAATGGAGTGGGAAAAATTTAGATTATACCTGAATCTTACACTCAAGAGGTTATTTTTAATAGCCACACAATAATTATATTTATCTTCTGAAACCTTGTACTAGTTTTTCCCTTTATCATATTTTAATTATATTTTTAAGAGAGTATTTACGTGCAAGTTTTATTATTTTTATGGCCAAGGATGTGGACATCTTATTTTATATTAACTCAAAAATTTAAAGTCATGAGTTTTTCCAACTCCGATGCTATATTAACAAATGTCTATCAATCATGTTTGGAGTTATGTATTTACAAAGGGGTAAATAAATATAAAAGACAATTTTGTGAACTAATCGAGACTCAAAATTAAAAAAAATATACAAACGGAGAGGAATAACCAATCGATGAAAGAACATCAAACATTTTGTTTCAATGGAAGTACGAGAAACGGTTGGAGGCAATGAAGTAGGTGACGTGATTGGATTTTGCGTGTTGTTCCAATCACTGCTGGATGTGATTCCAAGAGCCGAACGAGAACGAATACAACACAGAAGAGTCAAGACTAAACTACCTAATAAAATATTTCACCGATCCATTCCGGATCGACCGAAGAATATCCTTAGTTTGAAGGGTTAGATACAATACAATAGATCCTAGGCGGATATGGTAAAATGTACATATAAAACTCTAGGAAGTAATCGTGGTATTTGATTAGCTTGCATGTATCTCGAGTGATTTTATGTAGTACTTGATATCCCATATTAGCACATGTACTAGATATAACTCTGGGAAGAAATTGTTAGTGTTACAGTGGATGTATAAGAATAATATACAACTATCACTAGTGCTTAGAAAGGATAATCATTTACAATTTCAATATAATAGGCTTGAAGCCTAACATCAGTTGTCACAACATCAATAAGTGTTGATGATCTTGATCTTCGGTCTTTGATCATTCCTTGAAGTCTTGAGATGTTGGTTGAAACTGCAGCAAGCCCCTTAAGAACAACAACAACAATATGTTTAGAATCTGGAAATATAACAAGATAATTGGCTTGCTGAGTCGACCAAATTGTTGATCTATCCTTAAGATAATATTTGCCCCGTATATCCTTTCAACGGTGTAATGACAACTTATCTCCTAAGATAAAACATCAATCAAACAAATTATCAAAGGGAACTCAAGTGTTCGCTAGAATAGAAGGATCTTTGAGTGTGTAAGATTGCAAGAAATGAAGAGATTTCAGCAAATCTGAAATCATCCAAGTGTAGAGAGTATTTCTCTTGTGTTTGTTCTTTTGTATATGATATCTCTCTCTCAAATATGAAACAAGGATTGATTATATAGTGTTTAGAAAAAGGAGAGGTGTTAATAAGTGTTTAAGAGGGCTGTTAATGGCATCCATAAAGGTCATAAACGTTGTGGCATAAGTGGCAAACGTTTTAGCAAGTAATGACCATCATTCTGATTTATTACCGTTGCCACTGGAACTTACTGGACAATTAGGGCCGCGGTTCTGGTCATGAGGCACCGCGGTCCTGTAGAAATTGTCTTCCAGAGACTTCAGGGACCAAATTGTAAATATAATAAAGTTTGAGGTCCAAAAAGATAATATCAGAAGAAGCCCAACACCCGGGCGGGTGGTGGTGGCGTGTAGGGATGTCAAAAGGACGGGGCGGGGCGGGGGAAGGGTACCCCATACCCATACCCATACCCGCCACCTAAAATTCACTCCATCCCCGCCCCACCACCCATCACGGGTAGAAAATCCTCCACCTATTCCCGCCCCACTTACCCCTGGCGGGTACCCACTTACCCGATGGGTACCCACCTAAACAACTCCCACAAATTACAACAATAACTAAATTACCATGAGTGGAAGGAGAGGAATGCAAAAGTTTTCAAGGAAGACATAGATCCTCTAAGTAGGTTATTAGAATAATCATTCAGGAAGTGCACTACAAGGCTATGAAGAGATCAAAATTGGCTAGTATATACTATGTTGAACTTAAATTTCTATCTTTAGATAGTAGATAGCAGTAGTATAGGCGCGAGTTTTGTTGGCTAACGAGGCAAGTTTGGAGCTGTTTTTTTTACATGAGTTGTACGGTTTACTTTGGTAATATACAGTTAGTTAATTACTAGAAAAAATGTGATAACCAAAGCATAAGAAATATAGGTGGTAACAGAAATATGTCAAATGAATTAGTAAATTGCCTAATTAAATTAATAGGCATTGCGGGTATTGGCGGGGCGGGTACGGGCGATGTGAATACGGTGCGGGTAGCGGAACGGAGCGGGTGCGGTGCGGGTCTTATATGAAATCCACACCCGCCCCACTACCCATAGCGGGTAGCACTTTTGATACCCATACCCGCCCCACCACCCACCAAATCATCCCCCATACCCGCCCCAACTGGAGCGGGTGCGGAGCGGTACCCGCATTTACCCGCCCCACTGACATCCCTAGTGGCGCGCGTGTGGGCCTAGTCTCGAACCCAAGCACACCTAGGTCCTCCCTCCTTCAAACACATGAGTTACACCTTGAGGTCCCAATCTCTTATTCAGTTCAGGGACTTATAACATGAACAATTCTTCCTTTTCCTACTGATGTGGTATATTTGTCACACACCACTCTTCCATGTCTCAAACACCTTACTTCGCGGACCAATATCTCTTCCATTTCTCAATGGAATTTGACGATTCTTGGCCCTACGGTTATCTACTCACTTAGTAGATTATGCACATGTGAAGAATCAGGGTCTCCAACTGTAAGCGCTTTTCCAAATGCTCACGCAAGTGTACGTATCGTTACAAGTAATATAGTCTGGTAAGACCGAATATCGTCCTCAAAGACTGATTTTCAATTACCGAACATCTACTCTATGTTATTTATTTGGCTAACGATAGTTTGATTTGGGTTTTTGTCTAAAACTATTAGAGTAATTGCGAGAATTAAACTAAATATACTGTGATGTAAGTCAGTTATGATGGAATTAGAGCTTCCAATATCCTCGACTATCCACTCTTTTCAATCCTTAATGCAATAATAATGGCTTCTTCTTCTACGTTAAGATAGCAGGTTAACTAGTTTGGCTTATATTCCGGTTATGATATATAAACGCTCAACCCCAGTGCAGAAACCTTCTATATTTCTATGATAGGTTTTACCACATAGGAGGATTAAGAACAATAACCTAAAATGCTACACAAGTATCGGGGTACTTTCGTCCGCGATTTTAACCTATGTCTATTCAATTACAGCATATCCAAATCTCTCATCTCGGTTCTAGATTCAATTGAATAAATCTTAATCAAGTGAAGAAGAAACCAAACTAATGCATCAATTCATGAAAGCGAGTTTCAAGCGACTCAATGGAAAGCCCTAATTAAGATTTTAGCTCATAGCCATAGACATGCTAAGAACTAATTCAATATCCAACATGAACTGAAATAAAGAAAAGAAAGGAAAAGAAAATAACTTGAACGTGGTCTCCAATCTTCTGGCCTCCACAAAGTATGATAAAAGGTTATGTACAAGATATCCTCATAAGGTCAGGGTTTTAGGGATTTATAGTTGAGAAAACTTGCGCTTCGGACCCTTTTAACCCTCTGAATTTCGGCCCAAAAATCAGATTTTTCGCGTTGGCGCCGTGGCGCTGCTGGCTGGCGCCACGACGCCGAAATTACTACAATGAATCGAACTCGCGAGACAATTAGCTGGCTGGCCGCGCGGCTACGTGGGGGTTTTTTCCAGTTTTCCGATTTTGTGTCCTTTTTTCGTCCGGACTTCGTCCGATTTCTTCTATGCTTCCCGGGACTTCTTAGGCTTCATTTCTTGGACTTTTTAGTGTGTAATTTCACCTCAATTAAGCTCATTTTATCTTCTTTTTGTCATTTCTCCATTTAGGGCCGCTGTGACTCAAAAGAAAGAAAAACGACTTTAATACGACACTAATTTCAAAGAAAATAAGAAAAATACTAACTAAAAATAAATCAAAAAGTGTATATAAAATATGCCTAACACCAACATGTAAAACCACGATGTTTAAGTCATTGAAGATGGGCAGATCCAGGGGTGGATCTACGCCCCTGGTATTGGTTGTTCAAAAAAAAAATCACAGCGTTGTATAGGGAATGAGGATGCTGTGGTTGTTCAAAAGTGGAAAATAGCATTGCAAAAAAAAAATCGATTATTCGCGTGAATAACCGTGCACCTACATAGATCCGCGGTTAGGCGGACCCAACCTCCACCAAAGACAAATTTCCAACAGAAATCACCTACAAATATTTTTGCCTCCATCAAAATTTAACCCAACACCTCGTAATTCTCTTAGATTAACCAGTAGGCTACCCCCTCAATTGCATGTGCACATTTAAAACGTATGACTCATAAAAACTAGGTGGTTAAAGCCGCAATTTGCAATGAAATTGTTTGGAACTCTTAAAGAAAATAATGCTCTTCTATTATAAGTAAAACGTTTTACCAAATAGGATATCTATTCTTAGGTGGGCTAACGGGGATTGGGTTGATTCTACATTCTTTTTGGGTTGCTATCCTAATTTTGCAATAGTCAAATCCAGATATGTGTAACCAGTCCATTTGGACCATATCTTGCCCAACCAATTTGACCGGCCAAGTTCTACAGATTTACCGAAATTTTTGATAAGTTAGTGGGTCTGATTGGGGGGTTGCAAGGGGCGGCAGTTTCCTGCGATGGATGAAGCAAGGGGCCGCAGGCCACAGTGAGTGTTGCAGCGGGTTCTTTAAAATAGTCGTAATTTACTTGGAAAATAGATTGGAGGATACCCTAATTACTCTCGGGTTAGGAGTTTTGGTGGCACATATATATATATAAATTTGACTTTTCCATCATAATTTATATTATCTTTTATTGAGAAATAATAAGAGTTGGTGGCTAGATATGAATTTTACCTTTGAGAGTTTCCCACTTAAAATTGCATGTTCTTTCTTTTTGTTGTAATTGTGTCTCATAACAAAATTTGGTGCTTTGATGAGATATAAATAAGTGGTGCAAAGCATTTTTAGAGTTCCACTGCAGTGTGTGTTTGAAGTAGTTCTCTTATTCTCTTTTTATAAGACCAATCTACAACTTTTGTAGGATTTCACTTATTGTAAATAATGAACAAAGAATTCTAGAGTGTCATATACAAAATATTAGTCCTCTGTAACTTACCTCATATTTACCCTATGTTGCTTAGACTCTTTAAAAAATAATGTTGACAGATGTGGTGTCAAATCCTTCATAAGTACTTCATCCGTTTCAATTTATAATGATATAGTTTAACTGGGCACAAAGTTTAAGAAATAAAAAAAAAATTGAATTTTGTGGTCTAAAACAAGCCAAAGATATTTGTATGATTATAAATTATCTCGTTAAGCGTAAAAGGTAAAGTATAAAGTTAAATTGTTGAAAAATAAAGAAATGAGTTATTCTTTAGGTGTTAGGCGTATTTTGTATACGCTTTATGAGTCAATTTTAGTTAGTATTTTCTCCATTTTCGTTTAAATAAGTGTAGTGTTAGGGTCGTTTTTCTTTCTTTTGAGTCACATCGGTTCAAAAAGGTAAAATGGCGAAAAGGAGCGAAAAGCGGGCATAAAAGGAGGGTCCCGAGGCAAAAAAAATTAAAAATTGGAGATTCGGACGAAGGCAAAGCAGCGTCGTGGCGCCTAGCAGCAAGACCGCGGCGCCAGAAGATCAGACTGCTCACAAAAGTTTAGGCGCCGCGGCGCCAACGCAAAATTTTGCAGATCCGAGGACAAATTGGCCAAGGGAAAATAGGGTCCAGAGGGCATGAAAATAGCAACATACTTAAGCCCTAAGGATTATTCTACGGAGGACATTCCATTCTATCACACAACACAGGGCAATTTTGGAGGCTACAATTGGAGACCTAGTTCTACGTAATTTTTTCTTCTAGTTTTCAATTCAGTTTATGTTGGTATTTATATTATTTCTTAGCATGTATATGGCTAGGAGCTAAACACTTTATTAGGGCTTTCCTATTGAATCTCTTGAAACTCTATTTCATGAATAATACATTAGTTTGATTTCTTCTTCACTTGATTAAGATTTATTTAATATTGGTAAGAATGTTTGATAGTTAATTGATCACTAATTATCATAATCTGTATGATTTCGAATCAAGAATCGAGAGGGGATATTTGGATATGCTGTAATTGAATAGACATAGGTTAAAATCGCGGACGAAAGTACCCCGATACTTGTGTAGCATTATACGTTATTGTTCTTCATCCTCCTATGTGGTAAATCCTATCATAAAAATATAAAAGGGTTCTGCACTGGGGTTGAGCTATTACATATCCTAACCGGAATATAAGACAGTCTAGTTAACCGATATCTTAATGTAGAAGAAGAAGTCATTCTAGTTGCATTAAGGATTGAAATGAGTGGATAGTCGAGGATATTGGAAGCCCTAATTCCTTCATAACTGATTAAACCTCAACAATTTAGTTTACTTCTTGCAATTATTCTAGTAGTTAGATAAAAAACCCAAATCAATTATCGTTTGCCAAATAGATAACCTAGAATAGATGTTTGGTAATTAGAAATCAGTCTCTGTGGACGATAAACTCGGTCTTACAAGACTATATTACTTGTAACGATACGTACACTTGCGTGAGCACGTGAAAATCGTCCTAACAACTTTTTGGCGCCGTTGCCGGGGACTGGAGTACTTCTAATATCGAATCATTTATTCTTAATTCTACTTTATTTTTTAAAAAAAATATTTTTAGAACCTTGTTGCCTTGATTTGTTTGTTGATTTTGATCGATTTCAGGACATAGTTTATGCGAAGAAGAAGAGAAACATATACACTTGTTCCTTTTAATCCTGAATTGAGAAAACTTGCAAGAAGTACAGGAGAAACAAGAAGATATTTGATTCAGTGATCATGGAAAACCAACCGAATCAGAATGGGGCGGACAATGAGGTTCCTGAGAATGTAGGGGAGCCAATACAGGTCCCAGCAGAGAGAAGTTTGGGGACTACGTCGCCCGCGATTCTGTGTGCACGACGCATCAAGCCCAACTATAGGGGCAAACAACTTTGAGATCAAGTCAGCCATCCTGATCATGGTCCAAAACACAGTACAATTTTGGGGATTGTCATCTGAAGACCCCCACATGCATATTGCCAATTTTCTGGAGTTGTGTGTCACCTTCAAATACAATGGCATTACTGACGACACCATTAGATTGAGGCTCTTTCCGTTCTCACTTAGGGACAGAGCCAAAAACTGGTTGAACTCACTGCCTGCCATCTCCGTCACCACCTGGCAGGATTTAGCCCAAACGTTTCTTGCAAAGTTCTTCCCTCCTTCAAAGGCTGCAAAGTTAAGGGGAGAGTTAAACAATTACTATCAGGTAGATGGAGAGTCGTTGTATGATGCATGAAAGCGATTTAAGGATTTACAGAGAAAATGCCCACATCATGGCATAGAGAAGTGAATGTTGGTCCACATTTTTTATAATGGGTTGAGTGGTACTACTCATACCATCATTCATGCTGCAGCAGGGGGAGCGTTCATGAGGAAGAGTGCCAATGAGACACATGAGTTGCTAGAAGACATGACTGCCAATAATCATCAAGGGGCAGATGACAGATCAGTGAGTAGCAGGAAAACTATGGACATACATGAGATAGATGCTATCACTGCATTAAATGCGCAGGTGGCCCTCTTAACAAAACAACTGCATTAGAACATTATGTCTGTGAATGCAGTCCAGATGCCGGTGAATTGTGAGATTTGTGGGGGCCCACACTCTTTTGACAGATGCACAGCGATGTATCCTAATAATGTGCCCATGGAGCAGGTTCAAGCAGTGGGGAACTTTCAGCGCCCTTACACCTCCAACACATACAATCCGGGGTGGAGAAATCACCTCAACTTTTCATGGAGGAATGACCAAGCCCAGCAACCACTATATCAAGGTAGTTACCAAAACCAGCAGGCACATAATCAGGCTACATCTTCCCAGCAGTTTAGACCTCCTACCCAACAGGAGAGGCCTGATGAACTGAGAGCAGCATTGCTTACACTCAACCGATTCGCAGAATCAGTTCATGTCCGGAACAAGATCCTCTCTCAGAAACTTGGAAACACAGGTGGGGCAACTGGCGAAGATGGTAAATAACAGACCGTTGGGTACTCTCCCAAGCAACACAGAAGTTAATCCGATAGAGCAATGTCATGCAGTTTTGTTGAGAAGTGGAAAGCAGTTGGAGCAGGTTGCTCCCCAACCAGCAGTGGTGAATGAGAAATAGTGTGAGAAGACAGTTGATGTAGGAAAAGAGGGGGTCACTGAGGACCGCCCTACAGTAGAGAAAGCTCCACCAGCACCTTTGAGGGAATACACTAACAAATCCCTTATCCTCAAAGGCTCCAAAATAAGGCCCTAGACAAACAGTTCTCCAAGTTCTTGGAGGTTTTTAAGAAGCTCCACATCAATAACCCCTTCATTGAGGCGTTAGAACAAATGCCCATATATTTCAAATTCATGAAGGAGATACTTGGAAAGAAGAGAAGATTGGCGGATTATGAGACAGTAGTGCTGACAGAGGAGTGCAACGCCATCTTACAAAAGAAACTGCCTCCTAAATTGAAAGATCCAGGAAGTTTCACCCTGCCCTGCACTATTGGAAAGGTAATCTGCAACATGGCACTTTGCGACTTAGGGGCTAGCATAAAGTGTTCAAGATATTGGGTTTGGGGGAAGCCAAGCCAACCACAGTTAATCTGCAGCTTGCTGGCCGATCCGTGGTACACCCCCGAGGCATAGTGGAAGATGTGCTAGTCAAGGTGGCAAGTTCTTTTTTCACAGTGGACTTCCTCATTCTTAATATGGAGGAAGATGAGGACATGCCCATAATTTTGGGGAGACCATTCCTTGCAACGGGTAGATCCCTAATTGATGTGGTGAAGAGAGAGTTGAGAATCATGGTTCAAGAAGAAGAAATGGTATTCAAAGTTTTCAAATCTACCATTGAATCCCTGTCTAGCAACAAATGTTTTGCAGTGAGCACAACTGACACAACAGCTTATCAAGCACAAACCAAAGGTAGGGAATCATTGCGACAACTGTGAACCCACAGGTTAGGTTGATTGCTGAAACAAAAGTGGATGAGATGAAATCTGACAAAAAGGTAAACCTCACTGAACCCAATCCTTCAAAAAAGAAGAATAGAGTGAGGAAATGGATAGGTTGTGGGGTTAATTTACCTCAATGATTGAATAAGGAACCAGCGTCCGACTAAAAGACGTTAAAGGCAGGGCTACTTGGGAGGCAACCCAATGTTTAAATTATGTAATTATTTTAAATAGAACATTCTCACTTTTGATATTTTTTTGGTTGTGTTGTGATGACAGGTGAGGGAATTGGACATGAAGCACGGAAAACGTTGAATACACGAAATCGGTGCAGCGCCTAGCATCAGGGCCGCATCGTCGAATGTCCTGAGTGGTTGTAGGAGTTTCAGCGTCGCGATGCCTGTTTTCAAGAGAAGGCGCAAGAGTTTAGGCGTCGCGGCGCCGGTGCGGGATTTCAGAACAATAAAAAGCCCTAAATCACCAAATCTCTTCCCACAGATACCGTCTCAATGCAACATCCGCCGCCACCGCCATCATTTTGAACCGCTATTGTCTGTAAGTCGTCCCTTTTATTTTTTTAAGTTTTACACATTTGAGACAATATGTCATTTAAGTTGGGGGGGGGGGGTCTATTTTATTTTATTTTATTTTTGGAGTCTTTTTTATTATGTTTTTGTGTTATATGAGTCAATTTTTTTTATGATTATGCATGTTGTAGTTGCTGAAAATGTCTAGTGAATTAAGTGGGATAATGTAATGAAATTAGAGCTAAAATCTGTGTGCTTAAGTTAGATATGCCAAAGATTCATGAAAATCTAATTATTTGGGATATTTGTACTTAGCCTATGTGTTGTCAATTGTGAAAAAGGTCCATGAAGTCTGCTTGTTTGTTACTTGAGGTGAAATAGTTAAGATATACATGTTTAGGGAGATGATTCAGTTATTTCTTTGTTAGCCCTGCTTACCATTCATTACCTACCTTGCTTAGTCAGCCCCTTTGAGCCTAAAATAAGTTATTTCTTTGACACCATATAATTCCCTTATTTGCCATAAGCAGTAATTGAAAATTGGAATGAAGAAGAGTGAAAAAGAAATACCAAAAGAGAGTGAAAAATTGATGCACCCCAATGAAAAAATGTAAAAGCTTAAGTTTGGGGGTGCCTATGTGAATGTGTTTCATGCTCTCAAAAAGAGAAGAGGAGAATGATAGGTATGAGCGGAAAAGATCACCAAAAAGAAGGACAAAATTGTTGAATGAGAAAAACGCTTATGGTACGTAAATTGAGCCTAAATGCCAACTTTTATCTACCCCTGCCTAAGCCTACATTACAACCCTTAAAAGTCCTGAAGATCAGTAGAATGTATGTCTATGATTAGTGGAGAATAACAAGTAAACAGACCCATAGAACTAAATGAAATTGACATGCATAGGTTAATGTTCATGTTTCCATTGAGTGTGATTGAAATGAATTTGCGAAATATCTGGCTTGAACTAGATTGCTATATTCATGCTATATATGTTCCAGCATATTATCCCAACTGACGTTCATGCTTTTCTAAGTAACCTTGTGCAGCTGCTTGATTTGAGTCTTTTTGTCTTTTGTTTCTTTTATTCTGTTTTGATCTTTGCTCGAGGGCGAGCAAAAGTTAAGTTTGGGGGTATTTGTTGGGCGTATTTTGTATATGCTTTTTGAGTCATTTTTAGTTAGTATTTTCCTCATTTTCGTTTAAATAAGTGTAGTGTTAGGGTCGTTTTTCTTTTTGAGTCACATCGGTTCAAAAAGACAAAATGACGAAAATGAGCGAAAAGCGGGCATAAAAGGAGGTTCTCGAGGCAAAAAAGGTTAAAAATTGGAGATTCAGACGAAAACAAAGCAGCACCGTGGCGCCTAGCAGCAAGACCGCAGCGCCAGAAGATCAGAATGCTCACAGAAGTTTAGGCGCCGCGACACCGACGTGGAATTTTGCAGATCCGAGGACAAATTGTCCAGGGGCAAATAGGGTCCAGAGGGCACGAAAATAGCAGCATACTTAATCCCTAGGGAATATTCTACGGAGGACATTCCATTCTATCACACAACACAGGGCAATTTTGGAGGCTACAATTGGAGACCTAGTTCTACGTAATTTTTCTTCTATTTTTCAATTCAGTTTATGTTGGTATTTGTATTAGTTCTTAGCATGTATATGGCTAGGAGCTAAACACTTTATTAGGGCTTTCCTATTGAATCGCTTGAAACTCTATTTCATGAATTAATACATTAGTTTGATTTCTTCTTCACTTGATTAAGATTTATTCAATATTGGTAAGAATGTTTGATAGTTAATTGATCACTAATTATCATAATCTGTATGATTTCGAATCAAGAACCGAGAGGAGATATTTGGATATGCTGTAATTGAATAGACATAGGTTAAAATCGCGGACGAAAGTACCCTAATACTTGTGTAGCATTATACGTTATTGTTCTTAATCCTCCTATGTGGTAAATCCTATCATAGAAATATATAAGAGTTCTGCACTGGGGTTGAGCTATTACATATCCTAACCGGAATATAAGATAGTCTAGTTAACCTCTATCTTAACGTAGAAGAAGAAGTCATTCTAGTTGCATTAAGGATTGAAAGAAGTGGATAGTCGAGGATATTGGAAGCCCTAATTCCTTCATAACTGATTAAACCTCAACAATTTAGTTTACTTCTTGCAATTATTCTAGTAGTTAGATAAAAACCCAAATCAATTATCGTTTGCCAAATAGATAACCTAGAATAGATGTTCGGTAATTAGAAATCAGTCTCTGTGGATGATAAACTCGATCTTACAAGACTATATTACTTGTAACGATACATACACTTGCGTGAGCACGTTGAAATCGTCCTAACATTAGGCAAATTTATCAGAGACACCCTTTTATATATCATATTTTGCGAGAGACAACCTTTTAAATTTTTTCTTGCAATGTCAGACCTTAATTTTTTTTTTTTGCGAAAGACAACCTTATAACGAAAATCAAATTTTCTGTTAAAAAATTAACACCCCTTATTTTAAATTCCAGAAATACCCCTTCTTTCATTATTTTAAGGCTGTCTTCCTTTAATATCGACTTGCCTGCATTCTCTGTATTACTTTCACAAAAAACTTCTGCGACTTCATCTCTTCAAGAACCCATTTTCCCCCTCATTTTGTTTTTCCTCATCGTCTTCAACAACCTAAACTCAGAAAAACTCATTTCATTTTTTATCATCGTCTTCTGCGACATCATCGATTCCCGCTTCTTTATCTTCCCCTCTTCCCCATTTCGTTTGAACTCATTTAACTTGTAATTCTCTGCAATTTGTTCAACTATATATTCAAGTAAGTTTTTTCATTGTTTTTGTTTTGCCATTGTTGAATTTGACCATTGTTTTCTCTGAAAATAACTTGCAATTCGATGCATAAATATTATGGCTTTTTATCTAATTTTTTAAATCGATTGCTTTTAAGTTTCTAGTTGCTGCAATCATGAATCGAAATAGTAAACTTATTAACATTAGGTTGTATCATGGGGGTCAGTTTATGACAAAAAACAACAGGACAACATATGAAAAAAGAGGTATTGCATTGCATTCTAATGTTGAGGAGGTATGTTATTTTGAGTTTGTTGATTGAATTAAAGCTGATTTAACATATGATGAAGTAGGTGAAATCTGGTATAGAAGACGTGGATATAGTTTGCATTATGATAGAAAAAAAATTAATAGTGATGCCGAGATTGCTAATTTTCTGCATGCACATGAGAGAGATGAGTGGTTCCATCTATATTTGGTACATCTAGAGAAGCATGTTTCGGCTAGTGTCGAAGAATCAAGTGTTGGGACTCGTAGATTAAATGAGATAAATGAAGAGGAGGATGAACTTATGGAAGGGAATGAAGTATCTGGCAGTGAGGATAATGATGTGCTGCTTAGTGATGGAGACTTTGAAGATCATAGTGATGATGATATATTTCAAGAAAATTTGGACCATGACATCACTGAATTAGATGAGGATGAAGATAATGAGCAAAATTGTGCAATTCCAGATGACGTGGAGTTGAATGATAGTGATAGTGAGGTGGTTAGCATTGTAGGATCAGACGATGAGGGTCTACAATACCCTGTTTTCAATCCTAAAGTAGATTTTAAGGGCAAGATAGTTCTAAGTAAAGGGTTGAAGTTCCATCTGATAAGATTTTGAGGAAGGCTGTTAGGCACCATGCTATTGAAAATGGGTATAACTATTACTATTTGCATAATAACAACAGTAGGGTGTCTATATATTGTGCTAAGAGATGTACATACTCTTGGAAAAAGGCTAGGATTCTTAAGTGCACTTGCAACCAAAGTAGAAAGTGTAGATTTAAGCTACATTATAAAAAAATAAAGACTGAAGATACTTGGAAAATCAATAGCATTAGACCAGATCATATATGTGGTCACCAACATGTGAATTCTAAGGTAACATCTCAATTTCTGGCTGAGAGATACACGGAGGATTGGAAGGATGATCCAACTATGAAGATTAAGTCATTTATAAAGAGAGCAAGTAGAGAAGTTAAGGCTAAGATAGGGTATTACAAAGATTATTATGCAAGATCAAGGGCTTTAAAAATGATCTTTGGGATGCTAGCTTAGAGTACCAGAGAGTTGGGGATTATGCAGAGACTATTATGAAATACAACCCTGGTAGAACTGCTGTGGTGAAGGTTGCAGGGATAGAAAACCCACCTCTTGTATTTCAGAGGTTGTATGTGTGTCTGCAAGCTTGCAAAGAGGAGTTCTTGAGTGGGTGTAGGCCCATTATTGGTGTTGATGGGGCACATTTGAAAGGCCCATACCATGGTATTCTTTTGACTGCTGTGGAAAAAGATGGTAATAACAATATTTTCCCTGTGGTATGGGTTGTTGTGGAGAAAGAATCATCTGAAACATAGAGTTGGTTCTTGGAGTTGCTGAAAAATGACATTAGTTCTGTTGCTGCTTTTGTGACTTGGCTTCATGAGAAAGATGATTTGACATATATGTATGATAGACAGAAGGTATGGGATTATGTAGTTCTGCATCAGACCACTTTTTATTCTTATTTACTTAGTTGTTGAAAGAACACTTGGTTTATCCTGTTTTAGTGCATTATGATGCTGCAACAACTGTATATGGTTGTCAATTTTGTACACATACTTCGCTGGTAGAAAAACATGTTTCAGCAGCGGTTATTTCTTGATGCCCATTATCATGTCAAATAATAACTCGTATGGCTTATTTCTTGCAGAGGTTACTTGATGCTTTTAACACAATCATGCCAAATGCAGAGACAAAGTTCTGTTGCAGACACATATGGAGTAATTTCAAGAATAAATTTCCTGGTGTAATATACAAAGAGCATTTCTGGAAGGCTGCAAGATCTTCAACAAAGGTAATATGAAGTGTATGTTTCATGTGATTGTGTGGCTATATATTGTTAATTATATAGCAATGGCTAGTGATAACTAATGTTGTTTTATATCTTGTGACAACATAATTTCAAGGTTCACATGCTATAAAGGCTTTAAATGTTCATGTCTACAACTACTTGGAAGGCATACCCATATGTCACTGGTCAAGGCATGGTTTCAGTACTTCATCCAAATCAGACATGCTTTTAAACAACTGTTGTGAATGTTTTAATAATGTGTTGAGAGAGGCAAGAACAAACCTAATTCTGCAACTCATGGAATGGATTAGGAGGTATGTAATGCAAAGGTCTTTGGCAAAAAGAGAGGGATTAAAGAAATTTGATGGATTGATTATGCCATCAGTGGTGAAAATGGTTAATAGGGGTAACAGATGTAGTAGATGTGGTGGTCTAGGTCACTACAAAACTAAGTGTTCTAATACTCCGATGCCTGATGCAGAAAAGAAAGGACCTGTACAAAAGAAATCTTTATCCAAAACAAAGAAGGCTGAAACTGAATCATGCATTCTTCCTCAAAGTAATTCTATTCAAGCTTCACAAGATTCAACATCAGCATCCACACCACCACCAATGACACAAACTCAGAATTCAAGTCAATGCTAATTTTTTAGTATAATAGGTCATTAGTTTTTTGTAGTACGATGACACTATGTGTAGTAGTATGCAATCAGTTTTTGTATGAGAATATTTGTAACCCACTTATTTCAGATACTTTTGTATGAACTCACTGTTGTTGCTGCAATCTGATGGCGTATTTTCTGTAGTTCGTGTCTGATAAATCTTATTACTTCCATGTGTTTGTTATGCTTGTTGTTGCTTATGGCTACTGCTGTGGTACAGATGTGGTATTTCTAGCATGTATTGGCCTCACAGTTCTTCCAATAAATATTGTTGTTGGGAGCTACATAAGTAACACGTTTGAGGACATGTAATTTCAGCAAGTATTTGCTCAAAAATGCAGTAGCTCTCGGCCCCAATTATATAGCAGTAAAACAACCAAAAATGCAACAGTTCGCGACATGTTACTTTATTATAGTCTACTGCCAATTCTAGTCTTATGCATAAATGCGTAGCACTGCAGTTTGTAGTCTACTGCTAATTCTAGTCTTATGCACAATTTCAGCAAAAAATGCAGCAGCTCTGTGCTGCGCTACTGCTGCTTCTTTATTAAAGAAGAACAACTTCTTGTTCTCCTTCTGGAACAACAAGTTTCAGGCAACAATAGCAAGAACAACAGCAGGACAAAGTAAATGCTACTACTACATAAAGAAAGGCTGCTACTGCAGAAATGTTTAGGAAATGCTACTGCTACATAAAAGTTACATAACTGAGTACAACAATGTGAAGCCCCAAATTAGTGTTACAATAACAATAAACATTATTGTGTCTATGTGATTATGTTACGACCTTATTCACATTCGAGGACGAATGTTGCTTAAGGAGGAGAGAATGTAAAATCCGGAAAATAATAATAATATATAGTTGTTGGTTGATTTAATAAAAATACATATATATAAGAAAATAAAGAATAAATTGCATGAGATGGAGTTTGTGTTAAAGTTGGATAAATAGATGGATAAAAATGAAAATAAGAAAATTAAAAAAAAAACAAAAGAGAAACAAAAGCAAAAAAAAAACAAGTGAAAAGAAGAGGAAAAAATACCAAGAGGGCAAGAAGAACAAGAAGCAAAATACTAGAGAAGTAATGATAATTTTAGCAACCACACAACAATAATCTTCACACTTACAAGGTGAATTTTCTCACTCAGAAATTCTTGGTAACATCCTTTATTTTAAGTTCAATACATGTTAGAATAAGAATTGAGTATTGAAAAGAAATATTGAACTTTTGATTGTTTAGACAACTAGTTGCGTCATGAACTTTACGAACTGTTCTCACTGAGTTATAATTGTTAGAATTTGATGAAATTCGAAAGAGTGGTACACCTCTCTATTATGATCATATAGAACCAAAAATGAGGTAAAATGGACATACGGTTTGAAAGTTATCATAGTTCAAAGTTTCTGCCTTAGATTTGGCTGAAATTCGGAAAGACATAATTACGGACTGTTTTTATTGAGTTTTACTTATTAGAATTATATGAAAATTTACATGGTTGTAAATATCTCTGTTAAGGATAGATATATATAAAGATTTATTATAACGGACTTACGAGTTGAGAGTTATTATAGTTTGAAGTTGCTGCCTCGGATTCGTCGGAATCCAGAAGGGCAGGATGTTGAAACGTAAAACTGTACTAATATGTGGGGAATATGAAAATTGTTGCTAAATGAAAGTTCTATATCTCTCTGTTGTGGACATTTTGAGACCTTACGGGGGTCCATACGACTTACGGATTGAGAGTTATATCTGTTTAAAGTTTCTACCTCGGATCTATCGAGATCCAGGAAGGGCAGCGAATAAAAGTGTAAAACTGTACCAAATGGTACATAATATGAAAGGATGGTTCACATGGAGACGTGTAGTTCTCTGTTCTCATCGTTTTGAGATTTTATGGGGCTTGAACGGGTTTACAGATTAGGAGTTATGACTATTCTAAGATTGGGTGTTGTTTAATAAAAATTCTGCCGAAACAAATTTTATGGGGCTGTTTTGAGGATAAATTTGTGTTAGTTACCCAAAGTAGTTTTAAATGAAATTTGGTACAGTGAAAGATCCCCGTCTTAACTTAGTTTCCGCTTGAGAAACACCTTAGTTGGAGTTATGGTTAAAAGTTATAATCGTTACAAGTATGAATGAGAATGTTGGAAAAGAGAATATTATTTATTCGATCTTCAAAAATATGAAAAGTGAATACGTGTTCACATAAATATATAAATATAAACATAATGGATCGGGTTGCACGCCGCAACAAAACGTAAAGTGAATACGTGTTCACAAATACGTAAATATAATGGATCGGGTTGCACGCCGCAACAAAACGTAAAGTGAATACGCGTTCACAAATACGTAAATATAATGGATCGGGTTGCACGCCGCAACAAAACGTAAAGTGAATACGCGTTCACAAATACGTAAATATAATGGATCGGGTTGCGCGCAACAAAACGTAAAGTGAATACGCCGTTCACAAATACGTAAATATAATGGATCGGGTTGCGCGCAACAAAACGTAAAGTGAATACGTATTCACAAATACGTAAATATAATGGATCGGGTTGCACGCCGCATCAAATATGAAAGATGAATACATGTTCACATATATATAAATATGAAAAGTGAATACGCGTTCACAAATATATGAATGTAATAAACATGTGGAAATGCAGGGGAATGTCTTAACGTACAATACGGGATAAAATGAAGTGTTAGTTAAACCGAGAATTTCCTATGAGGAGTTGTTGCATATTTAAAAATGTTGTAACCTGATATGTTTTTGCAATATGCTTATTACGTTATAATGTGATTGCGCTTGGAATATTGTGGTGTTACTTTGAATTGCGAGTAAGGTTCTCACCACTTGATGGTAGGGCTGACTCTTTATTTAACATGTTTCAGGAAAGCGTGATAGAGGAAAGGCTCCACGCCAAGGCTAGCGATCGTCCCGCAGCCTCTTGTCATACCAAGTCCATTGTTCCGGGCTTGGTACTCGTCAGGTTCAGAATGTCAGTTTCAATGTCTCGGAAAATGCCCGTGTGGAATGGTCTCTCTTCCAACTTAGAATAATCTTTGTCAGTATGTCTATGTAGAAACAATATTTGCACGAGCATGAGCTCGCGTTATGTTTTTCTTTTAATGTCATAAACAAATTTCTTTATTGTTATTTTTAATAATCGCTCCGTATTTGAATATAAGTTTAAATTTCTAAATAAAGAGAATTAAATGGTGCTCCTGGTGGAAAATAATTGTCCAGGTGCCATCACGCCCTAAGTAAAGACTTAGGAAAAGTTGGGGCGTGACAAGTTGGTATCAAAGCTAAACCAGGTTAGGAGATTCTAGGAAGTTTCTTCGAGTTGGGTGTTTGAACGATTACTTATTGCGACGGTGTGCGCGCCACCTTAGTAATAAGTAAACGGAATAACATCCTAAAGTTTCACTTCTTTCATACTCTTCTCGTGCCTATCTTGAGTCTTTTCAAAGACTTGGTTCTCGTACTACCTCCTTCAAAGGATTGTGGAAGGGAGTGTACAACGATAAAATAACCAGATGTGACTGCACCACCGACCGAAAAGGTAGGAGAGGTACCAGATAGACTATGGGGCAAATTTTGTGAGAAGAAGGGAACATATCTATACAGGGAAGGACTACAAGTCTAACCCAATAGTATTTCTCGATGAGGTAGAAAACCTCATGCTTACACGAGGATGTGTGGAGACGCATGACGTCAATTTGGTGTCCTTGCGGTTAGAGGATGACACGGGTGTGGTGGAGAAATTTTAGAAGAAATCATTTTTCGATGTCACCACCGATGACGTGGGGAGTTCGAGCGCGTTCGATGAAAAGTACATGCTTAACTCCAGAAAGATGCGCTCGGACGTGAGTTTGAATCATTGAAACAAGGAGACCGCAATGTGATAGAATACAATGCCTAATTCATCCGATTGTCGATACATCTGGCACATATTATTCCTACGAAAGGAAGAAGGTCAAAAGAGTTGTTAAGGGTTTAAACCCAAACTTGGAAGAGAAGGTAGTGGCATTATCCCATTATCGGGCATACCTTGGATCGTCGGTATGACAATGAGGGTAGAAGGTTTCGCTAAAGCAAAAGAGAATATTCGTAGAAGAGATTTGGACGTCGGGATCATTTAACCGAGTCAAAATCGAGCGGGAGTTTAGTAAGGGATCTTGGGGACCGAACCAATCTTTGGGCGATCTTATTTCAAGCCTAAGGGCACGCATTGGTCTAATTACCAAGGTAGCAAGGACAAGGCCACCAACCCTAACACAGTAGGTGACAAACCGATTTGTAATATTTGTCAAAGGAAACACACTGGAGAATGTCGACTCTTAACGAAGACATGTTATAATCGTGGAGAGTCGGGCCACTATGCCGAGGATTGCGAAGAGGACTCAAACTCAATCTATTCAGGGAGGTCGAAGCAACCACGGTACCTCTGGAAATCGGAAACCAACCCGCCAGAGTCGGGAGGTCAACAACCCAACAATTTAATCGGCTCTGCCTTTGCCCCAGAGGAATGAGGCAGAAGTATCTAATGCGGTGGTCACATGTATTTTGCTAGTCTCGAGTATTCCTGCATTTGTATTATACGATCCCGGCTCTACATTTTCATATGTGTCAATGGGTTTTGCTAAGAATTTACACGTAGAACCTTCTTATTTAAGTGAACCTTTTGAGGTTATGACACCAGTAGGGGCCTCAATTTGGGCCTCTCGGGTGGTAAATAATTTCTCATTAGAAGTGAATGGCAGGGGAACAATGGTGAACATAGTACTACTTGATATGGTAGACTTCGACGTCATTTTGGGTATGGATTGGTTGTCGGCATGTTATGCCATGTTAGATTGTCGACGAAAGATAGTGAGATTAACTTTTCCCGGAGAACCAGAAGTTGTTATAAGGGGTAGGGTTGGAATATCCTCTGGTCAGTTTATTTCCTACCTTGGGGCTCAAAAGTTATTAAGAAGTCACAGAGTGGAGTATGCATATCTGGCTAATATAGTGGATACCCAAAAAGAATCCCCAGCGGTGAATGATGTTCCTATTGTTCGAAATTTTCCGGAGGTTTTTCCTGAAGATCTTCCATGCCTTCCTCCGGATATAGAAGTGGAGTTTGCCATAGAGTTAATTAAGGTACAAGACCCATTTCTATTCCTCCATATCGAATGGCCCGGTGAATTGAGGAGTTAAAAGAACAATTGAAGGATCTTACGGATAAAGGCTTTATAAGGCCTAGTGTTTCCCTTGGGTGCACCGATCTGTTTGTGAAAAAGAAAGACGGATCGCTCGAATGTGCATCGATTATCGCGACTCAACAAGGTCACGATCAAGAACCGGTACCCATTACCAAGAATCGATGATCTTTTTGACCAACTTCGCGAGCTAGCTATTTTTCCAAGATTGATCTCCGTTCGATATCACCGGTGAAAATAAATCGGATGATATATCCAAAAGCGACCTTTAGAACCCGATCGGCCATTATGAGTTCTTGGTCATGTCTTTTGGATTAACGATGCCCAAGACTTTTATGGATTTAATGAACAGAATTTTCAAACCATTCCTAGATTTGTTCGTGATTGTGTTCATAGATGATATCCTAATCTCTGATGAAGTGTTGAAGAACATGAAGAGCGTCGAGGTAGTGCTTGAGGCTTGAAACAGGAGAAACTATATGCTAAATTTTCAAAGTGTGAATTTTGGTTGGAAAAAGTAGTCTTTTGGGTCATGTTGTGTCAAGGATGGAATTATGGTAGACCCAGGAAGATAGAAGCAGTGAAGAAGCGCCAAAACCGACCACTCAAAGCGAGGTTAGAAGTTTCTTGGGTTTGGTGGGTATTATAGAAGATTCGTAAAGGTTTTTCTAGTCTTCTGCTCCTTGGCCGGTTGACTCAAAAAGCGGTTAAGTACCGATGGTGGAAGCATGTGAAGCCGCTTTGAAACTAAAGGAATTGTTGACTCGCACGATTCTAACCTTACCATCCGGGAGAAGAAGGGTTCACGATCTATTGCGATGCCTAGAGAGTTGGGTTAGGATGTGTCTTGATGCAGTTTGGAAAGGTTATTGCGTATGCATCTAGACAGTTGAAGATACATGAGAAGAATTACCCAACTCATGACTTGGAATTAGCTGTGGTGGTGTTTGCCTTACGAATATGGAGACACTATTTGTATGGTGTGCATGTGGACATATTTACATATCATAAGAGTTTGCAGTACATAACCACGCAGAAGGATTTGAATCTCCGACAAAGAAGATGGTTAGAGTTGCTTAAGGATTATGACCTTAGTATTCTTTACCATCAGGAAAGCTAACGTGGTGGTGGACTCGATGGGAGATCAATGGGCGACAGCCCATTTGGCAATACAAAAGAGGGATATTGTTCGTGAGGTACAAAGATTGGGAAACCTCGGGGTTAGCTTAACTGAGATCGGTAAAGGTAGGGTGGTGGTACATGATACCTCGCAGTCTGCCTTAGCCTCAGAAATAAAAGAAAGTCAGTTTGAGGATACGAAGTTTGTTGGATTTCGGGAGAGGCTCCAACAGGGAAAACCCTCACAGTTTACATTAGGAGATAATGACGGAACCCTTCGGTATAAGGGTAGGTTATGTGTTCCTAAGGTAAAAGATCTAAGGAGGAAGATCTTAGATGAGGGTCACAACACAAGATATTCCATTCATCCAGGGTCAACAAAAATGTATCAGGACCTCAAGACAAATTACTGGTGGGACGGGATGAAGAAAGACGTTGCGGAGTTTGTCGGGAGATGTCTTATATGTCACAGTGAAAGTGAACATCAAAACTCAGCGGATTACTTCAGACATTGGAGTCCCCATGTGGAAATGAGAGGCGATTCATATGGATTTTGTAATCGGTCTCAGAAAACTCGAGAAGGGTATGATTCTATTTGGGTGATTGTTGATCGCTTACAAAGTCAGCCCATTTCTTACCGGTCAAGACTACGTATCGCGCACCACAGTACGCACAGATTTATTTAAAGGAGATTGTGCGGTTACACGAGATTCCTTTACAAATTATTTCAGATAGGGGTTCCCAATTCACCTCACACTTTTGGCAAAGTTTCCAGAAGGGTCTCGGGACAAAAGTTAAGTTAAGCACGGCTTTCCACCCGCAAACAGATGGGCAAGCTGAGCGAACAATTCAAACACTTGAGGACATATTGCGATCTTGTGTGTTAGATTTTCAGGGAAGCTGGTTGGACCATCTATGTCTAATTGAGTTCGCCTACAACAATAGTTTTCACTCTAGCATACAAATAGCCCCGTTTGAAGCATTATATGGACGAAAATATAGGTCTCCACTTGGATGGTTCGAGGTGGGTGAGACGCAAATGTTCGGACCTGAAGTCATTCAGGAAACAAATGATAAGGTACAGATGATTCGGGAGAGGATCAAAACAGCTCATAGCCGTCATAAGTCCTATGCGGATCATCGGAAAAGAGATCTTGAATTTCAAGAGGGGGAGAAAGTATTTTTAAAAGTGTCCCCAATGAAGGGAGCTATGCGCTTTGGTAAGAAAGGGAAATTGAGCCCAAGGTTTATTGGGCCATATGAGATCTTGCGAAGAGTGGAGAATGTGGCTTACGAATTAACACTTCCACAAGAGCTGGAAGCAGTGCATCCGGTATTTCATGTGTCAATGTTACGAAAATACTTGCACGATCCAAGTCACGTCATCCTTTCCCAGGAGATAGTTCTTAATGAGGAGCTTCAATATGAAGAAGTTTCGGTGGAAATACTTGATAGAAAGGTCCAACGCCTTAGAAATAAATATATTGCTTCCGTGAAGGTCCTATGGAGGAATCACTCCACAGAGGAAGCCACCTGGGAAGCTGAAGATGCGATGAAAGTCAAATATTCATTCCTATTTGACTAAGGTAAAAAAAAATGTGCTACATAGTTCTTCATGTGTGTGTCATTTGCGTGTCTATATGCATGTGTTACAACCTTATTCCCATTCGAGGACGAATGCTTTTTAAGGAAGGGAGAATGTGAAGCCCCAAATTAGTGTTACAATAACAATAAACATTATTGTGTCTATGTGATTATGTTATTTATTTTATTCACATTCGAGGACGAATGTTGCTTAAGGATGAGAGAATGTAAAATCCGGAAAATAATAATAATATATAGTTGTTGGTTGATTTAATAAAAATACATATATATAAGAAAATAAAAAATAAATTGCATGGGATGAAGTTAATGTTAAAGTTGGATAAATAGATGGATAAAAATGAAAATAAGAAAACTAAAAAAAAAACAAAAGAGAAACAAAAGCAAAAAAAAAAAAGAAAAAAAAAAAAGAAAAAAAAAAGAAGAGAAGAAACATGCACTACGTCCATTTCCCCTCCCCTTCCCCCCTTTTCATTTCCCCTCCAACTCTTGTCATTTCACCTCCCATAGGTTATAGAAAACTCTCCATTTATACATTGTATTTACACACAAACATAACATAAAGGTTAGAAAAATCAGAAAAAAAACAAGTGAAAAGAAGAGGAAAAAATACCAAGAGGGCAAGAAGAACAAGAAGCAAAATATTAGAGAAGTAAGGATAATTTTAGCAACCACACAACAATAATTTTCACACTTACAAGGTGAGTTTTCTCACTCAGAAATTCTTGGTAACATCCTTTATTTTAAGTTCAATACATGTTAGAATAAGAATTGAGTATTGAAAAGAAATATTGAACTTTTGATTGTTTAGACAACTAGTTGCGTCATGAACTTTACGAACTGTTCTCACTGAGTTATAATTGTTAGAATTTGATGAAATTCGGAAGAGTGGTAAACCTCTCTATTATGATCATATAGAACCAAAAATGAGGTAAAATGGACATACGGTTTGAAAGTTATCATAGTTCAAAGTTTCTGCCTTAGATTTGGCCGAAATTCGGAAAGACATAATTACAGACTGTTTTTATTGAGTTTTACTTATTAGAATTATATGAAAATTTACATGGTTGTAAATCTCTCTGTTATGGACAGATATATATAAATATTTATTATAACGGACTTACGAGTTGAGAGTTATTATAGTTTGAAATTGCTGCCTCGGATTCGTCGGAATCCAGAAGGACAGGATGTTGAAACGTAAAACTGTACTAATCTGTGGGGAATATGAAAATTGTTGCTAAATGAAAGTTCTAGATCTCTCTGTTGTGGACATTTTGAGACCTTACGGGGGTCCATCCGACTTACGGATTGAGAGTTATCTCTGTTTAAAGTTTCTGCCTCGGATCTATCGAGATCCAGGAAGGGCAGCGAATAAAAGTGTAAAACTGTACCAAATGGTACATAATATGAAAGTATGGTTCACATGGAGACGTGTAGTTCTCTGTTCTCATCGTTTTGAGATTTTATGGGGCTTGAACGGGTTTACAGATTAGGAGTTATGACTATTCTAATATTGGGTGTTGTTTAATAAAAATTCTGCCGAAACAAATTTTATGGGGCTGTTTTGAGGATAAATTTGTGTTAGTTACCCAAAGTAGTTTTAAATGAAATTTGGTACAGTGAAAGATCCCCGTCTTAACTTAGTTTCCGCTTGAGAAACACCTTAGTTGGAGTTATGATTAAAAAGTTATAATCGTTACAAGTATGAATGACAGAATGTTGGGAAAGAGAATATTATTTATTCGATCTTCTGAAAAATATGAAAAATGAATACGTGTTCACATAAATATATAAATATAAACATAATGGATCGGGTTGCGCGCAACAAAAGCGTAAAGTGAATACGTGTTCACAAATACGTAAATATAATGGATCGGGTTGCGCCGCAACAAAACGTAAAGTGAATACGCGTTCACAAATACGTAAATATAATGGATCGGGTTGCGCGCAACAAAACGTAAAGTGAATACGCGTTCAGAAATACGTAAAGATAATGGATCGGGTTGCACGCCGCAACAAAACGTAAAGTGAATACGCGTTCACAAATACTTAAATATAATGGATCGGGTTGCGCGCAACAAAACGTAAAGTGAATACGCGTTCACAAATACGTAAATATAATGGATCGGGTTGCACGCCGCAACAAATATGAAAGATGAATACATGTTCACATATATATATAAATATGAAAAGTGAATACGCGTTCACAAATATATGAATGTAATAAACATGTGGAAATGCAGGGAATGTCTTAACGCATAACACGATAAAATGAAGTGTTAGTTAAGCGAGAATTTCTATGAGGAGTTGTTGCATATTTAAAAATGTTGTAACCTGATATGTTTTTGCAATATGCTTATTACGTTATAATGTGATTGCGCTTGGAATATTGTGGTGTTACTTTGAATTGCAGG
Organism: Przewalskia tangutica; assembly: GCA_029844215.1. Lineage (NCBI taxonomy): Eukaryota > Viridiplantae > Streptophyta > Magnoliopsida > Solanales > Solanaceae > Przewalskia > Przewalskia tangutica. Next base: position 21,462,638 of record CM056722.1, read on the forward strand.
GTAAGGTTCTCACTCAGCCCCAGATGGTAGGGCTGACTCTTTATTTAACATGTTTCAGGAAAGCGTGATAGAGGAAAGGCTCCACGCCAAGGCTAGCGATCGTCCATGACCTCTTGTCATACCAAGTCCATTGTTCCGGGCTTGGTACTCGTCAGGTTCAGAATGTCAGTTTCAATGTCTCGGGAAATGCCCGTGTGGAATGGTCTCCCTTCCAACTTAGAATAATCTTTGTCAGTATGTCTATGTAGAAACAATATTTGCACGAGCATGGGCTCGCGTTATGTTTTTCTTATAAAGTCATAAACAAATTTCTTTATTGTTATTTTTATTAATCGCTCCGTATTTGAATATAAGTTTAAATTTCTAAATAAAGAGAATTAAATGGTGCTCCTGGTGGAAAATAATTGTCCAGGTGCCATCACGCCCTAAGTAAAGACTTAGGAAAAGTTGGGGCGTGACAAACAATTACATTACATTAACTGAGTACAACAATTACATTACATTAACTTAGTACAGCAATTACATTACATTAACTGAGTACAACAATTACATCCTTTGCAACACTATAACTACTAGTTCCGTAAACATAACATTAAAAGTTCTTATTCAACTACAAATACATAATCATTTCATAATCGATGCCGCAACAAATCCAACAAATAACGTCCATGAAATCATCATAAACACGCGCATCTTCAAAACTTTGTTCATTTCAACTTCATTTATACCCTTCAACACGCCGATTTTGGCTTTCAAAGTATCTGTTTCACTCTTCAAATCTGCTATTACATTCTTAAACACATCCAATGACAACACTAATTCGCCGGCGAAACTTTCAATGTATTCCTTATCCTCTCATTGTAAATATCCACAAGAACTTCTCTATAAGCAAAAAATGAAGAAAGAATCAAAGACAAAAAACAAACAAACAAAGACTATCGTCAAAGTATTACATTAATATTACTTACCTTAGGCTTGGGGCATTTGAAGAATTTTCTTCTAGGATTTGAAGTAGTCGTCGAAATAAATTGATTCGCTGTCATATCACAATGGCACCTCCTTTGTGAAGAACAACTCACTTGAGACATTTCTTAGTTGCTGAACATAAACTCAGTTGTATTAACTTATAATCTAAAACAAACATTGTATTATAACAGAATACTTTTCTAAAACAAACTCAGTAGCATACAAGCATAGAAAAAATTGTCGATTATAACAGGACACAATTTTTCAAAACAGATTAGAAGTATGCTCTAACTCAATCGTCGTCGAAATATAAATTCGAACAAATAGAACAAACAACAACTAACAACAAAACAAACAAAGTCGTCACAATCGTCGAAATTCTGGGTTTGTAATGGGGTGATTCCTTTTTTTTAAGAAATTGGAAAAAATCGATACTTAGAACCTTACACTCGAGTAAAAAAAAATTATATATCGACGATTGACTTAGAACCATATAACTATTGGTTAACACATAAAGTTAAGATTTAGAAACCTGAAAGAAATCGATTTAGAAAATTAGATAAAAAGCCATAATTTTTATGCAGCGAATTGCAAGTTATTTTTTCAGAGAAAGCAATGACCTAATTCAACAATGGAAAAATGAAAACAATGAAAAAACTTACTTGAATATATAGTTGAACAAATTGCAGCGAATTACAAGTTAAATGAGTTCAAACGAAATGGGGAAGATGAAGAAGCAGAAATCGATGATGTCGCAGAATACGATGATAAAAAATGAAATGGATTTTTCTGAGTTTAGGTTGTTGAAGACGATGAGGAAAAATGAAATGAGGGGAAAATGAGTTCTTGAAGTGATGAAGTCGCAAAGATTTTTGTGAAAGTAATACAGAGAATGCGGGCAAGTCGATATTAAAGGAAGGCAACCTTAAAGGAATAGAAGAATGGGTATTTCTGGAATTTAAAATAAGGGGTGTTAATTTTTTAACAGAAAATTTGATTTTTCGTTATAAGGTTGTCTTTCGCAAAAAAAATAAAAAATTAAGGTCTGACATTGCAAGAAAAAATTTAAAAGGTTGTCTCTCGTAAAATGTGATATATAAAAGGTTGTCTCTGACAAATTTGTCTATTCTTTATTTAGATTGCAATATGTAGCATATTTATTTAAAGTTTAAAGTTAAATTGATGTTGGGCCTGGCCTGGAAAGGGGCCGGTCTACGGTGCACACTGTTGCTGAGTCGCGGGGTAGTGGCTCTGGTGGCTAGAAAGGGGCCTGGTGGTCCTAAGCCGATGTGTAGTGGGCCTCGGCGGTGCCCACTATTGTTGTCGGGCTTGTCCTAGAAAGGGGCTAGTTTACGGGGCTAGTGCCTTAACAGTGGTCAAGGACGTGGCTGGCCCACTGTATCGGGTACTGGGCCTGCAGCTGATTATTTTTATGCCAGGTATTGAAGAAGAGGAAGCAGGGGAAGATATGTGGGCCTCGGGTGAAGCCATTAGGGTAGCCGAAAAATGGTGGAAGAATATTAGGTTTGGTGCTGATGTATATCAGCTGTATAACAGTGGTATATAATTCTGGTTAGACGATATGTGGCTCGAGTTGACTGTATATCTCATGTATATCATATGTATACTAGCGAGAAAAGGGAATATGAGATTGGGTGGGCTGTATATCTCGGTATATCAGTGGTATATATGGTTATTTTAGAAGGAAATGAGAGACAGAGGCCGTATATTACGGAGGAGCAATGTATACGAGGTTGTATATCATGAAGGAGTAGTGATATATGAGGCTGTATATCACGGAGGAGCTGGGTGGGCTGTATATCTCTGTATATCAATGGTATATATGCTTGTTTTAAGAGGAAAAATAGAGGTTATATATCACGGAGGAGCAGCGATATACAGTTATTATACGATTGATATTTCACCAGAAGAGGAAGGCGGAAAAGACTGGTATGGCGGCCAACACTAGGGTTTAGGATAAAGAGGGATTTTTGGCTCTTAATATTACCGGCTAAAATGGCAAACTGTAAGATCATGTCCACTCAGGTCGACTCAAAGTCAAAACTCAGTGCAGGTGATGGGGATCCGGTCACTGATCCCTCTCTTTGTTGGAGTCTCGCAGGTGCTCTTTAGTATCTCACATTCATTCGGCCCGATATTGCATATGTTGTTCAGCAGATGTGCTTGTTCATGCACGCTCCTATGGAGCCTCACTTTACAACTCTTAAACGTATCATTCAGTACGTTAAGGACACTCTTGACTATGGACTACATCTATATCCTTCCGCACCGACTAAGTTGTTTTCTTATATAGATGCAGATTGGGCATGTTGTCCGGACACCCATCGCTCTACGTCCAGCTATTGTGTATTTTTTAGGATAATATTATTTCATGGTCTGTCAAGTGGCAAGCCACCCTTTCGCATTCGAATGCAGAAGCAGAATATCGAGGCGTTGCGAACGTTATTGCATAACTATGTTAGCTTCAGAATCTACTTTTTAAGCTTTATTATCCCTTACGTAAGGAATCTTTGCCACCCTTACTGCCATCGACATCTGACCCGAGACACTACCATACCTCACCTCACCCCTCTGACAAAACAACCCTGGCCCCACGCACAAAATGGAAACCTGTGCTCAGCACGGGATTTTCAAATAAAAAATTCACTTTAACCTATCCACTCAAACTATATCTCCAATTCTTAAAAACACAAAATTAGCCAAATTTGACCCGAATTGGAATTCGGTCACGCGTGAGAAATTTAGTGCTTTAATGAAATAATACACTTGTGATCTGGTTCCAAAGTCGGATGGGGTTAATGTGATTCAGTGTATGTGGTTTTTTCGTCACAAATTCAAAGACGGTGGTGACTTTGAGCGCCATAGGGTAAGACTTGTGGCTAATGGCACATGGCAGTATGAGGGTATTGATTGTGGTGAGACGTTTAGTCTGATGGTTGAACCGGTTACCATTCGCACTGTTCTGAGTATCACTATAGGTAAGAACTAACTGATTCATCAACTTGATGTGAAAAATGTTTTCTTATCTGAGAATTTGAAAGAAAATGTTTACATGCACCAACCGCCGGGATTTGTACATCCAGATGCTCCTCATTATGTCTGGCGTCTTCATAAGTCATTGTATGGATTAAAATAGTCCTCCACGGCTTGGTATGAGCGCTTCACCACTTACATTATGCAGATTGGGTTCATATGCAGTAAAATTGACCATTTACTTTTTATTTTTCATCGAGGTAGTGACACTACATACTTACTATTATATATGAATGATATTGTTCTGATTGCCTTATCTGATGTGTTGAAAATGAGATCATTACACTGCTCAAATCTGAATTTGCTATGACAGACTTGGAAAAGTTGAGTTACTTTTTGGGAATTTCTGTGACTAGATCTGCAGAAACTATGTTCCTGTGTCAGTGTAAGTATGTGGAAGAAATTATGTACTGGGCTAAAATGGCAAACTGCAAGATCATGCCTACTCCGATCGACTCAAAATTGAAACTCAGTGTTGTTGGCGGTGATCCGGTGTCCGATCCCATTTTTTATAGGAGTCTTGGGGGTGCACTTCAGTATCTTACATTCACCAGGTCTGATATTGCATATGTTGTTCAGCAGGTGTGTTTATTTATGAATGCCCCGGGAAGCCTCACTTTACATTTCTTAAACGTATCATTCGATATGTTAAGTACACTCTTGATTATGAATTGCATCTCTACTCTTCTGAACCGACTAGGCTGATATCATATACGGATGTCGATTGGAAAGACTGTCTGGACATGCAGCGTTCCACGTTCAACTACTTTGTGTTCTTAAGAGATAATATCATCTCGTGGTCTGCCAAGCGGCAAACCACACTTTCCAGATCGAGCGCGGAAGCAGAATATAGAGGTGTTGCAAACGTTGTTGCTGAGATCTGCTGGCTCTGAAACATCCTCTTGGAGCTTCATTGTCCTTTACATAAGACATCTATATTTTAATGTGATAACATATCTGCGGTCTACTTATCTCATAACTCGGTTCAGCATCAGAGAACCAAGCACATTGAGATGGATATATATTTTATTTGTGAGAAGGTTTCTATAGGTCATGTTAAGGTGTTGCATGTGTCTTCTTCGTATCAGTACACAAATATTTTCACTAAGGGGCTTCCTCGATGGTTGTTCCTATACTTCAGATCCAATCTCAACGTCCGACCTCCTTCCGCTCCCATTGAGGGTGTGATAGCGAATATATTACCATATATTTACTGTATATTCTGTAATTAATATTGGTGTATAATTATGTAAAATAAAGATCCTTATTCGATGAGGATTCATCTTGTACACACTATATATATTTGTATTAATAAGAAAGACTTTTCAAGAGAGATTAATATAGTCTTACAATAATAATTTTGAAAAAAAATCACACTTCAATGAAAGTGAATATCAAAAGAAGATTGTGAAATAAAATGGTAAGTACTCCTTTATTATTAATTAAAAAATTATTAGAATTTTAGGAATGAAATCGCTTTTGATAAAGAGTGTTTTAATCCCAAAATGAGATTTATAGTTGCTAATCCAAATTAATCGTATTCCAAAGTAAATATTAAACACCGAATGAAAAATAAAAAAAGGATGAAAAAGTGATCATCAATTTCTTGGAAATTGAAGGAATGTCTTTGGTGTAATATTTTTGATGTAGTTTACGAATTTTTTAAAAAGTTATTCCTAACAAGATATATCTCAAACCCAAAAGTTTATCAAGTTGTCTTTCATACGGTCATACCCTCCATAATGTATTTCTTACTTGAGTTAATTCTACAACAACCTCTATAACATATTGTTTAGGACATTAATAGAACTCCCCCGTTGTCCACTTTCCTTTTCTTTTCTTTTTTTGATAGTCCAGGTTTCCAGGCTTGCGTCTGACTACTTCACTGATATTACCCAGACGTCTTGGAGGTAACAGCATCGGTCCTTCAACACTATTACCAGTAAATCGCGGGATGTGCTCCGTTGACCAGTTTCTGGAAGCGTACAACTGATCAATGAGACAAGGTTCAATTCCCCAACTTCTTATAGCGCCCAGACTTTGATACTGGATTATGCCCCGGAGGACGTCCACTTTCTCTTTTTTAAAAGTCAAACTACGTATATTTTAACTAACATTTTGAGAGATATTTTTTCAACACGTTAATATGAGAAGAATAATAACTTGTAGTACATTTCGTATAATTTTATAATATCTAAATTATATTATTAAAATATTGAATTGCTAATCTAATTTAATTATGAAGATTAATCAACATGACTCACAAAAAGCGAAATAAGAAAACTATTTTATACTCATTGTAATGATTATGATAATGCAATATGTAGCAGATTTATAATCTTGAAAATTGAAAAAATCCCAATGATTCTATAAAAAATATGTTCTTTCTTGTTGTTTCCTGTTGAGGGGTGTTTTGCTTTTCTTTGGTTGATCATTGATTGCATATGATTTGGAGTAGGTATTACTGTTCTGAGGCATTTAGGTAGTCAAATAATTGAAATTATTCTAAAGATTTTGTAATTAGTATTTATAAACCTAATGAGGTTTACAAAAGACAATCTTGTTGAAGTTTCACTATAATTTCAGTGTACTTATTCTGGAAATGAAGAAAAATATATGGAGTTTGGGGATAATGTGGTCTTTTGACCAGATGGCTGACATGTCATCTACTCCGGTTGATATCAAACCTAAGGTGAGTGCTATTTCTAGCACACCATTTAAGAATCTCACCCACTATCGTAGTATTACAGAGGCTCTTCAGTATTTTACCTTCACGAGACCAAATGTTACTTATGCAGTACATCATGTGTATTTATTTATGCATGATCCGCGGATTGAGCACATGCATGCACTCAAACACATTATATGATACATACATGACACACATGATTATGGTTTGCATTTATATTCATCCTATGTCTCTACTCTTGTGTCTTATACAGGTGCTGATTGGGATGGTTGTCCAGATACCAGACGTTTGACCTCTGATTATTGTATGTTTCTTGGTGATAACTTGGTCTTTTGATCGGCAAAACGCCTGACTACTTTACCGCAATCCAGTGCGAAGGCCGAGTATCGAGGGGTAGCCAATATGGTGTCTGAGTCATGTTGGCTACGTAATCTTCTGTTAGAGCTTCACTTTTCTATTCAGAAAGTTACATTGGTCTACTGTAATAATGTTAGTGCAGTCTATCTTTCTGAAATCCGGTCCAACATCAGCGCACTAAACATATCGATATAGATATTCACTTTGTTTGTGAAAAGGTAGCTCGTGGACAAGTATATGTCTTACATGTCTCTTCAAGGTACCACATTGCTGACATCTTTACTAAGAGTCTTCCCTTGGTTCTGTTTGAAGATTTTAGGGACAGTCTCAGCGTACGATAACCTCTCGCTATGACTGCGGGGGTGTGATAGAAGGTGTGTATATATGGTATACCCGTGTATACCAAGTGACCGACTTCCATTAGATTACTTACCATATTTTGTAGAATTCTTGTACAAGTGTAATTATGATATTAGTATTATAGTAGAAATATGTATTAGTCTTGTATTAGGAAAATATAAATTTATTTTTCATATTTAGATATTGTATATTGTATATATATACCTCTTCGTTAATGAAAATAATTAAGAGATTATTCTGTTTTTACTAATATGACTTGTTGCGATGTGAAAATTAATTGAATAGGGATATGGAATGACTGAAGCAGGCCCAGTGTTATCAATGTGTAGCATTTACAAAAAAACAGTTTGAAGTCAAATCAGGTTCCTGTGGGACATTTGTTAGTAACCCCGAGATGAAGATCGTCGATACCAACACTGGCGCAGGAGAAATCTGCATTACAGGTGACAATATTTTTAATAAATATTTGCAACTTCATATTCTTTCTCAAACTGTTACTTTTGGAAAATTGCAATATAATGCGATGAATTAAATAGGAAATAATTATGATAGAGTTAGCGAGTGGCTCCTATTTTACTTGTCGCAAGCTCCTTTTATGCATAGTTCATGGGATATATAAACGAACATGTTAATACTCCGGAAATGCCTTTAACCTTTTAATCTCTTTTGGGAAGTTTCTCATTACTATCAATATATATAATGTACAAGATGTATCCCTAATACAATATGAATCTTAGTCCTAATTACAAGAGGAATCCTAGTTTACCATAATTACATATCACTAATATTTACATAATATATAGGATATATTCTAATTATGGTGGGATATATACTTATACACGTTTACACACCCCCTCAGTCGGAGTGGGAGGAGGTCGGACGCTGAGACTGGATCTGAAGTCAAGAAATAACTGTCTAGGAAGTCATTTGGTAAATATATCTACTTACTGATATGATGAGGGAACATGGAACAATCTGACATGGCCTAGCGCAACTTTCTCACGAACGAATGTTTAGTTCTATCTTAATGTGCTTCGTTCGCTGATGTTGAACCAGGTTGTGAGAAAGATAGATTGCAGAGATGTTATCACAATACACAATAGATGTCTGACAAAAGACGCTGAAGTTCTAACAGTAAATTTCTGAGCCAACAAATCTCAGCTACCACATTTGCAAGGCCTCTGTACTCGGCCTCGGCACGGGAACAAGATAGGTTGGCCTGTCGCTTGGCAGACCATGAAATCTGTCGCGCCCTTTTTCGGCCGCGGCATTTATTTTCTAAACTCCTGCTGCTCATAAAAGGTTAGAAAATAAAAATAAAAGCTAAAAAAACTTAAAAGGTTAAAAGTATTAAAAGTGCTAAAAGGATGCTAAAATTGCAAAAGATGCTAAAGTTTAAAAGGGTGCTAAAATGCTAAAGGGTTGCTAGAATGCTAAGGGTTCGCGGAGTCGCCACCTAATTAATTGGGTGAATTAGGACACCTAAATGTTTAACTAGTTTGAAGTAAAACATTAACTCCATTTTAATGGTCTGCTAAACTTAATGAGATTCTGGGTAAGGGTTCTTTATTAATCTAGAGGAAGGGTTAAGCACCTCTAAGATCCGCTAACTTGCGGTTGTCTGCCAAACCTAGGGTAATTATTATGTTTAAAAATGCAAAATAAAGCTCTTCTTGTTTAATAAAATGTTGGAAATAAAATAAACGCTAAAATGTTTGAAAGGTGCTTTAAGGTGCTAAAAGATTAATTTTAAAGCTAAAGGGTGCTAAAGGTGCTAAGAGGTGCTTAAAAAAGTGTTAAATGCTAAAGTCTTTGCAAGTAACGCTAATATGCTAAAAATAGGAGGTGCTAAAATGTTAAGGACAAAATCGCCAAAGCGATATTTAAAGATGCTTAAAGGATTGCTAGAAAAAGTGCTAAAATGTTAAAGAAATTTTAAAAGTAAAGGGGTGCTAAATATTAAAGGGTGATTAAAAAGTGCAAAATGCTAAAAGAGGTGCTAAAAATGCTAAAGGGTGCTAAATGCTAAAATGCTAAAGGTGTTAAACGTCAGGGGGTGATTTAAAGCGCTAAAAGGGCTGGAAGTGCTAAAGAATGCTAAGAGAGTGCTTTATGGACTAATTATGTGTATTTTGCTAGCTAAATTAATCTTGCCTAGCCTGCGTACAATATTATATAAGAAATGTTTTAAGATGATTTTGAGAGTTTAGGAAGAAATCTGTTGTGGATTTTAATACACAAAAATGTTGGTTTTATAATGCAAGTTAAATCATTTGGCAAAAATTAGACATGCATGACAATCTTAAAGGCAGGTAAATTAAGCGATGAATTTTAAATTACCTTCCCCACTTATATGTTTAAAGGCTAATTATTCTAGATATCCTATTAATTACAAAGTTAAATAATTAGGCAACAAATTTCAAACAAATAATATAGAGGGTGGATATGCTCGCGGCTTCCAAGATGCGTGGCGACATCGTCTTATCCTATTTTGTCTTAGGAATTTCTGAAGCGGGAATGCAAATGCGGGTGCGGGTTGCCATTTGAAATAACTTGCGATGAGTCTCGCCGTGAGACTCTTTATTTTGCTCCGGTGCGTGCCATGTAAAAACAAGAAAGATAAGGATTAGTACCTATTTTATTCTTTCAAAAATAAGATAGTCACATATTCAAATAATGCATTATGATCTACTTATCAAAGCTAAACAGATCCAAAACAATGGAAAGCTCAAAACTACTGTCCAAATAGTATATGCTAGGGTAGTAATACGACTACCAAATTTTAAGAAAAGCAGGTATACAACAACGATATGCAGGCGACATGATACATATGTGCAGGATATTCAGAATATACATGTATATATATATATATGGATAAATATATTTTTTATTCATGTGTACGCGGGCCCCTATTTATGCCTTTAGGGAGACTGATGTGCATTTAGATATTCAGAATATACATACAGTATATCTGTTTCATGTGAAAGGTTTGGAGACGAATGTTAAGGCTAGTGAATTGAAGGGGTTCAGATAGCATACCGGGATAGATATCAGGAAGATACAATTCAAGCCTACATGATGCATTAATCCTTTTAGCAATACAAATTATGAACTTAACCACTCCTTCATACACGTAAACCGGGCACACAAAGAAGTTAGGCGAAAGCAGATCTCAACTGGGCGGGCCAATATCTCTCAGTTTCAGATGTAATGCGTAGGGCAAAGCATATAACCGTACCCAGATTCCTATATACAAACATTCTCCCAGATCGCTCAAACTACGATACTGTGTCACTACTTATGTAATCTTCAATACAAGCATACCAAACTAGCGGGTGAGTATTCCCTTGTCATTAATTAAGAACAAAAGGTGAAGCGGGCAGCATTCTGAAATTCCTTTAAAGTTTTAGACATGCGCTTATTATTTCCAAGATGACTCAAGCAGTGTTTTAACACATCAATATATAGCACGAGCTTTTATATGACTTAGTGAACTTCTGAAATTCCTGATTCAATAGTTACCAATGACACTTTGAACATGTATGACCATTCGTGCTAAAGTATACCCACAGAATCTTAATTCTGCTACTCGTAAGAAACATTCCAAACATTCAGCCGGGAGAAGTGATTTAAAATAGATTTACTGAGTTTGCTAATCATCACCTTCAACATATTGTATTAGACGTAAATCTAATCAACAACTCAAGGTAAGCACATATCCAGATTGATTGAAACTAACTGTTCCATCATATTTATGCGTCAATGAACACAGCAATACGAATGGACAAAACTAACACATGTTTAACACACAAATTACACCAACATTCTGCAGGCAACAAACATCGTACAAAAAAACCATAAAAATACAGATTTAAACAGAAAGTTTGGAAAAAGTGATGAGTTTACCTTCTCCGGACAGCGACCCGGGGCGACGTATCAAGTCGTCGGTCCACTCGGAGGGATTGCTAATGCAGTGGATAGAACGAGCTTTTGCTCTGAATATGAAGCTTGGATTGATAACGGAGGGGTTCTAGAGAGTAAAAGCTTTTGTGGGTTCGATATTTATGCACGCACTGGTTTGCCCTAACCGATCGATTGGACTCCTGAACTCCAAGAGTCACGCCCCTGTTTCTATGCTCTCACTGCGCTTTCAGTGCATGCTCGACCCATGCTCTGGACTCCCCGTCTTTGCTCTGCTCTGTGTTCTTGCTATGTCGTGGTGATTCTTAACTGCTGCTATGCTATCTCCCTCTATGTTCTATAACATTCGAGTGAGTTTTCTGGATTCAGAAGGTGCTCCTCCCGCATCGATGACCCTTTGCATGTCGTTATATAGGCTAACCCTAGGTTCTAATATTGGTGAGCAATTATGGCTGATTCTAGGCTGAGATTTCGAAAAGATTTTGGGTCGATTCGATTGATAATTGGGTGCTGGTTTATGGTAAAAAATCACTGAAGACGTGTGTGCAGGTGAAGGGAAAGGAAAGTCGCCGGATTCTCAGGCGAGAATCACGGCGACGAAGGCGTGAGGTGAAGGTGCGAGGCGCGGCGGTTGAGGTTTTTAGGTTTAGGGTTCGTCGAGGGAGATAGGCGATGGGCAAGGGAAAATGGGTGTTGGGCTTCTGTGGGTAAGGTATAAAGGGCAGGGGGCACGTGGGCTTGCGGGTTGGGCTAACGGGTTTGGGCCAGGGCGACGGGTAGAAGGTCTGGGCTGCAATGGGTTGGGTAGAAAATGGTGGGTAATTAGTATTAGGTTTGGTTTTAATTAATTTATTAATTAATTAGTGGTAAGAACTAATCAATTAAATTAATGCAATTAAATTATTTAGGTGCTTTGTTAATCTAATTGTTATAAATGCGGGCGTGCTATTAAATTAGTGCTTAACATTTTAGAATGCGGTGCTATCATTTAAAATCTTATTATTATGCATTATTGCGACGTTAAAATTGAATTGAGTTTAGATTAAATGCTAAATGCAAGTATGATATTTAAGAATTGTTTAAGGCTTTTATAAATGCGACGCTATTAAAAAATTGATTTTAAATTACAATGATTATGAAATTCTCTTGCGTATTATTAAATGCGGCGATGCTACTTGACACGACGTTATCGCTAAATTATTTATTTTATGCATTTATTAATTATTTAAGAATTAAGACAAAGCTTAAAGTTAGTTAATGCGGGCGCAGGACTCCAAGTGTTTAAAACCCTACGTAAGACGCGATGCCATTATTAAAATATTTATTTATGCCTGTATTTATGCTTTATTGTTGTATTTTATTATAAAAATCCTAAGAAATTATTTTACAAAAATTGGTGTAATTTTATGGTTAATGGCTGGACGGGAGGGTCAAAATTGGGTGTCAACAAAATCAGATTATCCCAAAAAAAAATACAAAAGCCGGAGGTGGAGCGTCGCGTGTCCGGACACCTTGCCCTATCTGTATCTGTATAAGAGAGCAACCTGTAAGTAAGCAATGCTACTACCTCGCTGAAAAATGAAAAGTGATGTATCACTCCTGCTGCATACAAACTCAATCTGCAAAATATATCTGGCAAAGCGATCATACTACGCACGGGGGGCCTGTTTTAGGCCATATGGTGACTTACGGAGACGACACACAAAGTGAGGGACTGCTGGATGGGTGAACCCAAGCGGCTGATGCATATAGACTGTTTCTCTCAGGTCCCCATGTGAAAATGCATTTTCACATCAAGTTGATGGATTGACCAGTGTTTGCCCATTGCTATGCTCAGAACGGTGCGAATGGTAGCCGGTTTGACAACCGGGTTGAATGTCTCACCACAATCAATGTCATCTTGCTGATTCGTGCCATTAGCCACAAGACGTGTCTTATACCTCTCAAGATCTCAACCGTCTCTGAATTTGTGACGAAATAACAACATACAACAGATCAAATTCACCCCCTCAGGTCTAGGTACTAGATCCCACATGTGTTGTTTAGTCAAAGCATTGAATTCCTCAGACATATCCGGATTCCAATTAGGGTCTTGTTGGCCAATTTGGGGTTCTTGGGAATTGGAGAGATGATTTGGGCATACAAGTTAAATTAGACTTTGGGTTTGAAGATTCCGTGTTTGGCATGAGTCTCCATTTGATGAGTAGGGACAGTGGGTGGCTGAGGCAGCTGAGTGGTGGGGTCCGAGACGGATGGGAATGTCGAATATGGGGAGGGTAGAGCTGTTGCCGTTGGAGGTGTCGAGGCGCCGAGATCAAGGGCCGCGGTGCTGGATGAACAGAGCTCTATGGAATTTTGGCGTCGCGGCGCCTCATCACTGGGCCGCGATGCTTACGACGGTGTTGAGGATATTTGGTCACTGGAGTTTAGGCGCCGCGGCGCCTTATCGATGGGTCGCGGCGCTGAAGACGGGACAGAAGCATCTTGGTCACTGGAAGAGTGGCGCCGCGGTGCCTCCATGATGGATCGCGACGCTGATGACGGTGATGAATGTAGTTAACTGAGAATGATGAGAGAAATGAAAGGCTCGTCAAAAAAGGAGTAATCTGGTTTTTGGAATTTCCGAAGATTGGAAAACGAGAATGTAGTCTTGTCGAATGTGACGTGACGAGAGATGTGGATTTGACGAGTGGACAAGTCATAGAAGAGATAACTCCTATGGTTTGGCGGGAAGCCTAGGTAGACACATGGAGTGGACCGGGGAGCTAGTTTGTGAGGGGCGATAGAGGCAAGGTTAGGGTAACATAGACAACCAAATATTCGTAAATGATCGTAAGAGGGGACTCTGTGATAGAAGATTTCGGTAGGAGTCATATTGTGAAGAGTGCTAGTTGGGAGAATATTTAGAATGTATTCTGACATCTTAGAAGCATATACCTAGAATGACAGAGGGAGGGAGACATGAATCAATAGAGTGCGAATCATATTATTAATGGTGCGAATGATTCGTTCAGCTTTACCGTTTTGTGGGGAAGTGTGGGGGCAGGAGAAGCGAAAGACCATGCTATTATTAGTACAAAATCGGTGAAACATAGAGTTGTTGAATTCACGACCAATATCGCACTGATATGATTTTATACCTTTTTCAAATTGTGTTTGAATGAACTTTCGAAACTCAAGAAATTTGACAAACACTTTCGATTTAAATTTGAGAGGGTATAACCAAACATAGTGGGAAAATAATCTAATAAGACAAAATAATATTTATGACCGAGAGAACTAGAAATATGTGATGTCCATAAATCGGCATGTATAATATCAAATGGTGCAAATGTAACACTAGTAGATGATTTAAATGGAAGACGAGTATGTTTGCCTAAAGAACAAGAAACACAGTTTTGGGCAAGCTTCCCACTATTACAAGTAATGAAATTATTGTCTCTAAGAAAATTAAAAATGGGGGCTCCTGAATGACCAAGCCTATTATGCCATGTTGATGAAGAAATAACCGCTAGAGAGACGGGAAAGCAAGATCTGGCAGGGGATGTGAAGGAATGGATAGAGATCCCCCGTGCTATTGCATCTCGTAAGAGTTGTTCCCGTATGAAGATCCTTCATAATGAAACCTAAAGGGTCAAAGTCCACAGAGATAGAATTATTATGAGTAAATTTACGGACATAAATTAGGTTCTTAATGATGTGTGGAGCATATAGGAAATTCTTAAGGGAGAAGGGTGGATGAGGAGGTTGTGTGTAGGATGTATCATAGCCCTTTATTGGAATGCGGTGACCACTACCAACTGTAATAAATTGAGGATGCTTTAAACTGAACATTTTGGAAATATTACCTGCAAACCGGCTGAGGTGAGATGTGACTCCGGAGTCCATCTACCAATTATTGTCTGGTTGTTGCAGATAGAGGCTGCTGAAGCCTGACCCAACTCAGTGTGTGCCATGTCGGATAAGGGCTGCTGGACTATCCTTGCATGAAGTGCGCTTGCTGCGGGTACTGAGCTTTCCGAGGGGCTGAAGTTGGGCCCAACAACCTATGTTGAGAATAGTGGTTGAAGGTTGTTGAATGCACCGAACGGCGGCAGCGCGCCGCACTGCTAGGATCCGCGCGGCCAGATTGCATCGCTGAGGCTCTGCAGCCCAGTTGTTCTACGGACCTTCGTTGCCGGATTCTCACGACCGCGACTTTGCCACGACCACGCCTCTCTTTCGCCGGCCCTTTCCACTCACGCCGCCGCCGCCGCTGAGAGTTTTTCGGCGGCGTCGGTTCTTGGGGTTGCGTGTCGACAGCTAACGTCTGCTGATTGTGCTCATCTTGCTTAGCACGACGGATTTCTTCGAGCAACTACTAGAGAGCTTTGTTAAAACTGGGTAACGGATCCGTCTGTTGAATCATGGTGGCCAAAGTATCATCTTCGCCTTTGGGAAGGCCTGCAATCATTTGTAACACCATTTTAGTTTCAGAGACAGGCGTGCCGACGTTGGAGAGTTGATCCGCCACAAGTTTTAGCCGCCATGCGATTTCGATCCACGTTGAGTAGTTTTCAAGACGTGTTTTGTTAAACTGTTTCTCCAAATACACATCACGAGTGTGCTTGTTATCCGAAAAAATTTCCTCCAATGGAATCCACAATTCACGAGTGGTGGCGCCAGATTTCATGATAGTCAGGAGAAGATCCTGAGAGATACTACCATATATCCACTGTTTGAAGGCAGCGTCGAGACGATGCCATGTAGAATCATCAACCTCCGGGGAGCGAGGAATATTATTATCGATATGATCAAGCACGTTATAAACACATGCATGAATGCAAAATAATTCAACCCAAGAAGAATACTGACCGTTTTCTTGATCAAGAAAAATGTGAATGCAATTCTTGATATTGGTAACAGTTAGGACTGGGTGAAAATATGATTTTGGTGTTTCGGGAGTGATATTGGTGGAGGAGGAGGTTGTAGGGGATTCAGGAGGAGTCATTATAGTGGATGTAATTTAGGAGAGAAGAAAAAAACCCTAGATATTGGAGATGGCTCCGCGGCCGAGAAGGAGAATAGGGGGGGGGGGGTCGGCGACGCAGATATTTTTTAGAGAGGGTCGAATTTTGGCTCTTGATACCATGTAAGATGATATTAATCTCCCTTGGGAAGTCTTTCTCATTAATATCAATATATATAGTACAAGATGTATCCCTAATACAATAGGAATCCTAATTTACCATAATTACATATCACTAATATTTACACAATATATGAGATATATTCTAATTATGGTGAGATATATACTTATACACGTTTACACTTTCCATAGAATAGACAAACCATCAGCTTTCTACTTTCTGTTTTTTACCATTTATGTCTTCCTTCCAAGATAGGGTTAAGATCTTCATACACTCTACTCTCCTCAAACTTTACTTTTGTGATGGGTATGTTGTTGGTGGTGAAATTAAACAGTGAAGAAAGTTTTTCTCCTTAAAACCAGGGGAAATATATAAAGAAAATCCAATATTAGTTCAAAACTTAGAAAAACATGTTTGTGTGAAGTCATTATACAAATTCCAACATATCTAATTGCAATTCCAGTTAAATTGGGCTATAGGTAAATCTAAGATCGGCTTCACTCAACCCAATAAGCATGTTAGGAACTCTTCACACTAAAGCCCATGTATGAACACCAATACTTTTTGTGATAGTGACGCATGTGTCGATGCTCAAATGGTAATGAAGGCGTAAATATTTTTCTGTTTACTTTCTAAATCGAAAGCAAGAAATGTAAGTTCTCTCGGGTACATAGTTTTATATGATATAATGTCACATATGAGTTATGATAGAACTAGAAGTCTAAAAAGTAGGGGTAATAAACTAGCATATGCAAATATGATCCATCCAAGTCAGTTTAAGTTTTTTTTATTAACTCGGCTCATTTTTATTGTCTTAATTCAACACATCTAAAAGTTAGGTTAATTTGGTTAAATATGTATCACATATTGAAATCTTGTCAAAATATTTTGAAATCAAACTTTTTTATGTTTGATATGTTATATATAGTTATAATAAAAAAGAGAAAAATATTAATTAGATTTGCTTGGTAATTAAATAAACTGTAAGAAAGAAAAAAAATTAATATTTGATAAAAATTAGACGGATTGAGTTATGATCATTATTATTTAGTCCATCTTAACTCAGCTCATCACAGTCGAAGTTATTTTTGGGCGAGTCATAATAACCCCCCAATCTACTATTTTGACCCATCACATTTCAGCTCAACCCGCTCCTAGCTAAAGGAGACATTTTGCAACTACGTTTTAATCAAGTCCTTTTAAAAAAAATCACAGTATAGGTTCATTTAGGAGTGCACTAATGTTTGTGTTACCTTTCCAAATAGTAAAAGAATAAGTCTTGTTAGAGTATAACAATTCCATAATATTTAATCTCGAAATCTAATATATGTATCAAGTATATAACAAAATAATTTTACAATTTATCCGGGATTATAATCTTATACCCCCCCACCCTCCAACCGACCGACCTCTAAGAGTATAGATACCGTAATAGTTCACAGAAGCGTGATGAATATGAGCAAAGGTTGTTGTCGAATTGACATTGGAATTGAAATGCTACTTTTGGGTGTATTTTAGTTCAACTTGTTTAATCTGTCTCTTAACTTAAACCAGTTGCGTAACGTTAATAAACGGCATATTGATTGCGATAAAAACACTGTTCCCAAAAATAAATCTTCACCCATATTCTTTAGTATTTGACACATTAGCCTTACAACTTTATGAAGGTTACATAATGGCCTCAAATTTGTCATATTTACATTTTTTTTATCCTCTTAGCTGAAGTGCACCAACAATGTCAGAGGTTAGTTAGTCGGAATGGGCTGCAACCAAAAATCTCATACAGTAAAGATATGATCAGTAGTGTAACATAATTACACAATATTGAATATATCATTAAGTGAGCCAAAGTTTGATGAATAGTTCAGTGCATGAATATTATTGCCATATCCAGTGAGACTGTCTCTCTCCCAAACAAGTGATTGAATTTTGACACTGATATTTTCAATTGATTCTGGAAATACTGGGAGCTAGAGCTTTCACTTTACATGCCCCACTTAAGTTTAGAGTTTAAATTCTAGATTAATGTGTTCCTGGAATATATATATATATATATAGTTGGAGTAGTATACTACAGAAGTGGAGGTAGCCAGCTTCAACATATAGGTTCGAGATAATTCAGTAGTTTTAACTCAGGTATGTATTTAGATATTCATTATATATATATAAAACTAAATTTAAAATCCAGTTAGTAAATAGAGGTGTATGTAGCTTAATGTTAAGGAGCTTATTTAAACTAGGGTTGGCCAGTGGGCCGGGCCGACCCGACCCGACATCGTGGTAAAAAAAAAAAAAAACGGGTCTGGGGCTCGAATCGGGACATGACATGGTATGGTCCAGCCCACCGGTCCGCCAGACTCGACGATCCGGTCAGGCGATCCATGATCCGCCATTTGCCAAAAATAGCCATTGTCTAACGGCCATTTTACATTTTGGGCGTTAGACAACGGCCATTTTTGGCTTCCCCACTCCCCAACCCCTACCCCTTTATATTTATTTTTAACCCCTAAGTTATTATATTTACACTTTAACCCAATTTTCCAACTATAAATACCTCATTTTCTCTTCTTATTTCTCACAAATCTTCCTACATTTTTTCTAATTTCTATACAACACTGTCTACTACATATTCACTCTATTTATTAATTTGAGAATTGAGAGTGAAGTTGGCAACTAGCTTGAGGATTAATCTAGTTGTCTACTACAATATTGGGATGTTTTATTTTACACTCTTCTTGTCTTTGTTTAATTATTTAGTTTATATTTTATAAATATATTATATATATGAGTATAATACTATAATACTATAATAGTATAATATGAGTATATGAGTATATGAGTCTATGACTATATGTCATATGTTAATGTTACTTTGTTAGTAATTTAGTATTTTTAATTTAGTGAAAAAATTAACAATAAAAAAAACACTTTGACGACCGTCCGTCCGTCCGACCCCCCGCCGGGCCGTCTGGGGGCGGGACACGGTATCGTCCCGTTAGTCCCGATCCCGCCCCACTGACCAGCCCTAATTTAAACTCAATACTTTTAACGTGAAACATAAATTTATCTGTAAAATTATAATCCGTAAAACTTAAATTTTAAAATTGCCTATGTTAACAACACTTGGGTGCGGTTGCCGTCACCTAGAATTCATTATTCATAAAGTTGAAATCTGAGAGCGGCCTCAATAAAAAAATGTATAAATGTAAAGTAAATTATTATATATATGGTCATTAGTACGTGATCATGCTTCCAACAATTGGAAACGGGGGTACGAAAGTCATCCCGAGACATGAATTATCAAAAAAAAAACAATTGGAAACGTAACTTAATTCTTTCCCCTCATGAATCCCAAGGATCGAGATGTCAAGTCCAGCAGTTTTCTAGGCATATGAATGTCATCTCGGGAATTTGGTACATTAGATTTTTCTTGAATTACAGTAGATATTAATTGAATCTTCTTTTCTCTGCTAGTTAGGGTTCATTTAATTTACAGCTGACCAGAATTAGGAGTTAGGTGCTGATATATTCTGAGAGTTACACAAAATGAAGCTAATATTGGAGAGTCATCTCATGTGGGTTTAATTAGTTAGGTACAATTATATGACTAAATGACACTGACTTATTTTGTACAATAGCAATGTTTATGTGGATGCCAGTGATAAATATGTATATATAGAGACGCAATCAAGAAAAGATAGGGAAATTAATATTGTCAGAACTCAGAACTACTGACGTACAAACACATTAGTACAATAATTATATAGAAAACGCAGGGAATGTTAATTTGACAAGACGAAAGTAGATGTGACAGTCATTAGCTAAGAATCCAGGGGGGGATGAAACTTAGTATTATCGAGTTCATCTAAATTTAATATTATCAATGCAGAATATAAAATTTATTTGAAAAAATTCTTTAAAATACAATAAATAATAAATATAAATTTATAATGAAATTTAAAAATATAATAGATTCAATATTAAAAATCTTAAATATTAAAATTTGGATCAGCCTATAAAGAAACATCACAATGACTATTAGCTATCAATCAATATAAATGGTGAAACACTAACTGAATCAGATGATCAATTATTTCCGTTTATTCCCATTAATACTTCAATTATTTATCTATCTATCAAGCTTAGTGACTCAAAGTTGAAACTTCAAGCTGGAGTGGTTTTAAAGAAACTATGTACTCCAAGATTGTTTTGAAGGTTGTCTCAATTTATTTGATTTAGTATAACTTGAAACAGAATTTCTCTCAAAACAAGACTTTTAATATACATAATTTTAACATATCATAATATTTACGTGATTATAAGACACACTTTATTCTTAAAAAAGACTTTTGACATATATAATCTTAAATATACTGTTGAAATATATTTTATTATTAAAATAATTATTCATCTCCATATTTGTTAGTGGCCATAAAAATTAGAAGATGGCCATAACTCCTACTCTCCACTACTCCATGATGTACAATGTGATTATTACTCTCATTAATCACATTTCATGTTTTTCCTCACTTAATTATTCACTACTCTCTATATTTACTATATGGATGATTTCTACATCTATATAAAAGAAAATATTTTAAGTCTCCAACTTAGTTACTACAAAATCAAGTAATTTTATGTTGAAGGAATGTGTTTTTATTGGTGGAGCTTTGGACTCTTTAACTAGTCCGGAGTTGTTTGAGTCACACGTCGTTGTCGGACTGTTGTATCCCAAAGGGGACAAGTCAAGAGATATATTGCTGGACCAGTGAAGATTATGCTACAGTGGGCTTGAATCTCCTTAAAGAGAGCGAGATATCCACGTCTCAGCCTAAATATTTATTTATTTATTGTTCATGTTATTGTAATTTTGAACGGTAATAATTTGTGGTATATTTACCAACAATTTTAAGGAGAATTCCTTTTTGTTACATTTTGAAAAATCACGAATGTCAAGATAGGAGATGTCAACATTGTTCCGCTTTGATTTTTGGTATATTTACCAATAATTTTAAGGAGAATTCATTTTTGTTACATTTTGAAAAATCACGGATGTCAAGATAGGAGATGTCAACATTATTCCGCTTTGACGTCGCTAGTCTCTTTAAGAGATAGAAGGGTAAAATACTTTTTTCTACTTGCTCAACTAAAGCGGAGGAAAGGTTGAACTAAGAGATGGAGGCTGAACTAATTGTTTTAGCTTTAACTAGTCAAATACTGAACTGGTTTAGAGGTTTATTATATCAAATACTTTATTTGAGAAATCAATTTCTCTAATTTTGATTCATAGTTATAGCTAGGGCTGGCCAGTGGGCCGGGCTGACCCGACCCCGTCCCGGTCCCGACCCGACCCCGACCCCGACCCCGACACGACACCGGTATTAAAAAAAAAAAAAAAAAAAGCGGGACCGGGGCTCGGCAAGGCGGGGCAGTATGGTCGCCAGCCCGCCGAGCCGATCCCGCCCGACCCGCCCGACCACGCCCAAATCCGCCCACTCGACCAGCTGCAAAATAGCGGTTGTCAAGCCATTTTATTTTAGTTGGACAACGGCCATTTAGGCCTCCCCCAACCCCCTGCCCTTTATATTTATTTTTAACCCTATAAATACCTCATTCCTCTTCTTATTATTTTCACAAATCTTTCTACTCTCTAATCTCTCAATCAATCTCTAATTCTCTATACAACATTGTCTACATATTCAATCTATTTATTAATTTGAGAATTGGGAGTGAAGTTGGCAACTAGCTTGAGGATTATCTATCGAGCAAAGTTTCAATTTTCAACCTCTCGATTACACGTCGACTCTACGTCGGCGTTTGGTACATTCGTTCTCTCATTAAATTATTATTTTGTCTTTATTTCATTTAGCACATTTAATTTCATTATCTTTAACTATTTATTAGCATAATTAAAATGAAAGGACTAAGAGGCATGTTGGGTAAGGGTCAGGCTTCTTCTAGTAGGGGTGGTAACAAGGGCAAGGGTACTTCTTCTAGTATTCCTGTTCCAGTTATTCCTAGACAAGATGATTTTATAGATCCTGAAATATTTCCTGAAATACCATATGATCTTGACACAAATGATTATCCTGAAATTGAAGAAGATTTTAATTTAGATGACACTCTAGTTGATGATACACCTATTAATGAAGATGATGATACACCCACTAGTGAAATGCCTCCTATCCCCTACTATGAGGCGAGGTCCCAAAGCGACCATTAAAATCGGTTGTATGGAAATATTTTGTGAGGACGTAGCTAATCAAGTAGTATGTAAAACTTGTAAAAATGTTTATTCTTTTAAAAAGCTGGACAAGGTCATGGTGGGACGGGGTTTAGGAAGACACTGTTGCAAAAACACAAAGCCTTGCATGCCCAATACATGATTGAAAAAGCGGTGAACAAACGTCCTCTCAATCGGGACAAGGTTCACATCTCTGTCTGGAGAAAGTACAGTCAAATTAACCCTATGACGGGGAGTTGTAGGCCACTAAATATGATAAACATAAAGATAGGAAGCACTAGCAAAATTAGTTCTTTGTGGAGGGTTTGCCTTTTCATTTCTGAATCTCTGGTTTTATTCATTATATTAGAGATATGTATAATCCTGCTTATAAAGGTTTTCCTAGATCAATTGTTAAAGAGATGTATTTAAATTTGCATGAATATCAACAATATTTACGTTATGCATTATATCATTTAAATTGCAAAGTTGCTTTAACTTCGATATAGGTCGTAGTACTAACGGCCATGATTATTTAACGGTAACTTTGTCATTGGATAGATTATAAATGGTCTATGCAAAACGTATTTTAGCATATAGATATATAGATAGTAGGCACCTTTGGTGAGTTTATTTGAAAATATTTATTCGATCGCGATTATTACGGAATAACCGATAAAGTTATGAGTATTACATTAGATAATGCATCTTAACAATTACGCTATTAGTATTTTAAGAAATGTTTTAACTCCGTCTTTTCCAAAACATTTTCATATCAAATGTGCGTGCCATATTTATAACTTAGTTGTAAAGGATGGTCTTTCACTTTTCAAGATATTCTTGAAAAATACAATTTGCTATAAACTTTATTTTTAAAAATAATAGAATTCAACAAAGAAAAGAATATAAAAACTTGCCACGATTGTGGACTATCTTCTGAAAAATTCAAGAAGTACCAACTAGGTGGAATTCTTTATATGACCAACTAGTTGTTGCTTATGACTATAGAAAACCTATTACTTTATTTTTAACGCCCATAATCAAAATCCAAATGATATGATTGTGGATCTTGATTGGGAGAAAATTAGAGAACTTATTGTATTTTTAGAAAATTTTCAACGAGCAACAAAAGAATTTTCTACTTTATATTATCCTACTATTTCAACTATGTTGTTTTATATAGCTATAATATTTTTACTTCTTAAAGAATATATGGAAAAACACGCTTATCTGCACTATTAAAAAATGTTTATGAAATTAAAAATATTTTATTCCTATTCCCCCTATTTATATTATTGGTGCTGTATTAAACCCGACTATTAAAGTAGAGGGTTGTAAAAGTCTTATAGAAAATATATATACATGTATGAACGTACTACCACCTCCAACTCCCAAAAATGTAAATGTTGAACCACTATTGAACTAACGCTAGAAGAAGTGTTGAATAGCGTAGAAGATGAATGCAAAAAGTATATCGGCATTACCAAGAAGAAAGTGCTAGTAACCAACAGACTTTTGTATCATCTTCTTCTTCAACACAACCTAAAAAACGACAAGCAGTTTCTGTGGCTAGGCCTAATATTAATTCTATTGAAAGCCTCAGAAATAAAATGTGCGGTGGTAGCAGTGCTAACCAAATTAGTGAGTTCGATGTTTTTGTTTTGCGAGGTAATTTACCTTACAGCGATTATCAATGAAGAAGGAAAGGAAGACTTGTGAAATATTGGAGCGAATGAGAAGACATTTCCGACACTTTCAATGATGGCGAGATATTTTGAACATTCAAGCGTCATCGCTTCGAAGCGCTTTTACGCAGCAGATTTCAAATAGAGAGCACAGACACTCATTAGCCGGAGACGGCTTGGAGATGGCGGTACTATTCGTGAGATTGGATACGGCGGAGCGAAGGAGTGCGGCCAACCGCAGATTAACGGGAAGATGGCGACAACTACAACGACATTTTATCTCAAGGCATGAGTAGCGGCGTGGAACAATTTGATCAAGATATACCAATTCCAACCAAGAACCACAAGAAATTATAAAGAAATTAGAAAAATATTTTCAAATTGGTAATTTATTTCATTGCAATTTTTAAATTTTTCTATGTCTTTCACTCTTTTGCAATTTTTTCAACAACAAGACACTACAATGTAATTTTGAATCTTGTATATTTGATATTTCAATGAAATTAATAATATAAAAGGCACAAAAACAAATTGGGATGTTTTTTTACACTATTCTTGTCTTTGTTTAATTATTTAGTTTATAACTTTATACTTTATACTTTATAGTATATACTTTATAGTTTATACTTTATACTTTATAAATATATTATAAATTATAATACTATAAGTCTATAATATGACAATTATATGTGATACTTAATGTTACTTTGTTAGTACTTAGTAATTTATTATTTTTAATTTAGTGAAAAATTAAAAAAAAAAAAAAAAAAACCCGTCCGTCCCGCAGGCCGTCCGACTGACCCGCCCCGACTTCTAGGCGGGATCGGACGGACATAGTATGGTCCCGCCCGACCCGACCTCCAGCCCGCCCACTCGACCGCCTTTTCTCAGCCCCGACCCCGCCCCGACCCCGCCAAACCCGATCCCGGTGGGCCCGTCCCGGCCCACTGGCCAGCCTTAGTTATAGCACCAATATTATTGGTAGAGTTCAATACCGTTATCATAATGGTAAATTCAGACCTATGAAGAGAAAATAATATTGCAAGATATTTTTGAAAAGTGGCATACCATAAAATTGATTGTTTTAAATATTGTGATAATCTTGTAGATTTATAGATAAAGGTCTTTGCTCGAGAAAGGGTATGGAGTACATTGAGGGGGATAGAGACTAAAGCCCGAAAAATAACGAATCATATATGACGAAATCCAACCTGGGGACTAGAGATCCTATAACCACGTTCAATGGGAAAAACGAATCATACAATGACTTGTTGTGAAATGCACTACTATATTTATTTTTATTCTCTCCCTATGGTGTGAGTGTTTTTATCCTATAATGATTTGTGAAGGTTGAGTCTTAAAACACTTAATGAAAATTTGTAGCTCGTATGAGTGGGTGTTAAAGTTACAAGAGCACCCTTGACAAAATTTCACATATTTGATTGTGGATGTAGGATGCTTCCTATGAGAAGTGGACTCATTCTCAAAGCACTCGTGAATATCGGGAAAACACAAGGCCGTAATGTGTTAGTTAATAAAGTTTATATCAACATCTTGATTGTTATGTGTAAGCGATGATAGTTTAATTCTCCAAAGCAGTCATAGTTCAATGCGAGCATACTACTGACTCTGGAGTAGAGATCGTTGTTTTACTACGTGGAGGTTCAATATAGAGCACACCTTCATTATGTATAATAGTACCCTTCAACTAAATTGGTCATGAACTCTCTTATTTTAATACTAAAATAAGTGAGAATTATTGGAGTGTATTTTATTATTAAAATAAATTATTCATCTCACATATTTGTTAGTGGACATAAATAGAAGATGACCATAACTCCCACTGTCCCACTACTTCATGATGTAGAAGTTGTGGGAAATAATGTGTAGTAACAAGAAAATGAGAATGTAACAACAATAACAACTAAGTTAGAAATCTGGAAATCAACAAAATAATTGGCTTGCTGAGTCGACTGAATTCTCAATCTATCCTTAAGATAATATTGCCCCGTATATCCTTTCAATGGTGGAATGACAACTTATCTCCCAAGATAAAACATCAATCAAACAAATGAGCAAAGAGAACTCAAGTGTTCGCTTAGGAAGAAAGATATTTGAGTGTTTTGTGATTGCAAGAGAGGAAGGCAATTTCAGAGAATTGTTAAGTGTCAATGTGTTTTGCAAATGAGCCCAAGGCTCCATTTTATAGTGGGAAGAAGATGATCTTCTACATAGCCAAGTAATGGCCAATAAAGACCTTATAATGGCCTTGAATGTGGAGTAATCCAAATAATAACTGAATTCATGAGCCAAATAATGGAGAATTAATGCTCCAAAGTCAGCCCAAAAATCAGTTTTCGTTCATCTTCCAACGGTCTAAAACGTCCGCAGCGCCGCGTGTTGCGATATACGCAAGTGTACGTATCGTTCCAAGTAATATAGTCTGTAATATCGAATTTATCGTCCACATAGACTGGTTTATTAAGTACCGATTATCTAGCCTATGATATCTATTTGGCAATCGTTCTTTTATTTGATTTATGACTAAGTGTATAAAATAAACTAAAGATGGTTATACTTTGGGTTTATAACAGTTATGAAGGAAATAGGGTTCCAGTCTCCTCAACTACCCACTCTTTCACGTGTTAATGCAATGCTAATGACTCTTTTTTTTATTAAGATAGTAGGTTAACTAATCTGTCATCATATTCCGGTTAGGATATACGAGAGCTCAACCTTGTGCAGAAACCTTCTATATTTCTATGATAGATTTTACCACACGGGAGGATTAAAAACATTAACCTTAATTACTACCCAAGTATCGGGGTACTTTCGTCCACGATTTTAACCTATGTCTAGACAATTACAACATATTCAAATCTCTCCTATCGGATCTCGATTCGAAATTATATAAGTTATGATAATCAATAGCTAGTTAATCATCAAACAATCAAAGCAATATTGAATAGATCTTAATATGCTGAAAAAGAATTCAAAAACTATGCATTAACTATATGAAAGAGTTTCAAGAAGATTCGATGGCAACCCTACTAAAGTAATTAGCTCCTAAATATTGTCATGTAAAGAATTAAATTACTGTCCAACATAAACTGAAATAAAGTAAGGAAAGGAAAATAACTTGAACAATAATATGTCTCCAATTGTAGCTTGTAGCCGTCGTTCTCCTCTCCAAAGTAGTGTCTTCATCAAATAAAACCTGTCTACGACGGTTTCTGTATTGAACCTGAACCGCTCCACAAAGTCTTGGGCCAACGCATTCCAGCCATGCCATTTCCACGGGTCTTGGCTAGTATACCAATTTAATGTCTCGCCGGTCAAACTTCGAATGAATAACTTCATAACGACTGCTGGGTTCTTTCCCACTCCGATCAGCTTGTCACAATATGACCTCAAATGTGCACGAGGGTTCCCCCTCCCATCGAATAAGTCAAACTTGGGCACCTTGTACCCCACAGGTAGCTCCACATCTGGGTGCATGCAAAGATCCTCATAATCCAATCCTTCATGACCCTTGTCCGACCGCATGCTCCGGACAGCTTCTTTTAGGCTATGAATCTCTTTGGCCACATCCTTGTCCATTTTGGCTCGAGCTTCCCTCTCCATTTCTTCATAATGGTCTGTTTCCTGGGGAAACACAGGGATGGTAAAAGGCTGGGTTTCTGCTGTGTATGCTGGTGGTCTGGGTTGTTTGTTGGGGCTGGTAATATGTATGGTGTGTGGGTATTGGGTAGTTTGGAGATTTGAGCTGATTGAGGTGAAGTAAGTAGGCGGGGGCTGAGATATATAGGTGGTAAAAGGATCACTTTGAGGGTGGGGTTGAGGATTGGCTGGGCGAGGGATAGTTTGACATGAATCGGTAACTGACATTTTTCTAGACTACCTGTATGAGAGATATGGTTTTCGAGATGGATACAAATTATTTAAGAATGAGTTTTGCTGCACTGCGGACCATTGGAGAGTTAGGCGTCCTATCGCATTTGCTATGACTTTCCTAGGGACTCTTTTATTTCCACTTGAGCATGGAAGGATTAGTACGTGCATATGTTCAGTAGTTAGAGCAGTGTTCGGCGAAGTTGAGCTTTAGGCCATACTTCGCCATCCATCTCAGCTAAGATTAAAGCTCATCCACTTAACACTCGATGAACCATGTAGGACCCTTGTAAATTAGGTGTGAATTTCCCTTTAGCCTCATTCTGATGAGGGAATATGCGTTTCAGCATCAATTGCCCTGGCTTGAATGTCCTTGGTCTTACCTTTTTGTTGAAAGCCCCGCCGTCTGCTCGTAAAGGCGCCCGATGCATCGCAATCATCCGTTTTCATCAATCGATCAATCGCCAGACGACTTTGCACCCATTTAGCTTTTCTCAACTCAGCCTCTTGGATAATTCTCAAAGATGGTATTTTCACTTCTGCTAGTAGTACTGCCTCTGTTCCATATACCAAAAGATACGGTGTCGCACTGGTAGAGGTCCTAATAGTAGTGTGGTAACCCAGAAGTGTGAAAGGTAGGTGCTAATGTCAATGCTTGTAGTTGCTAATCATCTTGCGCAAGATCCTCTTGATATTCTTATTAGCTGCTTCGACTGCGCCATTCATTTGTGGGCGGTATGGGGTGGAATTGCGGTGGATAATCTTGAACTTCTCGCACATGTCCTGCATTAGGCCACTGTTGAGGTTGGCTCCGTTGTCTGTGATGATAGACTCAGGAATGCCAAATCTGCAGATGATGTTGTTACGAACAAAGTCGACTACTACTTTCTTCGTCACTGATCTGTGTGATGATGCTTCTACCCACTTAGTGAAATAGTCAATTACTATGAGGATGAATTTGTGCCCATTTGAGGCAGCGGGTTCGATAGGGCTGATGGCATTCATGCCCCAAGCTGCGAATGGCCAAGAAGAACTTGTCACATTAAGTTCGTTCGGAGGTACTCGAATCAAATCCTCATGAATCTGGCACTGGTGACATTTTTGCACAAAGTGAAGTCGTCATTTCTGTCACGCCCTTTTTCGACCGCGACATATTCTAACTCGCTCCTGCTTAGAAAAGGGTTAGAGAATAAAAATAAAATGCTAAAAAGAATGCTAAAGTGCTAAAAGATGCTAAGGTTTGCTAAAAGGGTTCGCGGAGTCGCCGCCTAATTAGTTTTGGTGAATTAAGACACATAAATGTCAACTAGGTTAAAGTCGATACTAACTCCATACAGATGGTCTGCTAAACTTTTAAGAGATTCTGGATAAGAGTTCTTTATTAATCTAGAGGGAAGGGATCAAGCATCCTCTAAGATCCGCTAACGTACGGTTATCCTGCCAAACCTTGGTTGATTATTATGTTAGAGAAAATGCATGTTTTTAAAAAAAAAGGTGCTGCAAGTGTTTTATAAAAGAATGCATTTTTTATAAAAGATTTATAAGACTAATGCTACAGAAATATACGTAAAGTTTAAAAGTATGAATTTATAAAAATGATGCAAAATTGATGTATTTACCAAAGATGTGTATTTCATTTGCAAAGTCGATTTTTTTTTACTTAACATATGCACGGTATGATATAAAAGATGCTATTTTTTTATAATTGATAATAAGAAGATAATTTTATTATGAAACGAAATATTAAGTGACTTATGAGAAAATCAATTTATTTTGTTACGTATTAACTTCGTGATTAGATATGCAATTTTAATTTGTTAGGCAAGAGATTAGACATGCATGACAAACCTAAGATGAATAACTAGAAGTGCATTTCTAATTTTAACAACTACCTGCCCAATTTATTTATTCAAAGGCTAGTTGTTCTATGTCTCCTGTTTATTATAAAGTTAGATAATAAAATTACAAATAATAAAAATAAAAGACACGAATGAGGCAGGGAGATTGAGAGAGTAAAAAAAGAGTTGAGATAGATGACGACGTCATTCCACCCTATTTGTTTTGGAGTTCTTGAAGTGGGAATGCGGATGAACATGGATGCGGGTCTTCATTTGAAGTAATTCATGATGGGTCTCGTGTTGAGATCCCTCATTTTGCTCCGATGCATTTCATGTAAAATAAAATAAAACAAAAGATTAGAGAAACATTCAAAATCTTTGCCAAATAATAAACGAGACATTGATATAGATTAAAACATGTGCAAACTACTTCGTTTCAGTAGTCCAAGCAACCATCAAACAAATTTAATTACCATTGGGTCTCAAAATATGCACAAGAAAAGGGCGAGCTTAAAACATGCAGTTTTCTGATTATATATTTTTTCATTGTGGAAAGGAAAGCAAGAAGGCAAGGTCGATTGATGTTAATCTAATTCAAATGAGACATGCAAATTCAGTGAGTGGACATGAATTTCAGATTTTAAAGAGAATGACTAGACAAGACCCAAACTATAAGTAATGATGACAAGATGAAGAAAGCAAACAATATGGGCTGAGCCCAAGTTATATTTCATAGGCAAAAACAAGCAAAAAATAGCCAAGTCTGAAGCCAGGCCTTAATCACACCCACATGACTTACATGGGATATACCTGATATACACTTGTGTATACTAAGTACATTTAGTGTATGTCCTCATATATCACTAAGGATAGAATACACGAACAATAAATTATCTAGCACATGCATACCACCAACTGAGCCATGGAAACCTATCAATCCATTGTCTTAGGCAAGTTCTATCCAGCAAGTGAATTAAGAGTTACATAGTTTCAGAGATCAAGTTGACATATCAATATAAATGAAAATTATAGAATTGACATGCCGATACGAAAGCTAGGACACAGTAATATTTAACCTCTATAACCCAACACCTTAAGATAAATAATGATAGACACAAAGATGGGTATTTATGATACATGTTGTCAATGACATTCCTGCATATGAACTTCTTAACTGTGACAATAAATACAATTCTTCTAACCCTTCCAGTCTATGCTCACAAACAACTGTACACCAATCAGAATCCCAGTCGGAGATTGGCCACATAGCAGATAGTAAGAAGATATCAATTCATATCAATATCAGAAATAATATGTATTTTTGGTTATGAAATAGGGGTAAGGCTTCATAAGGAGGTCAGGGCCTGCTTGAATATTGACACACTAGGCATAAAGATCATTTTTAGACACTGGCTAGACACCATACTTGATATTTCCTCCACACAACGAGCATTACATGATTATGCAGCAGGAATGCAAATAAGTGACAATGATCATATACAAGTGCAGTGTGGATCCCATGTATATTCCTAACGAATGCTAATATCAATTAAGTATTAGTAACATGTTTTACATGCCAACTTAAGGAACCAATCGCAGACGTAAATGGGGATTGAGCTAGGAAAATTGTGTATTAGTTTAATAATCCTAAACCAACATCAGTTCTTAATTGGAAATTCATCCTATAGACCCAAACAATAGACGATTCATTTAGTCATATGCACAAATACACAACAAATGCTAATATAGACCTGAACACGTTTACAATCACATTCACGAATGTTAGTAGAAATCCATATTAACTAAACAGGTTTCGTAGTCGACTCAGTACGCATAAACAACAATTAGTATCACTTAGTATATGTTTAATCAGTCATACCAAATATGTATCATACACACAAATAGCCAAACGAAATCTAAAACAGAAAGGGTGATAAATTTACCTTCTCCGGACAGCGAATCGAGGCAGCGTATCAAGTTGTCGACCCACTCGGATGGTATTGCGGTGCGATTGAAAAGGGGAATGAAACTTTACCTCGTTCTTGACTGATATTGCGAAGAAGGAAGGTATTTGTTTGAACTTCTGTTTTTGCTGCTACGGTTTTTAGGATTTTTTATTGCTCTTTTACTGCTACCCCCTTCGATGCCTTTGCATGTATAATTGGTTGGTTTATATAGTCCTAATTGGGATTTCAATTTAGGTAAGATTGGGTTTCGGTATTAACACGATTTTCGTACTGATTTGGGTAAGATTTTAGGTATTCGTTTAAGGTAAGCTTCGATTCTTGGTGAGATTTTTTGGACGAAGATCTGTGACCATTTGGGGACTGATTTCAGGGTTTATGGTAAGAATTAGGGGTGTGATATAGTAGTTGATTCGTGAGGTGATTCGTCGGATTCTCCGGCGAGAATCCCGGCTGGGCGATGGGAGCGAGGTGCGGCGGTTTCCTCTTAAGTTTTTTTTTAGGGCTGTTGGTTTTGGGCGCTGGCAGGAGTGAGTATAAAGGTCTGGGGAGTGGGCCGCGGGTTTGGGTAGTTGGGCTGGGTAGGTTTTGGGCTTGGGCGAAAATATGGGGGTATATTGGGCTGGTTTATTTATTAGTTTTAGGTGTTAGTTTTTAAGTGTTAAATTTTAATTAGTGATAAATAAACAGGGTTTTAATTATTGCTTACTATTAAAATGACAAATGCGGATATGACATTTAAGGATTGCTTATTGCTTTTATAAATGCAACGCTATTATTTAAAATCTTATTTATTATGTATATTTTATCATTATTTAAGTTAAAGTTAAATTATATTAATATGACTTTAGGTGCTTTATTAATTTTAGCTTGGGTTTAAACTATTATAATAATAAATGCGGGCGTGCTATTTGATTAGTGCTTAATATTTTATAATGCGATGCCGTTATTAAAATATTATTTATTATGCGTATTTTGCGATGTTAAATTAAAATTAAATGGGGTTTAAATTGTTTATGAAATTGCTTTGGGTTTTAATAAATGTAGCTATAATTTTGAGGAATGCTTGATGCGACGCCATTGTTAACTTATTTATTTTATGTATTTATTTATTTATTTATTTATCATTAAGAATTGTTTGAGTTTTAATTAATGGAAAATAGGGCTTAAATTATGAATAATATTCATGAAATTGCTTGTTATTAAAATGACGAATGCGGACGTGAGACTCAAGGTGTGCTTAATACTCTACGTAAAAATGCGATGTCATTATTAAATCGCTTATTTATGCATGTATTAATGTTTTATCGTTGCATTTTATTATTATAAAATTATTAAAAATTATTTTGAAAAATTAGTGTAATTTTATAGTTAATGGTTGGACGAGAGGGTCA
Organism: Przewalskia tangutica; assembly: GCA_029844215.1. Taxonomy (NCBI): domain Eukaryota; kingdom Viridiplantae; phylum Streptophyta; class Magnoliopsida; order Solanales; family Solanaceae; genus Przewalskia; species Przewalskia tangutica. The sequence continues at coordinate 21,496,109 of CM056722.1, forward strand.
AAATTGGGTGTCAACAGGCATATCCGATGAATATGCAATCCACAGTCTTAGGTTAAATCTTGACCTGCTTTGGCATAGGTATTTTTACCTTGGCCAGACAACCCCATACCTTCAAATACTTGTAGGTAGATTTCTTTCTTTTTCATAACTCGTATGGAGTCTTGTCCTTACCTTTGTGTGAGACTCTATTAAGAATCTTATTTGCGGTAAGGATAATTTCTCCCCACATGTGTTGGGGAAGGCCTGAATTGATGAGTAAAATATTCATCATTTCCTTCAGTGTTCGGTTCTTGCGTTCGACCACATCGTTTGATTGAGGTGAGTAAGGAGCCGTCGTTTGATGAACTATACCCGAATGGATACAAAATTCTTCAAAAGGCGCTACATATTATCCTCCTCTATCGCTACAGATTGTTTTAAATCTGTCCGCTTAATTGATTCTGAACTTCTATTTTGTAGCGTTTGAATGCTTCAAAGACATCATCTTTACTTTTTAGTAAGTAAAGGTAACAAAACCTTGTGCCATCATCTATGAAAGTCACAAAGTACTTGTTCCCCCCTCTTGTTTGAGTGAACTTTAAATCACATATATCAGTGTGTATAAGTTCTAGAGGAGCGGTTTCCCTTTCGACAGATCTAAAGAGACTCTTGGATGCCTCTACGCACACCTCATACTTACGTTGAGGGTTTTTGTCGATATACGGTAATAATTCCAGCTTTACTAATCTTTGGATAGATTGATAGTTAACATGTCCTAATCTATGATGCCATAAATTAGATGACTCAATCAAGTAAGTAGAAGACACAATTTTATTGATAGTTGAAACAGAAGGCATTACATGTGCAACATTAAACTTAAAGAGGCCTTCACAGACGAAACCCTTTCCTACAAAGGTTCCATTTTTAGTGATTACAAACTTGTTAGCCTCTAACACTAGCCTAAAACCAACATTTACTAACAAAGGTCCTAAAATTAAATTTCTTTGAATTTCTGGGACATGCATCACTTCCTTCAGAATCAGCTCATTTCCGGACGTCATCTTTAGGGTCACCTTTCATACCCCCAGCACCTCTGAAGAAGAATTGTTGCCCATGAAGAATTTCTTATATGTGACGGGTGTATATGTGGAGAAGGCATCTTTATTGGAATAAATGTGACGGGTAGCACCCGTGTCTAGCCACCATTGCACCGGATTATCAACGAGGTTAGCTTCAAGAACCACCCTAAGAACTCCTCGATCATATCATCTATGAGCGTGTCTTCGACGATGTTAGTCTTGGCCTTGCCTTTGGCCTTCTCTTTATTCTCACGTTTAAGCTTACGACAGTCTTTGACCATGTGACCAACTATACCACATTGGTTACAATTTCCCTTGAACTTTTCAGTTGTTTGGGTCTTGCCTACCTTCTGGAGCTTCCGCTTTTTGGTCGAGTTCCCTTTGACTTCCGTCACGTTAGCCTTAGCCTCAGCGGGTTGTTTTCCTTTTGGCATAGACTTCTTATTGTCCTCCTGAATCTGGAGTTTAACAATAAGTTCTTCTAAGGTCATCTCCTTCGTTTTGAGTTTTAAGTAGTTCATAAACTCAGTCCACGGGGGAGGCAGCTTCTCGATTAATTCTCCAACCAAGAATTGCTCATTGGGCTTCAATCCTTCCAATTCCAGTTGATGTAGAATAATTTGAAATTTCTGGACTTGGGATGACACACTCTTGTTGTCCACCATTTGAAATTTCAGGAACTTCCTGTTGACACCCAATTTTGACCCTCTCGTACAGTCATTTAACTATAAAATCACATTAAATTTTCCAATTTTTTTAAATAATTTTGTAATAATAAAATGCAACAATAAAATATTAATGCATGCATAATAATGGCACCGCATTTTACGTACACACTTTGAGTCTCACGTCCGCATACGTCATTTTAATAACAAGACAATTTCATAATTATTATTTGTAATTTAAATCAATTTAATCTAATACATGCGTTTTAATAGCGTCGCATTTATAAAAGCATTAAGCAATCCTTAAATATCATATATGCATTTAGCATTTAAATAATTTAATCTAAACCCCATTCAATTTTAATTTAACATCGCAAAATACAAATAATAAATAAGATTTTAATAACGGCATCGCATTATAAAATATTAAGCACTAATTAAATAGCACGCCAGTCTTTATTTTTATAATAAGTTAAACTCAAGCTTAGACTAATAAATCACCTAAATAATTTAATCACAATTTAAATAATTTAATTTACCACTAGTTAAATAATACACCTAAAACTAATAACACACTACCCAAATTAAATACCTAATACCTAAATTCTACCCAACCCAAAACCTTTAATTCGCAGCCCATTAATCAGCCCCAAAACCGCTGACCCGGCCCACACCCCTCTATATCCAGCAGCCCACATACTTTACCCTCATTCACCTTCTTCAAAAAAAAACCTAACGAACCCTAGCCATCGCCGCCTTACCCCCTGCACCCCATCGCCGCACCTTCCCCTGCCGAGATTCTCGCCTGAGAATCCGGCGACCTTTCCTTACCCGCAACATACCAGCTCACTGAAATTCTTACCTAAAGCTAGCACTAAATTGCACTAAAATCGTTCCAAATATACACCCGAATCTCGCCCAAATCTTTCCAAAATCGAAATATTGGCTTACCATAACAAACTTACAACAAGTTTTTTACACCAAAATAAAACGCTCAAATCAGTTCAAGAACCTTACTAAACTTAGAACCCGAATTAGGGCTATAAATACAGAAGCTATACGCATGCAATAAGAGGGAGGAATTAGCAAAAAAAAAAGGCGAGAACCCACATCAACTGAGAATCACTAGAAGCTAGTTTTTTTTTCCAACTTAAGTCTTATTTGTAAAGCATGAACCCAGCCCTTTTAATCGCATCGTAAAACCAAAACCCGAGCGGCTTCGACGACTTGATATGCTGCCTCGGTTCGCTGTCCAGAGAAGGTAAACTCAATCGCCTCTCAAGTATTTTCATTTTTTTGTGTCATTGCGTGCTATAGATTCAGTCAGTTATTTGCCTCTGTTATGATTGTTGGAATCGGTTTGAGTGAATTTCGAATAAGTTTAAATGTGTTCGCCAACGAAGGAGTCATATCGATGGACGATCGATTAGTCCTGTTTTAGACTATTAAGTGTCCTAAGACTTTTATTTGGATTTTTACAGCTTTATATGTATTATGTGGTTACAAGCATGATTAGTTTAACAAAGCTCTTAATATATTAGTTTAAGATTAGTTTTTGTTACGTGTGAACTATTTTCCGAATGTGTTAGTTAGAATCTATATTGACTAGCATACAAATTGCTTGTGCTTGAAGTATTGTCAATGGTCTAAGTCTGTAAACTGGTTAGTATTGATAAGTATATAAGTATGCAACATGTTTTAGCTATGGAATGAGTTGTACAAATTATGGTTAATACATTAATTGGAAGTCGAGAAACTAGTTTAAAGTTAGTCATAGATTAATTTAAACGTTCTATTATCAATCCCTGTCTTAAACCAGTTTAAAGCTGTCCACAGATTAACTTAATATGCTTAAGTCGGCTATTGATTTTTGTGTGTGATTTGATTAATAGGTGTTTATAGTGTTAGTACAGGAACGACTCAATTCCTATATTTAAGTTAATGCCTAAATGAGGTATGAATGGTCATAAAATTTGCTCAGATAATTCCTTATTGTCACGAAAGTCTGCTAAGTTGTCATACCCTGTCTACCAGGTTGTCTTTCCACAAGTCTTAGGAGTTAGGAATTAGCAGGTTTGTGACATTAGTTGTATCTATCTGGATGCATTCCTCGTCAAGTCTGAAAAATCTCAATACCTGTCCTTATATAGTTATTAACCTGCCTTGCATATCATATTCCTTTACCTTTTCCTCGGTCATAAATATCAAGTTATTACCATAAATACTTAAAAGTCATTGTAATACATCTCCTTTCATAGCTCGTTATTATTGTCTATCTATTGAGCTTATTCAGTCAAGACTAACACATGTTTAGGAAAGAATATAAAGGGACTCAATTTTCTATGTATAATCCTAGATGTTAGCTTAGTTGCATTTACAAATGAAATCCAAATCCAGTAGGTTGAACAGATGTACGTGTGCATCAATGGAATTGCTTCTTTCCTCTTTTTTAGGTATTGATCATTTTTTCCATACGTGTTATCGGCCATTTGTTAGATATAAGGTAATATACTTTGTGCGTCATCTATAATATTCGCCGGGTTCATCCATTTTCGTAGTTGATATACTGTTTTTAGCATGAATGTAAAAGACTGTCTCAAGCCCACAAGTCTTCAGTTTTACCTCTGCGTTACACACTGTAAAAGACTATCCCCATCCCTCTTCCCCTAGCGTTTAGATTTCTCTATCTTTGTCTTACATATGACAGGCTAGGCCCATTATGGTTTATCTTTTTTTATATGGTGTTCACTGATCCCACAATTTTAGTCACGACATGCATATCTGAGTATGAATCATGTGTTAATTCTCTATGTCAAGCTCATTCAGCTTACTGTATCTTACTATTTGTTGGTTGTTGCAGCAGTTGCGTCATTTTATCTACTGATTTACACATCTTTATGTGCTGATTACGTATAAACTAGATTACGTGTGTGTAGATTTTTATGATTCAAATAATTGGGATATATACTAATATTTATCTATCTTTCTTTTACATGAAATGCATCGGAGACAAAAAATGAAGAGCCTCATGGCGAGGCTCATCACAAGCTACAGCAAATGAAGACCCGCATCTATGTGCATTTCTCTATCCGCATTGAAATTCCCCGGCGAAAAGACATCGCCTTTCCTTCGAGTCATTTTATTGATCATTTCTTCCTCATTTATTTGTTGTAAATTATTTGTCTGACATTGCACTATTAACGCTACACTTAGTATAGTTTAAACCTTGAATCATAGATTAGTAAGTAGTTTGATATTAGAGATTTGCTCCCTCTTAAGTAATTATTTAGTTGCTCAAATCATTAAACCACTTAGTAATCTTTGGGTACAATCACTTAGGTAGCTAAAAATGTTATTTCCTAGCACAATAAACCCATCTCCTAAAAATAAAAATAAAAAAAAACAAAAAAAAAAACGCTTACTAACATTCACATAAAGAATATATTTTCCTTGCATAAAAAGAAAAACCCTTTTTTACATCCTATTTTCTAAGTACCTAATCTTGTCGTAATAATCTTGCATTATTATTATCCCTATATTATATTGAGCGATAAGTAGAATATGTTCATATACTTTCTCCAATTACTATGTTAGTACCTATTTTTAACTAAAATTGACCATACACATCTTATACTTATAAATATCTTTTACTTAAATACTTTTCAAAACATGCATTGCATCTTAGCATAATAATTACCCTAGTTTTGGCAGGACAATCGCAAGTTAGCGGATCCTTTAGGGTGCCTAACCCCTTCCCTTTAGGATAATAAAGAACTCTTGCCCAGAATCTCACGCTAGTTTTGCAGACCAAAAAATGGAGTTAATGTTGACTTTAACCTAGTTGACATTTAGGTGTCCTAATTCACTCAAACTAATTAGGTGGCGACTCCGCGAACCCTTTTAGCACCCCTTTTAGCATTTTAGCATTTTAGCACCACTTTAGCATTATTTAAACTCTTTAACCCTTTTAGCACCTTTTTAACCATTTAGCATTTTATTTTATGTTCTAACATTTTTATTAAGCAGGAGTTCGCTAAGAATAATGTCGCGGTCGGAAAAGGGTGTGACACTTCCCAATGATGAACTTCTTACTATCCGCATCTTGGGTGTTGTATTTCTTCTGAAGTTTGTCCCATAACTGCTTGGCAGTTTCAACGGTACAATATACCGTGTAGAGAGGATCGGAAAAACAATTCAGAATATAATTCCTACATATGAAATCGCTATGTTTCCAGACTTCACGAACCATCCTTATGTCGTCAGCGACATGGTTACTTTGGCCCCCTCCGTCAAATCATTTGGCTGAGGGTCCACTTCTTCCCCAACTAGTGGAGGGTCTTCGGTTAGGAAACGTGACATTCCCATAACCGTCAGGAAAAATAGCATCTTTTACTGTCATCGCTTAAAGTGAGCACCCATGAACTTTTCAGGACACTCATGGTGAAAACCAGCGGGTGTAGGGGCAGTGACGCCCCCTTGAGTAGTTGCAAAGGCGTTGGGAACGCCTCTAACAGGAGCATAGGCGTTCTGGACGCCTTGGGTAGTAGCATTGGAACTATAAGTGTCCGGAGCAACAGTGAAGGCATTGGTTGTGCCAAAAACAGTGTTAACACTAGTTGTGCCAAAGCCAGCAGTTTGGAAGGCATTGAGAATGACTGGATTAGTTGGGTTGTAGGCAACGTCATCGCCTTGAGTGGCGGAAGTAAAGGCATTAGTATTGCCTTGAGCAGTGGGATTGAAGGCAGTGGGATTACCTTGAGAAGTGGCGTTGTTCATATCGTTGAATTGATCTTCTGCAGACATGTTGTTGTTGAAAGTCGCGGATATTATCTTAAGTTTGTGGGAAATAATGTGTAGTAACAAGGAAATGAGAATGTAACAACAACAATAACTAGGTTAGAAATATGGAAATCAACAAAATAATTGGCTTGCTGAGTCGACTGAATTCTCAATCTATCCTTAAGATAATATTGCCCCGTATATTCTTTCAACGGTGTAATGACAACTTATCTTCCAAGATAAACAACAATCAAACAAATGAGCAAAGAGAACTCAAGTGTTCGCTTAGGAAGAAAGATCTTTGAGTGTTTTATGATTACAAGAGAGGAAGACAATTTCAGAGAATTGTTAAGTGTCAATGTGTTTTGCAAATGGGCCCAAGGTTCCATTTTATAGTGTGAAGAAGATGATCTTCCACATAGCCAAGTAATGGTAAAGACCATATAATGGCCTTGAATGTGGAGTAATAATTCAGCCAAATAATAGCTGAATTCATGAGCCAAATAATGGAGAATTAATGCTCCAAAGTCAGCCCAAAAATAAATTTTCGTTCATCTTCCAACGGTCTGAAACGTCCGCAGAGCCGCGTGTTGCGATATTTCTAAGTGTTTATGCAAGTGTATGTATCGTTCCAAGTAATATAGTCTGTAAGATCGAGTTTATCGTCCACAGAGACTGGTCGGAGGTCGCCGGGCCACGACCCTGTAAGGAGAGCGACATTTTCAGACTCGTTTAATCTTTTACACATTTCTTCCTTTCATTTACCAACGTGAAAACATTTGTCATTTGGCCAATAACCGTCTATTCTCTTACGTCTCAAACAATTAGTATACGTACCAATATCTCTTCAATTTAAGGAAATTACGATCCTTTACACTTTATGTGCACGTGTGTGAAAACCATGTTTCCGACGTGCGGGACCCCAATTGTTCAAGTCATAATTAATAGGATTAATTTTATTTCGCGTTTAGTAAATTTTCAACAGAAGTTTCATGTTCTTCCTCACTTAATTATCCACTATTCTCTATATACTATATGAATGATTTCTACACCTATATATAGATGTGTTTCTTCCATGAGTTGAGATGAAAAAATATTGTATTATACATGTGTGAGAGGTGTGAAAAATATTGTGGTATATAGTGAGGTTGGAGAAGTGAAAAAGAGAGTTGAGAGAAAGAAAATATTCTACGTCTCCAACTTAGTTACTACAAAAGCGGATAATTTTATGTTGAATGAAGGTGTTTTTATTGGTGGAGCTTTGAAAATTTCAACTAGTCCAGGGTTGTTTGAGTCACACGACGTAGTCAGACGATTGTATCCTGAAGAGAACAAGTTAAGAGATATATTGCTAGACCGGTGAAGATTATGTCGCAGTGGGTATGAATCTTCTTAAAGAGAGCAACATATTTGCGCCTCAACTTGAATATTTCTTTATTTATTATTTATTTTATTATAATTTTAACAGTAATAATTTATGGTATATTCACCGACGTATACTATGTGATTATAAGACTAATTTTGAAACTTTTTTTTTTGACGAAGGAACCCGCAGCCGCTACTCTTTCGAGTGCGCACAGGGTAAACCCCGGGCTGACGTAATAGCCTGCAAACCACGTCAGCCGATTAACCACACTTGGCAAGCCATGTGTGACAGACTCAACCAAGAAGGTTTATGCAGGGGATCGAACTCGTGACTTTTGAAACTTGAGTCTTAAATAAATACGACATAATTAGCATCTATATGACTTTTGAAATGTTCATGCCTTTTTTTTTGGAAAGGCTTAATAATAAAGAGTGTCACGGCAAATAACAGAGACAGTAGTATGAGTACTATTTACGAATGATTGCATACATGTCTTCATTTTCCCTTCTTCATTTTTTCCTTTCCATTTCTCATAAACTTTATTTTGTTTTTCCTATTTATCTTGTCCCTTAATATATGGTGCAATGAAAATATTGTACTTGTGAAGACTTTACTTTTATATTCATGCATGGATAATGACCAGCTGTTAGAATTTGGAAGTGTTTAGGGTTTGGCCCCCAACACGAATGCCTTTGTTATTAAAGAGAGTAGAGATAATAATAATAATCTAATTAATTACGACATTTCGACCCTTGAAAAGTGCGGGTCCTTTTCACTTTCGTGTAGTCTTTTTAATTAAGGAATGACTTCTCATATGTAATTATCTCTACTCTCTTTAATAACAAAGACATCAATTCGTCTGCATAAACCTTCTTGGTTGGCGCACACTGTGGCCACAAGTGTGGTTATACTGGTGGCGTGGTTTGCGCCATCACAAGTTTACTCATGACTGAAAGAAAGAATACGCATTCGCCTTCACAAAAAAAAAAGACATCAATTCGTTTTGATAAGACTATATAACAATAATATCATAAAGATTAAATGTAGCTCGATTGATATTAAGAAACAAGAAATAGTGACGAAATTAGTCGAAAATTTGTTGCTAAATAGCCTTTAGCTAATAATATTTCTGATAATATATTGTTAAATATAATTAGCAACAATCTTTTGCTATTTACCGACAAAAAATTTCCTTCACTAATTCTATTTTTTTCTTAATGTTAATGTGATGGACGTATATTTTTTTCTTAATATGATGTTTTTCTTTTTGGACGTATATTTTTTTCTTAATGTGATGGACGTCACTATTTCTTGTTTCCAATCAGGTTCCATTAATTATGAGATTATGTTGTGTCTGTTCATAACAGAGACAGAAGTCACCGCAATTATAGCCGACAAGGTAAGATTATTATGATTAATGTCACAAACAATTAAGAAATATATTAGTAACTTGTTATAAGATGCCAGGTGAACCCATCCCCTTTTGTTGGTATATGCAATAGAGAGAGCAAATAGCGGGATTGATTTCCCTGTTTTTCTACAGTTTAAGGCACATCCTCATGTGCTTTGACTCAGTTTATATTCTCGAATACAATTTATCACCCTGAAATCAACTGAGCTGAGCTGCATTGATGCGCGCTCAAATTATCTTCATGCCTAGTGGGTTTGATCAAATGCCAATTTTGACTCAAACAAATAAAGAATGATCATGAATATTAATTTGATAGTTTATATGACTTCACCTCAGATCCATAATTTACCTTAGATGCATGACCAATAATTATTAGCTAGTCCTTTAATTTCCTTATAAAGATATAATCTTATTTAGTAAAATGTTACGGAGGATCGTGGATTAACTAGCATATGATTACATACAAAGCAAATAGAGAATACGAAATAACAAATGATTAATGAGATTCGGCCTAGTCTACGTTCTTGAGGCAGAAGTCGAAAGAGTTTTCCATTATGAATCATTAAAAAACAATACAATAAATATCCAATTACAACATCTTATATATGGAATAAGAACATGAATCTCTACCGTTTTCCAAATCTATTGGGTTAATGTGCCTCAAAATTTACTAAAAATAAAATAGGACTCAGAATCTCAATCGTGTCATCATACAAAAATATTAATTCAAATTGAATTGGTAAAGAAGAGATTTTGGGTCTAACTCAACCCCAAAAGCTAGCTTGTAGGGTGATGATTGTCTATATCCATATAAAGATCCATGTTCTTATTCCATTTCGGATGTGAGACTCTTAACATTCCCCGCACTCCCAGACCCCGTTAACTGAAGCGTGAATGACATAATTTGGGGACCCAACGTATGTGAACATAAAATTGAAATGAACTTGACTCTGATACCATGTAAATAATGGATATTTGGCCTAACGCAACCTCAAAAGCTAGCTTGTAGGGTGAAGACTGTTCAAGTTCATATAAGGAGTCAATGTTCTCGTTACATTTCGGATATGGAACCCTTAACAGAATTTAATACGGGCTTTAGAACTCCTTTTGTTATAGCGCCAACTTAATTAGTACAAACACAATTAACAAAAAAAAAACATCTCGTACAATTATGATTCAATTTATGGAGTTTAACCACTAATTCTTCAAATTATACTGATGATTATGACGATATTTTGTTTACAAAAAGAAATCATTTTTACACTTTCTTATATAGATATTTTATTTTCAATTAGAATAATAAGTTTATGGTCTGACATTTCCTAATATTTATGGATCCAGTTGATTCTCGTAAGCAATAAATATTTTTCGGGTATATTTTACTCCCTCAATTCATTTTAACTTGTTCATTATATTAAAAATAGATTTTCACTTTTACTTGTTATTTTTAGCATATTAAGAAAGACAAATTTTTTCCATGTTTATCCATGGTATTAATTATTCATTTTGTAAACATGTATATTATAGAAACAATTGTATCCCTACCCATAATTAGAATATTTCCATATATTGTGTAAATATAATTATGGTAAGACTAGGATTCCTCTTTTGTATAGGATTAAGATTCCTATTGTATAAGGAATAAATATTGTACTCTATATATACTTTGATATTAATGAGAAGACTCTCTAAGAAAGATTAATATCATCTTACATGATATCAAGAGCCAAACACCCAAAACCCTAGAAATTTTTCTTCTTTGCAATTGCCGCCGAGAACACCCTCCCCCCTCTAGGATCTCGTCGCGGCCCTACCTCCAATTTCTAGGTTTTCTTCTTCATTCCTCTCTTCTCTAAATGGCTATCCCTGATTCTTCCACACTTTCTGACCCTTCCACCTCCACAAATTCCACCATCACGTTGTCATCCTCTTTTCATCTCGCCCTAACTATTACCAACATCAAGAATTATATTCTCATTCTTCTTTATCAAGAAAACAGTCAGTATTCTCCTTGGGTTGAATTGTTACGTAATCATGCATGTCTCTATAACGTGTTTGACTACATCGATGACACTATTCTGCGCCTTCCGGAGGTTGATGAGTCTACTTGGCGTCGTATAGACGCCGACATCAAACAGTGGATTTTTGGTAGTATTTCTCAGGATCTTCTTCTTACTATCATGAAATCTGGCGCCACAACCCTTGATTTATAGAATCTCTTGGAGGAAAATTTTCAAGATAACAAGCACACTCGTGCGGTGTATTTGAAGGAATAATTTAATAATACATGCCTTAAAAATTTCTCCACCATGACCGAGTACTGCAGACAGTTGAAACTATTGGAGGATCGACTCTCCAACGTCGACACACCTGTCTCAGACACTAAGATGGTGTTGCAATTGATTGCAGGCCTTCCCAAAGGCGACTACGATACGTTAGCCACCATGAGTCAACAAACAGATCCGCTTCCCAATTTTAACAAAGCTCGCTCGCAGTTGTTGCTCGAAGAGACTCGACATGCTAAGCAGGATGAACACAATCAGAAGGCGTTAGCTGTCGAAATGCGCCCTCAAGATCCAACGCCGCCAGAAATCTCTCAACTGCAGCAGGGACACGGTGGAAAGAGTGGCAAGGGCCGCGGCAGAGGAGGCCGTGGTCGTGGCAAGGGTCGCAGACAGCAGCAACAACCGGGCCCGCATAATCAGTACAACGTCGCGACGCCCCAACAATACCCGTTTAGAGCCGCGACGCCGCCGCAGTTCCAACACCAGCGATCCTCGTCCAGCATGACACCCTCTGAGTTGGGTCGGGCCTTCAGTTGTCTCAACATGCAACAGCTTGACAACAACTGGTACATGGACTCCGGAGCCACTTCTCACCTCACCCGGTCCGCAGGTAATAATCTCAAACTGTTTGGTTTGAAGCATCCTCAATTTGTGACAGTTGGTAGTGGCTACCGCATTCCAGTAAAGGGTTATGGTACATCCTACACACCACTTCCTCATCCGTTCCCCCTTCAAAATGCCATATATGCCCCACATATGATTAAGAATCTAATCTCTATACGCAAATTCACTCGTAATAACTCTGTCTCTGTTGATTTTGACCCTTATGGTTTCACTGTGAAGTATCTTCATACGGGGACACCTCTTAAGAGATGCAATAGCACGAGGGATCTCTATCCATTCACTCTCACCTCTGCTGCCAGATCTAGCTCTCCCGTCTCTCTAGCGGCCATTTCATCTTCCACATGGCATAATAGACTTGGTCATCCAGGAGCCCCAGTTTTTAATTTTCTTAGAGGTAATAATTTCATTACTTGTAATGGGATACTTGCACAAAACTGTGTTTCTTGTTCTTTAGGTAAACATACTCGTCTTCTGTTTAAGTCATCCACTGGTGTTACTTTTGCACCCTTTGATATTATACATGTCGATTTATCCACACGCTTAAAATGCAAGTGCACGTATCGTTACAAGTAATATAGTCTAGGTAAGACCGAATATCGTCCTCATGGACTGATTTTCAAGTACCGGTTATCTATTCTATAGTATCTATTTGGTTAACGTTAATTGGTTTAGAATTTTCGATTAATAATGCAGAAAATAACTAATTATAAAAAGACTTTGATTTAAATCAGTTATGATGGAGAATTAGGGCTTCCAAGATCATCAACTTTCCACTCTATTCAATCCTTAATGCAACAATAAAAGTTCTTCTTCTATGTTAAGATAACAGGTTAACTAAGCCGTTTTATATTCCGGTTAGGATATATAAACACTCAACCCCGATGCAGAACCCTTCTATCTTTCGATGATAGGATTTACCACAAAAGAGGATTAAGAACAATAACCTATTAAACTACACAAGTATCGGAGTACTTTCGTCTACGATTTTAACCTATATTTATTCAACTATAGCATATTCACAATCTCCCCTTTCGGATCTAGATTAGAAATCATATATGTGATGATAATTAGTGATCAATTAATTACCAAGTAATCAAAGCAATTATTGAATAAATCTCAACTATATAAAGAAGAAAACAAACTAATGCATTAATTCATGAATAAGAGTTTCAAGCGAATCATAAGGAAATCCCAAATAAGTAATTAGCTCCTAGCCATAGTCACGCTAAGAACTAATACAATCTCCATACATGAACTGAAATAAACAAAGCAAAAGAGAAAGAAAATACTTAAGAACAAGTCTCCAAGTCTTCTAGCATCCAAGAGTTGTGTTGTGGAATATTTACAAGGTGGATGAGTGTAGAATGGTGGTATAAGGAGGTCTGAAGGATGATAGATTAATGAGCAGGGTTTTAGGGATTATATAGGTTTTGTAGGTAGGAAAAGTTATCCCTTGTGGACTCTGAAAACGTGTCAAATTCGGCCCAAAACGTCAAAAATCCCACGTCGGCGTCGTGGCGCCCAATCTCAGGGCCACGACGCCGAAAAATCTGCAAGTTTCCGGAAATTTCAGGGGTCGGCGCCCGGCGCTGCTGCCAGTCGCCGCGGCGCCGGTGACGACTTTTTTTCGATTTTTCGTTTCTTGTCCCTTTTTTTGTCCGGACTTCGTTTGATCTCTTCTATACTTTCCGGGACTTCTTAGACTTCAGTTATTGGCCCTTTTGTGTGCAATTCCATCTCAAATAAGCTCATTTTCTCTCATTTTTGTCATTTCTCCATTTCTGACCGCTGTGACACAAAAGAAATGAAAACGACCCTAATACTATACTAAACATCAACAAAATGAGTAAAATACTAACTAAAAATGACTCAAAAATCGTATACAAAATACGCCTAACAAACACCCTCAAACTTAACATTTGCTCGCCCTCGAGTAAAGATCAAAAATAGAAACAAAGACACGAAAGAAAAGAAAATAAAATGACTCAAAGACACTGATCAATCTGCTGCACAATTGCCACTAGAAAAACATGAAGGTTAGTAGGATAATATGCAGGAATATATAGCATGAATTTTTAGCATTCTAAAACTCTTAAGTCAGATATTTCGCAAATTCAATTCAATCATGCTCAATGGAAGTAAGAACACTTAACCTATGCATGTCAATATCAAAATTTTATGGCATGTTTACTTGCTATTCTCTACTAATCATGGATACACATACTAGAGATCTTCAGGACTTTTCAGGGTTGTAATGTAGGCTTAGGCAGGGGTAGGTAAAAATAGGCATTTAGGCTCAACTTACGTACCATAAGCTCTTTTTCTTTCAACTCTTCCCTTTTCTTTTGATTCTCTTTTTAATATCGTACCTGTCTTTTCCCTTCTTTTGTTTCGAGAAAATGTGGTGCATGATGAATAACAGACACTTCCAAACTTAGGCTTTTGCCTATTTATTTTATTTTCATTGGGTTGCATAAATTTGTTCACTCTTTTTTCATCTTTTTTTCAACACTTTTCATTCCAAACATCTCAAGTTTTCACTTATGGCACAAAATATGGAATTATAGGGTGTCAAAGAAAGATCTTATGTTTGGCCAAATGGGATGACTAGGGATACAATTCTAATGTCAAGGATAGACAATGAATGGTAAGAAAGGACTAACAAAGAAATGTCTGGGTCATCTCCCTAACATGTATATCCTAACTATTTCGCCTCAAATAACAAGCAAGCAGACACATAGACTTTATTTTTAACAATGCATAAATTAAGCACAATTACCCCAAATAATTTGATTTCATGAATTATTGGCATATCTAACTTAAGCGTTCAAATTTTCTGCTTCTAATTCCATTACATTATCTCACTTACTTCACTAGGCGTTTCAAGTAACTACAACATGTATGATCATTAAAAAAAATTATGACTCAAAAACACTCAAAATAAATCAAAAAGACTCAAAAACAATAAGACACCCCCCAAACTTAATCGACACATTGTCCCCAATGTGTGAAGACTAAAAATAGGGACAACTTACTGACACAACACAACGGTCATAACGGAGGTCTGAGAAGAAAAATTCTGGAATTTGCACGGACTCTGGCTCTCGGAACTTTCAGCGCCACGACCCTGAGATTCGGCGCCGTGGCGCCCAAAATTCTGAGGGATCTCTGATCTCTTGGCGCCACGGCCCTGATTATGGGCGTCGTGGCACTGATGACGACTTTTTCTTGTTTCAGCGTTTTTGCTTCTTTTTCCTCGGAGTTAGCTTTTAGGCCACCTGTCATCCAACAACACAAGACAAGAACCCAAGACCGTGAGAATGTTCAAGTCAAAATAAAACAACTAAAACAAAAATTTTAAAAACATAATTAATAAACATTGGGTTGCCTCCCAACAAGCGATGTCTTTAACGTCTTTTAGCCGGACACAATTAACATTTACTAGTGCCCGACGACTCCTTCTGCGAACTGCTTGCAATCCGCACAGTTATTGTTGCAGGTCTCACTTTTCCTACAACACCTTTGTCGAACAAGGGCCTCAGATCTAAGATTTATCCCCCAATTCCACAAGACATGTTTGTCTTTTAGGCTCTCTATAATGTAGGGATCAGTGAATCTCCCTACATCTCTCAACTTTTGGGGGTGCCCTTGAGGGTATGGACTTTCTGGTTGAGGGTCAGCAATGACCTTTGGTGTAGTCTTTTCCGCAATAGGGTGGTCATCAGTGACCTCTTCTTTATCTACACACCAACTATCTCTCCAAATTCTTCAACAACTTGTTGTGGTTCAGGTTCCACAATCTGCTCACCATTCATCGTAACTGGGTCACTTGGTGGACTTTCTTGAGGTGTAATGGTTACCATGTCCATCAGTTGCCCGATTTGTGGTTCTCAATTCAGAATCTGTTCCATTGGAGTTTCCAAGTTCTGAAGAGGGGGTCTTACTTCCACCATGAATTGAGTTTGGACGGTTGTGAGTGCCAACAATGTTGCTCTCAATTCGTCTGGCTCCTCGAATGGGGCCCGAATCTGTGGCTGTTGAAATTGCCCTTGAGGATTCTGGCATTGGGTGAGCCTGAGTAAGGCTTCCTGCAACTCGTTCGATCTTTCTGTGGAGCTTGTGTGTTAACTTGCTGTTGATGATTCTGCTGCTATGGATAGTAGTCGTAGTATTGTTGCCCCTGATAGTAGTAGTATTTCATGTGCACTTTTTTTTACCTACAAAATAAGAAAAATAACAAAAAGTGATAGAAAGATGCTCGTAGAACAAGTTAGAAACTTGTTCCTGGAGCAACCAATTAGAAATAAAATAACATAACCAAATATATACAAACCAAATTAGAAATAAGAATAGATAATTCGATATTGAACTACGCCAATCCCCGACAACGACGCCAAAAACTTGTTAGCGATTTATCCACACGCTTAAAACGCAAGTGCACGTATCGTTACAAGTAATATAGTCTAGGTAAGATCGAATATCGTCCTCAGGGACTGGTTTTCAAGTACCGATTATCTATTCTATAGTATCTATTTGGTTAACGTTAATTGGTTTAGAATTTTAGACTAATAATGTAGGAAATTACTAATTATAAAAAGACTTTGATTTAAATCAGTTATGATGGAGAATTAGGGCTTCTAAGATCATCAACTATAAACTATATTCAATCCTTAATGCAACAATAAAAGTTCTTCTTCTATGTTAAGATAACATGTTAACTAAGCCGTTTTATATTTCAGTTAGGATATATAAACACTCAACCCCGATGCAGAACCCTTCTATCTTTCGATGATAGGATTTACCACAAAGGAGGATTAAGAACAATAACCTATTAAACTACACAAGTATCGGGGTACTTTCGTCCACGATTTTAACCTATGTTTATTCAACTATAGCATATTCACAATCTCCCCCTTCGAATCTCGATTAGAAATCATATATGTGATGATAATTAGTGATCAATTAATTACCAAGCAATCAAAGCAATTATTGAATAAATCTCAACTATATAAAGAAGAAAACAAACTAATGCATTAATTCATGAATAAGAGTTTCAAGCGAATCACAAGGAAATCCCTAATAAGTAATTAGCTCCTAACCATAGTCACGCTAAGAACTAATACAATCTACATACATGAACTGAAATAAACAAAGCAAAAGAGAGAGAAAATACTTAAGAACAAGTCTTCAAGCCTTCTAGCATCCAAGAGTTGTGTTGTGGAATATTTACAAGGTGGATGAGTGTAGAATGGTGGTATGAGGAGGTCTGAGGATGATAGATTAATGAGCAGGGTTTTAGGGATTATATAGGTTTTGTAGGTAGAAAAAGTTATCACTTGGACTGAAAACGTGTCAAATTCGGCCCAAAACGTCAAAAATCACGTGTCAGCGTCGTGGCCCTGGGATTGGGCGCCACGGAGCCGAAAAATCTGCAAGTTTCTGGAAATTTCAGGGGTCGGCGCCGCGCCGCCTGTGACGGCCTTTTTTTCGATTTTTCGTTTCTTGTCCCTTTTTTCGTCCGGACTTCGTCTGATCTCTTCTATACTTCCCGAGACTTCAGTTATTGGCCCTTTTGTGTGCAATTCCATCTCAAATAAGCTCATTTCCTCTTCTTTTCGCTATTTCTCCATTTCTGACCGTTGTGACACAAAAGAAAGGAAAACGACCCTAATACTATACTAAACATCAACAAAATGAGTAAAATACTAACTAAAAATGACTCAATAAGCGTATACAAAATACTCCTAACACATGCCGATTTATGGACATCACATGTTGCTAGTTCTCTCGGTCATAAATACTATCTTATCCTACTAGATGACTTTTCTCACTTTGTTTTGTTGTATCCTCTCAAATTTAAATCGGAAGTGTTTGTCAAATTTCTTGAGTTTCGAACATTCATTCAAACACAATTTGAAAAAGGTATAAAATCTTTTCAGTGCGATAATGGTCGTGAATTCAACAACTCTATATTTCACCATTTTTGTACTAATAATGACATGGTTTTTCGCTTCTCCTGCCCTCACACCTCCCCTGAAAACGGTAAAGCTGAAAGAATCATTTGCACCATTAACATTATGATTCGCACTCTATTGATTTATGCCTCCCTACCTCCATCCTTCTGGATCTATGCTGCTAAAATGTCAGAATATGTTCTCAATATTCTCCCAACTAGCACCCTTCACATTATGACCCCTACCGAAATTCTCTATCATAGAGTCCCCTCTTATGAGCATTTCTCGAATATTCGCGTGTTTTGGCACCGCGGCGCTCCAACTCCTTCGAACAGGTTCCTTCCTCACCGTAGACAGCGCCGCAGTCAAGTGCTGCGGCGCCGCGGTGCCAAAACATCAGAGAGGTCTGTCAGTCCTCTAGTGTCGCGACCCTTAATCACGATGCCACGACGCTTTCGACGGCTCCTTCCAGCATTGCAGTTCTTGATCTAGGCACCGCGGTGCCTCCTACGGCGTCAGTCCATCCTTCTCCATATCTAACAAATTCCTCTGCCTTGGAGCCTCCCACTATCCCCACTCACCAAATAGAAACACGTGCAAAACGTGGAATCTTCAAACCCAAAGTCTAATTTAACTTATTTGCCCAAACCATTTCA
The DNA here is from genome assembly GCA_029844215.1 of Przewalskia tangutica. Classification (NCBI taxonomy): domain Eukaryota; kingdom Viridiplantae; phylum Streptophyta; class Magnoliopsida; order Solanales; family Solanaceae; genus Przewalskia; species Przewalskia tangutica. The sequence continues at coordinate 21,514,907 of CM056722.1, forward strand.
CTAATTCCCAAGAATCCTATATTGGCTAAGCAAGACCCTAATTGGGATGCGGCTATGTCTGAGGAATTCAATGCTTTAACTAAATAGCACACATGAAATCTAGTACCTAGACCTGAGGGGGTGAATGTGATTCATTGTCTGTGGCTATTTCGTCACAAATTCAGAGACAGTGGAGATCTTGAGAGGTATAAGGCACGACTTGTGGCTAATGTCACAAATCAGCATGAGGGTATTGATTGTGGTGAGACCTTCAGCCCGGTTGTCAAACCGGCTACCATCCGCACAGATTTGAGCATTGCCATGGGAAAATAATGGTCGATCCATCAGCTTGATGTGAAGAATGCATTCTTACATGGGGATCTGAGAGAGACAGTCTATATGCATCAGCTGCCAGGGTTCACCCATCCAGCAGTTCCTCACTATGTGTGGCGTTTTCGTAAGTCACTATATGGCCTGAAACAGGCCCCCCGTGCGTGGTATGATCGTTTTGTCAGGTATATCTTGCAGATTGAGTTTGTATGCAGCAAGAGTGATACATCACTCTTTATTTTTCATCGAGGTAGTAGTACTGCTTACTTATTACTTTACGTGGATGATATTGTTCTTACTGCCTCCTCCGACGGATTGAAAAATGAGATTATTGTCTTGCTTAAGTCCGAATTTGTAATGACTAATTTGGGAAAGATGAGTTACTTTTTGGGGATATCAGTGACCAGGTCTGTCAATCACATGTTCTTGTGTCAGCGTAAGTATGCAGAGGAGATCGTGTACAGGGCTAAGATGACGAATTGCAAAGTTTCACCTACTCCAGTTGATTCGAAATCTAAGCTCAGTGCCATGGATGGTGCTCCAGTCTCTGATCCTGCTCTGTATAGGAGCCTTGCAGGTGCACTCCAGTATCTCACATTCACCAGGCCAGACATAGCTTATGTTGTTCAGCAGGTGTGCTTATTCATGCATGCCCCCACAGAGTCTCATTTCACTACTCTTAAGTGTATCATTCGATACATTAAGGACACTCTTGATTATGGTTTGCACCTATACCCATCTGCACCTAACATGTTGCTTTCATATACAGATACAGATTGGGCAGGGTGTCCGGACACGCGACGCTCCACCTCCGGCTTTTGTGTTTTTTTAGGGGATAATCTGATTTCTTGATGCGCGGCGACATGCTACCTATCTCACTCGGTCTGAAATTTGAGTATAGAGGCTTTGCAAATGTAGTAGCTGAGATTTGTTGGCTCAGAAATTTATTGTTAGAACTTCAGTGTCCTTTGCGTCAGACATCAATTGTGTACTGTGATAACATCTCTGCCATCTATCTGTCTCATAATCCGGTTTAACATCAGCGAACCAAGCACATTGAGATAGATCTACACTTTGTTCGTGAGAAAGTTGCACTAGGCCATGTCAGAGTGTTACATGTTCCATCATCCTATCAATATGCAGATATATTTACAAAAAGACTTCCCAGACAATTATTTCTTGACTTCAGATCCTGTCTCAGCGTCCAGCCTCCTCCCGCTCCGACTGAGGGGGTGTGTAAACATGTATATTATAGAAACAATTGTATCCCTACTCATAATTAAAATATTTCCATATATTGTGTAAATATAATTATGGTAAGACTAAGATTCCTCTTTTGTATAGGATTAAAATTTCTATTGTATAAGATATGAATATTGTACTCTATATATACTTTGATATTAATGAGAAGACTCCCTAAGGAAGATTAATATCATCTTGCATATTTTAAATTATTTTTCAAGTTCATTAAAAAATATGAACTAATTAATATAGTTATCTTGGTAAATTATGCACATCAATGATGGACAAATAAAAGTGAACGGAGAAAGTAGGTTAATCGAGTTGAGTGTTTGTGGTGGGATGAATGCGGAATATCGGGTAAAGTGGGAAAATAAAGTTGAATGCAGGAGTGGGGTGCAAGGTGCAAAGGTAGGGGAAAACACTTGGGTGGCGTACATGCAAGATAATAGAAGGGACCCATAAGGAGGCTAATGGAACTTAGTATAAGCCACATCTACATTTCCCAGAAATGAACTAAGGCTTTTTCTGGCTCTGAATTCTAGTTAGTTAATAAATGGCATTGGCATCAATGAATGAATTATCGGTGATCAAATGATATTGATGAATTCTTTGTTTTGCTACCAAGAAAATTGTTGATCCCAAAGTGATCCTGACAGTGTTGGAGTAATTATTTAACCATCCAAGTACAACTAATTAATATATTATGAATGCATCTGCATGATTAAAGGGTGAACCTACTTTCACAAGCCAAGTTCATTATACATAGTCCGTTTCTGGCCTAGGCCCACACAATTTTATCTTTGAGCTAATATCGTGCCAAGGTGAGGGAGAGGAGGGCCCGCGACTTAGATTACGTGAGGTGGATCAAGGACGAAGACGAAAAAGTACTGGTGGAGGACGCGCATATTAGACAGATGTGACAATCTTACTTCCATAAACTTTTTTTGATGCAGCCCAGTGCACTAAGCTTCCGCTATGTGCGGGATCCGGAGAAGGGTCGGTCCACAAGGGTCTATTGTAATGAAAAAGGAGATAGAGACATTGTGTTGGGAGATCTGGAGCAATCTGGTAGGTACCAGGACTTTGGGTATCGTAGAAGCATCAAGATTGAGGAGGTTAAGGGTGTTGTTCGCAGGATGCGCGGGGGACGAGCGGTCGGTCCGGATGAGATTTCAGTTGAATTTTGAAAGAGCATATGCAGGACAGGCTTGTAGTGGCTGGCTGAGTTATTGAACGTCATTTTTAAGACAGTCAGAATGCCTGAAGAATGGAGGTGGAGTACAATGATTCATTTGTACAAGAACAAAGGTGATATCTATAGTTGCAACAACTATAGGTGTATCAAGCTGCTGAGCTACATTACGAAATTTTGAGAAAGGGTCGTGGAGATGATGGTGAGAAGAGACATGTCTATTTTCGAGAACTAGTTTGGATTCATGTCGGGGCTTTCGCCTACAGAAGTCATTCATATTATTAAGAGGTTGGTGGAGCTGTATATGAAGATGAAGAGAGACTTACATATGATTTTCATTGACCTCGAGAAGGCATAAGATAAAGTCCCTAGGGAGGTTCTTTGGAGATGTTTGGAGGCTAAAGGTCTACTTGTGGCGTACACTAGGGCGATTACGAATATATATGATGGAGCTAAAACCAGGGTACGGACAGTGGGAGGAGACTCAAAGCACTTTCTTATGATGATGGCGCTGCACCAGAGATCAACTCTTAGCCCATTCTTATTTGCCTTGGTGATGAATGTACTGACGCGATAAATCTAAGGGGAGGTGTCATGGTGTATGTTATTCGCAGACGACATAGTCCTGATTGATGAGACTCGCAGCGGGATGAACGCTAAGCTGGAGGTTTGGAGACAGACTTTGAAATCTAAAGGTTTCAAGCTGAGTAGGACTAAGACTGAATACTTGGAGTTCAAGTTCAACAACAGGAGCGATCGTGAGACAAATGTGAATGTGAGGCTTGAGGCTCAGGTCATTCTAAAGAAAGGAAGCTTCAAGTACCTCAGGTATATCATCCAAGGGAATGGAGAGTTTGATGACGATGCCACACACCGTATTGGGGCAGAGTGAATGAAATTGAGGCTTGCATCTAGAGTCATGTGCGACAAAAAGGTGCCACCAAAATTAAAAGACAAGTTTTATAGGGTGGTGGTTAGTCCGACTATGTTGTATGGGGTGGAGTGTTGGTCAGTCAAGACATCGCACACCCAAATGATGAGAATAACGGAGATGAGGATGCTCAGATGGATGTGTGGGCATACGAGGAGGGACATGATTAGAAATGATGATATCCGGGGCAAAGTGGGAGTGATCTCGATGGAAGACAAGATGCAGAAAGTGAAGTTGATATGGTTTGAACATGTGCGAAGGAGAGACATAAATGTCCCAGTGCGGAGGAGTGAGAGGTTGGCTATGGATGGGTTCATAATGGATAGAGGTAGGCCGAAGAAATATTGGGGAGATGTGATTAGACGAGATATGGAGCAGACGCAACTTACTAAGGACATGACCTTAAATAAGAGGTTGTGGATGACACATATTAGGGTAGAAGGGTAGTAGGTAGTCGATCGTAGTCTTACTTACACTTACAAACTGATAGTTGTGGTGTTATTATTGTAGGCATGCTTCACATATCATACAAATAAGCGTAGTATTGCTTTATAGTCTTTTCTAGTTTTATTTCTTCTGTTATGCGTTCTTTAATGTACTTGGTTTATCTTATTTATCTGCGTTAGTTACTGCTCTTTCAGGATGAGATATCATGGCATATTCGCGTTTGTTATCAGCATTTTCTTACTACTTAATGCTTTAATTTTTTGACTAGGTCTGACTATTTTTTGCTTTTCTTGTCTTGAGTCGAGAGTCTCTCGAAAACAGTCGCTCCATCTACCAAGGTAGAGGTAAGATCTGCGTACATTCTACCCTCCTCAGACCCCACATTGTGGGATTTTACTGGTTATGTTGTTGTTATATCGTATTGAGCCTGTTAAAATAAGCCCATCATGGGCTGATCTGTCCAAAGGCCCAGCACGGGCAGTGGTGGGGTTTTTGTATATGTTTTGTATAACTTCCATATTAGTCTTCCACCTTAATTAGAATTGTAACATTACCATAAATGTATAATTATTCTTCATATAGAATAGAGATTTAGGTGTAAAGTAGAAATATAATTCTCATATTATAACTTGTATATATATATATGTCTTTCATTAATAAGAATAATCAAGAGATTAATTCTTTCAGAGTCAAAAGTGTGCTTATCGTATGAACTTGAATTTCTTTTTTCTTTTTTTTTAATTTTACCCAACTCAATTGAGTGGGATTTTTCATTACTCACGATAATCAAACTTTACACACAGAAGGAAGGGGTTAATTCAAACCCTCCACCTACATTATTGGAACAGATTCCAATTAGGATAGTAGGATTTTCACGTAAGTTCTCAAAAATATTTTAACTGATGGGGCAAACATCAGCCCCAATAACAAAGTTCGTAGTTCAGGGAACATCAAAACCATATTTTCTTTCCATATCCCTGTCTAAATAAAAAATGTTGTGCAGTATTCTCCTTCTGAAAGAGGAAAGTTGTGCCCTATATATCCATGTTGAGTTCACCTCCGTTTCTCTGGGAATTTGAGCTGTAGTTTCAAACCATTCGGTGACTGAACAAGAAACACCATAATTGGCTAACCTATCTGCAACCTTATTATCTTCCCTGCAGGCTTCAGCAGTGTTGAACTTTGTATTCATCAAAAGATTGTAGCAAATTCTTGATTTCATTGATAGTATCAACCAAATTACAAGTTGGAGAAGCTCTATTCATTATCCAGTTTATAACAAGCAAGCAAAGAGTCACTATCAATTATAATATTCTTAAAGTCATGGTATACAATAGTAATTGGTTTATATACATGATATATCTCTATACAATATTATTTTCATTAATGTAATTGGTTTATATAGTGAATATTCATCTCAATATGTTTAATGCGCTGATGTTGGACTGGATTCTCAGAGAGATATATCGCACTAACATTATCGCAGTAGACCATGGTAGCTTTCCGAATCGGAAAATGAAGCTCTAAGAGAAGGTTACGCAACCAACAGGACTCAGACACCACATTGGTCACCCCTCGATATTCGGCTTCCGCACTGGAATGCGACAAAGTAGCATGTCGTTTAGCCGACCAAGATACCAAGTTATCACCAAGAAACATACAATAATCAGAAGTCGAATGCCTGATATTTGGATATCCACCCCAATTAGCATCTGTATAAGACATGAGAGTAGATACAGATGATGGATATAAGTGTAAACAATAATCATGAGTGCCCTGAATGTAACACACAATGCGTTTGAGAGCGTGCACGTGTTCTTCCCTCGGATCATGCATAATAAACACAGCTGATGTACTGCATAAGTAATATCGGACCTCGTAAACGTAAGACACTGAAGAGCCCCCGCAAGACTATGATAGTGGGAGGAATCATCGTAAGGTGTGCTAGAAGTAGCACTCAGCTTCAGTTTAATGTCAACCGGAGTAGGAGATGACTTACAGGATGACATGACAGCCCGTTCAATAATTTTTGTTGCATACTTCCTCTGGGACAAAAATAGACCACATGCATGACGAGTTACAGCTATACAAAAAAATTAACTAAAATGCCCCAAGTATTTCATAGCAAATTCGGAGATGGGAAGAGAGATATGATAGACTTGCGCAGTTTATCAGAAGAAGCATGTAATATAATATCATCCACATATAACAAAATGTATGCCAGAGAAGAACCGCGATGGTAGATGAACAAAGAATGATCAGACCTACTATGAGAAAATCCAAGAGTAGACATATAATCTGCAAACTTTTGTACCAGGCCAGAGGAGCCTGTTTGAGCTCATATAAGGACTTCCTCAGCAAGCACACATGGTTTGGATGATCGGGGTCCCTGAAACCCAAGGGCTGATGCATGTATATAATATCCTTGAGTTCGCCGTGCAAGAACATATTTTTTATGTTTAGCTGATGAATGTGTCATGTTTTTGAGAGTGCTAGATTGTGAATAATGCGAATAGTTGCTGGTTTGACCACCAGATTGAATGTCTCGTCACAGTCCACACCAACCTATTGAGTTTTGTCATCACCTACAAGACGGGACTTATGCCTCTCAAAACAACCATCAGTTTTTCCGTGTGAGTAAAATCCTCATAGAATGAATTACATTGACACCAGGCTGACGAAAAATTAGCTCTCGCATCTTATTTTCAATAAGAGCATTATATTAATCATTCATGACCATTTTTCAATTCGGGTCACGAAGGGTAGACACGTGGTTATGTGATAGGGGTGATTTAGTGTCATTAGAGTTGAGATTAAATTGTCGTTTTAGTCTAAAAATACCCCGTTGGCTACGAATAATGGGCCCTTGACCCGGAATAGAATTGGGCTAGAGCTGGGTCATTGTGGTGTTCTCGGTACCGTTCTGGGTTGGAAGAAGCTGGGTCGGCTGGAGTGTGGGCGTGTTTGGGCCAAAAAGCAGTGGGCCTGCTGGCAGAATTGGACACGGGTGTGTGGCATTTGGGCCAGCAGGTAGTAGGCCTGCTGGTTGGGATTCGGGGGCGAAGGGAAATGACCAGCAGACATTGGGCCTACTGGCATAGTGTGAGGATGGGCGGTGTTTGGCCCGGCATGCAGTGGGCCTACCGATGTCTACTGGTTCAAAAGTTGAGGTGTGGGCCGGATCAAATGGTGGGTCACATATGGAGAGAGCCCATCATCCAAAATATTATAAGAATTGGACGGGATTATGCAACTTAGCAAACGGAAATTGGGTTTCATAAAAAATGACATGGTAACTAATTATGATTTTATTAGAGGATAAATCATAACATTTGTAGCCACGATGATTAGACGGATAACCCAAAAAAACACGCGGTAGAGCGGACTTAAAGTTTGTTTATGGTAAAAGAGGGGAATAAAGGATAGCATAAACACAAAAATACCCTAAGATGAGAATACGAGGGTCTTTTTGATAAAGAATTTAAGTGAAGATTGATATGTTAATCGTTTGATAAGGAGTATGTTAAGGAGGTACATTGCTATTTACAATGCATGATGCCAAAAGGAGGTGGTAATGATGCATGAACTAGTAGTGTACGAATAATATTATTAATGGTGCGGATTTTTCTTTCGACTTTCTCATTTTGTGATGACGTATATGGATATGAAAAACAAAAAGATATACCATTAACCTTACAAAATTCTCTAAATGACCCATTATCAAATTCCATTTCATTATCACATTGAATATTCTTAATTTCTCATTCAAATTGTGTACAGATAAATGCTCTAAATGATAGGAATGTGAAAAAAAACTGAGACTTTTTAGATAACATAAACGTCCACAAAAAAATTGAATAATCATTCAAAAATAACACATAATAACGGTGACCAGTGGAGCTTAAAATGGAAGATGTCCAAAGATCACTATAAATAATATAAAATGACAATAAAGTACTAAAATTGAAAGCCACAAACGATAATTTAACATGTTTCTCAAGCGGACAAGAAGGACAAACATTAGTGCAACAATCACAATTACACTCAATAAATTTATTATTTTTAAGGGAGGAAAACACAGACACTCTCGAATGACCCAAATGCGCATGTCATAATGAAGGTGCTAAAGCGGTAAACATTGACGGTGTGGATTGTTTAGTGGTGATGGTAATGGGATAGAGCTCGCTCGACTATCACATCTTATTAGAGGTATCCCCGTCTAGAAATCCTTACAGAAAATCTAAAAGGGTCAAAGTCAACAGAAACCGAGTTATCAGTTGTAAATGTTTTAACAGACACAAATTTTTAATTAAGTGAGGAGTATGAAGGATATTTTTTAGGGCTAAAGGTGAGTTCGGGGGAGACAATTTAGTGTGATCTTAACCACGAATTCGAATTGAATTACCATATCATTATCAATAATTATGCCACAATTACTCTCAAATTGAAATAAGATGAGACCTGGTATGGACGTCATGTGAGAAGTAGCACTGGTGCCCATATATCAATTTACATATGGAGGATTTAGTCCAAATGTATGCATCGTTGTCTCGATATCCGTAAGGCTCGAGAACAACTTCTTGGACGCCGAGGCCGGCGAGAGGCCAAACAAGTCGAGTTCTTTGCCCAAGACAAATTATTTTGAGGCCGAGGTTGGCCTTGCTGCTGCCTCTGTTGTACAATGGGCCTGACCTAGTTTGATCCTAGAAACGGGCAAGGCGACATGGGCCACTGCCAATTGGCCCAAGGCAAGCCCAGGCGGCTACCAGTGACCCAAGCTGCTACGAGGTTCGATGGCCTCCGCATTGGCCGCCACTATCGGCTCCTCATCCGTCACTGCGCGCGCGCGATCTTGTGATAAGATGCACACACTTTAAATGCAAGTGCACGTTATCGTGACAAGTAGTATAGTCTTGATAAGACCGAATATCGTCCTCAAGGATTAGGGTTCAATTACCAACTATCTATTTTTTGGTATCTATTTGGTAAATTGATCTTTGGATTTGTTGTTTATAACTAAGAATTATAAAAGCTATTTAAATATAAAGGTTTACTTCAGTTGTGATGAGAATAGGGCTTCCACGTCTCCTCACTATCCGCTTATGCTACTTATTAATGCAATAACTTAGTGCTTCTTCTTTTGGAGAAGCGGAGTTCACTAAATCGTTTTATATTCCCGTTAGGGTTATATAAACACTCAACCCCAGTATTGCACCTTACCTACCTTTCGGTGATAAGGATAACTCTATAGGAAGATTAAGAACAAGAACCTAGTTAACCAATCGCACAATGCGCAAAATTAGGGTTTTAAGCCTCTCTCATTAACGCTTACATAAATTGAGGTATTTTCATCCTCAATCCAAGAATTCCTACCCAACTTACAAGATATTCACAATCCCCCTTTGAATCGATTAGAAATCATATAGTGATAATTAGTTGTCAATTAATTACCAAGAATTCAACTCGATTATTGGATAGATCTCATAATAAGAAAAATAACCATAAGCGTGCATTAATTTATAACATAAGTTTCTAGCAATTCAACATGGAAAGCCTATAAGAGAATTAGTTCCTAGTCATTGACATGACAGAACTAATTCAAAGTTCATCATACAAAAGCAAATAAAGAACAAGAAAGGAAAAGAAATTACTAAACTAATGGTATCGATCTCAAGCAAAAGTCTTGTGTTGTGCGAAGGAACCCTTAAAAGCGCCTAGGGTTCTCCTTTTATAGTGAAAACCGCCTCCTCTTTTCCTTGAGCTGGCCGAAATTTCGTCAAAAATCCTAATTTTTCCGCGTCGGCGCCGCGCCTGACAGTGCCCGCGGCCCGGAAGTTCTGTCCGTCGGGTGTTTTGGCGCGCGGCCCGATATCTGCATGCGAGCGCGCGCTGGAACTCATGTAGCTTCTCGGATGTTTAGGCGCCGCGGCCCTGCATCTGGCATGCGAGCGCGCGCTGGATCTTCTGCGATCTCTACGAATAGTGGCGCCAGCCTAACAGCTGCGAGGCGCCCGCGTGTGGATCTTCGATCTCTCACGAATAGTGGCGCCGCGCCTGCTCGCAGGAGGCCGCGGCCAGTGCAGATTTTACCCTCGTTCGCCACTTTCTCTGTTTCCAGCTCTGGCATCTCCTCTTTTGCCCTCTTTTTGCTCCTTTTCCGCCATTTGACCATTTTAACCACTTTGACTCAAAAGAACGAAAAACTATCCTAATACGACACTTATATGTGCAAAATGGGACAAAAGATTAACTAAAACTGGCTCAAAAGGTGTATATAAAATACACCGATCAAATACCCCCAAACTTACCCTTTGCTCGCCCTCGAGCAAAGATAGAAAGAAATAAAATAAAAGACTCAAAGAAACGAAAAATAAAAGACTCACTGTCATTGATCACTTTTGTTGCATTAGTGTTAACTAGAAAAACATGAAGGTTAGCAAAATAATATGCAGGAACATATAGCATGAAATTTCGGCACACTAAACACATGAAGCTAAATATTTCGCAAACTCATATTCATCATGCTTAATGGAAATCAATATACTAAATCATGCATATAAATTCAAGAATTCCTATGGGATGCTTACTTGCTATTCTCCACTAATTCTGGATATGCATAAAAGAGATCTTCAGGACTTTAAGGGTTGTAATGTAGGCTTAGGTAGGGGTTGGTAAAAATAGGCATTTTAGGCTCATTTCGTGTACAATAAGCTCCTTAGCTTTTCAATATTTCCCTTTTTCTTTTTGTTCTTTTCTTCATTTCGATTCTATCTTTCCCCTCTTTTGTTTTGGGAGAGTGAAGTATCTAATAATGACAAGCACCCCCAAACTTAGGCTTTTGCCTATTCTTATTACTTTTGTATTGGGGTCTGTGAGACTTATTCACTTTTTTTGTCTCTTTTTTTAACACAATGTATTCCACTATTTCATATTTTCACTTATGGTACAATTTGTGGGAATATAGGGTGTCAAAGAAGAAGTTTCAAATTTAGGCTCAATGGGGCTGACTAGGGATATTTTTAAAGTACGGGATAGAAAAGAATGGTAAGAATTGGCTATCAAAGAAATGTCTGAGTCATCTCCCTAGCATGCATATCCTAACTATTTCGCCTCAAATAGCAAGCAATCATAACACATAAGTATTTATCATTTAGCATGCATAACTCAAAGAAACTCGAATAGGCAGTTACGTGAGTTTTTGGCATATCTAACTTAGGTGTTTAGATAGTTGTTTCAATTCCTTTACATTATTCCACCTTACTTCACTAGGTGTTTCTAGCAACTACAGCATACATGATCTTTGACAGACAATTATGACTCAAAAAAGGAAAAAAATTTGGTGACTCAAAATAAACATAAAAACAATCAAAAAGACTTAAGTAAAACATAACATGACACAAAGAAAATAAAACACAAATAAAACACCCCCAAACTTAAATCACACATTGTCCCCAATGTGTGTAGACTCAAAGACAGTAAAAGAAATAAGACACTTACAAACTTTGGCTAAAATGGTGGTGGTGGCGGTGGATAATGCATCGACCATTGGTTGAACAAGGAACTCAACTCGTTGATTTGTTGCCTTGTTTCTTTGCGCCTTGTACCATCATGTGTCCAAGGTGCATCATCCTCATCTGATTTTGATTGAATTGGTCCATTGTGGTCGTTGTAGGTTCTGCTCACGTAGTTGGCGGTGGCTAGGTCTGCCTCATTGAGCCCTATTTCGTGCTCATCTTCGTCCATGGCGGCCTCTGCTGCTGCTTCTTGCTGGTTGTACTCTCGTCTCATTTCTTTGGGGGCTTGGGTCGGGAAAGAGTGCACTATCCCATGGGACACGGACGGTTGGTTTCTCTCATGAGTGTCGGTGGGTAGTTTTGGGACCGCTCGTGTGACATAGCTTGGTGATAATCGAGTCATGTCCCAATCCTTTGTTGTTACCAACTTTGCTGATTTCCTCAATGCTCTGCACTATTTCTTTCCCACATCAATCGCCAACCCGCCATAATTCCATATATCGGTTTAATCCTATCCTCCGCACTCTGGTGAAGTGCGTGGATGGAATCGTCTTGGCGAAATATAGCCAACCTTTGGCTACTTTGTTGAATTGCTTTGTTGATTGCTTTTGACCCATTTCTTCCAATATCAAAAACAGCCCGATGGTAGCTCACGGTGTCTGCAACGGCATTCCAGTCGATGTGGTCAATGCTTCTAGACCATGTTATAAAGTGATTCCAATCACTTCTTTCTTCAACATCAATTGTTTTCAATTGTATATTTATATCCTCTGCTGTCACAGACACATAACGTCCCCTTACAAAGCATCCCCTTTCCACCTTCTCCGGAAAATTGGCATAACATTCACACACTATTGTTGTGTTTACTGGTGCTATCTTCTCCGGATTCACAAATTTCCTCCACTCCCTTAACTCAATCATCGCCCGAATGGGCTCATAAACAACTTCTTCCCCATATGACTCCCTCTGGTAGTCCATTCCCTTCTCGGTATTAAAGTGCAGTATCGCTTTTTGTATCTTTGGTAGGCTTGGTAGCTCACAAACCTATTTTCATCGTATTGTGGGGTTGGGGTGGATGTGGAGCCTCTTCTTTTCTGGTGGCCATGGTTAAAAGCAGTTTACGGAGCTTACAATTTAGTGGCACAAATGTTTCCTACACAATTGACAACTAGCGTGAACACAACACCCCCAAACTTCAACTTTTCTACCCAATACCACACTCATTTTCTACTCTTTTCTCTAAACTTCACAATCAACTTTTGGTACCCAATTACTTCAACTATAATACTCCTTCAAACTACTACCTCCGTGACTTGATGAGATTCAAACAGAAAAGATTACCTTTTTAATGAAACTTCAAGCTTGTTCTTGTTTCATTGGTGGTTTGAGGCTATGGAATGGAGCTTTGTTGGTTGAGATGGCTAAGGGTTTTGGGAATTTAATAGTTTAGGTTGTGGTTGGGTTGGATTTTGTGGAGGATTTGTGGGCAAAGTTCTGGAATTTCGTGGGTTTTTGGAGAGGGAAGGTTAGGTTTTTGAATTTGGAATTGGGAAAATCTGATTTTGGGCGTTTTTAAGTTTAGTTCCCAGCCCAGTGTGGCTGATCATTGCGCTTCTTGGGACTTTCTGCGGCCTACTGCTGGCGCGCGCGGCTAAACTTCGGCAAACTTTCTGGAATTCTACCGCGGCCTGCTCGCAGGAGCCGCGACGCAAACTTCAGATGCTGTTCGATTCTTTTTAGCGCGTGGCCAGCGCCACTGCTCACTGCACATCAATCACAAAGACAAACACAAGACCCCAAGACCGTGAGATCGTTTAGACAAAATAAAATAAACTAAAGATGAAATTAAAATAACATAATTGAAAACATTGGGTTGCCTCCCAACAATGTTGTCTTTACGTCTTTTAGCGGACGCAATTAACCTTTCAGAGTGCCCATTGGATCCTTCTCGAATCTTGCAATCCGCGAGTTATTGTTGTAGGTCTCAATTTCCCTACGACCGTTTGTTCAAACAAGAGCCTTACATATCCAATTATCCCCAAGTAGGCTTGTCTTTTATACTTTCTATAATGTAGGAATCAGTGAACTTCTCTACATCTCTCAACTCTGGGGTACCCTTGATGGTATGGGCTTCCTAATCGGGAATCACTGTGATAGCTAGTGGTGTTTCTTCCGTAATAGGTGCAAGAAAAGAATTTCCACAGAATCGAAGGTAAATAATTGGATCTCTGCAATCTTTTCCTTCTCTACACCAACTATCTCACCGCATTCCTCAATAGTTGGGTGTGGTTCGCTCCTCAATTTGTTGTTCATTGTTCAAAATCACCTCGATTTACGGGTTCGGGCGCGGCCACGCTCTTTGGCGTCGCGGCGCTCACTCTCTCTGTTGTCTCGGAATCTTGGCCGCGGCCGCCATCGGCGCGGCCACTGCTGCTGCTGCGAACTCTCTATCTCCCCTGATTCGGCATCCTTCAGTCAATTGCACGACATTGTGTTTCTCATTGCCTACCCAGTGCAGATTGCTCTTCTTGCGTTTATTTGTTGAATATGATCGCGAGTTACGCTATTTGCGTTTCCAACTTCTTCATGGTCATTCGTTTCGTACATGAATCGATTTTGGTACCTCGTGAGACCGAGTATAACCTCTCGCATTCCTCTCTCTTCTACATGGTTGGAGCTCGATCATATTGTGATGAAATCCATGTCTTAAGGATCCACGAGATGAATCAAAACCAACAACGAATCACTAAGACACTTGTTTTTTTTTTTCAAAAGAAAATAAAATAAATAATTTAAAGAAACGAAAATAAAAACCAAATTAGAAATTAAAAATAGATAAATTTGATATTGAACTATGCCTAATCCCCGGCAACGGCGCCAAAAACTTGATGCGCGGTAAGATGCACACACTTTAAACGCAAGTGCACGTTATCGTGACAAGTAGTATAATCTTGATAAGACCGAATATCGTCCTCAAGGATTAGGGTTCAATTACCAACTATCTATTTTTTGGTATCTATTTGGTAAATTGATCTTTGGATTTGTTGTTTATAACTAAGAATTATAAAAGCTATTTAAATATAAAGGTTTACTTCAGTTGTGATGAGAATAGGGCTTCCACGTCTCCTCACTATCCGCTTATGCTACTTATTAATGCAATAACTTATGGTCTTCTTCTTTTGGAGAAAGCAGGTTCACTAAATCGTTTTATACTCCCGTTAGGGTTATATAAACACTCAACCCCAGTATTGCACCTTACCTACCTTTCGGTGATAAGGATAACTCTATAGGAGGATTAAGAACAAGAACCTAGTTAACCGTCACGCACAATGCGCAAAATTAGGGTTTTTAAGCCTCTCATTAACGCTACATAAATAATTGAGGTATTTTCATCCTCAATTCAAGAATGTCTACCCAACTTACATCATATTCACAATCCCCCCCTTTCGGAATCTGATTAGAAATCATATAGTGATAATTAGTTGTCAATTAATTACCAAGAATTCAACTCAATTATTGGATAGATCTCACAATAAGAAAAATAACCATAAGCATGCATTAATTTATAACATAAGTTTCTAGCAATTCAACATGGAAAGCCCTATAAGAGAATTAGTTCCTAGTCATTGACATGACAATAACTAATTCAAAGTTCATCATACAAAACTGAAATAAAGAACAAGAAAGGGAAAAGAAATTACTAAACTAATGGTATCCAATCTCCAAGCAAAAGTCTTGTGTTGTGCAAGAAGGGGAACCCTTAAAAACTGCCTAGGGTTCTCCTTTTATAAATTTGAAAACCGCCTCCTCTTTTCCTTGAGCTGACCTGAATTTCGTCAAAAGACCTAATTTTCAGCGTCGGCGCCGCGCCTGCAGACAGCGCGCGGCCGGAAGTTCTGTCCGTCGGGTGTTTTGGCGCGCGGCCCGATATCTGGCATGCGAGCGCGCGGCTGGAACTCTGTAGCTTCTCGGATGTTTAGCGCGCGGCCTGCGTCTGGCATGCGAGGCGCGCGCTGGATCTTCTGCGACCTCTCGAATAGTGGGCGCGCGACCTCAGCTGCGAGGCGCGCGGCTGGTCTGGATTTTACCCTCGTTCGCCACTTTCTCTGTTTCCAGCTCTGACATCTCCTCTTTTGCCCTCTTTTTGCTTCTTTTCCGCCATTTGGCCATTTTAACCACTTTGACTCAAAAGAACGAAAAACTATCCTAATACGACACTTATATGTGCAAAATGGGACAAAAGATTAACTAAAACTGACTCAAAAAGTGTATATAAAATACACCGATCAGCCACCACCACGTATGCCACCACAATTTTTCTACGGTTTTGACCATAATTTTTAGAGAATGATTGAGAGTCATCATTTTCGCGGGATGTAGCCACCATCATGGCGGAATTGGCTTCGGTAGCTGTCTTTTTAGCCAATCATGCTTCTTCTAAAGTGAGCATGGAACGTGTTTGGTAGAATGGTGTGAGAGGATTGCTTTGACGAAAAAGAATTCCAACCCCATTATATGCCTCTGAGAGGCCTGCAACCATCTGAAGAACGAGACGCTCATTCGTGACGGGCGCACAACCGTTCTTGAGTTGATTCGACAAGTCCTTGAGCCGTGACAATAGGTTGTGTGGGAGAATTCTTGATCAAGGGTCACGACATGGAAATTTTTGTTATCTTGGAATATATCACGCAACCTATTCCAAGCTTTCATTGTTGTGGCATTGGGTTCGATGATTGTCTATATAAGGCCCGTATAGGTAGTGGAATAAATCCATTGGAGCATCATAGCATCAAAAGTTGCCCACAACTCTATTTCATCATCGGTGGAAGGCACTTTCTCCTTGTCTTTTTCCGGTTTGATGATGTGATGGAGAACTCTATGAGACATTGCGTGAATTTTAAAAAGTTCTGCCCACGTAGCGTACCGGACGTTCTCCATTTCAAGAACAATAGGAATTTTGTTTTTTATGTTGGAGACTGTAAGGGCGGGATGAAAGATATACTTTGTGTTAGACATGATTGAGGAACAATATGAGAATTAGTGTTTCGAAAAAGAAAAAAAAAGGAGGTGGCGGCCGAAGTGTGTCTGCCGAAGGAATAGGGCGGTGGAAGGGTTTGTGGAGAAGGAAAAATTTGCCCTAGACTGCTGATACCATGAAAGAGAATAATCTCTTGATTATTTTTATTAATGTAATTGGTTTATATACATGATATACAATAGTAAACCTAGTCTATAATTATGGAAATTAAATATATATTTTTTTAATACAAAAGATTACTACCATAATTACATATGTGCAAGATCTCTAATAATATGACAGGAATATACGATGTATATTCTATTAGCTTTCATTTTAGATACCAAATAGATTGTTAAAGTAATTCCAAACAATTGAGCGACAGATGTTCTTCAAGTTCTTGGTTGGAAATGGCGCAGCATGAACATTTTGAAGGTAATGCAACCCCAAATCTGTATATGTTAGTATCCATAACAATTTTGTTTTTTAACACCCTCTATGTCAAGAATGATATTTTAAGAGGTTCCTTCTTGTGACATAGCATATTATTGACTAGTGATTGAGTTTGTCATTTCCTTACAACATTCCAAGTAGAGCTACAGCTAAATCTTGTAGGGATTTGTTGGGTTCGTAAATCAAATAATAAGAACAACGGAAGTTTAAATTTCTTACCAACAACAATCCTGGTATGGCTTATACGATAATCATGTTGTATGTTCAAAACATAATAAAAAAAAACTTACAGGTTTTCATACGCGGGATTCAATACTAAGGTATTCACGTGATTTGTTTCCTCGATTGCAAGATCTAACTCCAGTGTATTTCCTATTCAAGAAAGTTAGGAAATCTTGCTTTAGAAACTGAGAAAGTATTTTCTGTAACCTCGTAATTATGAGGTATGTGTTGTATATATAGGAGTTCAGGACAAAACTTAAACAGATATAAAACAGGAAAATTGGGCCCATGTTAATGTTCAGTGGACCAGCCCAGCTAGTCCACTTCATACGCCCAAAGTAGACGACCAATCTCCAATTTTGGGCCAGTATTTCTGGCCCAATTGCTTCCTTATATTTGTCTGAATACCCATATAATATATCCAACATATTAATTAAATCCGAAATTCAATTTGACTTAATTAAATATTTTCTATCAAATAAAAATATTTCATAATTATTATAAATTAAATATTTCGATTCTCAATCGAATATTTAATACTTTCTCAATACACTCTTAGATCGAAGAAACAATCGCATATAGTGTGACCCTATATGCCTTCACATATCGACATTAATCTAATTAAGGTCCATACGAAACTCTTAGACTGCATCATATGACGATGTGAAGTACGTTTACATGAATCTAGCAAAGTTAACCTTTATGCGGAACTATAAATTTCTTTCATTCGCGACACACTCGATTAAGCTTAGGATTTGTCAAGTTTCTATCCAAATTGTTTAATCACTTTATCTCACATTTATTAGTTGACAACTAGACCATATTCTAAATATGTCTCTTGCACTGGCCAGTGACTTTAGTCAACCTAATAACATTGAGAAGTTGAGTGCTCTCTCGAATTTTCAATGGATGAATGAATCATATTCTTGGCTTAACTACCACCTTGATTTACTTATCCGATGCACCCAACACAAGTCGTATCTTATTCAGAAGAATAAGGAGTTTAAGATTAGAACTTGATCAAAGTACATCATTCTGTAAACAATGTGCGTATTGACCTCAAGTCAAAGGACCTTTATATTTCACATGCCGATAACACTATAGACATGTACAATAAATAATTTATCGGCAATGTATACCAATACTTCTCCAAAGTATCCATGTGTCCATCACGAGTAACTATTACTCGTAGTTGTGAGACATACTACATTCTCCAAGAATGTGATGCAGATCACGTGTCGACTTATAGCATATCATCGATATTCCATTCTCGATGATCATTAGTCGAGACTATTTTGAGAGTTACGTTCTATCATTAATATCTCACTCTATTAATGACAACGTAAACTGAAGGGATGCACAAATATGAATAATTGCAAACAATCAAATAATAATTCAATAATTGCAAATGCCATAAATAATAATCTCATTAATAATACGATTGTGTTCAAGTACATATTTGTCTCTAATAAAGATTGTCTCTAGAACATACATACTTTCAAATCTACCATCTGATGAAGCAGTCCAAATTGGTGGATCAGGTAAATGTGAAGATTTGACTTTAACTCCTTGAATGTGATGGGCAATTTCAGGTGGTAATCACTGGTGGAGTTTTTGTAGATTCCATCTTCCCTCTGTTAAGAAAAAGATACAAATGTGTTAATTAAAGTAGAAGCAAAAGT
The DNA here is from genome assembly GCA_029844215.1 of Przewalskia tangutica. Taxonomy (NCBI): domain Eukaryota; kingdom Viridiplantae; phylum Streptophyta; class Magnoliopsida; order Solanales; family Solanaceae; genus Przewalskia; species Przewalskia tangutica. Next base: position 21,533,916 of record CM056722.1, read on the forward strand.
ATTATATTGGGATAGTTGGCCCTTACCAGACCAATTATCCCACCAGAAGTTACAATTTCCAGAATTGATCTTCCATTGGATAAGATGATCAACTTTTCCGCTGATTCTCATGAGTCTTCTCCATGAGTGTGATTGGTTATAGTAAAATTTCCTTGCCATTGGGTGTACTCTCCTGCAATACTTGACTTTAAGAAAATCATTCCATTAACAATTTTTAGTTATCTAAAAATCCACCAAATTTTAGCACCAAAGGTATCAGTGATCTCATGTAGGGATCTAATACCAATACCACCTTCCTTGATTGGAGCAGCTAATGTATTCCATTTAGACCAGTGGCTTTTGTTCTTACCGTCAATACTGTCCCATAAAAAAAACTTTCTCCATATACAGCAAAACAGTTTTAGGGGGATGACAAATAGAAAGTAAATGTGTAGGCATAGCTGTGAGAACATGCTTAATAAGAATGATTTTACCACCAGTAGATAGTGTAGTACTATTCCATGTACCAACTCTATGCACAATCTTAGAAGCAATGTTAGCAAAATCAGAATTCTTTTCCTACCAAGAATGATAGGGAAACCTAAATAAGTAAATGGAAACTCACTCTTTTGGAAGTTAAAAGACATTTAGCAATAATACGTTTCTTTTAGGGGATATAACATCATCAATCAGGTAGCAACTCTTATTCCTATTAATAAGTTGGCCTGGATTCTCCTCATATTTTTTAAGGGTATCAATGATAAGATTAAGAGTATATGACTTACCTGAGCAGAAGATGATGATATCATCAGCATAGGATAGATGGTTTATCTTAGGGCCAGTCTTTTGCATATAAAAACCAATATATCTTTCTTTCTCATATAGAGCATTAAGACTTCTTGAAAGGACTTCAGCAGCAACGATGAAGAGATAAGGGGAAATTGAATCACCATGCTTTACACCCCTTTGTGATTTAAAGAAACTATGGCTCTTACCATTAATGATGAAAGTATACCACATATTAGTCAAGAAGTTCCAAATAATATGTATCCAGCCTTCAGTAAATCCCATCTTCCTCATAACAACACAGAGAAATTGTCAGAATAGCTTATCATAAGCTTTGTTCACATCCAATTTGATGGTTACATTACCCCCTTATTAGGTTTCCTAATGTCATGAATTATTTTCTGAGCCAGTAGAACATGTTCACCTATAGATCTACCTTTGACAAATCCACTTTAATTCTGGGAAATAATCTTAGGGATAATCTTACCAAGCCTATCATTCAGAACCTTTAAAATAATTTTCTGCGTTACATTATTGAGGCTTATAGGTCTGAATTCAGAGAATGATTTAGGAGAGTTAACTTTGGGAATAAGAATAAAGCAAGTGTTGGTGAAGAATTTAGGCATTTGAAGTTCACTGATTACAGCCTTGACCATATCAAAAATATTTTGGGCAATAATGTCCCAAGCCTTCAATCTTATCATCATTCACAAAAGGTTCTTGAATGGCTGTAAAAGAAATTTTGTATCGAGTAATAAGAGTTTTGAGTCTTTCAGTCGCAGATTGGGACTTCATGCCCCTAATATTCCAAATGAGTGTACTAATCATTAAGGTTATAAGATGTAGGATTTTGTGAAAGTTTCTTTTGGTTCCTAGTAATAGGAGATTTCTTGATCCTTCTCTCAACTTTGTTTTGTTTAAAACCTCTTGGTGACCAGCCTTCCTGCATGCATTTCAGCTCATCTTGGTTTTGAATGTCATATTTTTCTCCATCACCTGTCAAATTATTTTGCTTTGCATCTTCATAATCATCATCAGTTGTGGAGTCATCACAATCTTCCTCCTCTTCAGTAGTAGAATCATCATTCCATTCATCTTTATTGGAATTCTTCAAATCAATGTTGGAATTGGAGGAGTTATCAGGTTCTGAGGTGATTTGATCATTTGAGCTCTTGCGATTTTCAGTATTATGATTGTCATCCCTCAATTTCTCAAATGTGTTTTTAGTGGTAACCACCTCCTTAGGTTGATCTCTCTTGGTTTGATTTTCTTCCTGGATACCAGAACTACTTACCTTACGCTCGCTGCTATTGGATTTTTTGTTAGAAACAATATTCTAATTCTCTTGAAAAAGCACAACATGAAGGTTATTAGGTTTCTTGATCAAGATTGGAGCATTCATGCCTCTGCAGATTTCAGCATTTTATACATCAGGGAGATGTATGTTGAGTTTTAAGGCAATTGGGGAAGGATTATCAACAGCTACAACCATCTGTTGTGTGCCGGAGGATTCTATGTTCTCTTATTGCTTGTCTTGCTGAGACTCTTTCTCCTTCCAATCAGACTGGGTAAAGTTTGATTGTTTCCTTCCTCAGAAGGAGTAGAAATTATATTTTCTTCAATCTCTGTATCTTTGGGGAGCTCAGCAGTCTGAATGGTTCTTTCATTAGTAGGATTTGGTTTATCAACCCCAAAAATAGCACCAGTTTGTAAACTTGCTTAGGGGGTTCAATTCATCCTCTTTTCTTCTTGGCAATGGTTCTTTTATTGGTGACCAAATCTCTCCCTCTTCTGGTTTGTTTATTGATATCAACATTAGTATTGGCCTGAATACAGGTTTGATCATTCTCAGTATTAGTCTTCCCTTTTGGCTTTGCTTATAAAAGTAGAATCAATTTTGGTTTGCTGAACATTCTTGTTTCCCTGACCATTCTTTTCCCCATGTTTTTGTTGAGTTGTGTCATCCTTTCCTCTCATGGGCTCATTCTTTTCTTGGTCTGAACTTGAATTATGCTCTACACGACTTTTTACTTTTGAGTTTTCTCTTCCATTCTGATGTGAGATCTATGTAAGGTGTCATGTGAACATTATCTTTAGTAATTTGCTAGCGTAGAAGTCTGTCAGTCCTGCTTGACCCGTATCCTGTCAGGAGTAAGATATGTTCTCCGACTATAGCTTTAATATAACTTTTCTCTTTTATATGGGATAGGGCTTTGGAAAACTTCTAGAATGGAGTTTCCCTCATGTGATATCCCAATTAGTAGCAGCCGAATTCAGATTAAGGGTGGCTTGAGCAATATAAATTCGTGATAGAAATATTTATGATGAATAATTCCATTATGAATTTGTAACAATTATGTGGAAATCAATTAATGTAACCAAGTTTGTGTGGTGATATTATTACACCACATGTACTCTCATATTCACGAGTCTACACCTTCCAAAAACTTTTCAAAATTAAAGGTCCGGTGGAATAGACACATTTAATTTCTCTCTATCTTTTCTGTGTCGAATACTTTTATTCCTAATTTCATATCATTCCAATATTTATAAATTATTCTCTACTTCTCAATTTTTATGTGCATTTTAAAGGAAAAATTAAGTGATACAGTGTCCATTTACTTTGAAAGTTAATTGTTATACTCTGGATTTTGAATTTAAAGAAATATAAGTACAGTATCACCTCTATAAATTAATACTCTATAAATTAATAAACTCTCTAAAATAATAAAATCTCCCGGTCCCAACTTGGGCCTTTGTAAAAAATCATCAAATTCGATAAGATAATAGGATAATAATTTTTCGGAAAATCCCTTTATAAATATTAGGTCCCATTAAAACTGTAAATTAATAATTCATAAATATTACAATTATAAATATTATGGTAATTTGCTAAAATATGAATCTAATTTTTCTTAAAATTTAAATCTAATTGGATTTCATCCCTAACTTTTTAATTGCAGCCAAGAGTTTCGGTGTCGAGTTCTCTAGCTGCAACAAAAAAAATTGAAGAGTTGTTGTCGCGCTCAAAGCCTCCTTTCTCGTGGATCGGTTCCAATGTATTGAATCATCTTCAGCTTCATCATTAGTAGGATCTTCAATAATATCAGCAACAATTTTCTCTAAACTTTGAACCATTGAACATTCATCATTTTCACCCGGATAGTCCACCAATTTGTTGACGTCCATTTCATTGTGATAACCAACATCCTTGACCATATTCTCAAGCTCATGTAGGCTTTCTTCAAAGTTTGTCTCACTTGAGATTTCTTCATTTGAACGGATTTTGCAGTGCCGAAAGTAATTTGTTATTGACACTTGAGAAACATTGGTTGTCCAAGCGGAGACTGCAAAATTGATAGCATCTAAAACATTAATCTTTTCAGGATTAGGTAGCTGACTCGCGACCTTCCAGTAGATTTTTGTAGAATCTCCTACGATAGTGCATCTTGAAAGCTCTAATTATTCCTGCATCACATGGTTGAATCTTTGATGTCATGTTAGGTGGCAAAAAAAATAACTCAACATTTCGTAACCCTTCAATATTTTTTGGATGGGCTGGACAATTGTCAACCATCAACAAGATTCTTCTGCCATTCATTTTGTGATCAAACCAGCGAACATATTCATCAAAAAGCACACTAGTCATCCATGCCCTCTTGTTGGCACGATAATGACAATTGATGTTGCTCATGTTGATATTTTTGAAGCAACGTGACTTTGCATATTTTCCAATAATCCATAAAAGAATTTTTTCCGAACCATCTTCGTTGCAACAAATAACAATTGTAAGCCTCTCTTTGTCTTGCTTTCTTCTCTCAAGTTGCTTGGTTGCAAGAGAGTGATCAGCTTGTAACCTGTAAAACAGACCTGTTTCATCCAAATTAAAAACATCTTTCATGGAAAATTGGTTTATTTTCTCCCTTATAGCCTCCAGTTTCATTTTCATGTTCTGCATGTCAACCGAACCACTTTCTCCAAAACGACGAAATGATTTAATACCATGTCTTACCTTGAATTTTTCAAGCCCACCTTGAAAAAATTGATGTTCAGGAGGGTGTTGAGAATGCAAAAACTTCATTATATCATTTGCTTTCTCCAAAATAAGCTCTCCGGTCATGTTGACTCGATCTTGGTACTGAAGAAACCATTCATAAAGAACCTTCTCCATATCTGGATATTTAGCCGATTTGTGTCGCTTAATATCTCCACCCTTCTCAAAGTTGGCTGAAAGATACTCTGATGATCTCTTGAGAGTGTTTGATATTGTACATTGACTAACTTTCAAATGATATTTTTCAACAACCCACTCTTGTAAATCTTTTTGAGTGCATGTGGGATGGTCTCTCATATACTCACATAATACTTTACACATTTGATCATTCATGGATGATTTTGCGATGTCTTTTAGATGAGAAGACATGGTTGAGTGTTATGAATTATTTTATTTCAATATTGAGATTTATATAGTATATGTTTCATTCATCATGCATGAATATATTTAATTGGCTATAATAGTTATTTAAGTGCAACGAATTAATGTAAACATGTATACATTATTTAAGTAATTCCAATGAATTGATACATGCGTCCATGAATATAATAGTTAATTGTATACAATGAATTGATATTATACATGAATATATTTAATTAGTTACAAATAGTTGGTTGATGCATGAATATAATCAATGAAACATATATGAATTCATTTATTTTCGATACATATGTACTAAATTTGCTGAATTTAAAAAATCTCTCTTTTAATTAATAAAATATTAATTTATCGATATATTAATATCTCTCTAAATTAATAAAATTTCATGATTTCAAGGTTATTAATTTATAGAGGTTTTACTGAATATTCTATGCAAGTTTGGGTTTTGTTATTTGTATGTACTTATATCTTTGTTGTGATCTACAATTATAACGACTTTGTCCAATTGTTGACAAGTAGCAGACAAAACTTGATTTAAAATTTGTTAAAGTTTAGGTTTTTGTTGGGAATTAAATCCAACATCCATTAATGTAAGACTCTAACTCCATTGAACTATGAACTTAATTACTAACTTTAAAAAGAGGGAAAATGAGCATGACTTGCTTAGTTAATTCAAAGCACATGTTCCTAGTCAAATTATAACTAGCTACCCCCGCCGCCCCCCCCCCCCCCCTAAAATAAGAGGATCCTATTAGGGCTACAAATTAAAGAAAATCATTAAAATGATACTATTACACATGATACATTATGGTAAATTAGGGGCAGGGTGCACATAGAAAATGAAACATGTTTAGTTCTACTAGTACAACCTGAGTTACACATGTACACCATAAGTATTTTGATTCTTATAGACAAAAAGGTCAATTATTTTATTGCAGAATTTGTCTAGTCAAGGTAGTTTATCTTAATCACTAATTAGTTCTTTAATGGGAAAATCAATTGCAAGATCTTAGAAGCCTATTTGTCCTATAGGTGAGCTAATAGCTAAAACCAAAATTTTGATTGGACTCATGATTAGATAGCCTATTCAGATAGATTCACAACTAAAAGGAAAAAAACAAAGGAGAGTTGGGTGAAGAAATAAAGGGGTTCAACACAAAATTAGAAAAAACTTTGGTGTAAAAGTTGGAGCTGAAATTAAATAATGGAAATGATAATTTAGGTTAAGTCCGCGTATAATAGACTCTTGTGGTCTGATGCTTTCCCGAACCCTACACATAGCGAAAGCTTAGTGTATCGGGTTGTCTCTTTTAATAAATAATTTTTAATTACTAGTAAATCATTTCAAGAATATAGCCTTTTCTGAAGTTCTAATTAACTGCTCATTTACAAAGTTCTCTATCCCTTTTTAAATACGCCTAATCCTAGCTTTAAATTTTTAAACGAATTAAAAAAAAATTAAGAGAAATAAATTAACAAACATAATAAGAAGTTGTACAGAACATTATATGTGCTCATAGTTAAACAATTTTTTCTCTATCAATACATCTTAACCCGTTGCCGCATGTTATCTACTTTGAATACGATTAATAGTACTTTTTTTTTTTTTTTGTGAAGGAACGCGGCCACTCTTTCGAAAGTGCGCACAGGTAAACCCGATCGACGCGATAGCACCACCACGTCATGTAAACCACACTTGGCAAGCCATGTGTGACAGGCTCAACCAAGAAGGTTTATGCAGGGGATCGAACTCGTGACCTTGCGGTCCCGCGCTCTACTGCTACACCAACTTGGCTACCCTTGCGGGTACGATTAATAGTACTTTTGATTCCTCGGTTATTGGTAAATTTTTATAATTTAGTTTTTATGATATCATACTAAGAACATCTGACCTTCAATTAATTAAAATGTACATCTTTTATCTTTTTACTTGTAAATAGTCACAAATTTACTAAAAAAATATTAATTGTTCCACCACTTAATACTCATATGTATATATTAAGCTTATATTATCACTTCATATTAGCAATAATATAATTTTAAACATACTTAAAAATATAATGTATTCCTACACTAGAAGAACAGATATCACACATTTTAATTAGTTGAAAGTTAACTTAATTAGTTCAACATCCTGACTATGTTCCCCCAAATCAAGAGATGATACTTGCTTCTTGAAGGCCGACAGTTAGGCCTAATATCGTGTTAATTAAATATAATGACTTTTCGCCTATAACTGCTCGTCAAACCTAGATAATAGTATCTCTATCAAAGAGTTGACGAAGGGGATGAGTGGAAGAGGGAGTGCACATCTCTCGATTAAGTAATTGTAGTAGCTCCTGTGTCGATTCACTTTTCACCTCCTAATCTTACCTAATAATAAAGATCATACATAACAAGGACCAAAAATAACATCTCTTATGAATAACTATCTGTAATTATTATTTTTTAAATAATGTAATGATATAAGAATAATTTCTTCTCACTATCCATGTATAAAAATAGTGTAAACATTTAGCTCTTCTATAATTCACGACATGTGCCTTCTTGTTTCTCCAACTTGTTCTTTCTCTGTCTATTACGCACACAGATACACTCATACTTTCCCTATATATATATATATTTGTCCCCCCTTCACTTCCCACAAACCTAACTTCAAGTCACCAATTCCACTAAGCAACTACTCACAAAAAACCCTATCAACAATTATATTCCTCTTCTTCTTTTTTCTTCTTCTCCTTCAACTTATTGAACTTTATAGCCATGAGCTACGAACCAAACACGGCCTTAAACCTAAGCCTATCAAGAAATGATCTTTTACTCGATCAATCGTCGTCTTCTTCGTCCTCATCGCCTTTAAGCCCATCGGAGCCACGTGTCTTCTCGTGCAACTATTGTAGAAGAAAGTTCTATAGTTCACAAGCTCTAGGAGGGCACCAAAATGCCCATAAGCTCGAAAGAACCCTAGCCAAGAAGAGTAGGGAGCTGAGTTCATCCCTCCGGCCTCATTCCGATTGGTCGAATAATAATAACCGGACCGGTGGATCGACGAGCCCTAATAGTGGTCCGAGCCATGGTGGTAGGGTTGTTACTAATGATTTAATAAGCTATGGAAGAAGAGAGATGATGATGAGTACTTATCGCTCTATGAAAAACGGTGAGACTGTTCAAGACGATTTTGGCCACCTTGATTTGTCCTTGAGGCTTTGATCATCATCATCATCACTTGTTTAATTTTCTTTTTGGCTATTTTCATTTTTACTTCACTAAATTGTTGTAATTTCAACCTCCTTTAACCCTACTTTCACGTGGTTAAGTTCTTATTAACGGAAGGATGAGAAATCTTGAATAAAAAATGGTCTTTCTTTAATATTTTTTATAGTTTTTTACTTTTTTATTTACATGGTGGGGATTATTAATTTGTCATAGCTTTTTCATTCTCATTAGCTTTGGGTGTTGAGTTAGTTTGTAATATTTGGGGGTCTTAGATTTATGACTTTTTTAAAAGCCATATCTAAAGTTCCATAATTGTACGGGCTCCCCTGAAATAGCGTTAGAAAAATTTGTAAGTATATATTGTAGGCGAATATTTTTTATTAATATAAATATATATAGTGTGTACAAAGTCGAATCTTAATTGAACGAGGATCCTATATTTACCATAATTATACACTACTATTAATTACAAAATATATGGTGAATATATGATAATATTTGGCTATTTGCTAATACAACCCCTCAGTCGGAGCGGGATGAGGCCGAACGCAGAAACTGAATCTGAAGTCTAGGAAAAGCTGTGTAGGAAGTCCTTTAGTGAAGATATCTGCATACTGATACGAAGAAGACACATGCAACACCTTAACATGACCTATAGCAACCTTCTCACGAACAAAATGTATATACATCTCAATGTGTTTGATTCTCTGATGCTGAACTGGGTTATGAGATAAGTAGATCGCATATATGTTATCACAATACACCATAGACGTCTTACGCAAGGGACAATGAAGCTCCAACAAAAAGTTTTGGAGACAGCCGGGATAGGGTGACTTGCCTCTTGGCAGACCACGAAGTAGATTATCTCCTAACAATACACAGTAGCCGGAGGTGGAGCGCCACGTGTCCGTACAACCTGCCCAATCGGCGTCCTTATATGATATCAACCTGATCAGTGCAGAGGAGTACTATAGATGCAATTCAAAATCAAAAGTACACTTAGCGTATCGAATGATACGTTTAAGAGCTCTGATACCATGTAAGATTGTATTAATCTTACTTGACGAGTATTTCTCATTAATACAAATATATCTAGTGTGTACAATATTGAATCTTAATTGAATAAGGATCCTATATTTATCATAATTATACACTTATTAATTACAAAATATATGGCGAATATATGATAATATTCGCTAATATATATAAATGTAGGGTTTTATTGTATTCTTAAGAAAATTGCTTCTATTTTCTTCAAAGACGATTTTGTTTCCTCAAAGCCCTTCTTGATTTTGTTCGTATTTCTATTATTTTACTAACATCAATTTATTCAATACTATAATCGTTGCATGATACTATATTTCGCTGGTGTGAGCAAAGTTATTACAATAAGATAAAAATAGATTTTATTCATTAATGATTACAGTCTAAACGGACCAAGATGAGCCGAAACTCATGGTGCTTAGACCTTAGTGCTCCCCCTCTTTTTCTTCTTTCATTTGATCCCCATATTTCTTATACTTATTCTAAATTATTCTCGTATGTTTAGGAGCAACTGAAAACTCTACTAGTTAAGTCACAAAGGGTGGTGATCTATTCTGTTGGAGACTAATGCTTGATATCTTCTGTTGCTAATTAACATAGGACTGTTTTGACCTTTAAGATTCAATTCTTATATATTTTCTCTTCTTGCAGTCCTATTTTTAATTATAAACATTTGTTAGAATAATTTTTATCATTTTACTTATATACGGAGGATGAAAATCAGTTAAAGGAGAATCTTAGAATAACGATAAAGTTATTTTCGTGTATCATATTTTTATAATTAATCCACCCGTTCAAGGATGCACCTCCTATAAGGTGATGGCTTGGGGGTGGGGTGTCGGCATTCCATGTGACCTAGGGTCATGATTCCAGTGGAATCAACCGTCAAGGGTGAGCAGATGCTTATACATTACACCCCTTGAATTGCGTCCCTTCTATAAGTCCCACTTGAATTACGTGATACTTCATGAACCCGGGTTGTCCTTTAGGATGAAAATCGGCAGCAGAACACGAAACGAACAAATTACATGTTTTGATATTTTAATTAGCTCTCTCACTTTATGTCATTTTCCTTCTTTGTGGACCAGTATAGTTAAGGTGAATTTTCGTCACTTATGTTGTATTCTTGAATGTAACCTTAAGCTTTTCTAGTTTAAAAGGTTAAGTTCAAGAATGGTTGCTATCTACATTTCTAGCATTTCAATGAAATGCCTTTCATTTTTGTGGAGAAGAAGAATCAGAATGAATAGTTCAATAGTTTAATGAGAGACCGATCTAAGTCTGTGGGATCATCCACGGATGGTATGGCAGTTGTGACGCATATATATCAAACCTAATTAACTAAGATAAAGGGGACAGCTAAATACACCGTGGTATTTGCTGTCCCCTCAAGTCCCATCATCACTGCCCCCTACCCCTGCCCCCTGCCCCTACCCCCTGCCCCCTACGCCATCCCTTTCCCTTTCCCTTTTTCGTTTTTTTTCCTTTTTTTTTTTTCTGATTTCGATTTTGTTCCTTTTTTTTTTCTGATTTCGTTTTTTTTAAAATTATATTATCTAAGATAATATTAATTTAGTATATTAAATAATAAGACGGAAAAAACAATAACTATTATAATCAATGATAATTAGTAATATAAAAAATCTCTTAAATATTGGAAACCATTTTTTATCACTTTCTCACTTACTCTTTTTTTTATTAAATTAAAAAATAACAAAATAAAATAAAATTGCACTAAACTTATTGTATTCAATAAAAAAAAAAAATTACATTTCAACGTATCAAAAAAAATACAAATATACATCACGAGTCACTAACTAAATTTATTTGACCGTAATTTCCTACATTTGCGTTAATAGCTTCTAAATTTTTAAAATGAAGCATCTTCTGTATATAAGATATTTCCCAAGCATAAGCATTTGGAAACCGGTATTCTTTCCATTGAGGATGAGTAGGTGGAATTGGTGATCCATCATGCAAAATGACCTATAAACACGATAAAAATATTTTAGGAAATTAAAACAAATTAACAATGAAAAGTATAGTAGATGCAAAAACAATTACCTGAACAAAATGACAATTGTTCACGAAACCAATGCCAACGATTTCATGATCCTCGGGTGTCTTGGGTTCAGACCGGTTTCGAAAGAACGTTGTGCACCCACGTGGTGAAATATAAACTACAACAACATTAAATTTTGATGCGATCAAAAACCCCATATCTGGCATGGTCATCCAATGACTCATTGGTACGCTTCCCCAATATTGCACATTAAGTGCCTGTTCATATTCTTTGAAATTTTTCTCGCCAAATATTTCAAGATATAGCTTATGCCAAGTCATGAGCTCCTCATATAGTTCATGTCTTATACAAAAATAATTTTTCTCACCACACTCGTGTGTGACCCGGTTCGCGACCACCAAATCCGCACTCCGTCACGTGCAACATCGATTATATTTTTAATAAAAGGAATAACATATTTCGAAATTCATTGATGTAATCGGTGAGAAGCGTGTCTCTGAACCTTATCGAAATAATATTGAGGTTGTCGGATGAAGGATCAGGCACATGAAATGAAAGCCATGAAGCACCGCCTTTAACAACATCAACTTTATCAAAGTACGAAGAATCAGACACGTCGATTGAATGTCTCGGAGCGCCAATAGGAACAAAGTTTTTTGGATTAAAGTAGGATGAGTTGCTCACGTGAATTGAACTCCTTGGAGCATTATAAACACCAGATTCGACGTGTTCGAAATATGAACGTTCTCGTTTAATTGATTTCGCAACCTTAGAATGTTGACGTCCTTTTGTTTTGACCCTTTCCACTGGCGCTCGCATTGTTGTAGTGTCTGGATAAGCTAACTCCCGTACTTTTCTGTGGAGGTCAATTTTACCAGAGACATCACACACATGTCAAAGCGTCTTTGAACGGCCTCCAGGTCCTGAATAAATGAGTATGATTCATTTCTATCTTCTGTGCATAATTTCATTGTTAATCTTTTCCAATGGGTATGCACAGATGATAAAGGAATCGTACAACCCTTGTAAACATACTTGGCAAGCTGGTGTGCACAAGGTAACCCGTATGCGGAGCTCAAAACACAGCCACAAAGTTCTTCTACTAGGCCAACCTCATTCACTCTTTCTAACTCCTCGTTGATGCGATGAAGGGCGTTTTTTGACACATAACCAATCAATTTTTTGAACAGATGTGATTTATTGATTTGATGCTCCACTTTCATCTTACTTATTTCGAAAGATCTACGAATTTCACTGTGCTGAAGTGTGATTAAGTTATCAATAGTTGCCCAACAATAAACAAAATCACCTCTTGACTTAAGCATCGATTTCAATGTCTTATGAGCACGCCCTTACTATATATGCATCTAAACAATTAGTAGTTGATATTGTACAAAATATTATATAAATAAATAAATCATAATTTCATAACAACTACAAAGGAAGTGCAGGAATTTCATAATCACACATACCTGTTTGACGTTCTGTTGCCGAAGTGCAGGAATTTATTTGTCCAAGCAGAGACAAATTGTTCTTTGTAGGGAATCCATTGCTTTGAAACATATTTGATCATGTATGGATATTCACGACATACCCCCAGAAAGCATTTCCAATTTTTTGTGTATTCGTCAACGTTCAAAGAGTTCATTACTATTCCCCAACAACGTATCATCGAACATTGCAAATCCACATCCTTGACGTTAATCTTTATTTTTGCTTCGACGTTTCTTGAGATATGCCACCGACACAACAAGTGTTTTGCTGATGGGAACACGACCTTCACGGCAGTTTCTACAGCTTTATCATTGTCAGTAATAATTACACGGGTGGATGTGTCTGTATTTCTAATCAATGATTTTAACATCTTCAATGCCCAAATATAATTGTCAACCCGCTCTGCCTCTATAAGTGCATGAGCAGGGGATGGGACGTTTTTTTTGAGCTTTTTTTTTTTTTTTTTGGCAGTTACGTTAAGGTCAAACTATTTTAGTGTGACTTTTTTTTTTCTTTTTCCTTTGTAAATATGTAAAGTTGTGTTGGAAGAGTAATTCAAATTTGTATTTTCAATCGTTGATGCACTTGTTTTTAACTACTATTTCTTCCGTCTCGAAATAGTTTATGAAAGTCAAATTATATGATTTTTAATTAATATTTTGAGATATTTTATTATCATATTAATGAAGGAAAGGTAAATTTGATGAGATAATTATGGGTTAGTATATGATGAGTGTGAGATGATATATATAGGAAGAGAAAAATTTGAAAAAAAAGAAAAAATTCAATATTTTTTGAATTTCATATTTCTGACGCGACGACACGCGGGGATAGGGTAGGGATAGGGGCGGGTAGGGCGGCGTAGGGGCGGGGATGGGACGTTTTTTTAGAGCTTTTGTTTTTATTTTTTTTTATTTTTGGCAGTTACGTTAAGGTCAAACTATTTTAGTGTGACTTTTTTTTTCTTTTTCCTTTGTAAATATGTAAAGTTGTGTTGGAAGAGTAATTCAAATTTGTATTTTCAATCGTTGATGCACTTGTTTTTAACTACTATTTCTTCCGTCTCGAAATAGTTTATGAAAGTCAAATTATATAATTTTTAATTAATATTTTGAGATATTTTATTATCATATTAATGAAGGAAAGGTAAATTTGATGAGATAATTATGGGTTAGTATATGATGAGTGTGAGATGATATATATAGGAAGAGAAAAATTTGAAAAAAAAGAAAAAATTCAATATTTTTTGAATTTCAAATTTCTGACGCGACGGGACACGGGCAGGGATAGGGGTAGGGATAGGGGGCAGGGGTAGGGCAGGCGTAGGGGGGCAATTTTATACATTAATGTAATAGGTTTAGTGCAATTTTATTTTATTTTGTTATTTTTTAATTTAATAAAAAAAAAAGAGTAAGTGAGAAAGTGATAAAAAATGATTTCCAATATTTAAGAGATTTTTTATATTACTAATTATCATTGATTATAATAGTTATTGTTTTTTCCGTGAGCAATTTTATACATTAAGTGAGCAATTTTATACATTAATGTAATAGGTTTAGTGCAATTTTATTTTATTTTGTTATTTTTTAATTTAATAAAAAAAAAAGAGTAAGTGAGAAAGTGATAAAAAATGATTTCCAATATTTAAGTGATAAAAAGTGAGAAAGTGATTTCCAAAAAATTCAAATCGGGAAAAAAAAAAAAAAGGAAAAAAAAATAGGAAAGGGATGATGGATCGCCATCGTTGAATTGATGGGTGTTGATATTGACATCAACACCCCCGGTCGAAATAACATGCCCCAAGATAAATTACTAAGTGCATTTTGATTAGCCTAACCTTAATGATTAGCCTAACCTTTAGTAGTCCCTTAAACATCCCCTACTACAGAATTGCGCTTGCATAGCGCTTTTTTTCCTGCTTGCATAGCGCTATCTAAGCTACCGCTATGGTAACTTAGATAGCGCTTAAAAAAGCGCTATTCAAGCTTACTATTACCATAGCGTTTTTCTTAGTTAGCGCAAAAAAAGTTCTATGCTAGTTATCGCAAAAAATGATAATAACTTGGATAGCGTTTTTTTATGCGCTATGTAAGTTAGACTTTTATAGCGCTTTTCTATGTGGTATGCGAGTTAGACTTCTATAGCGCTTTTCTATGCGCAATGCAAGTTATACTTCTATAGAGCTTGTTTATGCGCTATGGTAGTATAATTCCGATAGCGCTTATATTTTGAAGATACTAGCTTGCATAGCGCTTAAAAAAGCGTTATCCAATTGTTTTTTTTTTACTTTTTATTTATTATTTTGGTATCTATTTTCACCCCCTATTTTTTCACCTAATAAATAAAATATCAAAAAGATAACAAAAAGAATACTCATTCAAAATATAATATAATATAATCATTCGCATAAAACATAATAATATATTTAAAATAGTATCTCAATCATTAGTAACTTACAATCATTAACTAATAACAATACGACATAGTCAACAATTACATCAAAATACTAACTAATAGCTTCAACATTCCATTTTTTCTTTGAGGAATCGATTGTACAAGTAGATTGCCCAATTAATTCGAAAATTCTTCATTTTGCTTGTAGGATAAACTTTGAGTGGTGAACTATGAACAAACTGCAAAACATAGATGTTACAAAAACATAGTTAGAATAGAAACGTCCAACAAATAAACATACTTACACAAATAACCTCATATAAATATGGTTGAGTATGAACAATGACCCAGATCATTTACTTTTTAAGAAATACCTACTATATGATATGTGCATGATTTTATTGATCTAGGAGTAAACCCGTTGATAACCCAAAATATTGTCATACTGCCAAGTATAAAATGAAGATCGATATACTTACATAAAGAGGAATACTTGTATCACCAGAACTCAAAATATCCTCAATGAAACAACAAATATAATGACCACAATGAATGCTATCGATCTGCCTTGGACACTATGAAAAATAACGTCCAATATTAATTTATTATCATATCTTATATATAACAATTTTCAAAATTGTAAAGTAAATACCTGAATATTTGACCAACTGAATCTATTGTATGTCGCCTTACTGAGACTAACACCTCGAAGAGTCTGGTACCCTAACATACCCCTTATTTGTATAAAGTAAATAATATTATACACATGTATATTAGTAATGTAAAAAAATTGAAGAGCTAATTACCAATCAATAAAGTTTTTCAAATCCGGACGTTGTAAATACTTGGATTTCGGAGTTGGATCTATAAAGTATATCACCTCCGTTTGGGTATTGATACCAACCAATACCCAATGTGAACTGCATAATATTTAAAAAGTTTATTGTATTATCAGTTCATTTACAATATATGTGGCCTTGTAATGTTTAATACAATAATCATGCGAAAAGAGTACTTGAGTAAATTATGAAAACTCAATTAAGATAATGTCAAGTAAAATAAATATCTTCAAGTAAAGATCCATCATATGAATGCTAGCAGGAGTAAAGTAAAGAAATGATAATAGTACTATTACTTTACAAAAATTATTTTTATTGCCTAACACAGAGCTTAAATTCTTTTTCCTAACTAATGATAAAAGCATGCCTAGAAGGCTAGAAATAACTGAAGACAACATATAATAAATAAATATTATGTTAAAACTCACCCAACATTATGCGTGTTACACCCCGTAATTCCAGGATATGTTTAAGAGAAGGTACGTAAGGAAACAAGACTTAAAAATTCGAACGAAAGAAAGAATTGTTTTCCAAGAAAAAATCTTCCGAACCTCGGGAAGGAAAAATTGTTCGTTAATGAGAATTGAGTTCTCAGAACTTTTTATTTGAGACTGTTGGAATTTATCGGAATTATGGAATTCTATTTTCAGAGTTTGATACGTGGGGCCCACCCGAGGAATTTTACGTTTTTGTGGGGCCCACGAGGTTTTCGGTATTTTGACCAATTATGGAAATTTCGGAAAACGAAATATTTTAGACCAATGGGAGGGAGACACGTGTCACCCTCCACATGGGCATGTTGGATGAATAAAAATGGACCAAGTCAACTAGAAAAGTGGAGCATGACATTATTGACCCAATCCTAGTCATCCATATGTTTTAATCCTAGCCATTGGTTTCCTTATATAATACTACTACTAGTGCAAGACTAGATCATTTCCAACACTTAGAAAAATTAGAAAGACTTGTCTTTCTCATGGTGAGCTCTCGGCTTTGAGCCCTATCCACACAAAATTTTTTGTTTGTTGTTCTTAATTCACAATACTTAAACCCAAGGTTCCTAGGAGTATTACAAGGATATCTCAATAGAAAAATCCCAGAAAAACTACGTTTTTACGTTAGTCGCAAGGTGAAAACATAAGGTGTTCTTCAACTTTGAAGTTGGAAATAGAAGAGGAGTTTTTCAAAAGCTTCTTAGGGTTGCAAATAGAGGATTGGAACGTCAAGAAGAGGAGTTAAGGTTGCTAAGGATCGACTTTGAATCTTGGATTGGATTTGGGCTTATTGAGGTTGTCACGACCCGACCCCGGGCCCGCGACTGGTGCCCTACCTGGGCACCCTTCCAGGTATACATCAGAGATAATCAGCGGAACATACATGAAACTAAAAAAATAAAGCAACAAGGATAAAAATCAACAGGTTAGCCGATAAGGCTACCTCTTCAAATACGTAAAAACATACACGAAGCAGTTGCCTCCTTTCCTTTTACAAACTGACCCACAATATGTGACTACAGACCTCTAAGAGTTTTAACATAACAACTGTGGCGGGACAGGGCCCCGCCATACCCCTGAATATACATGAATCTACAACCTCAGGGAAGACCGTACCAAGAGATAAGCCTCCGGAGCAAATGGAGCTTTTTCCCAAAAACTGAACCGAGATCCTAAGAGCAAGGATCACCAACCTGGGTACCTAAAACCTGCGGGCATGAACGCAGCCTCAAGGAGGTCAAGATAACAGTATTTAATATGGAATGTAAATAACGTCAAGATGCAGATCATAATCAGACAAAAGAATGACAGGGACAAGTATAAAAATACATACCAGATCCTGCCGTGTCATTACCACTTATGAACTTAATCGTACCTTATTATCTTTTCCCATTTTCAATAAAAGTTATAGTCACATTCTTATGTACATGATTAGGAAAAATCATTAAGTTCATTACCATATAACTTACTTAACTTTCATAACATAATCCGACCCCTTATGGAGGGACGCATATACTACCCGACCCAATCTGGGATGCGATCAAGTCACACAAATATCAAAGCGTGCCCGTGGAATCCCCATCACCGCGACAGCTATAAGTGTAAAATATAACCACGTGACGCGCCGTGGCATCCCACTCACCGCGGTGTACACATACAACACATATATATATATCTCGCCTGTGGAATCCATCATCACTGCCGTGCGTAGGTGTAACATATAACCATATGGCGCGTGGCATCCCTCACCGTCCGACGTGCGCATACACAACACACACACACACACATATATATATATATATATATATATATATAACGCGCCGCATGCCCCTAATCCCATATCGTATAAGCATGGCCATAACGCGTGCCTCGGCATCCTCATCGTAGGTGCAGTCTTCATGGGAGCTAGCCCATGGAGTAATAATATAACATGGTCGCATGCCGGAATCCACATCGTATAAGCATGGCCATGGAGTAATAAAACACGCGCATCTAACCCGCATCTCCGGCCGCATGCGCATCCTCATCGATAAGCATGGCCAAGATCAATCACAATGGAAGCATACCGTGGAATCCCCGTCACGCCAGACGTCCAATAAAATGTCCGCATCTAACCGCATCCTGGTCACATGCCGGAATCCCACATCGTATAAGCATGTCCAAGGATCAATCATAATGGAAGCATACCCGCGGAATCCCGTCACGCGTGCGCCCAATAAAATGTCCGCATCTAACCCCAAGTACTACGCACTCTCTTTAGAAAACTCTTTTTCAAATAAAACTTCCAAGATACTAACAACCGTAGTATCAAGTCATATCTACCTTCAAGACAAGTCACAATACCTTTTAGAAATACATTTACCGCTTTCTAAATCAAGTGACTTCTTTCTTAAAAACATTAAGCAATTGGTACCTTAAAAAGCAGTTTGCCCTTCTTTATTTCAAATCATTTCTTTGCTTACATTCTTAAGAAAACCATTCTCTTAACCTTCCATAAAGCCGTTATAACCAACTTCCCATAAAGCCGTTATAACTCTTTATGGTTTTAGACAACCCCATTCCTTTTATAACCAAGAGACTTATATTCTTTAAAATACTTCAAGTCCCTTAACTTTTAAGAAAACAAGTTTCTTAACTTTTGAAATCAAGTCTTTCCAAATCGAGTATTCTATACTTGTAAATCAATTCATTTCTTCCTTTAAGAATCAAGTCTCCTAACTTGAAAAATAAAGTCTCTTAACCTTAAGAAATCAAGTGACTCCTTTTATTATAAAACCTTAGGCAATTGATGCCTTAAAATCAAGTTGCCTTTTCACTAAAATCAAGTCATTTATCTTTCCATAAAGCAAATATAACCAACTTCCCATAAAGTCGTTATATTCACTTTATACCTTAGCCAAAATATAATTTCCTATCCAAGGGACTTATACGTTTAAAACGGAACAAGTATCACATACTTTAAAACTCTTCAAGTCCCTTAACTTTAATAAAACATTAGACATCCTTAATACTTTCAAAGAAGTGAGTTAATCTCCTAACTCACCCGACTTGGCTATTTATAAAACTAGTAAAGGACATCAAGGTGCGGTACGTCTACCGTACTACATACGTGCAACTAGTCATGCTCAAAAGATAGGAAAAGTTCTACATAGAGTAAATCACACAACTACCTCTTAACTTCTAAGAGTAGAAGGAAACATGAAATGATACCACCGGTATATTCCATACATAGAATCATGCCAAAGGAAGGAAAAGGTTCACATACCTCGCGACGATTATCGACAAGTAGCAAAATGCTCCAAAGTACTTCAACCTTGATAGCTATTCCATCATTCAAGTAGGATACGCTATACTTAGTACTTCAACCTATAATGGTCACAATACGTCCATTAACCTCTTACTTCAAACGTAGAATATTCCAAGTGCTAAGTCACTAAATTCTACGGAAAATCGGACAGCACCTCCTTTGTTTTTACTTACTTTGCCACCTTTTTCAAGGCCGAATGCAATAACCAAACACGCCACATTTAAGGCCCAATCAATGAAATTAACAATAGGGGATTACACGCCTACTAGACGTGTAAAATTCCGCCCCACAATAGATATCAAACTAATACAAACTATATGTCTAATTCGGCCACATTTGAGTACCATAACACCAATTCTTATCCAATTTCCATTTCAATACAAATTGTTAGCATAACAAGATATCAAGTCGCAATCGATTATAACTACTATAATCTTCAAGTAAGTAACATGCGACGATTTCTAATAAATGACCAATTAGTAATCCAACTTCAAGTGGCTAATATAACATTTCGGATTTAAGCTACCATCAATCCATAATACTTATAAACTTCAACACATACACTTCATGCTAGCAACATGTAAAGCTAACAACAATATAAATAGTCTTGTAACACTTTTAAGAGACAAGATTATACCTCAACGAATCTCAATCCAACTCCAAATCCGAATTTGCTCCCTAGCAACTTAGAGACTCTTCGAGACACTCCAATCCTCTACTTGAGACCCTTAGAACAACACCAACAAATTTCCTTCAAACTTCCAATCCAAAACCTAGAAAGTAACTAGGTTTTCACTTTGCGACTAATACGAAAACTCTCTTTTTCCGGGATTTTTCTATTGAGATACACTTAAAATACCCTCATGAACCTTGGTTTAAAGTGTGGAGCTTATTGGACAAGAAACAAATTTTTCTCTTTCTTTCACTAGATGAACCCGAGAGCTATTGCTCTTGTTCTTCCAATTTTTGTAAATTTGGCTAAGTGTTGGACTCTCTCTTGCTACTAGTAGTAATATATAGGGACATGGAGGATCAAGATGTAACCAAATGGGTGGTTTGGATGAAGTCTTATTAAATATCAAGACTAGTGGACCCTTTGAATTAGTCAAAATTCTCAAGCTCCCTACTTGCAAGACTTGTCTTGCTAACAAAGGTCCAATGACCCTCTTGCCCTTGCACAATTCGTCCAAGCATCAATAAGGGGGGGTGACACGTGTCGCCCTCCCATTCATCACAATAATACGTTTTCCGACAATTTCATAATTCCGATAAATTTTTACAAGTCTTAAATCTTAACACTTGTGAGTTCTTTCGTACGTTCTTAAAACATGTCCTGTAAATACGGGGTGTAACAGAGGTATAAATTTTTGTCTTACTATTGTGATTGAATATTTCATGTTATGATAAGTTAGAAATGATCATGTGATATATATTATGAAGATTGATAAGTGTTATGAAATTTTGGAAACCTAAATCCGTAAAGTTCATGTTAGCCATTAAGATTGTAATTCAATTTAATTGTTAGTTACGATAGTCGCATGTTATAGAAAGAAGGGATTATAGTTGTTATAATTGTTTGAGGCTATATAACATGTTAGAATAACAATTTGGATTGAAAAGAAATTGGAATGAACTTTATGTTGTTACACATTTTGAGCCGAGAATTTGCCCTAATTTTTGGACAGTTTCGTATTAATTGTGGGGCAGAATTTTACACGTCCTATTAAGGCGTGTAATCCCTTTTGGTTAGCTGAAATGTCGAGCCTTAAATGTTGCATGTTGGCTATTGATTTCGGGCCTTGAAAAAGGTGGAAACGTACGTAGAACAAAGGAAGTGATGCCCAATTTTCTGTAAATTAGAGACCTAGCACTTAGTATTATTCCACGTTGATAAGCTAGGAGTTGATAGACATGTTATGGTTACTATAGGTTGAAGTACTACGTATAGCGTATTTTACTTGAAGGGTGGAAAAGCTAATAAGGTTGAAGTACTTTGGAGCATTTTGCTACTTGTCGATAGTCGTCGCGAGGTATGTGAACCTCTTCCTTCTTTTGACATGTTCTATGTGTGAAATATACATGTGGTGTTATTTCATGATTCCTTCTACTCTTAGAAGTTAAGAGGTACGTATGTTGATTTACTCTCTGTAAAAGGTATGTCTAAGTTATCCTAAGTTCTTACCACGTCTTATGGGGGATGTTGGTAAGAGTCGTTAGGAAGTATTTAGAGTCGAGTTGACTTTGCTAATTTACAGCACTAATGAGAATAAGTATCGAACAAGCCATTGCAGCGTTAATAAAAGAAAATGTATTGATAATCAATTATATTAAAATGAGTAGAATTCTCCATCTGCATAGAAATTAAGATAAGACAAAATTGTATTACATTTTCTAGATCATGGCTGTTTTAATAAGATCGTTATAAACAAGTATAACCTATTCACAACTCATAAAAGTATATGTTACTTAAATTAAAAGAGTTTATGTTATGAAGTTTTAAGACTATGAACCTTGATTTCTAAAAAGGTTATGAGACTTTATTTTTCAAGTTACGGGACTTGATTCTTAAAGGAAGGAATGACTTGATTTAAAAAGCTTGGTTGCCATGAATTATTTCAAAAGTTAAGCGGCTTGATTTCAAAAGCGAAGATAACTTGAGTTTTCAAAAGAAGAAGTTTATGGATTTAAAAAGAGAAGGAGTTTTATGATTCTTTTTAAGTATGTATGTACGTAGTACTTTTGGGTTTAATTTTCCCTATTGTAAAAAGAAATAAAAGTGCCTTAAGTTCTCTAAAGTGAAAGGTTGTTATAATAGCTTTATGGGAAGTTGTTATAACGACTTAAGAAGAAGTGAAAAGATGGTTTAAAATGTTATGTAAAGAAACTTGATCGCGTCCCAGGAGTGGGCCAGGCAGTATACCTTTATGGACAGACTTATATGACTTTATCGCGTCCCAGGAATGGGCAGGGCAGTATACCTTTATGGGCAGACTTATATGACTTTATCGCGTCCCAGGAATGGGCCGGGCAGTATACCTTTATGGGCAGACTTATATGACTTTATCGCGTCCAGAATGGCGAGGCGATACCTTTATGGGCAGACTTATATGACTTTATCGCGTCCCAGGAATGGGCCGGGCAGTATACCTTTATGGGCAAACTTATATGACTTTATCGCGTTCCAGGAATGGGCCGAGCAGTATATCTTTGTGGGCAGACTTATATGACTTTATCGCGTCCCTGGGCCGGGCAGTATACCTTCGTGGGAAGACTTTTTATGAATTTGCCGTGTCCCGCAAATGGGCCGGGTTACGTTATCACGTATGGATAATCAAAGTGAACTCCAAAATGAGGCGTCCCTCCATAAAGGGCTGGATTATGTTATGCAAGATACGTAAGTTATGTGCTTATGAACTTGATGATTTTTCCTAAGTATGAATGTAAGAATTTGATTATAACTCTTATTGAAAATGGGAAAAGATAATAATGTACGATTCAGTTCATGAGTTGAAATGGCACTGAGGATCCGTATTTACTTTTTATACTTGCCTCTGTCATTCTTTGGTACAATTATCATTTGTTTCAGACCTTATTTCGCTTTCATACTGCATTTGTTATCGACCTTCGGGGGGCTGCGTTCATTACCGCAGGTTTTAAGTACACATGTTAGTGATCCTCGCTCTAGGATCTCTATTCAGTTTTGGGTAAAAGCTCCATTCTCTCCGGAGGCTTATCTTTGGTTCGGATCTCTGGTATTGTCGGTTGTTGTACATCCAGGGGTATGACGGGGCCCTGTCCCGTCACAGTTGTTATGTCAATACTCTTAGAGGTCTGTAGTCATATCTTGTGGGTCAGCTTGTAAAAGAAAAAGGATGTAACTGCTTTTGGCTACATATATATATATATATATATATATATATATATATATATATATATATATATATATGTCCAGGGAAGTAGCCTTATCGGCTAACCTGTTATTTATTTCTTGTTGATTTATTTCATAAGTTTGATGTATGTTCCGCTGATTATCTCTGATGTATACCTGTAAGGGTGCCCAGGTAGGGCACTAGTCGCGGCCCGGGGTCGGGTCGTGACAAAAAGTGGGATCAGAGCAGTTAGTCCTCGGAAAGTGTCTACAGACCGTGTCTAGTAGAGTCTTGGTTATCGGTGTGTTGTGCACCACATCTATAACCAGGAGGCTGCAGGATATTTAGGATTGGTTTCCCTTCTTCTCACTCTGAGATCGTGCAATAGAGCTGTGTCGTTAGGGTAGTCTCTCCCTAACGTGTTATTGTGGTTGCAGATATGAGCAAGGCAACAGTGGCCCAGAAAGGATTATATGAATTGCGTATCCAGGTTGGTAAAAAATTATCGTATAGATGGTATTATGATGATGTATATCTGTACGAGCGTATTTACTTGGGTTGATATGTGTGTTGCCTAGAATGACTATGAGTTACCATAAGTTGGTGAAGTCTTGATAAATACTTGGAGGGTGTGAAGCAGTTTATTTAATCCACACCTGGGCTTTAGGTATGTACTAATTTGGAATAGTCAGAAGGTAATAAACGGTCTGAGATTGTGATAGACTCTTAAAAGAGATCATGTTTTATTGATTTGAGAGCATACCATGTTGTTAGATTAAGCTGTGTGGTACGCTTAAGTGATTATGTGAATAATAATGGTATGGAGCAATTAGAGTTGTTGTGAGTGAGACAACGTGATTATGAGATATTAAGAAGCTACATTTCCTGTATGTGGGGACTGATGATGTAGGCTAAGGACATAGAATAATTGTGAACTGTAGAATATTGATGACCACTGAGACCTTAGATGTACAAGGCCTTCTCGGGCAGTAAGATTTATTTCAGACCAAGAATGAGAATTAAGTACGACAATGGATCGGGTTATGGGCTGTTGCGGGTCAACCCGTAGCCCGGAATAGAATGGGGTCAGTTGGAGGTAGTCCCGCTGTGTGATAGGGTCACGAGGGTGTAAGGTTCAAGTTTAGTTAGTCGTTGTACGAGTTCGTGGACGCGTTCCACCGGAACCGGGTTGAGAGAACAAAAAAAATGAAATGACCAAGTTGGATATAGTAACCCTAAGGAATTGAAAACAAAAGCGGTGATTGAGATTATGTACGTATGCTAGAATAAGTTAGGAAGTACGAGAAGAATACGATAAGTAAGAAAATGAGAGGACAAGGGTTGAAAGAATTGAAGTGTTTATAGTTATGACTAAGGAAAGGTTCGAAAAGAGAATCCTTTTTGGCCATGAATGGGAGTAAATAGTGATGATGCACACTTTGGATTTGATTCCTTGATTGGCTTATGATGGATGGCTATGCATGTGCGATGTATTAGGGCTATATGTGGCATAATTAGGTTTCATTAAGTGTAGTTTTATGAGACTATACCGAGAAATGTTTAGATGGAGCTCCGAAAGAACATTCGGGGACGAATGTTTCTAAGGGGGAAGAGTGTTACACCCCGTAATTCCAGGATATGTTTAAGAGAAGGTACGTAAGGAAACAAGACTTAAAAATTCGAACGAAAGAAAGAATTGTTTTCCAATGAAAAATCTTCTGAACCTCGGGAAGGAAAAATTGTTCGTTAATGAGAATTGGGTTCTCACAACTTTTTATTTGAGACTGTTGGAATTTATCGGAATTATGGAATTCTATTTTCAGTTTGATACGTGGGGCCCACCCGAGGAATTTTACGTTTTTTTGGGGCCCACGAAGTTTCCGGTATTTTGACCAATTATGAAAATTTCGGGAAACGAAATATTTTAGACCAATGGGAGGGAGACACGTGTCACCCTCCACATGAGCTTGTTGGATGAATAAAAATGGACCAAGTCAACTAGAAATGTGGAGCTTGACATTATTGACCCAATCCTAGCCATCCATATGTTTTAATCCTAGCCATTGGTTTCCTTATATAATACTACTACTAGTGCAAGACTAGATCATTTCCAACACTTAGAAAAATTGGCAAGACTTGTCTTTCTCATGGTGAGCTCTCGGCTTTGAGCCCTATCCAAACACAAAAAATGTTGTTTGTTGTTCTTAATTCACAATACTTAAACCCAAGGTTCCTAGGAGTATTACAAGGATATCTCAATAGAAAAATCCCGGAAAACTACGTTTTTACGTTAGTCGCAAGGTGAAAACCTAAGGTGTTCTTCAACTTTGAAGTTGGAAATAGAAGAGGAGTTCTTCACAAGCTTCTTAGGGTTGCAAATAGCGGATTGGAACGTCAAGAAGAGGAGTTAAGGTTGCTAAGGATCGACTTTGAATCTTGGATTGGATTTGGGCTTATTGAGGTATAAATTTTCGTCTTACTATTGTGATTGAAGATTTCATATTATGATAAGTTAGAAATGATCATGTGATATATATTATGAAGATTGATAAGTGTTATGGAATTTTGGAAACCTAAATCCGAAAAGTTCATGTTAGCCATTAAGATTGTAATTCAATTTAATTGTTAGTTACGATCGTCGCATGTTATAGAAAGAAGGGATTATAGTTGTTATAATCGTTTGAGGCTATATAACATGTTAGAATAACAATTTGGATTGAAAAGAAATTGGAATGAACTTTATGTTGTTACACATTTTGAGCCGGGAATTTGCCCTAATTTTTGGACAGTTTTGTATTAATTGTGGGGCAGAATTTTACACGTCCTGTTAAGGCGTGTAATCCCTTTTGGTTAGCTGAAATGTCGAGCCTTAAATGTGGCATGTTGGCTATTGATTTCGGGCCTTGAAAAAGGTGGAAACGTACGTAGAACAAAGGAAGTGATGCCCAATTTTCTGTAAATTAGAGACCTAGCACTTAGTATTATTCCACGTTGATAAGCTAGGAGTTGATAGACATGTTATGGTTACTATAGGTTGAAGTACTACGTATAGCGTATTTTACTTGAAGGGTGGAAAAGCTAATAAGGTTGAAGTACTTTGGAGCATTTTGCTACTTGTCGATAGTCGTCGCGAGGTATGTGAACCTCTTCCTTCTTTTGACATGTTCTATGTGTGAAATATACATGTGGTGTTATTTCATGATTCCTTCTACTCTTAGAAGTTAAGAGGTACGTATGTTGATTTACTCTCTGTAAAAGGTATGTCTAAGTTATCCTAAGTTCTTACCACGTCTTATGGGGGATGTTGGTAAGAGTCGTTAGGAAGTATTTGGAGTCGAGTTGACTTTGCTAATTTACAGCACTAATGAGAATAAGTATCGAACAAGCCATTGCAGCGTTAATAAAAGAAAATGTATTGATAATCAATTATATTAAAATGAGTAGAATTCTCCATCTGCATAGAAATTAAGATAAGACAAAATTGTATTACATTTTCTAGATCATGGCTGTTTTAATAAGATCGTTATAAACAAGTATAACCTATTCACAACTCATAAAAGTATATGTTACTTAAATTAAAAGAGTTTATGTTATGAAGTTTTAAGACTATGAACCTTGATTTCTAAAAAGGTTATGAGACTTTATTTTTCAAGTTATAGGACTTGATTCTTAAAGGAAAGAATGACTTGATTTAAAAAGCTTGGTTGCCATGAATTATTTCAAAAGTTAAGCGGCTTGATTTCAAAAGCGAAGGTAACTTGAGTTTTCAAAAGAAGAAGTTTATGGATTTAAAAAGAGAAGGAGTTTTATGATTCTTTTTAAGTATGTATGTACGTAGACTTTTGGGTTTAATTTTTCCTATTGTAAAAAGAAATAAAAGTGCCTTAAGTTCTCTAAAGTGAAAGATTGTTATAATAGTTTTATGGGAAGTTGTTATAACGACTTAAGAAGAAGTTAAAAGATGGTTTAAAATGTTATGTAAAGAAACTTGATCGCGTCCCAGGAATGGGCCGGGCAGTATTCCTTTATGGGCAGACTTATATGACTTTATCGCATCCCAGGAATGGGCCGGGCAGTATACCTTTATAGGCAGACTTATATGACTTTATCGCGTCCCAGGAATGGGCCGGGCAGTATACCTTTATGGGCAGACTTATATGACTTTATCGCGTCCCAGGAATGGGCCGGGCAGTATACCTTTATGGGCAGACTTATATGACTTTATCGCGTCCCAGGAATGGGTCGGACAGTATACCTTTATGGGCAGACTTATATGACTTTATCGCGTCCCAGGAATGGGTCGAGCAGTATCCCTTTATGGGCAGACTTATATGACTTTATCACCTCCCAGAATGGGCCGGGCAGTATACCTTCGTGGAAAGACTTTTTATGAATTCACCGTGTCCCGCAAATGGGTCGGGTTACGTTATCACGTATGGATAATCAAAGTGAACTCCAAAATGAGGCGTCCCACCATAAAGGGCCAGATTATGTTATGCAATATACGTAAGTGATGCGCGAAAAGATGCACACACTTTAACGCAAGTGCACGTTATCGTGACAAGTAATATAGTCTTGGTAAGACCGAATATCGTCCACAAGGATTAGTGTTCAAGTACCAATTATCTATCTTTTGGTATCTATTTGGTAACCGATATTTGATTTTGTTGTTTATAACTAACAATTATAAATACTAATTTAACTAATGTGTTTACTTCAGTAGTGATGGAAATAGGGCTTCCAAGTTTCCTCAACTATCCGCTTATATTACTTATTAATGCAATGAATTATGGTTCTTCTTCTTTTGGAGCTAGCAGGTTTGCTAAATCGTTTTATACTCCCGTTAAGGCTATATAAACACTTAACCCCAGTAGCGCTCCTTTCTACCTTTCGGTGATAAGGATGACTCTATAGGAGGATTAAGACCAAAAACCTAGTTAACTGTCACGCGCCATGCGTAAAATTAGGTGTTTAAACCTCTCATTAACGCTACATAAGTAATTGAGGTATTTTCATCCCCAATCCAAAATATGTCTACCCAACTTACAACATATTCACAACCTCCTCCTTTCGAAGTTTGATTAGAAATCATATAAATAATGATAATTAGTGATCAATTAATTACCAAGCATTCAAAGCAATTATTGGGTAAATCTCAACAATAAGAAGAACAACCATAAACATGCATTAACTTATAAAATAAGGTTCAAGTGAATTGACATGGAAAGCCCTATATTAGAATTAGTTCCTAGCCATAGACATGACAAGAACTAATTCAATATCCAACATAAAAACTGAAATAAAGTAAAAGAAAGAAAAGAAAATACTTAAGAATGAGTCTCCAAGCCTTCTAGCATCCAAGGGTTGTGTTGTGGAATATTTACAAGATGGATTGGTGGAAGGGTGGATGTAGAGTGGTGAATGGTGGAATGGAGAATGAATTCTTCTAATGATGTAGAGACTATTTATAGACCAAGAATCCTTTAGGTGAAGGGTTAAGGATTTGTAGGTAGGAAAAGTTATTAGAATCCTTTTAGGTAAGGGTTTTAAGGTAGGAAAAGTTATCCCTTTAGGTAGGAGGTAGGAAAAGTTATCCCCTTAGGATTCTGAAAACATGTCAAATTCGGCCCAGACTTCATAAATCCCGCGTCGGCGCCGCGGCCCTGCAGACTGGCGCCGCGGCGCCTGAAAATCAGCAACTCTCGGGACTTTCAGCACTTTGGGCGCCGCGGCGCTGCTGCCAGGCGTCGCGGCTCCGGTGACGTTTTTCTGGCGGATTCCGTTTCGTCGTCCTTTTTTCGTCCGGACTTCGTCTGATCTCCTCTATAATTTCCGGAACTTCTTAGACTTCATTTCTTGGCCCTTTTAGTGTGCAATTCCATCTCATTTATGCTCATTTCATCTCCTTTTCGCCATTTCTCCATTTTTGACCGCTGTGACACAAAAGAAAGGAAAACGACCCTAATACTATACTAAACATAAATAAAATGAGTAAAATGCTAACTAAAAATGACTCAAAAAGTGTATATAAAATACACCGATCAAATACCCCCAAACTTAACATTTGCTCGCCCTCGAGCAAAGATCAAAAGAAAGAAATAAAGACACAAGGAAAAAGAAACTAGAAAGACTCAACGACATTAATCACTTTGATGCATTGTTGTTACTTAGAAAAACATGAAGGTTAGCAGAATAATATGCAGGAACATATAGCATGAATTTTTAGCGTTCTAAACACTCAAGTCAGATATTTCGCAAATTCAATTTAATCATGCTCAATGGAAGTAAAAATACCTAACTATGCATGTCAATTTCAAAATCCTATGGCCTGTTCACTTGCTATTCTTCACTAATCATGGATATGCATATAAGAGATCTTCAGGACTTTTCAGGGTTGTAATGTAGGCTTAGGCAGAGGTAGGTAAAAATAGATATTTAGGCTCAATGTTCGTACCATAAGCTCTTTTTCTTTCAACTCTTCCCTTTTCTTTTGATTCTCTTTTTCACTTCATACCTATCTTTCCCCTCTTTTGTTTTGAGGTGTATGATGAATAGCAGGCACCCCCAAACTTAGGCTTTTGCCTATTTATTATTACTTTTTCATTGGGGTGCATAATAAATATTTACTCTCTTTTGTCTCTTTTTCAACACTTTATATTCCAAACATCTCAATTTTTCACTTATGGAACAAGTATGAAATTATAGGGTGTCAAAGAAAGGTCTTATTTTTAGCTTCAAAGGGGCTGACTAGGGATATAATTTGATTGTCAGGGATAGACAAAGAATGGTAAGAAAGGGCTAACAAAGAAATGCCTGAGTCATCTCCCTAACATGCATATCCTAACTATTTCGCCTCAAATAGCAAGCAAGCAGACACATAGGTTTAATCACTAACAATGCATAAATCAAGCAAGATACCCCAAATAGTTCGATTTCATGAATTTTTGACATATCTATCCTAAGTGTTCAGATGGTTGCTTCTAATTCCATTACATTATTCCACTTTACTTCATTAGGCGTTTCAAGTAACTACATCATGCATGATCAAAAAAAAATTATGACTCAAAAATAACTCAAAAATACACAAAACAATTAAAAAAGACTCAAAAAACAATAAAACATCCCCCCAAACTTAAATCACACATTGTCCCCAATGTGTGCATGACTCAAAAAAAAAATATAGACAACTTACTGACACAACACAGAGGTCATAACGGAGGTCTAGGAGGAAAAATTCTGGAATTTGCACGGAATGCTGGTTTCAAGTTCGCGCCCGAGATTCAGCGCGCGCTGCTAGTATCGTGGCTCTGAAGTTACAAGCCGCGTAGCCTTCGGCACCGCGGCGGCAGACGGCTTTTCCTTTTTTTCCAGCGTTTTGCTCCTTTTTCCTGCTTTAGCTTTGATCACCACTGTCATCCAACAACACAAAACAAGAACCCAAGACCGTGAGACTGTTCAAGACAAAATAAAATAAACTAAAGACAGAAATTAAAATAACATAATTAAAAACATTGGGTTGCCTCCCAACAAGCGTTGTCTTTAACGTCTTTTAGCCGGACGCAATTAACCTTTACGAGTGCCCATTGGATCCTTCTGCGAACTGCTTGCAATCCGCAGAGTTATTGTTGTCGGTCTCACTTCAACTACAACAATTGCTTCAAACAAGGGCCTCAAATATACGATTATCCCCCAAGTACACAAGACTTGCTTGTCTTTTAGGCTCTCTCTAATGTAGGGATCAGTGAGATTCCCAACATCTCTCAACTCTAGGGGGTGCCCTTGATGGTATGGACTTTCTTTTTGGGGGTCAACATTGACAGCTGGTGGTGTTTCTTCTGCAATAGATACAAGAAAAAGATTTTCCAAGGAATCCAAAAAGATGAATGATTAGATCTCAATAACTTTTTCCTTCTCTACACCAATTATCTCGCCAGATTCCTCAACAGTTGGGTGTGGTTCAGGCTCTTCTATTTGCTTACCACCTCCCATAATGATGTCGCTAGGCAGATTTGCTTGAGTTGTATTGCTCATCTCATCCATCAATTGTCCTATTTGTGTCTCCAACTTTCTGAGAGACTCCCTTGTCTCAGCCATAAACTGAGCCTGGCACTTGGCGAACATAAGTATGCCTGCCTGCAACTCATTTCGATCTTCCTCTGAAATATGTGGGTTAAGCTGCTGTTGATGACTCCACTGTCTCTGATAGTAGTAGTCCATGTGTCCTGATTTTGTTATATATATATATATATATATATTTATTTTTCGTTTTTTTTAACCTGCAAAATAAAAAAAAAACAACAAAAGGAGATAAAAAGATGCTCGCAGAACAAGTTAGAAACTTGTTCTTGGAGCAAAAAAAAACAAATAAAAATAAAAACAGAAATAAAACCAAATTAGAAATTAAAAATAGATGAAATTGATATTGAACTATGCCTAATCCCCGGCAACGGCGCCAAAAACTTGATGCGCGAAAAGTTGCACACACTTTAACGCAAGTGCACGTTATCGTGACAAGTAATATAGTCTTGGTAAGACCGAATATCGTCCACAAGGATTAGTGTTCAAGTACCAATTATCTATCTTTTGGTATCTATTTGGTAACCGATATTTGATTTTGTTGTTTATAACTAACAATTATAAATACTAATTTAACTAATGTGTTTACTTCAGTAGTGATGGAAATAGGGCTTCCAAGTTTCCTCAAATATCCGCTTATATTACTTATTAATGCAATGAATTATGGTTCTTCTTTTGGAGCTAGCGGGTTTGCTAAATCGCTTTAGACTCCTGTTAAGGCTATATAAACACTCAACCCCAGTATCGCTCCTTTCTACCTTTCGGTGATAAGGATGACTCTATAGGAGGATTAAGACCAAAAACCTAGTTAACCGTCACGCGCCATGCGTAAAATTAGGTGTTTAAACCTCTCATTAACGCTACATAAGTAATTGAGGTATTTTCATCCCCAATCCAAAATATGTCTACCCAACTTACAGCATATTCACAACCTCCTCCTTTCGAAGTTTGATTAGAAATCATATAAATAATGATAATTAGTGATCAATTAATTACCAAGCATTCAAAGCAATTATTGGGTAAATCTCAACAATAAGAAGAACAACCATAAACATGCATTAACTTATAAAATAAGGTTCAAGTGAATTGACATGGAAAGCCCTATATTAGAATTAGTTCCTAGCCATAGACATGACAAGAACTAATTCAATATCCAACATAAAAACTGAAATAAAGTAAAAGAAAGAAAAGAAAATACTTAAGAATGAGTCTCCAAGCCTTCTAGCATCCAAGGGTTGTGTTGTGGAATATTTACAAGATAGATTGGTGGAAAGGTGGATGTAGAGTGGTGAATGGTGGAATGGAGAATGAATTCTTCTAATGATGTAGAGACTATTTATAGACCAAGAATCCTTTAGGTGAAGGGTTAAGGATTTGTAGGTAGGAAAAGTTATTAGAATCCTTTTAGGTAAGGGTTTTAAGGTAGGAAAAGTTATCCCTTTAGGTAGGAGGTAGGAAAAGTTATCCCCTTAGGATTCTGAAAACATGTCAAATTCGGCCCAGACTTCATAAATCCCGCGTCGGCGCCGCGACCCTGCAGACTGGCGCCGCGGCGCCTGAAAATCAGCAACTCTCGGGACTTTCAGCACTTTGGGCGCCGCGGCTTCCAGCGTCGCGCTCGTGACGTTTTTACGCGGATTCCGTTTTCGTCCTTTTTTCGTCCGGACTTCGTCTGATCTCCTCTATAATTTCCGGAACTTCTTAGACTTCATTTCTTGGCTCTTTTAGTGTGCAATTCCATCTCATTTATGCTCATTTCATCTCCTTTTCGCCATTTTTCCATTTTTGACCGCTGTGACACAAAAGAAAAGAAAACGACCCTAATACTATACTAAACATAAATAAAATGAGTAAAATGCTAACTAAAAATGACTCAAAAAGTGTATATAAAATACACCGATCGTAAGTTATGTGCTTATGAACTTGATGATTTTTCCTAAGTATGAATGTAAGAATTTGATTATAACTCTTATTGAAAATGGGAAAAGATAATAATGTACGATTCAGTTCATGAGTTGAAATGGCACGGTAGGATCTGGTATTTACTTTTTATACTTGCCTCTGTCATTCTTTGGTACAATTATGATTTGTTTACTGTACCTTATTTTTGTTCCATACTCAAATTTTTGTTGTCGACCGCGCCGGTGCGTTCATTACCGCAGGTTTTATGTACACAGGTTGGTGATCCTCGCTCTAGGATCTCTGTTCAGTTTTGGGTAAAATCTCCATTCACTCCGGAGGCTTATATTTGGTTCGGATCCCTGGTATTGTCGGTTGTTGTACATTCAGGGGTATGGCGGGGCCCTGTCCCGTCACAGTTGTTATTACAATACTCTTAGAGGTCTGTAGTCATATCTTGTGGGTCAGCTTGTAAAAGAAAAATGATGTAACTGCTTTTGGCTATATATATATATATATATATATGTCCAGGGAAGTAGCCTTATCGGCTAACCTGTTGTTTATTTCTTGTTGATTTATTTCATAAGTTTGATGTATGTTCCGCTGATTATCTCTAATGTATACCTGTAAGGGTGCC
The DNA here is from genome assembly GCA_029844215.1 of Przewalskia tangutica. Taxonomy (NCBI): domain Eukaryota; kingdom Viridiplantae; phylum Streptophyta; class Magnoliopsida; order Solanales; family Solanaceae; genus Przewalskia; species Przewalskia tangutica. The sequence continues at coordinate 21,568,408 of CM056722.1, forward strand.
CAGGTAAGGCACCAGTCGCGGCCCGGGGTCGGGTCGTGACAATGCGACACCAATAATAGATGGTTTTTTCCTTCATACTTGAGCAGACATTCGGCCAAATGATTAGACGATGTTGCACTACCTATCATGGGCGCAATATGGGGCGACACAAAAGAAAACTTGCTGGCCAACTCAACATTCTCGGAAAGATAAACTTCACCCAAATACCTTAATCAATGCATAATACATAAGTTTTATAAAATATTTATATAACATATTTTATATAAAATAAGATGGACAATTTTTTATAATTTTATTACCTAATATAGAATGCAATGCTTGAAGCACTTAGCCATCCATCATCCAAAATTTCCAAGATATGTTCATGAACTATACATTCATTCCAAGGATTTCCATCAAAATATACATTCATAGGATCGTGAGGAGAATCTCCACACTTGGGATAACCTAATGTCTTAGCACAAACTGTTGACTCCACAGTTTTCAAAGTAGCCTTAGCACCTATAGGAACTTTCTGACTCCTCTTATCCATCTTCTTAAGAGGTGGACACTACATACAAAGAATTTTGGATGGCCATGAGGGTTCATTCCATCTGTTGAAAGTACTAAGCGTAAGTTCCTTGATTTCTTGCCAAATTCTGGATATTTGTTATCAAATGTCTTCCATTGAGGCGAATCAGCTGGGTGTCTTAACATTCCCATCTGGCAATAGATCACTTACAACTTCCATCAGCTCTGTGAAGAACACATCAGAAACTTGGTGACTAGCTTTTAAGTTGTACAAAATCAACACAGCTGACAATTTTGAAGTCTTAGTACAACCCGACCACAATGGTAACCCAGCATCTCCCCTTAAGTCATCACACATATCAGGATGATCCCGCAACTTTTCATTGACAACAACTTCGAGAATTCTTCACAGGACTGGATTTATCATTACCATCTCTCATATTACTTTTGTTCATTATATTTATAAACTCAAATTGGGAGCCGGATTGACTTAATGAACTATGTTTACGTTTTCCACTTGAACTACATTTGTCTTTTCTCTCACCATGATATGTACAAACCTTATATGTTATGTCAAAACCGTGACACGTTAAATGCTCATGCAACTTCATTTGACCACTAACCTCCTTTACATTTTGACATTTTCGACACGGACATTTAATGTACAATGGATTTTTAGCATTCTTGGTTGCATGAGCACAAAACTCCTCCACCCCTTTCTTATACTCTTCAGATAATCGATCCGCATTTACCCAGTCTCGATTCATCAAGAACAATACTACAAAAATCATATAATACAACAATGAATTTAAAGCACATTTGAAGTCTTCAAGGCTCGACTTCCCCTCACATAGTACATATATAAGAATCTTAAACACATTTGAAGTCTTTAAGGCACGACTTCCCCTCACATAAATTATAAGTATGAAATTTAAGCATATTTGAAAATTTAATGCATACACATCACATGATTCATATATATGAATTTTTAAACACATATGAAGTTTTTAAGGCACGACTTCCCCTCACATATATCACATGTATGAAATTTTGGCATATTTAAATATTTAATGCATAACGACACATCACATAATGCATATATATGAATTTTTAAACACATATGAAGTCTTTAAGGCACGACTTCCCCTCACGTAAAGCATAATAAAGATAAATTAACTTCGAATGTAGAATAATACCTTTCGAATGCAATTCAAGCAATTTGTCTTTCAATTTTTTGAAAATCTACAAAAAATAGAGAAGATCTCATTCATTAATAATTTATAAAATAAGATACAAAAATTAAACTTTATTTGACTTCATAATATATAATAAATTCTCATAACTCATCTTGACTGGTAAGATCGGGCTTCATAGCTAAGAGAGGATTTCAACAACTTCCTAAGCTAAGTCAAACGCTGAATAAGGAAAAGTATCAAAGATCCTAATCAATGTTCAATGATCCCTTTACATAATCCCCACTTTTAACTTTTCATAGCATTTTGTATTGTATATTGTTCAATGATCCTAATCACTCAAAGATTAAACACTCAATCTATCAAATTTAAACACTTCATTTCCTTCTAGATTGACCTATTAAACCAAATGCAAACTTTCTTCCAAACTTGCACACTCCTTTATTTACTTATATAATTGTACATTTTTTTCTATTTTTCCAGTTTTGAAATGTTAATGGGGACTGTATTTGAATCATATTTGACTTATTTCATTTTCTTGAACTTTTACCACAGTGAATTTTCAAGAATCATATTTTTCCAGTTTTGAAATGTTAATGGGGATTGTATAGCCTATGCTGAGTCGTGAGATTCTCACTTGGAATAACCGTGTAATCAGTGCATAAACCTCTCTTCCTGGAGAGTAGGTAATCAATTTGGGTCTTGGCTACCGTGCTCTAAAAGGTGACCAAGTGCTCCTTATTTTTTGGAAACTAGAGTTTGTTATCACCAAGTTAAAGGCTTTCGCGAAATTCAACAACGACGTTCCTCCCTCATTCTTATCACCAAACCAAAAGCCTCTATGCACATCATCGTAACCCCTAGATGACATCCCGGTGTGACCGTTAAAATCACCTCCAAAAAAAAGCTTCTCTGGGTGCGGAATACCACACATAACCTCGTCTAAATCCTCCCAAAATTGCATTTTGATCTCCTCATCCAAGCCTGCTTGCGGTGCACTAACCACGTTTAAAGTGTGACCTCCAACTAGTATCTTAATAGTCATCAACCTATCATTCACCCTCCTGAATTCTCACGCTCGAACTTCCTTCAATTCACTAACTCAACTTTTGCAAACTAAATCCTTAATTGAAAATATTTTCAATTGTTATTGCAATTGAGGGATAATTGCAAACCGACTGAGTTTGGAATTGGTATTGCACTTGGGGGATAATTTCAGCGGCGATATGGAATTGGTTTAGGAGTTCGATGGATTTGGTATTGGCGGCAAGCAAAGTAGTCTTTTCGTTTTTGACGGAGAAGGTTTTTGGCTGAGTATAGAAATTATGCCAATTAATTTTGGCTAAGTCCTTCATTATTTTGTAATTATTTACAACTTAAATAGCGCTTATGAAGCGTTATAGTAACATTAACTTCAATAGCGCTTGTGGAAGGACTATCTAAGTGGAAATATTTATATTATTATATTAATAAATTACTTAGGTAACGCAAATTATAATAGCGCTTTAAATAAGCATTATGTAAGGAGTAACTTGCATAGCGCTTCGATTAAAATTTCCGCAAAGCGCTATGGCTGTATCTTTTGTTAGATTTTTTTTTTAATTTAAAAATTTTAAAAAGCGCTATGCAAGCTGTTACTTAGATAGCACTTTGTAAAAGCACTATCTAAGTAGCGTTACGCAAGCTGAAATTTGTAGTAGTGATCAAATCAATAGTAACATAATGTAATGCATTGGTAAAGCCAATAAAAGTAATCATATAACACTACAAGAAAAATGACCTACGATGACAGTATGCGTGTGACGGTTTTTCCGCGAACCGTCACAAGTTATGACAATCATGTGACGATTTTATAACCGTCACATGTCTTTATGACAATCATGTGACGGTTTTTATAACCGTCACAGTCTTTGTGACAATCATGTGACGGTTTTTATAACCGTCGCTGACTTTGTGACAATTGTGTGACGGTTATAATAATCATCACAGTCTTTGTGACAATCATGTGATGGTTATTTTAACCGTCACAGTCTTTGTGACAATTTTGTGGCGGTTATTTTAACCGTCACATATCTTTGTGACGGTTTTTTAATATATAATTTAATTTTTATTAAATGTAATACCCGACCCTATCCAACCCGACCCGTCTCAACCCAATACACACAAAACAACCTAATTCTAGCGTTATGTTGAGTGTATTTTATACACTCTTTTGAGTCCTTTTTAGTTAGTATTTTACTCTTTTATATTGTGTTTAGTATAGTGTTAGGTGTGTTTTTTCTTTTGTTTGTGTCACATCGGTTATAAAGGAGAAGATACTACTTTTGAGGATGTAATTGCACAAGAAAAGCCTAAGAAATGAAGCCTAAGAAGTCCCGGAAAGCACAAAAGAAATTTGACAAAGTCCGGAAGAAAAATGATGAATTTTGGGAAATCAAGTCGCCGGAGCCGCGGCGCCATCCAGCAGGGTCGCGGCGCTGGAACTCATGGAGGCTATAGTACTTTTGGCGCCGTGGCGCCATCCAGCATGGCCACGGCGCCAAGGCGGAATTTCACAACAAATATTAAATACACTCAACTTCAATTGCAGCTGCCATTTCACGCCAATCTTCGAAAATATCTCCATTGCAGCTGCCATTTCACGCCATTTCAGCTTCGATTTCGCCTCTATAAATACGATTCCAAAGCTTCCATTGTTCGATTGTTATTGTTGTCGTTCGATTGTTGTTGATTTCACCCCCAAATAATTGGTAAGAATACTCTAACTCGTCTTAGTTACTGTTCATTCTATATTGTCTTACATTTTTTTTTCATAAATGTAGCAGAACCCTAAGTTGTTGATTGTTGGTATCATGAAATTGAAGAAAAAAAACCCTAAGTTAGTTGTCCTCCTTAGTAATATGAAATTGAAGAAAAAAACCTAAGCTGTTTTTTTCCTTCTTCCTTTGAACCATTGTCTTTACTTTTCAGTTGCTTTAGATTTATGTTTGTGTTTGTGTTTTCTTTTAAGGTGGTTGAATAATATTCTGCATCCCTTTTGTTGTGTATCAGGTGTTGTTGTTATTATTGTTCCTTGATGGATAAGTCTGGGATGAAATGTTCTCGAATATCACTCGAATATGATAAAGGGGTTAAGAAATTTTTGCAATTATCTTTAGCCAATGCTTTAGACATTAATGTTATTAGGTGTCCTTGCACTCAATGTGGAAATTTGTTTTTTCACTTAGTTAAAATTGTATCTGAACATTTGTTCTTTAATGGAATAGATAGTGAATATACAATCTGGTTTTGGCATGGGGAAAAGTGTAAAAACATGGACTCTAGAATAGGTGACCAGTTTGAGTCGTACTACATGGATTACAATGATGGGGACACTGTAGATATGGTTACTGATGCTTTTAATAATTGATCTGATAATAAAGCTTTTAAAGAGCTTCTTGAAGACGCAGAGAAACCCTTATATCCCGGATGCACAAATTTCACTAAGTTGGGTGCTTTAGTTAAACTTTTTAATATCAAGGGTAAGTTTGGTTTATCTGATAAAAGCTTTTCTGAGATATTGAGTCTTGTATCCAAGATGTTGCCAGAGGGTAATGAATTGCCTATGTCTTTTTATGATGCCAAGAAAATAATGACTGCATTAGGGATGGAGTATATTAAAATTCATGATTGCCCTAATGATTGCATATTTTATAGAAAACAATTTGCAAAACTGGAAAAATGTCCTACATGTTCTATTTCAAGATGGAAAAAAATGGGAGTGAAGAAGATAGAGTAGGGGTACCATCCAAGGTTTTGTGGTACTTCCCTATTATTCCTAGGTTTAGTCGAATGTTTCAGTGTTCAAAAACATCCAAAGACTTAACTTGACATGCAAATGAGAGGATCAAAGATGGGAAGTTTCGTCATCCCGCAGATTCGAAAGCTTGGGAGTTAATAGATGAGAAGTGGCCTGAGTTTGCAAAAGACCCTAGGAACCTACGTATGGCTTTATCAGCATATGGAATCAACCCACATAGCTCCCTTAGTAGTTCATATAGTTGTTGGACAGTTGTTCTTACAACCTACAACCTTCCCCCGTAGCTTTGTATGAAAAGAAAATTTATGATGTTATCTATTCTAATTTCTGGTCCACAACAACTGGAAATAACATTGATGTCTACTTAGCACCTTTAGTAGATAATTTACAAATCTTATGAAAAAAGGGGGTCGAATGTTTTGACTCTTTCAAGAAAGAGTTTTTCAATTTGCGGGCTGTCTTGATGTGGACTATAAATGACTTTCCAGCCTATGAAAATCTAGCAAGGTGTACAGTTAAGGGTTATTACGCATGTCCATATTGTGGTGTTGATACTCCCGGATGTAGACTTCGACATTGTAAGAAAAATGTGTATATTGGTCATCGCGGTTGGCTTCCAAAAGGACATCAATACAGAGGCCAAAAATCTGCCTTTAGCAATAAAATAGAAGAGCAGATAGCCCCTGTACAGTTGAATGGTGAGGTTAGTTGAATGTGTTGACAATACACGGGGAAAGAAAAATTTGAAGAAGCGAAAATATGGGACTGATTCGGATTGTAGATCATGGTGGAAGAAGAAATCAATATTTTACAATTTAGAGTATTGGAAGCACTTACTTGTGAGACACCAATTAGATGTTATGCACATTGAAAAGAATGTGTGTGAGAGTCTATATGAGACTTTGCTTCATATTCTGGGTAAGTCTAAAGATGGCTTGAAGTCTAGGATGGACCTTACTGATTTGAAAATTAGGGGAAAGTTAGCACCACGGGTAAAGGCAAAAAATAAGACTTGGCTACCTCCAGCATGTTCACATTGACAAAGGAAGAGAAAAGGGTTTTTTGTAGATGTTTAAAAAATATTAAAGTTCCGAAAGGATATTCTTCCAACATTAAGAGCCTAGTTTGTATGAAGCAACTGAAACTTCAAGGATTGAAGTCCCATGACTGCTATGTTGTTGCGATATTTCTAGATGCTTACGCAAGTGTACGTATCGTTCAAGTAATAAAGATCTGTAAGACAGAGTTTATCGTCCACAGAGACTGGTTTATTAAGTGTCGGCTATCTATTCTATGGTATCTATTTGGTTGACGTTCTTTAGTTTGAGAATTATAACTAAGAATTATGACTAAGTGCAGAAAATAAACTAAATATTATAATACTTTGGGTTTATAACAGTTATGAAAGAAATAGGGCATTGCGTAGCAACTAATATCATAGTAAAATGAGAATCGCTCATTATCGCAGCGCTCGTTCACCCCTTCGGCTTCTTCCATTAAAAAAAGGTCGTAGAGCGAGCTTTTCTTTAAAAATAATTTCACTATTCAATTTCTGGATAGATCTCTTTTACCCGGGGGTATAACTGGATGCCTAGAGGCAATGGCGTTCAGCCACTTGCTTTCTAACAAAACTTTCCACCAACAAGCAGAAAACCGGGATGTCGATACATCGAAGAGCTACCAAACACGATTTACTGACAGAACCATAATGAACTGCCGCCGTGAAAGAGGTAAGAAAAGAGTTTGCAATGTCGAGAATGAAACTTATGATTTTTTAGTTGAGGGAAAGTCGACCTGCAAAAGCCAAAACAATTATCGGCATGCCGGTACCAAAGACAGAGAAAGAAATGGAATGCCATGGAGCCTAACAATCTCTCAAAAGTCGAGGTCACAAGCACAAGACTCCTCAACTATCCACTCTTTCACGTGTTAATGCAATTTCTAATGACTCTTCTTCTTATTAAGATAGCAGGTTAACTAATCTGTCATTATATTCCGGTTAGGACATACAAGAGTTCAACCTTGTGCAGAAACATTCTATATTTCTATGATAAGTTTTACCACACAGGAGGATTAAGAACAATAACCTTAATTACTACACAAGTATCGGGGTACTTTCGTTCACGATTTTAACTTGTGTCTAGACAATTACAGCATATTCAAATCTCACCTTTCAGACTTTTGATTCGAAATCATATAAGTGATGACAATTAATAGCTAGTTAATTATCAAGCAATCATAACAATATTGAATAGATCTTAATATGATGAAGAAGAAATCAATAATCAATGCATTAACTATATGAAAGAGCTTCAAGAAGATTCGATGGAAACCCTACTAAAGTAATTAGCTCCTAAGCATTGTCATGTCAAGAACTAAATTAAAATTCACATAAACTGAAATAAAATAAGGAAAAGAAAATAACTTGAACAAGAAGATGTCTCTAATCTTGCTTTTAGTCGTCGTTCTCCTCTCCAAAGTATATTAAAAGTCGTCTAAGGTATGCTCAGGGTTTAGGGATTTATAGCTGGGAAAAATTGTCCTTTCGGACCCTGAAAACGTGTCAAATTCGGCCCAAAAAATCAAATTTTCCGCCTCAACGCTGTGGCCCTGCTGGATGGCGCCACGGCGCCGGAATTACTGGGAGCAAATCAGAACCTGCAGTTTATTTAGCGTCGCGGCGCCGGTGGCGGTGATTTCCGAAATTTCGCGATTCTGTGTCCTTTTTTCGTCTGGACTTCGTCTGATTTCTTCTATACTTTCCGGAACTTCTTATACTTCATTTCTTGGCCTTTTCTTGTGCAATTTCATCCTCAAAAGTAGTATCTTCTCCTTTATAACCGTTGTGACACAAAATGAAGGAAAAATAACCTAACACTACACTAAACGCAAAATAAAAGAGTAAAATACTAACTAAAAAGGACTCAAAAGTGTATATAAAATACACTTAACAAACACCTCCAAACTTACACTTTACTCGCCCTCGAGTAAAGCACTAAATAAAAACAATGACTCTATGAAATTGATCAAATAGTTATAGCAATGCTTCTTCAAAATCAGGCATGAAAGTTGCGATAATATGTTAGAACATACATAGCATGAATAATTAGCAATCTAGAATTTCAAGTTAGATATTTTGCAAATTCACTTAGATCATGATCAATGGAAATACAAACACATAACCTATGCATGTCAATTTCATTCCATCTTTTCCAAAACGCTATAGACCTGTTTACTTGCTATTTTCCACTAATCATAGACATACATATTAAAGATCATCATGACTTTCAAGGGTTGTAATGTAGGCTTAGGCTGAGTTATGTAAAAAAAATAGGCATTTAGGCTCACATTACGTACCATAAGCATTTTGCAATCAACTCATTTTTCCTTCTTTTTGACTTTTTTTTAATCTCATACCTATTTTCCCCCTCTTTTATTTTGAGAGAATGAGATATATTATAAATAACAAGAACCCCCAAACTTCAACTTTTGCATATTCTTCATTGGGGTGCATCAACTTTTCACTCTCTTTTTATTTCTTTTTCAACACTTTTCATTTCAAGAGTTTTTAATTATCACTTATGACACAACAAAGGAATCATAGGGTGTCAAAGAAAGATCTTATTTTAGGCTCAACGGGGCTGACTAGTGATACAATTTATGTCAAGATAGGTAATGAATGGTCAGATGGGATATCAAAAAAAATGTCTGAATCATCTCCCTAAGCGAGTTCGACTCGCGAACGATCAGCAAGTGAAGGACCGATCCTTTTGGTGCCAATACTAACATGTATATCTTAACTATTTCGCCTCAAATAACAAGCAAACAGATTTTCTAGACATTTTTCAACCTTTATTTTCATAACTGACACACATAGGCTAAGCACAAATATCTCAAATAATTAGATGTCATGAATTTTTGGCATATCTAACTTAAGCACACAGGTTGTCGCTTTTAATTCCATTACATTATTCCACTTTATCCACTCAATATCTTTAGCAACTACAACATGCATGATCCAAAAAAAAAATATGACTCAAAAACACAAAACAACACAAAGACAATAAAAAAAACTCAAAAACAAAACAATGAAACAAAATAAGACACCCCCAAACTTAATCGACACATTGTCCCCAATGTGTGAAGACTAAAAATAAGGACAACTTACTGACACATACAGCGGTCATAACGGAGGTCTGGGAGGAAAATTCTGGAAATTACATGGCATCTGGGTTCTCTGAAGTTTCAGCGTCGTGGCCCTGCATTTTGGCACCACGGCGCTGCTGCCAATTTTCTCAGTTTTCCATATTTTTTGCCCTTTTCTCCTCGGAGTCAGTTCCTGCTTTTATCTGACATTCAAAAACACTAACATATCAGATCGTGAGACTGTTCAAGACAAAATAAAACAAACTAAAACAAAATATAAATAACATAATTAAAACCATTGGGTGGCCTCCCAAGTAGCGTTGTATTTAACGTCTTTTAGCCAGACGCATGTTACTTACTAGATCAAGGGGGTAGAGTGTCCCCTCCGCATATCCACTTTAGCACCATTTTCCTCCTTCTTCTCCTTTTCTTTTTCACAAGGCTCATTTTAGGAGGGTTCATTCCCTTGTTCCCATCCACATCATCATTTACGGGTGCAGAATTCTTACCATCAAGAGCATCAGTACCCTTGGAATTTTAATGAGGAGACTTTTTATCAACTACACCAATAGCAAAGCATTTATCAGTGTCTCGAATACTCCTTAATTAAACAGATGGAAGCAGAGGCGGAAGCATCGAAAATGGATTGCCCCGCAACCAACTCTGCGTTGAATGAAATAAAAGATCATCAAAGTAAAAGAGGTTCAGGCGATGACTTGAACACTTTGAAGGTCATCTCTTCATCTTGCACTCTGAGCTTCAACTCTCCCTTTTCAACATCAATAAGTGTCCTCCTTGTGGCTAGAAATGGTCTCCCAAGGATGATGGACATATTTTCATCTTCATCCATGTCTAAAATGAGGAAATCAGCAGGAAAGATGAATTTACCTACTTATACCAATACATCTTCAATTATTCCTTCGAGATGCACAACTGAACGATCAGCTAGTTGCAAGGTGACCGTGGTTGGTCTTGCTTCTCCTAACCCAAGTCTTTTGAACACAGAGAGGGACATCAGATTGACATTTGCCCCAAAATCACATAAAGCCCTTTTACATGTAACATTCCCTATGGTGCAAAGTAAGGTGAAACTCTCTGGATCATTCAAATTTGGGGAAGTTTCTTTTGCAATATAGCACTGCACTCCTCTGTCAGCACCACTGTCTCATAATTTGCCAGTTTTCTCTTCTTAAAAAGGATATCTTTCATGAACTTCACATACGCTGTCATTTGCTCCAAGTCTTCAATGAAAGGAATGTTAATGTGCAGTTTTTAAATACCTCCAAAAATTTCAAAAACTGCTTATCCACAGCCTTCTTCTGCAGTCTTTGAGGGTAATGAATTTTGTCTGTGTACTCCCTCATCACTGCGGGTGGAGCCTTCTCTAAAGTATGGCGGTCATCAGTAACCCCCTCTTTTTCTACCTCAACTGTCTTCCCCACATCCTTTTTTTTTTCAACCGCTGGTCGGGGTGCCCTCTGCTCTAACTGCTTCCCACTCCTCAAGTTAATTTCCTGACACAGCTCCCTTAGGTTCATTACTGTGTTTCTAGGGAGGTTTCCTTGCGGTCTACTATTCAGTGTGTGTGCCAGCTGTCTCACCTGTGTTTCCAAATTTCTGATAGAAGACCTAGTCTCTGTCATGAATCATTGGTCTCTCACATAAATTTTTTCAGTATTGCTGGATGAAATTGAGGACCTGGTTTCTTCCTTGAATTGAGTCTGAGAGTTGGCCAAGGTCAGTCTGCTTTATGTCATCCGCTTCTCGCGAATCAACTGTTGTGAGGATGATGCCTGGAATTGTGGTTGCTGCCCTTGTTCATTCTTCCATGAAAAATTTGGGTGATTTCTCCACCCCGGATTGTATGTGTTAGAGTAGGGGTTGTTGTAGGGCTTGTGAAAATTTCTCACTGCTTGAACCTGCTCCATAGGCACATTATTCGGGTCCACTGTTGTACACCTATCAAAAGTATGGGGACCCCTACCAATTTCGCATCTCACTGGTGTCTGAACCGCTTTAACTGACATGGTACTCTGCTGCATCTGCTTTGTCAAAGTAGCTACCTGTGCAGTCAATGCAGTGATAGCATCTAGCTCATGAATTCCAGCCATCTTCCTATTATTCATTGCTCTCTCATCGGCCCCCTGATGGTTGTTTGTGGTCATATCCTCTAACAAATTATGTGCCTCATTGGAACTCTTTCTCATGAACGTATCTCCTGCTGCAGCATCAATAATGGTACGAGTTGTACCACACAGCGCATTGTAAAATATGTGGACTAGCATCCACTTCTCAATCTCATGATGTGGGCACTTTCTCTGCAAGTCTTTAAACCGCTCCCATGCATCATATAGTGATTCTCCCTCCAGCTGATAAAATTTATTCAACTCACCTCTGAGATTCGCTACCTTAGCTGGGGGAAAGAACTTCGCAAGAAACTTCTGTGCTAAGTCCTGCCATGTAGTGATGGAGTTCATCTGTAATGAGTTCTGTCAGCACTTTACTCTATCCCTGAGTTAGAATGGGAAGAGTCTCAACCGAATGGCGTCATCAGTAACACCATTGTATTTGAAAGTTGCACACAGCTCAAGAAAATTTGCTAGATGCAAGTGAGGATCTTCAGACGGTAATCCCCCAAACTGAGTTGAGCTTTGAACCATGTGCAATATGGCTGGTTTGATTTCAAAATTGTTTGCTTCAACAGCTGGAAGCCTGATGCAAGTTTGTACCGCTGTAATGGTTGGCATCACATAGTCCCCCAAGCTCCTTTCTGCAGGGACTTGTCTTAAGATAGGCGGTAACTCATCATTCCCCAAATTATTATTTCGCTGATCTCCCATTGTTAACAAATCAGCTTCTCTTTTCTCTTTTCTGTTATGTCTGCACAATCTCTCAATCTTAGGGTTCAGAGGGATAAGAATGTCAGCTCCTCTCCTACTTCGCATAAACTAAGTTCCTGAGAACTAATCAAAAACAGCAAACATATCACGGCAGAATATTCTAAAGCAAAAATTAAAAAAAAAACTGAAAATAAAGACCAAATTAGAAATAAGGATAGATAAATCGATATTAAAGTACGCCATTCCCCGGCAACAGCACCAAAAACTTATTGCGATATTTCTAGATGCTTACGCAAGTGTACGTATCGTTCAAGTAATAAAGATCTGTAAGACCGAGTTTATCGTCCACAGAGACTGATTTATTAAGTACCGATTATCTATTCTATGGTATCTAATTGGTTGACGTTCTTTAGTTTGAGAATTATCACTAAGAATTATGACTAAGTGCAGAAAATAAACTAAATATTATAATACTTTGGGTTTATAACAGTTATGAAGGAAATATGGCATTTCAATCTCCTCAACTATCCACTATTTTACGTGTTAATGCAATTAATAACGACTCTTCTTCTTATTAAGATAGCAGGTTAACTAATATATCATTATATTCCGGTTAGGACATATAAGAGCTCAACCTTGTGAAGAAATATTCTATATTTCTATGATAAGTTTTACCACACAGGAGGATTAAGAACAATAACCTTAATTACTAAGCAAGTATCGGGGTACTTTCGTCCACGATTTTAACCTATGTCTAGACAATTACAGCATATTCAAATCTCACCTTTCAGACTTTTGATTCGAAATCATATAAGTGATGACAATTAATAGCTAGTTAATTATCAAGCAATCATAACAATATTGAATAGATCTTAATATGATGAAGAAGAAATCAATAATCAATGCATTAACTATATGAAAGAGCTTCAAGAAGATTCGATGGAAACCCTACTAAAGTACTTAGCTCTTAAATATTGTCATGTCAAGAACTAAATTACAATCCAACATAAACTGAAATAAAATAAGGGAAAGAAAATAACTTGAACAAGAATATGTCTCTAATCTTGCTTCTAGCTATCGTTCTCCTCTCCAAAGTATATTAAAAGTCGTCTATGGTATGATCAGGGTTTAGGGATTTATAGCTGGGAAAAATTGCCCTTTCGGACCCTGAAAATGTGTCAAATTCGGCCCAAAAAATCAGATTTTTCGCCTCGGCGCCGTGGCCCTGATGGCTGGCGCCACGATGCCGAAATTACTGGGAGCAAATCAGAACCTGCAGGTTATTTAGCGCCGCGTGCCCGGTGGCGGTGATTTCTGAAATTTCGCAATTCTGTGTCCTTTTTTCGTCTGGACTTCGTCTGATTTCTTCTATAATTCACGGGACTTCTTATACTTCATTTCTTGGTCTTTTCTTGTGAAATTTCATCCTCATAAGTAGTATCTTCTCCTTTATAACCGTTGTGACACAAAATGAAGGAAAAACAACCTAACACTACACTAAACGCAAAATAAAAGAGTAAAATACTAACTAAAAAGGATTCAAAAGTGTTTAACACATGTATTAATGCAACAACTTTTGCCGGTTGCATTAAGGAGTTTGAAGTATAAGCATGTTAAAAAAGTTGTCATGAGGTTATGTCATTTTTTAATGCTTTATGTGCGAAAGTTGTTGATGTTACAACATTGGATCAGTTGCAGAAGGATATTGTTGTAACTTTGTGCTTGTTAGAAAAATATCTTCCTCCATCTTTCTTTGATATTGGTTAGTGAGTTGAGACAATGTGGATCGGTTTTTCTTCGATAGATGTATCCATTCGAGAGAAATATGAAAACCTTGAAGAGTTATGTTATGAATCGTAATTGTCCAGAAGGTTGTATTGCTGAGAGTTACATTGCTGAGGAAGACATAGAATTTTGCTCTATGTGCATGTCAGATATGAAAACAGTTGGTGTACCGGAAGGACACATGCAGAGTAAATTGATTGAAAAATCAACTGGTAGAACGGAAATAATGCAGCCTGATTCAGATTTATTGTTTCAAGCCCATTTGTGGATTTTGGAGAATACAAATGAAATTCAACCGTTTATTAGGTAAGATATTGTTTTATTAGTTAAATTATATGTCTTATTATGAATATTAAACTAACACTAAATTTATTTTGTTCAATTAATTTGAAAGTGAGCATTTTGATATCATAAGATTAAAGCATTCAAAGAAATTTGAGAGGTGGTGTAAGACTGAACACAACAAATACTTTGTTGATTGGCTCAAGAATAAGGTTAAAATATATTTTAATCATATAGTAACATTATGTTTCTAATTTTTAATTTTAGTATGTAAGTTGTTGATCACAAATTACTTTCTTTGGTATATGAATTAATACGCAATGGAGTTGAAGTTTCAGAAACTTTGCGTTAGTTATCTTATGGTCCTTCTCCTATTGTTCACAAACATTTTAGATATTATGTTAATGGATATCATTTCCAGACATGTAAGCAAGATGCAAGTCGAATGACTCAAAATAGTGGTGTAACTATTGTTGCTTCAACCATGCAAGTTGCCAGTTCTAAAGATTAAAATCCAACAATTCATGACATGGGATTTTACGGAGTTTTTGATGAGATTTGGGATATCAATTACAGTATGTTTAGAGTTGCAGTGTTCAAGTGTGATTGGGTAGAGAATGTTGGTGGTGTAATATTAAATGATGAACTTGGCTTTACACTTGTAAATCTCAAACGATTAGGTCATAAATCAGAACCATTCATTTTGGCTTCACAGGCAACATAAATATTTTACGTATCTGATCCAAGCGATGAAAAGTGATCTGTCGTATGTCCTATGCCGAATAAAGGTACTGATGATGATATAGACAATGTGATGGATCATGTACTCATTACAAATGAATTATCATTGAATGATGATGATGATGACATTGGTGAGATGGAAAAGAGGGAATTTGGGTGTAACTATTTGTGTTTTTTATTGTAAGTTTAATTATTTTTGTTGTTTTGACTTGTTTATGGCCAACTGTATATCAATTGTTTAATTCATTCATATTTTGATCATTTTTTGCAGTTATAAAATGGATAGGAAGAAGAATAAACAAGAAGATGTCATTTGTGGCAATGAGGAAGATATAAAGGTTGATAATGTATCGGATGAAAATGAAGACAATGTTGTTTCTCAAACGGTTTGCAAACTTAAACCGATTCTTAATTTTCCGGCTGAGGGAGAAAAAGAAGAAGCAACAAAAAGTGATGATCATATACCCGAATATAGCAACCATAGTAGATGTGCTTCTATTGGTCAGAAGCAAAATATAAAAAAAAAATTGAAGAATTGTAGTACAGTACAATAAGTTAGGCGTTCCAATAGGTGAATCAGGCAATGACTTATGCACACATTTAGGAGTGTTGGCGCGCACAACAGTCTCTATACTTCATGAGGATTGACGTTTGGTTCCCGAAGAAGAAAAATATAGACTATGGAAATCTGTTAAGGTAAATACTATTTTACTATAGTTTTCATGGCTTTTTTATGCATTTTTTTGGGCTGTTTTTGCTGTTATTTGGACTGTTTTTTTTTTGTTATTTTTGCTGCTGGTTTTGCTGTTTTTTGCCACTGTTTTGGGTATTTTTTGGCCAGTTTTTGGTACTGTTTTTTGCTGTTATTTGAGCTGTTTTTTTTACTGTTTTTGGTGCTATTGTTGCTGATTTTTTGTTTTATTTTTTTTGCCTTCGTTTTTTGACAGATACACTTTGTGGTTCATCCACGAAGTAAGATACAAGTATTACAAGGCATTGAACAGATGTTTAGAAACTTCAAGTACATACTTGCAAAAAAGTATATTGTTCCACGTTTAGATGATCGTGACTTGTTGTTCGCTCCTCCAGTTGAATACAATCATATTACTAAATCTGATTGGGAGAAGTTTGTTAAGTCTCGCATTTCTGCAGACTTCGTGGTGAGTAATTACTTCACAGTTTACTATCTCTCATCTATTAAGTTACTTTCCAATGTACTTTAATCAAACATAATAATTACTTTTCAATGTACTTTAATCAGCGAAAAAGTAATGATGCAAAGGATAGAAGAGCAAAGAATAAGTTGAATCATCGCTTGAGCAGATCTGGATATAAGGGGCTCATGGAAAAAATTGTAAGTTTTATACTTTTAATTTAATATAGCAAATTGAGCTTGAACTTAATATGATGTCATGATTTTTGCATATATAGTGCTCTAAATCCGGCATTTCGGAGGAGGAGATTGATAGAAGTGAGCTTTGGAAGCAAGCTCGGGTTTCGAAAGAGGGTAATTTCGAACCTGAAGTGGAGCTTGTTGTCAACGAAATTGTAATCTATCAATTCCTTGTATTTATTGTATTAACATTCTAATTCCACATATTAAATTAACTTTTTTGTATTGACAGGAAAAGATTAAAAAAATGTTGTAGAGGGAAAACTGAAGGTGCGGGGAAAGAATGACATCCTTGCAAGAGCAATAAAAAATTGTCAATTAATGGACACATTCAAGGGACATGTAAATTTTATACTGCTACATTATACTTTCACAGTTATGATGGATCTTCAGAGAGTGTTGGAAGCGAAAGAATACTAGAGAAATGACTTTTAAATGTCGAGAGTGAATTGAATGAACTAATGAGCCAAGTTAGAGGAGCGATTCGTAGATATTCGGATATGAGTATTTGTTCATATGCGCCTCAACTTGAGAAGAATGATGATAAAGGCGACGGTGATGGCCAAGAAAAGTCACCAAAAAAATAAATTGATTGGGGTTGATGAAGTGCATCAACCGAACATAATAAAACATTTGGAGTTTGAAGATTGTGAGTTGGTTGAGCTTAATGAAGAAGATGATGTTTTGAAAAATGAAAATAAAAAATAGAAGAAGAAGGGGCCGAATAAAATTGAAAATCTTCCACATCCAATGAGAAAAACCTGACATGCGGGGTTGCAACACCGAAAAAATAATAAAATTCTTGCTATGTTTGGTGCATTGTGGATATAAGGATGTCATCAGAATATTCCATGACATATCTTGTGGATGATTCTGTTTTTTAGGCCGCCAAATCAATCAAAACTTTTATTAGCAATGATGAATGTGAGGCGTTGCTGAGAATGTATTGGTTAGGTGCTAATCAAATTTTGGTTTACATTTGGTACGTCCTCTAATCTGATCTACTCTTTTTTTTCTGCTGTTTTTGCAGCTTTCTTTGGTGACGCTTTCCTACTAATTTGTGGTGTTTCTATTGTAGCCTACTGCATGAGAAATACAATCAGTCAGGAAGAGGAAGAGTGAGACCTTTTGGGTTTGTGCTACTTGCTTTGGTGTGTGCAAATATAAACGATAAAGATAAACCAAGCAGTCCACCTGAGAAAAGGGCCGCAAGTTTATGTGATCGTTTGGTGAAAGCAAAAGACGGTCAATACATCTTCATGTCATATAATCCTCAGTACGTCAATTATGTTTTCTTTATATGTATATATATTGTATCTAAAGTCTCTTTTGTCTTAATTAGTTTGAGAAACACTAAATATACATGATTTGTAGGAATCATTGGGTAGTGGTTGTTTTTTATGTGTCAAAATTTGAGGTATACTACTTTGATTCACTTAATACTCCTCCCTCTCAAGACTTGGTCAAAATGATCACACAGTACGTATCGTTTACTTGTTATTATTGACTTTTTATTTTAATATTATTAGATATTATATTGGAAGAGAAATGACAAGCATGTTCTAATTTTTGTCATGGTTTGTAGTGCTATGCTGATGTATACCGCTAAAAAAAATAAGCAAAAATGAGCTTTTTCAAGAATGGTGAAAAACGTTAGGTAATCTATTGTTTCAAGCTTTTAATTGGTATGTAATGTTATAAATTCAAATTTGTTTGTTAAGTAATTTTGGGTTTATTTTGTTTTAAGGTATCACAACAGCCTTTCGGATACGAGTGTGGATACTACATGTTTCGTTTCATGAAAGACTTGATGAATGACTTATCTTTGCTTAAAAAAGATGTAAGTATTATATTATCTAATATTACATCTTATTTATGTATTAATTTGTGTGAAATGATTTAATTATGATTAGAAAATTTAACTTATTTCTATTGTGTTTGATAGTATAATGGAAAAGAATGATTTTCACAAGATGAACTGGATGAGATTCGGATGAAGTGGGCGCAACACTTCTTAAAGATTCTCCGTGTAACATAATTGTTTGAAAGATATTTGTATTTGAGTTATTCAGACAATATTATGGTTTTTGATGTTTATTTAGATAATATTATGTTATTTTGTTGAATTTGATAACATTATTTGTACTTTTGTTATTCAATTTAGTGTATTTGAACAATTCTATAAAGTATGTACGTTGTTAGTTACAATATGCGTATTCGAGAAATATATTTAATTATTATTAAATATTTAAAAATCTGATCCGAAATGCAAAGATGTGACGGTTTTTAACTGTCACACAGAATTCGTGACAAAATTTGAAAAAAGCAAGAAAATATTCAAATCCAAAATTCAAAGATGTGACGGTTTTAAAAAATGGAGGGAAAATTCAAATTCCAAATCAAAAGGTGTGACGGTTTTTATATGTCACACATAACCGTCATCAACAACCGTCACAAGATGTGACGATTTTTACAACCGTCATCAATTCGTGACACTAGCTACAATGACACTTAAAATAACCGTCATAAACCCCCCGAGAATAACCGTCATCGTAGGTCCTTTTTCTTGTAGTGTAATAGAATAAAAACATCCCTGAAACGGTCAAATAAAAGAGTGTTTCATGCTAAAATATCACAATATCAACTCGTCCTGACCGCACATCTAAAACACATTCTAAGATGTATACCAAGACCAATTCCATGAATACATTTAGCCATATTTTTAACCGAACTAACGAATATCTTATTAATTTAGATATCGATTTAGCAAGTTTACAAATCGATAAACGATAAATCGAACCGATCAAAACTAAATTAAAAATTGACGGATAACATCCCTTATTAAATAGATGTGTATTCGATTTGTGTTTGTCACGACCCGACCGGGCATGGTAGTACCTGCAAGGTACCTGTCAGTATACATCGTAGAATAGCAATGAACATACATAACACATAACTTATAAAAAGGTAAACATCACTGGCCAGCCGATAAGGCTGCCTTCCATAAAACATACTTAAACAAAAATATGGCAGTACAACTGGTTCTTATAGCCCAAAACACATATGTGACCACAGACCTCTAAAGATAACAACTGTGGCGGGACAGGCCCCGCCATACCCCTGAATGTACAAAATACCTATAGCATCGGGGAATATCCGTACCAATAAGCAAGCTTCCGGAGGAATGGAGCTTCTGACACCGGAACAGTGATCCTAAGAACGAGGATACACATCGCTTACCACCTGCGGCATGAACGCAGCCGAGGAAGGGGTCGATACATATGTACCAAGTATGTAAAGTGGAAAATCAGTAATAATGATATCATAAGTCTAAAAGTAAGTGGAGCCGGGAAGACAAACAAAATACCTTTTCTTGTGTCTTACTAACAATAGGAGTGACAAGTGTATATAATCTTTGCATAAAATAGGGGCCTTAGGATCAAAACAGGGTACCTCGCCCGTAGTATCAATAAGCACCCCTACTCCTGGGACTATTTCACCCGCATAGGTCCTGTGGACCCGTATGAGGTATTCCTCGCATAGGCTGTACCCGCCCGCATGGGACTATTTCACCCGCATAAGCCCATAAGGACTCGCATGAGGTATTCCTCGCATCGTGGGTAGCAAATCCACGGAACAGGTGGTATAACGATCTTGGGGACTTACCCCTCAGATATACTCTTACCCTGAAGCAGATGGTATAGCGATCTTGGGGCTTACCCCTCAGATATACTCTTACACTGAATCAGATGGTATAACGATCTTGGGGCTTGCCCCTCAGATATACTCTTACACTGAAGAAGGTGGTATGACGATCTTGGGGCTTGCCCCTCAGACATACTCTTACCCTGGAGAAGGTGGTATAACGATCTTGGGGCTTGCCCCTCAGATATACTCTTACCCTAGCTCAAACTATCATCATATCATAATCATAATTAAGTTAAGAAAACTTATAACTTCTTATTAGTCTTGTTCATATACCCTCTCATTTAGTTTACTTAAGGCACTTAATCACATCTTTAAAAAAAAAGAAAACCGGGAATTTAACCCAAGTACTACATACTTCAACTCTTTTAGAAGTGACTCTTTTTCATACATAAAACCTTTGGGCAATTGATGCCTTAAAATCAATTTGCCTTTCATAAATCAAATCATTTGTCCTTACTTGTCTTTCTTAGAGTAAACCTCTTCTCATTAATCTTTTATAAAGCTAATAAACCAACTTCCCATAAAGTTGTTATATTAACCCTACACTTTAGTAAAATCATACTTTTCCCCTAACCAAGGGACTTATACATTCTTAAAACGAAACAAGTCTTTATATACTTAAAACAAGTAAGAATACCAAATCTTGTACGTCTACCGTACTACATAGTTACATCTATTCATGCTCAAGAGATAGGAAAGCTCAACATACCTCTTCGGTCAATCCACTTGCTAAGTCCAACTACCGCAAGTAATATGTCAACCTATAATAACCATAATGTGTTTGTCAACCTCTAATTTCAATGTAGAAATAATCTAAGTTCAAAGCCCCTAATTCTATGGAAAATTGGGCAGCATTTCCTTTGTTTCTACATACTTTGCCACCTTTATCAAGGCCGAATTCAACATCCAAATGCCACATTTAAGGCTCAACAATCCAAACATATCAAAGGGGATTACACACCTAAACTTGGGTGTGTAAAATTCTGCCCCAAAAGGTACAACAATTCACTTAACAATTCTAAAGTAGTTTTTAGGCTACAACATGCTCATAATATCTTTTTGGCCATTTCTTTCTTATCTAAACCACATTTCTTACATGCAATGACTCTAAGTACATTATTTACTACTACAAATCCCTTCTTCTTCACATGCAACATTAACAACTAACCACAAGAGAAGAAATGTTACCTTAAAGCTTTAGCCAAACTTATTCCAACAACTTTGCTATCCTCTTTTCCAAGAACACCACCACACTAACACCAACAAGCTAGCCACAAGCTTCCTTCTTGTTCTTAACTTTTCAGATTTTTCTTAGGCTTGAATTCCTCTTGGAATTTTAGAGAGAAGTGAGAGCTAATTTAGAGAGAGAGAGAGATTGAAAGATGACCAAGTCTTCAAGACTTGGTCAATATAAGGCATGCAAGAAAATCAGATGGGGGGGGGAGGACACTTGTCACCCTCCCATGGCCTTTTTAAAAGAGAAAATCAGATTTTCCTAAGTTTTTCCGCCTGGAATCCCGCCTTGGCGCGCGGCCAGCGCGCGGCGCGGCCGTGAAACCTCTGCGGACTCGGAACTTCCGCGCGGCCACGCATCTGGCGCTGCGGCGCTGCAACTTCAGCGACCCCTCGATTTCCGCGCCCGCGACCTCGCATCGGCGCGCGCGCCGCGCTTCGTCCGAAACACATTTACGTCCGATTGCGCCCGAACTTGTAATTCTCATAACTTTCTACTCCGACGTCCTATCGACGAACGGTTGGTTGCGTTGGAATCTAGAC
Source organism: Przewalskia tangutica (assembly GCA_029844215.1). Classification (NCBI taxonomy): domain Eukaryota; kingdom Viridiplantae; phylum Streptophyta; class Magnoliopsida; order Solanales; family Solanaceae; genus Przewalskia; species Przewalskia tangutica. The sequence continues at coordinate 21,590,581 of CM056722.1, forward strand.
TCAACGAACTACGCCCTAGGCCTTTGAAACACTTAGTAACTCTCAATGTACCAGGTCATAACCCGCCTCAAAGTTGACTAAAACCCGTCCGGAACAATCCGTCAACCTATCCTTTGAAAATTTTAAGTCTTACATGCTTTCGTACGCTCTCATACGTAGGGTCAGAACTACGGGGTATAACATTCTCCCCCCCTTAGAAACATTCATCCCGAATGTTCCTTCTAGGCTTACTCAAATCACAATATCGACATAGACCCTCTTAACTATTCTTTTGCAAATAAAGAAGCTCCACGAGCCACAACATACTTAAGCGTAAATGCTAAATCAAAACTAACAAGCAGGAAAGTGGGTTACCTGGAGGTATAGGAAATAGGTGAGGGTACTTCTTCATCATGTCATCCTCTGCTTCCCACGTCATTTCCTCCCTGTTCTCGTTCCGCCATAAGACTTTGACGGAAGCCACGTCTTTCGTCCGAAGTCGTCTAACCTGACGATCGAGTATCGCTATGGGACTCTCCTCATACGATAACTCCTCTGTCACTTGGACATCATGAACCGGGTGCACTCTAGATGGATCTCCAACACATTTCCGCAACATAGACACATGAAAAACTGGATGCACCGCCTCCAGATCGGACGGAAGATCTAACTCATAGGCAACCCGCCTATCCTACGACAATCGATCTGACCCAATGTACCTTGGGCTAAGTTTCCTTCTTTCCAAATCTCATTACGCCTTCACGGGCGATACTTTAAGAAAACCCAATCATCTACCTCAAATTCCAAGTGTCGACGCCGATGATCTGCATACGACCTCGACTGAGCCGCCAACAACCGCTCTGGATAAGCTTCACCTTATCCATCGCATCTTGAACCAAATCGCCCGACTAATCGCACTTCTCCCACTTCAAACCAACTATCGGTGACTGCACTTCCTCCCATATAAGGCCTCATGGCGCCATCGAATCTTGGAATGGTAGCTGTTGTTGTAAGCAAACTCCACAAGAGGTAAATGATCCTCCCAGCTACCCCTGAAATCAATAACACAAGCCCGCAGCATATCCTCAAGTGTCTGGATAGTGCGCTCGGCCTGTCCGTCGGTCTGAGGATGAAACGCCGTACTGAGACTCACCTGGGTCCCTAATCCCTTCTGAAAAGACCTCCAGAAATTAGCCGTAAACTGGGCTCCTCTGTCTGAAATAATCGATATAGGAACTCCGTGCAGTCTCACGATCTCTCTGATATACAGTCTAGCATAATCCTCGGCCGAAAAAGTCGTCCTGACTGGGAGAAAATGGGCTGATTTCGTCAACCTGTCGACAATAACCCAAATAGAATCATGCTTCCTCTGAGTGGAAGGTAACCCTGTAATAAAATCCATATTTACCACCTCCCACTTCCAAGTCGGAATATCTGATGCGCGAAAAGATGCACACACTTAAACGCAAGTGCACCTTATCGTAACAAGTAATATAGTCTTAGTAAGACCGAATATCGTCCACAAGGATTAGGGTTCAATTATCCACTATCTATCTTTTGGTATCTATTTGGTAAATTGATATTTGGATTTGTTGTTTATAACTAAGAATTATAAAAGCTATTTAACTATAAGGGTTTACTTCAGTGGTGATGAGAATAGGGCTTCCACGTCTCCTCACTATCCGCTTATGTTACTTATTAATGCAATAACTTATGGTCTTCTTCTTTTGGAGAAAGCAAGTTTACGAAATCGTTTTATACTCCCGTTAGGGTTATATAAACACTCAACCCCAGTATTGCACCTTACCTACCTTTCGGTGATAAGGATAACTCTATAGTAGGATTAAGAACAAAAACCTAGTTAACCGTCACGCATCATGCGCAAAATTAGGGTTTTTAAGCCTCTCATTAACGCTACATAAATAATTGAGGTATTTTCATCCCCAATCCAAGAATGTCTACCCAACTTACATCATATTCACAATCCCCTCCTTTCGGAGTCTGATTAGAAGTCATATAGTGATAATTAGTTGTCAATTAACTACCAAGCATTCAATTCAAATATTGGATAGATCTCAACAAGAAGAAGAATAACCATAAGCATGCATTAAATCATAACATAAGTTTCTAGAGATTCAACATGGAAAGCCCTATAGAGGAATTAGTTCCTAGTCATTGACATGACAAGAACTAATCCCATGTTCTTCATAAAAACTGAAAATAAAAACAAGAAAAGAAAAGAAAATACTTAAGAATGAGTCTCCAAGCCAAGCATCCAAGGGTTGTGTTGTGGAATATTTACAAGATGGATTGGTGGAAGGATGGATGTAGAATGGTAAATGGTGTAGTGGAGAATGAATAATTCTTCTAATGATGTAGAGTATTTATAGCCAAAGAATCCTTTAGGTGAAGGGTTAAGGATTTGTAAGTAGGAAAAGTTATTAGAATCCTTTTAGGTAAGGGTTTTAAGGTAGGAAAAGTTATCCCTTTAGGTAGGAAAAGTTATCCCTTTAGGATTCTGAAAGCATGTCAAATTCGGCCCAGCACTTCATAATTCCCGCGTCGGCGCCGCGGCCTGAGACAGCCATGGCCTGAAAATCAGAGATCTTTGGACGGCTTTAGTGGTCGGCCCAAGGCCACTGCTGCCAGCGGCTCGTGACGGAATTCTTCCGGATTTTCGTTTCTTCGTCCTTTGTTCGTCCTGGTCTTCGTCGATCTCTATAATTCCGGAACTTCTTAGACTTCCTTTCTTGGCCCTTTTTGTGTGCAATTCCATCTCAATTAAGCTCATTTTCTCTTCTTTTCGTCATTTCTCCATTTCTGACCGCTGTGACACAAAAGAAAGGAAAACGACCCTAATACTATACTAAACATAAACAAAATGAGTAAAATACTAACTAGAATTGACTCAAAAGTGTATATAAAATACACCGATCAATATCAATAGCCTGCAACAGCCCACCGGGCTTCTGGTGCTCAATCTTAACCTGTTGACAATTCGGGCACTGTGCTACGAACTCCGCAACGTCCCGCTTAAGGCCATCCCACCAATACACGCATCTGAGGTCATGATACATCTTAGTCGACCCCGGATGAATAGAATAACGAGCACCGCAGGCTTCCCTGCACGACGAAGTCCTCGCTACATCGGGAACACACAACCGCCTCGAATCTTAGCACCCCATCAGCGCTACCTCAAATAGACTCTTCTTCTCGAGAGCTGCGTCTCGATGCACGTACCAAAATCGGATCCTCATATCGCCGCTCTTCACCTCCTCGACGATGGAAGACTCAACCTCTCGAACCCGAATTCGTCACTATCGAATCAACCAAACGAACCCCAAGGCTCGCGGTGATGTAACTCTCGGACCATATCCCTTTCTCTGGTGAACATCGATAGACTACCCATCGATCTGCGACTAAGGGTATCCGCAACTACATCGCCTTCTGCGGGTGGTAATATCAATATCGTAATCCTTAAGTAGCTCCAACCACCGCCTCTCGCCGCAAGTTCACCTCCTCGTGAAGATGTACCGAGACTCTTGTGGTCTGTAAATGTCCACATGAACTTCATATAAATAATGTCTCCGCATCTTCAAGGTACGAATCATCACGCCAACTCCAAGTCATGTGTGGGATAGTTCTTCTCATGCTTCCTAAGCTGTCGAGATGCATAAGCTATAACTCGGCCGTGCTGCATCAGCACGCACCCAAGCCCGACACCTGACGCGTCATAATAAACCACATATCCATCTAAACCCTATGGAAGAGTAAGAATCGGCGGTCGTCAACTTCTCCTTTAGCAATCGGAAACTTTCTCACAAGTATCCCGCCATCGAACATAGCCGCTCGAGTCGACTTAGTCAAAGGTGCTGAAATAGAAGCAAACTTCTCCACAAACCTCCGATAATAACCTGCAAGGCCCAAAAAGTTGCGCACCTCCGTCGGTGTAGTGGTCCGCCAAGTCCCGATCGCTCAATCTTCGCCAGATCAACCCGAATACCATCGCCCCGATAACATGTCCTAAGAAAGCCACCGACGCCAACTAACTCGTGACTTTGAGAACTTGGCATACAATCGCGGTCTCGGAGGACTCCCAATACCGTCCTCAAATGCTCTGTATACTCCTGCTCCGTGCGCGAATAAACCAAGATATCATCAATGAAAACTATAACGAACATATCCAAGAATGGCCTGAACACCCTATTCATCAAATCCATGAATAATGCTGGGGCGTTGGTCAACCCGAAAGACATCACCCTGAACTCATAGTGCCCATACCGGGTCCTGAATGCAGTCTTTGGGATATCCGCCTCTCTAACTCGTACCTGATGGTAACCAGATCGCAGGTCTATCTTGGAAAAGCATCTCGCACTGCAATCGGGTCAAACAAATCATCAATCTCGGGAGGATATCTGCTTGATAGTTACCTTGTTCACCGTCAGAATCAATACACATACGCAGCTGCCCCATCCTTCTTCTTTACAAATAACACCGTGCTCCTGGGAGAAACACTTGGCCTAATAAAGCCTTTCTCCAAAGAAATCTTTCACCGGTCCTTCAACTCCTTCAACTCGGCAGGTGCCATCCTGTATGGCGGAATAGATATCGGTCGAGTGTCTGGCGCCAAATCAATACAAAACTCAATCTCCCTCTCCGGAGGGATACCCGGAAGCTCGTCTGGGAATACATCTGGAAACTCTCTAACGACCGGAACTGACTGAAGGTCCGGTATCTCATCCTCAGTGTCGAATACTCGAACCATATGATATATGTACCCTTTCCGCACCATCTTCCTAGCCTTGAGGTAAGAAATAAACTTACCCCTCGGCGATGCAGTATTCCCCTTCCACTCGATAACGCCACGGAATCGAACCGAACTAATATCTCTCTACAGTCGACATGGGCATAGCATGACGCCAGCCAATCCATACCCATAATCACATCAAAGTCTGTCATATCCAACTCTATCAAGTCGGCTAGAGTCTGACGACTGTCTATAGTCACTGGGCAAGCCTTATATACCCGCCACTACCATCAATCACCATCGCGTAGCCACCTCAAAAGGTCTTATGGACTCGGCCTCTATCCCTACTCTACTGGCAATATGAGGAGATATATAGGAAAAGGTAGAACCTGGATCTATCAAAGCATATACATCACAGCAAGAAACCAACATTGTACACGCGACATCCGCGACGCCTCACGGTCCCGCTACCGACATAGCATATATACGCTCGAGGACCGCTAGAATCGAACCCCTACCACGACCTTCTCGCCGGCTCGCCGCCCATAAGTACCTCGCCTCCGGGCGTCTAACCATCAAGATGAAGATCCAAAGACCGACCGCTGGCTGAACTGCGACGCCCCGCCGCTAAGGACGGACAATCTTCTTCGGATGGCCCTGCCGCCACAAGAGTAACACGCCCCAACCCATACGGACCGCCGGATGAGACCTACCGCATCGAACGCACCGAGATGTGGGTGGTCTCGACAGTGACGGCCTCGCTTCCTGAAACTCAAGTCCTGGAGCCCGACCGCTTCTCGAATAACCCGGCCGACGACTTCCCGCCGGAAATCGAGAAGGGCACTCAGGCCGGCCGGAATGTGGACCTAGTTCGCCGAGGCCGCCGCGCCAAAATCGCCACGAGACCTGCCCCTCGCCTCTTGGCCGCTGGCCTAAATCTAGCTGATCCTGCCTCTCTCTGTCCTCAATCCTGCTCAGACGCTGCATCTCCGCGATATCCATCCTCGTCAAGAGCCACCCCCAAGCATGCAGTAATCATATGACGGTCTAACCCCATCACATATCGATGAACCCTGTCGGCCATGTCAGCCACAATGGTGTGCGCATACCTGGCCAAGGAGTCAAACTCCAGGCTGTACTCTCTGATAGTCCTCCCGTCCTGCCTCAAGGTCAAGAATTTATCTACCCGGGCTCTGCTCATCTCAGGAGGCAAGAAGTGTTCTAGGAACGCCTCTGTGAACTCCTCCCAAACAGCTGGAAGAGCATCCTCACCTCTCGACAACACCCATGACTCAAACCAGTTCAACGCAATATCGCGTAACCGGTAAGAAGCTAGTATAATGCACTCGTTTCCGATGCCCTAAGCACTGCATGGTCAGAATTCACGGACAAACTCCTCGCGGATCCTCCTCAAATCTCGAACCATAGAACTTCGGTGGGTGACAACCCAGAAATCCCAATCAAACCGTTTGGCCTAGGATTGGCCGCCGCTTCGCTTGCCGCCGCCGCCACTATCTTTGGTCAAGAATCAATTTGTTCCCCGTAATCTCTATACTCGCACTCGATCGTGGATCGAGGCTCGCATCGCGGTCTCAGTAGCCGCTTCCTGTCACGACCCGACCTCGGGGCCGCGACTGGTACCCTACCGGGGTATCCTGTCAGGTATATGTCAGAGAAAAGCAGCGGAACATACATAACGCATAACTTATAAAAAAGTAAACATCACTGGCCAGCCGATAAGGCTGCCTTCCATAAAACATTCTTAAACAAAAGTATAGTAGTACAACTGGTTCTTATAGCCCAAAACACATAGATGACCATGCACTTAAAGATAATAATCGTGGCGGGACAGGGCCCCGCCATACCCCTGAATATACAAAATACCTATAGCATCAGGGAATATATGTACCAATAAACAAGCTTCCGGAGGAATGGAGCTTCTGACACCGGAATAGTGATCCTAAGAACGAGGATCCACACCGCTTACCTTACCGTGGCATGAACGCAGCCCCCGAGGAAGGGGGTCAGTACACAATATGTACCAAGTATGTAAAGCTGTAAAATACTGTAATAATGATATCATAAGTCTAAGAGTAAGCTGGGGTCTTAGAAGAAAATCAAAATACCTTTTACTGTGCCTTACTAACAATGAGAGTGACAAGTATATATATAATACTGCATAAAATAGGGGCCTTAGGATCAAAACAGGGTACCTCGTAGTATCAATAAGCACCCCTACTCTCGGGACTATTTCACCCGCATAGTCCCGTGGACCCGCATGAGGTATTCCTCGCATAGGTTGTACTACCCGCACGGGACTATTTCACCCGCATAAGCCCATAAGGACTCGCATGAGGTATTCCTCGCATCATGGGTAGCAAATCCACTAACACGTGGTATAACGATCTGGGACTTACCCTCGATATACTCTTACCCGAAGCGGATGGTATAACGATCTTGGGACTTACCCTCGATATACTCTTACATCAAGCGGATGGTATAACGATCTGGGCTTGCCTCGATATACTCTACACCAAGAAGGTGGTATGACGATCTTGGGCTTGCCCTCGACATACTCTACCCTGCAGAAGGTGGTATAACGATCTTGGGGCTTGCCTCGATATACTCTTACCCTAGCTCAAACTGTCATCATATCATAATCATAAATAAGTTAAGAAAACTTATAACTTCTTATTAGTCTTGTTCATATACCCTCTCATTTTAGTTTACTTAAGGCACTTAATCATATCTTTAATAAAAGAACACCGGGAATTTAACCCAAGTACTACATGCTTCAACCCTTTTAAAAATGACTCTTCTTTATACATAAAAACTCTTGGGCAATTGATGCCTTAAAACCAATTTGCCTCTTCATATACTTATCTTACTTAGAGTAAATCTCTTCTCATTAACCTTTTAAGAAGCTAATAAACCAACTTCCCATAAAGATGTTATATTAACTCTATACTTTAGTAAAATCATACTTTTTCCCCCAACCAAGGGACTTATACATTCTTAAAACGAAACAAGTCATTATATACTTAAAACAAGTAAGAATACCAAATCTTGTAGTTTCATCTATTCATGCTCAAGAGATAGGAAAGCTTCACATACTTTTTTGATCAATCCACTTGCTAAGTCCAAACTACCGCAAGTAATATGTCAACCTAAAATAACCATGATACGTTTATTAACCTCTAATTTCAATGTAGAATAATCTAAACTCAAAGCCACTAAATTCTATGGAAAATTGGGCAGCATTTCCTTTGTTTCTACATACTTTGCCACCTTTCTCAAGGCCGAATTTATCATCCAAACGCCACATTTAAGGCTCAACAATCCAACATTTTAAAGGGGATTACACCTCCAAACTTGGGTGTGTAAAATTCTGCCCCATTAGGTACAACAATTCACTTAACAATTCTAAGGTAGTTTTTAGGCTACAACATGCTCATAATATCTTCTTAACCAATTCCCTCACATTCAAACCATAGTTCTTACATGCAATGAGCCTAAGAGCATAATTTACTACCACAAGTTCTTCCTTCTCAACATGCAACACTAGAAACTAATTCTAAAGGAAGAAATGTTACCTTAAAGTTTTAGCCAAATCTTTCCAACCGCTTGCTAGCTTCCTTTTCAAGAACACCACCACAACAACCTTCACAAGCTAGCCACAAGCTTCCCACTTGCTTTTTACTTTTCAGATTTCTCCTAAGGCTAAAATATCTCTTGGAATTTTAGAGAGAAGTGGGAGCTTAAGCTTTAGAGAGAGAGAGAGAAATTGAGAGATGACCAAGTCTTCAAGACTTGGTCAATATATTGCATGCAAGAAATCAGATGGAGGGGGGGACACTTGTCACCCTCCCAAGGTATTTTAAAAGAAAAAATCTGACTTTTCCTAAGTTTTTCCGCCCAAAATCCCGCCTCAGCCTCTTCTCACGAACCGCGCCGCCCACTGCTTCCGGCGCGCTGCAATCTCAGCGGCCCTCGCATTTTCGGCGCGCACCTCGCATCCGCCATGCCCTCGCGTTTTGCTCAAACGCGTTTCGCCGTCACAAGACCGAACTTGTAACTCTCATAACTTTCTACTCCGACGTCCTATCGACGAACGGTTGGTTGCGTTGGAAGCTAAACTCAACGAACTATGCCCTAGGCCTTTGAAACACTTAGGAACTCTTAATGTATAGGGTCATAACCCGCATCAAAGTTTACTAAAACCCGTCCGGAATAATCCGTCAACCTATCCTTTGAAAATTTTAAGTCTTACATGCTTTCGTACGCTCTCATACGTAGGGTCGGAACTACGGGGTATAACATTCTCCCCCCCTTAGAAACATTCGTCCCGAATGTTCCTTCTAGGCTTACTCAAATCACAACATCGGCATAGACCCTCTTAACTATTCTCTTGCAAATAAGGAAGCTCCACGAGTCACAACATACTGAAGCGTAAATGCTAAATCAAAACTAACAAGCAGGAAAGTGGGTTACCTGGAGGTATAGGAAATAGGTGAGGGTACTTCTTCATCATGTCATCCTCTGTTTCCCACGTCATTTCCTCCCTGTTCTCGTTCCGCCATAAGACCTTGACGGAAGCCACGTCTTTCGTCCGAAGTCGTCTAACCTGACGATCGAGTATCGCTATGGGACTCTCTCATACGATAACTCCTCCGCACTGGACATCATGAACCGTGCACTCTAGATGGATCTCCAATACATTTCCGCAACATGGACACATGGAAAACTGGATGTACCGCCTCCAAATCGGACAGCAGATCTAACTCATAGGCAACCCTGCCTACCCTACGGACAATCTGATACGGCCCAATGTACCTTGGGCTAAGCTTCCCCTTCTTTCCAAATCTCATCACGCCCTTCATGGGCGATACTTTTAGAAAAACCCAATCATCTATCTCAAATTCCAAGTGTCGACGCCGATGATCTGCATACGACTTCTGCCGACTCTGAGCTGCCAACAACCGCTCCTGGATAAGCTTCACCTTATCCACCGCCTGCTAAACTAAGTCTGGCCCGACTAACTGAACTTCTCCCACCTCGAACCAGCCTATCGGTGACCTGCACTTCCTCCCGTATAAGGCCTCATAAGGCGTCATCTGAATACTGGAATGGTAGCTGTTGTTGTAAGAAAACTCCACAAGAGGCAAATGATCCTCCCAGCTACCCCTGAAATAAATAACACAAGCCCGCAGCATATCCTCAAGTGTCTGGATAGTGCGCTCGGCCTGTCCGTCGGTCTGAGGATGAAACGACGTACTGAGACTCACCTGTGTCCCTAATCCCTTCTGAAAAGACCTCCAGAAGTTAGCCGAGAATTGGGCTCCTCTATCTGATATAATCGACACCGGGACTCCGTGCAGTCTCACAATCTCTCTAATATATAATCTGGCATAGTCCTCACCGGTGAACGCTGCTCGTTACGGAAGAAAATGGGCTGATTTCGTCAGCCTGTCGACAATCACCCAAATGGAATCATGCTTCCTCTGAGTGGTAGGTAGCCCTGTAATAAAATCCATATTTATCACCTCTCACTTCCAAGTCGGAATATCAATAGCCTGCAACAGCCCACCGGGCTTCTGGTGCTCAATCTTAACCTGCTGACAATTCGGGCATTGTGCCACGAACTCCGCAACGTCCCTCTTTAGGCCATCCCACCAATACACGCATCTGAGGTCATGATACATCTTAGTCGACCCCGGATGAATAGAATAACGAGCACTGTGTGCCTCCCGCAATTTCTTGTGAAGTCTGTCACATCGGGAACACACAACCGGCCCTCGAATCTTAGCACCCCATCAGGCGCTACCTCAAATAGACTCTTCTCCTTCTGGAGAGCTGCATCTTGGTACCGTACCAACATCGGATCCTCATACTGTCGCCTCTTCACCTCCTCGACGATGGAAGACTCGGCAACCTCTCGAACCCGAATTCCATCACTATCAGAATCAACCAAACGAACCCCAAGGCTCGCTAGCTGATGTATCTCTCGGACCATATCCCTCTTCTCTGGCTGAACATCAGACAGACTACCCATCGACTTGCGACTAAGGGGATATTCAACTACATTGGCCTTCCCTGAGTGGTATAGAATATCAACATCGTATTCCTTAAGTAGCTCCAACCGCGTCTGCAAGTTCGGCTCCTCCGGTGAACATATACCGAGACTTCGCGTCCGTAAATGTCCACATGAACTCCATATAAATAATGTCTCCAGATCTTCAAGGCATGAATCACTGCTGCCAACTCCAAGTCATGTGTGGGATAGTTCTTCTCATGCTTCCTAAGCTGTCGAGATGCATAAGCTATAACCTTGCCGTGCTGCATCAGCACGCACCCAATCCCGACACCTGACGCGTCACAATAAACCACATATCTATCTAAACCCTTTGGAAGAGTAAGAACTGGGGCGGTCGTCAACTTCTCCTTTAGCAACTGGAAACTTTCCTCACAAGTATCCGTCCACTGGAACATAGCTGCCTTCTGAGTCAGCTTAGTCAAAGGGGCTGAAATAGAAGCAAACTTCTCCACAAACCTCCGATAATAACCTGCAAGGCCCAAAGTCGCGCACTCCGTCGGTAGTGGGTCTGGGCCAAGTCTTGACTGCCTCAATCTTCGCTGTATCAACCCGAATACCATCGGCCCCGATAACATGCCCTAAGAAAGCCACTGAAGCTAACCAGAACTCGCACTTCGAGAACTTGGCATACAACTGCCGGTCTCAAATGATCTGTATGCTCCTGCTCTGTGCGCGAATACACCAAGATATCATCAATAAACACTATAACGAACATATCCAAGAATGTCCTGAACACCCTATTCATCAAATCCATGAATACTGCTGGGGCGTTGGTCAGCCCGAAAGACATTACCCTGAACTCATAGTGCCCATACCGGGTCCTAAATGCAGTCTTCGGGATATCTATCTCTCTAACTCGCACCTGATGATAACCAGACCGCAGGGCTATCTTGGAAAAACACTTTGCACCCTGCAACTGGTCAAACAAATCGTCAATCCTGGGGAGGGGATACATGTTCTTGATAGTTACCTTGTTAATTGCACATGTCAATACACATACGCAGCGTCCCATCCTTCTTCTTTCGAAATAACACTGGCGCTCCCCAAGGAGAAACACTTGGCCTAATAAAGCATTTCTCCAGCAAATCTTTCAGCTGGTCTTTCAACTCCTTCAACTCGGCAGGTGCCATCCTGTATGGAGGAATAGATATCGGTCGAGTATCTGGCGCAAAATCAATGCAAAACTCAATCTCCCTCTCAGGAGGGATACCCGGAAGCTCATCTGGAAATACATCTGGAAACTCTCTAACGATCGGGCCGATCAAGGTCGGTACCTCGATCTCGAGATCAAATACCCGAACCATATGATAGATGTACCCTTTCCGCACCATCTTCCTAGCCTTGAGGTAAGAAATAAACTTACCCGCCGGCGTCGAAGATTCCTTCCACTCGATAACCGGCTCGCCGGGGAACTGGAACCGAACTAATCTCTCTCTACAGTCCACGTTGGCATAGGAAGATGCTAGCCAATCCATACCCATAATCACATCAAAGTCCGTCATATCCAACTCTATCAAGTCGGCTAGAGTCTGACGGCTATCTATAGTCACAGGGCAAGCCTTATACACCCGCTCAGCTACCACTGAATCACCTACTGGCGTAGCCACCTCAAAAGGTCTTATGGACTCGGGCCCTATCCCTATTCTACTGGCAATATGAGGAGATATGTAGGACAAGGTAGAACATGGATCTATCAAAGCATATACATCACAGCAAGAAACCAATAATGTACATGTGACGATATCTGGTGACGCCTCCTGGTCCTGTCGACTGGACATAGCATATATGCGGTTCTGAGGACCGCTAGAACTGGAACCCCTACCACGACCTCTGCCGCGGCCTGCTGGCCCATAAGTACCCTGCCCTCCGGGGCGTCTAACCATCGAAGATGAAGATCCCGCAACAGACCCCGTCGGCTGAACCGTAACGCTCCCGCCGCCTAAGGACGGACAATCCTTCTTTAGATGGCCCCGCTGGCCACAAGAGTAGCACGCTCCCGAACCCATACTGCACTCGCCCGGATGATACCTACCGCGTGACGCACGATGGGTAGGTGGTCTCGATTGGTCTTTGGTCTCGCCTCACGAAAACAAGTCTGGAGCCCGACCTGCTCCGAATAACCTGTTGATCGGACCTCTGCCGAAAATCGAGAGAGGAGCACTCTGTCTTTGGTGGAATGTGGACCTAGTCTGCTAAATCTTGAAATCGCCTTGCCCCCTGCCTCTGGCCCAAATCTAGCTTGTTATACCCGTAGTTCTGACCCTACGATGAGAGCGTCTGAAGCATGTAAGACTTAAAATTTTCAAAGGATAGGTTGTGGATTATTTGGACGGGTTTTAGTCAACTTTGAGGCGGGTTATGACCCGATACATTGAGAGTTCCTAAGTGTTTCAAAGACCTAGGCATAGTTCGTGGAGTCTAGATTCCAACGCAACCAACCGCTCGCCGATAGGGCGTCGGAGTAGGAAGTTATGAGAGTTACAAGTTCGGTCGCGATGGGACGTAAATGTGTTTCGGACAAAGCGGCAGCGCGGCGCCGGATGCGAGCAGCGCGAAAGTACCGAGGGTAGCTGTAGTTGCAGCGCTGTGGCGCCAGATAGCGTGGCGCCGAAAGTTCGAGAGAGGTGCGGAGGTTTCAGCGCCATGGCGGATTTTGGGGCGGAAAAACTTAGAAAAGTCAGATTTTCTTTTAAAAGACCTTGGGAGGGTGACAAGTGTCCCCCCCATCTGATTTCTTGCATGCAATATATTGACCAAGTCTTGAAGACTTGGTCATCTTCCAATTTCTCTCCCTCTCTCTAAAAATCAGCTCCTCCTTCTCTCTACATTTCCAAAGGAAATCCAAGCCTAAGGAAAAATCTGAAAAGTTAAGAACAAAAAAGGAAGCTTGTGGCTAGCTTATGGTGGTGTTCTTGGCAAGGAAGCTAGCAAAATATTTGGAATAAGTTTGGCTAAAACTCTAAGGTAATGATTCTTCCTTTAGATTTAGTTTATAGTGTTGCATGTTAAGAAGAAAGAACTTGTGGTAGTAAATAATGCTCTTAGAGTCATTGCATGCTAGAAATGTGGTTTGGATATGAAAAATGGGTTAAGAAGAGATTATGAGCATGTTGTAGCCTAAAAACTACCTTAGAATTGTTAAGTGAATTGTTGTAACTTATGGGGCAGAATTTTACACACCCAAGTTTAGGTGTGTAATCCCCTTTGAATTGTTGGATTTATTGAGCCTTAAATGTGGCAATTGAATGATAAATTCGGCCTTGAGAAAGGTGACAAAGTGAGTAGAAACAAAGGAAATGCTGCCCAATTTTCCATAGTATTTAGTGACTTTGAACTTGGATTGTTCTACATTAATATTAGAGGTTAATAAACGTATCATGATTATTATAGGTCGAAATATTACTTGCGGTAGTTGAGCTTAGCAAGTGGATTGACCAAAGAGGTATGTAGAGTTTTCCTATCTCTTGAGCATGAATAGATGTAACTATGTAGTACGGTAGACGTACAAGATTTGGTATTCTTACTTGTTTTAAGTATATAAAGACTTGTGTCGTTTTAAGAATGTATAAGTCCCTTAGTTAGGGGAAAAGTGTAATTTTACTAAAGTGAAGGGTTAATATAACAACTTTATGGGAAGTTGGTTTATTAGCTTTATAAAAGATTAATGAGAAGAGATTTACTCTAAGTAAGACAAGTAAGGACAAATGATTTGATTTATGAAAGGCAAATTGATTTTAAGGCATCAATTGCCCAAAGGTTTTATGTATGAAAAAGAGTCACTTTTAAAAGAATTGAAGTATGTAGTACTTGGGTTAAATTCCCGGTTTTCTTTTATTAAAGATATGATTAAGTGTCTTAAGTAAACTAAAATGAGAGGGTATATGAACAAGACTAATAAGAAGTTATAAGTTTTCTTAACTTATTTATGATTATGATATGATGTGATTTGAGCTAGGGTAAGAGTATATCGAGGCAAGCCCCAAGATCGTTATACCACCTACTCGAGGTAAGATTATGTCGAGGGCAAGCCCAAGATCGTCATACCACCTTCTTGATGTAAGCGTATATCCGAGGCAAGCCCCAAGATCGTTATACCATCCGCTTCGGTGTAAGAGTATATCGCGGGCAAGCCCAGATCGTTATACCATCCGCCGGGGTAGAGTATATCCGAGGAAAGTCCCCAAGATCGTTATACCACCTGTTCCGTGGATTTGCTACCCACGATGCGAGGAATACCTCATGCGAGTCCTTATGGGCTTATGCGGGTGAAATAGTCCCATGCGGGCGGGTACAGCCTATGCGAGGAATACCTCATGCGGGTCCATAGGACCTATGCGAGTGAAATAGTCCCCGGAGTAGGGGTGCTTATTGATACTACGGGCGAGGTACCCTGTTTTGATCCTAAGGCCCCTATTTTATGCAGTATTATATATATACTTGTCACTCTCATTGTTAGTAAGGCACAGTAAAAGGTATTTTATTGTCTTCCATGACTCCAGCTTACTTTTAGACTTATGATATCATTATTATAGTATTTTCCAGCTTTACATACTTGGTACATATTGTGTACTGACCCCCTTCCTCGGGGGCTGCGTTCATGCCGCAGGTAAGGGTAAGCAGATTGAGGATCCTCGTTCTTAGGATCACTATTAGGTGTCGAAGCTCCATTCCTCGGAAGCTTGTCTATCGAATGCGGATATTCCACGATGCTATAGGTATTTTGTACATTCGTGGTATGGCGGGGCCCTGTCCATACGGTTGTTATCTGTAAGTGCGTGGTCACATATACGTTTTGGGCTATAAGAACCAGTTGTACTACTATACTTTGTTAAGTATGTTTTGTGGAAGGCAGCTTTATCGGCTGGCCAGTGATGTTTACCCTTTTTATAAGTTATGCGTTATGTATGTTCCGCTGCTATTCTCTGACATATACCGACGAGTTACCCGGTGAAGTACGATCAGCGGCCCCGGGGTTGGGTCGTGACAAAAGTGGTATCAGAGCAGTTAGTCCTCGGAAAGTGTCCACAGACCGTGTCTAGTAGAGTCTTGATTATCGGTGTGTCGTGCACCACATCTATAATCAGGAGGCTACAGGATATTTAGGATTGGTTTCCATTATTTCACTCTAAGATCGTGCAATAGAGCTGAGTTATAGGTTGAACCTCCTCTGATGTTTTCCTTTATGTATCAGTTATGCCTCCACGCAAGGCAACCGCGGCCCAGAAGGGCAAGGCAGCTGATCGGTGTATTTTATATACACCTTTTGAGTCAGCTTTAGTTAGTCTTTTGTCCCGTTTTGCACATATAAGTGTCGTATTAGGATAGTTTTTCTTTCTTTTGAGTCAAAGTGGTTAAAATGGCCAAATGGCGGAAAAGGAGCTAAAAGAGGGCAAAAGAGGAGATGCGGTAGCAGAGAAAGTGGCGAACGAGGTGGAAATCGGACCACGCCCGGCGCCTCCTGCGATCAGCGAGGCGCGGCGCCTATCCGAGAGGTCGAAGACTTCGGCACGCGGCTCTCGAGCAAAAGCGAGCGCGGCGCTAAACATCCGGAAAGCTACAGAGATGCAGGCCGCGGCTCTCGAACAGCGAATATCGGGGCGGCGCAAAACACCGGGATTGCAGAACTTCCGGTATGGCGCTGCGCGGGCATGGCGCCGACGCGGAAAAATTAGGTCTTTTGACGAAATTGCAGGCGAACGAATGAAAAGAGGAGGCGGTTTGCGGCTATAAAAGGAGAACCTAGGCAGTTTTAAGGGTTCCCTTCTGCACAAGACAAGACTTTTGCTCTGAGATTGGATACCATTAGTTTAGTAATTTCTTTTCCTTTCTTGTTCTTTATTTCGCTTTGTATGATGAACTTTGACTTAGGTCTTGTCATGTCTATGGCTAGGAACTAATTCTCTTATCGGGCTTTCCATGTTGAATTGCTAGAAACTTTTGTTATGAATTAATGCACGCTTATGGTTATTTTTCTTATTGTGAGATCTATCCAATAATTGAGTTGAATTCTTGGTAATTAATTGACAACTAATTATCACTATATGATTTCTAATCGATTCGAAGGGGATTGTGAATATCTTGTAAGTTGGATAGACATTCTTGGATTGGGGATGAAAATACCTCAATTATTTATGTAGCGTTGATGAGAGGCTTAACAACCCTAATTTTGCGCATCAGGCGTGACGGTCAACTAGGTTTTGTTCTTAATCCTCCTATAGAGTTATCCTTATCACCGAAAGGTAGGTAAGGTGCGACATCGTTGAGTGTTTATATAACCCTAACGGAGTATAAAACGATTTCAGAACCCGCTTTCTCCAAAAGAAGAATACCATAAGTTAATGCATTAGTAAGTAGCATGCGGATAGTAAGGATACATGGAAGCCCTATTCTCATCACCATCAAGTAAATCTTTATATTTAAATAGCTTGCATAATTCTTAGTTATAAACAACAAATCAATTATCAATTCACCAAATAGATACTAGAAAATAGATAGTTGGTAATTGAACCTAATCCTTGTGGGCGATATTCGGTCTTATCAAGACTATACTACTTGTCACGATAACGTGCACTTGCGTTTAAAGTGTGTGCATCTTACCGCGCATCAAGTTTTTGGCGCGTTCTTGATTAGGCATAGTTCGATATCAAATTTGTCTATTTTTAATTTCTAATTTGGTTTTTATTTTAATTTTTAATTTTACGTTTTCTTTTGAAAATTCGAGGTGCCGTGATTTGTTATGCTTTTTATCTATTTCGGAAGTCGGTTTATGCGAAGGAGAAGAGGAGCGTACACTCTTGTTCCCTTCAATCCGTAAATTGAGAAAACGCAAGCGAGCGAAAGAATCGGATTGCAACCTTGTTAGAGATGAACGGCGTTCAGAACAACAACGGGATGGGAGAAGGGTTAGGAGAGAATTAACCCAATCCAGAATACCTAGGCAGCGCCCGATAGGCGTGGAAGAGAGAGTCCAAGTCGGCCCGAGAAAGAAGTTTGGGAGACTATGTCGCCAAGAGTAAATGGAGCACGCAGACGTGCATTAGGCTCCCACTGCACAGGAGCCAACAACCGAGATAAAACCAAAGATTGAGCATGATACGGCCTGCGGTGCAATTCGGAGGACTGCCGTCGGAGGATCCACATATGCACATAGCTAATTTCTTGGAGCTATGTGCAACGTTTAGATATAACGGCGTTACTGATGATGTCGTTAGATTGAGGCTCTTTCCCTTCTCACTTAGGGATAGAGCAAAAGTATGGTTGAATTCCCTGCCGGCCGATTCGATTTTTACATGGCAAGAGCTGGCACAGAAATTCCTAGCCAAGTTCTTTCCCCCGTGTAAAGCAGCAAAAGTGAAAGGGGAGTTGAACAACTTTTACCAAGCAGATGGAGAGTCCTTATATGAAGCTTGGGAAAGGTTCAAAGATCTACAGAGAAAGTGCCCACACCATTGCATTGAGTTGTGGAACTTGGTCCACATCTTCTACAACGGTGGCGAGACAACCAGAACCATCATAGATGCAAAGCAGTGGAGAATTCATGAGGAAAACAGCCCACGGCCACGTGAGTTATTAGAAGATATGGCCACTAACAACCATGTCACGGAAGAGAGGTCGACAAATGGGAGAAGAAACGGTGGGAGTCCACGAAATAGATGTTATTCTTGCCTTGAATGCCCAGTGGCCTTCTAGCGAAAGCAGTTGCGGCAACATCATTAAGGTCGATGAATGCGATGCAGATGCCTAAAAGTCGCGAGATATGTGGTGGCCACATACATTTGATAGGTGTCCTTCAATGGATCCCAACAATATACCAATGGAGCAGCGAGTGTCAAGCCATAGGTAATTATCGAGGCAACAGAACAACCTACTCTCTAACACTTATAATCCGGGATGGAGGAATCACCCAAATTTCTCATGGAAAGCGGACGAGCGGCGAGAATCGCATGCAAGCAGCGAATCGATGCGTAAGCGTGAGAACGATGCAGCGTGAGAATCGGTATAGGGCGATGCGAACAGTGAGCGAGAATCAACAACCGCCATTCAAGCCCCACGCGGCCTCAGCGATTCATCATCGGTTGTGAAAAAGCGAGATATGGTAAGCAGTAGCGGCTTGCAACGCCAGACGCGATTCATGCGAAGCTAGATCCTCGTTCGTAAACTTGGAGAACCAGTGGGTCGGCTAGCAAAAGCAAACAAGCAGCCACGGGGACATTGCAAGCAATACAGGTAAATCCAGGAGCGATGTCGAGCGGTGCGGTTGAGAAGTGGAAGCGATTGGAGCGGCGATCGCTCGGCCGATGGTTGAGAAGAAAGCGAGTTATAAAAAGAAGGTGATTGAGCCTAGCCCAACAAGAGAGAAAACTCCGCAGAAGGAGTATACTGAGAAGATCCCTTTCCCCAGAGACTACAATGAAA
Source organism: Przewalskia tangutica (assembly GCA_029844215.1). Taxonomy (NCBI): domain Eukaryota; kingdom Viridiplantae; phylum Streptophyta; class Magnoliopsida; order Solanales; family Solanaceae; genus Przewalskia; species Przewalskia tangutica. The sequence goes on from CM056722.1 coordinate 21,609,816, forward strand.
GCGGTTGATAAACAATTCTCCAAATTTTGGAGACATTGAGTCTGCGTATCAACATACCTTTCATAGAAGCATTAGAGCGGATGCCCTCTATTTCAAGTTTATGAAGGAGATTTTGGGAAGAAGAAGAAGGTGGCGAGAATCTGAAATAGTAGCACCGATGAAGAGTGTAGTTCTATCTTGCAGAAAAAGTTGCCACCAAAGCTAAAAGATCCAGGGAGCTTTACACTACCTTGCACAGTGGGCAGGGTAACTTGCAACAGAGCTCTATGTGATTTAGGGACAAGTATAAATCTAATGCCCCTATCAGTATTTAAAAGATTGGAGTTGGGTGAGGCCAAACCAACCACAGTAAGCCTGCAACTGGCCGACAGGACAGTGGTTCATCCAAGAGGCAAGATCGAGGACGTGATTGTGAAAGTAGGAAAATTCTTCTTTCCTGCAGATTTCCTCATTTTTGATATGGAAGAAGATGCGGAAATACCTATCATATTGGGGAGGCCATTCCTAGCGACGGGGAGAGCTTTGATTGATGTTGAAAGATGAGAGTTAACATTAAGGGTGGAGTCTGAAGAAATGGTGTTTAAAGTTTTTAAACACATCATTGAGCCACCAACAATGAGTGGGTGCTTTGCAATCAGCACCATCAAACCCCCATGCGAGCCAATACAAGTCAACCAAAGAGCGATGAGCCCAAGCGGCATGGTTTCTTTGAAATGCCACTAAAGGAGGTAAGTATTCCTGAACTCCCCCTTACTGATAATGCTAAGAAGAAAAGAAGAAAAAGAAAACGCCAGATGTGGAGGAAATGGATAGGTTGGGGGCTTAATCCACCCCAGGGTTATTAAGGCTAAGGAACTTGCGTCCGGCTAAAAGACGTTAAAGACAGCGCTTGTTGGGAGGCAACCCAACGTTTTCAATTATGTTATTTTAATTTCTGTCTTTATTTTATTTTATTTTGTCTAGAACAATCTCACGGTCTTGGGTTCTTGTGTTTATGTTGTGATTGAAAGGTACAGGGAAATAAACTGAAGGCGAAAAACTGAAGAAAAGCCAGAATTTCCAGAAAATCGGTTAAGCGCGCCAGCTAAAAGAAGCGAATAGCGCTGAAGTTTAGCGCGGCACCTGGAGCGTACGCGCGAGGCAAATTCGATTCCGAAAAATATGCCAAGTTTAGCGCGCTGAAAGTCGAAGGCGAAAGTCCCGGCGAGCGCAGATTGGCGCGCGCTAAAGCATGGCGCGGCGGGAATCCAGAACTTAAAACGCCCAGAATCAGATTTTCCCCAAATCTAATTTCAAAAACCTAACCCTTCCTTTCCAAAACCCACGAAAATCCGAAAATTTGCCCACAAATCTTTCACAAATCCAACCCAACCACAACCAAAACTCTTAAATTCCTAAAAACCCGTAGCCATCTCAAACAACAAAGCTCCATTCCATAGCCTCAAGCTACCAATTGAAACAAGAACAAGCTTGAATCTTCTCATAAAAAAAGGTAATCCTTTTTTCTGTTCTTGAATCCTTTACTGAAGTCACAGGAGGTAGTAGTTTGAAGGAGTATTGTAGTTGAAGTAGTTGGGTACTAAAAAGTTGATTGTGAAGTTTGGAGAAAAGAGTAGAAAAGGAGTGTGGGTAGTGGGTAGAAAAATTGAAGTTTGGGGGTGTTGTGTTCGCTGCTAGTTGTTAATTGTGTAGGAAACATTTGTGCCACTAAATTGTAAGCTCCAGAAACTGTTTTAACCATGGCCACCAGGAAGAGAAGAGGCTCCACATCCACCCCAACCCCACAATCTGATGAAAATAGGTTTGTGAGCTACTGTGCCTACCAAAGATACAAAAACTTAATACTGCACCCATAATACGAGAAGGGAATGGACTACGGAGGAGTCATATGGGGAAGAAGATATTTATGATCCCATTCGGGCGATGATTGAGTTAAGGGAGTGGAGGAAATTTGTGAATCCGGAGAAGATAGCACCAGTAAACACAACAATGGTGCGTGAATTTTATGCCAACTTTTCGGAGAAGGTGGAAAGGGGATGCTTTGTAATGGGACATTATGTACCTGTGACAGCAGAGGATATAAATATACAATTGAAAACAGTTGATGTTGAAGGAGGAATTGGTGATCGGAGCCATTTTAGAACATGGTCTAGGAGCACCGACAACATAAACTGGGATACCGTCGCAAACACAGTGAGCTACCCTGGGGCTGTTTTTTATATTGGAAGAAATGGGTCAAGAGCACTGAACAGGTGTCAATTCAACAAAGTAGCCAAAGGTTGGCTATATTTCGTCAGCGCCCGCATGATTCCATCCACACACTTCACCAGAGTGCCAGAGGATAGGATTAAACTGATATATAGAATTATGAGGGGGTTGACGATTGATGTGGGGAAAGAAATAGTGCAGAGCATTGAAGAAATCAGCAGGTTGGTAACAACAGGCGGATTGGGACATGGCTCAGTTATCACAAAGCTATGTCACATGAGTGCGGTCCCAATCCTACCCACGGATACTCATGAAAGAAACCAACTGCCCGTGTCCTATGGGATAGTGCACTCTTTCCCAGACCCAAGCCCCCAGCCAGACGGAGAGTACAACCAGCAGCAGCAGAGGCCGCCATGGACGAAGATGAGCCTGAAATAGGGGCTCACATGAGGCGAGACCTAGCCACGGCCAACCACGAAGCGAGAACCTCCAACGCCCACAATGGAGCAATTGTATCAAAATCAGATGAGGATGATGCAGACCTTGGACACAGTAGTACAAGGACAGCAAGAAACAAGGTAACAAATCCACGAGTTGAGTTCCTTGTTCAACCAATGGTCGATGCATTATCCACCGCCACCACCACCATTTTAGCCAAAGTTTGTAAGTGTCTTATTTATTTTACTGTCTTTGAGTCTACACACATTGGGGACAATGTGTGATTTAAGTTTGGGGGTGTTTATTTGTGTTTTATTTGTGTGTCATGTTATGTTTTATTTAAGTCTTTTTGATTGTTTTATGTTTATTTTGAGTCACCAAAAATTTTTTTCTTTTTTGAGTCATAATTGCCTGTCAAAGATCATGTATGTTGTAGTTACTAGAAACACCTAGTGAAGTAAGGTGGAATAATGTAAAGGAATTGAAGCAACTATCTAAACACTTAGGTTAGATATGCCAAAAACTCACAGAATCTGTCTATTTGGAGTTTCTTGCTTGAGTTATGCATGCTAAATGATAAATGCTTATGTGTTATGATTGCGTGTTATTTGAGGCGAAATAGTTAGGATATGCATGTTAGGGAGATGACTCAGGCATTTCTTTGATAGCCAATTCTTACCATTCTTTTCTATCCCGTACTTTAAAAATATCCCTAGTCAGCCCCATTGAGCCTAAATTTGAAACTTCTTCTTTGACACCCTATATTCCCACAAATTATACCATAAGTGAAAATATGAAATAGTGGAATACATTGTGTTAAAAAAGAGACAAAAAGAGTGAATAAGTCTGTTGCACCCCAATACAAAAGTAATAAGAAATAGGCAAAAGCCTAAGTTTGGGGGTGCTTGTCATTATTATATACTTCACTCTCCCAAAACAAAAGAGGGGAAAGATAGAATCGAAATGAAGAAAAGAACAAAAAGAAAAGGGAAATACTGAAAATCTAAAGAGCTTATGGTACACAAAAATGAGCCTAAATTGCCTATTTTTTACCTACCCCTACCTAAGCCTACATTACAACCCTTAAAGTCCTGAAGATCTCTTTTATGCATATCCAGAATTAGTGGAGAATAGCAAGTAAGCATGCCATAGGAATTCTTGAATTTACATGCATGATTTAGTATATTGACTTCCATTAAGCATGATGAATATGAGTGTGCGAAATATTTAGCTTCATGTGTTTAGTGTGCTGAAAATTTCATGCTATATGTTCCTGCATATTATTTTGCTAACCTTCATGTTTTTCTAGTTAACTCTAATGCAGCAAAAGTGATCAATAGCAGTGAGTCTTTTATTTCCGTTTCTTTGAGTCTTTTATTTTATTTCTTTCTATCTTTGCTCGAGGGCGAGCAAATGTTAAGTTTGGGGGTATTTGACCGGTGTATTTTATATACACCTTTTAGTCGATTTAGTTAGTCTTTTGTCCGTTTTACATATAAGTGTCGTATTAGGATAGTTTTTCTTTCTTTTGAGTCAAAGTGGTTAAAATGGCCAAATGGCGGAAAAGGAGCTAAAGAGGGCAAAGAGGAGATGCGGAGCAGAGAAAGTGGCGAACGAGGGTGGAAATCCAGACCAGCACCGCGGCGCCTCCTGCGATCAGCGGGCGGCGCCCACTATCGAAGGTCGAAGACTGGCGGCGCGCTACCGAGCAAAAGCGAGGCGCGGCGCTAAACATCCGAAAGCTACGAGAGTCTGTGCATGGCTCCCGAACAGCGAATATCGGGCGCGGCGCAAAACACCGACGGATTGCGAACTTCCGTGTGCGCGCCGCATGCGAAGCGGCGTACGCCGAAAAATTAGGTCTTTTGACGAAATTCAGGCGAACTGAATGAAAAGAGGGAGGCGGTTTGCAGCCTATAAAAGGAGAACCCTAGGCAGTTTTTAAGGGTTCCCCTTCTTGCACAAGACAAGACTTTTGCTCGGAGATTGGATACCATTAGTTTAGTAATTTCTTTTCCCTTTCTTGTTCTTTATTTCAGTTTTGTATGATGAACTTTGAATTAGTTCTTGTCATGTCTATGACTAGGAACTAATTCTCTTATAGGGCTTTCCATGTTGAATTGCTAGAAACTTTTGTTATGAATTAATGCATGCTTATGGTTATTTTTCTTATTGTGAGATCTATCCAATAATTGAGTTGAATTCTTGGTAATTAATTGACAACTAATTATCACTATATGATTTCTAATCAGTTAGAAAGGGGGGGATTGTGAATATGCTGTAAGTTGGGTAGACATTCTTGGATTGGGATGAAAATACCTCAATTATTTATGTAGCGTTGATGAGAGGCTTAACAACCCTAATTTTGCGCATTGTGTGTGACGGTCAACTAGGTTTTTGTTCTTAATCCTCCTATAGAGTTATCCTTATCACCGAAAGGTAGGTAAGGTGCGATCATTGAGGTTGAGTGTTTATATAACCCTAACGGGAGTATAAAGCGATTTAAATGAAACTGCTTTCTCCAAAAGAAGAATACCGTAAGTTAATGCATTAGTAAGTAGCATAAGCGGATAGTAAGGATACATGGAAGCCCTATTCTCATCACCATCAAGTAAATCTTTATATTTAAATAGCTTGCATAATTCTTAGTTATAAACAACAAATCAATTATCAATTCACCAAATAGATACTAGAAAATAGATAGTTGGTAATTGAACCCTAATCTTGTGGGCGATATTCGGTCTTATCAAGACTATACTACTTGTCACGATAACGTGCACTTGCGTTTAAAGTGTGTGCATCTTCTGCGCATCAGCGGTGAGAGTCCGCTAGTGGGGGCGGAGAGTCACGAGGCATGAGCCCGATCCTTACGAGAGATGATGTTTAGGCGGCGAGTTCCACGTCGTCGCCCGGCCTCAACAGAGTTCGAGGAAGCGGGCGGCGACTCACGACAGCGATGCGAGCCTCGATCCACGATCGGTCAATCTGAGATTACGAGCAGTCGATTCTTGACGGCATAGTGGCGAGGCGGCAAGCGAAGCGGCGGCGACCAACCTGTGAGCGATTCTGGATTCGGGATTTCTTGGGTTGTCACCCACCCGAGTTCTATGGTTCGAGATTTGAGGAGGATCCGCAAGAGTTTGTCCGGCGATTCTGACGGACCATGCAGTCCTTAGGGCATCGGGGTGAGTGCATTATACTAGCTTCTTACCGGTTACGCGATATTGTGTTGAACTGGTTTGAGTCATGGGTATTGTCGAGGGGTGAGGATGCTCTTCAAGCTGATTGGGAGGAGTTCACGGAGGCGTTCCTAGACCACTTCTTGCCTCCTGAGGTGAGGAAAGCCCGTGTAGATAGGTTCTTGACCTTGAGACGGGGCGACTGGGACTATCGGGAAGTCTGACACGAGTTCACTCCTTGGCGGATATGCGCATACCATAGTAGGCGATATGGCGCATGGGGTTCATAGATATGTGATGAGGTTAGGCGTCATATGATTCTTGCATGCTTGGGGTGGATCTTGACGAGATGGATATTGCGGGATGCAGCGTCTGCGCGGATTGAGGGCGAGAGAGCGAGATCGGCTAGATTTGGGCGGCCAAGAGGCGAGGCAGCGAGCTCGAGGCGATTTTAGCGGCCCAGCGAACTAGGTCCGATCCGGCCGGCCAGAGTGCTCCTTCGATTTTGGCGGAGAATGATCGCGAGGTTATTGAGGCGGTCGAGCTCCGGGACTTAGGTTTTCGTGAGGCGAGACCGGCTAATCGAGACCACCTACCGGTGTGTTCGATGCGGTAGGTCTCATCCGGCGAAGTGTCGTATGGGTTCGAGCATGTTACTCTTGTGGTCAGCGAGGCCATCGAAGAAGGATTGTCCGTCCCAGGCGGGGCGTTACAGTTCAGCCAGCGACGGTCTTTGGATCTTCATCTTGATGGTTAGACGCCGGAGGGTAGGGTACTTATGGGCGGCGGCCGCGGCAGGTCGTGGTAGGGGTTCGATTCTAGCGGTCCTCGAGCGCATATATGCTATGTCGGTCGGCGAGGACCGGGCGTCACGGATGTAAATCACGGTACATTATTGGTTTCTTCTTTGTGATGTATATGCTTTGATAGATCCGAGTTCTACCTTGTCCTACATATCTCCTCATATTGCCGATAGAATAGGGATAGAGCCCGAGTCCGTAAGACCTTTTGAGGTGACTACGCCCGATGGAAGTGATTCGATGGTAGGCGGGTGTATAAGACTTGCCCTGTGACTATAGATAGTCGTCAGACTCTAGCCGACTTGATAGAGTTGGATATGACAGACTTTGATGTGATTATGGGTATGGATTGGCTAGCATCTTGCTATGCCAACGTGGGTATGAGAGAGATTAGTTCGGTTCCGTTTCTGGTGGCCGGTTGCTCAGTGGAAGGGAATACTGCATCGCCGAGGGGTAAGTTTATTTCTTATCTCAAGGCTAGGAAGATGGTGCGGAAGGGGTATATCTACTATCTGGTGTGGGTATTCGACACGAGGTGAGGTACCGACCTTGATCGATCCGGTTGTTAGAGAGTTTTGACGTATTCCCGGGCGGGCTTAGGTATCCTCGAGAGGAGATTGAGTTTTGTATTGATTTGGCGCGGACACTCGGCGATATCTATTCCGCCATACGGGATGCTTTGCCGAGTTGAAGGAATTGAAGGACCGGTGAAGGATTTCTTTGGAGAAAGGCTTTATTAGGCGAGTGTTTCTCCGCAGGGAGCACCGGTGTTATTTGTGAAGAAGAAGGATGGGGCCAGCTGCGTATGTGTATTGATTCTGACGGTGAACAAGGTAACTATCAAACAGTATCCTCCCGAGATTGACGATTTGTTTGACCGATTGCGAGTGCGAGATCTTTTCCAAGATAGACTGCGATCCGTTACCATCAGTCTGAGTTAGAGAGGCGGATATCCCAAAGACTGCATTCAGGACCCGGTATGGGCACTATGAGTTCAGGGTGATGTCTTTCGGGTTGACCAATGCCCCAGCAGTATTCATGGATTTGATAAATAGGGTGTTCAGCTTTTTGGGCCTTGTAGGTTATTATCGGAGGTTTGTAGAGAAATTTGCTTCTATTTCGGCACCTTTGACTAAGCTGACTCAGAAGGCAGCTATGTTCCGGTAGACGGATACTTGTGAGGAAAGTTTTCAGTTGCTAAAGGAGAAGTTGACGACCGCCCCAGTTCTTACTCTTCCAGAGGGCTTAGATGGATATGTGGTTTATTGTGGCGCGTCAGGTGTCGGGCTTGGGTGCGTGCTGATGCAGCACGACAAGGTTATAGCTTATGCATCTCGACAGCTTAGGAAGCATGAGAAGAACTATCTCACACATGACTTGGAGTTGGCAGCAGTGATTCATGCCTTGAAGATCTGGAGACATTATTTATATGGAGTTCATGTGGACATTTACACGGACGCGAAGTCTCCGTATATCTTCACCGGAGGAGTGAACTTGCGGCGAGGCGGTGGTTGGAGCTACTTAAGGATTACGATGTTGATATTCTATACCACCGGGAAGGCGATGTAGTTGCGGATGCCCTTAGTCGCAGATCGATGGGTAGTCATGCGATGTTCACCGGAGAAGAGGATATGGTCGAGAGTTACATCATTGCGAGCCTTGGGGTTCGTTTGGTTGATTCGATAGTGACGGAATTCGGGTTCGAGAGGTTGCGAGTCTTCCATCGTCGAGGAGGTGAAGAGGCGGCGATGAGGATCCGATTTTGATGCGATGCAGAGATGCAGCTCTCGTAGGAGAAGAGTCTATTTGAGTAGCGCTGATGGGGTGCTAAGATTCGAGGCGGTTGTGTGTTCCGATGTAGCGAGGACTTCGTCGGCCAGTGAGGAGGCACGGTGCTCGTTATTCTATTCATCCGGTCGACTAAAATGTATCATGACCTCGAATCGTGTATTGGTGGGATGGCCTAAGAGGGGCGTTGCGGAGTTCGTAGCCTGGTGCGAATTGTCGCGAGTTAAGATTGAGCACGGAAGCGGTGGGTCATTGCGAGCTATTGACATTCCGACTGAAGTGGGAGGTGATAAATATGGATTTTATCACGGGGCTACCTACCACTCGGAGGAAGCATGATTCCATTTGGGTGATTGTCGGCCGGTGTGAAATCAGCCCATTTTCTTCCGGTCAGAACGACGTTCTCAGCTGAGGACTATGTCATATTATATATTAGAGAGATTGTGAGACTGCACGGAGTCCCGGTGTCGATTATATAAGATAGAGGAGCCCAGTTCTCGGCTAACTTCTGGAGGTCTTTTCAGAAGGGATTAGGGACACAGGTGAGTCTCGATGCGGCGTTTCATCCTCGGACCAAGCGGACGGGCGAAGCGCACTATCGCACCGCGAGGATATGATTCGGGCTTGTGTTATTAATTTCAGGGGTAGCTGGGAGGATCATTTGCCTCTTGTGGAGTTTGCTTATAACAACAGCTACCATTCCAGTATTCAGATGGCGCCTTATGAGGCCTTATACGGGAGGAAGTGCAGGTCACCGATAGGCTGGTTCGAGGTGGGAGAAGTTCAGTTAGTCGGGCCAGACTTAGTTCAGCAGGCAGTGGATAAGGTGAAGCTTATCCAGGAGCGGTTGTTGGCAGCTCAGTGTCGGCAGAAGTCGTATGTAGATCATCGGCGTCGACACTTGGAATTTGAGGTAGATGATTGGGTTTTTCTAAAGGTATCGCCCATGAAGGGCGTGATGAGATTTGGAAAGAAGGGGAAGCTTAGCCCAAGGTACATTGGGCGTATCAGTTGTCGTAGGGTAGGCGGGGTTGCTATGAGTTAGATCTGCCGTCCGATTTGGAGGCGGTACATCCGATTTTCCATGTGTCCGTATTTGCGGAAATGTATTGGAGATCCATCTAGAGTGCACCGGTTCATGATGTCCAAGTGACAGAGGAGTTATCGTATGAGGAGAGTCCCATAGCGATACTCGATCGTCGAGTTAGACGACTTGGACGAAAGAGCGTGGCTTCCGTCGAGTCTATGGCGAACGAGCAGGAAGGAAATGACGTGGGAAGCAGAGGATGACATGATGAAGAAGTACCCTCACCTATTTCCTATACCTCCAGGTAACCCACTTTCCTGCTTGTTAGTTTTGATTTAGCATTTACAATTCAGTATGTTGTGGCTCGTGGAGCTTCTTTATTTGCAAAAGAACAGTTAAGAGGGTCTATGTCGATGTTGTGATTTGAGTAAGCCTAGAAGGAACATTCGGGACGAATGTTTCTAAGGGGGGGAGAATGTTATACCCCGTAGTTCTGACCTACGATGAGAGCGTCTGGCATGTAAGACTTAAAATTTTCAAATGATAGGTTGACGGATTATTCCGGACGGGTTTTAGTCAACTTTGAGGCGGGTTATGACCCGATACATTGAGAGTTACTAAGTGTTTCAAAGGCCTAGGACATAGTTCGTGGAGTCTAGATTCCAACGCAACCAACCGTTCGTCGATAGGACGTCGGAGTAGGATGTTATGAGAGTTACAAGTTAAGTGCGCAGTCGGACAGAAATGTGTTTCGGACAAAGCGGCAGTCGCGGCGCGGATGCGAGGCAGCGCCGAAATCTTGAGGGTCGCTGAAGTTGCAGCGCCAGAGGGCAGTCGCGCGCGAAAGTTCAGAGAGGCTGCGGAGGTTTCGGCGCCGAGGCGGGATTTTTGGGCGGAAAAACTTAGAAAAGTCAGATTTTTCTTTTAAAAGACCTTGGGAGGGTGACAAGTGTCCCCCCCCCCGGCTGGGTTGTTGCATGCAATATGTTGACCAAGTCTTGAAGGCTTGGTCATCTTCCAATTCTCTCCTCTCTAAAAATCAGCTCCTCCTTCTCTCTACATTTCCAAAGGAAATCCAAGTCTAAGGAAAAATCTGAAAAGTTGAGAACAAAAAGGAAGCTTGTGGCTAGCTTGTGGTGGTGTTCTTGGCAAGGAAGCTAGCAAAATATTTGGAATAAGTTTGGCTAAAACTCTAAGGTAATGATTCTTCCTTTAGATTTAGTTTATAGTGTTGCATGTTAAGAAGAAAGAACTTGTGGTAGTAAATAATGCTCTTAGAGTCATTGCATGCTAGAAATGTGGTTTGGATATGAAAAATGGGTTAAGAAGAGATTATGAGCATGTTGTAGCCTAAAAACTACCTTAGAATTGTTAAGTGAATTGTTGTAACTTATGGGGCAGAATTTTACACACCCAAGTTTAGGTGTGTAATCCCCTTTGAATTGTTGGATTGATTGAGCCTTAAAAGTGGCAATTGAATGATAAATTCGGCCTTCAGAAAGGTGGCAAAGTGAGTAGAAACAAAGGAAATGCTGCCCAATTTTCCATAGTATTTAGTGACTTTGAACTTGGATTGTTCTACATTAAGATTAGAGGTTAATAAACGTATCATGATTATTATAGGTCGAAATATTACTTGCGGTAGTTGAGCTTAGCAAGTGGATTGACCAAAGAGGTATGTAGAGCTTTCCTATCTCTTGAGCATGAATAGATGTAACTATGTAGTACGGTAGACGTACAAGATTTGATATTCTTACTTGTTTTAAGTATATAAAGACTTGTGTCGTTTTAAGAATGTATAAGTCTCTTAGTTAGGGGAAAAGTGTAATTTTACTAAAGTGAAGGGTTAATATAACAACTTTATGGGAAGTTGGTTTATTAGCTTTATAAAAGATTAATGAGAAGAGATTTACTCTAAGTAAGACAAGTAAGGACAAATGATTTGATTTATGAAAGGCAAATTGATTTTAAGGCATCAATTGCCCAAAGGTTTTATGTATGAAAAAGAGTCACTTTTAAAAGAATTGAAGTATGTAGTACTTGGGTTAAATTCCCGGTTTTCTTTTATTAAAGATATGATTAAGTGTCTTAAGTAAACTAAAATGAGAGGGTATATGAACAAGACTAATAAGAAGTTATAAGTTTTCTTAACTTATTTATGATTATGATATGATGACAGTTTGAGCTAGGGTAAGAGTATATCTGAGGGGCAAGCCCAGATCGTTATACCTACTCGTGGTAAGAGTATGCGAGGGCAAGCCAGATCGTCATACCACGCTTCAGTGTAAGAGTATATCGAGGGCAAGCCCGATCGTTATACCATCTGCCGGTGTAAGAGTATATCGAGGCAAGCCCAGATCGTTATACCATCCGCCTGGGGTAGAGTATATCGAGGAAAGTCCCAGATCGTTATACCACATTAGTGGATTTGCTACCACGATGAGAGGAATACCTCATGCGAGTCCTTATGGGCTTATGCGGGTGAAATAGTCCCGTGCGGCGGGAACGACTATCACGAGGAATACCTCATGCGGGTCCACGGGACTATCACGGGTGAAATAGTCCCGGAGTAGGGTGCTTATTGATACTACGGCGAGGTACCTGTTTTGATCCTAAGGCCCTATTTTATGCGATTATATATATATTTGTCACTCTCATTGTTAGTAAGGCACGATAAAAGGTATTTTGATTTTCTTCTAAGACCCGACACTCTTAGACTTATGATATCATTATTACAGTATTTTCGACTTTACATACTTGGTACATATTGTGTCTTGACCCCGCTTCCTCGCTGCGTTCATCTGCAGTAAGGGTAGCGGTGTGGATCCTCGTTCTTAGGATCACTATTAGGTGTCGAAGCTCCATTCCTCGGAAGCTTGTTTATTAGTACGGATATTCCCGATCTTTATAGGTATTTTGTACATTCGGGGTATGGCGGGGCCTGTCATACGATTGTTATCTTTAGAAGTGCATGGTCATCTATGTGTTTTGGGCTATAAGAACCGGTTGTACTATACTTTTGTTTAAGAATGTTTTATGGGCGGCGCTTATCGGTGGCGATGATGTTTACCTTTTTATAAGTTATCGTTATGTATGTTCCATTGCTTTTCTCGACATATACTGGCGGTACCGGTAGGTACGATCAGCGGCCGAGTCGGTCGTGACAACCATTGCCTCGAAATCTGCGAAGGCGGCGACGATGGAACTCGCCGCCTAAACATCATCTCTGTAAGGCGGGCACGTGCCTCGTAACTCTCCGCGTCCCACTAGCGGCACCTGGTGCCTTGCCGCCACGGGCGCGGTTGCCTTGCGTGGGCATAATCGATACATAAAGGAAAACATCGGAGGAGGTTCAACCTATAACTCGGCTCATTGCACGATCTTAGAGTGAAAGAATGGAAACGATCTTAAATGTCCTGCGACCTCACGATTATAGATGTGGTGCACGACACCGATAATCAAGACTCTACTAGACACGTGCGTAGACACTTTCCGAGGACTAATCGCTCGATACCACTTTTGTCACGACCGACCGGGCGCGGCGGTACCTGCAGGGGTACCGCCGGTATACATCGAGAATAGCGTGAACATACATAACACATAACTTATAAAAGGTAAACATCACCATCCGGTAGATAAGTTCGCCTTCCATAAAACATACTTAAACAAAAGTATGGCGATAACCGGTTCTTATATTCCAAAACACATATGTGACCACGCACTCTAAAGATAACAATCGTGGCGGGACAGGGGCCGCCATACCCTGAATGTACAAAATACCTATAGCGTCGGGAATATCCGTACTAATAAACAAGCTTTGAGGAATGGAGCTTCGACACCGATGCTGATCCTAAGAACGAGGATCCACAATCGCTTACCACCTGCGGCATGACGCAGCCCAGAAGGGGTCGATGCACATATGTACCAAGTATGTAAAGTGGAAAATCGTAATAATGATATCATAAGTCTAAAAGTAGTGGAGCCATGGAAGACAAACAAAATACCTTTTCGTGCCTTACTAACAATGAGAGTGACAAGTGTATATAATCGCATAAAATAGGGGCCTCATGATCAAAACAGGTACCTCGCCCATAGTATCAATAAGCACCCTACTCGCGGGACTATTTCACCGCGTAGGTCCCGTGGATCCGCGTGAGGTATTCTCGCATAGTCAGACTACCGCGCGTGGGACTATTTCACCGCGTAAGCCCATAAGGACTCGCGTGAGGTATTCCTCGCATCGTGGGTAGAAAATCAACCGAGCAGTGGTATAACGATCTTGGGGACTTACCCGCCGGATATACTCTTACCCAGGCGGATGGTATAACGATCTTGGGGCTTACCCGCCGGATATACTCTTTACAGGCAGATGGTATAACGATCTTGGGGCTTGCCCCTCAGATATACTCTTACACTGAAGAAGGTGGTATGACGATCTTGGGGCTTGCCCCTCAGACATACTCTTACCCTGGAGAAGGTGGTATAACGATCTTGGGTCTTGCCCCTCAGATATACTCTTACCCTAGCTCAAACTGTCATCATATCATAATCATAATTAAGTTAAGAAAACTTATAACTTCTTATTAGTCTTGTTCATATACCCTCTCATTTAGTTTACTTAAGGCACTTAATCACATCTTTAAAAAAAAAAAGGAAACCGGGAATTTAACCCAAGTACTACATACTTCAACTCTTTTAGAAGTGACTCTTTTTCATACATAAAACCTTTGGGCAATTGATGCCTTAAAATCAATTTGCCTTTCATAAATCAAATCATTTGTCCTTACTTGTCTTTCTTAGAGTAAACCTCTTCTCATTAATCTTTTATAAAGCTAATAAACCAACTTCCCATAAAGTTGTTATATTAACCCTACACTTTAGTAAAATCATACTTTTCCCCTAACGAGGACTTATACATACTTAAAACGAAACCAGTCTTTATATACTTAAAACAAGTAAGAATACCAAATCTTGTACGTCTACCGTACTACATAGTCACATCTATTCATGCTCAAGAGATAGGAAAGCTCCACATACCTCTTCGGTCAATCCACTTGCTAAGTCCAACTACCGCAAGTAATATGTCAACCTATAATAACCATAATGCGTTTGTCAACCTCTAATTTCAATGTAGAAATAATCTAAGTTCAAAGCCCCTAATTCTATGGAAAATTGAGCAGCATTTCCTTTGTTTCTACATACTTTGCCACCTTTCTCAAGGCCGAATTCAACATCCAAATGCCACATTTAAGGCTCAACAATCCAAACATATCAAAGGGGATTACACACCTAAACTTGGGTGTGTAAAATTCTGCCCCAAAAGGTACAACAATTCACTTAACAATTCTAAAGTAGTTTTTAGGCTACAACATGCTCATAATATCTTTTTGGCCATTTCTTTCATATCCAAACCACATTTCTTACATGCAATGACTCTAAGTACATTATTTACTACTACAAATCCCTTCTTCTTCACATGCAACATTAACAACTAACCACGAGAGAAGAAATGTTACCTTAAAGCTTTAGCCAAACTTATTCCAACAACTTTGCTAGCCTCCTTTCCAAGAACACCACCACACTAACACCAACAAGCTAGCCACAAGCTTCCTTCTTGTTCTTAACTTTTCAGATTTTTCTTAGGCTTGAATTCCTCTTGGAATTTTAGAGAGAAGTGAGAGCTAATTTAGAGAGAGAGAGAAATTGAAAGATGACCAAGTCTTCAAAACTTGGTCAATATAAGGCATCTGAAAATCAGATGGGGACACTTGTCACCCTCATGGCCTTTTAAAGATAAAGTCGATTTTCTAAGTTTTTCGCTGGAATCCGCCTTGGCCTTGCGGCCAGCGGCGCCATGATCTTGAAACCTCTGCGGACTCGGAACTTCGTGCGCGGCCTGCATCTTGCGCGCGCTGAAACTTCAGCGACCCTCGGTACTTTCGCGCGCTGCATCCGTAGCGGCATGCCGCTTTGTCCAAACACATTTCTGATCATTGCGCGAACTTGTAATTCTCATAACTTTACTCCGACGTCCTCGGACGAGCGGTTGGTTGCGTTGGAATCTGGACTCAACGAACTACGCCCAGGCCTTTGAAACACTTAGAACTCTCGATGTACGGGTCATAACCCGCCTCAAAGTTGACTAAAACCCGTCCGGAACAATCCGTCAACCTATCCTTTGAAAATTTTAAGTCTTACATGCTTTCGTACGCTCTCATACGTAGGGTCAGAACTACGGGGTATAACAGTGTTACCCTCTCCGATTCTCTTGGTCCGAATTTTTTTTGGGAAAAGGACACAAGTAGCCATTCGGCCCAAACTATTGATGACAACCGGATGACCCAAGAAGCTTAAAAGACATTTTTTAGCCTTTTAAAAATAATTTTATTTCATAGCCTTTTTTCAACTAACTTCAGCATATGTAGTACATCATTATTGTATAGAATATGTATCACTATTGTATATGTATAGAAATGTATCATATGTATAATAATTGTATCATTATTGTATAAATTATGTATGCCTACAATATGTGTTTAAAAAATATATCATTATTGTATAATTTGTGTATAATAAATAAATAATCAATGTATATTTACTAATTATACACATATTATACAATTATTATACACATATTATAATAATTATACAAAACCTTTAGCAACAGCAGTATATGCAGCGACCATTAGTGACGACTTTTTGCAAATATGCAGCGACCATTAGTGACGATTTTTTGATCTTTTGCAGCGACTTTAGTCGTGACAAAAAGTTTGATCTCTTATTGTGATTGAGCCGCTGGGCTTGTGCTTATCAATTATTCGGGCCGAAAGACCAATTCGCGGCATTAAGCCCAAATATGGGCCATTAAAACTTCTGTTGGTATAGTGTCCTTTTCCCTTCCTTTTTTCAGAAAAAGAATGGGCTGACCCTTTTAAGAAGTCTTGTCTCGTGGTATTTAACAGAACATGTTAACTATTGATGGACACTTGGGCTATAGTTCAGTGAAGGATGAGTTGCGTAGAAGTGGGTCTTGTTCACTAAAAATAGCCCATCTCAATGAGTGTGCATCAAATATTATTTCATTGCTAAGGTTTTCGTTCACCAGACGCAATAATCAAAACATTGCACAGTTTATCCTTCAAAAGGGTTAGGTCTTTAATTTTTGCCTCTCAAATCAATTGTTTTTAATTTTACCCCTACTTCTAATTTAATGAAAATTTTGGGCCAATATACCACTAATCCGCTGATCTACAAAATCAGTGATATTGGATTCGATCCCAGCAGAATAAAAATAATAATTACACAAGGCAATGTTTTGATATAAACTATGTCTATTCGCAAAAGATACATAGAAAACATGTGCCTTATCCTCCGGCATAGTAGTAATAATTCGCAAAACAAGTTTTTATAGAAACTATATGTACCTTTTCATGAATAGGCATAGTTTCTATCAAACCTGACCTTGCGAAATTAGGTCATAGATGCGATTTTTTTTTTCAATGTCAGGAGTATTTTTGATATTTTTTTGTTACTTAAAAGTGTCAAAGGACAAAATTATAAACCATCCCAAAACATAGCATTTATGTGAATCCCCTATAATTAAAGGAAAAAAGGGACCAAAACAGAGGTTTTCAAGCCCATTTGATAAATATTTGGATAGTGGTGCATTTTATGCAGCAACGTCTAGAGTGAGAAATTTTTTGATTAAGCTTAAACCAATATGCTTAATGAGGAACATTTAGCTTGGTTTTAAAGTTGCACAAGCAGATACAAAAGCTACAGTAAAACTATAGTACACTGTACAACTACAATGTAAGAGGAACATTTAGCATGGTTTCAAAATTGTTATTTCTATAACAGTTCGACAGAACAATATCGTTTGATGTCGTCCATCAAGGAAACATGAATTACAAAGTTAAAACTTATATTGTATTTGAATGAAAATTGGGCTAAAAATTAAATATTTTACTAGGAAAACTATATAATTTGTTCAAGTTTCTCACGGAATTCGATACGTAAAATGTGGCCTGCGTCAAGTTCGATTTTGTCCACTACAAATATGAATTTTAAATCCAACTCATTTCCAAATTTTGAAATACGATAATCTTTTTAATTTTTATTACTTCTCATTAGAATTTAACTTACTTTATATGATTTTCTCCCACACTTTTTCAGCCCGGGGTGGAGCTATAGTAATGCTTAAAGATTTGGCCGAATTCAATAGCTCTGGTCCAAACATTATACTTGTCTTTAGAAATTCAAATAAATATACATAAATTATTAATTTAATATCTGATAATGTTAAACAGTGGGTTCAGCCGTGTGGCCCATGTACCGTGTGGGGTCCTTCCCCTTTCCTTGTGTATTTGGTAAATATTAGACTTAAGTTTGTACCTTAATTAGGAGTGTAATATTACCATAATTGTAAAGTTAGTTTTCAAATAGAATAGAAATTTCTAGGTAGAATAGGAAGATGATCTTCCTTGTAACTTGTATATATATATATGTCTTTTATTAATTAAAATAAACAAGGGATTACTTCTTACATTCTTTCGTGGTATCAAGAGTCTAGGTTCTCTTTACCCTGCTTCCGCTCCTCAAAATTTCTTCTTCTTTCTCGAAATTTTGCCCTAAAATTCTCGATTTTTTGTGTGTTTCTTCTTTCACAAAAACCGAGTCTCTTCTCTTCCAAAAACCTTTCTCAAAAATTTCCTTCTCTAAATCTTGTTGTTCTATTCCCTATGACTGATAAGAACATTTTTTACCCTGCCCTCGCAGTTTCTAATATCAAGAGCGTTCTTCATATCGTTCTTGACCTAGAAAACGTTCAATATGGGACATGGGCGGAATTATTCAAGATTCATACAAAATCACATAAAGTTCTTCACCACATCATCCCTCCTCCTCCTTCAAAGGAGGCTGATAAGGCGTCTACATCTAATGGGCCCACTCAAGAAGCAGACCCAAAATTATGGGACATGCTTGATTCCAAGGTTCTTCAGTGGATTTATGTCACTATCTCCTTGGATCTCTTACAGACGATTATGGAACCCAACTCTACAGCTATGACGGCGTGGAACCGTTTGCGTGACATATTTCAAGATAACAGTCATTCTAGAATAGTTATTCTTGAGCAGGAATTTTCACAAGTGGCTATGGCAAATTTTTCCAACGTCTCTTCTTATTGTCAACGTCTCAAGGACTTGGCGGATCAACTTCGCAACGTGGGTTCTCCTGTTTCTAACAGTCGTCTGGTTCTTCAGATGGTTGCAGGCCTGTCAGAGGCCTATAATGGTGTTGCTTCAGTTATTCGACAGAGTAGCACATTGCTAGAGTTCTATCAGGTCCGTTCCATGCTTACATTGGAAGAAGGTAGCTTGGCTAAGAAAGCAGCGATTGAGAGTAGTCATGTCGGTATGGTGACTGCTTCCAATTTTTCTCCTTCCCATCCAGCCACCGTGACCCAAAGTCACAACAACGGAGGTGGTAAGAAAGGCCAAAATAAGAAGAATAATGGCAAGAATCGTGGCGGCAACAACCGACAACAGCAACAACAGTCGTGGAGCACACATGGGCCTGAGCGATGGCGATGGGTCCCAAAGACTCACGGCGTCGCGGCACCGATCTTCTGACGTCGCGGCGCCTCGATATCGCCGGGATACTCGCCTCGGCCCAGCCTCCCGATCCGGACTCCACAGGTTGGACCAGCGTATAAACGATCATCGATCTAGTATACTTGGGCCTCGCCCCCATCAGGCTCACCGCGCAGTGGGACATACACAGACCGACATTGAAGCAGTGATGCACACACTTGGCTTGACTCAATCGGACCACTCGGGCATGAACATCTACGCCACTACGCCACCATCCGTCAGTCTCTCTCGTCTTATTCCAATTTGAGCACTAATCGTGGTATAACTATTGGTAATGGCAATTTTATTCCAATTAAGGATTATGGTCATAAAACCCTGTCCCCTCCTCATCCACCACTTGTCCTGAAAAATACCCTTCATGCCCCAAAAGTAATTAAAATTTTAGTATATGTCCGTAAATTCACAACTGATAACTGAGTTTCTATTAATTTTGATCCATTTGGATTTTTCTGTAAAGGATTTCAAGACGGGGATTCATCTCATGAGGTGTAACAGTGGGGGGGGGACCTATATCCAATCACACCAAGTCCAAGCGTCTCGCGTCAAGCTATGTCATCCACCTTTGCAGCTCTTGCTCCTTCCTTGTGGCATGCTCGTCTAGGTCATCCGGGGTCGTCTATTTTATCTTCTTTAGACAGACATAAGTTTATTTCTTGAGAGGGTACGCGTAGTACTCCAATTTGTCAATCCTGTGCTTTGGAAAAGATTATTAAATTACCATTTGTAGCTTCAAATTCGAATACTTCTATGTCATTTGAAATTATTCATAGTGATTTATTGACATCTCCGGTTCTCAGTTCTATGGATCATCGTTATTATGTTCTATTCTTAGATGACTATACTAAATATTTATGGACGTTTTCAATTGCGAAAAAATCTCACATTTTTTGCATCTTCATAAAATTTAGAGCCTTCATAAGAACGCAATTCGAACGAAAAATAAAAAATATTTAATGTGATAATGGCAAAGAATATGATAATTGAGAATTTAGGGAGTTTTGTGCTCAAAATGGGATAAATTTTTGTTTTTTTTGTCCTCATACGTCTTCACAAAATGGAAAAGATGAGCGAAAAATTCGTACCACTAATAATATTGTCCGCACTTTATTGGTTCATTCTTCCGTTCCTCCATTATTTTGACATCATGCACTACAAATGGCTACCGATCTCCTAAATATTCTTCCCTCTAAAGGCTTGACATATTCATCCCCTCTAAAAGTGTTATACAATAAGACTCCGTCATACACTCATCTTAGGATCTTCGAATGCTTATGTTATCCACTGTTTCCATCCACTACAATCAACAAACTTCAGGTACGTTCTACTCATTGTGTATTTTTGGGTTTTCAGTCAAATCATCGTGGTTATAAATGTTTTGATTTGTCCTCTAAACGAATCATTATTAGTCGTCATATCAAGGAAATTATAATGCTCCGCCAGCCATTCCTCATGTTGAACAGGTTATGGGGGATTTGGATCTAGCCTTGCGATTGGGGCCGCCGAACCCAACGTTCTCTTTGATGAATCCCAATTTTTCTTCTCTAAAGTAGAAAACCCCGTCTCTACTTCCTATAATTTTTTGGATGATGCTATCTCCCCCTATGTTCTCCGACATTTTTCAGGTTTGCCAGAAAATACGCAGGTTCCCCAAACCCCGCCCTCAGCGTCGCGGCGCCAAAACTCCTGCGAGCCCTGCAGTACTTCTGGCGTCGCGGAGCCTTCGACGGTACTTCCAGATATTTTTGAAAATTCCCAAAATTCACCCAATCCAACCCAGAGTCATGGTCCAATCACTCATACTTAATGGGTATTTTTAAACCAAAAGAACATTTTAATTTAAATTCAAATGTTCTTAAATCTCTATTATCCCGTAATCTTGTGTCTGCTTTAAATGACCCTAATTGGAATATTGACATGACCGAGGAATATAGTGCTCTTATTGATAATAAGACGTGGGAGTTGGTACCCCGTCCATCTGATATTAATATTATTCGGTCTATGTGGGTTTTTGTTCATAAGAAAAATTCTGATGGTTCATTTGCAAGGCATAAGGCTAGACTTGTAGGTGATGGTAAGACTCAGCAGGTTGGTGTAGATTGTGGTGAGATATTTAGCCCAGTGGTCTAGTCGGCTACCATTCGTACTGTGCTCAGCTTGGCTCTTTCGAAATCATGGCTCATTCATCAGCTAGATGTGAAGAATGTTTTCCTACATGGTGATCTTCAGGAGACAGTGTATATGCATCAGCCTTTGGAATTTAGGGATACTAGATATCCTAATCATGTCTGTCTATTGAAGAAGTCTTGGTATGTGCTCAAGCAGTCTCCACGAGCTTGGTATAAGAGGTTTGCTGATTTTGTTTCGACTATGGGTTTTTCTCACAGCAGGTCTGATAATTCATTATTCGTATATCGTCGAGGATCTTCCATGGCTTATATTTTGTTATATGTTGATGATATTATCTTGACTGTCTCTTATGATACTTTGCGCAAGTCTATTATGACAATGCTCAGTTCTGAGTTTGCCATGAAGGATTTGGGGCATTTGATTTACTTTTTGGAGATTGTTGTAACTCGTCATGCAGGTGGATTGTTCTTATCACAGAGAAAGTATGTAGCAGAGATCATTGAGATGGCTGGGATGTCATCGTGTAATTCCACTTCTACTCCAGTTGACACTAAACTCAAGTTGGGTGTTGCAGCTGGCTCTCCGTATGAGGATCCAACCAGTTATCGTAGTCTTGCAGGCGCCCTTCAGTATCTGACATTCACGCGACCAGACATTATATATGGCGTACAACACGTGTGTTTGTTTATGCATGATCCCAGAGTTGAGCATATGAATGCACTCAAACGCATTCTTAGGTACATTCAGAGAACACTTGAGTATGATTTGCATTTGTATCCTTCGTCGACGTCTACATTGGTCTCCTATATAGATGCTGATTGGGGTGGTTGTCCTGATACCAGACGGTCTACGTCTGGATATTGTATGTTTTTGGGTAACAACTTGGTCTCATGGTCTGCCAAGCGTCAATCTACGCTTTCACTTTCAAATTCAGAGACCGAGTATCGAGGGGTAGCTAATGTGGTCTCCGAATCATGTTGGTTACAAAATCTTCTTTTAGAGCTTCATTGTCCCATTGAGAAAACTACCTTGGTGTATTGTGATAATTTAAGTGTCATATACCTTTCTGGTAATCCAGTTCAGCACCAGCATACTAAACACATAGATATGGATATTCACTTTGTTCGAGAAAAGGTAGCAAAAGGACAATGCTGCGTCTGTATTCTTCGAGATATCAAATTGCAGACATCTTTACAAAAGGTCTTCCCTCAGTCCTTTTTGAAGATTTTAGAGACTATTTCAGCGTACGAAGATCGCCCGCTATGACTGCGGGGGTGTGTTAAATAATGGGTCCAACCGTGTGGCCCATGTACCGTGTGGGGCCCTTCCCCTTTTCTTGTGTATTTGGTAAATATTAGACTTAGGTTTGTACCGTAATTAGGAGTGTAATATTACCATAATTGTAAAGTTAGTCTTCAAATATAATAGGGATTTCTAGGTAGAATAGGAAGAGGATCTTCCTTGTAACTTGTATATATATGTCTTTCATTAATAAGAATAATCAAGGGATTATTTCTTACATTCTTTCAGATAACATAAAAAAACTAGAATCCTGAAACCATAAAATTCTTATCCGGGCTCCGCTATGGTTTTCGACAAAGGCATAAAATTGTTGTAATTACTAATGTCATGCAAGGGCAGCTCAATACTATTAGTGGCCTAAAGCCAAACTTCTATGAGAGGCCTTAATATTTTTATTTTAAGAAAATATTATATAATATATAGTTTTTATTTAAAATTATTTTTTCTGAGATGCAAAGCTATGAATAATCGTTTTATAATTGATTTCTTCTAATAATTCTTTTTCAATGGATAATACACCTAATCCATTCAATCTCTCTTGAAACATGATTGATCTTAATTAAGATTTTATCAATTTTAGTTTTGAGACACTTCTTTCCGCTGAGGCAATTGTTACAAAAAATGTTAACATTATTCTATAGACATATAGGCATTCATAAAAGAATCAAGTCTTTTTATCTGATTGAGTATATCGATTAAAGTATTATCATCAACTTGTACTATTTTCCTTAACACTTTTAATTCATAAAATAAATCTAAATCATCAATATTAGTGTGACTATTATATTTTAAAGAAAATTCAAGGTTAAAACAATGTCTTTTTAAATTCTCACCATCTAGTGATCTCAATTTTTACCACTAAATAGAAAAAACCAAAAATATTTTCAAAAGCTACAAATTATTCAAATCTATTTTGAAGTGAAGAAAGGGCTTGGTCTACTATGTATAAAAAATAATTAACTTTAAAAGATTCCTCAAGAGATATTGTGAATTCATTATCACCATTCTCATCAAATCGTTTCTTTCTATATATCACATGTTTACTATGAAATTTAGGTTCTATGTTCATCGCAGATGCAATTTTCTTAGCAGAAACCATAGCAGTTACAAATTCTCTCTATATATTTTTTTTTAAAGAAACCAGATCTCTTAGTTGATCTATGGCAACATCAATATGCATATATTTAGATTGTAGAGATTTGATGACTGAATTAACCGCAAGCAATATATCAAGCCAAATAGTCATTCTCAATAAAAACTCAAAATTTTCAAGTTCATATGTTGCTAAACAATTAGCTTCACTTTTAGTTTTTGGATCCTCACTAACTTCTACTAATTTAAGTAAATCATCTCTTATTTGTGGAACTTGAAATCTTATTGCTTTAATACTTTCAATACGATTTTTTCATTGTGTTTGTGACAATAATTTAAGAGTTAGGTTGGGTACACTATCTTTTAAGACTTTCCATCGTTTAGTGGATGAAAAAAATAGTGTATATAAAAGTTGTACCACTTTTAAAAAAATGATATGGCCTTTGTGCAAGAATTAGCAAATATCACAAAGAAAAAAATTAGATTATGACAACCACATGGAGTATAAAATGATCTAAGATTTATATCTAGAAGTCTTTTTTGCGCTCCTTGATATTTTTCCTTCATATTTGATCCATTATCATATCCTTGCCCTCTTAAATTATCAATATCAAGTCCAATATTTTTTATTTCATCTACAATAACTTCAAACAGACCTTTTCCATTTGTATAATTCACTTTTAGAAATTCTAAAAAATATTCAGTAACTTTAATTGGAGTTGCTGAAAAAACCACACTCCGCAGTATAAAAGACATTTGTTTTTGTGACTAGCATCTGGTGTGCAATCAAGTATAATTGAAAAATATTTTGTTTCTATAACTTTTGAAATCATTTTATTCCTAATTTCACATGTGAATAGATTTATCAATTCATTTTGTATGTTATGTCCAAAGTAATGATCATGAATTTCATCATGTTTAATTCACTGAATATGTTCTTGCATTATTGAATCAAATTTTGCAATCATTTTAATTAGATTTAAGAAAAATTCCATTATTTTCTTGATAGATCTTTTCATTTTTCTCCCTAAATGTCAATCATTAAGCAGTAGCAGAGTTGTTGTTTCATGTAATGTAGCATAATATTCATATAATGTAGTTAAATTAGTAAAGTGTAATTATGCAATCAAATGAAGATGGAGTTTCTATTGCACTTACTTCCATATAAGTATATAAACTGCATATTAAATTATGACAATCTACTTTTTTAATAGAAGGACTTAAGACTGCACCAATACAATAAATATCAGGAATAGGGAAAAAATATTTTTTAAAATTTTCAAACATAAGTGTAACTGCATCTTTATATTTCACATTTGATTTTAAATCATAAAGAAAATATGAAATTTCAGCTATATGAGCGAAAGCATTACAAACTGTTGGGTAATAAGATCCTGAAAATTCAATAGTAGCAGTGTAAAATTTACGTAAATTTTTTAAAAGTTCACCAATTGATTTCCAATGTTCGTCGTTAACATATACATCACGTTCTTACAATGCGCATTTGCAACATGCGTTATGGGGTCTTTATACTTATAACATTCTTTTAACAATAAATAAGTATAATTTCACCGTGTAATAATCTCTTCTGGCATGAATTTAGGTCTCAAATTAAATTGTTTATATTTTTCTTTAAATTCTATAATTTTATTTTTCCTATTATTACACTAAATAACTCCAACAGCTCTTTTGACAAGTTTTATTTCAGGTGAAAATAAATCAAGACCACTTTTAACAATTAAATTATAAATATGACAAGTACAACGAACATGAAATATATGAGGAAGTGGTGGTTGTACTTCCGCTTTTAAAAGATCTACAACAGCAGTATTATTAGATGCATTATCGAATGATACACAAAGTATTTTATTATAAAGATTATATTTTTGGGCATAAGAACAAATAGTTTCGCTTATATATTTTCCAGTATGACTTTGATCCTCGTCATACGCAAAAGCAATATCGTTTTCCATTCTAAAATTTTCATCAATCCAATGACAAGTAATTGTTAAATAATCATAACCGTTTAAAGCATGTCCAATGTCTGAACTAAAACTAACTAGGCATGGAAGGTTAGCAAACAAATATTGCAAAAAAATAACATAATCATTATGAAGTCTAAAAATATCGGCTCTAGTAGTACTACGAGGAACACCTTTAAAAGAGGATTATATACTCTTTGAATATATGTAATTCAATGCAATTGCATTTGTAGGTACAACAGATAGTTTGAAGAGCCATTCACTGAGGTAACTTTTCCCTACATACATCTCACCTTTGGTGAGTACAAATTTGTCAGATTCAAATACAATTTTAAAGCCCTTGTTACTGAGAACAGGACAAGAAATTAAATTCTTACAAATTTCATGCACGTGCAACATATTAGTGAGCACAGATCATTCCCGAAAGTGAGTTTCAAAATCACTTTTCCTTTCCCTTCAACTTTTACAGTAGCGGCATTCCCCACGAACAATGGTTCTCCATCCTTGATGGTCTGGTAGGATGAAAACGTGTCTTTTTCAGAACATACATGCATAGAGGCACCCGTATCCATCCACCAATCGGTTTAATTTGTAACCAGATTTGTTTGAGAAGCAACCACACCAATGAACTGATTTTTAGTTTCAGCACAGTTGGATTAGTTGAAATTACTCGAACCTCCAACACCACCACCTTGACTCTTGCGAAGGCGTCAATATTTTGCTCTATGCCCAGGTTTACCGCACACCCAACATACACCAACATGTGATTTCTTGAATCCATTGGTCTTTTGTGGGGCGAGTGCATTCTTCCTGACTGTAAAAGATGGCTTGGCACCAACAAACTTGCCCTTGCCTTTCTGAAACTTGGCCTTAGATGGATTTCCTTCAACAATATTAGCATTAGGCTCCAAGGAAACAACATCAGCCTTTTCATTCTTCTGGTTGTCCTCTTCAACTCGAATTTTAAGAATAAATTGCTCAAAATTCATTTCCTTGGTTAGATACTTAAGATAAACTTTAAAATCCTTCCAAGAAGGAAGTAATTTTTCAATAATAGCACCAACAAAGAAATTCGGGTTAAGGCCCATACCTTCAACCTCTAACTCATGAACAATGACTTGGAGCTCCTTCACTTGCTTGTCAGCAGGCTTGGCAACACTCATCTTAAAGTTCAGAAACCTGCCGATGACGAACTTCTTAGAACAAGCAACCTTAGTTTTGTACTTGTTCTCCAATGACTGCCACAACTTCTGTGATGTTCTGAACGTGGAATAGATATCATAGAGAGAATCATCCAAGGTATTGAGAATATAGTTTCTACAAAGAAACTCTTGACTCTCTCAAATCTGAATAGCCTTGAGATTTTTAGCATTCGCTTCATCAGTCGGAGCATTCTCCCCTTCTCCTTCTGGCAGTGTCATAGGAGCCTCAGCAGTCAACATGTTTGCCACATGAAGAGTTGTCAAATAGAACAACATCTTCTGTTGCCAGCGTTTGAAATCAGAACCTTTGAGTTTCTCAGGTTTCTCAACATGGTTTTTTACCATTGACGATCCAGATTGATCCATCTTTGCAAATCAGGAAAATGATTCTCTGAAAATTTTGCAAACAATCAGAAAAATGAATTTTCTGAATTTATGTCTTAGATTGTTAGTATCAATCTAGTATCATCAATGAAAAATAACAATAATAGAATAATAACTCTATTGAAATTGAAATTAACAATAAGAAATACTTCAAATTGAACAACAAACACTAACTTGATGTCGATAGAGGCCTGCTTCAGCAGTGTCCTAAGACAAAAATTCGCTCCCACTTGAACAATAGTTTTACGGACGTCTATCTAGAGGATACAACTATTTGGTTCGAGTTCTTGCACAAGAACTAGACCCTGACGAATTTACTTTATGCTATTTTTTCAGAAATATCTTTTTGGGAAGAAGAAGATGGAGAAGCAACAATCTTAGATCATTAAAAAAATGATTGATTGTATTGTGTTGTTCCACCAAGTGATCATGCTCCTTTTAAAGCAGTATTTTCGACCATTTACAACCTTTTATACCAAAGGTTGCGATTGGTCCGAACAGATACAACTTTTCAGCTTTTCAGAAAATTATCGTTCGCGCCGCAGCTCTTGCCCCGGTGTCGCGGCTCTGTCTCTGAGCGCCGCAGATCTGACTTCCTATCAGAGTCCTCTGAACCTTCAGCGTTGCGGCGCCAAACACGGTAATTCTGCAGTGCTCTCTGGATATCCGGCGCCGCGGTGTTGCGTCAAAAATTTGCAACGCTTTATTTTGATCACTTGTTTCTTCTTATCCCATACCAGTTCCAGCATGAATATGAAGTAATTGGTGACGTTAGTTTGTTCTTTGGATTATTAAAAAAAAAGAAATATTTGATGTTTGAAAGACTTGTAGGGACATAAATAGACAATGGTCGAGTCCAGACGTGGGAAACTTCCATTGTGACCACATGCATTGCAACTCAACCGTATTAAGAAAAATATATTATATAGTTGTACGTCTTTTTCCCAGTGCATTGGTCAACAAGATCCCATACTTGTGGTGTGAACAAGTTTAGAAAAGTGGAGGAAACAAACAACCGACTTGCTAGCTAGCTAGTTCACGGAGGTTATTCTTGATTTGAACTCTTAACACAGTTCATGAATAGTATGCACGTAAAGAAAAATGTCTTCTTGTAATGAGTACAAGGTCGTCACACCTTATTTGCATAGTATGAATTTTATTTTTGAGAAAAGTAAACATTATTTTGAAACAAACATAAAACACTTGGATATATACATAAAATTCACAAACGAGTGTTTGGCTAAGCTCCATTTGTATGGAGTACTAATAGAGTCAGACATGAAATATGCATATTTCTCACGTGTTACTCAGCTGAAAACATACATTAGTATTATTTTTAGATATAATGAGTAATCTCTTTCTTTTCATATAAAGTAAATATGTTGCTAATAATGTATGTTGGACTATGGCCTATATTTCAACGAACGCGTTTAAAACATTACGTATAACACACATGTAACAGTAAGAAAATGAAAATGACATCCCCAAGAAGTTGTATAAATAAACCTTCCTCATTCCAAAGCTTAAATTCATTCTCACTTTCACATTAAATCAAAAACCAAATAAAAGTCCAAAATCCTGAGGCAATGGCACTAGTAGACGTACAACTCTCAAACTCATTACTCTTTTGTCTTGTTCCTTTTCTCTTCATTCTCTTCATCATATTCAGGAAAACAAAAAATAATACCATTTTGTCTGGTAAAATACCAAAATCATATCCTATCATTGGTTCCTATTTTGCTATTTTGGCAAATCAGGAGCAGCGAATTCAATGGTTATCCGATATTATCCTTAGCACCCCTAAACTTACATTCACTCTCATTCGCCCCCTCAATTTCCACACTATTTTCACTGCCAACCCATCTAACGTCCAACATATGCTCAAAACAAACTTCCAAGTCTACCAAAAAGGCCAAAAATCCAACACCACCCTTTCAGATTTCCTCAGTAATGGCATTTTCAACGTCGATGGTGATATATGGAAGTACCAAAGACAAGTTGCTAGCCACGAATTTAACACTAGGTCCTTACGTAAATTTGTTGAAACGGTTGTTGATACAGAGTTATCCGAACGTTTGATCCCAATTCTTACCAATGCTGCTGCTGAAAAAAAGGTTCTTGATTTACAAGACATCTTACAAAGGTTTGCTTTTGACAACATTTGTAAAATTGCATTTGGATACGATCCGGAGTACTTGTTACCGACCTTACCCGAGGCAGAATTTGCTGTTGCATTCGAAGATTCTGTTCGCCTAAGTAGCAAAAGATTCATTTATCCCTTCCCACTTATCTGGAAAATCAAACGTGCACTAAACGTTGGGTCAGAGAAGAAATTACGAATTGCAGTTCAACAAGTACGTCAATTCGCCAAAAATATTGTGAGAGAGAAACAGAGGGAGCTAAACGAGAAACCATCGCTCGATTCAGCTGATTTATTATCAAGATTCTTGAGCACAGGTGAAGTTCATAAACTCATTAAATTTTTTAATGCTCTCTAATTCTCCACAACTCTCTACTACTTCTTTACTAGCTATTAGAGTACTAATTTAAAGAAAAATATTTTATTCAAAATTTCATAAATTTTTTAATATGCTCTGCAATTTTTATTATTTGAAAATAGTTAGCAATATCCCTGTTTATAATATTACAAAACCTACTTTAATTATAAATTAGAAAGTGTATTATTTATAAATTTGACTATAATTCTACTTAGACATCAATTAAATAAATATCAAATATTTGATTTCTTACCACTTTGAATTATTCTTCAACAACAGGTCACTCTGATGAAAATTTTGTGACGGATATTGTGATAAGTTTTATATTGGCTGGACGTGACACAACTTCAGCTGCATTGACATGGTTTTTTTACCTGATTTCGAAAAACCCGGAAGTGGAATCCGAAATCTTGAAAGAAATTGGAGAGAAAACAGAATCTTTAGTACTTTACGATGAAGTGAAGAACATGTTATATACACATGCTTCACTTTGTGAAAGCATGAGATTTTACCCACCTGTCCCTATGGATTCTAAAGAAGCGGTAAAAGATGATGTATTGCCTGATGGCACATTTGTCAAAAAGGGTACAAGGGTAACTTATCATCCGTATGCAATGGGGAGATCAGAGGAGATATGGGGTGAAAATTGGGCAGAGTTTAAGCCTGAGAGGTGGTTGAATAAAGATGAAGTGACAGGGAATAGGATGTTTGTATGCAAAGATGCGTATACGTATCCAGTGTTTCAAGCAGGGCCAAGGATTTGTTTAGGGAAAGAAATGGCGTTCTTGCAAATGAAGAGGGTGGTTGCTGGTGTTTTGCAGCGGTTTAAGGTGGTTCCGGTGGCGGAGAAAGGGGCGGAGCCGATGTTCATATCGTACCTAACGGCCAAGATGAAAGGTGGTTTCCCTGTTACCATTGAAGAAAGGATGTAGGAATGTGTCCCATGGCCAAAAAGTGATGTTTTGCCTTTTCAATTTTGCATGATTGTGACCGTTAAGACTCTCGCCTTCGAAATGGAATGACAACGTGAACTTCTTATATGGACTTGGATAATTTTTACCCTACAGAAATAATAAATTAAAACGGGTCTGACTCTATACCATGTAAAAATGGATTTTGGATCTAATTCAACCCTAAAAACTAACTTGTAGGGTGAGAATTGCCTAAATTCATATAAGGATTCCATGTTTCCATTTCATTTTCGACTTGGAACTATTAACAGTGACATTCGTGATTGTATTTATATTGTTTTCAGTATTTTTCGGTAAGTCCTCGTCATTTATAAGATAAAGTTATATATAAGTGGCTGAATGTCTTCCAAATGTCTGTATATATATATATGAATGATTGCTTCTTAGATTCATCAACAAGGTCTTCTTAATTTACTAACACTAATCTTTGACCATATTTGTATAATACCATCCTCCTTGAATGCGTCGGTTGTTCTAGCCGTAAGAATCTTTCTAATGTTGAATGGTCTGCTCAAAAGTTTGAACAAATCTGACTATAATGAAATCCAATAAATAAAATTTCAGAATTATATCATGGAGTTTAATAAAAAAAATTGGAGTTCGAACTTCTAAAAGTAAACTCAAACTTGGTGAATAATTTCTAGATTTTGAATTGATAAAAGTTGAAAAAGTTGCACCAATATTTTAAAGGTTTTCATATTTTTGTTTAGGCATATGATCATTCAAATGATGTTTCTGCATTAAAAAATAGGAGTAACGAGGCTGAATTCTCTTATGGGCCAATATTTCTCTTTTCCGAATGATCACTATACAGAGTTTGCCTTCGAATATATAAATGAAATAAAAAGAGCAAGAGAATTATGTAAAAATAGAAATATTATAGGAGGTGCAGAAATGGTATTATGGTCACTAGTCAGTAATGTTCAAGTCAAATAAGAGTTTACAAAAGAAAGTAGAAAGTATAAAGAGAGACTAGTGGTTAGGTACAAGTGATGGGCCGAGGATGATTCGGGTCAAAATCATGGTCGAACATAACTCTCGTTTGATGAGCTTGGTTAAAAAATAAAGTTATATTATTATTATTATTATCAGTTGAGTATAATTTTTGTCACGATAATAAATATTTGATCCTAACGAATGATATAAGAGCCAAGCGCATTGAATTGAAATGAAATTAAAAGAGCAAGAGAATGTGATATGTAATTATAGATATATATGTATTATAGGAGCTCACAAGTTCCTCAGTCAGCTTCGTTACTCTCTTTCCTAGAACTATTCATTGCGTAGCAGTAGTGGTATAATAGTTGCGAGAAAATATAATGCGTATAAATTACTTACTAGCTAGAAAAGGTTCTCTATAATCTTTGATCCATATTAACTATAAGTTCTAAAATTGCAAAAGTGAAATGATATTATTAACCATATGGTCCATCACCCATTATGGAAATTAAGATGCATATTATAGATATAGATCAAGGAATGCCGCTAAATTAAAGCTACTTAAGTACATAAAACTTCAGCTTCCAGCAATATTATAATTCCAACCATTTTATTATATATGTCTTGCTTTAATTAAACACAATATTTAAAAAAAAAAAAAAGACTTTTGAATCTTGCAACTTTAAATTAAGATTCGTGTTATGTAGCAAAATGGCTTAATCTTTTGAGTTGACATTTTGGATGTTGAAGTTAAGAAGTTACTGCGAATATATAAAAGTGATTTTTTTTAAAACGGATTAAATAGAAAATAATACATATAAATTGAAATAAATATAGTGTAAAGTTAAGCAATTAGACGCACAACGAAATGAGCAGGACAATAAACTAAAGAATTCTGTGATTTAGTGTAAATGTGTATATAGTAGTAATAATTGTATTCCTACTCATAATTAGAATATATTTTATACATTGTATAAATATAATTATGATAAGACTAAAATTCTTCTTGTGATTAGGTCTAGGATTCTTATTGTATAAGGGATGAATATTGTACATTATATCTATTTTGATATTAATGAGAAGACTCTCTAAGGGAGATTAATATCATCTTACATGGTATCAAGAGCCTAAACCAAAAACCCTAAAACTTTTGTGTAGCGGCCCCCACCCCCCCTCGGGCATCTCAGTCGCGGTGCCTCCCCCTCTCCTCCCAAAATTCTTTTTTCTTCTTCTTTCCTCCCTTCTCTAAATAGATACTCAGGATTCTTTCAATACTTCTGACGCTTCCACCTCCACCAATCTCACCACCATGTCGTCATCCCATTTTCATCTCGCCCTAACTGTTACCAACATCAAGAACTCTATTCTCATTCTTCTGGATCAAGAAAACAGCCAGTATTCTCTTTGGGTTGAACTGTTTCGTAATCATGCATGTCTCTATAACGTGCTTGATCATATTAATTACACTATTTCGCGCCCTCCGGAGGTTGATGATTCTACTTGGCGTCGTCTAGACGTCGGCGTCAAACAGTGGATTTATGGTAGTATTTCTCAGGATCTTCTTCTTACTATCATAAAATTTGGCGCCACAGCCCATGATTTATGAAACCGCTTGGAGAAAATCTTTCAAGATAACAATCAAACTCGTGCGGTGTATTTGGAGGAACAATTTAACAATACACGTCTTGAAAATTTCTCCAACATGACTGAGTACTGCAGACATTTGAAACTACTGGCGGATCAACTCTTCAACGTCGACACACCTGTCTCGGACACAAAAATGTTGTTGCAATTGATTGCAGGCCTTCTCAAAGGCGACTATGATACGTTAGCCACCATGATTCAACAGGAAGATCCGCTAACCAGTTTTAACAAAGCTCGCTCGCAGTTGTTGCTCGAAGAGACTCGACGTGCTAAGCAAGACGAGCATAATCAGAAGACGCTAGTTGTCGAAACGCGCCCTCAAGATCCAACGCCGTCAGAAAACTCTCAACCGCAGCAGGAACGCGGTGGCAAGGGCCGCGACAGAGGAGTCGTGGTCATGGCAAGGGTCGCGGACAACAGAATCAGTAGCAGCAACAATAGGGCCCGCAGAATCAGTTCAGCGCCAGGGCGCCCAACGATTCAAGATAACTGGCGCGGCATCGCGCGATTCGATACTGACCGCCCGGCGATACTCGCGCGGGTTATCGGGCCTACTCGATCCACCGGCAATCACAAGACCGCAAGCCTCCACTTACGGCGATTTGGCCAGCCTCGTCGAGATGACACCATCTGAGTTGGTCGAGCCTTGGCGATCTCAATATACAACAGCCTGACAACAACTGATACATGGACTCCAGAGCCACTTCTCACCTCACCCGGTCTGCAGATAATATTCCCAAACTGTTTGGTTTAAAGCATCCTCAATTTGTGACAGTTGGTAGTGGTCATCACATTCCAATAAAAGGTTATGGTATATCTTACACAACACCTCCTAATCCATTCCCCTTAAAAATATCCTATATGCCCCACATTTAATTAAGAATCTAATCTCTATCCGCAAATTTACTCGTAATAATTTCGTCTCTATTGATTTTGACCCTTTTGGTTTCACTGTGAAGGATCTTCATATGGGGTACCTCTAACGATATGTAATAGCACAGGGGATCTCTATCCATTCACTCCTACCTCCGCTGCCAGATCTTGATCTCCCGTCTCTCTAGCGACCATTTCTTCTTCAACATGACATAATATGTTTAGTCATCTAGGAGCCCCAGTTTTAATTTTTTTAGAGACAATAATTTTATTACTTGTAATGGAAAGCTTGCCCAAACCTGTGTTTCTTGTTCTTTAGGCAAACATACTCGTCTTCTGTTTAAATCTTCTAATAGTGTTACTTTTGTACCATTTGATATTGTACATGCCGATTTACCGGACATCACATGTTGTTAGTTCTCTAGGTCCTAAATACTATCTTATCTTACTAGATGATTTTGCTCACTTTGTTTGGTTGTATCCTCTCAAATTTAAATCGAAAGTATTTGCCAAATTTCTTGAGTTTCGAATATTCATTCAATCACAGTTTGAAAAAGGTATAAAATCTTTTCAGTGCGATAATGGTCGTGAATTCAACAACTCTATATTTCACCGTTTTTGTACTAATAATGGCATGGTTTTTCGCTTCTCCTGCCCTCACACCTCCCCATAAAACGGTAAAGCTGAAAGAATCATCCGCATCATTAACAATATGATTCACACTCTATTGATTCATGTCTCCCTAACTCCGTCCTTCTGAGTCTATGCTGCTAAAATGTTAGAATACGTTCTCAATAGTCTCCCCACTAGCACCCTTCATAATATGACCCCTACCGAAATCCTCTATCATAGAGTCCCCTCTTATGATCATCTCCGGATATTCAGTTGTCTATGCTATCCTAACCGCAACTCGACGCCCCTAACAAATTAGCCCATCGGTCCACTACATGTGTCTACCTAGGTTTCCCGCCGAACCATAGGGGCTATCTATGTTATGGCTTGTCCACTCATCAGATCCACATCTCTCGTCACGTCACATTCGACGAGACCACATTCCCGTTTTCGAATCTTAAAAAGTCCCAAACATCGGATTACTCATTTCTTGAAGAGCCTGCCATCTCTCCCCTCATTCTCAGTTAACTAGATCATAACACTACCACATAATCACCTTCTCTGCCTAATGGTTTTTCGTCAGCATCAGTGCCGCGGCCTCAAGGGGCGACGCCACAACGCCAAAACTAATGCGAGCAGAGTCCTGATTCAGCGTCGACAGCGCCGCAGCTTCAAAACTTCAGAGAGGTCTGTCAGTCCTCCAGCGTCGGGGTGTCTCTAACGGCGTCACCCCCTCCTTCTCTATATCCAACCAATCCTTCAGTCTTGAAGCCTCCAACTGTCCCCACTCACCAAATGAAAACTCTTGCCAAACATGGAATCTTCAAACCTAAAGTCTAATTTAACTTGTATGCCCAAACCATTTCTTCAATTCTCAAGAACCCCAAACAAGACCCTAATTGGAATGCGGCTATGTATGAGGAATTCAATGCTTTAACTAAACATCACACATGGGATCTAGTACCTAGACCTGGGGGGGTAAATGTGATCCGTTGTATGTGGTTATTTCGTCACAAATTCAGAGACAGTGGAGATCTTGAGAGGTATAAGGCAAGACTTGTGGCTAATGGCACAAATCAGCAGGAGGGCATTGATTGTGGTGAGACCTTCAGTCCGATTTTCAAACCGACTACCACCCTATCGAAATTCTCTATCATAGAGTCCCCTCTTATGAGCATTTCTCGAATATTCGCGTGTTTTGGCACCGCGGCGCTCCAACTCCTTGAACAGTTCCTCACTCAGTGAAACGCTTGATCCAAGTCTTTGGCGCGGTGCCAAAACATCAGAGAGGTGTGTCAGTCCTCTAGTGCCGCGACCCTTAATCACGATGCCACGGCGCTTCCGACGGCTCCTTCCAGCACTGCGGTTCTTGATCTAGGCACCGCGATTGCCTCTCTGGCGTCGATCCTCCTTCTCCATATCTAACAAATCCCTCTGCCTTGGAGCCTCCCACTATCCCCACTCACCAAATAGAAACACGTGCAAAACGTGGAATCTTCAAACCCAAAGTCTAATTTAACTTATTTGCCCAAACCATTTCACTAATTCCCAAGAATCCTATATTGGCTAAGCAAGACCCTAATTGGAATGCGGCTATGTCTGAGGAATTCAATGTTTTAACTAAATAGCACACATGAAATCTAGTACCTAGACCTGAGGGGGTGAATGTGATTCATTGTCTGTGGCTATTTCGTCACAAATTCAGAGACAGTGGAGATCTTGAGAGGTATAAGGCACGACTTGCGGCTAATGACACAAATCAGCATGAGGGTATTGATTGTGGTGAGACCTTCAGCCCGGTTGTCAAACCGGCTACCATCCGCACAGGTTTGAGCATTGCCATGGGAAAATAATGGTTGATCCATCAGCTTGATGTGAAGAATGCATTCTTACATGGGGATCTGAGAGAGCGATCATATGCATCACCGCGTGGTTCACCCATCCAGCAGTTCCTCACTATGTGTGGCGTTTTCGTAAGTCACTATATGGCCTGAAACAGGCCCCCCGTGCGTGGTATGATCGCTTTGCAGGTATATCTTGCAGATTGGGTTTGTATGCAGCAAAAGAGATACCTCACTATTCATTTTTTATCGAGGTAGTAGCACTGCTTACTTATTACTTTACGTGGATGATATTATTCTTACTGCCTCCTCCGACGGGTTGAAAAATTAGATTATTGCCTTGCTTAAGTCCGAATTTGCAATGACTGGTTTGGGGAAGCTGAGTTATTTTTTGGGGATATCAGTGACCAGGTCTGCCAACCACATGTTCTTGTGTCAGCGTAAGTATGCAGAGGAGATCGTGTACATGGCTAAGATGGCGAATTGCAAAGTTTCACTTACTCCAGTTGATTCAAAATCTAAGCTCAGTGCTATGGATTGTGCTCCAGTCTCCAATCCTACTATGTATAAGAGCATTGCAGGTGCACTTCAGTATCTCACATTTACAAGGCCAGACATTGCTTATGTTGTTCAGCAGGTATGCCTATTCATGCATGCCCCAGTGAGTCTCATTTCACTGCTCTTAAGTGTATCATCCGATACATTAAGGGCACACTTGATTATGATTTGCACCTATATCCCTCTGCACCAAACAGGTTGCTCTCTTATCTGATTCTGATTTGGCGGGGTGTGCGGACACACGACGCTCCTTTCCGACTTTTGTGTATTTTTAGGGATAATCGATTTCTTGAGTACGCGGCGGCGTGCTACCCTATCTCGTTCGATCTTGAGGTTCGATCTGAGCGTTGCAAATGTGGTAGCTGAGATTTGTTGGCTCATAAATTTACTGTTAGAACTTCAGTGTCCTTTGCGTCAGACATCTATTGTGTACTGTGATAACATCTCTGTCATCTATCTTTCTCAAAATTCGGTTCAACATCAGCGAACCAAGCACATTGAGATAGACCTACACTTTGTTCGTGAGAAAGTTTCGCTAGGCCATGTCAGAGTGTTACATGTTCCATCATCCTATCGGTATGCAAATATATTTACCAAAGGACTCCCCAGACAGTTATTTCTTGACTTCATATCCAGTCTCAGCATCCGGCCTCCTTCCGCTCCGACTGAGGGGGTGTGTAAACGTGTATATAGTAGTAAAAATTGTATCCCTACCTATAATTAGAATATATTTCATATATTGTGTAAATATAATTATGGTAAGACTAGAATTCCTCTTGTGATTAGGTCTAGAATTCCTATTATATAAGGGTTGAATATTATACAATATATATACTTTGATATTAATGAAAAGACTCTCTGACAGAGATTAATATCATCTTACTTTAGGTACTAAAAGCTAAATTTACTCTTTTAAGGAAGACTTAAATATAGTATATATGTTTACATTTAGTACTAATTTGCACATGCCACATTTGTCCTGAGCAAAAAATCAAAAATACAACTGGCTCAATCCCTTTTTTATACGTCACATCCTCAATGAAGAAAGCATATTAAATAGAGTATCATTAAATTATAGTTTCAGCTTAT
Source organism: Przewalskia tangutica (assembly GCA_029844215.1). Taxonomy (NCBI): domain Eukaryota; kingdom Viridiplantae; phylum Streptophyta; class Magnoliopsida; order Solanales; family Solanaceae; genus Przewalskia; species Przewalskia tangutica. The sequence continues at coordinate 21,648,023 of CM056722.1, forward strand.
GATAAATTAATTTTGAATTGCAGCAATTGTCCCCCAATTTAAAATTAGATTTTGCATGTGCATGAACGTGTGTTGTGGCGACGAGTTAGGAGGCGATCGATCGAGCCATTCATTTATCTTAAATACATAAAATTTCACAAATCATTATATAAATTTATCTATATTTCAAGCTAAACCCCAGATCTAAATACATCGCAAACAAGATTCTCTATCTGTTCAAATTATTTATAAGTGGTTTTATCCTGTGGCTTTACATATAATCTTACACAGGACTTACAGCTGAATAATAGGATGGTGTCTGCTTTTGAATTTAGGAAAATTCGTACATTGTCTTATATATGCTAGATTATGAATCCGTTTGTTAATTAGCTGAGTAAAAGCGTAGTTGAATAGCTGCTAAGTATCAAGTGTTGAAACTGATATTATAAATATATAGTTACTTTTGTTATAGAAATGTTTAAACTGATATAAGTAGTTAACGTGTTTGATAAAAATGTATTAATAAGCATTTTTTTTGTTAAAGTGATTGAAATATCCGACAACTATCATATAAATATTTGTTTTATAGTAAAAAGGACGAATGATAAAAATAAAATAAAGAGATAATTAGAGTTATGTTTTAGAAAGAGTTTTAAAAATTACAAAAAAATATCAAAGATAAAACAGTTAAAGATTTAGTCAAATCAAGAGTATTTATAAAGTGAAAAGTTATAAGTCGGGGTGTGATCAACTTGTGACTTTTGCGGGGTTCGGAAAAAGGTCGGATCACAAAAAGTGTATTGTACGCAGTCTTATTTTGTATTTCTGCAAGATGTTATTTTCAGGACTTGAATCTGTGACCTACTAGTCACATGACAACAATTTTACAAGTTACTCTAAGACTCTTCTTCCTTCCGCTCCAATTTATGGGACACAATTTTCTTTTTATTCCGTATCAAAATGAATGTAATCTTTCTTTATTTGTTAATAAAAGTAGACACTCAAGTAAAGATAATTTATAAATATAACAAAGTTTTCTATTATTTTTAAAATTTTATGTCTGGTTACTTATTAGTCAACGTTTCTCATTGATTTCCTTTTACAACAATCCCAAGAAGAGGAAAATTAATAAGAATCTCTCATCTCCATAACATTAAAGTGATTAAACTAATCTCTCCATTTGATTAGTCTACGTCCCCACCCTCCTTTGACTAAAAAAACAATACATTTCATCATCTTTCTTAACTCCTTTACATCACTTTCATACAATTCTCTCCTTTCTCCCTCTCTCTTTCTCAAAAATTAATTTTTGCTAATAGCCATGATTAATGGTAAAGACATATATGATGTTCTTGCAGCAATTATACCTTTATATGTTGCTATGATTTTAGCTTACGGCTCTGTTCGATGGTGGAAAATCTTCACACCAGATCAATGCTCTGGAATCAACCGATTCGTGGCGGTTTTCGCCGTTCCTCTTCTCAGTTTTCACTTCATCTCAACCAATGATCCATACGCTATGAACTACCATTTCATTGCTGCTGATTCGTTACAAAAAGTTGTGATCCTTTTCGCGCTTTTCATATGGCATGTTTTTAGTAAAAACGGGAGTTTAGAATGGATGATTACGTTGTTTTCGTTATCGACACTTCCAAACACTTTAGTTATGGGAATTCCGTTGCTTAAAGCAATGTACGGTGATTTCTCGGGCAATCTCATGGTACAAATTGTTGTTATGCAAAGTGTTATTTGGTACACTTTAATGCTTTTGATGTTCGAGTATAGAGGTGCCAAGTTACTAATCGGAGAGCAGTTTCCTGAAACTGCTGCTTCGATTACTTCGTTTCGAGTTGAATCTGATGTGATTTCGTTAAGCGGGCGTGAACCGTTACAGACCGATGCTGAAATTGGTGACGATGGAAAATTGCATGTTATTGTTAGAAGATCCTCTGCTTCTTCTATTATTTCATCTTATAATAAAGGGATGTTACAATCGAATAACATGACCCCGAGGGCTTCGAATCTAACCGGTGTTGAGATTTATTCGGTTCAGTCGTCTCAAGAACCAACTCCAAGAGCGTCTAGTTTTAATCAGACTGATTTTTACGCCATGTTTCAAAGCAAAACGGCTAGTCCGAAGCACGGGTACACGAATAGCTTTGGTGGAGATGTGTTTTCGTTGCAGTCATCGAAAGAGCCTACACCACGAACGTCCAACTTTGAGGAGGAGATGTCGAAGATTGGAAGCACTAAGAAGAGAATGGGAGGTATGTAGTACTATTGAACTGCGTCACCATCTCATCATCATCCAGTTAAATTATATATTTTAATTTAATAAAATTATTTTATGTCTTGACAGGTAGGAGTATGAGCGGGGAGCTATACAACAGTGGTAGCACTGCTTCTGCTAATGGATTGGTACCGCCTTTGTATCCACCTCCAAATCCAATGTTTGCCGCCGGGCAAAAGAAAAAGGAAATGGGAAGTGGAAGTGGAAGTGGAGTGCCTACGCCGCCATTGCCTGTGCAGAGTAATAATAATAATAAAGAACTTCATATGTTTGTTTGGAGTTCAAGTGCTTCACCTACATCTGAAGGTAATAATAAACATGCAGTTAATAGAGGTGGTTCAACTGAATTTGGGGTTCTTGATGCATCCAAGGCTGTTCTTCAACAAGAGATAGCTGCAGCAAGAGGTAATTAAATCCGACTACTTGAAAAGCCCTTTCTTTTAAGTCATCTCCTTTGTCTCTAGTGCAGACAAACAATTAACTATAATCTGTCCTTTTAACCTTTTGGCTTCTTGTTAGTCCTTACTTGTTCACTTTACTTTAGTTGACCTTCTTCAATCCAGCCAATTGCTTTTAGATTAAGAATTTATTTTGCATACACTGATTATAAACAAATTTAATTTACTCTATTAGAGTATTTTAATGTGTTGTAATAGATAATCTACCTTATTTTCAAGCTATATTGATCTCGCTTTTGTAGACAAAAACATGTAGTAATTATTTTTAGGTGAGGTAATACCGTCAAAATAATTTTAAAATATTGAGCATATAAAAGTTAAAACTCTTAGATTAAAAAAGGTTATCTCTCTTGCTTATCAAATCTACCCACTTTGGGCCCGTCTAATCCAGATTCGTATTAGGAAGTCTCATTCCGATACCTGCTGTTTTTATCAATTTTTTTTGTTAACTTATAAGTTCCTCTATTTATTTATTTATTTGATAGAGAATGCAAGTTCAGTTTGTAAAACAATTGGAGACAAAGAAAAAGAGATTGAGGATGGTTCGAATAAGTATGGAGCAGCAAATGGGTCACCTTTCCCAGGGCACAAGAAAGTAGGTGACATGGATGATCAAGAAAGAGAGAAGAAAACACAGATGCCTCCTGCTAGTGTTATGACAAGGCTTATACTTATTATGGTTTGGAGGAAGTTAACAAGAAATCCAAACACCTATTCAAGTTTGTTAGGTCTCATTTGGTCTCTCGTCTCATACAGGTCTACTTTTCATGTCCTTTTCTCCTAGCAATTAATTTCGACATATTTTAACGTATGAAATCACAAAACACTTGGAATTAATTCATGTCTTCATATTGTGAGTTGCATTTTTTTGTATTGCTGGAATTATGTTTGGCCACCTAAGAGTATCTCTAGTCTAAACTAATAATATTAATACTCCAGTTCCCATTCTTTAAAATAAAGATATACGGAGTATATTACAACCTTTAAGTGCTAGAGTGATTAGGATTATTAATTATGCTTGTCGAGGTAAAAATGGCTAATAATAATATTGCAATTGGACCTATTTTCTTTCGGAGAAAAGTTTACTACCTTATTTTGCATGAAATAGTTCTCAGTTCTTGAGTCTATTAATGTGCAGGTGGAATATTCAAATGCCTTCAATTGTGAAAGGATCAATCTCAATTCTATCAGATGCTGGTCTTGGAATGGCTATGTTCAGTCTAGGTATGTATATTTTTTCTTTCAAACAAACTTTATACACACACTTATAAACATTTATTTTATAATTTACTATATAATTGCTTGAACATATATGTATATAGGTCTATTTATGGCATTACAACCAAAGATCATAGCATGTGGAAAGTCGGTTGCCACATTTTCAATGGCAGTTAGGTTCTTAACAGGACCTGCAGTTATTGCAGCTACTTCTATCGCTATTGGCCTTCGTGGTGTATTACTACATGTAGCCATCGTTCAGGTACATTCACTTTTCCTTGAAATCTCAAATCAACGTCGAGTTTAATTTCTATACACTAATAGTCTAAGTGGTTCATCAGAAACAATTCAAATTAACATGATGTATAACTTGCAGGCTGCTCTTCCCCAGGGCATTGTTCCCTTTGTGTTTGCAAAAGAATATAACGTCCACCCTGATATTCTTAGTACAGCGTAAGTTTCTATTGTTAGTTTGTACTAATATATCGACATGCAATTTTCTGAACAATAGTCATAGCTCATATATATATATATATATAGCCTTGAAAACAGGGGCGGAGCCACCATGTAGCCGGGGGGCCGAGAACCCCCTTAAATTTATTTTTTTCCTAGTATACTACTAGTAATATTCATGATATTACAATAGAGTCCTCAATTCTGGTTTCCCCGGGCTCCCCCTAGACACCTGAAGCTTCCCCGGGCTCCCCCTAGACCAAAATCCTGACTTCGCCCCTGCTTGAAAATCTATATTAGAAAATTATTTAATTTTTTTTTGTTTGGCAGGGTTATATTTGGAATGCTGGTTGCCTTGCCAATTACAATACTGTATTATGTGCTTCTTGGGCTTTAAGTTTGATGAAGCTAAACATGGGGAACAGAGACAGATAAGTTCAATGAATTCAACAAAGAAGGCAGTGGATTCTGGGGAAAGACAACAGGAAACTACTATGTGCTCCCTGCATGTGACCCTTGGGATTTCTTATACAAAAACTGCATTAAATTATTTTAATTCTTTTTGTTAATTTTGTAGTTTTAATTGTTATTATGCTACCATAGTTAGCTAGCTAGGAAGAAGAACTGGTCAACAGTAGAATTATTGACGTATTATTACTTCATTTAGTATATCAAAGTTGTAGCTAGTTTATATCTAAACATTTGACATTATTGTCTTGCTCTCTTATTCTTTCACTCCACCGGCATACTCCTCAAAAGTCTGAAATTTAATTTAATATCGAGTTTCAAATAGTTTGCGTAAGGAATTTGGTCCCGTCAAAGGCGTCAAAAACTTGTTGCTCTAAACGCACACGCAATTGTACGTGGCCGTACAATCAATAAAGTGATTTTAAAAATCGGATGCCGAACTAATATGGACTTATGATTAACCGTTAGCTATATTAAACGTTCAAATTATCTATACAAGAGTGAAAAACCGTTGGTTGTAAACTAATCAAAATAAAAAAGAAAATAAATAATGAACTTCGACAAAGAAAGATCAGCTTTTTATATTATCAATGATATGAAACCGATCTAGGGCTATGGGCTATCTAACAATTACGTTGCATTCTTCATTTGATTCAACTTCTTAATTTATCATGTTTTACTGATTGATAGAGTTGATATTACAACTACGAATCTTTCGAGTCCTCTAGCCGCCTATTCGTATTACTTTCACGCCTATATCTCTATGGTCATGAACCTTAACACAAATGCATTTATATTTTCTGTATAACAATCAAGCAGGGCGAACTAAGTATATCTATATCCTAGACACAAATTTGTTCCATGATGTCCTGGATTGAGATTGTTGGAAATTTATTAACGTAGAATAAAGTTTATCCTATTATTTATGACTCGAACAATTGGGGGCCCAAACGTCGGAAATGTCGTTTCCACACACGTGCACACGTTGTACCAATGATCGTAAATTTTCTTACTTAAAGAGATATTGGTACGAAAATAAAATGTTTGAGACATGAAATGATAGACGGTTGTTGGACAAAGGACGAGTGTTTCACGTTGGTAAATGAAGGAAGAAGTGTACGGTGTGTAAAATATGAAACGAGTCGAAAATCATCGCGAAGGGCCGCAACGCAATCCCGTCGGAGCCGGAGCGCTGCAGAGCCTCCAACTAGAGTCGCAGCGCTTGGTGGTCAGTTGGCTACTGGAGTTCAGGCGCTGCGGCGCTTCGGAGGCAGAATGGTCGACGGAAAGCTGAAAAGTTTCTGACTTTTGGGCTTGTTTGGGGCATTGATTCTCCATTACTTGGCATATGAATTCAGTCATTATTTGGCTGATTGAAAACTTTCAATAAGTGTCATTACATGGCTATTGAATGCCATTAGTTGGCTAGATGAGAGGTCATCTTTCATACACTATAAATTGAGGCCTTTGACTCAATTGGAAGAACACACCAAAATTCAGATTTACTTCTTCTTGTCTAAGCTTTCTTTCAAACACTCAAAAGGTTCTTCTTTTTAGTAAACATTTGAGTTTCCTTTGCTCACTTGTTAGTTGTTATTTTATCTTGGGAGACAAGTTTTCAATTGCCGTAAAAGGATACATACAGGGCAATATTGTCTTAAGGACAGAGTGTTAACACTCGACTCAGCAAATTCCTTGTTGTAGTTTACATTTTGTTCTTGTTCCAGTTTTTAATCTTTGTAACATTTGCTTAATTTCCATTTCATTGTAACCATCATCGTACTCACAATCTTAAGAAATATTCGATGTAAGTGACAACAAAGATGACTGGAGGGGAACAATTTGCTGCTCAATCTTCCGTTGATGCTCAAGGCAACCCCAATGCCTTTCCCACCGCTGCTCAAGGCACAACTAGTGACTTCTCCACTGTTGCACAAGGTTCAATAACGTCTTTGCCACTGCTCAAGGGAACGCTACAGTTCCTCCTCCCGCTGGATTCCACCATGAACGCCCAGAGAAGTTCATGAGCTCCAACTTCAAGAGATGGCATCAGAAGATGTTATTCTTTTTACTGTTATGAGAATGTCTCGTTTCCTAACAGAAGATCCTCCACAAGCTGGAGATGAAACGGACCCTCAGCCAAACGAAACGGCTGGAGGGGGCTAAGGTATCCACGTCGTTAATGACGTGAAGATGGTTCATGATGCATGGAGTCATAGTGACTTCATCTGCAGAAACTGTTCATCGTTGGGAAATTTCTTAAATTTCAAATGACGGACAACAAAATTGTGATGTCTCAAGTCCAGGAATTTCAAATGATCATTCATCACCTGGATTTGGAAGGAATGAAGCCTAATGATCAATTTTTTATTGCATCATTAATTGAGAAGTTACCTCCCTCGTGGAATGAGTTTATGAGTTACTTAAAACTCAAGACAAATGAGATGACCTTTGAGGAACTTATTATCAAACTCCAGATTCAAGAGGATAATAAGAAGGCCATGCCTAAGGGTAAGCAACCCGCTGAGGCAAAGGCAAATCTGGCGAAGGCCAAAGGGAATACGAGCAAGAAGCGAAAGTTTCAGAAGGATGGTAAGGCCCCAACAACAGAGAAGTTTAAGGGGAACTGTCATCACTATGGGAAACCTGGTCACATGATCAAGGATTACCGCAAACTCAAGAATGAAAATAAAGAGAAAGCCAAGGGCAAGGCTAAGGCTGACATCGTCGAAGACACGCTTCTTGACGATATGATTGAGGAGTTCTCGGCGGTGGTACTTGAAGCAAATATCGTTGAAAATCCTATGCAGTGGTGTATGGACACGGGTGCTGCCCATCACATTTGTTCCAACAAAGAAGCCTTCTCCACATATACACCAGTCACAGACAAAAAGTTGTTCATGGGAAACAACGCTTCCTCCGAAGTGCTGGGGTAGGAAAGGTGATCCTGAAGAGGACTTTCGGAAAGGAGCTTACTCTGAAGGAGGTGATGCATATGCCTGATATTAGAAGAAATTTAATTTCAGGATCTTTATTGGTGAATGCTGGTTTTAGGCTAGTGTTTTTGTCCGATAAATTTGTAATCACTAAGAATAGAACTTTTGTAGGAATGGGCTTCGTCTGTGAAGGCCTCTTCAAAGTTAACGTCTTATCTGTAATGTCTTCTATTAATAAAATTGAGTCTTCTTCTTATTTGCTTGAGTCGTCTAATTTATGGCATCATATATTAGGACATGTAAATTATCAATTTATCCAAAGGTTGGTAAAGTTAGAGTTGTTACCATTTATCGACGTAAACCCTCAACGTAAGTGTGAGGTGTGCGTAGAGGCAAAACTTTCAAAGAGTCTCTTTTAGATCCGTCGGAAGGGAAACTGCTCCTCTAGAACTCATTCACACCGATATATGTGACTTGAAATTTGCACAAACTAGAGGAGGGAATAAGTACTTTGTGACTTTCATTGATGATAGCACAAGGTATAGTTACATTTACTTATTAAAAAGTAAGGATGAAGCCTTTGAAGCATTCAAACGCTACAAAGCAGAGGTTGAGAACCAATTAAGCATACAGATTAAATCAATTCATAGCGATCGAGGGGGAGAATACTGAGCGCCATTTGAGGAATATTATGCCTAATCGGCCATTGTTCATCAAACCACGACTCCATACTCACCTCAATCAAACGGTGTCGCTGAACGCAAGAATCGTACGTGAAAGAAAATGATGAATTACTTGCTCATCAATTTCGGTCTTCCCCAAAACATATGGGGAGAAGTTGTCCTTACCACTAATAAGATTCTTAACAAAGTCCCACATAAGGGTAAGGATAAAACCCCATATGAGTTATGGAAGAGAAAGAAACCCACATAAAAATATTTGAAGGTGTGGGGTTATTTAGCGAAGGTTAAAGTACCTAAGCCAAAGCAGGTCAAGATTGAGCCTAAGACTGTAGATTGCATATTCATCGGATATGCAAATAACAGTAGTGCATATCACTTCTTAGTGCATAAGTCAGATGTAACAGACATCCATATGGGTACAATCATGGAATCAAGGAATGCCAATTTCTTTGAGGACTTGTTTCCTAAAAAGGAAAGAGATATAACCTCTAACAAACGAAGTTATGAACTAGACTCTCAGGATCCAGGAGTTATTGACTGCCCGGATCTAGGTGGTTCATATCTAGTGGACTCCGAAGTGGTTGATTATCCGAAATCTAGTGTTTCAGATTTTTAGGACTTTGAGGCTCCAGAGATGGAACCAAGACGAAGTAAAAAGGCCAGGAAGGATAAGTCCTTCGGTCCTGATTTTGTAGCATATATGGTTCATGACGAACCACGGACAATCGCTGAAGCGTTGTCAACTCCAGAAGCACCGCTCTGGAAAAAAGCTATAGAGAGTGAGATAGACTCTATTATGCATAACCATACTTGGGAGTTGGTTGATCTTCCTCCGGGAAACAAACCGTTGGGTTGTAAATGAATACTCAAACGGAAGTTAAAAGCAGATGGATCTATAGACAAGTACAAGGCCAAGTTGGTAGTCAAGGGCTATCGACAAAATACAGGCCTTGACTAGTTTGACACGTACTCCCCGGTGTCTAGAATGACGTCCATATGAGTATTCATTGCGATCGTCGCGTTGCAGGATATTGAGATACATCAAATGGATGTCAAGACAGTCTTCATAAATGGTAATTTGGAAGAAGAAAACTATATGGACCAACCCGAGGGGTATGTGATTCCAGGACAAGAGAAGAAAGTCTGTCGGTTTGTCAAATCTCTGTACGGTCTGAAACAGAAGCAATGGAACGAGAAATTTGATAGTACTCTACTATCGAAAGGGTTCGCCATTAATGAGTGTGGCAAATGTGTCTACACGGAAGGAAATGTCGACTCATTCGTCATGATATGCCTTTACGTAGACGACACGTTGATCACAGGGAGCAGTCCTGGGTTGATCCTAGAGACTAAGAACATGTTGAAACTATCTTTAGTACTTTTGTTAAGAAAAGAACCCATCATACTGAAAAAGGAGTGAGCAACAAACATCAAGAGATACATGCCTATAAGTCTAGTATGAAGTATCAACAACATAATCTCTAAGATGCTTTCCAATAGAGTTAAGAGGGTGTTGTATGGGATAGTATCTACTTCTTAAAATTTCTTCATGCCATGAATAGTCTTTGAATTCTCTATTCGATTGGTAACTTAGCAAAATGGTAAAGTTAGTGCGTAAAGCAGTTACTTTCTTCTTTCATGATCATTTGCTAGTCTTCGCAGCATGACTGGAGGGAGAGTTTATAGAAGCTTGTAATATAATACTCTGTCCGTTCCACTTAATGTGGAACTATTACTATTTGGAGAGTCGAATATTCTTTTTTTACCGTGATTGGCTAGTATGAAGTATCAACAAGATGATCTCTAAGATGCTTTCCAATAGAGTTAAGAGAGTGTTTGTACGGGATAGTATCTACTTCTTAAAAATTTTACATGCCATGAATAGTTTTGAATTTTCTATTCCATTGGTAACTTAGCAAAATGGTCAAGTTAGTGCCTAAAGCAGTTACTATCATTTGCTAGTCTTCACAGCATGACTGGAGGGAGAGTTTATAGAAGCTTGTAATATAATACTCCGTCCGTTCCGCTTAATGTGGCACCATTACTATTTGGAGAGTCGAAGATTCTTTTCTTACGGTGATTGTTTCAAATGTAAATATTTTGAATTATTAACTCTTGTGACTTATAGATGTAGTTTCTAAGTGTGTGAATTTGAGGCCCGCAAGGGCTTCGGTATAGTATTAAGACCATGCTTGGGCACGTCAGGTTTTTGAACTATGGGTTGGAGATGAATGCCCGAAGGACAAATAGAATCAGTTCATATTGATTATTGTAAAATCTGGATAGCAAGCAAGGACAAAAAATTCTCAGTTAGGTATTGTTACAGTCTGTTCAAAGCAGTCAGGTCAAGATGAGGCTTCTTGGTCCTGGAAGATGTTATGGAGGACTAACGCTCCTATTAAATGCTTTGGGTGGGTTGCTACAAGGGGAGCATGTTTAACACAATCTGCAAAAAAGGGGTTTTGTATTATGTAATAGATGCTACTGTATCAAGAAGATCTAGAAACAGCGGAGCGCCTGTTTATCCATTGCAGAGTTGCCAAACAGTGCTAGGAATTATTTCCAAGTATCTGTGGTATTACATGGGTTATGCCTCAGAATGTGAGAGGTTTATTTCAAAGTTGGCAACAACAGGTTACTCGTGAAGAGAATAAGCAGATATGGAGGACTATTCCATTGTGCATTTTCTGGACAACATGGCTGGAAAGGAACAAGGCCTGTTTTGAAGGACATAGATCTCCTATTTCTAGAGTAAAAGATAGTAGTTGTTTACAGAATTTGTTTTTCTAGTGTAGAAGTAGTTCAATAGGCAGTCTAAATCAACTAATGGATTTCCTAGATCTGTTAGGACTAGTAGTCTGTTTTTCTTTCTGGTGCTTTTTGTTTATTTATGTAACCTTTAAGTACCTTCTTGCCTTCTTGGTACCCTTTTAATAAAACTTTTACCTTGTAAAAAAAATCCTTATATTTAAATTGACAAAGGTGGAGAGGCAAATCCATCATCCACCGAGTTTTGCACCATGATCAGCTAGCCACCAGATATTTCTCGGTCATCAAAACATATGATGATGTGATTTTTTTTTTTTTAAAATTGAAGATACTATTTCGGAATTCACATCAGTTTGACTATCGTATTCCGAACCTTGCCACATGAAGTGAAATGGAGGGAACAATTTTTTCACCATTAACTAATCTTGGCAGCGCAACTGGAAGAAAGGTTTATAAAATGTTTTGCAGCAATAGTTATTTGATTTGTGTGCTGAGGTTTTTAGGATTCCATGTCAGGCTAACAAGAAAACAAGGAACCGAGCATATGAAATTCTTGTTCAGATTGGCCATGCTTGTGAAGATGAAGAAAAAGGTGGCAGAAAGGAGGACCTGCAGCAGTTTTTTAATATGGTATGACGAATAATAATTTTATTGATTTACAAAACGTAGTGGACTCTTTCCATTTAACATAGGTACTATTGTTTTTGACGTTTCTGCTTGCAGGTTGCTGGGGTCTTGCTGGGGAAACACCTCATATGATCAGTGCAGCAGTGAAAGGGTTAGCTCGGCTGGTTTATGAATTTACGACATTGTTTCTGCTGCTTGCAGTCTCCTTCCATCAATGTTTCTTCTCCTTAAGAGAGAGAACAAGGAAATAATTAAGGTATGTTCTAGTCTACCTGACGACTATCTTGTGGTAAACGAGAGTTCAACTGCCATCTTTTGAAGTTTTTGTCACCTGAAAAATTCTTGAATGCAGGCTAATTTAGGGCTGTTGAAACTTGAAAGTACTGGTCATAAAGTCGCCGGTTGAGGCATTGCAAGCACATTTAAGGAGCATGGTGGAGGCCCTTCCTGGTTGGCAAGATAATACCAAGAACCATTTCAAAGCCAAGGTTTTCATTTTTCTCCTAGATCCTAAAACTGTTGTTTTTTAAGTTGGTTTTGGTACCTGTATGCAATTAGTTGTTCATCTTCAGTGTTCTTATCTAATTTTAGTTTGTGTAATCCCTTTTCTGTTATAAAATCGCACGCATTGATTGAAAGGCGGTTGGCTACATGTTATCCTCTAGGTTAAGCTGCTTATTGAAATGCTTATCAAGAAGTGTGGGTGATGCCTGAAGAGCACATGAAACTCCTCACTAGCATAAGAAATGTTAGTGAATTGGAAAAAAACCTGTGAAAATTCTTGTGGGATATTCAATGTTCAGATGAGTTATTTATTCTAAAAGCAGATCAAGGAACGGAGAAAAAGGAAACTCGCATTAAATTCTGAGGATAGCAGATCTCATATGTCAAAAGCAACAACATCAAGGTTGTTTTCTTTCCTCCACATACCTGCATACTGAATTTGAGAAAAATACATGCAAGATTGGATGCTTGAAACACGGTGAAGTGTCTCTAATGAGTGAAGTGTTGCGGAAAAAAATTCCGTATAGCTCTATTCTGTATATATGCATAGTAAGATAGTGTTGTAGGCATAAATAAATAAATGTTTCCTCTCTTTAAAAGCTTAAGCTATCGGAGGAAGGATATTTATTTAGTTATTTATATTAGATCTGAGGCGAGGCCTCGCTTTTTTCTTAGGCCAAGCATGTGCAATTTTATTTGATAATGGGTGGTGGTAAGACTTGAACTTGGACGTATGCTTGCTCTAATACTATGAGAGAAGTAAGAGACGGGAATATATTTAGAGAGACATATCCTTATTAAATATGCTGAGAGAATATTCACAATCACAAGCCTGGAATGGACGAAACAAATCCATCTACTTTAGGGGTCAACAGATTGTCACAAATTAGCGTCAACCATCTCCTGTTGTGCTAAAATCTTACTCATCAATGTCCACATCTAAAGTTGTCACGGACTCGGATTAACAAACCGTGTTCTTTGAACAAAAAGCATCAAATCCAAATTGGTGTATTTATGTAACTCTCCTGGTTACATAAATCTAATCAAAGGGTTCTAACAAGTTTACTCATCAGGAAAAAAATGTATGCATTTTTTTGGCTGTTATAGTTATTAAATGTTCAGGTTTATCCCATATAAGGTGGACAATGGCGCTTTGGATCTCTCGACTTTTTGTCTTTGCATGGATAAGAAGCTTATCATTTCAATCATTGGTAGCTGGTCAAGTATTATTTTAACATCTCTGTGCTGTTACAGGCTAAGCAGATGAATCATACAAAAATCTTTTCTGTGTTCGACGATGGAGAATCTGAGGATAGTGATGCTGAATATATAAATGCAAAGACTATTGCTGGTGGTAAGAGCATGGATAGGTTGGTATCATATCCACAGCATCTTCATTACTGTCAGTGGGAATATTTTAATGTGTAATGTTTTACAGCACGTTGGAAGCTAATGTAAATTTTTTGTGGAGATTGGTGATGCTTTCTAGTTTAGACTACATTTCACTTGAAAGATGAGTGGGTGTGTGACATATTTCCAGGCCCAAGAAAGATGATTTGTTTGATCAATTAGACGATGAGCCACTTGGCTTACTTGACCAGAAGAAGACAAGGTCAGCTCTTAGAGCTTCTGGAAATCTCAAGCGGAAGCCTGAGTCAGAAGATGAGGCAGAAATAGACTCTGAAGGTCGTTTGATTATTCATAAGGGAGATCAGAAGCAAAAACGAGTCAAGTCACTTACTGAGGATTCGGATGCAAGGAGCAAAGTAGGAAATAGTTTTTCCGAGAGCTCAAGGAAAACTCAGAAACGGAGGAAAACGTCTGATTTAGGATGGGCCTACACTGGAACTGAGTATGCAAGCAAGAAGGCAGGTGGTAATGTCATGAGGAAAGACAAACTTGAACCATATGCCTACTGGCCCCTTGACCGCAAGATGATGAGCCGCAGGCCTGAACATCAGGCAGCAGCAAGAAAGGGAATGACAAGCATTGTGAAGCTAAGAGAGAAGCTTGAAGGAAAGAGTGCATCATCCGTACAGTCCATAAAGGAAGTCGCATAATAAGAAAGCCAGCGCAAAAAATATTAGCTGAAGTCCATGATTTTGTTGATGCTAGGTCGAAATGGAGAGCTTTCACAGTTAGTTGATTGCAAGAGGATCCAGTTGCTATCTATTTTACTTGTTTCTTAATTGATACATTGGATTCAGTAAATCACGTGCCTCTCTTATTGCATTACTTACACAGTTGTTAAAACTTTGCCCAATATCTTTTCTTTCTGGAAATGTTTTTGGCATTTGATAAGTTAATTTAATTCAGCAGGAAAAGACTTCATGGGAACTAGTAATAGCACCACTTCTCTAAGTGAAGACTTGTGCTACTAGAGAGTTTTTCTGACTCAATTCTTATGATCCAATTGTGATTTTTTGACAAACATTGTGCAGTTCCAAAAGTATTAGGCCATTTGCTTCTTGCAGAACAAACAATTTGAATAAACAACTTTTCATAATGCTGAACCCACAGGTGATACATAAAATGCTCATGTTAGCTATCATTTGTTACCAAAAAAAACATTAGACAAATAATGACGTGATTAGTGAATTGCTCTCCGCTCGCAAAACTTACTCTATTGGTCCAGTGTCACTACACAGATTCATCAGCACGACTTCCATCCCGGCCATCTGCATTTTCTTTGCCTAGCTTTGATTTGGATAGAGAGAATGGAGATCTGGAGGATGTTTTAGATGACTGCTGCTGTGAATGCAAGTTAAGGTAAGTGTAGAAAGACATTCCAACAAGAGCGGTAATTGCCCCAAGTATGCTAGTTGGACCCGGATTTGAACCAAAGAGAAGAAAACCCCCAAGAAGAATGACACAGGTTTTGAACTGTCCAAGTACCACATGGGTTGTTGCAGATGTAGCCCTAGTGGAAAACAAAGAGAAAATAAGGCACATAATTAGAAGCTTAATTAGGAACTTTACAATTTGCAACGGACTAGGCAATGCATTTCAAGAGATGAATTTAACTTCTTTAAGACCTGAAAGAAAGTCACATTGTTAGGGCAAAAGCTACAGCAATTTTTCATTGTTCCAAGAAAGCACAAAGACATACTCCCTCTGTCCCACTTTAAGTGGCACTGTTTGACTAAGCATAAAGTTTAAGAAAGAAATGAAGACTTTTGAATGTTGTGGTCTAAAACAAACCTTAGACATTTGTGTGGCAATAAATTAAGTGGCACTGTTTGACTAGGCATAAAGTTTAAGAAAGAAGACCTTTGAATGTTGTGGTTTAAAACAAACCTTAGACATTTGTGTGGCTATAAATCATTCTATTAAGGGTAAAAGGAAAATTTTAAAGTTAAGTTGTTTCTAATTATAGAACGGTGACATTCTTTTTGGAACGGACTAAAAAGAAAAATGTGTCACATAAATTGGGATAGAGAGTAATACTACTACCACAATATTTATCTAGTAGGTCTATACACTTTGTAAGATGGCTCTACAGTCAACATGACTTCATTTACTACTTGCAGGAAATTTTAAGCCAGAACTGCTGCAATTGCCTAATATTCGGTACCTGATATGACCTTTGGAAACTGAAATTTTGGAAGGCAAAAGTTTGATCACCAACCATTTTGAAAGGAGAAAAACTTACAACCCTCGGCCTTTGATCTCTTCTTCTTTTTCACTTGGAGCTAACGAATTGGAGGGCATGAGGTTAACGAGCAGAGAACCAGGGATATTATGTGATAATATACAAAGACACTGCTTACTCCTATGTGGGAAGAATGCAACATTACATGGTGAAATCACAGAGGACACAACAAAATGTTTGAGTGTATTTTACAGCCGGATAGATATAAGAAACATAAGGTAATGTTTTATTTATATTTTACTACTCCCTCCATCTCAATCAATTTATGTGACACTCTTTCCTTTTTAGTCAGTCAAAAAAAGAATGATATCTTTCTATAGTTAGTGACAAACTTACTATAAAATGCTCATTCTACCTTTAATGAGATGATTTATAATAAAAAGGACAGTCCGGCGCACTAAGCTCCCGCTATGCGGGAGGTCCGGGGAAGGGCCTAGACCACAAGGGTCTATTGTCTTACCTTGCATTTCTGCAAGAGGTTGTTTCCACGGCTTGAACGCGTGACCTCCGGGTCACATGACAATAACTTTATCCGTTACTCCAAGGCTCCCCTTCAATGAGATGATTTATAATCACACATATATTTATGACTTATTTTTAGACCACAAGTTTAGCTCTCTTTTCTCTCTCCACGCTTTATTTCCCCCAACGGTCTTCTACCCCCAAACTAACTCCGGCCAGCGACCACCGGAGGTCGCACCAGGTAAGTCGGCGGCGTTTGCGTTTTTACTTTTCTGTGTCTCTCTTCCTCCCTCTTCTTCCTTTTCCGGTTCTCTTGTGGTCTCGCAGTACAGGTGGAATCTGGGCAGCGAACACTCGCCAGCGACCAGCAGTTTCTGGCGGCATCACGTAGCAGCGCTTGTTTCGATCTGGTGCGGCAGCAGATTAAAAACATGTTCTATCCAGCCCGGAGTTGGTACGTCCGGCTACACTTTGTCGATTCTTTGTCTTCCCTCATATTATCGCAACGCTTGTGTTTTTACTCCTGCTAGTTCTACTCTGTGTTTGTCTAATCTTAGTGATATCTTAGTTCGGCCTTTAAGATAGTGGTTGTGGTGAATGATGGTAGAGCAAGATCATGTCCTCGGGTGGGGCGAGGGGTAAGGGCGGAAAGGGGGCCGCTAGGCTGAGGATTGGGTCCGGGAACATAGGGGCTTTGATGCAAAAGTCAATAGAGTTAGTTAAGATTCTCCAGAATATAACATCAACAAAGCATGTGTCCAGAAGTCTAGGTGAGAACTAGGGCTCGGGATGTAGATGGGTGTGGTTCGCAGGAGGCGTGAGGGGTAACGGAGTAGGTATTTTGGTGGACAAGGAGCTCTATTATCTAGTGGTAGGGGTCAGGAGGGTGAATGATAGGTTGATGACTATTAAGATACTAGTTGGAGGGCACACTTTAAACGTGGTTAGTGCACCGCAAGCAGGCTTGGATGAGGAGATCAAAACACAATTTTGGGAGGATTTGGACGAGGTTATGTGTGGTATTCCGCACCCAGAGAAGCTTTTTCTTGGAGGTGATTTTAACGGTCACACCGGGATGTCATCTAGGGGTTACGATGATGTGCATAGAGGCTTTGGGTTTGGTGATAGGAATGAGGGAGAAACGTCGTTGTTGGATTTCGCGAAAGCCTTTGACTTGGTGATAACAAACTCTAGTTTCCAAAAAAAAAAGGAGCACTTGGTCACCTTTTAGAGTACGGTAGCCAAGACCCAAATTGATTACCTATTCTCCAGGAAGAGAGGTTTATGCACTGATTACACGGTTATTCCAAGTGAGAATCTCACGACTCAGCATAGGCTATTGGTTATGGATCTAGAGATAAAGTGGAAAAGGAGAAAGAGGATTGTGTATGGTCAACCAAAGGTTAGGTGGGTGCTTTGACTAAGGACAATGCCCAAGAGTTTGGGGAGCGATTGCGGGCATTGGAAGCCTAGAGGAGTAGCGGGGACCCGAGTAGTATGTGGAGCACGACGACAGCTAACATTAGCGGCTAGAGGGTGCTAGAGGGTCTCGAAGGATTACTTCTTTGTGACTGGTGGTGATATAGAGAGGTCCAAGGTAAAATGGAAGCTAAGAAAACAGCATATTCAAAGCTAGTAGAGAGCATAGACGAGGAGGAGAAGAGGACAAATAGGAAGCATTACAAAAAGGCAAGGAAGGAGGCAAAGTTAGTGGTAACGGAGGCTAAGACGACATCATTTGGGCGCTTGTATGAAGAACTTGGGAAAAGGCGGGAAAAAGAAGTTGTACAGGCTAGTCAAGGCGAGGAAGAGGAAGGCATGTGATCTGGACCAAGTGAAGTGTATCAAAGACGAGAAAGGCAAAGTTTTGATGGAAGATGCTCAGATTAGACGTAGATGGCAAACTTATTTTCATAAACTCTTGAAGGGACCGGAACATTGTACTGGTCGAATTGGAGCACTCCGAAAGTAGCCATGATTCTGGATACTACAGGCGGTGGAGGTGGTTATGTGCAAGATGAGCAGAGGCAAAAACGACCGGACCGGGTGAAACTCCGGTAGAATTTTGAAAAAATGCGGGCAACGGAGGCTTGGAGAGGTTTACCCGGTTGTTTAATGTCATTTTTAGGACGTCGAAGATGCCTAAAGAGTGGAGATGAAGCACAATGATCCTGTTGTACAAGAACAAGGAGAATATCCAAAATTGCAACAACTATGGGGGTATCAAGTTGTTGAGCCATACGATGAAAGTGTGGGAGAGTGATGGAAGCAAGGATGAGGAAGATAGTGTCTATTTCAGAGAACCAATTCGAATTCATGTCGGGGTGTTCAACTACAGAAGTCATTCACCTGGTGGGAGGTTGGTGGAGCAGTATAGGGAGCAGAAGAGAGACTTGCACATGGTGTTTGTTGACCTAGAAAGGCATATGACAAAGTTCCGAGGGAGGTGCTATGGAGATGTCGGGAAGCTACAGGTGTTCCTGTAACATACATTAAAGCGATTAAGGACATGTATGATAGAGCCAAGACCCGGGTGAGGACAGTAGGAGGTGATCTGAACACTAGCATCAGGGATCCACTCTGAGCCCGTTTTTGTTTGCCTTGGGCGATAGACGTACTGACGTGTCACATTTAAGGAGATGTACCTTGGTGTATGCTATTTACGTATTGATTTACTAGACGCAAAGCGGTGTTAACACCAAGCTGGAGGTCTGAGCACAGACCCTAGAATCGAAAGGTTTCAAGTTTAGCAGGACTAAGACAAAGCACTTGAAGTGCAAGTTCAGCGGCGTGATTCATGTAGCAGACGAGGATGTGTTGCTTGATACTTAGGTCATTCCCAAGAGAGAAAGTTTCAAGTACCTGGGGTTGATCATCCAAGGCAATGGCGAGATTCACAACGACGTCACACATCGTATTAGGGCGGGATTGATGAAATCAAAGCTCGCATCAGGTGTGTTTTGCGATAAGAATGTGCCGCATAGACTTAAGGGAAAGTTCTACAAAGTGGTGATTAGGCCGACTATGTTGCATGGGGCCGAGTGTTGGCCAATTAAGAAAGTTAATGCCCAGAAGATGAAGATAGGTGAGATACATATGCTGAGATGGATGTGCGGGCATACTAGTAGAGATATGATTCGAAATGAAGTGATTCGGTACAAGGTGGGAGTGGCCCCCGCGGTGGAAAAGACGCGAGAAGGAAGGTTGACATGATTTGGTCATGTGCAGAGGAGATGCGCAGATGCTCCAGTGAGGAGGTGTGAGAGATTGGCAGTGGTGGGGCTGAGGAGAGGGATGGGTAGGCCAAAGAAGTTCTAGGAAGAGGTAATTAGGCAGGAAATGGTGCAACTTCAGCTTACCGAAGACATGACCTTTGATAGGAGGGTGTGAAGGTCGAGTATCAGTATGGAGCGCTAGTAGGTTTCCGCGAGGATTTATAGGAGTATTATTATCTTTGTACATTAGCTTATATTTTTTTAGATCACTATTACGACTTGATTGTTTCATTACTTCATTTATCTTACTATATTGTTGTTATTACTGCCTATTATTATTGTTATCTTTGCATCTTTTCTTAAGCCGAGGGTCTATAGGAAACAACCTTCCGACCTTCACAAGGTAGGGGTAAGGTCTGCGTACACTCTACCCTCCCAGACCCGACTTGGTGTGATTATACTGGGTATGTTGTTGTCGTTATTTTTAGACCACAAGTTTTAAAGTCTTCCTTTCTTTCATAAACTTCATGCCCAAACACAATCACATAAATTGGAATTGAGGGAGTAATTAATTTGGCTTCTTTTGTTTATTTGCTTCTCCAAATATAAGACACTAGTTGATAAGTAGAAATCAAAACCCCAAATGTTCAGACAAAACAAAAGACATGTTCAGAAGGTTAGAGAAGGCAGAACTAAGTAAATGCTACAAAGCACATACCCGAGTGCTAGAGCACCTGACCACTGAAGCAAGAAACCAAGAACAGCGGAGGCACCAATGATTGTTGAGTTGTAAAAGTTCCAATTAAATGAAAGGACACCTGGAGGATCAAGTGATGGCATCATCATCACCAGAAAGAACAATGTAATTGGTGTGGTTTTCCACATAAGCCTGTGACCAGAATTGCAAATTTGAGGTTAGGTGCTACAGATGTAATTTCTACCAAAATACAAAGAACTGATGTTTGGTTCAAAGACAAGTTATGCTAGGATTATTATGTTGAGATTAGTTATGCCGGAATTAGTTATGCTGGCATTATTTCTTATCAATTGTTTGGTTTG
The DNA here is from genome assembly GCA_029844215.1 of Przewalskia tangutica. Taxonomy (NCBI): domain Eukaryota; kingdom Viridiplantae; phylum Streptophyta; class Magnoliopsida; order Solanales; family Solanaceae; genus Przewalskia; species Przewalskia tangutica. The sequence continues at coordinate 21,668,796 of CM056722.1, forward strand.
TTGTATCAAATTAACATGCATTGCATAGTTGCATAATAGTACTGAATAGGGTGTATAAGTATAAGAATAGTACTGGTATTGCTAATGCGATGGTTTACTTTGTATAATAATAGTACCGAATATGGTGTATAAGTAATACTAGTATTAGTTGTACTAGACTTAAATTTGCAATCAAACATTGTACTAAAATTTATACCAGCATTATTCTACCTAATACACGCCCTACCAGATGACCCCTAAAACGATAAAAGAAGCAAATTATTCACAATAGTTTTTTTTATAAGGAAATTATCCACAATAGTTATTCACAATAGTTTAGGAGCATACGCAAGGGCAGTCCAATTCTCCTTCTGCTGGAGATTGGACCATAGTATTTTATTAACTGCACTTGGTACTATCCAAGCTACCGCAATGCAAGCACCAAAGAAGTGAAACTGCAAATCTGTCACCGTAGCAACAGCAACACCTACAGATACAACTGTGAGTGCAAGCACCTGAAACATACCACGGTAAGGATCATTTTTCTTTTTCAATGGGTGGACAAACTAACCATAGTGATCAGTTATCACAAAAGACTCACCTATATTAATTGGAAAATAGAGTTCCGTCTTCTGAAAGCAATATAAACTACCAGTTTAAGCATATCTATAGGTGACAAAACCAAGCAGGTAAATAGATGACGCACAAGATCTCTGTCTCAGCTTGTGATAGGCTAGGAGCTTTTCTGGTGTTTGTTTTTCCCATCTTTTCATTGATGAAAATATAACATAAAAAACAAGTCTCAGCTAGCAGCCTATCCCATCTACTCTAAAATAACAGTCTAACAGGTCGTTTGGTTCGAAGACAAGTTATGCTGGGATTAGTTATGCTGACATCATTTCTTATCGATTGTTTGATTTGTTGTATTAAAAATAACATGCATTGCATTATCAAGAATAGTACTGAATAGGGTGTCTAAGTATAAGAATAGTACTGGTATTGTTAATGTCATGGTTTACTATGTATAAGAATAATACTGAATAGGGTGTATACGTAACACTGGTATTAGTTGTACATAGGTGAGATTTGCAACCAAATATTGTACTAAAATTGAATACCAGCATTATTCTACCTAATACACCTTACCAAACAACCCGTAAGTATTTAAATGAAATTTTACTCACACATATCAACACAGCCAAAAGATCAATATGCCATGTTCTAATGTAAAGGAGGAGAAATGAATTTACTTTTTCAAATTAATTTGTGGTACTGAAGGGCCATACAGCACACAGACAGAAAAATGAACGAATTTGTTTACTAACATAGTAGAAGAAAGTCAATAGATGGTATTTGAGTTGAGATGTTGACAATTATTATATAACGCCGATGGATGGTATTATTATTATTTAATGATAGTATTAGGAGTCGAATCCAGGTGAAGAGGTTTTTTTGGTTGAATAAAGAAAACAAGCTGACACTACGGCCACATCCTTCATCTAATCGCTACAGCAGCCCTTGTCCTTCCAACAAAGTCACAGATTGTAAAAACAGCCCGATGCACTAAGCTCCCGCTATGCGCGGGGTCCAGGGTAGGGCCGTACCACAAGGGTCTATTGTAAAAAGAATAAACTTTAAAATTGTATGAAATATAATAGAAGCATGAAACCTTTCAGAGAGAAAGAGAACCAACTCTAATGCACATAAATAGCAGCTCTTATGTAGATGTGACAAACGATTTTGTCATTTACTTCACATATAGGACACCAATCAATATATCCTTTCTTTCTATGGTTATTTCCACTTGTTGTTGCCTATTCTGCAACTTAATAAGCAAAACTGCTACTGAAATATCGATCTATCATATTAGTGAGTTAATGCATCCAATGCAACACCTGATTTTGGGTAATTGTTTCTCCTCTCCTCTTTTAAGGATGTTCAGTTTACATAAAGTCATCTCCCCGTGATATTATAATGTGCAAATCAAAGGGAAACAAATGTTTGCAAGTCAGAATTCCTTGTGCACGACACTGAGTGATACGAAGTTACGTGAGACGGTGATATCTATCGAGGGCGGAAAGAAACATCCAAAATTGCTATCATTAGGCTCTTGCGAGAGCCATGAACACCAAAGAAAACTTAGTTCTTCAGTTTAAAGGCCCAGGAAGAGACATAATACATAAGAAAAATAATGGTCAGGTGAGGTTGGATTGGGGTTCCTAAACAAAGACAGATACATGTCTTCAACCCCGTAGGAGAATGGCATAGTAGATGAAGATGTAACACAAAACAATTTTAGGATGGTTGATGTGGAGAAGTGCTACAATAGTCTTGTACGATAGGAAGACACTTAAATAAGTGAAAGACAAGTTCTTAAAACCATCAAGTTTTAGGAGCTGGGATGTGATAATTAGTATGGAAAGTATTGGATGAAATGTCTTTTACTAGAAATTCATCTGCATGATTGTGTAGCTCTGAAGAGGGCTGGCACCCCCTTGGCCCCCTGCCTAGATCAATAAAACTCTTCTCAATAAAGAAATCAAAAAGAAAACAAAGAATTGTATGTATGGAGAGATTTGGCAGAGTTAGGCATGCACAAGATGGAGGCCAGACCTCAAGAGGTAGGAAATATTTCCAAGAATATTAATGGCATATGGAAAGAAAAACAATGCATAAAGCAATTAAGACTAGCTCTCTACTAGGTACCAGCATAAACTGTATATTAGCAGTAAGAAGCAATTACCTTCAGAAAAGAAATTTTCTTCCGAAAGAGAACAAATTCAGCTAAAACGATAGCTGGTGTTACTGCAATCTTTGCCATCTGGTAAAATCCTACACTGGAAATATATTGCGCTTGTTAACTATCAAGAAAGAAGACCTCTTATGATTTCAAAAAAAAGGCAGCCCAGTGCACTAAGCTCCCGCTATGCGCAGGGTCCGGAGAAAGGCCGGACCACAAGGGTCTATTGTACGAAGCCTTACCTTGCAGAAATGCAAGAGTTTCCACGGCTTGAACCCGTGACCTGGAGGTCACATGGCAGCAACTTTACCTTGTTTCCACGGCTTGAACCTCTTATGATTTCAAAAGAAGAAAAGATTATTAGGTGACGGAGTAGGTCCCATAGGTCTCACCTATTATACTTCAAGCTCACATTGGCAAGCCCAGTAGAAAGTGACATAACTATACCAAGAGACAACAACGATGAATATTTTGTTGATTTTGATGGCGCAGACAAGGAAAGGATGGAGAGTGCATTAAGAATAGCCATTATCAACCAGCTACAGACATAATGTAGGAAAGAGAGGAAAATTGGATAATTAAATCCAACTGTAACAAGTACCTGAAAGGGAAAAAGGAAAGCAAATTTTACGATCTCCAAAAGATGTAATATCTAATTCCAGTTACAGTAAGGCTAAGTAGACTAACCAATTTGTTCATCAAGATAATACTAACAGAAACAAAAAAATTGAATGTCAAAGCAACAGTAGGCCCCCATAAGGTAGTTTGTTGACGCTTTCCACCTCCAAATGCTCGTAACTTGCTAAATAAAGAGGCACGTACCTCCTCCAATGCTTTTCCTGCATCAAGAAAAGGAACATAGAAACAACTCCTTGAACAATGGACTAGACCATCAACATCAAACATCTTGTAGAAAGAGCTTATGTATATCATAATGTTTAGCATTTTTGGTGCAGAGGAAACCATTCATAAGTATTAGAACAGTTAGCTCAACACCTTGAAGAATTTGTGAATACAGTGACTTGACAGGAGCAAAGCTGAGGTTATGAAATATTGTCATTTTTACTATTTCTTCCATTTAAGTAAGAAACCACAGGCCACAGCAAACTGGGAGAATATGCTTTATGATATATTTCTGACAGATGGTCCTTCATTTTGCTGATCAATAAATGCTCGCTTATCCCAAAAAAATGTTTAAACTGAATTACAGAATCAAGTAGCAGAGGACAAATATAAGTCCAAATGCCTTAGCACAGAGAGCTTAAGTAAAGCGAGGTTTCTCTATAAAGCAAGGTAAACACAAAACTGAATTCACAGTAACAAGAGACAGTATTACTTAATTGCATTTTTAGAAGAAGAGCATGAAAGGCACAGTTGGACAAAAGAGAATTTAATTTAGGTAAGAGCAACACAAGAAAACAACACAAACAACGAATATAAGCAACACAAGAAAATAACAAAAAGATTTTTTGATAAGGCAACACAAAAAAATGCTCACTCTTCATCAAGGGGATATAAGATACGCATACTATAAATGCAAATTCACGCACTACATCCAGTTAATTTACTTTTTCTAATGCAGGTAAGGACATTTTAACTATCTGGGGTAACATAAGAACATCTGAATATCCCGGCACTTTTCTTTCTTCAAGAGGCCATCACATTATCAGTCAGGAAATTTAGAACAGGGCAAGATTTAGCACTATGACGCTGCCACCTAGCACTCCCCTTTATTCAGCAGTATGAACTGCCATCAAAATGGTAAATAGATCACACCTCAAACAAAACAAGCACCAGAACGATTAAAATGAATTTCTTCAATTTCAGATTCTTATGAACAATTGATTTTTATGAATGATTTGCATGTCATTCATCAACAGCAGAAGCTTGTACGTGACGTTATATTACCAGAAAACATAGCTCATGATTCATGGCAATTAATGTGTTGAACTTGGCCTCCACCATCTGAAACTCTGGTCCATCTATAGTACCACAAGTAACTCCCACCAAAGGACCAGTGGAGATTCAAAAGAAATTGGCATCATCACATGCAGGGACAGATTTAAGAGGTGCCGATGGTGTTTCACCCGAACACCCTCGACAAAAAATTACATTGTATATATAGGGTAGATTTTTTGTGTTTATGTACATATATTAACTTTTGAATATCCTGAACAAAAGCAAGAGGTTAGCTCAAGTGGTCCAGGGTATTCAAAATTGTCTCTAGCATTCTAGGTTCGATTCTCGGACAACATTATTTTTTATGTTTAGCTTTTGTTGTTTTTTCGAACCCTGAGTGAAAATCTTGGATCTACCACTGATCACATGGACCCTTTGAGTCTTTGTTACCAATTGACCCCTAATTAAGTAGAAAATAGCAACAAGGTTTACTAAACCACCATAAAATGTTGCTATGTTTCCTCTCTCTTAACCAATTTGTTACCCCAATTATATGACAGAAATAGTAAAACTTTCAACAACTAGAATCAATAGAGACATCCTCAATTGCAAAAATACCAATGAAAGATAAGCAAATCCCTGAATAACAGAATGTCACTCTAGAAAGAAGCAGAAAAGTAATTGTAAAGACATAAATCCCAAAAAAGAATCACTAAATTCAACTCAATTATTAAGGCAACTCCTCCCAAAGTATTTAACCAAAAGAATACACATTTTATCAAACTTAACTTGGGTACAAATTAGAAGTACCTTTTTCGCCAGCATCACTGTCCTTCCTCTTGAGTATTTTTCTCACATCTTTTCTCATAAAAAAACTCAGCATATCTCTCTCTCTCTCTCTCTCTGGCTAATTTTCAACTCATGCACTGTATTAGCAATCACACTAGTTAAGTGGGAGTATCAGTATTTTTATGGACACAAAGAAAAAGGGTTTTGTCGGGAAGGCATGTTAAGCGGAGTGATTGAGGTAAAACCCAATGTCATGACAAAGTGAGTAGAATAGGAGTTAAGTACAACTGACCAAGCATACAAGTACAACTGACAAAGCATAGTTTCTGTTGAGAATTGTTTTGGAGGGCATGCACCGACAGGACAGTTGAGCACTAATTAAGTGGAAACAAATACTTAAAAGAGAAAGCGATTTAGATTTGATGCTAATTAATGGGACCACTATGTGTTTAAGAGACTAAGTCAAGTTATAATGGCACCACATTTACATATTTAATTGGAAATGAGATTTTAGATTCAATTATCGTCTAAGGCGTTTGGTTCAAATTCTTAAAACTGTTTTTAAAACATTTATCATCATCATAACTTGGCATTTCAAAACATAATACCCTCTCCGTCTCAAAAAAAAATTGTCTTAATTTGACTTAGCACAAAGTTTAAGAAATAAATAATTTTGAAATATAAGATAAAAAACAAGTCTTAGATATTTGTGTGGATGTAAGTCATTGCATTAAGTTAAATTATTTCTATATATAAAAATATGTCAATTTTTTTAGAACAAATTAATAAGGAAAATAGGACAATCTTTTTGAGACAGTGGAGTAATAAAATGGAGGGCTCCACTAGTTTCACTAGCTACGTACGAAAGTAATTCATCATTTAGATAGACATAGTTTTTATGACACATTCCATTAGCGAAATAGTTACTATTTCTATTAACTTAATTTCTACAGAACTATGCCGGATAAAGCATAGATTTTATGTAACTTTGCCCCAATATGCATAGATTCTATGAAATCTTGTCTTGCGAAATAGCTACTACACAACTTATGCATGTTAACTTAAGTTTTACATAATTATGCCGAACAAGGCATAAGTCTATGTAATTTTACCTCAATATGCATAGTTTCTATGAAACATTATCTTGCGAAATAGTTACTACACAACGTATGCCTGTTAATTTAACTTCTACAGAACTATGCCGGACAAGGCAACCCGAATAAACATAGTTTCTATGAAACATTGTCTTGCAAAATAGCTACTACACGATTTATTCTTGTTAACTTAATTTTTACAGGATTATGCCTAACAAGGCATAGGTTCTATGTAACTTTGCCCGAATAGGCATAGTTTCTATGAAACCTTATCTTTCGAAATAATTATTACACAACTTATGCATGTTAACTTAATTTAAGCAGAACTATGCCGAACAAGACATATGTTGTATATAACTGCCATAATATGCATAGTTTCTATGAAACTTTGCCTTGTGAAATAGTTACTACACAACTTATGCATGTTAACTTAACTTCTACAGAACTATGTCGGATAAGGCATAAGTTTTATGCAACTTTTCCCGAATACACATAATTTCTATGAAACATTGCATTGAGAAATAGTTACAACACAACTTATGATTGTTAACATAATTTATATAGAACTATGGCGGACAAGACATAGGTTTTATGTAACTTTGTCCGAATAAGCATAGTTATTATGAAACATTACCTTGCGAAATAATTATTACACAACTTATGCTTGTTAACTTAATTTCTACATAATTATGCCGGACAAGGCATATGTTCTATGTAACTTTGCCTGAATAGACATAATTTATATGAAACTTTGCTTTGCGAAATAGTAATTACACAACTTATGTTTGTTAACTTAATTTCTACAGAACTATGCTGAACAAGACATAAGTTCTATATAACTTTGTCTGTATAGGCATAGTTTCTATAAAATCTTATCTTGCGAAACAGTAACTATACAACTTATGTTTGTTAACTTAATTTCTACATAATTATTTGCATAAGTTCTATGTTACTATGCCTGAATAGTATTTGTTTCCAATTTAACATCATTCTTTCGTTACTCTTTAGTTGAGTATCAAATTTTAACTCTTTTCAGTTTTATTCTTGAAGCAACACCAACTAATAATAAATGGTGCACGAGCCATACTATGGTACGATCATTAATAACATGGTCTGAAACTAGTTTTTTTTTTTTGCAATCAACATAATAGTCATATTCCCAACAGATTGGTGATGTATCAAATGTCAAGAGCGACAAATGAAACAAAGCAAAACAAAATGCTAATAAGTTTGACAAATAATTTTGATCCAGCGATAAAAATCTCAGCAAAGTAGACCTTATCCTATACTTTGATCGCATATTTTCTCAATGGGAAGTACATCTCCTTCTTCTTCTTCTATCTCTGTCTTCATTGAGAATTGAGGTTGATGGATCAGTGAGATTTAAAGACGGCGGTTTGCTATAATGACTTATCCACCATTGTAGCCTCTTCCTCTACATCCTTTATGTAGCTGATTTTGAAATCCACATACTTCGTTACTCTTCCTTTTTATTTTTGCTCTTTCCGGGGGCTTACGTTACTCTAAGAAACTCTTCAAGATAATGATGATTTGTTATTAAACTTGAAATTGAGATATAAAAATATTTTAAGAAAAAAGGTAAATTAAATTTAATGGAATAAGGAAATTTAGAAATTATAAAGATCCTTTTTATCAATATATATTTAATTTCATTTACTTTCTTTCATTTCATGGTATTTATTTCCTGTCTTTTTTCTAATTCTATTCTCGAGAGAGGATAAGAACTAACTATATTTATTCATCATTTGTCTTTTTTTCAAATGAATAACCTAGTAGATTGAACTTAAAAATCGCCGATGCCACTTATTTAGCCTCTGAATATGCATTATAATATTAGTAACTCAATTCTTGTACATTTTCAAAGAATCTTGGCGATTTTCAAAGTAATATATGATTGAATTGGCACTAATTCAAAAAAAAAAGTTTAAAATAAAGTATAACACCGCAAGCAAAAGGAAAAAAATAATTAAAAAGGCTCAATAGAGCAGGGTAAAAAAGAAAGAAACGCTAAACGGGGCATGACAAGCTAAGTCAAATTTAGCGAGTTAAGGCTAGTCTTTCTCTTCCCCATGCCGCTCCATCTTTGTAACTTTTGCTTGTTTGCTTCTTCATGTTTTGAACCCCTTTATGAAAATTCTGACTCCGTCACTGCTCTTGTTCTGAAGACACGGTCAAACCAAGTCTATTCAATGTTTTTTTAATTTTTCTATAAAAAAGCTGAAAGTATAATTGGAAAAAAAAAAAGCTCTTCCGCTAGCTTTTCTCAACCCTTGCATATAACATTATGTCAAAAATGGAGACTATTTACAGCAATAATAATGAAAAGTATAATGTAGGATAACTATTGATCATTCAGAGGGTTGAAAATGACATGGTTAAAAAATGGATGCATTTTACTCCTAGTTCAAAAAGATAAAACACAACTTCTCTTGCTTATAAATACTTACTCAAGCCCATGGATAGCGTTTGATTGGATATTGAGTTTAAGAAATGAATACTTTTAAAATTTATAATCTAAAATAAGTCATGAAGAAATGTGTGGCTATAAATTATTTCATTAAATATAATATGAGAAATTAGAGTTAAATTACTACTAAAAGAAAGAAGTCATTCTTTTTTTAACAAAAAAAGTATTACATAAATTGGGACGGAGGGAGTAACTTATTAGAACACAAAAGTATAATAAAGACACATATTAAATATAACGGGATTTAATATACCTACATTTGAAAGGTGATAGCAAAAAACATGTGATTATAACAACAGGAAACATTCACTAATCGGGGTACTAACTTTGGTATAGAAACTTGATAAACTGAAATGATGCAACTTCAAATGGACGTAACTATATTCATCTCCACTTTACAATGTTACACCTTTACAGGGCACTGCTACATTTGGTGCACATATTGTATAACCAGCCTCTTTTATAGCTGTTGTACACTGTTAGTGCGTCTATTGAACACTGTTCCCCAACTAGCTTGGGATTTGATGTAGCTGTTGTACTGAACACTGTATGATCAGCCTGTAATGTCCCCCTTATAAGAGTTTTGCATCACCTGCTTACTTAAGAATCAACAACAATATATCCGGTGTGATTCTACAAGTGGGTCTAGGAGTGTGGGGTGTACGCAGACCTTATCCCTATCTTGCGAGATGTAGAGATAGTGTTTCTGATAGACCTTCGGCTAAAAAAAAAACATTTAAAAAAAAAACTCATTGTTGCAAGACCAAAGTGGCGTAGATTAGCTCATTCCAAGCATCAGGGACTCCCGGTAGACACCAATGGCTACAATCTTGCTTCGCCCTTCTACCACCAGTGGCAACCTTCCCATAAACTGATGGGTGCCCATCCTTGCGGAAATTTGTTGACTGTGTTACGTTTAAAAGGACTACTGGCCGCTGCATTTCCTTAATCACCTCCTCCACTATCTTCATTTTCAAAGGGTAGTTTCCAAGGATGGCCCCGGTCAAAACAGGTTCAGTCTCTTTCCTACAACTTCCACCTGAATCCCAATCTCCGCCTCTGTATACAAAGATTAAACATTAAGGGGTCGTTGGGTTGTTGGTTAGGAAAGGAGTTATTCATGTATTAAAACCAGCATAATTAATAGTATCATGTTTGATAGCTTTTTAGTTGTTTTGTATAAAATTCAGTACACCAGCGTTTGGTTACCAATTTACAATCCCGCATAACTAATACATATATAGGTTATGAGGGACTCTATGTATTATTTATGTCGTAGGGTAGAAGATGGGAATAATTAATACATGAATAATTAAACCCTGCATATTTAATCCCTACATATATAATTTCTACATTACTGATACCTCATACTTGCATAACTCTAACCAGCCACCAAACAACCCCTAAGTAAACTTAAACCATGTTTGACAAATTTGTAGAATACCATTTCCTGATTGGCATAAAATTACACAGCATGCACACCAATCCATTTTAGATCATACAACCAAATGGAAATGCTATTTAAGGCCAATCTTGATGAGTATAGCTATAAATGTAATGAGACGAGCTTTTTTCCTTGGAAAAACCTCAGCATTTGGTTCCAAAATTTTCTATTGTGGAAGCAACAATAAGTACCTGTAGTGAGCTGAAGAGTAGCCACGATATATAATCAACTTTTCACGACTCATATTTTCGTCAATCCACTTAGCCCAGGTCTTCAATGCTCTCCTATAAGCTTCAACAGCATCAAATTTAGGGTATATATGGTCACCTTCTTTATAATAATTTTTCCTGCACCAACAAAACCCTTATTTTAGATGCTCCTGCAGCTCCATCAAGTCAAAGTAGAAAAACAAAAGAACTGAGAACAATGTATTTTTAGCTAGCTGTAAGTTTCATATACAATGGAAATTTAATGTAAGAGATTGTGTCGAAGAAACCGGTTAGTTTATAAGGATTATAGCCTTGAAGTAAGCTATAATGCTCAGATCACTATAGAACGATAAGCCAAATGATCTTCCTACTCAGAAAGCAAGTGAGGAAAGATAAAGAGAAGAGAAGATAATTCTTATGTTCTAATGACAATGATATATGTTGCATCTCAGCAGAGATATTGTAAGGGGGGGGGGGGGAACACACCCTCTGGCAGTCTTTCCGTGAGTCCACCAATGCCCCGTATTGAAGATAAGAATGTCAGCTCCTTTCCAACGATTAGATGTTTTGTCGATACGATCTATTGATAGAGTTGGATTTGAGCTTCCTTGAGGATTGATACGTACTCCTTCTCTAACAAGGAAGTGTGAGCGCACGAATTCAACTGTGCAGTTATAATCCTGCAAAAAAAAAAATTATCCCTCGCCTGCTAGAAGCTTTTGCATCATTCATCATTTTAAGTTACAGAAATATACCAGACAGTTTGGTCACTCAATTTTCTTGCCTTCAAATAATCGACCACAAAGATACCAACTGACTCAAGTATACACACACATATATATACATATAAAGAAGAGATCTTCAATCGATACAATTGGTGTCAGTTTAGCTAGAATGAAATCTTAATAAATGCATACGCAAAATCACCTCAAATTTGAAAACATAGTAGCCTCTTCCTTTTGTTATCTTATATCCATGGATCTCGTACATTTTACTCTTATTAGCGAGGCCTTCACGAAGAAGGCAAAGGAGAGATTCAAACTGGTTCCGGTTCATGGAGTCTCCAACCAGCATCAGCCTCTTTCCTTTCAATCTCTCCAAAAAATCTGATGCACTAAACCTACAAAAATATAACTGGTTTAAGGATACAATTTCTATAAGTAGTCCCCTGAATCAACAAATGACCGGCTATTTATCAATGAGGTGGATAAGTTTTATCATCGCATGAATCAGCAGAATACTTGATGGCGAGTCAAACCTATAGGTATTACAAGAGATAAGTGAGACTGTCATACCTTCTCCAGTTGCAAAAAACAAATATATCAACATTAGACAACATTTGTTTATGAAGATGAACACTAAGACACCTTGAACATAGGAAAAGGAAATTGCCCGGTGACTCTCAGTTCAGGTTGATATGCAGAGTACACCATTTGACACACGCAACTTGAACTAAGTCGAACTCCATCCTTAGTATTTTTAACGAAAACTGTTATTTAGTCTTACAACACGAAGAGAAGACGTTTATTACACAAACAGGGTTATGGCAACACAACATAAAAACAAGGGTACATCCTTGGGAAATAGTCAACAAAATATCGAGTGTAGATACTCATCTATACTTCCCAATTTTCTCTAACAGTCGAACGCTATAACAATTGCTAACTCTTTATCTTAACTATTTATCAATTTATAGTAGCAATTTTACCCTTTACTAATTTGAAAAAAGAAATATATTTATAGTGGTAGAATATTTGAATTTGTTATCTTCCAATTAAAGTAATTGTAGACATTACAAACTATTGGCAGAATTTACCCAAGTGATCGTTCGTTCCTGAGACCTCCTTCCGTTTGTATATGGAGTCTTTTTCTAGTTAGAATTCTTCAATGGAATGAAAGAACGATCCCTTCCTTTTTCTTTGTTTGTCTTGTCAGATAGAAAGAAAATTAGACCCCAAAGAGCCCTTCGTTACTTTACTACTTTAGGGGGTGGGGGTGAATGGGGGGTTACTTTACATAGAACCAAGGCAAAGTGGTTTATGATGAATCTCAAAGGCATTCTTATCATTTGGTAGATCAAGTCCATGGCCCATTTCAGGTTCACTAGGAGCTTTTGCAGCAACCGTAGGAGGTGCTATGTACATACACTCATTTCAAGGGGGTGCAACACTTCTCAATTTGGGCCTCATATTTCTCCTATATAGCATGTTTGTATGGTGGAGCGATGTTCTACGTGAATCCATGTTCAAAGGATATCATACCAAAGTCATACAATTAGGATCTCGGTTTTATTTTGTTTATCGTATCGGATGTTATGTTTTTTTTTGCTCTTTTTTGGGCTTCTTCTCATTCTTCTTTGGTACCTACGGTAGAGATATGAGGTATGGATTGCGGTTTTAGATCCTTGGGAATCCTTTTTCTTAAAAACCTTATTCCTCTTTCATCCGGAGTTGTTGTAACTTGGGATCATCATGCTATACTCGGGGGGAAGGAAAAACGAGCAGTTTACACTTTAGTAACCACCGTTTCACTAGCTCTAGTATTCACAGGCTTTCAAGGAATGAAATATTATCAAGCATCCTTCACTATTTCGGATAGTATTTATGGTTCTACATTTTTCTTAGCCACTAGCTTTAATGATTTTCATGTGATTATAGGTACTATTTTCTCGATTATATGTGGTATTCACCAATATCTTGGTCATTTGACCAAGGAACATCACGTTGGCTTTGAAGCAGTCGCATGGTACTAGCATTTTGTAGACGTGGTTCGATTATTCCTATTTGTCTCTATCTACTGGTGGGGAGGTATATGAAGGAAGGAATTAAAGCTTGAAGATAAGGAGAACCGGGCTTTTCCAAAGAATTACTCCAGCTTTCCCGCTCCCTTTGATTTTCTTGATCAAGTAAAAGTATTCATTAATATTAACAAGGCCAACTTGGCCATATACAAGTGGTATACCAAACAAAGGAGAAACCTACAAAATATGGTTCTCTCCAAAAGCCACCCAATCCTCAAACAAACAAGAACTACATGGGTGCACCAAAAGAAAATAATGGATCGAAGACTACTCCTCAATTGAGTAAAGCTCATCTCCACCCCATCAAAAGCTCTCCTATTTCGCTCTTTCCAAATGACCCACATTAAAGCAAGAGTAACATTCCAAGTCTTGTGCCTTCTTCTCCGAACTCCACTCTTTAGCTGAACATCAACTCTTTCACGGATCTTGGCATTACCCAAGAAACTCCAAACCATCTAAACATATCCTCTCATAACCTTGTGACTAGCTTGCAATGTAACAGAATATGATTCACGTCCTCGCCCGTCTTCTTACAAAGGAAACACCATCTCAAGCAAACAACCGTTCGTTTCCTCAGATTTTCCGCCGTCAAAATTACCCCTCTAGTAGCCAGCCACGCGAAGAAGCACACCTTCTTCGGAACCTTAGGAATCCAGACCGAGACATGTGGAAAACTGACCTCTGCCCTAACCAAAAGCTTCTCATAGAAAGACTTGACTGCAAATAATTTTTTATTCCCCAACTCCCAACTCAAAGCATCGGGGGCTCACAATGCTTTTGAAGTAAACTAGTAATCTTTGAAGGTCTGCCACCTCCCAATCCTGAAAATTCCTCCTAAACCTTTTTTATTATCATATACAAAAAAGTCTTTTCCACTTTCCTAGCAAATATCTCTCTATTCTGGCACATAAATGAAGGGATCAAAGAGATTATGGTAGATCATATTCACCAAGAAATGAGCCGAAATTGGATCTTGGTCTATTTGAGATTGTTCCTTTTAATCGTAATCAAAGATGTTTTCTTGTCTCGTTTCTTTTCTGGAAAAAAAGAACCTAATGGATTGAACTCATATGTTGTACCTGATCGTTTAAATCAGATCTCTATTTCAGTACAACAAGAAGGGGTTTACTATGGTCAGTGCAGTGAGGGTACTTCTAAATCAATAGGTAGCCATACAACACTCATCCCAAGTTTGACTTCGCACAAGCAATGACCAAAAGTCTCATGCCTTTCTTAGTCGGACCAACCCAACCGACGATTTCCAACAAGTCTCTCTTCTTTTTTTGGGGAGGAGCAGACAAAGAAAATACAATCTGATTATTTTAGTTATGAGAAACAATGACTCTCCAATAGCGATCTTACTTTATGCAAAGTTCCACTTCTTCATTCCCTTACATTAGTAGCTTTGCTACTCTTTCTTCAACTAGGTCGGACGCGCAATAGTTAACTCTATTATTTAATAACATTTGCCAAAATAGCGCGGAGTTGCTTCGACTCAGAGGTAGGGAATTACCTCCGGAGTGGAACATAGCAGATCTTGTTCAGGATGTTATGAAAACGAAGCTTTTCTAATTCAAGGACACCTCCAAGATATCTATTACATTGTTCTTTTAAGGGGGGGGGGGGGGGGGTTTCGAGTTGGCTTGTATAAGATCTCTTTCATTTTCTCGATTTAATCAACTATATGCTCTAGTATGAGGGTACTTAGTAGATGTATACTTTTCACCGTTTTCTTTACTTACTTGAGCCTCATAACGGAGGGTCTACATTAAACAGATTCGACTCACAGAAATACTTCAGGTCTGGAGTGAAGAGCCGTAACAAAATTGTCAGGAACTGTATAAAAAGGACCGAGAAGAGTTATGTAGGTTGTGGCCGTTCGAGAAATGTAGCGCTTGCTCGACCAAAGCCGGTCAAAGACTCGATTATATGCTTAATATTGCCAGAAGACCGATGAGACTTACCAGAATTGAAGTGTAGAATAGCGCATATTAAGAATAACTTAAGATGTTCATCTCCACTTACTCTATCTAACCAACTTTATCAGGTTCAACTGCAGCAGAAAAAGGGACCGTATCAGTTGGCTTGCCGACCAACTGACCCGTTTTCCTTGGTCGACAAGGGAGCTACCCCTAATCACTACTTTCATAGGAGTTTCTTCTATCTTTTGTTTTGGGCCTCGCGCCACTTCAAAAGTCAAAAAAGAGGATTTTTAGCTCTATATCTTTCTATACGAAAAAGAGTCACAGTGAAAACAAAAAAAAAATCTACGAAAGAGAACATTGGCTTTTTCTTGTAGGAAGAAAAAGAAGCGGATTAGGTATTCCTGTCAGTGGTCAAGAAAGCAGGAGCAAAGGGTGTAAGCGGAGGCTTCGCCAGTGGAGGCAGCAAGTGGTGCTAAAGGGGCAGAGTCAGACAGATATGGGAGAAGAGAACTACTCGACTGGCCCTATCCTCTATATATCACACACACTTCCAGTAGTTGGTTTCAATATGATCTCTACTGGAGTGGTAAAAAGCCAGGCTATTCATGGGTTTCTTATTAAAATAACACAACCAGAACTTCCAAACCTGGACTACAAAACCGTCTCTTTCTTCAAGAGTTGAAAATCTTCCTTTGACCACAGACCTCAACCATCTCTTTCTTTCAAGAATTGCAAATCTTCATTGACAACCGGCCTCATAATAAGACAGAGAATATAATATTTAATGGAAATCAGAAACTTTTGGTCCAGCTTAGGAGGAA
This sequence comes from Przewalskia tangutica, assembly GCA_029844215.1. Classification (NCBI taxonomy): domain Eukaryota; kingdom Viridiplantae; phylum Streptophyta; class Magnoliopsida; order Solanales; family Solanaceae; genus Przewalskia; species Przewalskia tangutica. The sequence goes on from CM056722.1 coordinate 21,684,984, forward strand.
GAATTCATTCTGTCAAATGATAATTAGAATTTGTCCTGGAGAACTTACATTGTACTTCACTCTCCATTAAGACTATGTACCCTACTCAAACACAGAGCTACAATCGAAAATATTCAAATATATAATCTCCCTTTTACTTTACAAATATTGTAATAATAATGATGATCATCATCAGCATCTCCTTTGTTGTTCTTCTAATAGAGTACTTGGGTTGGTATAAGACTATACACCGTGATCAAGTTGGTAACTGTTTCTCTTTATCAATGCACATGATCCAAAAAGGGGAAACATTACACCTATCTTTGATTCCCTAGTAGTTTGCACTCAATGTCCTTCAACAGTGGAGACTTGCAACAACTTAAGTTTAGGAAGGTGCTATAAATGCTACCGTATCGCATCTCAATATTGCTACTATTATTTAAGGAAGAACTCTGAGAGCAAAGCTTGTAAAGTTTCATGGAGACAGATTTAATGCCACATCTTCAAACATTATGGCACAAGAATCTACTTGGCGTAAAAAGCACTACTAAAGAATTTGAAAATGTTGCAGTCATCCATTTGATTCTAATGACAACTATCTCAAAACTAAACTGATTAGTTAATTGGCATTGGTTGTTGTTTGACTGTCCTACTCATGTAGTTCAGAGAAGCTGACAGCTCAACAAAAATCATAACAACAACATACTCAGTGTAATCTCACAAAGTGGGGTGTGGATGGCCTTACCTCGACCTTTATGGGACATAGAGGATGTTTCTGATAGACCTTCGGCTCAATAAAAACAATATGATATATAACTACAAAAAGATATAGGGGACCAGATCATCATATTAGAGCACAATTACAAACAAGAATCAGTAATTTGCCTTGGAAGATCACATCCATGTGGCTTCCATCTCCATTTAAGATACTCCGAATCGGGCCTACCGTTGCTCTGACAATCAAAAGCCTCATCAACATAACGGCAAGAACCTGGTTTATAAATTGGGTGATTCTCCTCATCTTTCACCCAACTTCCCTTGAAAAGATCACAACTTTGTCCTATAAAATCCAACTTTGACGAAATAGGTCTTGAAATTGGTGTTACCTTGTGAAACAAACTATCAGATTTTTGCGAAGTAGGCGATGTCTCTGCTAGTCCTTTGGTATCTACTGATGAATTATCAGATTTTGACAAAATGGGTATTGCTTCTAGTTGTGTTTTCTCTGAGGGTCTTTCAGAAATAGTCTCCCTACCTCCCGGGGCGGCGGTAACGTGTGCGTATACTTTACCCTCCTCAAACTCCACTTGTGGGATTAGACTGGGTATGTTGTTGTTGGGTATGGCATCTAGTCCTTTGGTATCCTCGGATTTGGGAGTTACAAGACCATCAGATTCAGGAGATGTTGGAGAAAGGAGTAGAGGGGTTTGAGAAGAAATTAGGTTGTCTGTGTAAAGATATATTTTAGGTTCAAGAGCTCTTCTGCTGAAAAAAAAGAGACTTGAAAGGACGAAAAAGACAATGAAAATAGTATAGCGGCGGTTCGATGCCATACGGAGGAAGGCAATACGGCATTATGATTTTCTTCTTCCAATCTCTTCTCTTTAGACAGCTCCCGACAAACATGGATTATATTTCTCTCATGTGCCTGTAATCTCGCTACACAACAATGTGGGGCCACAACCATTTCCTAAATATAATGCAATTAAAGAATACAACAAAGGGTGTGTTTGGTTCGCGCAGCTAAACGGAATGAAATCCAGTAAGGGAATGGAATGAAAAATAATTATCTGATTGTCCCTACATGTTTGGTGTGGTCCAGGGTCCGGAGTCCGGGGTAGAGGGTCCAGGGTGGTCCGAGTGGTCCGGGGTCCGAGGTTCGGGGTCTGGGGTCCGGGTTGGGGAAAGGGAATTCAAATACCTAGTGGGGTGGGAGAAATCAAGGAAAGAAAATGAAAGTGGAAAAGGGGTAAAGGGAATGAAAGTGGAAAAAGGGTAAAGGGAATGAAAGTGGAAAGGGATAAAGGGAATGAAAAAATAAGGTCAAACAAACAACAACAAAGAAAATTTCATTCCTTCATTTTATTTCCTGTTTATCCCGAACCAAACGGACCCTATAGTAATTGCACTGATTACCACCAAAGGATATTGGTATTCACAACCATTTCCTAAATCAATCTCTATCGTGTATTGCCTTGTGGAATACACAAAGGTGCATGAAAGTCGATCTTCTACTCAAACTCTCATGCATTAAGCTTTACTACATTTTGTCTACCAAGTACGTACTTTAATCCAAATCAAGATTTCTTAACAGATAAAACTTGTTAAAAAATGATACTGATAGACCTAAGGCTGAAGAGTTTATCTCCGACTCACACAAGATTGTTTGAAAATGTTGATTTTAGAGGAAGGTACAGGGGCAAAATGCAATATTTAACAACCTTCATAAATATAAAAATTTGATTTTATACTAAATCACTAAATACATGATGTATGTCTTTTACGTATACATTTTTTATAGTGAATATATTTTCTATTCTCGCCCTCCCCCCCCTATTCTTTCTCTTTTCGACACCAAAACCCTAGTATAAACCGTCGATATACACCTTGTATACGGTTGATATACCCTAACCGTCGATATATAATTCGTATACGGCTGATATACCGCCGCCCTAACCCTTCTCTCTTTATTTACTTGGTTTCGGCAGCCCTCATGGTGTCAACCGCTGCCCACATAGATTCTCTCACTTCCTCTTTCTCAACACCCGACATCACAAATCCTCCTCCCTCTTCCACCCCCAACACCTTTCATTCGGCTTTCGCCGTAACCAATATCAAGAACTTCATCCTGTTAATTCTTGATCAAGAGGATGAACAATACACGTCGTGGGTTGAACTCTTCCAAATTCATGCATGTGCTTACAACGTGCTTGATCACATTAATACCACATATCCTCGCCCACCCGATGTTGACAACACGATGTGGAAATGGCTTGACGCCACCGTCAAGCAGTGGATCTATGGCACTATCTCCAAGGATTTGCTTCATACTATTATGAAGACTGGAGCTTTGGCTCACGAGTTATGGACAAGGTTGGAGGAAATTTTTCAAGACAACAAACATACACGTGTCGTGTATCTTGAGGAGTAATTCAACACCACTCGTCTTGAAAACTTTGCAAATATGGTTGACTATTGCAAATAATTAAAATTGATTGTCTACCAATTATCTAATATGGGTACTTAAATTTCGGACACAGCGATGGTTTTGCAATTGATTAATGGTTTACTGAAAGGTGAATACGACACACTTGCAACGATGATCCAACATGTTGATCCCCTATCGAGTTTCAACAAAGCACGTCCCAATTGCTATTAGACGAGACGAGATGAGAAAAACAGGTCGAACACAATCCCAAGGTGTTGGTGGTTGACGCCCCCGTGATAACCACCGCATCCACCGGCCAGCCACCACCCACCACATAACAAATGTGGCAGAGGCGCAGAGGTCGCGGTGGCGAGAGGCAAAGGAAAAGGGCGAAGTGGCGCCAATTGACCCATCAATTACAAATGTAATCTCCTCAATCGTAATTTAAATATTCCTCAATTTATTATGATCAGAAATGATCATCGCATTCCAATTCAAGGGTTTGGCCACACACACACTCCACTACCTCACCCCTCCCTCTTCCTCAAACACGTCTTCTATGCCCCTAACATCATCAATAACTTAATATTTGTTAGAAAATTTACCACTGATAATTCTGTATCTATTGATTTTGACCCATTGATTTTTCTATGAAGGACCTACATACGGAGAAACTTCTTACGAGAGGCAATAGTGTGGGGGCCTCTATCATTTCCTATTCACGTTCGCTGCAAGTGTTCATCTTCCCACCTCTCTAGCTGTAATCTCTCCATCAACATGACATGGTAGACTTGGACACCCGGAAGCTCATAATTTTTATTTTCTTAGAAACCGTTATTTATTTCTATATAATAAAGGAAACCTTGCCCACAATTTCTACTCTTGTCATCTTGAAAAACATGCTAGACTCTCATTTACGTCATCTTTGAGTGTTACTTTCTCTCCTTTTGATATTATTCATGCAAATTTATGGACTTCTCCTATAACTAGCAAATTGGGTCATAAATATTATTTAGTGTTATTGGATTATTTTTCTCACTTTCTATGGGTCTATACGCTCCAATAAAAGTCTCAAGTCTACTCCAAGATTCTTGAATTTCGTACGTATGTCAAAACAAATTTTGAAAAAGCAATAAAGACGTTTTAATGTGACAATGGTCGTGAGTTTAATAATTTCCTCTTTCATAAATTATGTGCGGCTACTGGCAGGGTGTTTCGATTTTCATACCCCTATACTTCCCCTCAAAATGGTAAAGCCGAAAGAATTCTCCGTACCATTAACAATATGATTCGTACCCTACTTTTTCATGTGTCTCTCTGCCCTATTTTTTGGGTATATGTGTTAAAAATGACATAATACATTCTTAATATACTACCTACAAGTACGCTCCAAAATAGGACCTCCACGGAGATCCTATTTCGTTGGATCCCTACCTATGATCACTTTAGGATCTTTGGTTGTCTATGCTACCCAAATCTTGTCTCCACAGTACCTCACAAATTATCACCTTGTACCAATACGTGTGTCTTATTGGGATTCCCATCGAACCATATGAGGTACTTATGATATTACTTCTTCAAATGCAAAATCATAGTCTCACGACATTTCACATTCGAGGAGAATGATTTTCCATTTGCCAACATCCAATAATTTCAAGCCACTGATTACGGATTCCTTAATGACCTGGACACCTCACCTCTAGTCCAAAATGCACTACAATATCTGCCACATCCGACTGTACCGCCCCCACCCCCATCTGATTCGACACCCTCACATATCCCGACGACTAGTGCCCCCGCCATAACCCTACTACCTGATGACAATCCCACCCCACTGCCTCTCCCTCCTATCGAATTTTCTCAGACCCAACCCGTCAGGCCCAATACTGTTACACCCCGTATTTCCAACAGTTTGAGATAAGAACGTACGTGAGAATTTGGGATTTGAGTTTTAGAAAGAATGAAAAATTTCGGAAAAAAATCTCGGAACCTCGTGAAGGAAAAAGGTTCATTAATTGGAATATGATTCTCAAATTTGGTATGTGGATTCATAGAATATATTAGAATTTTGGAATTTTATTTTCGGATTTGGTCATGTGGGGCCCACCCGGAAAATTTTATAATTTTGTGGGGCCCACAAGTTTTTCGATATTTTGGCCAATTATGAACTTTTTGGGAGATGAAAATACTTTGGACGAATCATAGGATGACACGTGGCACACCCCACCCCCTTGTCTTGGTCTTGGAAGACTTTGACTTTGACTTAGATATTTTGGAGACTTGGCTAGATATTTGTGTGACAAGTGGACAAGTGGGCCATGTGGGTCCCACTCCACTTGTCTTGCTACTTGAGATACACATCTATTTATTAGAGGGCTTGCAAGACTTGCCTTAACACTTAGCCAAATAAGCTCTCATCTTTCTCTCATTTGAGCTCAACACCAAGAACACCTAGTGTTAATTAGTTCATTTCATCCTAGATTAAGCTCCTAAACCAAGTGCTAAGCCTAGATTAATATCCCAACTTTGGAAAGCATTGTTGGCCGAGAGTGGGGTGAGAAAAACCCTAGGTTCCGTCGACTTTTTGGAAGCGAAATACAAAGTGAATTTGTGTATAAGTTCATAGGGGTCACGTATATGCGATTGGAACTTGAAGAAGTGGAGCGAAACGAAAACTGCGAACCAAAGTTTAGCATTCTGCCCGGGGCGTTTTTAAGGCTAAAAATGAGGTAATAATTCTTCTTTTTCCGCAGTAATTGGATATACTCATTGTTATAGTGTAGGGATGACTTCTTGTTAAGGAAGATATGGAAAATAAGGTGTGCGTGTACCCTTTTTATGTTGTTGGCCGAGACTAGGCATATTTGTCGTCGTTGGATTCGTTGGTTATTATTGTTGGTAATAACACTTGTATCATATTATATAATGAAGTAAATATAGTTTTTGATAGTTTATATAACTTATATAACATGTCGGAATGAGAATTGGATTAAAAAGAATTAAGGAAAAAGACTTTGGTTGGTTGTAGTTGTTGATTAGCCGAAAACTGCCTAAAACTGTTGGACGTCGTCGTGTCGTTTTTATGGACTGTTTTGGGGTGTTGATATGCTGGAAAATCAGCCCCTAACATGCATGTTTAATGTGGTAAAATGACTAGTGAAAGTCCTAAGGAATAAGAGTGTTAAAAGCTTCACATTGCACCCTTAATGTTGAAATAACATGCACGGTTTTATGGACTGTTTTCTTATAAATTGTGGGGCAGAATTTTACGCGTGCAGTTAGGCGTGTAATCCCCTTTGGCTAACTGTTGGTTGCGCCTTAAATGTGGCTTGTTGGTTATGGAAATACGGGCCTTGGAAAATGTGGAAAAGTACGTAGAAACAAAGGAAGTGCTGCCCAAATTTCCGTAGAATTAGAGGGCATTATTTGGTATAAGTCTTATACTAGAAAGTAAGATATTGATAGAAGTACTATGGTCATTTTAAGTTGAAGTACTACGTGTAGCATGGTCTACTTGGCTTAAGGAATAGCCGATGAAGTTGAAGTACTTGGAGCGTTTTGCTACGTGTCGAAATGGTTAGTCGTCGCGAGGTATGTGGACTTCCTCTTCTCTAAGACATGAGTATTTTTATGGTATATTTGCCTTGTTGTTAGGAGTATACATGATTTGTTATTTGAGTATACTTCCTTGTTGTTGGGAGTATATACATAACTTGTTGTTTGAAGTATACTTGTCTTGTTATTTGGAGTATACGTGACTTGCCTTCTTGAAGTACTTGCCTTGTAATTAGGAAGTATTCACGTGATAGATTTTAGGCTAAAAACATGTCTAGAATATTCCTAAGTTCTTACCAAGTCTTATGGGGGATGTTGGTAAGAGTCGTTACGAAGTAGTGGAGTCTAGTTGACTTTGCTAAGTTACTACATTAATGAATATTTATTTTGAAAGTATTGAGATTTGATTCCTTTAAAGATTATGAGACTTTGATTTAAAGTTATGAGGCTTGATTTTCAAAGTATTGAGATTTGATTCCTTTAAAGATTATGAGACTTTGATTTAAAGTTATGAGACTTGATTTTCAAAGTATTGAGATTTTATTCCTTTAAAGATTATGAGACTTTGATTTAAAGTTAAGAGACTTGATTTTCAAAGTATTGAGATTTGATTCCTTTAAAGATTATGAGACTTTGATTTAAATTTATGAGACTTGATTTTCAAAGTATTGAGATTTGATTCCTTTAAAGATTATGAGACTTTGATTTAAAGTTAAGAGACTTGATTTTCAAAGTTATGAGATTTGATTCCTTTAAAGATTATGAGACTTTGATTTAAAGTTATGAGACTTAATTTTCAAAGTATTGAGATTTGATTATTTTAAAAGATATGAGACTTGATTTTGAAAGTTAAGAGGCTTGATCTTAAAAGTTAAGAGACTTGATCTTGAAAGATAAGAGACTTGATTTATAAACAACTTGGTTTTGGGAAAGGAGAAGTAACTTGATTTAAAAGTATATGTTACTTGTTTTGAAAAGAGTAAGTTACTTGAGTTTAAAGGTGTAGTAACTTGGTTTGAAGAGTAGACGTGTCTTGATACTACGGGTATTAGTATCGTGTGGTTTTTACGTAAAAAGGGATCTTTTTAAGGGAATTGAAGTATGTAGTACTTTGGGGTTAAAACCCGGATTGTTGGCATAAAATGAAAGTCTAAGAGTATGTTAAACTTGCCTATGCTAGTTGTGATAGCATTTGTTGTGCAAGTGTTGTATTTCTACGCTCTGGCGTCTCGATGGAGAATTCGGTTATCTTGTTGTTTACTTGGACATACCGGCCACTTTGGATGGTCCACGGGTATGCTTCCACTATGATTGTTATCGTGTTATTTACTTGGACATACTGACACGTTGGGTGGCCCACGGGCATGCTTCCATTATTATTGTTGTTCCACGGACTAGTTCCCCATGAAGTTTAGTGACGCAGGCGGTATCTGGTAGTTAGCTTTTCACTTACCGGTCACGACGTGACCAAAGCGGTATCGGTAGTTGGCTTCAGACCGCCGGCCACCGTGGCGCAGTGGAATCGTAGTTAGCAGGTATTCGTAGTTGGCTCGTACTTTCCCGATCGATCACGATGCAGCGTGAACACAGTAGTTGGCGCCGTACTTGCCTTGGCCGATTCTATAGCATAGTTAGTACGGTAGGCTCGTAGATGGCTTCCATTGCCCCGGCCATATTGTTATACCGTGGTTCGCTCGACATGATCGTGGTCTCAGCCGCGGCCGGAGAAGCGGCGCGCCAGCGGGATTGTAGCGGCGCCTAAAGTATTGAGTCGAAGTTTCAGCGGCCTTGTGCCGGGAAGCGCATGGCGCGGAAGATCGAGGTTCGCAGGAGTTGCGGCCGTGGCGCCGAAGCAGTCCATGGCCGAGGCGGAAATCAGCGAAAAACTTAGGAAAAGTCAGATTTTTATTTTGAAAGGGCTGAGTGGGGACAAGTGTCCCCCCATCCGATTTTTACATGCGATATATTGACCAAGTCTTAAAGACTTGGTCATTTGTCATCTCTCTTTGAAAAACCTCTTCCTTCTCTCTAAATATTTCAAGCTCCTCCTTCTCTCTAAAAATCCAAGAGGATTCTAGCCTTAAGAAAAATCAAAAATTAAAGACAAGAAGGAAGCTTGTGGCTAGCTTGTGAAGGTGGTGGTGGTATTCTTGGTAGAAAGGCTAGCAAATTGTTGGATAAAATTTGGCTAAAGCTCTAAGGTAATGATTCTTCCTCTATTATTAGTTTATAGAGTTGCATGTTAAGAAGGAAATACTTATGGTGGTAAATAATGCTCTTAGAGTCATCGCATGCTAGAAATGTGGGTTGAATATGAAGGATTTGGCTAAAGAAATATTATGAGCATGTTGTAGCCTAAAAACCACCTTAGAATTGTTAAGTGTACTATTATAACTTATGGGGCAGAATTTTACACACCCAATATTAGGTGTGTAATCCCCTTTGTGTTGGTTTGGTTGTTGGGCCTTAATAAGGCGTTTGAATGTTGAAAAATCGGCCTTTGAAAAGGTGGCAAAGTGAGTAGAAACAAAGGAAATCTTGATTTTCCTTAGGAATTGATAACTTGAATTTGGAATTTCTACATTGAAATTAGAGGTTAATAAACACACTATGGTTATTATAGGTTGACATATTACTTGCGGTAGTTGGACTTAGCAAGCGGATTGACCAAGGAGGTATGTAGAACCTTCCTATCTCTTGAGCATGAGTAGTTGTACCTATGTAGTACGGTAGACGTACAAGATTTGATATCTTTCACTTGTTTTAAAAGTATATGCTACTTGTTTCATTTCAAAAGTATAAGTCCCTTGGATTTAGGGAAAATGTATTTGACAAAGGGATAACGCTAATATAATGACTTTATGGGAAGTTGGTTATATTAGTTTCTTGAAAGGTTCACAAAGAAAGGTTTACTCTAATTAAAACAAGTGCGGGTAAAGGATTTGAAACTAAGAAAGGTGAATTGATTTTTAGGCATTGGTTGCCTAAGGTTTTAAAGGAAATGAAGTCACTTGATTTAGAAGCCTATTATATTTCTAAAAGGAAATGTGACTTGTCTTGAAAGAAATCGTAACTTGATACTATGGTGATTAGTATCTTGGAATTTTGTATAAAAAGAGTTATTTCTTAAAAGTTAGAAGTACATGTACTTGGGTTGAATTCTGATTTTCTATTAAAAGACATGTTAGTGCCTTGGGATACTAAAATGAGAGGATATATTAATAATGTTAATAAGAAGTTAGGGGATTTCTTAACTTGCTTATGTTATGATAAGACGGTAGTGCTTATGTTATGATAGGCCGGTAGTGCTTATGTTGTGATATGATAGGCCGGTAGTGCTTATGTATGATATGATAGGTCGGTAGTGCTTATGTTATGTATGACAGCCGGATGAGCTATGTTATATATTTATATTATTACGGGGTAAACCCCGGGTGATTATTTATGCCATGGATTTGCTACCCATGATGCGAGTGCGGCGCTTGCACTCATGCGGATCCCACCACGGGATCCACGCGGGTGAAATAGTCTCACGCGAGTCTGGCGATGGTACTCATGCGGGTCCACGGGATCCACGCGGGTGAAATAGTCCCACGCGGGTGAAATAGTCCCGACGAGGCGGATGACCTCATGCGGGTCCACAGGACTACGCGGGTGAAATAGTCTCGGGAGTAGGATTGCTTAATGATACTACGGCGAGGTACCTGCTTGATCGTGAGCCTCCTATTTTTATGTTATAAGTTTTATACTTGTTACTCATTGTTAGTAAGGCACAAAGTCTGAGAAATTGATTGTTATCTATGACTCAAATTATTTTTGACTTATGATATTACTACGATATTTTCGGTTTACATACTTGATGCGTTGTGTCTCGACCCGCCGCCGAGTGCGTTCATCTGCGCAGTAAGGAAAGCGGTGGTAGATCCTCATTCCTAGGATCTCTTACTCAGTGTCGTGAGCTCCATTTCTTCAAGCTCGACTTTTGGTATGGTTCTCCCCGGTGTTGTGATATTTTGTACATTCAGGGGCATGACGGGGCCCTATCCCGTCATAGTGTTACTTATTCTTAGAGGCTTGTAGTCTTGGCATAACTTGGGTCGTTTAAGGATATAGCTGTTCGTTTTGATGTACTTTTGGGATAGTCATTTTGGGCTAGACTGTTTATACTATTATGGTTGTTTTACCTTGAGTTTATTTCCGCTGGTTTTCTCTGATGTTGTGTCACGAGGTTCTGGTCAAGGCACCGCCACGGATCGGTCGGGTCGTGACACATATCTCGTGCGCAGCCGATCCGTAGCCCAGCTTTCGTACTTGCCTGAGTCGATTGATAGCCTTGTTTGAATCGTAGCTATGCCTTCGTACTTGCCACTGTCGCTTTATGACGCAGTGGATCAGTGGTTGGCTTTCTACTTGGCGTCACGGTTTTATGACATATGTGGGACCTGGTGTTCATGTATACATATTGGTGTTATATTATATCATGGACTGCCGGCAGTGAGGAAGAAATTCCACGGGCATGATTGATATTGGGGGCGTGAGACCCATGGTTATATTTGAGTAATGATTTTGAGGGCATGCGTCCCTGACTTGGCATGACTGCTTATGTATTGTGAAATGGTTTTTTAAAAGGTGAAGTTGATTTTCATTACTCTTATTGATTTAATTTGGTTATCATACTTGTTTCCTGCTTTGTATTTGGACTGTGTGATATTATGTTCTTGAAAGGCACAGTCGACTCTTGGAGTTGTTATAGTCTGATGATCTGAGTGCGTTGGCTTTTAGGTTATGTGACACGGTAGGATCTGGTATTTGATTTTCTATACTTGCCCCTGTCATTCTTGTACACAGCCATGATTTTAATACTGTACTTTATTTTAGTTCCATACTTAGTACTTATGGTACTGACCTCCTTCGGGGGGCTGCGTTCATGTCTGCGGGTCTAGGTACACAGTTGTGGATCCGTGAACTTAGGATCCTTGTTCAGCATTATGGGATAGCTCCAATGTTCTGGAGCTTGTCATTATGGATAGGTATATTCCGAATGCACGGGGCCATCACGTCACGCTTGTTGTCAAACTCTTGAGGTGCAGTATTCATATGCCATTTGGGTGGCTAGAGTTGTATTTACATTGTTGTACAGTGTAGACCCAGTTGGGTATGGTATATATTTACGGCAGCCTTATCGGCCTTGCCTTTGCTTTAAGAAAAAAAAATGAGTGTTATTATCTTCCGCGTGTTACTCATGTTGTGTGTATAGAAGGGTGCCCAAGTAGGGTACCAGTCGCGGGCCCGGGGTTCGGGGTGTGACAAATACACTGTCACCCACCACACTGCCTAGCCCCACTATCCCGACACACTACCCGTCACCACCCAGCCCCCCTGCCCAACCAGTAACCGTTCCCACGTACCGAATGAAAACCCATGAACAACACGGGATTTTCAAACAAAAATTAACTTTAACCTATCCACTCAAACTATCTCACTTATTCCTAAAACCCCAAAATTAGCCAAGCTTGACCCGAATTAGAACGCGGTCATGCATGAGGATTTAATACATTAACACATCAACATACTTAGGATCTTATCTCGAAACCAGATGGGGTAATTATGATTTGTTGTATGTGGCTCTATCGTCACAAATTCATAGACAATGGTGAGCTTGAACACCATAAGACAACATTTGTGGACAATGGTACTGGACAATAAAAGGGAGATGATTTTGGTGAGACCTTTTGTCCGGTGGTCAAAACAACCACCATTCGCGATGTTTTGAGCATAACTATGGGGAATAATTGGTCTATTCACTAGGTTGATATAAAAAATGCTTTCTTAAATGGGAATTTGAAAGAAACTGTTTATATGTATCAACCGCCTTTCTTTGTGCATTCGGATATTCCTAAGTATGTCTGTCGTCTTTGTAAGTCACTATATGGATTAAAACAAGTCCTCAAATCTTGGTATGAGAAGTTTGCTACATACATCATACAGATCGGGTTCGTGTGCAGCAATAGTGATCATTCACTTTTTTATTTTTCATCGAGGTAATGACACGGCTTACCTTCTTTTATATGTGGATGATAATATTCTGACAGCTTCTTCTGATGTATTGAAGCACGAGATCATTGCCCTGCTCAAGTCTGAATTTGCTATGACAGATTTGGGTAAGTTGAGTTATTTTTTTGAGATATTAGTAACCAGATCAGTACATGCCATATTTTTATGTCAGCGTAAGTATGTCGAGGAAATTATTTTCATGGCTAAAATGGCAAACTGTAAGATCATGCCCACTCATGTCGACTCAAAGTCAAAACTCAGTTCAGATAACGGGAATTCGGTAAGTGATCCCTCTCTTTATAGGAGTCTCATAGGTGCTCTTCAGTATCTCACCTTCACTAGGTCTGACATTACCTATGTTGTTCAGCAAGTATGCTTATCCATGTACGCTCTCAAAGAGCCTCATTTTACAACTCTTAAGCGTATCATTCGGTACGTTAAGGTCTCTCTTGACTATGGACTACATCTATATCCCTCCGCACTTACTAGGTTGCTATCTGACATGGACACTGATTGGGAAGGTTGTTCGGACAATCGTCGCTTTACTTCCAGCTATTGTGTATTTTGGGGGGATGACATTATTTCATGGTCTGTCAAACGGCAGACCATGCTTTCCCATTCGAGTGCAGAAACAGAATATCGATGTGTTGCAAACGTTGTTGCTGAGCTGTGTTAGCTCCAAAATCTCCTTCTTGAGCTTCATTATCCCTTACGTAAGACATATTTGGTTTACTGTGACAACATATTTGTTGTCTACTTGTCTCATAACCCGGTTCAGCATCATCAACCAAGCACATTGAGATGGATATTCACTTTTTCACGAGAAGGTTGCAATAGGTCATGTTAAGGTGTTTCATGTTCCTTCTTCATATAAGTACACAAATATCTTCACTAAGGGGCTTCATCGACAACTGTTCCTTGACTTTCGATTCAGTCTCAGCGTTCGGTCTCCTCCTGCTCCGACTGAGGGAGTGTGATAGTCATATATTCACTGTATATTCTGCAAATATTCTGTAATTAATATTTTAGTATAATTATGTAAAGTAAATATCCTCATTCCATTAAGATTACAATTTGTACACACTATATATTGTATTAATGAGAGGACTCTACTCAAGAAGATTTGCATTATTCTACAATTTTTATTCACGGTTAATTGGTATATATCATTTTAAATTTATCCCTAACCTTATAAATTAATGTGGTTTAGACTGAACTTCGAACGTCAATAAAAAAGACGAATTTCACCGAAGAGTGACATTTATCGATGGAAAAGAAAAAAAATAAGATGGTTTTGTTTAGAGTTAGTTATTTCATGCTAAAGATTTTGAGATTATTTACATCCCTCGACACTAGCTTTTGTAGTGAGTTTATAGTTGCACAATGTTGAAGTGTGTGTTTATTTAGTTTAGATGGTCACACACTTCAACATAGTATCAGAGCAAACAGAGTTCTGAGATCGAATCTTATCGTCACCCATTATTAAAAAGAATTTTTACATGTTTGACCCATAAAAAAAATTAGGCCCGCACATGAAGGGGCGTGTTAAGAAGATAATTAAATAAAGTGTTTAATATCACATGCTTTCTCTAATAGTTTAACCTTTTAGATGATATGATCACACACTTCAACGTGGTATTAGAGTAAGCAAAGATTCTAGGATCGAATATCACCGCCACACATTATCAAAAAAAAAATTAATGTTGAGAAGATAATTATAAATAAAATGTGCTCTCTCTAATAGCTAATATTTTTCTTATGAGATGATCAGACACTTCAACACAATTACAAAAAGAACTTAGGAAAGGTTGAACGTGGCCATTAATTCTACGAAAGCTACAAATTGTGAGAGTCTGATTCACATATTTTATAAGTACTTAGTCTGGTGGTATTTTTTTTCTTGAGGTTCAACTGCTCTTTCCTATTTAAGCTTGAAGTTCAAGAGCATCCAGGTCTCTGGCACCTTTTAGGAAGTTGATGAGACTCTTTTGAGCTTGACCAGAAATTTCCCATTTGAGCTTGAAGTTGATCTTCTACTATCAGATGATAATTGTTGAGATATATGGAGTTGGTTAGTTTAGTTTGTTATGGGGTTGTTTAGAGTTTGTTAGAAGTTAGTTTTGATTAGTATAAATACACATGTAATCACATGTAATAGGTATCCAATTCAAAATAGAATTTTTTTATTTCCCCCAATTTATTTCCCTCTTCCATTCTCTTCATCTTCATTTAATTTCTCAATTCTTCTTCTTCAATCAATCAATTCTACGCACAATCAATATCCGTAAATTATATATTTAACATGGTATCAGATCCATCGATACTAGCTGTGATTTAGAATTCGTCTTCTTCATCGATTTCTAGGGTTTCTTCGAGTTATCATCATTGGCGGCTGAGAAATTTGATTTTAATCTTCCTCTGTTCATAGGACACTCAGATGCATCTCTGGTGCGGTGCTAATAGCTTAGTGTAGCTGAAGCCAAAGTGAATTCTCTAATAGTAAGGATTTATTGTACGATTAAGTTAATAATTGATTTTTCTGCGATTTGTTTTCGCGAGTTGTGACTTCTGTTCGATCGATTCAAAGTTCGATCTAGTAGCAATTACAGTAATTCCGAGTGTCGCATGTGATAGATCCACTCAATATGAAGAATAACAATGACACCAGCTGATGAATCAAACATTGGTACAGTCGGAGCTACAGATCAACATGAAACTCAAAATTTACAGCAAATTGATTATGCATATCACAATCATCCACTGTATATTCATCCCTCCGATACACAAGGTTTGATTCTGATTTCTATGAAACTCCAAGGCTCTGAGAACTACTCGTTATGGAGTAAATATCTGAAAATGTGCTATCAGGTAAAAATAAACTAGTTTTTGGTTTTGGAACTTGTCGCAAGAACAATTATGATGCTAGTTTGCATGAGCTTTGGGATAGATGTAATGCGATAGTATTAGTATTAGCTTGGATTATGAACACAATGTTGAATGATCTAGTTAGCACTGTGATTTATGGATCTGATGCTCACATTGTATGGGAGGATCTGAGAGAGGTTTGATAAGGTCAATGCTTCAAGAGCTTTTTATTTGCATAGAGAAATTGCAACTCTCACTCAAGGAGTATCATATGTGTTTGTCTATTTCTCTAGACTTAGAGAGTTGTGGGATGATTTTGGTGCCGAGTTCATGAGAACTGAGGGATACTTCGTCGCATATTTGAGTTGCATAAACAATAAACTGATGGAATGATCGAAGAGTTATCAACTGCATCGACTGAGAACTGAGGGATACTTCGTCGGAAACAATCTGGATTGAGTTGAAGCTCAATTGACAGAGTTCTTTTACAGGTCAATGAACTGTTTGATTGCCTGTTTTCATTTGTTTAGCTCGGGACAGGAGAATCGAATAATTTCTAGCCGGAATTGGACTATAATTGAGGGAGACTCCACTGCATATCTGAGCTTATTATAAAAGTCTGCATATGGAGAATCGATGGATTCTCTAGTCCGAGTGTGACTAGAGAACGAGTGGTTCTTCGTTGCTACTGTTGGTGAAATACTGATATTTGTATTATTTTTGTTGGTGTTGATGCTGATGTTGTTGATATTGTGTTGGTACCACTGCTAATGTGGATGAGGATGGTGTAGTAGAAGCAATTCATGTTGTTGTGAGTGCTGAGATCGCACAGATGGACCTTCACTCACTGTCCAGGTCCTTACTACTGGGTCCTGGCCAACACAGTCTGGGAGTTGTATTTGTGTATTCATTGGAAACAAATTATGTGAAGGCAGGAAACGAGCGGGATCCACAGAAGCATTTCCTGCAGATATGCCAGGAGTTGGCAACTTGCCAAAATGTTGTTCACCAAATCGCTGATGAGGATGCTGATCAGACAACACCTGAGAGTGTTTCTCCTGCTGCTGCTTGAGCATCAACAATTTGTCTAACAATGACAATTGTTGTGGTCCTTGTGCTGCCTGAGATTGTAGTTGCATCAAGTACTGTTGCTGCAATATATTTAATAGCTGTGGATCTTGAACTCCAGATGAAAGTAGCTTCTCAGTAGCTAAAATGCTGGAAGTATTATCCATGGCACCTAGTAAGTTGGTCATAGGTGGACTCTGTGGGTTGTGGGTGTAGCCTCTGTTGTTGCATTCCAACAATGAATCTTCACTTGAGGATGATGCAACTGCTGCTGTTTTTGCTGGGATCATGATATGCTTTTACAGTCACTAAAAGCATACAAGAATGTTGCACAAGACAAAAGGATGCAGTGCACTGCTGAAGTGTGTTACAACTGCTCGATGACATACAAGATTCTGGAGAATTATTGGATGGTTCTTGCTGGATTTGAAAGTGTCGGAATAATGGATCCTTCGTATGAGAGAGCTATTTTTTAGTAGAGTGTTTTGCTATTATTTCCAAGCTAGGACTGGAAACTCTGTTTTCAGTGTCTAGCTTGAGGGAGGTGTTGAGATATATGGAGTTGGTTAGTTTAGTTTGTTTTGGGGTTGTTTAGTTTTAGTTTGTTAGAAGTTAGTTTTGATTAGTATAAATACACATGTAATCACATGTAATAGGCATCCAATTCATGATACAAATTTCTTATTTCCCCCCAATTATTTCCCTCTTCCATTCTCTTTTCCTCTCTTCCTCTCTTCCTCTTCATCTAATTTCCCAATTCTTCTTCTTCAATCAATCAATTCTGCGCACAATCAACAATCAATATCCGTAAATTCTATATTTAACAATAATCCATTGGCATATCCTAAGATGATAATATACTTTTACATAAAGTATCATATTCTTACAATTAAATCAGATGAGATAAACTTGTCGTGATTAACTAATACTCCATTAGATTAACATTTATGTTGCCAAACATGACCTAATGCACCGGTGTCCCAATCTGATATGTTTACATTCCTTCTTGCTGGCCTGCCTTCGGACTATGAAAGCTTTGTCACTACGGCGAAGCTTCAACGACCAGACACCTTTGATTAGCAAACCTGTAATAAACCTCATGTTTGTTAAAATGACGTTTAACCGTTCGGTTAAAGTTACCTAAACTGATAATCTATCTACTAAAACAAGGAAGCAAGCAAGAAACTCTGTGTGCCTCCACTACTTTTCTTAGGTTCCTGAATATTTAGCAGCAAACTAATTAAATTTAATAGTCTCCTACTACATATTATACTATTCAACTTGTCAAAACTCATTAACAAAACGTGATAGAATATATATTTTCCCCCGACCATCTATAAATACACGAATGAATAATTGCAAACAAGGAAACAAAGAAAAACATGGCATTGGATCCAATTGTTTCCTCAAATTCAAGTGCCAGGAGATGGACAGACCGCATAAGCAATGCCCTGAAAAAAGAAGTAGCCATTGACTTAAATGTTCTCCCTCCTGTCTGTGTCCTCCAGGTGCCCAAAACACTAACTCACCAAAAACCAGAAGCCTATACTCCTCAGCTCATTGGCATGGGACCCTACCACCATTTAAGGCCAGACTTATATCAAATGGAAAGGTTCAAACTTGCTTCCATCGAGGACATTCTTGAGCCAGCTCAAATCCTCAGCTTCGAGCATCTCTTGATCGATAAACTCAGAGAGAACGACCTTGTTGTACGTGCTTGTTATAACCGGTTCATGGACATAGATGAGGAGACTTTAGCTTTGATAGTAGCCATAGATGGTCTATTCTTGCTTAACATCCTTCGTTCAGCGTATGGCAATGACGTGCATGATGATCGTGAAGATAATATTGATGACACCATTTTCACTTGAGACTTTATGATGCCTGAGAACCAAATCCCCTTTGTGGTCGTGAAGCAAATCAGAAAGTTTCTCTGCCTCTCTTCCCCTGAGGACAGAGAAGACACCGAGTTAATTTCCATGTTTAGGCGCTTTTGTGAAATGCATTCCCCACTTCCTTTGCCTGCAAACAATGAGTACTATAGAAATAATGTCAGAGAAACTCGGCCTCTTCATTTGCTCGATCTTATGTATAGTTTAATCCTCGATGAGCGTGTAGATTTTGTTTCGGCTCCTATTCAAATGTCATCCATCTTTATCAAACATGACGATAAAGATGAAGAAGATGATCAAGATCAAGATACACATGAAGACATCATTCACAACTTCGAAACAATCTTGGAGGTGCTGGAGCCTATAGGCCTGAGAAACGTGCAAAATTTTGTAAAGCCCATTAACCAGGTTGTAGAAAATGTGCCATGGTCAACGATTTCTGGGCTATTTAGGAAAGGTATGGAAAGAAATGGAAACGATGAAAGACAGAATATCAGTACTATCCCTTCAGCATCCCGATTATGGTGTTATGCCAGAGCCAGATGCAGCCCCATCCATGAGGGTATCAGTAGGATTAAATTTGAACAAGCCTCCTCAACGTTGTACCTTCCTGTGATCACCATGAATGCTGGCTCAGAAGTCATAATTAGAAACTTGATGGTCTATGAAGCTGCCATGTCCAAATCCAAGCTCGAATTTACCAGATACATCAATCTAATGAGTGGGATTGCAGATGCTACTGAAGATGTGAGGTTGCTTAGGCAAGCTGGTGTTATCAAAGGGGATTTGACTGATAATGAAATTGCCACTTTGTTCAGTACCATGCAAAGGTCATTTGTGAGGTCTAGTGGAAGTTCTAATGTGGAGATTGCCATGGAGAAATTCAACAATTACTATGACCAGAGGCTAATAGTTAGGGTTCGTAGAGGATTGAAGAAAAACATCTATGTTTCTTGGAAGTTCTTGCCTGTTGCTTTGTCAATTTCCTTTGTCTTGCAGCTATTTTTTCAGACATTTTGCACTGTGCATGGCTGTCACCATGTTTGGGGCAATACAGACTAGAATGATGTCAATAAACCCCAGATACTGCAGAAATAACTTAGTGCTGAAATTCTTTAATTATTTGGATTTAAGTTATATATCCTGACTTTGTAAAAATATTTTACATGTACTATCACCAATAATCTCTGCACGAACATGTTCCATTCTCAAACTTATGGAACCGATTGGCATCTCTAACAAGAAGTGTTTTCTTCAAAATCTTTGACAAACCCTTGATGTACTCATGACAATCTCCACAAACTCTCAAATTCTTGAAAATACGAATTGGCTTCCCCTCAATTTCATCGCCACCAGAAAGAAGTGCCAAACCAATTGCCAATTTCTCGCTGTGAAACCGCAGGCTCTCATCCCTTGTTTCATCTTCAACATCGTGTAATGAAAAGCTTACTTCCCGTGTGTAACCGAGTTCATCTTTCATTTTCTTGTCCATCTTATACAAAAACTCATGGATAGCTTTAGTAAGTGGGTGTGTCTCATCTCTGTTGTAGAAAAAGTGCATCTTCTTGTCGATCTCCACCCAACTTTGTCCTGCTTCTTTCCTTAAACCTTTTGCTTTCACCAATCCTCTTAGTCCCTCACATTCTTCCCATAGGCGGGCATCAGCGAAAATGTTTGACATCATAACATAATTCACCGGATTATTGCCATCTAGTTTCAAGAGAATCTCCCCAACTACTCTTCCTATTTCAACATTCTTGTGTACTCTACATGCACCAAGCAGTGTCTGCCAAATACCAACATTTGGTTTGACTGGCATGTTCTCTATCACAACCTTAGCTTCTCTTAGGCGTCCAGCTCGACCCAGGATATCAACCATGCAAGCATAATGCTCTACTGAAGGTTTTAAACGATTTGAATTGCATAGTTTTGAAAAGTATTCTTCACTTTCTTGAACTAGCCCCGAATGACTACAAGCTGTGAGCAGAGCTAAGTAGGAAACCTCATCAGGCTCAATACTATCCATATGCATTTTCTTGAATAGTTCAACTGCTTCTCTGCCAAGACCATACTTCCCATACCCGGTGATCATAACTGTCCACGAAATCACATTTTTCTGTGGCATGCCATCAAAAAGTGTCTCGGCATCCTCTATTAACCCACATTTTAGATACATATCCGTGATTGAATTCAACACAGATATGTCTAAACCAGCAGGTATTTTTACTGCACAACAATGCAACTGTTTCCCAAGCTCAACTAGAGCAAAATCAGCAAAGATACCCATCACACTTGACAGCACAAACCCATCCAATGTGATGCTCCTTTCCCTGAGTTGCTTGAACAGGTCCATTGCTTCTGTTAGCTTGCCTTCTTGAGCATACCCTACAATCAGTGTCGTCCAAGATATCACACTTTTCTGTTCAACTTGACTAAACACCTTATGTGCTTCGAACAAGTTTCCTGATTTGACATACAAATCAATAAGGGCGCCTGCGATAACTTTCTGGCTGGAAATAAGGAATCCCCTAGTAATAAGAAAACCATGAATCTGCTTTCCTTCACGGACCGCCTTAAAACCACTGCAAGCCTTCAATGTGCTTGCAAACGTAAACTCGTCTGGCATTTCTCCTTGTTCTTGCATTTGTTTGAACAGAAACAGAGATTTATCACCAAATCCTCCTATTGCATGCCCCGATATCATTACATTCCAAGTTATGAGACTCTTTTCTGTCGTTTCATGAAACTTCTTTTCAGCCTCACCAAGTTTCCCACATCTCGAGTACATATCAATAATTGAATTGCCCACAACTGGATACTTTTCAAACCCACTTTTACCACACAACCCATGAATCTGTTGTCCATTATCCAGAAAACCAAGAATACCACACGCCTTTAAGTTTGTCGAAAAAGTGTATTCATTGGGTCTTACATTTGAGAAGACCATCCGAGAGAGAAGCAACAAGGATTGTTGAGCATTACCCTGTTGTAAATATCCACACATTAAAGCTGTCCAAGAAACCACATTTCTTTCAGGCATTTTGTCAAACACTAAGCGAGCCAGTTCCATTCTACTGCATTTCCCGTACATATCAATGAGGTCATTGCTTATCATCAAATCAAATGCATAACCCATCCTCAATACAGCTCCATGAACTTGCTTTCCCACATCTAAGGACAAATTCTTAGAATAATTTCT
This sequence comes from Przewalskia tangutica, assembly GCA_029844215.1. Lineage (NCBI taxonomy): Eukaryota > Viridiplantae > Streptophyta > Magnoliopsida > Solanales > Solanaceae > Przewalskia > Przewalskia tangutica. The sequence goes on from CM056722.1 coordinate 21,706,744, forward strand.
CAGAAGTTCAGCCAACTTTTGCCTCTCATTCATCACTACAATTGTACCTTGCTGCATCTTCTATCAGATAGCTACTCTATAAAGTTTCTACATTTAATACCTCCATCTCAAATTATTTATGGTGATAATAAAAGTAGTTGTGTCAAAATATTTGTCAGTTTGAAGTTTAAGATATAATTAATTTTTTTATATTTTAATAGAATTTTATTTAATGAAAATAACACATAAATAGACTAAACATTTAATAGAGACATATTATAACATAAACATAAATAAAGGCAAAGTAATCAAATACCCCTTCTAATTAATATTTCTTAAGTATTTCTTAAGCGCCCGATACTAGAAACTGTCTGAATATTCAGATTATATATAATCGGACTGACCACACTAAATGACAGCCGAATTATTATTGCACTGTTCTTCATATTTGTAAGTCAAAGGTTAATAAATCTTTGTCATCACGAGCATAAAAATGTATGTTATTATCTTAAACATATCGAAAATTTCGTGCCATAATGAATAGGAGACGTACAACACCATTAAAAATAAGAGTCCTTTCTTTTTAAAACCTTAACAAAAAAGTTAAGGCTCCGGATACAAAAAGTACTGAGATTTTAAGTTGTTCGGAACCAAGTTAAGTCCGGAACTAACTTTGAAGGTCATGAAAAGCCCCGATTTAAAATGAAAAGAAAAATACATCTTTGAATCTAAATTAAAATTGTCGGAAAGTTTTTAAACTTCCAAAGCTTAGCCTGTTCCGATAAAATGAACCTCAAAGTTAGGTTCTAATTCGTAAAACAAAGTAATAAAATTTCTAACTAATACTTGCTTTTGAAAATAAATAAAGAATGGAAACCTTGCGCGTAATTACAGAAAAAGGAAAAGTTCTTTCATTCATATTTTTCGGACTGAAGTCGGCCTTGTTACAAAAGATACTAACTTGGCCAAAAAATGATCTAGTAACAAAACAAAAGATTAAAATAAAGATTACGACATGACTGCTCCATGGTCTGTCGGGGGGTGTTCCTGATGTTTCCAACAAATTTTGAGAAATAGAGGCTGAAAGAGATAGTTCTAAGGCAGATATTCCGGGAGCGTTATTCGAGCCGGAAGGCACATTTTCTTGAGAAGGAGTGGCTTCGGTTCCCAAGAGAGCTTCATCTTCTCCGGCTTCCCGGGACAAGTATTATCTTCTTTCATCGGGAGGGAGCCATCAGGACTGTTAGCATATGCCAAATTCAATTGCCGAGCCTTAACAATCTCTCTGTTAATATCATTAAGCCATACTTCGCTGCCTCCAAGGCTTTTCAGCGCATCATATAATCGTTCCTAACCATGGACAGAGTATAATTGTCAATGATGGCCTGTATTTCCCACTGCCGAGAGAGATTTTGGCTTAAGTCAGCTCTGAAATATCTTCCTCTTACCTCTCGTTTTGAGCAGCTGTTGCGTCTATTTTATATACACTTTTGAGTCCTTTTTAGTTAGTATTTTTCTCTTTTCTTTTGCGTTTCGTATAGTGTTATGCTTGTTTTTCTTCATTTTGAGTCACAACTAGGGGTGTTCACCGGTCCAGAACCTGACCGGACCGGACCGGAACCGGAATGGGCCTAATCGAATTTCTCGATCGAGGCCAGGAAAATTCGGTCGGTCGCTTTTGGGACCGGTTGGACCGTTTTTTTTTTTTTGTTAAATACAATTTATAAATTATAAATTTTTAAGAATGTGTTCGTTTATCAATCTCATTAAATATGTTTGTTTTTTCCCTTATCCTTCAATAAACTTTATTTCATTAATATGACTAACTTAAAGAAAATTACCAAATGTACTTGGTTCGTATACGAACTACTGAACTACTCATTAATTAAAGTTACACACCACATTTATATTTTCTATTTTCTATTTGGAATTTGGACATTCCTAAAACTAGGGTGCATGAAGGTTAAACAGGGCCACCAAGACCGAAATTACAGTTACTCGACCGAATGATTTTCCCCAGTCCCCCAGAACCCCCAGACCCACACCTGACCCCATCCACCTGCATTGACCAGCCCCACACTTGGCCACTCCACTTGCGTATTCACATATCAAATATAGGTTGTAAATTGATCAAACTTTATACGGTCATAACTTTGCGCTCGGACGTCCGTTTTACCTAAAAAAAAAAATTAATTTCGCGTATTTTTTCGATACGGGGGTGGCCAAACGCATAAGCGATTTGATTCCGCCCATTTCTCCAAAAACGTCCGTCTTGCCCCTCAATTTCTCTTTTCCCCCAAATCGTTACGTTTTTTCCATTTTCAAATCTAAATATCTCGCGATGTACAATATATTTCAACGTAAAAATTGCGTGGCACCGCGTCCGAGAATGTCAATTTCAGTATTGAAAATTCAAATTTTTTTTTTAAAAAAAATAATAATAATAAAAAAAATCCGGTCCATTCCGGTCCGGACCGAAAAATTCCGGTTTTTACCCGGACCGGACCGGAAAACCGGAATCCACCATTTTGACGGACCGAGGACCGGACTGGAATCCACCGGTCCGGTCCATTCCGGTCCGGTCCTGTTTTGTACACCCCTAGTCACAACGGTCCTAAGGGAGAAAATACCGAAATGAGGATGAAAGGACTGATTTGGAGGATGAAAACGCATAATCAAGGCCCAAGCAATCAACTAGAGAAGCTCGGAAAGCAATTTAAACAAAATTACACTGTCAACCGCACGGGGTCTACAAGGCTAATTTGCATAAATTGCTCGGTATTAGAACCGCAGCGTCGAGGCACCAAAATTTTCTCGTCGGCGGCTGGAAACTCCTGCAAGGTCGATTTTTATGCCAAGACGATTAGTCGCGCGTAGACGCCGTATTTTCTTTGGCCAAGGCCAAATTTAATAAGGGTAAAAGGGTCTGAAACACAGTTTTGCTCAGATATAAAACCCTCTCATACTTTAGATCATACTTTTGGAGAGGAAAACAGAGGCTACAGAGCAAGATTGAAGACTACTTTTGTTCAAGTTCTTTCTTTTCTCTTTCATTTATTTCAGTTTATGTTGGATACTAAATTAGTTTTTTGGATGACAATGTCTATGAGCTAATTTCTTTATTAGGGTTTTCCGTTGAATCACTTGAAACTCTTTCATAAGTTAATGCATAGTTATTGATTTCTTCTTCAGCTATATTAAGAACTATTCAATATTGTATTGATTGTTTGATAATTGTCTGGCCATTAATTGTCATAATTTATATGATTTCGAATTGAAATTTGAAAAGGGATATTTGAATATGATGTAGTAAAAGCACATAATAGAGGAAGAAGAAGTATGAAGGAATAGCAAAAATGACGGACTCTATTGATCAGACTCGTTAGTTCCGCAGCTCGGGGAGAAAGTTCCATAATTCCATTGTTGATAGATAGAAGGGAGAATGCCGCTTGTCTAGACATAGATTAAAATCGTGGACGAAAGTACCCCGATACTTGTGTAGTATTTAAGGTTATTGTTCTTAATCCTCCTTTGTGGTAAAATCTATCATAGAACTATAGAAGGTTTCTGCACAAGGTTGAGTTTTTATATGTCCTAACAGGAATATAGAACATATTAGTTAATCTGTCGTCTTAATAAGAAGAAGAGTCATTAGCATTGCATTAACAAGTAAAAGAGTGGATAGTTGATGAGATTGGAAACCCTAATCTCCATCATAACTGTTTTAAACCCTAAGTATCATCATTAGTTTATTTTCTGCAAATTACTTTTGTTTTAATTCATAGTTCATAAACCAAACAAAAGAACGTTAATCAAATAGATACCATAGATTAGATATTCGGTACTTGACAAACCAGTTTCTGTGGAAGATAACTCGGTCTTACAGACTATATTACTTGAGCGATACGTACACTTGCGTTAACGCACAGAAATATCGTAACATCAGCCATATTAGAAAGACGAGACCTCAAGGATTCATTTTTTCTTTTGAGGGCTTCTATCTCTGCTTCTTTAATTTAGAGGCATTCGGAGATGGTGCCCTGTTACACCTCGTAAGTTAAGACAAGGATTAAGAACGTCATTAAGGAATAAGATTCGGATATTGAATATAAAGTATAATTATACAAACTAAATCCGGAAGTTGGTGTTCCAAAGGATGTGATCGGAAGAAAAAATGTTGATTCTGACTAATGTGACGACGAGAATTAATACGGGTAGTAGAAATTGCCCCAATGGAGTTATGGATTAAGTATGGTATTAAAAATCTTGGCATGAGGAGTATGGGGACTTATGCGGAGCTTGTTTTAATAGAGGGACCCTTTTTAATTAAACAATTAAGAGAAGGGGGTAAAAAGACAAAAAAAAAATCAGATTTTCCTTCTTCTAAAACTTAAAAACAAACTCCTTCATCTTCTTATTCTCATTTTCATTTCAAAATACACTCCACTCATGGAAGAAACCGCTCCTCCCTTAACCAGATATCTCGGGTTCGTGGATCCTATTGAAGAGTTAGAGAGATGTTTCTCTCACTAGGCGAAAATGCTCTCAACATTTTTTCCTAGTTGCTCTTCTACGTCTTCCTTCTACTAGGATTTTCATCAACTGATTTGCTACGGATCGTTCATTAATCTAATCTATCCTAAGAAGAAGTTTGTGTGTTCATTTCATGTTCACTCTAATTGATTTGTTATAGAGTAAAGTATCTTCCTTCTAGCCATGAGAAAGAATACAAAGATTTCAGCCAAAAGAATGAAAGAAATTATTTTGATTGTTCAAAATTACAAGATTCAAGATATGAATTTGAAGTTTGCATTTCAGAAGCGACTTAGGCGGTGGCAGTTGCTTCTACGAATATTGTGGAATATTAGGGACAGGCGGGTGTTGCAGGGTTGTTAGCAGTCCGAGGTGATCTTGGTGTCTGAAGAGGTCGTGATGGTGGTCTTGGGTTGAGGGCGCAGCTCTTGGATTCTCCCGACCTTCGGTGGCAACCACTGGCCCAGTGTTCGGTTGAAAAACTTGAAGCTGGAAGGTTTATGGGTCTTGTGATTTCCGGATCTTATGCGGGTAAGGAGGGTGGTCCGGGTTGCGGGAGAGGGTCGTGATGGTGATAAGGGGTTGTGGTTGAAACCCGTGGGTCACCGTTACATAGTGTTTAAGTCCAAAGTCGCTTTTACGCGGACTCGCGGTAGTCGGAAGCGTGCGGTTCTGGTAGGCTCTCTTGACTCTGGGGGGATCACGGATCTTGATAGGGATCCCGGGTCGAAAGTGGGTATGGAGGGTGGTCCCGGGTTGCAGGAGGGTGGTGTTGATGTTCATGATTTGTGGTTTGAACTCTTAGATCGCTGATCCTTGGTTTCTGAGTACAAAGAGGTTTTTCCGGCGGGCACTTTGGATGCCGAGGTAAAAGCGGGTCTCAAGGTTAGTCTCGGGTCGAAGGAGGGTCAGAAGGGTGGTCATGGGATGCTGATGGGTCACGTTAGTGGTCGCGGGTCATCACTGCAACCTAAGGGCCTTGTAGAGCCCGATGATGGTTCTTTTCCCATTGTTCTTGGTAATTCAAATCGTGTGGAATTCGAACAGCCTACCCTTCAAACGAGACTTGGTAAATTGGGGAATTTAATTGTTGTGAGAACCAAGGTAACATCTCATTCAATGGGACATCGTAACTTGATAAGGGTGAGAACCGAAGAGACTACTCTTCTAATGAATTCAAAGGTTACGGAAACCAAAGGGGCAACTCGTCAAAAGAGGTTTGGAAACTTGATGGCTACGGAATTCGAAGAGACTACTCTTCAAACAACTTTTGACACTGGATGGTTTGCGGATCTTGATAGAGATCCCGGGTCAAAGGTGGGTATGGTGGGAGGTCCCGGGTTGCAAGAGGGTCGTGATATTGGTCATGGGTTGTGGGTGGAACCCATGGGTCACGGTATAGAGGGTAATCATATGAAGGATAACGGTGTGGCTTATAGTTGTTTTCCGACTGGCAACATGGAGGTCGGAGATGAAACGGGTCATGTGGATGATCCAGGGTCGTTGGCGGGTCAGGACGGTGGTCATGGGTCAGGGTTCATGTCCATGTGGCATCAGTCAAAGGTTGGTGAAGCGTTGGGACTTCATTTCCCGGACATTGAGAATGCAATTGTTGCGGTTTCCGAAGCCCCACCCCTTCTCGAGGGAATGACGGGTTGCATGGGTGGGCATGGGTTGATGGCGGATCAAGAGGGTGGTTCTGGGTCGAAGGAGGATCAGAAGGGTGGTGGTCACGATTGGTCACGTGGGTGGTCGCGGGTCATGGTTGCGACCTAAGGGTCTTGGTTAAAGAATGTAGAGCCGATGATGGTTCATTTCCCATGGTTCTTGGTAGTACAAATCGTGTGGAAGTTGAACAGCCTACCCTTCTAACGAGACTTGGTAATTTGGGGCATTTAATTGCTGAGAAAACCAAGGAAACATCTCATTCAATGGGACATCGAAAATTGATAAGGGTGAGAACCGAAGAGTCAACTATTCTAATGAATTCAAAGGTTGCGGAAACCAAAGCGGCAGCTCGTCAAAAGAGGTTTGGAAACTTGATGGCTACGGGATCCGAAGGGACTACTCTTCAATTGAGTCTTGGAAGATCAACTAATGTGGAAATCGAAGGGTCACTCTTTTCCAATTCGCCTAAGACCTTTCATTTGGTCTCGGCCAATGGAGCATTTAATGCCAACGGACTTGAGCCATTTATGGAAACTTTTCCCAATAGTGCACTACCCTTGCATTCCCCCACGAATGTAACTAATGCACCTACTAAGCGTGCAAGGAGTTTAATTCAACGTAGGAAACTTATGCAAGAATCTTTCCAATTCCTCGTCTAGAATCAAAAGGACTTAAATCTATTATGATCTTATCCCCACTTGTAATGGCACCTTTGAGTGACCACTGCTCCCCTCCCCCATTTCTTGTTTGCATAACGTTGAGGATTGAGAACCCTCAATGACTGATTGTAGCCATCTTTATTTCCGTTATTAGTAATAATATTTGCATTTACCTAAAAAAAATACACTCCACTCCTCTTTCTCCTTCCCCAAAACCGAAACCACCCCAAAGCAAGAATTTAGGGTTCAATTCACTTCTCTCCCTAGATTAAGTCTCCCACAAAAATTTTAGCCAAGAAAATTTCACAAAAACAGCTGGGTCTCGACACCATCAAGTACGTGAGTTTTAGACCAGAATTTTCAAGTTTAAGATGAAGTTCTTGGCAAGAAAAACATAAGGAATGATGGAGTAACATTATTTAATTGTTGCATGTCGATTTGGAATTGAAGGAGTGTGAAATTGAAGTCAAAATTGGAGCGAAAACAGTGGCAAAATCGGGACTGCTGGGCAGATTTTTAGTCAACTTTGGAAGGGTATATCTCCTAGTATATTAGGAGTTTTGGGGTGTTTCAACATCCTAGAATGAAGTTCGTCGAGTCTAGTTTCCAACGCAATAAACCTCTCGTCTATAAGACACCGGAGTAGAGAGTTATGGACTTTACAAGTTCAGCTGACAAAGCAGTGGCTAAAAATCGGGACTGTTTTGGGATTAAATTAAGGTATGAAAATTCTTCTCTCTATGCTATAATCAAAGTTGTATATTGTTGTAGTTGAAGTAATGGACTTGTGTTAGGAAGAAATCTTGAATTTAGACAATGCATGTGGAATTTGGACGTTGAACCGAAATTGGACTATTTTGGGCATGCGTTGAATTTGTATGTTGTGTTGTAAATTTCATTACTAATTGCGTGTTAAAAATGGAATAACTTGTGAAGATTTAAAATGTGTTCATTATATGGAATTGTTGAAAAATAAGTTGGATTATTAATTAAGGAAAGAGTAAACTGTTGCATGTTAAATGGCCTAAAACTCATGAATAACTTTCGGACATTGTGCGACCCTTTACGGGCTGTTTTGGTGCCATATAATCGTTGTTGCTATTATTGACATCGTCACTAATTGTGTGTTAACAATTGAAAGAAGCATTGGTACTTAGTGATGTAATTAGTTATATAAGGTGACGCGAGAAGAAATGGATTTAAGAAACCAAGAAAGGAATTATGAAATCTTTTTAGACATTGTCGTAACATTTTAAGTATTGAATGAATATGGTAAATAGGTGCGATAATCACCTTGATGATTTAAATTATTGTCTTTCATAAGTAACGAGAAAGGGGTTATATGACAGCGTATATGCGGTATATGGAGCCTAGTTAGATTACATATTGAAATGGTTGGATTGTTGGTTGATTTAAATTATTGGTTGATTTGAATTACTGGTTGATTTGGATTGTTGGTTAATTGTGGATACACACATAAACAGAGGAAATGCTGCCCAAATTTTTATAGAATTAAGGAAGCCGTTATTCAAATAACTTACGTTAGGAGTCCTAGAATTAATGGTCTTATTATTATTATTATAGGCTGACATACTAGACGAGGCGCATCCTAGTTTTACATTGATTGAGTGACTAAGAGGTATGTGAGTTTATCTTTCTTTCTTTTTGGCATTATTTTAATGAAAATACGGCGGACGTACGTAATTCCTATAAGTTCAGTTTTAAAGGATAATTGTTGATTAGTGTCTATGATTTTCAGTAAAAGAGTTTATTATGATGATATTATCGAGAGTCAAAGATGATTTTTAATTTCATATGGTTGATCATGATATCTAATCGTGCTAAGTATTATTGTTTCACTCCACCGAGTCCCGGTCCGGATCATGTTCGTGATCAGCTTTACAGAATTCATCGAGTCCCTCACTAGAGGGCCGAGACACGTTATATACATATATACAGATTTTATCGAGTCCTTCCATAGAGGGCCGAGACATGATATGCGCACATATACAAACTTCCATCGAGTCCCTCACTAGAGGGCTGAGACATGTTATACAGATTGATATACATACATAGACATAGTGACAGTATGAGTAAGCATTCATGATTTCTGATATGACTCTCACTTTTGTTAAGCTTGATGACTCTCTATCTTTACTTGACACAGTTGTAATTTCATTTTCAGTTTTTCATATTTTTTATACTCAGTACATTATTTCGTACTGATCCCCCTTTCCTCGGGAGGCTGCGTTCATGCCCGCAGGTTCAGTTGTTCATATAGGTGACCCTCCATCTTAGGACATCTACCAGTCGCTGAAGAGCTCCCTTCTTCCGGAGCCAGTTATTTTGGTACAGATCCTTACATTCCAGACTTAGGTATATTTTGGGCACGACGGGGCCCTGTTCCGTCATATGTCAGTATTGTACTCCTAGAGGTCTGTAGACAGCTGTGGGATGGTTGTATGTACTTCCGTTTTGGTTTGCGACGTTGTTCTACTATGTGTTGGGATGTTCTCGGATATACTTGTTGTTATCTAGTGGCAGCCTTGTCGGCTTGCTTGTATATTGTGTTGGTTAATTGCGACTCCCTCTAGAGACAGGTTCATTCACGTGTAAGGCCGTCTTGTCAGCTTGCCTACGTGGACAGGGGTTATCATTGCAGTGTTATGCTGCCGAAAGTTCTATAAATTCTGATATTAAATGGATTAAGTGTGACAGATCAGTAATGACGTCCAATTAGGACGTTTAGTCGCGGCCCGTCGGGTCGGATCGTGATAGAAGTGGTATCAGAGCAGTTAGTCCTCGGAATGTCTACAGACCTGTCTAGTAGAGTCTTGTGTATGGGTATGTTGTGCACCATACCGATACGCTGGAGGCTGCTTGACATTTAGGATTGGTTTCTACTCTTTCATCTCGTAGATTGTGCAATAGAGCTATGTCATTAGGATACCCCCCCCCCCCATTCCTAATAATTATTGTGGTTGCAACTATGTCTCGAAAGACATCGACAGTGGCTCGGAAGGGAAATCAAATTTATTCGGACGTGACTTGGTGTGTCAAGCCATAAGGGAAGTGAAAGAGTTTGAATAAAAGTATGATGACCAGGTTTGGAGATACTAGGTCAACTTCAGGTAAGGTAACTCTTCCGAAACTTTTACGTACCAAATAAGAGAATAAGTTAACAATTCATCACTTAAGGGGATGGTATCATCAGGGATTGGAACCAGGAGCAATGTTCGAGATTACGTATGTATACTAGAATATGTTGAAATTATGAAAAGTACGACAAGTAAGAAATGAAGTTGTTTATAATTACGAATAGTAAAGAGATCCCTTTTCAGACCATGAATGAGGTGTTGACTTGTGAAATGAATTGCAGTAGTCTATATCTTACGAATTGGTACTCCGTTATGCTATGTTATCTGCTCTATAGTTACAGAGATTGAACTTTTCCTTTCAAGGATAGAAAATGAAGCTTACCTATTCTTTTCTCCTCCATACCTCTAATTAAATTTTGAGCGCTAATTGTTAGAATTTGTGATTGTTTTATGGTATACCATGTTGTTGGACAATGTGAAGGTAGGAAACTACAAAAGAATATTGTTCTCATGTAAAGGGGGTTATTACTTCTGGAATAATAAGATTGATATAAAAGAATGAAAACATTTTTCTTACTTTGGACCGAATGTTGGGAAGTATTGGACATATGGATTAATTGAGTTTCTTTCACAAATGACTTAGAACTTGGGAATGATAAACATCTCATTAGTGTGTAGTTTTGTCAAGCATTTTAAATATCGTAACCTCTGGAGTTCATATTTTCAGTTAAGAAGTTATTTGAAGGATTGATAACCAAGATATGTATTCATGCACAGTTTCAATGCATTGGTTCACGCAGAATGCTAAGATGGCGTTATTTGGTCTCTTGGAAGCCTCATCTCGATGATGTAGATATTAAAAGTTGTACAAAATAGTTGAAACAATGCGGGGTGACAAATAGGGTACAAAGAAAAGTTTTCAGGTGACCTTGGTGTATGCGTTTAATGATGGGGCTCTTAAAAGAAAACTTTGGTTAGACATTGGAAGAGTAAAGTGTCATGTCGCTAAGACTGAGATAAGGGATTTTAAGCAGTATGTAGAAGATTATGGTAAAATGAGTGGCATGCAGGGTGTATAGCAGCACTTACTAATCAAGAATGAGTTAATAACCTACATGCTTCTAAGGTGCCTTTCATGAAACCAGACCTATATGAACATTTTCTTAGGTTAATTGGATGAGAAGTAGGCATAAAGACTTAGTATAAGTTCATATACTTTAAATATGTGAAGGTTGAATCCTGAATTTCTACAGAGCATAACAGAAGGATGAAAAACAGATAAGAGAGGTACAAAGATATAGATGAATTCAACGAAGTGATAATAGATATTCAGTGTGATGTAGCCAAAGTGACAAATGTTGACGCAACCAAAGACACCACTGAGTTAGTAAGACCAGCGAGAGGATAAAACAAATGTCACTTGAGGAGACAAACGGTAATAATGCAAATAAGGAGGAACAAAAAGATACCGTGGAAGAATATGGAAATAAATAGAATAAGAAAGACGACGATGGTAAGGTGGTAGAAGTAAAACAACTCATTAAGGACCCACAATTGATAGAAGAATCAAAAGCAACTCTTACTACTAAAGAACAGGTTGAAGGAGCTTTTGTAGCAGCAAAAGTTAATGAGGAGCGGAATGTTTACAAGAGTCAGGAGGTGTGTACCAATAGTAACAACTCTAATAATAGTAACGCAGTAATATTAAAGGAAGATGGGGTAATGATGTTCAATGTGGAGCAGAACAGGGCAGTGGAAGCGGATATGTCTATCCTAAGTATATTGATCAGCAGAGAAACTTAATCAGAGATAATATGAGGGATGATTAACATGACAAACTTAAGGACTCAATGGTGAAGGAGTTACATGAACTAGGTAGATATACTATGGTATATGCAAAGAGTGATGCATTGGGAAGATTGTCTCTGGGATAGTTTTTACTATATTGTCGACGATATGAGGGATCCTTGGCTAGTTAGTGGGGATTTCAATGTTATTATAAATGGAAGGGAGACAATAGGCGATCTTCATATATATCCTGCAGAGCGTGAGGATTTTTGTATTTTTTACTAATTCATGTGAAATGTTTGAAATTGAATTTAAAGGAAGTCCTTTTAAGTAGTGGAATGAAAGAGCCGATAGTGACTGTACTTTTAAGAGGTTCGATAGAATGTTGGCAAACATTTATTTTAGCTTGGTATGGACAAATGGAAGTGGAACATGTAATAAGAACAAGTTTAGACCACGTCCCTTAGTTGTTAACTTATGGTGATCAATCTATGCATGTGAGTAAACCATTTAGATTTCTCAAGTTTTGGACAGAATATGAAGCATTCTTTTAGGCGCTAAATCAAAAAATTGGCACACTGTTGTTGATTAAGATGATTTTGTTTCTTTTATACCGAAATGTGAAGAATGTCAAGACTGCTCTATTAGTATGGAGTAAGGAAACCTTTGGAGATATTTTTAAGAAACTAAGTTTTAGGGAGGATATTGCTAGATTTAAAGATGAGTTGTTTGAAGAATTTCCAACATAAGCAAATAGAATGATTTTACAAAGAGTTAAGGCAGACTTTGAAAGAGTATGAAGAAGCTTCTGGTCATTTGATCAATAAAAGGAGAGTTCTGTTTATATGCATGCTAAGACTCCTAGTAACTTGATTCAACAAGAAAAATGTATTACTGACTTCACTAGGGGAACATTTACATTCATGTATTTAGAATGTCCAGTATTACATGTTAGAAAGAGAAAGATAGACTATGCTGAATTAATTAAGAAGATTAAAGACAAGTTACAGGCTTGGGAAGAAAAATTGTGGTCACCATGAGGTAAAGCAGCGTTGATTACTAGTGTGTCACAAGTGAGCCTATACACATATTGCCTGCTATAAGACTTGCAAAATCTGTGATCAAAGATATACATACAAATAGTTGTAATTTTCTTCTGGTGTATAGTAAGGATGATGTTAAGGCTAAGCATTGGTTTACATGGTTAAAAATGTACTTGCCTAAGGATGATAGTGGATTGGGGTTCAGACCTCATTTTGGATATATTAAAGGCATTGTGTAAAAAGCTATGATGGAAACCTAGGACCACCAACTCTCTATGGGTTAACTTTTTAGGGACATGTACTCTGAAGCATTACCCTCAATATGTGCAACGGGAAGGTGGTTCTCAGGCCTTGAAAATGGTTGTTGAGGTAAAGGATAACATTGAACAAGAAATACGGTGGAAAACAAAGAGTGGGACCGCTAACATTTTGATTTGATAATCGTACCAAATTGGAATCATTACACTATGTACTACTATCAGAGTTTCTTATTGATGAAAGGATGGAAGATGTCAAAGAACTACTATGTGGGGATTGATGAGGTTTGTCAAGGCTAGGGTAGTATCTACCAGATGACATTGTCTCACGTGTCACTACATACCTGATATATACCATGTAAATAATCTTTTGTGGATAAGGACAAGTTCTAGTAAATTTACTGTGCCAAGTGTATGAGATTTGTTGAGATAAAAATTATATCCTTCTGGTGTATATAAGTAATTGTGGGTTAAAAGTGTCATACAAGATATATTTCTTCCTATGGACAATGTGAAAATTTAAAATTTCAGTGGATAAAGTGTTGCTAAATATTGGAATTAATATGGTATCAAGATGTTGCTGATATAATATTTTACATCAAGAAATGACAGGTCACTTGTTTCTTACAAGAGAGTTTGTCAAATCTATATGAAACTATTTTAACAATGCAGCAGGTATGCACATGAATTGTTGTCATGTTAAGCATGCAGTACAAATATGGTGGAATACTATATGCCATTACAAATTGAAGCAATTGTACCAGCAGGTAGTACCAATTAGAATATTGTTGCAGGTCTGAAGATGAAGGAATATAGTACTGCATGAGGCTCTTTAACTTTGTTTAAGGTATTACATGAGATTCAGTTGAATATTCACAGGTAATTTGGTTTCTTACTTAACTATTTTGATTTAGTGAATGATATATGTGATGTATATTGTGGCCTTGTGTGGCATTTGTTGATTTGCTGAATATAGGTGGATAGACATAGTTATAAAGGAGGCTCTGCCGAAATTTCTAAAATCTAAGGCATGTTATGAACATTCGAGGACGAATGATTTTAAGGGGGAAGAATGTTACACCTCGTAAGTTAAGACAAGGATTAAGAACATCATTAAAGAATAAGAGTCGGATAATGGATATAAAGTATAATTATACAAACTAAATATGGAAGTTGTTGTTCCAAAGGATGTGATGCCGGGAAGAAAAAAATGTTGGTTACAACTAATGTGACGACGAGAATTAATACGGGTAGTAGAAATTGCCCCAATGGAGTTATGGATTAAGTATGGTATTAAAAATCTTGACATGAGGAGTATGGGGACTTATGGGGAGCTTGTTTTAATAGAGGGACCCTTTTTAATTAAACAATTAAGAGAAGGGGGTTAAAAGACAAAAAAAAAAATCAGATTTTCCTTCTTCTAAAACTTAAAAACAAACTCCTTTATCTTCTTATTCTCATTTTCATTTCAAAATACACTCCACTCCTCTTTCTCCTTCCCCAAAACCGAAACCACCCTCCCCAAAGCAAGAATTTAGGGTTCAATTCACTTCTTTCCCTAGATTAAGTCTCCCGCAAAAATTTTAGCCAAGAAAATTTCACAAAAAAACAGTGGGTCTCGACACCACTGTTACCGTGAGTTTTAGCCCAGAATTTTCAAGTTTAAGATGAAGTTCTTGGCAAGAAAAACATAAGGAATGATGAAGTAACATTATTGAATTGTTGCATGTCGATTTGGAATTGAAGAAGTGTGAAATTGAAGCCAAACTTGGAGCGAAAACAGTGGCAAAATCGGGACTGCTGGGCAGATTTTTAGTCAACTTTGGAATGGTATATCTCCTCGTATATTAGAAGTTTTGGGTGTTTCAAAAGCCTAGAATTAAGTTCGTCGGGTCTAGTTTCCAAATCAACAAACCTCTCGTCGATAAGACATCAGAGTAGAGAGTTATGAACTTTACAAGTTCAGCTGACAAATCAGTGGCTAAAAATCGGGACTGTTTTGGGATTAAATTAAGGTATGAAAAATCTTATCTCTATGCTATAATCAAAGTTGCATATTGTTGTAGTTGAAGTAATGGACTTGTGTTAGGAAGAAATCTTGAATTTAGACAATGCATGTGGAATTTGGATGTTGAGCCGAAATTGGACTATTTGGGCAAGCGTTGGATTTGTATGTTGTGTTGTAAATTCCATTACTAATTGCATGTTAAAAATGGAATAACTTGTGAAGATTTAAGATGTGTTCATTATATGGAATTGTTGGAAAATAAGTTGGATTATTAATTAAGGAAAGAGTAAATGGTTGCATGTTAAATGGCCTAAAACTCATGAATAACTTTCGGACATTGTGCGACCCTTTACGGGCTGTTTTGGTGTCATATAATCGTTGTTGCTATTATTGACATCGTCACTAATTGTGTGTTAACAATTGAAAGAAGCATTGATACTTGGTGATGTAATTAGTTATATAAGGTGACGCGAGACAAAATGGATTTAAGAAACCAATAAAGAAATTATGAAATCTTTTTAGACATTGTCGTAACATTTTAAGTATTGAATGAATATGGTAAATAGGTGTGATAATCACCTTGATGATTTAAATTATTGTCTTTCATAAGTAACGAAAATGGGGTTATATGACGGCGTATATGCGGTATATGGAGCCTAGTTAGATTACATATTGAAATGGTTGGATTGTTGGTTGATTTAAATTATTGGTTGATTTGAATTGCTAGTTGATTTGGATTGTTGGTTAATTGTGGATACGCACATAAACAGAGGAAATGCTACCCAAATTTTTATAGAATTAAGGAAGCCGTTATTCAAATAACTTACGTTAGGAGTCCTAGAATTAATGGTCTTATTATTATTATTATTATAGGCTGACATACTAGACGAGACGCATCCTAGTTTTACAATGATTGAGCGACTAAGAGGTATGTGAGACTATCCTTCTTTCTTTTTGGCATGATTTTAATGAAAGTACGGCGGACGTACGTAATTCCTATAAGTTCAATTTTAAAGGATAATTGTTGATTAGTGTCTATGATGTTCAGTAAAAGAGTTTATTATGATGATATTATCAAGAGTCAAAGATGATTTTTAATTGCATATGGTTGCTCATGATATCTAATCGTGCTAAGTATTATTGTTTCACTCCATCGAGTCCCGCCGATCATGTTCGCATTGTGACTACATCGAGTCTCTCACTAGAGGGCCGAGACACGTTATATACATATATACAGATTTTATCGAGTTCCTCCATAGAGGGCCGAGACATGATATGCGCACATATACAGATTTCCATCGAGTCCCTCACTATAGGGCAGAGACATGTTATACAGATTGATATACAGACATAGACATAGTGACAGTATGAGTAAGCATTCATGATTTATGATATGACTCTCACTTTTGTTAAGCTTGATGACTCTCTATCTTTACTTGACACAATTGTAATTTCATTTTCAGTATTTCATGTTTTATATACTCAGTACATTATTTCGTACTAACCCCCCTTTCCTCGGGAGGCTGCGTTCATGCCCGCAAGTTCAGGTGTTCAGATAGGTGACCTCCAAACAGGACATCTACCACCACAAGAGCTCCCTTCTTCCGGAGCCAGTTATTTTGGTACAGATCCTTACATTCCAGACTTAGGTATATTTTGGGCACGACGGGGCCCTGTTCCGTCATATGTCAATATTGTACTCCTAGATGTCTGTAGACAGTTGTGGGGTGGTTGTATGTACTTCCATTTTGGTTTGCGACGTTGCTCTACTATGTGTTGGGATGTTCTCGAATATACTTGTTGTTATCTAGTGGCAGCCTTGTCGGCTTGCTTGTATATTGTGTTGGTTAATTGCGACTCCCTCGGGAGACAGGTTCTTTCACGCAAAGCGCCGCCGACGCCTGCTCACGTGGACATGGGTTATCATTGTAGTGTTATTCTGCCGAAATTTCTATAAATTCCTGTATTAAATGGATTAAGTGTGACAGGTCAGTAATGACGTCCAATTAGGACGTTTAGTCGCGGTCCGTCGGGTCGTGACATGCCCATATCAGCCTCAAGTCCGGACAGACGCATCGTTAAATCTGATATGGTGCAATTGGTGGAAGAGTGGCAATGATCGGTGTATGCAGAGGCTAACGTAGGACAATGCTTACTGGGACAAAAAAGGCATTGGTATGACTGGCTCCGTGACTAGTCATTTCCATATCTGCAAAAAGCATCGGGCTTCATTCCTCCTTCTCTCCAAATGTTGTTCTTCATCGGGACATTCATCATCCAGGTCCACCACTGGGAAAGAACCAACCACTAAACAAGTGTTACTAGAAGCGTTGGGATTAGTGCGGTTAGAATGATCCGGGATTTTCTTATTCAAACGTTTTTATCCCGTCTGGGGGCTAGCAGAAGATTCATTTCGTAGTATTTTTCATTCGCGAGCCTGCTGAATAATGAGGGCGGCCGCGCCTGAATCTTCGATTTCTTCTTCAGGTGAAGTATTGTCAGTCGACTTGGAAAGACCAAATAAAAAGGAGAATAATTTTGTTGGAAGGTCTAAGAATAAGAAGAAGAATTTGATATTAAAATCATGATATATACTGTGGTGGCGGGGTACCTAGTGCAATTTAAGATAAGTTGTTTTCACATCCAGAGTTCTAGGGTGGATACATCAAGGATCTTCTTGACCCAAGTCTCGAGGTCATCTAACTCTGCAGGCTCCCATACGGTGGCTAAAAGGGGAATAAAACTCGTTCAAGTATGAACCATCTCACTTAAAAGAAGGCGTTAAAATAGATATAGTATAAAAGAAAAACTTACGGTGAAAGTTCCATCACGTCGGGATGGTGTAGCTGCCAGGGGAAATAATATCGGTAGTAGAAACGATGACATATCTAACCGTCCAACCTCGGTCAAAGTCATCATCGAGACTGGCAAGAATGGTCTTTCTACCTCGGTGGTGCACGTTGATGATTCCGTCATGGAAAATGCACGGAGAGTAAAAGCGAATCAGGTGATTTAGGGTAAAGCAAACGTCGGCCTCACAAGCAAAGTGTCGAAGGCACGCGACTGCCCTTCAAACCTGAAGGCCCACCTGAGCTATGCAAACTTTGTACGAGCGATAAAATTCTAGAATGACTTCATCAATAACTTTTCAGATTTTTATTGGAAAAGGGTAAGTATAAACAAAAGAATATCCTTGTTTGTAAGAAGTAATTCTTTCATCACTGGTTGAAATCAAGACTTCGATTGATTTTAAACCACAGTCGGTCTTCACTGTTGGTAAAATAATGATAGTAATTCGAGTTTATAATCACTGGCGGGAGAGTCTTTGCCGCCAGGTAAAATCTTCGAAACTATTTTTTCTCGGAGGTCATGAGTAAAATTTCATGTCTTCGACAAGAAGGAAGAAATCAAAGAATTTCGGCTAGAAAGAGCCCCTTCTTTAGGGTTAGGGTTCTACATGTTTAAAGGAACATTGTTGCTGGTTGAAGGTTAGACATATTTGTGATAAGAAAAAAAGAATAACAATCTAAAGTTTAAAGAAAGATGTCTTTGCAAGTTGAGAGTTTAATGAACAAATCTTTTATGAAATGAGGTATTTATAGGAGATGAAAAGATGCCACCGCTTGGATGGAGTAATGTGATGAATGTCAATCAGCGACAACACGTGTGTGTCAGACCAGAAATGATTAGATGACACACCTCATATTACTCTGCAATCTTCCTTTAATCAAAGGAAGTCACAAAGTTGTCGTCATTTCAGTGTAGTGACGATTGGAATAGGAAAATATGTGGATTGTATTCTTTGAAGATTGCCGCCAAAATACAAAACTTTGATGGGTCGTCGATTCAAATCCACTTTCCTGGTGCACTATAGTTACACCCAAAAAGTGCGGAGACTATCTGTATAGGGCAAAATGCATATAAGACAGTTGTATGAATTATAGTATGACACGTGGAGCACGGTGTTGAGTCGAGGTCATGTCAACTTAAGGCACTACCGACTAAATCCGAGCGGTACCGGAATAGTTGTATGTAAAACTTGTACCGGTAATACAGAAGGATGGAGAGTCATTTGGATTGCAACGGATGACCGTTACTAAACCGGTCGTACGTCTTCCAATAGGGCTTTAATGACATTTATTGAGATATTAATTATCCAATTATTACAACATTCATTCTCTTGTATTAATGATGTCATGTTTTGTGGGTTGTGTATTCGTGTAGCTCATGTATAAATAGAACACATTGTCCTATTGTAAATCATCACATTCTAGTTATTACAATACACTTGCTCATATTCTCTCGATTATGTGCTTGCATATAAGTTATCGTAACATTGCCAGAAGCTGTCACAAGGCTCTGACTAATCATTACTTTACTTGTTTTCAGTATAATTTATCTAAATTTTTTATCTAACGTGTCACTTGTGATCCACGTATCCTTGACCACGTATACAAATTAAACTGTATCGTTTTACGGGTAAACATTTAAATATTAATTTTATTTTCTTAAATATTTTATTTTAAAAAATTTATAGCTATCACGTCATTAAATAGGTACCAAAAATTATATTTTGGTTAAAAATGATCATGGAAACTAACTAGGCAAAGTTGAGTGACTTTTTAAAGACAAAACAAAGTTGAGTGATTTTTTAAAGACAAAACAAAGTTGAGTGACTACGATGGTCAATTATCCAAAGCTGAGCGACCATCCAAGCTTGTAATTCACTTTTCTGGTATATTTCGCTTATAATTAATACATACGACTGTTTTAAGTATTTCGCCGTAAAATAAATTACATTACAGTAAAAGAAAAAAATGGAGTTTATATTATGTAATAGGAGACTAGTATGGCTATAATTGTAAAGAGAGAAGATACTATAGAGAAAACTTTGGATGATTTGCACAAAAGAAACACTTTTGCAATGCTTTTGATATTTGTGAATTTGTGCAAATATGGCCTTTTTAAGTTTACTGATCAGATTACAATACTTTTTTTAAAGTTTAGCAGCAAAAAAGACGGGACGAGGAATTGACCAGTGAAACTTCTTCCGATGCAGCTTTTACATGAATAGAATTTAAGACATAATTAAAGATATCAATTTTTTTCCGGATGGTATTGAAGATAATGATAAGTGTCTAACGTATTGTTTAGATGGTCGTTACTCATCGTTTCATAATGTATTGTATAATATAATATTATATTATACTATATTAATAAATATAATATTGGAATAGATTGTATCTTTTATTGTGGCTTAATAATATTTTTATTGTTTGATTTTATTATATGATACTGTATAATAACATATAAATTTACTAAAATATTTTTATCCTTTAATTACAAATTATTATATATATTAATAAAATTAAAATACAGATAAAATAAGAACTTTTAAAGATAAATAGGTGGTGGGTGAGTGGTTGGTGGGGAGTGGGTGTTTGTGGGGTGAGGGTGGAGGGTGGGGTGAATTTGGGTGTGATGGATATGATGGATGGAGTGTGGGTATAATCGGTAAATGAAATACGTAATCACACAAAAATTATTAAATTTGTGATTTAAAAAATTGGACTTTTCATCATGATTATCATACAACATAATACATAATTTTAATAACAATAGAAACAAATATGATTTTATAAAAAATAATATAATAATGAACCAGGAAAACAACCATCCAAACAAGGGGGTAAGGAGTGTAGAAAGCCAATTGGTCCTACCTTTAAGTTTGTATCTGTTTCTTTATTTTACATCTAAACAATAATCCAAGTTAAAACTTTAAGCTTCACTCTACAATACTTAGGTGGTGTTTGATCAAGTTTCTGGAAGTGTTTATGTTTCTCAGAAACACTTCTTTGGTCAAACACCCTCTTTCCAGAAGTAGAAACACTTTTTTCAGAAGTCAAAAAGTATTTTTAGATAGGAAGAGAAGCAGAAACACCAATTTGGTGCTTCTGGAAAGTGTTTCTGGAGAAGTCCTTTTTGCTAATTCATTGATTTTTTTTACTCATTTACCATTTTCTTTTCACAAAATTTCTTTTAATCTCATATAATATTCTCATATAAAATAAAAATTTGGGAATAGGAATAGGGCCGGGGTAGGGCCGAGGTAAGAAAAAAATCATTTTTTTTTATAAAAGTAACAAAAAATATGAAATAGAAATTTGAGGATGGATAGGGCAATGAGGTGGGGTGGGAGGTAGGGGTAGGGGCGGGGAGAGGGTAAGAAAAATTCATTTTTTTTATAAAAGTAACAAAAAATATAAAATAGAAATTTGAGGATGGGTAGGGCAATAAGGTGGGGTAGGGAATAGGGCGTGGGTAAGAATAAAATTTATATTTTTTAATAGTTTTTTTTTTTTTATAAAAGTAACAAAAAATATGAAATATAAATTTGAGGATGGGTAGGGCAATGGGGTGGGGTGGGGGTAGGGCGGGGGTAAAAAAAAATTCATAGTTTTTTATTTTATTTTATAAAAGTAACAAAAAATATGAAATAAAAATTTGAGGATGGGGTAAGGCAATGGGGTGGTGGTGGGGGTAGGGGTAGGGCAGGGGTTAAGAAAAAATTTCATATTTTCAATTATTTTTTATAAAAGTAACAAAAAATATGAAATAGAATTTTGGAGATTTTTTTAAATATACTCCCACAAAAAATTAATCTTACTTTTCAGATTTGTCCTTATTAAATATTAATCGAACAAATCCCAATACATATTTAATTAATGATATTTTAATCAAATTATCTATTTTTATCTAAAAGTTACTAGTATACTGTTAAGAAGTGTGTAAATGACTAAATTGACACTCTTTTTTATTTGGAGGGAGTATATTGCACGTTCCAATTTTATTAGAAACTCGTAGTCCTCCAACTCATAAGAGACAAAAAAATATTTTTTATTAAGTTTTAAGTTATATATAAGGCTGGCCAGAGGCAAGCAACTAAAGCGGGATTTTTTTTTTCATTCGGTGTTTGATATCTCTATTGAATTTTTTGATTAATTCGATTTTGAAATACGCAAGGTCGATTAAATAGGAAAGTGCTCTCTACCATGTTTTTTCCATTCTGAGGTTCGAACTAGAGGTGTTTATCATATGGTTCGAATCGATTTTGAATGTTGTGGTTCGATTTATTAGTTATCGATTTGAAGATATACTTAAACATTACAGAACGGTTTCAAATAAAAATATATATGACTTTTTTATTAAAAAAATAAAGCATTCTATTAAAGTTTAACTTTAAGTGTCATCGTCTTTTTGAGCCGACCCTAATTATATATACTTGATCATATTCATATCTACATAAAATGTGGAGTTTAACAAAAATGATTATGGTGTATGATCTAAATATTATACAAAAGATGTTTTAATAGAAATAACGGAAACAAAGAATCCTTTTCAAATTCTGCCGTCCCATTGAAACTATTTAGTACTTGGTGCAACTCTGGATTTCCCGACATTTCGATTCTTCCTATGTCTCTGACAATATCTTCAAGCACGTGATATGTGCACTTGTTAGTCCTCCAACATCATTTCAAGGTTTGCCTTTCTATCTTCTCTTTATAAATAATTCAATCAAAAATTATTTGTGTACTAAATTTTACTGATATCTCTGCAATATTTTATATATAACTCGTTTTCTACTGGAAAGTGCTAGAGGGTTGATTGGTGCTATTTTGTAAGCATAATCTTTCCATTTGACCACAAAAAAAAAAAAGAGAAGAAAAAAAAGTAGTTGCTTAATGTTTATGATGTTCTCTGATCAATAGTAAGGAATCAATTTTATTATCTGTATTTTCAAAAGTAAGTTTCTTCCAGATAAGGATAAAAAAACACACTTTAAGTATCATTTGTTCACTTTTTATTTGATAGTTGAAGTATGAAAATTGAACAAATGATAGCGAAAGTGTATTGTACTAACTAGTTAATGATAGTTTAGATAGAAAACTCTTACACGTGATAATTTAGATAGGAGACTAAAAAAAAATACTCAGTTGTGTTTTTATCCTTAACTCTTGTTTTTTGATAGCTGTTTCTTCCTCCAAAATGAAATGTTAATGTTCAAGTGTTACTGGATATCTGCATACCCATTCTTTAATAAAGAATTTTTTTATTTCTAAACTCTGAATTGAATTGCACAAGTGTTTCTTGTCTTGTGAAAGATTCTTTCTTTTTTCTCTTTTTTTTTTTATCTTGTGATGATTTTAGCCATAAGCTTTTATAACAGCTAAGGTCAAATTGAATGTGTTATTTATTCTGTATAGTCCATAAGCTTTTATAGGAGCTACGGTCAAAAGTTCCATACACCTAATCCACCTGGTTTTTTTTTATGCACCCCCTTCGTCTTTTTTTCTTTCTAATATAATATGGAGCTAATGGAGATTCTTGAAAAGAAATAGAAGTGGGGAAAGCTGATTACTATACAGTTTGCTGGATTTAGGTAAGAGATTGTTAGCTTAAATGATGTTATTAGGATGAATTAACTCATTCCGTAGTTACATTAATAACAACAAGATGGGAAGAAATATGAAGCTGAATTTGAGCTTTGAGGATAGTATTTTGGCTTTAACATGTTAAATAAGGCATTTTAGTAGATTTTTCTCAGGCAATCTACTAAAATGCCTGAGTGGTGTTGGAGGAATTCATCGGGAGGGTAATGTAGAATCTCTTAGCTGTATGATTGTTCTTTTGAATCTTTTAGTCAATCAACAAAATTTCCTTGATCGGATTTTAAGTTAGTAATACGTCCATTTCTAATAAGGAGTGTTGTTAATGCGTTCTAGTATTATCTTTCTAACTATTTGGGATCAAGGATATTTCTCAAAGATGTTAGGTCTTGTTCTTTGAGTCGTCACCCTTGTGCTCAATGTTGTGTCTGATTCACATGTATGACTTTGGAAGTTTTATTCATTGATCCTTATGTTACTCTTCCTACTACTATCACTGCCGCTGCTGCTGCTCTTTTTCTTGTATCGCTATTTTTACTGTTCCAAGTGCTATTGCACTTTATCACAGTCCACGGTGAATATAACAACTTCTTTAAATCAGCTTTCTGATAAGTCATTATCATTTTCTGGAGGCCTTTGGTTTTCTTGGTAATACTTCGTGATAATCCTATGTTTGGCCTGTGAAGGGAAGGCTTCTACTGCATCCTGAATCTCTTTCTAGGTTGAAAGCCGTATTGCATCTTAATATATCCCTTTATTCTGGAGAAACAAGTTAGCTAACTGTGTTGTAAATTTGACTGTTAGTGGGTTGTTTTTTCAAAGTACCTGATAATCTTGGCTTTGTAGTACTTTGCTTCAAATAAAACAAATGTATAAATAAAAAGAACAGCAAAGAAAGAAAAATGTTACTTTGTTTATTAACTAAGACGCATTTCACAAAATAGAATGCTTATTTTGTAAACTAAGAACCTAACAATTACAGTTTCAGGTGCTATAACAAATGGTATATTTTCCAAAATTATCCATCGATTTCTATATAAAAGGATTGTATGACTGCAGTTAAATTTGATAGACAACTTTCTTACTTGAAGTAGAAATTGAAGTGTTGGCTTATATTTGGCAAGGCATGACATTGCACTTGCATAATCTCTCTCTTCAGCTTTGATTTATTAATTCTATATATCTATACCACTCAACGTAGTCTTAGCTTGATTAACTTATTACATTGTCCTTTGTGGATACAGTGATATCTCCATCACCATCGAAACGTGAGATGCAGAACTCTGCATCTAAGCAGCCTTTCACGGGCTTGTTCTTTTTTCTTGGAAGCCTAGTTATTCTTATTATCTTGGTAGTTCTCATACTCGTCCTATGGAAGTTTTTCAAACCAGGAAAACTGAGAGCTTTGATTAGTCGCACAGCTAAGCATCCAGGTTTTACTGATGCCCTCTAGAATATCCTAATTTTATTATAGTTGTTCGCAATGAAGTCATACTAAATCTATTTTTCAAATGATACAGGGACTAGTGATGCCCTTAGTGTACATCTTCGTACAATAAGCTACTTTAACTTCCATACATTGGAGAAAGCTACAAAGAATTTTCACTCAAATAACCTGCTTGGAAGTGGTGGATTTGGTCCAGTTTTCCTGGTAAGGTTAATGTGTCTTATCACTTCTAGAAATGAGGCTAGAATCCTTTTTTATGCAGAGTTAAGATGATGAGCAACTGATGACTTTTTCGAAGGTTAAAAATTAGCATACTGGGTGTTCAATACTATACCTGGGTGTGGCAGAATTAACCCATGACCCACCCAACCTGCCCAAGTTTGGGCTGGTCATTGGTCCGACCATTTATTAGATCAATCCATGAAAAATTGGGTTGATGGCCCAAATTGATCCATGAGAAATCTTATCAAAATATTTTAAAAAAAATATTTCTTTTATTTGATATACTATATGTAACCATATTATGATATTAAAGAAAAAATAATTGTATTATATACTAATAAATTATAAAAGAACAAACAAGGAAATTAAAAACTTAGTAAGAATTGGGCAGGTTTGGATTATGACCTGTTTTTTAGCCTATTTCAGCCCAAGTAATTTTTGGGCGGATTATTATTAACTCAAATCATTTTAACCCGCCCAAATTCAGTCCGAGCCAATTTGACACCTCTACCTATACCTATATGCATTATAGTCTAAAAAAAGGCACTGTTTTCCTTAGGGGAAGCTAGCAGATGGACAATTGATTGCTGTCAAGAAGCTGTCTCTTGGCAAATCTCAGCAAGGGGACCGTGAGTTCCTTGCGGAGGTGCGGCTGATAACAAGTATACAGCACAAGAACCTGGTCCGCCTTCTTGGCTGTTGCTCAGATGGGGATCAGAGGCTTCTCGTGTACGAATACATGAAGAATAGGAGCTTGGACCAAATATTATTTGGTATTTATATTCCTCTTTTCTTTCAAACTTGTTTTAACTTCTTGGTTTTTGAGTTCTGAACTCAGATTGCAAAGTATCCAAACGGTTGAATATAAGAAATCCGAATGTTATTGTTTTTGCACCTTTAGGTGTCTTTATCACTCTTGAAGCCCATATGTTTGTACCCGTCATATTAAATATTTAATAACACAATGGGGAAAAAAAGTTCAACAGTTCCTTATGCTATAATTTCCATCAGATGGACAAAAGCTACTAGTATAACATCTCCATGGTAATGACTAATTCCATTTACTTTCTAAAACGTGCTTAATTTTCTGAGTCGGTGGCCTAACCTGGATTTCGGTGGTGATGTTTGTTTCTCACAGGAAAGAGTAATATATTCCTCTTTTCTTTCAAACTTGTTTTAACTTCTTGGTTTTTGAGTTCTGAACTCAGATTGCAAAGTATCCAAACGGTTGAATATAAGAAATCCGAATGTTATTGTTTTTGCACCTTTAGGTGTCTTTATCACTCTTGAAGCCCATATGTTTGTACCCGTCATATTAAATATTTAATAACACAATGGGGAAAAAAAGTTCAACAGTTCCTTATGCTATAATTTCCATCAGATGGACAAAAGCTACTAGTATAACATCTCCATGGTAATGACTAATTCCATTTACTTTCTAAAACGTGCTTAATTTTCTGAGTCGGTGGCCTAACCTGGATTTCGGTGGTGATGTTTGTTTCTCACAGGAAAGAGTAATATATTCCTTAATTGGAAAACTCGTTACCAGATAATTTTAGGGATTGCACGAGGATTACAATATCTTCATGAGGATTCACACATTAGGATTGTCCACAGGGACATCAAAGCCAACAATATTCTGCTGGATGACAAATTCCAACCAAGAATTGGAGATTTTGGCCTGGCCAGGTTTTTCCCTGAAGATCAAGCATATCTCAGCACTGCATTTGCTGGAACCCTGTAAGTGGTTTCTCACTTTAGTTTATTATGCTATCTCAAGATAACACATTTAACTAGTTGGAGAGAATTGACTTTTCTTTCCCTACGGAGACCAGACCTCCAAACTAAGGGGTTGTTTGGTATGCGGGATGGGATAGACAAGGATATCCCATGGGATTAGCTATCTCACCTTCTATATGAGATAGCTAATCCCACCATTTAAAATGGCGGGATAAATAATCCTGGGACAAATTAATACCCATAACCAAACACAAGTAAAGCAGCAAAGATTGAAGATATTGCTACTGAGGTAGGTTGTATTTTGTGGTACTTCCATTAGGGATGGGTTTCATGAGAATGGATGACTTTCAGCAAGCGCAGTGGACTTCCTTGCATATAATTTGTGATAGAGATGGTTGTATTTGTCAAGCACAGTGAAAGATGAAAAAAAGATGACAGGAAAAAGAAAGTAAAAGATAGCACTAGGAAATCAATATAAATCTCGTAGATTACTCTTCTAAATTCAAGTCCTGGTTGCTCCATTTCACAAATGATTATACTGTGTTGTTAAACTAAAAACGTGGCTTTTACATTCTTATCCTCTCCAATTTGTTTTCTTTTACATCTTCTGTAGACTTGGATTTAGCAGTTCCAGCGTTAAATATAATATTATTAGACATGAAGAATGGAAAATTTGTTGAGAAATCTTCTGTTAATGTTTTGAGTGTCGCTATGTTACTATATTTCTTGCAAAAATGCAAGGTAAGGTTGCATACAATAGACCCTAGTGATCCGGCCCTTCTCCGGACCCCGTTCATAGCGGGAGCTTAGTGCACCGGGCTGCCCTTTTTATGTTACTATATTTACCCGAGAATGAGATTGATTCCATGCTAAATTGTGCAAAGGGAATTTTTTCTGTTGTGAAACATTTTCTACTTGTGCAAAAGGAAAAAAAGGGTGACAAGATCTCGTATATCTGCATGAAGTCAATCAGCACTATACCTACTTGCTGTATGTGCAACAAAAGCACCAGCAGAAAGAAAAATATTGCCAATCAACTGTTGAGTTAGTTAGAACACACTCAACAAAGAGAGAAAATTAGTTTAGAGTGATTTTACAACTGTTCTCCGCATTCAAAATATGCAAAGACAAATTTTAACAGTTGAAGACAGTATTTTAGTGTATTTTCTCACAAGATTGAAGTAAAAAGTTGGTTTTCTTCTCGACTGTCTGTTATCTATAATGACATCTCAGTTGTTCTGATGCTCATCGTGTGTCTGTGGGTGGGGGGGGGGGGGGGTGGGGGGACTTTTTCATTACATGAACTTTTTAAGCAGTAAGTTATAAGGATCAACTTCTTTTGTTTTTCTGGATTGACTGATTTTAAGCGATTTTGGTATTTTATCTTGGCAGAGGTTACACAGCTCCTGAATATGCCATTAGAGGAGAATTGTCTGAAAAGGCTGATATATACAGTTTCGGTGTTCTTGTGCTAGAAATAATCAATTGCCGGAAGAATACAGATCTTTCTTTGCCTTCAGAAATGCAATATCTCCCTGAATATGTAGGCTGCCTACTTTTATTTTTCGTTATGTTGTATGATGAAACAGAAAAGGGTTATCTACCATGTATTGACAATATTGATTGTTCAAGTACAGGCATGGAAGCTATATGAAAAGTCAAGATTAATTGATCTAGTTGATCCCAAGATGCAGGAAGATGGTATCGTGGAAAATGATGTCATGCAAACAATATATGTGGCTTTCTTATGCCTTCAGCCTCATGCAAATTTAAGACCACCAATGTCTGAGATTGTTGCAATGTTGGTACGCAAGGTTGCAGTAGTTGAAACACCAACTAGACCAGCTTTCTTAGATCGAAAGACAAGGACGGACGAGAAGATTTCTTGGGATACTTTCCTTTCTCCTCTGCAGAGTGATTCACCTTCCCTTCCCCGGCCACAAAAGTAGGGTGCTGATATTTCATTCTTTTAGAAATTGTGGTGTCGAGGGACAGCTTGCACGTATCATGACTAAATTCCACATGATACATGTCATCTAACTCTATCCACCAAGGCTAGGACAGATGGGAAGAAATCATTTAGTGTTTTTGTGTGTTGATATTTCATTGCACCTCATGTTCCACAGGAAGCTAAAATATTGATTATGTGTTTGATCTCGATTTTTTATTTCGTGTGTCGTCAATAGCATTTGTGCGTATGTAGAGGCGAATTCAGCCAAGTTTCCTTTTCTACTTTCTGCTGGGATGAGGAATTCTAGTTTCCAGTGTATTAGTAAAGGTAAATAAGTTAAGACACAAGTGCGAAGTGTTTTTGGTGATTGAAATTGCAACGTGACTGTAATTTGTTGATGAGGAAGTTTCACCTTGTCAGCCTTTTTTCGGTGGCTTAATCCTTCTCTCTCTGAGAAATGGTCTACGGATGTTTTTAATTCAAAAGAATCACGAGGGCAAACCATTTTGCGAATGTCATATATTGAATAAAATAAAGATTTTTTTAGGCAAACTAATATGGACTTTCTCAACAATCCTTTCATCTCCTATTATTTTGATTTTGAAAGAAATAACCTCTTAATTACTTTTATTAATGAAAGGGATATATATACCATTTACAATTTTCACAATAGGAAAATTATATTCCTATTCTACTCCTAAAATCTTATTCTATTTGGAGACTAAGATAAGTGTACAAGACTAATACATAATTGTATCATAATTGTTTACAAATAATTATTTCAATCCGTTGGCTATATTTATCAGATTTCATATTCTATTTGGAGACTAAGATAAGTGTACAAGACTAATACATAATTGTATCATAATTGTTTACAAATAATTATTTCAATCCGTTGGCTATATTTATCAGATTTCATTACCTGTTATTCTACATGTGTGTGACACGTGCATGTATGTTGGCACTAGAAATTCTGTAAGATTATATTAATCTCCATTGGGAGTCTTCTCATTAATATCAAATATATATAGTGTACAATATCCATCCCTTATACAATAGGAATCCTAAACCTAATCACAAGAGGAATTCTAGTCTTACCATAATTATATTTACACAATATATGGAATATATTCTAATTATGGGATAGGGATGACTTAATGGGAAACTATACGTTTACACACCCCTCAGTCGGAGCGGAAGGAGGCCGGACGCTGAGACTGGATCTGAAGTCAAGAAATAATTGTCTGGAAAGTCCTTTGGTAAATATATCTGCATACTGATAGGATGAGGGAACATGTAACACTCTGACATGGCCTAGCACAACTTTCTCACGAACGAAGTGCAAGTCTATCTCAATGTGCTTGGTTCGCTGATGTTGAACCGGATTATGAGAAAGATATATGGCAGAGATGTTATCACAGTACACAATAGATGCCTGACGCAAAGGACACTGAAGTTCTAACAGTAAATTTCTGAGCCAACAAATCTCAACTACCACATTTGCAACGCCTCTGTACTCAGCCTCGGCACTGGAACGAGATAGGTGTCACGACCCGACCCCAGGCCGCGACTGGTGCCCTACCTGGGCACCCTTACAGGTATACATCAGAGATAATCAGCGGAACATACATCAAACTTATAAAATAAATCAACAAGAAATAAATAACAGGTTAGCCGATAAGGCTACCTCCCTCGACATATATATATATATATATAAGCAGTTACATCTTTTTTCTTTTACAAGCTGACCCACAAGATATGACTACAGACCTCTAAGAGTGTTGACATAACAAGCTGTGGAGACGGGGCCGCCATACCACGAATATACTACTGTTGTGACAATACCAGGGATCCGAACCAAAGATAAGCCTCCGGAGTGAATGGAGTCTTTTCCCAAAAAACTGAACAGAGATCCTAAGAGCAAGGATCATCAACCTGTGTACCTAATACCTGCGGGCATGACGCGGCCAGAAGAAGTCGATAACAGTGCTGTATGGAACGGAAATAAGGTCTGATAAACAAATCATAATTGTACAAAAGAATGACAGGGGCAAGTATAAAAAGTAAATACCAGATCCTACCGTGCCATTACAACTCATGAACTTAATCACACATTATTATCTTTTCCCATTTTTCAATAAGAGTTATAGTCAAATTCTTACGTACATACTTAGGAAAAATCATCAAGTTTATTACCATATAACTTACTTATCTTGCATAACATAATCCGACCCTTTATGGAGGGACGCCTTATTTTGGAGTTCACTTTGATTATCCATACGTAATAACGTAACCCGACCCATTTGCGGGACACAGCGAAGTCATACAAAAGCTTTCCCACGAAGGTATACTGCCCGGCCCATTCCGGGATGCGGTAAAGCCACATAAGTCTGCCCATAAAGGTATACTGCCCGGCCCAATTTGGGACGCGATAAAGTCACATAAGTCTGCCCATAAAGGTATACTGTCCGGCCCAATCTAGGACGCGATAAAGTCACATAAGTCTTCCCATAAAGGTATAGTGCATAAAAATAAGAAGCTTATGATCAACTTAGGCCACCTGCCCATAGTATCATTTGGCAATCCTACTCCTGGGACTATTTCACCCGCATAGGCCGTATGGACCCGCATGAGGTAATTTCCTCGCATAGACTGTATCCGCCCGCATATGTCGTATGGACCCGCATGATGTAATCTCCTCGCATAGGACTGGTCCGCCCCGCATAGGACTATTTCACCCGCATAAACCCTACAGACTCGCATGAGGTATTCCTCGCATCGTGGGGAGCAAATTCACGGAATATGCAAATGCAACAAGCCCGGGGAATGACCCCGTAATGAAACAACACATCACTAGCACAACCGGCTATCATACATAACATAAGCACCACCGGCTTATCATACATAACATAAGCACCACCGGCTTATCATACATAACATAAGCAAGTTAAGAAATCCCTTTACTTCTTATTAGCCTTAATTATTAAGCATTCTCATTTTATTCAAACTTAAGACACTAACATGTCATTAAAATCCGGGAATTTAACCCAAGGTACTATGTACTTTCATTCCTTTCAAAAGACTCATTTTCATATAAAACCCCAAGATACTAACACCCGTAGTATCAAGGCATGTCTATTTTTCAAATTAAGTTACTAAACCTTTAGAAATTCATTTCAAGACTTTGAAACCAAGTAACTTCCAATTTCACAACCTAGACAACTCATGCCTATCAATCAAAATAGACAACTCTCTTAACCTTCCATAAAGCTGTTATAACTAACTTCCCATAAAGCCGTTTTTGACAGTCAATTTTGACCCGTTTTTCGTATATTTATTGCAATTTTATGTGTTTTAGGACACCGCATTTTAATCAGTATTTTTTGCATTTTTTACATAATATTATATGTTTATTTTTTTCACAAAATGCATTGCATCTTTTTATTTTAAAATTAAGCATTATGTCTTTATTAATATTATGTTTTTATTATTGTTACACCGTCGTTTTATTTTAATAATATTTGCATCTTTTTAAATAATTAATTGGCATCCCGTTTTTACTTTTAATCAGGCATTAAACATGGCTTAAATATTGCATTTTAGTATTATTGCGTCGGCATTTGCATTTTAATAATCTTGCATCTTTTTAAATAATTTTTATTTTAAATAATTAATTCATTTTGCATTTTGTCAAACCAGTCCAGTACAAGACCCAATCCGAATCAGTCCAATCCAACACCATTTTTAATTTCACACAAACTTTCATCTTTTTATTTTCCCCCTAAAATCAAAACCCACTTTTTATTTCCCCCCCAAAACAATACCACATTTTTCAATTTTTTCCCCCAAATATCAAACCCTAATCCTACCCCTATAAAAACAAAACATTTCCCCCATACTCCTTAACCCAGACAAGACCTAAAAGCCCTGCCTCTTTAAACCTTCCCAGAACCTTCTTCCCATCCCTCATCGCCGCCGCCCTTCGCCGGAGTTCCATCTCCGGCGAACCACATAACCTTCAGCCCTAACTCCCGTCGCCCTCTCTCCTCACCATCCCTACCCTCTCCCGTCTCACTCCTCTCCCCGTCTCACCTCTCCCGTCTCACCCTCTCTCCCTTCGCCGCCCTTACCAGCGAACCCACTGCTCCCCTCCACCACCATCGCCGAACAACAACAGCGAACACCCTCTCCCTCACCCACTCTCCCTGCCTTTATCGTCGCCACTGTCCGCCATCATCGCCGGAGTTCAGAGCTCCGGTGAACCTCACCGCTGTTACCCGTACCCACCAGCATAAACACACACACATACACATACCACCACTGTCCAAACTTCTCACCCGACGACCCCACACCCCATTCCCGTTCCTCGTCGAACCACCACCATCACCGCCGTCGTACATTCCGTCAGTTGTGAAACCCAACTCCTCGCGACGCTATGTTTGTTTTCTCTTTATCTTGTTATATATTTTGTGTTTGTTGGACTGATTTGGCATTTATGGACTGATTTCTTATATTTTGATCTAACTGGATTTCAAGAATTCCGGCGACATTGGCTTTGTATTTTTTTGGTATCTGTAGTTTGCCTTTGCAACAGACTGATTTTGCCATTGTTTTGCTCTTGGTTTGAAACCGGGTCGGGTCGTTTACGAATTCGGGTCGATTCTAAAATTGTTTTTGGGTATTTTGGATTGAGAATGAATATTGTGGTTATACTGTTTTGTTGGAATCTTGGTTGAATCCGGGTCGTGTATTAGATTTGGATTGTTGTTCTACTTTTACTCGGACCGAGAATATCAATTTTTATTCTTTATATTTTATATACACTATTTTTTTATGCACTGTTCACGGATTGACCCGGTTCGAAATTTCCAGAATCCTAGTCACATGCTGGTGAGATCGTGAGTTTGATTGATGGGTTTCATTTGTTGTTAAAGTGTTACTGGTTTTCTTAAGTTTTAGTTGTAACTCATATTCTTGCAAGTACTTAAAGATTGTAGCTTGCAAATTGTGGTATTGGTTTTTCCAAGTTAACTGTTTTCGAATTGAGTTGAAATATTAGAAAATTGTGGTGAACTTCTTCGGCTACTTGCAATACTGATTTGAACCACTTATTACACTGTTGGTATTTTACTGATTTGAACAAGATGCTACACTTGTTTGGCCGATGAAAAAGTTATCCGTCGATTTTTTAGGCCTCCACAGTTGCAAAGACGGGAAAATAAAATAAATGAAGCTTTCTGGGCAAGGATGATTTCTTTCACTTACACCGGATAACCAACATGCGCTGGCAGGGCGAATTCTCGCAGCCGCACTTGTTTAGGCTGTCCCACTTTATATATTTTTTATATCTGAGCCCTCCGTGTTTAAAACTATTACTGTTTTGGCGCGGATCTGATTTCCAAGGCCTCCTCTGTGCAAAAGACGGATTTATTTATTTTTTGGTTTTACTTATTAATTTCTGTCATTGCTTTAAAATTATTTATTCTATTACTAACACTTTTACTAAGTGTTTATGCAGGTACCCGGAGATCATCTTGTGCAGAAGGCCTAAAAATGGCTAAAAGATGTCCCGGAGTTTTTATTTTTATGTCGCATTTAATTTTAGTTTTATTATTTTATATTGCACTTTATTTTAATTATAAATTATGAAAAATGCTTAGAATAGGTAGAATAAAAAGGACAATAAATAATTAACCTGAGCTTGAACGAATAACCGCAAGTTAGCGGATCTTAAAGGATGCCTAACCCCTTCCCTTTAGGATAATAAAGAACCTTGATTCGGAATCTCATTAATTTCGCAGACCATTAAATGGAGACTAATTGCAGTATTTTATTGCAATAAATCAAGTGTCCTAATTCACTTAACTAATTAGGTGGCGACTCCTTAAAAACAACATTATTGCTCCATCCAGGGGAACCGCGCCAAAGAGCAACGTTGCGGATCGCTTGGACCAGAGGTAAAGCGGTAGCGACGGCGACTTCACTGGGGATATCAGGTTCTTGATCATAGCAAATCCAGGTTAATTAAATATTGCGCTTTATTTTGCTTTTATATTTATTGTAAATGTTTTATATTGTTTGCTTTTATTTTGTAATTAACTACTTTAATTGCTACATTTCTTTACTGCTTTCCTTAAATTGTCATTCCGCTCATATTTACTCCACTCTGGAAAATTCACATTGTCACACACTACACGCGTTGGTGTGCTTCGCGCACCCGCGAATTTCTTTCAAAAAATACTCAAAATTTAGGAGAGTTGGCGCTTGCGCGGAGTTATATCGGTTCGTCTGATCAGCCGCGTAGCCTTCTCACTGGAGTTGTCCGCTCGGGAACCTTGCGTCTAGTAAGCCAAATCTTAGAAAACTTAAGATAGAGCTATACCACTTTTTATATTAAGTCATGCATGCATAAACCTTAGGTGGGTTAATCCTTGGTATTAATGCCACAATTAGAAATCCACCAAACTTGTCGACGAGTTTCACAACCCAACGACCCATTAGCATACTATGTGTAGCGTAATGATGATAGACGGATCCAAGCCTGGTTATGACACACCGAAATTGGAAAAAGTGCACCGTCATTTGATCGCCATTTCCCACAAAACATTGCAGTTTAACAGCTTGGACCTATTTATCATAATCTCGCATATTTGGCGTTTAGGCATACCTCTGACATAAGAGAGGTCCTGTCACGCCCCAAATTTTCCTAAGTCTTTACTTAGGGCGTGATGGCACCTGGACAATTATTTTCCACCAGGAGCACCCTTTAATTATCTTTATTTAGAAATTTAAACTTATATTCAAATAAGGAGCTATTAATAAATATAACAATAAAGAAATTTGTTTGTGACTTTATTGAAAATATAACGCGAGCCCATGCTCGTGCAAATATTGTTTCTACATAGACATACTGACAAATATTATTCTAATTTGGAAGGGAGACCATTCCATACGGCGTGCAACCCGACCCATTATATTTACGTATTTGTGAACACGTATTCACTTTACGTTTTGTTGCGGCGTGCAACCCGATCCATTATGTTTACGTATTTGTGAACGCGTATTCACTTTACGTTTTGTTGCGGCGTGCAACCCGATCCATTATATTTACGTATTTGTGAACACGTATTCACTTTAAGTTTTGTTGCGGCGTGCAACCCGATCCATTATGTTTATATTTATATATTTATGTGAACACGTATTCACTTTTCATATTTTTCAGAAGATTGAATAAATAATATTCTCTTTTCCAACATTCTGTCATTCATACTTGTAACGATTATAACTTTTTAACCATAACTCCAACTAAGGTGTTTCTCAAGCGGACACTAAGGTAAGACGGGGATCTTTCACTGTACCAAATTTCATTTAAAACTACTTTGGGTAACTAACACAAATTTATCCTCAAAACAGCCATATGAGATTTGTTTCGGCAGAATTTTTATTAAACAACACCCAATCTTAGAATAGTCATAACTCCTAATCTGTAAACCCGTTCAAACCCCATAAAATCTCAAAACGACGAGAACATAGAGCTACACGTCTCCATGTGTACCATTCCTTCATATTCTGTACCATTTGGTACAGTTTTACACTTTTATTCGCTGCCCTTCCTGCATCTCGATAGATCCGAGGCAGAAACTTTAAACAGCGATAACTCTCAATCCGTAAGTCGTATAGACCCGCGTAAGGTCTCAAAATGTCCACAACAGAGAGATCTAGAACTTTCATTTAGCAACAATTTTCATATTCCCCACAGATTAGTACAGTTTTACGTTTAAACGTCCTGCCTTCTTTATTCCGATGAATCCGAGGCAGCAACTTCAAACTACAATAACTCTCAACTCGTAAGTCCTTTTTAATAACTCTTTATCTATATCTGTCCGTAACAGAGATATTTACAACCATGTAAATTTTCATATAATTCTAATAAGTAAAACTCAATAAAAACAGTCCGTAATTATGCCTTTCCGAATTTCGGCCAAATCTAAGGCAGGAACTTTGAACTATGATAACTTTCAAACCGTATGTCCATTTTACCTCATTTTTGGTTCTATATGATCATATTAGAGAGGTGTACCACTCCTCCGAATTTCATCAAATTCTAATAATTATAACTCAGTGATAACAGTTCGTAAAGTTCATGACGCAACTAGTTGTCTAAACAATCAAAAGTTCAATATTTCTTTTCAACACTCAATTCTTATTCCAACATGTATTGAACTAAAAATAAAGGATGTTACCAAGAATTTCTGAGTGAGAAAACTCACCTTGTAAGTGTGAAGATTATTGTTGTGTGGTTGCTAAAATTATCCTTACTCTCTAGTATTTTGCTTCTTGTTCTTCTTGCCCTCTTGGTATTTTTTTCCTCTTCTTTTCACTTGTTTTTTTTCTGATTTTCTAACCTTTGTGGTAAGTACTTTGTTTGTGTATAAGTAAGGGTGTTTGTATAACATATGGAGGTGGAAAGACAAGAGTTGAGGAAGATGAAAATGTGGAGGGGAAATGAAAAGGGGAGGAGAAGGGAAAGGGGTGGTGTACGTGATCTGCATGTTTGTTTCTCTTTTTTTTTTTTTTTTCTTTTGTTTTGTTTTTGTTTTTCTTATTTTCATTTCATCTATCTATTTATCCAACTTTAACACTAACTTTATCCCATGCAATTTATTCTTTGTTTTCTTATATATATATATTTTTATTAACTCAACCACAACTATATATTATTATTATTTTTTTTCCGGATTTTACATTCTCTCCTCCTTAAGCAACATTCGTCCTCGAATGTGAATAAGGTCGTAACATAATCACATAGACACAATAATAACATAATCACATAGACACAATAATGTTTATTGTTATTGTAACAAATTTGGGGCTTCACATTCTCCCTTCCTTAAGAAGCATTCGTCCTCGAATGAGAATAAGGTTGTAACACATGCATATAGACACGCAAATGACACACATATGAAGTACTATGTAATGCATTTTTTTTATTACCTTAGTCAAATAGGAATGGATATTTGACTTTCATCGCCTCTTCCGCTTCCCAGGTGGCTTCCTCTGTGGAGTGATTCTTCCATATGACTTTCACGGAAGCAATATCTTTATTTCTAAGGCGTTGGACCTTTCTATCAAGTATTTCTACCGGAGCCTCTTCATATTGAAGCTCTTTATTAAGAACTATCTCCTGGGGAAGGATGACGTGACTTGGATCGTGCAAGTATTTTCGTAACATTGACACATGAAATACCGGATGCACTGCTTCCAACTCTTGTGGAAGTGCTAATTCGTAAGCCACATTCCCCACTCTTCTCAAGATCTCATATGGCTCAATAACCCTTGGGCTCAATTTCCCTTTCTTACCAAAACGCATCACTCCCTTCATTGGGGACACTTTTAAAAAATACTTTTTCCCCCTCTTGGAATTCAAGATCTCTTTTCCGATGATCCGCATAAGACTTATGACGGCTATGAGCTGTTTTGATCCGCTCCCGAATCATCTGTACCTTATCATTTGTTTCTTGAATGACTTGAGTCCGAGCGATTGCGTCTACCACCGAACCATCAGTGGAGACTACATTTTCGCCCATATAATGCTTCAAACGGGGCCATTTGTATGCTAGAGTGAAAACTATTGTTGTGGCGAACTCAATTAGACATAGATGGTCAACCAACTTCCCGAAAATCTAACACACAAGATCGCAACATGTCCTCAGTGTTTGGATTGTTCGCTCAGCTTGCCCATCTGTTTGCGGGTGGAAAGCCGTGCTTAACTTAACTTTTGTCCCGAGACCCTGCTGGAAACTTTGCCAAAAGTGTGAGGTGAACTGGGAACCCCTATCTGAAATAATTTGTAAGGGAATCTCGTGTAACCGCACAATCTCCTTCAAATAAATCTGTGTGTACTGTGGTGCACGATACGTAGTCTTGACCGGTAAGAAATGGGCTGACTTTGTAAGTCGATCAACAATCACCCAAATAGAATCATACCCTTCTCAAGTTTTCGGTAGACCAGTTACAAAATCCATATGAATCGCCTCCCATTTCCACATGGGGACCCCAATGTCCTGAAGTAATCCGCCAGGTTTTTGATGTTCAGCTTTCACCTGCTGACATATAAGACACCTCCCGACAAACTCCGCAATGCCCTTCGTCATCCCGTCCGTCCACGAATTTGCCTTGAGGTCTGATACATTTTTGTTGACCTGGATGAATTGAATATCTTGTGTTGTGACCTCATCTAAGATCTTCCTCCTTAGATCCTTTACCTTAGGAACACATAACCTACCCTTATACCGGGCGGTTCGTCATTATCTCCCAATGTAAATCGTGAAGGTTTTCCTGTTGGATCCTCTCCGAAATTCAACAAACTCCGTATCCTCAAATGACTTTCTTTTATTTCGAAGCTAAAGCATGCGAGGTATCATGTACCACCACCCTACCTTCACCGATCTCAGTTAAGCTAACCCCGAGGTTTCCCAATCTTTGTACCTCCCGAACAATACCCCTCTTTTGTATTGCCAAATGGGCCAAGCTTCCCATTGATCTCCTACTGAGTGCGTCAGCCACCACGTTGGCTTTCCCAGGATGGTAAAGAATACAAAGGTCATAATCCTTAAGCAACTCTAACCATCTTCTTTGTCGGAGATTCAAATCCTTCTGCGTGGTTATGTACTGCAAACTCTTATGATCTGTAAATATGTCCACATGCACACCATACAAATAATGTCTCCATATTCGTAAGGCAAACACCACCGCAACTAATTCCAAGTCATGAGTTGGGTAATTCTTCTCATGTATCTTCAATTGTCTAGATGCATCTACGATAACCTTTCCAAAGCATCAAGACACATCCTAACCCAACTCTGAGGCATCGCAATAGGCATGAACCCTTCATCCCGATGGTAAGGTTAGGGTGATGCGATGAGTCAACAATTCCTTTAGTTTCAAAACTTGCTTCACATGCTCCCGACCATGGTACTTAACCGTTTTGAATCAACCGGTCAAAGGAAGCGTGAGACTAGAAAAACCTTTACGAATCTTCTATAATACCCACCAAACCCAAGAAACTTCTAACATCGCCGAATTGGTCGGTTTGGCGATTCTTCACCGCTTCTATCTTACGAGGGTCTACCATAATTCCATCCCTTGACACAACATGACCCAAAAAGGCTACCTTTTCCAACCAAAATTCACACTTTGAAAATTTAACATATAGTTTCTCTGTTTCAAGACTTGAAGCACTACCTCGAATGCTCTTCTGTTCTTCAACACACTTGCTGTAAATTAGGATATCATCTATAAATACAATTACGAACAAATCCAAGAATGGTTTAAAGATTATGTTCATTAGATCCATAAAAATTTCTTTGGGGCATTGGTTAATCCAAAGACATGACCAAGAACTCATAATGGCCATATCAGTCCTAAAGGTTGTTTTGATATATCATTCGGATTTATTTTCATCGATGATATCTCGAACGAAGATCAATCTTGG
This sequence comes from Przewalskia tangutica, assembly GCA_029844215.1. Taxonomy (NCBI): domain Eukaryota; kingdom Viridiplantae; phylum Streptophyta; class Magnoliopsida; order Solanales; family Solanaceae; genus Przewalskia; species Przewalskia tangutica. The sequence continues at coordinate 21,747,078 of CM056722.1, forward strand.
AAAAATAATTGGCTCTCTGAAGTTGGTCAAAAAGATCATCGATTCTTGGTAATGGATATCGATTCTTGATCGTGACCTTATTGAGTTGTCGATAATAGATGCACAGTCGGAGCGATCCATCTTTTTTTCCTTCACAAAAAGGACTGGTGCGCCCCCAGGGGGAAACACTAGGCCTTATAAATCCTTTATCCAGAAGATCCTTCAACTGTTCTTTTAACTCTCTCAATTTAGCTGGGGCCATTCGATATGGAAGAATAGAAATAGGTCTTGTACCCAGAATTAACTCTATAGCGAACTCCACTTCTCTATCCGGAGGAAGGCCTGGGAGATCTTCAGGAAAAACCTTCGAAATTTTTCAAACAATAGGGACATCATGCATTGGGACTCTTTTTGGGTATCTACTATATTAGCCAGATATGCGTACTCCACTTTGTGACTCCTTAATAACTTTTGAGACCTAAGGTAGGAAATAAGCTGACGTGAGGATATTCTTCGCATCATGGGTAGCAAATCCACGGAACAGGTGGTATAACGTCTTGGGGGTTTTCCCCTCATTTATACTCTTACCCTGAAGCAGGTGGTATGACGTCTTGGGGCTTTCCCCTCATTCATACTCTTACCCTGGAGAAGGTGGTATGACGTCTTGGGGCTTTCCCCTCATTCATACTCTTACCCTGGAGAAGGTGGTATAACGTCTTGGGGCTTGCCCCTCATTTATACTCTTACCCTAGAGAAGGTGGTATAACGTCTTGGGGGTTTACCCCTCATTTATACTCTTACCCTGGAGAAGGTGGTATAACGTCTTGGGGGTTTACCCCTCATTTATACTCTTACCCTAGCTCAACCGGCTATCCTACATAACATAAGTAAGTCAAGAAATTCCCTAACTTCTTATTGACATTATTAATATATCCTCTCATTTTAGTTCACTTAAGGCACTAACATGTCTTAATAAAAGAATCCGGAAATTTAATCCCAAGTACTACATACTTCTACTCTTTTAAAACGAATGATTCTTTTTTTTTATATATAAAACTTCCAAGATACTAATAACCATAGCATCAAGTCACTTGTCCTTACTTATCTTACTTAAAGTAAATCTCTCCTTTTAACTTTCCATAAAGCGAATATAACCAACTTCCCATAAAGTCGTTATATTAATATTATACCTTAGTCAATTACATTTTCCTATTTCCAAGGGACTTAAACTTTTAAAACAAAACAAGTATCATATACTCAAAACACTTCAAGTCCCTTAACTTTGAAAACTTAAGACATCCTTAATAGTTTTAAAGAAGTGGGTTAACCTCTAACTTCCAACTTGGCCATTCTTAAATAAGTAAAGGATATCAAAGTATTGTACGTCTACCATACTATATAAGTACAACTATTCATGCTCAAGAGATAGGAAAGTTCCACATACCTTTATTGATCTTCTAAACGATAAGTGGAACTCTCTCTGGATGGAGTTGACTATTTTCTATAGTATGACTCCAATCGGATAGTTGAAAAAGGTCGAGTCACATAAATGCCTCTTTCGTGAATACTCTCTTTTTGATTTGGCAAAACCTTCTACCCTCATTGTCATGTTGACGATCTGAAGGTACGTCCGATCATAGGCTAATGCCACTACCTTCTCTACCAAGTTCGGGTTTTAAACTCTCACAAATTTTTTGACCTTCTCCCTTTCGTAGGAATAATATGCACGTTGTATGATGAAGATCGCATGAATTAGGTATTATATTCTTTCACATTGCGGTCTTCTTGTTTCAATTGTTCAAACTCACGCCTGAGCGCATCTTTTCGGGTGTTAGGCATGTACTTTTTAATGAATACGGCTCTGAACTCCCCCCACATCATCGGTGGTGACATCGGGGAACGATTTCTTCTAAAGTTTCTCCACCACACCCCTGTATTGTCCATAGTTTATCGTTTCACATCCCCTTCCACAATCATTTGAAGGAGGAAGTACGAGAACCAAATCTTTGAAAAGACTCAAGATAGACACGAGAAGAGTACGAAAGAAGTGAAACTTTAGGATGTTATTCCGTTTACTTATTACTAAGGTGGCGCGCACACCGTCGCAATAAGTAACCGTTCAAACACCCAACTCGAAGAAACTTCCTAGAATCTCCTAACCTGGTTTAGCTTTGATACCAACTTGTCACGCCCCAAATTTTCCTAAGTCTTTACTTAGGGTGTGATGGCACCTGGACAATTATTTTCCACCAGGAGCACCCTTTAATTATCTTTATTTAGAAATTTAAACTTATATTCAAATAAGGAGCTATTAATAAATATAACAATAAAGAAATTTGTTTGTGACTTTATTGAAAATATAACGCGAGCCCATGCTCGTGCAAATATTGTTTCTACATAGACATACTGACAAATATTATTCTAATTTGGAAGGGAGACCATTCCATACGGCATTTCGAGACACCGAACCGACATTACGGACTGGCGAGTACCAAGCCCAAGCGATGGACTTGGTATGACAAGAGGTCATGGACGATCGCTAGCCTTAGCGCGGAGCCTTTCCTCTATCACGTTTTCCTGAAACATGTTAAATAAAGAGTCAGCCCTACCATCTGGGGCTGAGTGAGAACCTTACCCTGCAATTCAAAGTAACACCACAATATTCCAAGTGCAATCACATTATAACGTAATAAGCATATTGCAAAAACATATCAGGTTACAACATTTTTAAATACGCAACTCCTCATAGGAAATTCTCAGTTTAACTAACACTTCATTTTATCTCGTATTATACGTTAGGACATTCCCCTGCATTTCCGTATGTTACATTTATATATTTGTGAACGCGTATTCACTTTTCATATTTATATAAAAGTGAACATGTATTCATCTTTCATATTTGTTGCGGCGTGCAACCCGATCCATTATATTTACGTATTTGTGAACACGTATTCACTTTACGTTTTGTTGCGGCGTGCAACCCGATCCATTATGTTTACGTATTCGTGAACGCGTATTCACTTTACGTTTTGTTGCGGCGTGCAACCCGACCCATTATATTTACGTATTTGTGAACACGTATTCACTTTACGTTTTGTTGCGGCGTGCAACCCGACCCATTATATTTACGTATTTGTGAACACGTATTCACTTTACGTTTTGTTGCGGCGTGCAACCCGATCCATTATGTTTACGTATTTGTGAACACGTATTCACTTTACGTTTTGTTGCGTGCAACCCGATCCATTATGTTTACGTATTTGTGAACGCGTATTCACTTTACGTTTTGTTGCGCGCAACCCGATCCATTATATTTACGTATTTGTGAACACGTATTCACTTTAAGTTTTGTTGCGGCGTGCAACCCGATCCATTATGTTTATATTTATATATTTATGTGAACACGTATTCACTTTTCATATTTTTCAGAAGATTGAATAAATAATATTCTCTTTTCCAACATTCTGTCATTCATACTTGTAACGATTATAACTTTTTAACCATAACTCCAACTAAGGTGTTTCTCAAGCGGACACTAAGGTAAGACGGGATTCACTGTACCAAATTTCATTTAAAACTACTTTGGGTAACTAACACAAATTTATCCTCAAAACAGCCATATGAGATTTGTTTCGGCAGAATTTTTATTAAACAACACCCAATCTTAGAATAGTCATAACTCCTAATCTGTAAACCCGTTCAAACCCCATAAAATCTCAAAACGACGAGAACATAGAGCTACACGTCTCCATGTGTACCATTCCTTCATATTCTGTACCATTTGGTACAGTTTTACACTTTTATTCGCTGCCCTTCCTGCATCTCGATAGATCCGAGGCAGAAACTTTAAACAGCGATAACTCTCAATCCGTAAGTCGTATAGACCCCCGTAAGGTCTCAAAATGTCCACAACAGAGAGATATAGAACTTTCATTTAGCAACAATTTTCATATTCCCCACAGATTAGTACAGTTTTACGTTTAAACGTCCTGCCTTCTGGATTCCGATGAATCCGAGGCAGCAACTTCAAACTACAATAACTCTCAACTCGTAAGTCCTTTTTAATAACTCTTTATCTATATCTGTCCGTAACAGAGATATTTACAACCATGTAAATTTTCATATAATTCTAATAAGTAAAACTCAATAAAAACAGTCCGTAATTATGTCTTTCCGAATTTCGGCCAAATCTAAGGCAGGAACTTTGAACTATGATAACTTTCAAACCGTATGTCCATTTTACCTCATTTTTGGTTCTATATGATCATATTAGAGAGGTGTACCACTCCTACGAATTTCATCAAATTCTAACAATTATAACTCAGTGATAACAGTTCGTAAAGTTCATGACGCAACTAGTTGTCTAAACAATCAAAAGTTCAATATTTCTTTTCAACACTCAATTCTTATTCCAACATGTATTGAACTAAAAATAAAGGATGTTACCAAGAATTTCTGAGTGAGAAAACTCACCTTGTAAGTGTGAAGATTATTGTTGTGTGGTTGCTAAAATTATCCTTACTCTCTAGTATTTTGCTTCTTGTTCTTCTTGCCCTCTTGGTATTTTTTTCCTCTTCTTTTCACTTGTTTTTTTTCTGATTTTCTAACCTTTGTGGTAAGTACTTTGTTTGTGTATAAGTAAGGGTGTTTGTATAACATATGGAGGTGGAAAGACAAGAGTTGAGGAAGATGAAAATGTGGAGGGGAAATGAAAAGGGGAGGAGAAGGGAAAGGGGTGGTGTACGTGATCTGCATGTTTGTTTCTCTTTTTTTTTTTTTTTTCTTTTGTTTTGTTTTTGTTTTTCTTATTTTCATTTCATCTATCTATTTATCCAACTTTAACACTAACTTTATCCCATGCAATTTATTCTTTGTTTTCTTATATATATATTTTTTTATTAACTCAACCACAACTATATATTATTATTATTTTTTTTCCGGATTTTACAGGTCCCATGCATGTTAGGGCGCGCGCTTGATTGACATGCTTTTTGTTTACTATTGTTTGTTGCTAGCAACTCTGTACATATTATTTAATGCAATAATTGCCCTTTTGTGATTCCGGACTCGAGCATTTGCATTTTTGCACTTTTGCTGTCACATTGCCATCAGGACTTCTACTGCGTAAATCACTCTTGAATAGCGCGACTTGGACTTTGTGAAGCATCAACCACCAGTCCGGTCGAACCAATCAGGGAAGTCTTTGACTATATTGTCACACCTTTGCATTTTTATTATTGTTGTCATTTTCCTACTCACCTATTTCTCATATTTTTTGCAGGAAGGTCGTCCTCGCAAATAGTCAAGGGCGGCCGAAAAAAAAAAAAAAATTATCACAAAAATGAGCATGAGTTATGTTGACTAATAGAAGTCGGTTTATACCAGATTCAACGAGACATCGCTCTCAGTTCTTCTATATTTTGTATCTTTATGCATATTTTCAAATTTAATTGATATGCCTAATGTTGATTATATAGTAATTTATCATGCATTTTACAGCATAATTATTTCGAACTACGCGTGTCTGATTCTCACCACACGGTGTGATACGTAGGCAACTCATTTTGGGTTCGACACCACAAATATAAAAATCACAAAATAATAATAATAATAATAATAATAATAATAATAATAATAATAATAATAATAATAATAATAATAATAATAATAATAATAATAATAATAAAGAGCGCATTTCTCACTCATGCATCCCATTCATCATGTTTTCGGGCATTCATTTTACTTTGCATTCGTCCACAATGGACAATCATTTCTTTTGCACAGCTTTATATTGTTATCCTTTCATTGATAAATTTTTCCAAGCATACATTTTACAACATATTTGAATGAACTACGCGCACCTGAATCCCTCGGCGGGATACGTAGGCAGCCCTATTCGGGTTCGGTATCATTTATTCAAAAAATACAAAAAAAACAATTATTTGAAAAATACAAAAAAAAAACATTTTATTCAAAAAAATACAAAAAAAATGTTATTCAAAATACAAAAAAAAAAACATTTTTTAAGTATTATTGTTTGACTTTGTTGATACCAACACAGTTAGGGTGTGCATAAAAAATTAAAAAATAAAAAAGTGATAATCAGTATGGGTTGACTTTGTGGTAAACCGTAGATTCTTTTGGTACCTCTTATTCATACCCGTAAATGACATTGTCTTGCGTGTTTCCAAGATAAGGACGAAACTAATCTCATCGTTTCATATGCATTGTGTGGTGAGTTTTTAGAATAAGTTCAATTGCATTGCATTGTGATCTAGAACTTGGCCTGAATGTTTGTTGAGGCGAAATCTTGAGTAACACTCGGTGTAGGAAATGATCGTAGACTTTCTTTGATCCGTTTGAGCCTTTTTCAGCCTACCAAATAACATTATCACTAGTACACCCCTTTGAGCCTAAACCTATTTCTTTCGACAACTGCATATTACACCTATACCATTTCTGAGTGCGTACGCACTATCCCTCTCTTGGACCTCCTCGAGCGCTTTAGAAATGTGCAAATGGCTGATAAATTTCTAGCTGAAGTTTGCAAAGACAAAAATTGTCAAAGTCTCAAAAAAAAAAAACAGAGACGACTTCACACAAAGAGGAAATCAAAAGCCCCGATAAAAAAAAGGGAATATATAACCCCGAAAAAAAAAGGGGCTCCAAATGAAAGATTCAAAAGAAGTCATTACAGAAAACTGGGACAAAAAGAAAGCAAGTCAGCATCAAAACGCACAAATATTAAGCACGGACGTAGTTCAACTCTCGAGGAAGGATTAGTCACTTTTTACCCAAATGATATCCATCCCTTCCCCAAGCTTACATTACAAGCCTGTAACAAGCCCTACATGATCTTATACTGAGGGTTCTCACATTAGTGGATACTTACACGACGGTCAAGCCTATGGTATCACAATTGCATGCATTAAACATCTTTATGAGTGTGAGTGTTTTTCTCCAAACGTCCCAAAATTCAAAATACTGAAATATATGTGTGAAATGAGACTTTCTTTCAGTGAGGGCATTTGAAACGTGAGATTACGTGTAGTTCGAAACCTTGGATGCAAGCAGGTGTGTCGACACTCAGGTATGTCTGAGGTACTATCTGAAGCTGTGTGAATTACACCGGAGCCGATCTCGGTTAGACTGAAAGCAATAAACGAAAATCCTTATGCACAATACTAATTGTTGGTATCAACTGAAGTCGGAATGTAATGTTGTCTTCCACTTTTTCAGAAAAAACAAAAACAAAATGCATATTACATAAAAAATCCTTATTTTGCATCACGAACTATGTCTTGACCTGATTCCCTCGGCGGGATACGTAGGCGGCCACATCGACTTCGGTCCCGCATCATTTTAAAATCATAAAAAATTCTTATTTTTGCAGCACGAACTACGTCTTGACCTGATTCCCTCAGCGGGATAGGTAGGCGGCCACATCGGCTTCGGTCCCGCATCATTTTAAAAAAACATAAAAATTCTTATTTTGCAGCACGAACTACGTTTTGACCTGATTCCCTCAGCGGGATACGTAGGCGGCCACATCGGCTTCGGTCCCGCATCATTTTAAAAAACATAAAAATTCTTATTTTGCAACATGAATTACGTCATGACCTGATTCCCTCGGCGGGATACGTAGACAGCCACATCGGCTTCGGTCACACCATTAGAAATATTTCTTCCTTGCTTCGCACAGGACTCGATTTTGTCCATTAGAGAGTTTAGCATCCTCATATATTTTGCATTCATGACTACCTACACATGACTGGGACAAGTCTCTTATCTTTAGAAATCAAATTCATTCTTTTTTATAACCAAGAGACTTATACTTTCAAATCAAGTTGCATAACTTTCAAAATACTTTAAGTCTCTTATCTTTAGAAATCAAGTTTCTTAACTTTAGAAATCAAGTCTCTTATCTTTTGAATATCAAGAAATCAATACTTTCCAAATCAAGTATTCTATACTTTTAAATCAAGTCATTCATTCCTTTAAGAATCAAGTCCCATAACTTGAAAAATAAAGTCTCTTAACCTTTTAAGAATTTAAGGTTCATAGTCTTAAAACTTCATAACGTAAACTCTTTAAATTAAGTAACATATATTTTTGTGCGTTGTGAATAGGTTATACTTGTTTATAATGATCTTATTAAAGCAACCATGATCTAGAAAATGTAATATAATTTTGTCTTATCTTAGCTTCTATGCAGATGGAGAATTCTACTCATTTTAGTTTAATTGATTGTCGATACATTTTCTTTTATTAACGCTGCAATGGCTTGTCCGATACTTATTCTCATTTGTGCAGTAACTTAGCAAAGTCAACTCGACTCCAAATACTTCCTAACGACTCTTACCAACATCCCCCATAAGACTTGGTAAGAACTTAGGATAACTTAGACATAACTTTCACATAGAGTAAATCAACATACATACCTCTTAACTTATAAGAGTAGAAGGAATCATGAAATAACACCACATGTATATTTCATACATAGAACCATGCCAAAAGGAGGAAGAAGTTACATACCTCGCGACGATTATCGACAAGTAGCAAAATGCTCCAAAGTACTTCAACCTTGATAGTTATTCCATCCTTTAAGTAGAATACGCTACTCGTAGTACTTCAACCTATATTAATCATAACATGTCTATCAACTCCTCACTTTTTAACGTAGAATCATACTAAGTGTAAAGTCACCAAATTCTACGGAAAATCGGACATCATTTCCTTTGTTTCTACGTACTTTTCCACCTTTTTCAAGGCCCGGATTCAATAACCAAACGCCACATTTAAGGCCCAACAATTCAGCAAATACAAAGGGGATTACACGCCTAATAGGATGTGTAAAATTATGCCCCACAATCAATATAAAACTATCCATTCCTTAAGGCACATTCTCGGCAATAACACTATCCATAACAATATCAATTGTCTTTCAATTTCCTTTTTCAATCCAAGTTGTTATTCCAACATGTTATATACATAATAACAATTACAACAACTATAAATCCTTTCTTCCTTAACATGCGACGATTGTAACTATCGACCAAATTGATTACAACATAAATGACTAACTTGTCCATTTTCGGTTTTAACATGTCGACATGATCCAAATCTTTTCAAACTTCATTCTATATACTACATGTTCATTTCTTAACTACTATAACATGTAATCTTCAATTACATTAAGAAGATGAAGAGTTTACCTCAATAAGCCCTAATAATGTCCAAGCGTAAAAGTCGATCCTTAGCAACTTTTAGCTCTTCTTCTTATGTTCCAATCCGCTCCAAGCGCTCCTTAGAAGCTCATGAAGAACTCCTCTTCAAGTTCCATCTTCAAAGTTGAATAACACCTTAGGTTTTCGCCTTGCGACTAACGTAAAAACATAGTTTTTCCAGTATTTTTGTGTTGGGTTATCCTTAGAATACCTCTAGGGATCTTAGGTTTGAATATTGGGATTTATCATCAACTTTTGAAGAATTTTCTTGCTCAAAACCGAGAGCTCCCTTATGCTAGCACAAAGTTCTTGATATTTTCTAAGTATGGGATTTGTCTTGCTACTAGTATAGTTATATAAGACATCCAAGGGCTAAGATTAATACATATGGGTGGCTAGGATCTTAGTCAATAGTCAATAATGTCAAGCTCTCTTCTTGGTCTTCTTAGATCAAGACTTTCAACTGTGTGGAGGTGACACGTGTCGCCCTCCTATTGGTCTAAAATATTCATTTTCCCGAAATTTTCATAATTCGTCAAAATATCAAAAACCTCGTGGGCCCCACAAAACGTAACATTTCCCAGGTGGGCCCCACGTAACCAAATCCGTAAATAAATTTCCACAATCTCAAATAACAATTATGGGAACCCAATTCTTACTAACAAACATTTTTCCTTCCCGAGGTTCGGAAGATTTTTCCTTAAGAATAACAAATCTTCCTTTCGTTCAAATTTTTAAGTTTTGTGTTCTCGCGCCTATTCTCGTATACATGTCATGGAATTACGGGGTATAACAATAGGGTATCTTGTCGCTTGGCAGACCAAGAAATCAGATTATCCCCTAAAAAAATACAAAATCCGGAGGTGGAGTGTCACGTGTCCGGACACCCTGCCCAATCTGCATCCGTATAAGAGAGCAACATGTTTGATACAGAGGGGTATAGGTGCAAACCATAATCAAGTGTGTCCTTAATGTATCAGATGATACGCTTAAGAGCAGTGAAATGAGACTCCCTAGGGGCATGCATGAATAGGCATACCTGCTGAACAACATAAGCAATGTTTGGCCTTGTAAATGTGAGATATTGAAATGCACCTGCAAGGCTCCTATACAGAGTAGGATCGGAGACTGGAGCATCATCCATGGCACTGAGCTTAGATTTTGAATCAAATGGAGTAGGTGAAACTTTGTAATTCGCCATCTTAGCCATGTACACGATCTCCTCTGCATACTTACGCTGACACAAGAACATGTGGTTGGCAGACCTGGTCACTGATATCTCCAAAAAATAACTCAATTTCCCCAAATCAGTCATTGCAAATTCGGATTTAAGCAAGGCAATAATCTCATTTTTCAACCCGTCGGAGGAGGCAGTAAGAATAATATCATCCACGTAAAGTAATAAATAAGCAGTGTTACTACCTCGATGAAAAATGAAGAGTGATGTATCACTCTTGTTGCATACAAACACAATCTGCAAGATATACCTGACAAAGCGATCATACCATGCGGGGCACTGTTGTGTCATATAGTGACTTCTGATTTACACACATAGTGAGGAACTGTTGGATGGGTGAACCCAGAAGGCTGATGCATGTAGATTGTTTCTCTCAGATTCCCATGTAAGAATGCATTCTTCACATCAAGCTGATGGATCGGCCATTGTTTGCCAATGACAATGCTCAAAACTGTGCGAATGGTAGCCGATTTGACAACCGGACTGAAGGTTTTACCACAATCAATTCCCTCCTGCTGATTTGTGTCATTAGCCACAAGTCGTGCCTTATACCTCTCAAGATCTCCACTGTCTCTGAATTTGTGATGAAATAACCACATGCAACAGATCGCATTCACCCCCTCAGGTCTAGGTACTAGATCCAATGTGTGTTATTTAGTTAAAACATTGAATTTCTCATACATAGCCGCATTTCAATTATGGTCTTGTTTGGCCAATTTAGGGTTCTTGGGAATTGAAGAAACGGTTTGGGCAGACAAGTTAAATTGGACTTTGAGTTTGAAGATTCCATGTTTGGCACGAGTTTCCATTTGGTGAGTCGGGACAGTGGTAGGCTCTAGACTGAGGGATTGGTTGGATATGGAGAAGGTGGGGGTGACGCCGTCGGAGGCGTCGCGGTGCTGTGATCAAGGGCCGCGGTGCTGGGGTATGCCGTCAGAGGTGCCGTGAGCAGGGACCGCGTTTGGAGGACCAGACCTCTGCGAAGTTTTGGCCGCCGCGACGCCGAGATTAGGCCGCGACGCATTATGAGAATCGTGACTCGCTCGCGGGAGTTTTGGCGCCGGATCTTGTGACGACGAAGAACCACTGTGCAAAGAAGGTGATTATGTGGTAGTGCTATGATCTAGTTGACTAAGAATGATGGAGAGATGGCAGACTCGTCAAGAAAAGTGTAATCCGGTTTTTGGAACTTTTTAAGATTCGAAAACGGGAAGGTGGTCTCGTCGAATGTTACGTGATGAGAGATGTGGATCTGACGAGTGGACAATTCATAGCATAGATAGCCCCTATGGTTTGACGGGAAGCCTAGGTAGACACATGGAGTGGACCGAGGAGCTAGTTTGTGAGGGGCAGTAGAGCCAAGGTTAGGATAGCATAGACAAACGAATATCCGGAGATGATCATAAGAAGAGACTCTATTATAGAGGATTTCGGTAGGGGTCATATTCTGAAGAGTGCTAGTTGGGAAAATATTGAGAACATATTCTGACATTTTAGCAGCATAGACCCAGAAGGACGGAGGTAGGGAGGCATGAATCAATAGAGTGTGAATTATATTGTTAATGGTGCGGATGATTATTTCAGCTTTACCGTTTTATGGGGAGGTGTGGGGGCATGAGAAGCGAAAGACCATGTCATTATTAGTACAAAGAGGTGAAACATAGAGTTGTTGAATTCATGACCATTATCGCACTGAAAAGATTTTAGACCTTTTGCAAACTATGTTTGAATGAATGTTCGAAACTCAAGAAATTTGACAAACAATTCTGATTTAAACTTGAGAGGATACAACCAAACAAAGTGAGAAAAATTATCTAGTAAGATAAGATAGTATTTATGACCGAGAGAACTAGCGACATGTGATGTCCATAAATCGGCATGTATAATATCAAAAGGTGCAAAAGTAACACTAGTAGATGATTTAAACGGAAGACGAATATGTTTGCCTAAAGAAAAAGAAACACAGTTTTGGGCAAGCTTTCCATTACAAGTAATAAAATTATTGCCTCTAAGAAAATTAAAAATTGTGGCTCCTGGATGACCAAGCCTATTATGCCATGTTGAGGAAGAAATAGCCTCTATAGAGACAGGAGATCTAGATCTGGCAGCGGAGGTGGGAGTGAATGGATAGAGATCCCCCGTGCTATTGCATCTCGTAAGAGGTGTCCCTGTATGAAGATCCTTCACAGTGAAACCAAAAGGGTTAAAATCAACAGAGACATAGTTATTACGAGTAAATTTGCGGATGGAGATTAGATTCTTAATTACATGTGCGGCATATAGGGTATTTTTAAGAGAGAATGGATTCGGAGGTGGTGTGTAGGATGTACCATAACCCTTTATTGGAATGTGGTGGCCACTATCAACTATCACAAATTGAGGATGTTTTAAACCAAACAGTTTGGGAATATTGCCTGCAGACCGGGTGAGGTGAGAAGTGGCTCTGGAGTCTATGTACCAGTTGTTGTCAGACTGTTGCATATTGAGACTGCTGAAGGCTTGACCCAACTCATTGGGTATTATCTTTGACGAGTGCTGGGCTGAACCGTGCGTGAAGTGGGCTTCTTGCTGGTGCTGGACTGCCGAAGTGCGGAGAAGGACCCAACAACCTGTGGTTGGAGTACTGGTTGAAGAGTTGCTCGTATTGGAACTACGGCGGTGCCGCGGCGCTGTACTGGTACTGTTGGGGAGTCGACGAAGCCATTTAATAAGTTCTGGGATAAAGGGAAGAGAAACAAAATAGAACGCATGTAAAAGTTCTTTTCCGGGAAAAGAAAAGAAAACAAGTTGTAGCTTGTTCTCGGGTGAATAAAAATAGAAGGAAAGGGATGCTACAGTGGCACTGCAATTTGCTTATGCTAGACAACCTGCTTATGCTAGACAATAGGACATGTGACTTGACAGGTACTTTTCTGAGAAAGGGAAAAGTTAAGGGATACTATAGTGGCACTACAATTTGCAGCCGAGTAGGGACACGCAAGGAGGAGGTCTCGGGAACAGAGGGAAAAGAAAGAAAAATTTTAGAATCTGATGTGTTGCGAATGTTACGGCTGCTGAGAAAATAAAATAGGGTTTAGGTTTTGACTTCTGATACCATGTAAGATTGTATTAATCTCCCTTGGGGAGTCTGATGTGCGATTTATACACACGCTAAACGCAAGTGCACGTATCGTTACAAGTAATATAGTCTGGGTAAGACCGAATATCGTCCTCAGGGACTGGTTTTCAAGTACCGATTATCTATGCTTTAGTTTCTATTTGGTTAACGTTAATTGGTTTGGAATTCTAGACTAATAATGCAGGAAATAAACTAATTATGAAAATACTTTGATTTAAATCAATTATGACGGAGAATTAGAGCTTCCAAGATCATCAACTATCCACTCTATTCAATCCTTAATACAATTAAACTGACTTCTTCTTCTACGTTAAGATAGCAAGTTAACTAAGTTGTTTTATACTCCTGTTAAGGTAATATAAACACTCAACCCCATTGGAGAACCCTTCTATCTTTCGATGACAATATTGACTACAAAGGAGGATTAAGAGTAATAACCTATTAAGCTACACAAGTATCGAGGTACTTTCGTCCACGATTTAAACCTATGTTTATTCAACTATAGCATATTCACAATCTCTCCTTTCGGATTTCGATTAGAACTCATGTAAGTGATGATAACTAGTGATCAATTAATTATCAAGCAATCAAAGCAATTATTGAATAAATCTTAAGCAAGTGAAGAAGAAATCAACTAATGTATTAATTCATGAATAAGAGTTTCAAGAGAATCACAAGGAAATCCCTAACAAAGTAATTAGCTCCTAGCCATAGTCACGTTAAGAACTAATATAATCTCCATACATGAACTGAAATAAACAAAGCAAAAGAAAGAAAAGAAAATACTTGAAAAGCCTTCAATCTTAGCCTCCTAAGTTGTGTTGTATGTACAATGGATGAAATGAATCCCCTAATGATGTAGAGACTATTTATAGCCCAAGAATCATTTAGGTCAAGGGTTAGGGATTATGTAGGTAGAAAAAGTTATCCCTTTTGGACCCTGAAAACGTGTCAAATTCGGCCCAAAACGTCAAAAATATCGCGTCGGCGCCGTGGTCTCGATCCAGCGCCACGTAAGAATCTGCAACTTTCGGACTCGCAGAACATTGGCGCCGCGGCACTGGGCGGCCACGCCACGGGCGTTAATTGGACAATTTTCTGATTCTTCGTCTGATCTCTTCTATACTTTCCGAGACTTCTTAGACTTTATTTATTGGCCCTTTTAGTGTGCAATTCCATCTCAATTATGCTTATTTCCTCTCCTTTTCGTCATTTCTCCATTTCCGACCGCTGTGACACAAAAGAAAGGAAAACGACTCTAATACTATACTAAACATAAATGAAATGAGTAAAATACTAACTAAAAATGATTCAAAAAGTATATATAAAATACACCGATCAGAGTCTTCTCATTAATATCAAATATATATAGTGTACAATATTCATCCTTTATACAATAGGAATCCTAAACCTAATCACAAAAGGAATTCTAGTCTTACCAATTATATTTACACAATATATGAAATATATTCTAATTATGGGATAGGGATGACTTAATGGACAACTATAAGTTTACAATTTCAGCATAGCATTCCTATTCAACTTAAGCCAGGTGCTAGGCACACAGTAACGCCATCGTTATTCGGCCTTTTCACTCAAATTTGACCTTAGCCATTGCATACTTCGTCCATTAATATATTTTCATCTCGATAAAAAAAAAGATGATGTGGGATGGATGAGAGATTCCTCTATTCTTAGTCTTCGTCACTGGGTTTTGGACACGGGGTTAAACCCAAAAAAGAAGAAGAGAAATGGAAGGAGCTCGCGTGGGCGTAGCTCAGTTGGTTCTAAGGTGATAGATTGATCCCAAAAAATAGAAGAAAAGAAATGGAAGAAAAACTTTTTATTCTTTCAATGAGCAATTAATGGAGTTTGGTAAGGCTTCTGTTGAAAAGATGTTGATGTATCATTCTCCCTCCTTTAATTTTCCAAATGACTATAAACCTGCAGGCAACAACTTCAAATTATTTTCTCTCTATTTACCGCAGTCTCGCCATTCCTTTTGCTCCCAACATATGTAAAGTCACTTTCTCTATATATCATGAAAGCTCATCATGCGTTTCTCTTGGTGGTCCTTCTTCATCAAGCATTGGCAAATATGGCCACAAGAGAAATCCCAACAGATAATTTGATCAAAGTACATTTCTCAAGGTACGGCAGCAACTTGAAGAAAAACAATATTGATACTAACATAGCTAATGATGATGATAAAAGAATGGTACCTACTGGACCTAATCCTTTACACAACAGGTAACTCATTTTTGGAGGACCTTTGTTATATATAGTAGTTCTCCTTTTTTTGTGCTCTTGAAAATGGTTTTGAGTTATCTTTAGACACAGAAGATCGAGTATTATATTAGTTATGGGACTATCTTGTATTCTAGCTAGCCTCATTTTTTCTCGTAACTATATGTAGGAATATGTAACTCTTTTTTTCTTCATTTATTATTATAAGTATGTTTTGACCTAAGAGTACCTCCTCCCCCAACCCATCATCCTCCCCAGTTTACCTTTTGTAGTGCGTACATTCCTATTGGGAAAAATATATTCGTATAAGAGTTTTTCTTGTATGTATATATAATTGGTTCATTAGTTTTAGTCAGATTATATATATAGTTTATAGTAAAATTCACAGTAAGGTAAACTCGTGCGTGCTTCAATTCAGCGCCATAAGGAAAATAATATATGTAAACAAAATAACCAGCTATCATTACCGCAACATGTTTAGATTATGGAAACACAACAATAATGGTTGTGGTTTAGTGACTGGTACTACTTCATCCTTAACCAAGAGGTTTCGAATTCGATTTCTCTTGGCTACGGAGTCATCATTGTTAAGGAGTGCTTTGCCCTCAATGTGGGACTATTCGACACAAATCCGGATTAGTTGGACCCCAATGCGGATATCGAACCCGGATGGGAGACGGAAAAAAAAGATTATAGAAACACGAAAGAGAGTGTGTACATATGTATCATCATTTTCGTAAGTATGATTTATCTACGATATAGTCACCACTTAATAAGTTTTGGTATCAATTTCTTTATCATGTGGAGAACCAATTACAAGCTGGCAACAATGAAACGTTGAAAATAAACAAAGCTATGATTCTGGTCCCAACAACAAGAAAAAAAGAGAGGAGAAAATGGAGGTCCCTGAATCTTGTATACTTTACAAATAACGATATGATTTCCCAATTGGGAATCAGCATTATTCTACGGTGATGAAAGCAAAAATTTAATGTTGGGTGCTGCTACACAACCACCACCGCTCATTACGTCCATGCATGCCAACCTGCCTTTCTACACACAAGTCTTTTTGCCTATTAAATGTCTTTGGGACTCGAGTTCAATTCCACAACTCTAAATTTAATTACTACTTAATTCTGAGAAAAGAAAAGAAGGCCTTTGGACAAGGTTGAGAAAGAGTATTTAAAAGTTAGACGTGTTTCACTTGAAATTTTCTATTAAGATACTCTTCAAAAAAGTACCCTAGAATTTTCTAGTTTTGTGAATAATGATAGAGTTTAACCTACATCCATCGATTGTAGAGACATTTTGCTACTGTAATTGGGTATAACTCCACATAAAAAGTGAGAAAATAAATCAAGTTATATCTATGTATAACATAGTGCAACACTGTTAAAACTAGGGTGGACATGACACGGTATTACAAAACTTTGGTACGATAGTTTCATTTTTTGGGTTTTAAATGTCATGTCCCGAATCATGGTCTGGCGTAACACGACATTCGGTATCTGACCGTATGTGATCGAGTGAACCACGTGACTTGATGGATCAACATGAGCATCTAATATCATGAAATAATAACTTAAAACATAGAAAATCTTAATACTGAGCATATAATCTGAAAATATAATTGCGGAAATAATCTGAAAACATAATAAGTCTGAATTTGAACATCTGACATGACAGGCTAAACTAGTCTATGAAACTTCTGAACATGAGTCTGACTACAACAAAAAATTATTTACCAGGACAAGGGTTTGGCATACCCTTTCTATAATGCATAACATAAAATAAAGAAAAATTACACTCCAAATGAGATGGGGCTCACCAATAGCTGATACGGGAGAATCCTAGTGAACTGATCAGTCATCCTGAAACTTCGTACATGTATCGTGAGATGCAGGCCCCGGGCAAAAGGAACGTAAGTACATTTGAATTGTACCTGCAACTGAACGAATAAGCAGGCACATGACATAATAGGAACATAAAACTGAAATTGTAACTTGAGTGTGTAATGTCTACAACAACAAACAACAATAATATACCCAGTGAAATCCCACACCGTGGGGTCTAGGGAGGGTAGAGTGTACACAGACCTTATCTCTACCTTGGTAGGTAGAACGGTTATTTCCGAGAGACCATCGACTCAAGACAAATCATAATCAAAACAAAGCACGAGTAAAATAAGAGTAAAGAGTAAAACAAGAGAAACGGTCTGACTCAGATAAGGAATTAATGCAGTATAAAGTGCATTCGAACAAAAGAGAGCAGTAGCTAACACAACTAAATAAGCTAAACAAAATACACTAACGAACACATAGCAACATAAATCAAACTACAGTGGATTATACAACAATAATGTGTCTATAAGTGTGATATGTTAATCGGTCCTACAGTAATAGCACTACAACTATCAATTTGTAAGCATAAGTAGGACTACCCTAGAGTACCTACTGCTCTTCTACCCTAATTTTTGTCCTCCACAACCCCCTATATAATCGCATCTCCCTAATACGTCTTTGGCCTACATATACCCCTCATGAACCCGTCCATAGCCGAGCATGGATAATGTCTGCCTTGAATATAATATAACATGATAACTTATTTTAAATGGGAGAGCTTTAGTATAACCGATATGAAAGCACCACGCATGAACGTGGCGTCTAATCTCTGCCCGATCAGCTAAGTCATCTCATACCTTGCCGGGGTACGAGACATGAACATGACATGAATGGATCCAATAATCCGCAATGGGTAACATGAATGAATCGTCCTAACTGGGCAGAGAAATCCTTATCCTAGGTATGGCATACGTTATTTGAGATATTAAACCTTCTTGGTAATCTGCGCAACTCCCAAAACATGAACATATATATAATTGACTTGTAAGCTAATAAATGTCATAAACATGACTTGTAAACAAGATTTGTAAGTATAATTTAACATGTATATAGATACATAATATAACTTGTATGAAATATGAAAAACATGTAAGATTCACGGAGTAGAGTAATATTGGTCCATGACTTGTAATTGAGAACCCATGAAATTCAAAGTATGGTGCTCATGGATTACGGACAGGTTCATGTCAATCATAATGACATATCATGAATTTAACTAACGAATTTGTAATGTAACTATGTCATACAATAATACATGTAATTAGGGTTATCATGAGTCTTAAGTCGAGGGTCTTTCGGAAATGCCTCTCTACTTACCAAGGTAAAGGTAAAGTCTACGTACACTCTACCCTACCCAAACCCACGTTGTGGAACTTCACTGAGTATGATATTGTTGTTGTTGTTGTTGTAGGGTTATCATGAACTTAGAATAAAATCGTAGCTTGTGGAATTTCATATTTTATGGATGAACGTGGCATTTGGAAGAACAATAGCATTCACACACGCGGATAGCCTTAATCGCTCCAAAATTTGAAGAAAAATGTATGAACTTTGAAGAACAAATTCAAAAATATGAACTTGATACCTTGAGAAGGATTTTCTTGAAAGCCATAAATTTCAAAAATATAGAACTAAATAATTATAAATTTGTCATTTTCTTACGTTGGTAGTATATGGCCCTTTACTTCCGCTTCATCGTATTAATTAGTATTGTAAAAAAGTTGATGTATATAGAAATAAATAATATTTTAATTGAATCAATTAGTAAGAACTTCTTAAGAAGCTCACATTTTGTAATAACATCACGAACAACATGTTTGACAAAAAAAAATATTTACAACCATAATTTCATAATATTATTTAAATAAAAAGTAATCCATCAATGCTAGCATCACTCAATATAAGCGAAGTTTGCATATAATCTCATCCAACAACAAAATTCAACTTTAATGACATCATTAGCTCATTATAAATCAAGTTTGTGGATGACTTATCCTTCCTAAAATTAGGTGTAATTTTTTTAATAAAATAATAACATAGCTAGTTGAAATAAAAATAAAAATAAATAAGAAATTAGCTAAGTGAAATAAAAAACGAAAAATTAAATAAGAAAGAAACACAATATGAACAATTATGTAGAAGAACTCGAAGTAAAGGTTGGAAATGAAAAATAAAAAAATAAAGAAATAAAGAATAATAATATAACAAGAATAATACTTGAAAAAAAAAAGAATTCAAAAAAGTTAAAATAAAATAAATAAAAATAAAAAAAGAATAGAAATAAAAAATATATTAAAAAAAGAAGAAGATATCCAGAAAATAACCACCTGCAATTCATAGCCCCATTGAGAATTGAATAGTATAATTACACCCCTTTAATTATATCTAATTATATGTTGATCAAGTAATTACTTGGTCAGACAAACATGTCGTTAATGTTCTTTTTTTTTTTAGAAATATTTTGATCAGCCAAACATAAAAAATTGAAAAATATTTTCCTCGATGCCAAACACACTCTTAGTGTTCAACTTGTTGGAGACCAAAGGTTAAATATAAGTTTATGTAAATATAATATAAATCCTAATAAATATAGTATTAACTTACAAATAATAAAATACTACTTTCTCCGTCCTATATTACTTAGTCATTTTTTCTTTTAAACGCCTCTTAAGAAATCATAAATAAGAAGGGTATTTTTACGATATTACTTTTATTCCTCTCCAATTAATTACACTCTAATTAATTTTGGTTACTTTAAAATATAATTAATGGTAAGTAACAATTAGTCCCTATTGGAATTAACCCTGAAGCTAATCTGCAATATTGTAATTATTAAACAAAAAAAAAAATCCACGTTTGATTCCTTGTTTTCTATGCTTTCCTCCTTGTTCACGACACCGTATCTGTACCCCAAGATCTCCTTGTGCTGACAAGGTCTTTCCACTAACCCTTAGCATCAAGAACAGAAGAAACCCGTTTGGTTGTGTTGGATCAAGAATGGCGTATGTGGATCATGCTTTTTCAATTTCGGACGAGGATATGATGATGGATGGTGGTTCTCATAATGGTGACAACAATCGCGGACCCATGAAAGAGATCGCTCTTGCTGTTGCTCTCCTTGTCTTTGGTACTCTTGGTATTGTTGTCGGTATTTTCATGGCCATCAATAAGGTCGGCGGCGATACAGCTCATGGTATTTGCCCCTTAATCTTCTTTGATAAATCTAATTATTTTGAGCTGGACACACTGGCACCTGATTTTCCTTACAGGGTTGTGCTTGATCTCCCGGAAGCAGCCGCTCTACCTATCAAGGTGGAGGTAAGGTCTGTGTACACTCTACCCTCCCCAGACCCCACGTTGTGGGATTTCACTGGGTATGTTGTTGTTGTTGTTGGTTGTGCTTGATCTGCTTCATAAAACCTAAACTGTGGTGTACCCGCAAGGGTGGCTCAGTTTTGAGCATGGGCCTTTCGTAATGGAGGTCTCAGCTTCAAAACCCCCTGCATACGACAGCAGGGATTTTTCCTTCTGGGTCGAGCTTGTCTCACGGTGCGGGGTACCTCTCTGTCCGGTGTGGTTTGCGAGCTATTGTACAGGAGCTGGGTTTACCTAATGGGTAGTGGCTGCGGGTTCCCATGTCATAATAAAAAACCTAAACTGTGGTGTGCCATGGATAATTGAGGGCAATATTTAATCACTATGGTTCCTTAATTTGATTAGCTATCCAGGTTTATTTTACAAGTATAAGGACCTAGATTGATAACTGAGGAAAACATAGACTAATTACAATAACAACAAAGTGTACGCAGGCCTTACCTCTACTTTGGCAAGAGACTTTTTCGAAAGTTTCTCGGCTCAAGAGAAAATATGCAAGGTAGAGAGGCAGTTTCTGAAAGACTCTCGGCTCAAGAGAAAACATAGACTAATGAAAATAATTATATTCTTGTACCAACCATGAATACATCAAAATTGTTTCTGGTTTATCTTTTCTCCTTGTTTCCCTAATTGAATATTCAACATGTTGCTCAAATTCAAAACCTTTTTACTTTGTTTTTAAAATTCCGTTTTGTCTGTTGTGTTGATACTCTGCTTTCAGTTTCCTGCGCTGGGAGTGCTCTGTGTCCCATTTCTTATTTTATTTCAATCCTATCTTCAGGTTCGCAGTTATTTATTCATCTGATGTTGGATTTTGATTTTTAAACGGTTTAAGTATAGTTGCTATATAATTCTGTCTAGGGTTGATATTTATTTCCTTGGTGATCTGTGTTAGTCTTAAATCTTAAATAAGCTAGACTAAGATTGAGACATGAATTGTTCACCATTTCTCGTCATCCTGTACATTTGTCATTGGAACTTCCTTGGGCCTAATGTTTGTTAGTGGACATTCTTTTTGTGCTCACATCTGGGAGGGTTTAGTTTACTATGCCTCACTATAGTATATAGTTATAGGTCTCTTCCTAGGGATAGCTATGGCTAGGAGTGGAAAACAGACTTTTCCGGTCGAATATGGACGGGTTACACAAAAACGGATAAAATATCCGACCCGCCTATATATAACACGGATAAAAGAAATGGGTTAACCTATGGATAACATGGATATCCATATTATCCATGGTTTCAGGAATAGCCAGGTGAGAACACAAGTTAATTAAAAGCCAAAATAAGCTTAGACTCCCAGTAAGAAAGAACCCGTGAAAATTAAAATGACAAGCAGATGGGTATCGATAAGATGGATATCCATTTTTAGTGGATAATATGGATAACATCCATATTTGATCCATTTTTATAAAGGTCGTTTTCCAGCCGATGTCAAATGGGGTTGGGTTGAATGGTTACTTGTTTTTCTAAACCATTTTGCCAGCCCTAGCTATGACAAACCTTTAGTGAGAGTGAAGGGCAGCCTTCCATTAGAGTTGGTACAGTTTTGGTTGTAGTTTGGGCATGTCAAGTAGCTACAACAATAAATAATTCCCTGTTATTTGAAGAGAATGTTCGTCTTTCCATTGTCCTTTTTTTTTAACTCTTTACACATTGTTGTAATGCAGGGCTGTTTTTTGCTATACTAGGTGGAGTTCTGTTTATACCAGGATTCTACTATACGCGAATTGCATACTATGCTTACAAGGGTTACAAAGGTTTCTCTTTCTCCAATATACCTCCCGTATAGAGTTAGGGATGGTGTCGATACATTGTACAGCTAGGTCATTTCCTGTGTTTTAAACTTTTGCTCTACCTAGATAAGTTTGTAAACAAAGTGAATCTGGTAAAAAATTGTGTTGCTTCTCTTAATGCTAATAGGTTACCTGGGAATGAGAATGATGTTGTCCAGCCGTCTGATTTGGACATTGAACCATTACTTGCTTAACTATGTACTCCTTAACTCAACCTCAGTGTGGACGATGTAATAATACGAGTCCTTGTTAGTTTTTGAGATTTTTCAATATAATCACAACTTTTTCTTCCAATCTTTGGTCAGAGAGGTTTGCCTGCATAGTTTAGTAGACAGGACTATTTTGTTGTCCAACTGATTGGAGAAATAGCACAAAGCATTTTAGTCAAATGCTGGTCTATATTTTATGCATCGACAGGGACACACAATAATTTTGCTTTGTTGTTCGGGTAAGCGATATTATTCCTATAATTTAATATACCATTGTTGAAATTAGCCCCTCAAAATAAAACAACAAAAGATTGGAAGGCATATCTGGAATTTTTTAGTGTTGTATGGGTAGTGTAGAGTCTTTAAAGGGTGTGACGCTGTGGTAGGTCATCTATTTGCTCCATTCAGAAGCCCATCATACAGTAATGAGATGGATAAAAGATTGTACCTCTACTTCTAGAGCAATATATATCAAGACCCTCATAGAAATGTCAATGTGTAGGCTATGATTGTGCTTAGACTGTATGTTTTGTGGTTTTCCTATCTGCAATTTCTTTTCAAACTGTCAAGCCATCCAAGTGTAGCATTCAGTTGTTTCAACTACTCCTATAACAAATTATATGCTCCAGTCTTCATATACTCCACGAGTATCTAAGCCAGTAACTCCTCACTTCTCAGCTTATGAACTCCTAACTATGAGAACATACTTCTGCATGTCTCTGAGTGAGTTTCTTGTTTGCTTTCTTGGGTGATAAAAATCATGTACACCCTAGTGGCTCTCAGTACAATAATCATCCCTCTTTGATTTCTAGGAATGAACAAATCAAAATGAAAATAGTTGTGTGGGCTATAGCAATGATAGTTTGTGTAGGTTTGTATTATGAAGGGTTCATATGACTTTTTGTAACCATGTTTTACCCTGCTTCGTGATGGCAAATGTAGGGTATAGGTGAAGAGAGAAAATCAGTTTACCTTGACAATTGTGATTTGTCATACAACACCTTAGAGGGTTGAAGGTAGCAGGTAGCCATTGGAATGGCCCAATTGCGGGCAAGCTAGGCCAGACACTACTGTCACAAAAAAAATCTTACCTTAGGAGTGCTTTTTATGTAAGTCTAACGATGAGGTCTCATGTTCAAATCCCAATTGAGTCAAAAACATTAATTGATTTCTTCACATTTGTTCAAGTTTGGTGGACGGCGTTTGTGTTGGTGGGAGATAGCAGGTAACTCATGGAATTAATTGAGGTGTCCGCAGGCTGGCTTAGACCGGAAGTTGGCTAAGGTTATAATAAGGTATGGCCAAACGGGTCACACATTCTGTTAAGCTGATCTCGTAAACCTAGTGTGAAGCTCGTCGCTCGAAACATTGCCTGTACAGTGCTGGATAAAACACTACTCTGACTGCGTTTCCTAGCCAAGTTTGTCTATTAGAGCCTGTTAGATTACCCAGCCTTTAGAGGATCTGGAGCTTCTTCTAATAATTAGGTGTCATTTGGTATATGCAAAATGACAGACTGAGTGGTTGTTTGGTGCGATGATATTATGATACGGTGGTATACCTTTCTTGATCGTTTGGCTAGGATAAAGTATAGAATATATAGAAATAACGATACAGTGGTAGTGCAACTCAAGAATTAAATACCACGGGGTTATGAAGTGTGACTATGTTTGCAGATTGTGTGTGTGTCAATGAACTATACAGAGACTCTGTACTGTAGTGATATTGGCCATAAGCTATCAACTATGATGCGAAGTTTGATACTGAACGTTGAGCTATGTGAAATTTGACGTTTGTTCCTCAATGCCACTAGCACCCTATGGAAATTGCAATTTGTTTAGGTTAGCGGGTACGCCCTCTGTCCCATATTATATGACGGTGTTTGACTTGGCACGGAGTTTAATAAAGGATTTTTTTGTGATCCAAAACAAGCTTTATTGTTTGTTGCTACAAATCATCTCATAAAATTAAATTATTTCTAAATATAAAAAGGTGTCATTCTTTTTTACGGAAAGTTTTAAAAGACTCAATATGACATTTCTTCACGAATAACTTCCATTAGTTTGAGTACTTCTTGCCAACCTAAAAATAATTAAGCAAGCAATTCACCAAAATTTATTTAATATTAGAATAAAACCCTTCAATTTAGGCATTTTTTCTTTGCATGTGTTAATATGTTAGCTAGTGATTATTCAATCTAAAATTTGATAGGAAGTGCTCGGATCAAGTTAATTCATCTACAGGTATTTTAGTATTTACTTGCACACCACTAATATTGTGTAGCTTGATCACCAAAATTCAGCCGAATACATCATTAAAACGACTCTTTCAGAGTTTAGCTTGATCCTGGAAAAAGTGCCTTTGATAAGACTACAGATTATTCAAGTATCAAAAGGAAAACGAAATTGGTTGCAAATTCGACACATGAGCACCAAGATGGTGTATTTTTATCTTCATATGTGCTTTATAAATATTGTACCATCGCTCCAAATTGCTCGCACTGGCACTGCTATCAGTTGCTTTTAGTGGAATGAGAACTAGAAATCCCTTATTTGAAATAAACTTTATACCAGTAACAAAAGTACATAGATATATTGTAAAAGATAACAACAGAAAGCTTTAGCATCACATCAATAACTTCAGAAAGGCCTACAACGCAGCATTGTTAGCTGCTGCACCACAGCAGCTAAATATGTGTGACAATCACATTCCGATACATTAAAAAAAACTCCAATGCATCAGTACTTCTTGTCTAATATATATATATATATATTGGCGACATCCCTGCACGGTGTTTTGTTTTTGACCGTCAACAAATAGCACTAGATTTCTGTCAACAACAGGAGAAAAATAGCACATCCCGACAAGATTTTACCTTCTCTCCTTTGGCATATTATACATTCTCTAATTTGCTAGCTACAGCTTTTGCTTTTTCTTCGGCCTGTGCAAAAAAACATTTAATAAGTATACAACAAAAAGCCAGAAGTAAACATCTCACGTAGCAATTAAAAGTGATCTAACAACGAGTAGGTAGGAGTTACAAATACACCAAAAAGTATAACCATGGTGTTGCATGGGTCTTAGATTTGCATGTACGATTTAAATCGGAACCAATGTTCGCCTCATCCTGATTTATACTAGTATTTTACTATTTGTGATTCTGTATAGAGAAATCAATCAAAGGTAGAATCAGAAGGAAATGTAAGCGGACACCAAAATCAGAACCTCTCAATTTTGAGCATGCTGTATTCATCATTTAAACATTAGGAAGTTTTCAGACAATTAATGATTCATGCAGAAAATTCCTACCAATTAAATGTCAATTTCTAACTTCTAAGGAAACGAGGCAATCTTGATCATTCATTAAACAAAACCCAATAAATGCTAAAGAAAACAAAAGCATGCCATATCCACCTCCAATTACAGTTATTTGTTTGAGAAAGGAAGTAGTTTCTTAGGCCTAATACCTTCCGTCTAGCATTTCATGCTCTCTCTCTCTTCCCTACCTCATTGACTCGCTGTTAACTTGAGCATCAAAGGCAGAAGGCAAATAGTAATTTTTGGTTTTCATTCAAAAGACCATGCCTTGAGAGAGTGCACGGCTAGATGCTTCTCGGATAACATCAAGCCTTGCTTAGAAGAGACCAGGCACTAAAACCATGGAAGGAAAGTCGACAAAAACCATGGGAGAAATCAGAAAACAGAAGACGAGTCATCCTTCACCATCCCCCTCCCCCTCTAACCCCTTATTCACATTTAAAAGAATCTACAAACCAAGATAGTTTTTTTATTGTTCTCTTTCTCTCCTCTCTTCTATTTTTAGTTGTCAAACTCAACTTTTTTGACAACTATGATCGTCCATAAATAATTTAAAGCAATCAAAGAAACACAGTCAATATATTCCTCGCTGCAAACACAGAAAGAAGAACTATGACGTGATGCATGATTGAGATTTGTTGCAGAATCAAGATTCTACATGATGCAATGATAGAATGTTTGCTTTCTACGCATGACACAATAATATATTCTACTTTCTCATCTGTGTATTAGTCTTTGAGACATCTAAGTTAAGACATTTCCAGTTTCACCACGCATGTTATGAATTTTAGCTAGGGGTCATCTTTAAACTTTAGCAGTTGCAGAAATATTGCCAAATTTGCTTTAGGTCTAAAACCGACCAAATAAGTATAATATTCTTTTCCAAAATGCAGAGGCCTAATGTTACTGGATTTGGAATATTCATTTGGATGCCTAGAATAAATATCAGAGTTCCTCTAATCAATTTTACATGACATAGTTTTAATTGGTAATGAGTGTATAATTTGAATTTGACTTGTAAATATACTGGAAGTTGTCTGAGTAATAACAAAGCAGCAGTTGAAAGATGGAAAATAATCAAAAATATCATATCAATGTTTAAAAATTGATAAATGAATTTGAAATTTTGAAAGATGCGAAAGCAAAATGTTTGTTATTTGTAAATGTATGTCAAACATTTGGGATCTCCCAAATATACAATAATTACACCTTGATCCCAAGCTAGTTGGAGTTGGTGGAATGAATTAATATCGTACATGTTTTGTTTGGGTCCATAATATTTCATAATTTCACAAGAAAAGATTATTTATAATACTGGTGGTTCTCTAACATACTAAGAGCCTTCTAATAAGCACTAGTCTTCTAGTTGGTATCACCTATACAGATTTTCAACTTCATTGTTTTTATCCATACGGATCCCCAGTGCATGAGAGGTGACTATGGATGGTTTCAGGAGATTAGAGACATGTCGAAAAAGTATTGGGAGAAGTGATTAGACAGGACATGGCGCAGTTTCAGCTTACCGAGAACATGACCTTAGATAAAAAATTGTGGATGACACAGATTAGGGTAGAAGGTTAGCACCTTATAGTTCCTTGTCTTTCAATTTATGTTATTATCTGCTGCTTCTTGTACTCCGATTATCGTACTATTTTATTATAGTTACTGTTCAGAATGCTTTGTCACGCTTTCTATCGTATTTGTCATTCCTGTTATTTACTTTCCAAACTGCTTTGGAGTTGTTTTTCTCAAGTAGAGGGTCTATCGAATAGAACCCCTCTACCTTTAGGGTAGGAGTAAGGTCTGCGTATAATCTACCCTCCGCAGACCTCACTTTGTGGGATTACACTGGGTATGTTGTGCTTTTCTTTAATCTTTGTGTAACAAAAGAAGAAGAGGAAGGGAGGGAGAGAGAGAAGAAAAGATCGATATATTTCTGGATAATTTCCCCAAATGAGGATTACAACCTTTAAAAGACTTACAAGGACCTATTTGTAATAATAAGAACTAAGATACTGAGATGTAATTAAAATATTCTACTGGACCATAATGCCCAAACTAAAAACATACAAATGCATACTTGATAATAAAACTTAGTCACATTGTAACATTGTGACAATCCATCCTTCTTGAAAACATGGTTGGTCCTTCAGAATTCTGCAAAGGCTGGGAATTGAGACTTCATAAAATTGTAATCTTCCCAAGTTGCTTCTTCAGGTAGTAAATTTGCCCACTGGACTAGAACTTGAGTAGTGGCCTTGTTTCCCTTCTTGATCAATCTTCTGTCTAACACTGCAACTAGCTCCACCAATGGTTGGCCATCATTTGAACAGATTGGAGGATCAACAGAGGGTGTAACATGATCACCTACCTTCTTTTTGAGCTGAGAAATGTGAAACACAGGGTGTATCCTTGCAGTTTCAGGTAGTTCCAGCTTGTAAGCTACTGACCCAATTCTTTGGAGGATTTGGTAGGGTCCATAGTATTTAGAAGCTAACTTGAGGCTCCTTCTAATGGCTATGTATGTTTGTTTATAGGGCTGCAACTTAAGGTATACCCAGTCACCTACCTTGAACTCCCTTTCTACTATCTTTTTGTCTGCATTTGCCTTCATTCTATTTTGTGCCTTCATCAGGTTCTCCTTCAATACTTTTGCCACTATCTGCCTCTCATTTAACATTTGATCCACAGTTTCCACTTTGGATTGAGCAATAAGCTCAAAGGTTAACTATGGAGGGTCATACCCATATATCACCTTGAAAGGGCTCATTTTCAAAGAAGTATGGTAGTTGTTGTTGTACCAAAATTCTGCATATGATAACCATTTGTGCCAGTCCTTAGGTTTGTGACTAGTCATGCACCTCATATAGTTTTCTAAGCATCTATTCAGTCTCTCAGTTTGTCCATCAGATTGTGGGTGATAAGCTGAGCTATAACATAGCTTAACTTGCAACAATGTGAATAATTCCTTTCAAAAGTGACTGACAAACACTTTATCCCTATCTGAGACCATACTCTTAGGCATCCCATGTTACTTATAAACACTGTCTATAAAGACTAGCCATTTGTGAAGCAGTGAAAGGGTGAGCAAGGGCTATGAAGTGTCCATACTTACTATATCTGTCCACTACTACTAATATGGTATCTTTCCCTTCAGATTTTGGCAATCCTTCAACAAAATCCATACATATGTGTTCCCATGCCCCTTGAGGAATTGGAAGAGGTTGAAGTAACCCAGGATAGGCTACTTGTTCTACCTTACATCTTTGACAGACCTCACAGGTTTGCACTACATCCTTGACTTGATCAATCATGGAAGGCCAATAAAACACATATTTTAGCCTCTGATAAGTAGCCCACACCCCTGAATGTCCCTCCAATCCAGAATTGTGTATAATCTGGATCAACTTTTGTCTAAGAGACCCATTTTCTCCAACCCAGGCCCTACCTTTGTATCTCAGCACCCCCTATTTTAATGAAATGATTGAATCAGTGTCAATATTTCCGCCCAGTAGCGCCCTTTGCCTTACTTTCAAGGTCGGGCCGGTCCCCGGAAGTGAAGCCAACTCACCGACTAATTGAGAACAAGGAGTATCAATGGTTGTAAAGGCCTGTAACATTTCTTGATCCCCTTTGTAACTAGCCACAATTTCCTCAATCCATTTTGGTTGAATGTGGGTGATAACATTACACTGTTCCCCTTCTTCCTGATTCCCTTCATTTACAATTTTTGGCCTCCTAGATAATGCATCAGCTACTACATTTTCCACTCTTTTTCTGTATTGTATGTCAAAGCTTAACCCCATCAGTTTAGTTAGACCTTTGTGTTGTAAGGAAGTGGTGATTTTTTGGTCTGTTAGGAATTTCAGGCTGAAATGGTCAGTTTTTATTATGAGGTGATGTGGGTGTAAGTAATGTCTCCATTTGTCTACAGCTTACAAAAGGTCTATTAACTCTTTTTCATAAGTTGACAGACCCTGGTGTCTTTGGCTCAATGTCTGACTCATATATGCTAAAGGTTTTCTTTCTTGCATAAGCACAGCTCCAATGCCAGAATTACAGGCATCTACCTCTACCACAAAAGGTTTAGTAAAATCAGGTAATGCCAACACTGGAACACAGGACATGGCTATCTTCAGTTGTTAAATGCTAACTCAGCTTCCTTACTCCACACAAACTCCCCTTTCTTAAGTAAATTGATCAAAGGCTTACTCATGTATGCATAATTTTTAACAAACTTCCTATAATACCCTGTCAGTCCCAAAAATCCTCTTAATTCTTTTACAGTTTGAGGGGGTGGCCAGTCTATCATAGCAGAGATCTTACTAGGGTCAGTACTCACTCCAGTGTTGCTTATAATATGCCCCAAGTATTCTACTTGTGATTTTCCAAAGTCACACTTACTTAGCTTTGCAAATAATTGATTTTCCCTCAGCAGTTTTAACACTACTTCTAAGTGTATGAGGTGGTCTTCCATACTCTTACTGTAAACTAATATGTCATCAAAGAACACTAAGATAAATTTTCTTAGTTGCTCCTTAAACACATAATTCATGAGAGATTAGAAGGTTGCAGAGGCATTGGTTAAACCAAAAGGCATCGGTTAAACCAAAAGGCATCACTCTAAACTCCCATAGGCCATGATGTGTTCTAAATGTTGTTTTGTGTTCATCACCTTCTTTCATCCTCACTTGGTGATACCCAGCCCTCAAATCTACCTTAGAGAAAATTTTGGCCCCAAATAGTTCATCTAATAGGTCATCAACCATGGGTATTGGGTATTTGTTCTAAACAGTGAGGCTATTGAGTCTCTTGTAATCAACACAGAGTCTCCAAGAAGAGTCTTTTTTCTTAACTAACAAAGCAGGTGATGCATAAGTGGACTGGCTAGGTGAAACAGTGTTAGCCCTTAACATTTCAGCAATAATGGATTCTATAGTATTTTTTTTATCATAAGAATATCTATAGGGTTTAAGGCTGAAAGGTTGGGATCCAAGTATGAGGTTGATACTGTGGTCACAATTTCTGTTGAGAGGTAATTTAGTAGGTTCCTGGAAGATGGTGGAATATTTTTGGAGTAGTTTGTTAATCTCGGGGTGTATCTTTTGGGTGTCAAGTTTCCTATTCTCATTTTGAATCAAAGACAACTCAGCTACAATTTCACAAGTGTCACACTGTAACATCCTCTCAAGTTTCTTAGATTTCAAGGTTACTAATTCAGAACTATTTCTTTCACCACAGAGGGTAATCATTCTCCCATCATACATAAAACTAAGACTAGGGGGTCTGGTGTGTAAAATTGCAGGAGCTACTTGGTCTATCCTGTTACACCCCGGAATTTCAGGTCATGTATTGGGAACGTACAAAGGGAAATAAGAATTGAAATTGGAAAGATAAGTTGACAGAATGTTTTTAGGTCAGTTTTTGAGTCAACTTTGGAGCGGTATATCTCCTAGTTCTTTAGGAGTTTTTAGGTGTTTCAATAGCCCAGTATGAAGTTCGTTGAGTCTAGTTTCCAACGCAACAAACCGCTCGTCGATAGGACATCGGAGTAGAAAGATATGAAAATTACAAGTTCAGTGGGCAGACGAACAGGAAAGTGTTTTCGGTCAGGGGCCACAGCGCCACGGCGTCGGGTGCAGGGCCGCGGCGCCGGATGGACGGATGTGGTCAGAATTGCAGGCCATGGCCGGATCTGGCAGCGGCGCCATAAGTCTTGTAGTGTTGAAGTTTGTCGCGGCGGGAAATTTCGCGGGAACAGGGGAAAAATCAGAAGATATTTTGTGAAGAGTTTGTGGGAGGGTGACAAGTGTCCTCCCGTACATTTGACTAAGAGGAAGTCTATTTTATTGACCAAGTCTTGAAGACTTGGTCATTATATCAAAGAACCCTTCTCTCTAAAAATTTCCTCTCCCTTCCCTCTAGAAACTTCAAGGGAAAACCAAAGCCTAGTAAAATTTTGGAAAGACGACAAGAAGGAGTTATGTTGGCAGCGTGTAGAGGGTTCGTGTGGGTGATTTTAGCGTGAAGAAGATTTCGGAAAGAGGGCTTATTGATGTAAAACCTTCACCTTCTCATGTAATTGAAAAGTACAAATTATAGTATTTGAGAAATGAGCATGTGGTTTGGGTATTAAAGTTTGAAACCATTTGGATCATGTCGACTTGTTGAAAATCGAAAATGGGCATTTTAGTCACTAGTGTAGTAATCAATTCGATTGTTAGCAAAAATCGTTGCATGTTGTATTAGAAGGATATATCGTTGTTAAAATTGGTTAAGACTTTTATTGCATGTTGAATTAACAAGTTGAATTGAAAGGATTTGAAAAGGTTGATATGTGGGCATGTTTTAGCCAAGGAGTTGCCTTAAACTAGTTGGATTGTTGGGCCTTAAAAGTGGCGTTTGGATATTGAATTCGAGCCTTGAAAAAGGTGGTAAAGTACGTAGAAACAAAGGAAGTGATGTCCAAATTTCCGTAGAATAAGGGACTTTACAATTAGAATATTCTACGTTAAAGCTAGAAGCTAATAGACGTATTATGGTCATTATAGGGTGAAGTACTACGAGTAGCGTATTCTACTTGAAGGGTAGAAGAGGCTAGCAAGGTTATAGTACTTTGGAGCATTTTGCTACTTGTCGATAATCGTCGCGAGGTATGTGATTCTTTCTATCTTCTTGAGCATGATTATTTGTGAAATTTATAGTGCGATAGACGCACGTGTGTTAAAGGAGTTGGGTTTCCTTTTTGTGTCCTTGACTTGATTCTAAATGTTAAGGCCTTGTATTGTGTTAAAAAAATTGTGAAACCTCATTCGTGAGTAATGGGTACTTGTTTTGATTTCGGAAATGTGAGTAGTTGTCCTTGGTTGGTTATAAACATAAAGTGTTATAATAGCTTTATGGGAAGTTAGTTATAACGATTTTATGAAGAAAAAAAGAAGAGACTTGAGAATTTGAAGTTATGAAGCTTAAACTATTTTGAGAAGTATATCGTTACTTGACCTTTGAAAGGAGATGTGTTTTTGTTTAAAAAGAAGGCATGGTATTGTCTTGATTTGGTTTTGAAAGCGGAGTGCCTTGATTTTAAAAGAGTGAGTCACTTGGGTCTTAAAAGTATACTTGACGTTGTTTTAAAAATGTATAGCACTTGGTTTAAAAAGTATTGGGTACTTGATTTTAAAGGCCCCGTAAAGATTTTCTGAAGGTGTAGTAATTTGATTTGAAAAGAAAACGTGTTTTGATGCTACAAGTATTAGTGTCGTGTGGCTTCTACGTAAGAAGAGGTCTTTTGAAAGAATGAAAAGTATGTGGTATTTGGGGTTAAAACCCAGATTTTTGGTATAAAATGAAGGTCTATGAGTACGTCGAACTCGCCTATGCTTGTTGTGATAGCCTTTGTTGTGCAAGTGTTTTGATTACGTACTCTGGCGTCTCTCGATGGAGTAGGCTATATCAGTTGATTGTTTGGACATACTGACACGTTGGGTGGCCCACGGGTATGCTTCCACTATGAGTGTTATCTTGTTATTTTCTTTGGACATACTGACACGTTGGGTGGCCCACGGGTATGTTTTCACTATGAGTGTTATCTTGTTATTTCCTTTGGACATACTGACACGTTGGGTGGCCCACGGGTATGCTTCCATTAGGATGGTTCCATGGCCATGCTCATACCGAGGTAAGATGACGGGGCATGCGGCCATTGTGTGGGTTAAATTCCCGGGTTATATTTGAGTGATGACTTTGCGGGCGTGAGTCCCTGACTTGACATGTCTCTGCTTTATATAGTATTATGATTTCATTCTGATATTTTTGATTTCACATACTTGGTACTGTTATCTTGACCTCGCCCGAAGTGCGTTAAATCTGCAGTAGAAGTACTGGGTTGTTGATCCTCGCTCATGGGACCACGATTCGTGAGAAGCTCCGTTTCTCCGGAGGCTTGTCTTTTGGTATGGTTCCCTGAGATTGTAGGTTCTTGTACATTCAGGGGTATGGCGGGGCCCTGTCCCGTCATTGTTGTTATAAAAAAATTCTTAGAGGTCTGTAGTACTGTTGTGGGCAGGGTTTAGGATGTAACTGTTCAAGTTTCTATATATATGCAAGAAGGTGACCGTTTTGGTTAGTCTGGTTCCTTATATTTCATTGTTTCATATCTGTAAGTTTTTATTTCCGCTGATTTTTCTCTGATGTATTATCACTAGGGTGCCCGGGGTAAGGCACCAGTCGCGGGCCCGAGGTCGGGTCGTGACATATCCAGTCCATTCCCAAGATCATGTCACAACCCCCTACCTTAAGAAGTCTCAGTTTGAAACCGAATGGCTCATTCTACCCAAACACAGGACTCACCCACTGACAATGCATTTCCTGGCCATTTGCTACTCTCACCTTCATTGGTTTTGTCAATGGGAAGATAGGTCTCTTTAACTTCTTTACCAAAAAGGGGTCAATAAAAGAATGGGTGGACCCACTATCAATAAGTATAGTCATAGGAATTTTGTTGGCATAGCCTAGGATTTTAATAGTGGAGGTTTGCCCATTGGATGAGCTTAACCCTAGCAGAGCATTAAGTGAGACCTCAGGTCCTCTTCCACTTCTTCTAAGGTTTCAGCTACATCTACAAATTCTTCCTGATTTTCACCTTCTCCCCTTTCTACCCCTTCAAAGGAATTCAGTGTCCTTGTTCTGCATTGGTGTCCTGGTACATATTTCTCCTTGCATTTGTAGCACAATCCCTTCTCTTTCAAGGCTTCCAGGTTAGGGGGTAGTAGGTAAGGTGTATATACTTGTTTGTTTGGTGTTCTTGGGTTGGGATAGGTTATTGGGTAGATACCTGGGGTTGGAAGAGTTTCTGGTATAAGGTGGTGTTGGTGGTTTAGTTTTTGATGTTTTGGTAGCTTTTATGAGGGATTAAGGGCATGAGAGCCTTGGAGGACTCTTCATATAATTTAGCAACTTCATAAGCATCCAAAATTGTACTGGGGTTGGTCATTTTTACCAATGGCTTCAATTCTGGTTTTAATCCACTAATGAAGCTTGCTACGTAATGACTTTCATTTAGTTGGGGATTGATGATTGTCATGTAACCACTGAGTTCCTCAAATTTGTCCTAGAATTGGTCTACCATACCCCATTGTGTAGTTTTATTAAACTCATCCACAATGTCTTGTGGACGCAAATTTTCAAACCTCCGGCAGATTTCTACACGGAATTTTTTCCAAGATAAAACCCCTCTATGACTCATAGTGATACTATCCAGCCATACACCAGCCTTGTCCTGACATGCACTGAGGCGTAGTTCAGTTTTTCATGTTCAGGTACATTGTAAATTTCAAAAAAATTCTCACATTTCCATAGCCAACCCCTAGGGTTACTTCCATCAAATTCGGGAAAATTGATTTTAGGCCTTAGGGTTTTGTGGTGGTTGGGTGATGTTGGGGTATGAACTGTGAAATTTGGGTTTAATTCGGGGGGTCGATAAATCGGTGGGCATGATAAGATGGGGGCTGGAGGAAAAGTGAAACCCCTACCCGTAGGATAAGTAGTTGAGGTATACATAGCTTGTGTAGCAGTTAAAGGAGATCTATTACCTGAAGAAGATCTGATTTCATTCGGACTACCATGTACGTTAGTTCCTTCTGGACTGCTTCCGATGGTTGTTGTTGGACCCAGAGTTGGTGGAGAACTATGATTTGGGGTTTGTGGTGTTGCTAAAGTAGACATGAAGGCTTCGATTCTTCTTGTCATCTCCCTCGATTCGTCCATAAAACTTTGAAAGCGTGAATGCCCAATTTCTAGGGTTTTCAATCGTTTTTCGGTAACATCTATAAACGTCGACATCTGACTGTTCAACGCACGAGCAGATTCCTTCAACTCAGCGATTTTCGATGACCCGCCGGTCCCGGTTCATGCTCTGATACCATTGTAACAGAAGAAGAGAAAGGGAGAGACAGAGAGATAGAGAGAGAGTGAGAAAAGATCGATATATTTCTGGATAATTTCCCCAAACGAGGATTACAACCTTTAAAAGACTTACAAGGACCTATTTGTAATAATAAGAACTAAGATACTGAGATGTAATTAAAATATTCTACTGGACCATAATACCCAAACTAAAAACATACAAATGCATACTTAATAATAAAACTTAGTCACATTGTAACATTGTGACACTTTGCTAGATCGGAAACAACCTATCTAACTCCACAAGAGGTAGGGGTAGGGTTTGTCTACACTCTACCCTCTCCACATTCCACTTGTGGGACCACACTGGGTATGTTGTTATTGTAGATCTGCATGGATTCCAAGATATTCTAAATCTTTTGAGATAACTTTCTTCGATGTAATTTTAGGTCTACCTCTTGTAACACTTTGAGCTATCACGTTTTTACATCTAAGCACCACGATCCACCACGATCCATTTCCCCTGTCTGTTGCCCTTGTTAATCATTAGAAAACAGTTTACACTAAACACCCCTAATGTTGGCCAAGCTTAAAATAAACCCATTCCTGCTGCAGATTTATCTCGCCTCATGCTCTATGCTATAAAGCTTGTAACTCATATAACAAAAAAGAAACATTTTCACGTGACATCTCTAATATGTTAAGACTTGCAAAACATGATGCGAGAATATAAATGAGAACAATTTTGTAGCATTTGCTTCAAGCAGGCTAAATGGGACTGAAAGCTGTGTAAAGATCTTTGACCTCTTGTAATGGATCATTTTCTCCTTATAGATCAAACCATTAGCACATATTTGCTCTATTTCTTTTTATATGACACTTTTTCTTTTAGTTTGGTCCCAAAAAAGTGGCACCTTTATATATTTAACTTTAACCATCACATTTTACCCATAATAACATGCTTTGTAGCCACAAAAATATCATGACATGCAGAGGCGGATCCAAAATTTGGAATTCATGGGTTCCTAATGATCTCAAATTAAATAGATAAAAAAGGACAATGTAAAGGCTTGCATGGTTTTTGTTCAGGAAAAGGAGAAAAAAAAAGATAAAATATGGTACCAGGGGATTTGAACCCTTGTCAAGGAGGGCACAACAAAGCTTAATTGAGTTCCACCTTTGCCGCTGAACCAACAACCCACTTTTTTACTAGCTCCTCAACTAGAAATTTGTTATATGTTTAATGGACTCTCAATATAAATACAGCGCCCGAGCAAACGTTACTGGGTTCCCGGAGCCCACACCTTATAAACTAAATCCTCCCCTGATGGCATGTTTCAGACCACAAGTTCAAAGGTTACTTTTGTATGTGCCAGAAGTCTTTTTTTCTTAAACTCTGTACACTGTCATATAAACTAAAATGAAGATAGTACAACATAAGAAGCATAACTTTACCTTACCTTACCAAAATTATGTGCATAACTTCTTAAATCAGTGCTACCAACTGGAGTTCCCACGTCGACCCCCCCCCCCACACACACACACCTCTAAACTTCCCAAAATTCAGCATCATCCTCCCCTCATCACGCCCCCAAAAGATTATGAAGATCAAAGAGGCATGGTATCTTAACCATTTGTTACAGTCCTTTCTGTTTTGGAGTTACTCATCATAAGTATATAGAAATTCATAACTATTTTCTGCTTGAACTTTGTGAATGTGTTTCCTATTAATTGTTGTTATCTAACGAATTCTCTTTTTCTCCTTCAATTTTCAGATATTTATTTTAGATGTAAAACTTTGTGAAAATGCTTTAGAATAATTAAGAATCCAACTTGCATTAATATAAATTATAATATCATATTTTAATCAAGCATAAACTTCGAAGGGCAATTTTGTCTTTAACAAAGCTTATGCATGTATTAATAACCTTGGTATTGCTAATACCAAATAAAGTGTATAACTAATACTTGCATTACTTATACATCGATTGAAAAAATGTATCAAACAAGGGATTAGTAATACCAAAAGCTAATGCATGTATTATTTTTTCTAATGCATCCTACCAAATGACCCTTAGAATCAAATAAACTAATAACTTTGGGACATCATATCAACAATACCAAACAAGAAATTCAAAAACAAATATAAGAAAGAAACTTTAGACTTACAATTGTTTTGGTCTCATAGTAATCATCTAATGCCCATTGATACTTTGACTGATTCAAGCCAAACCAGTATGCCACTTGTTCATCCAAACTCGCATGAGCTATAAAGATCCATATCCATATACATATTCACAAAAATAATTCCAGCAATCAAAATTGAGTAATATAAAGTGGGAAAAAAACATTTATTGATGAAATCAAGATCTGAAAAAGGAAAACGAAAATCTAGAATTTTTCCAAAGATGCAATAAAGTTAGCCGGTAAACAACAGCTCTACCTGCGTACATTCTATCTTCCCTGCCCTTTCTGTTGTATGCAATAAAGTTAGCATCTTTTTTCCCTTTAGTAAAAAGAAATGAAAGAATGGGATACCAGAGAGAGAGAGAGAGAGAGAGGGCAAAAAGGGTACCATTTTGAACTTTAGCGACAGCGTTCCAGAAAAACCCAAAAGACGAGTGAGAGGGTTTATCATACTGCATTGGGGGAGACCAAACCGGACATGACTTCTCCACCTGAACTGTTTTGGGTGACTCAGCAGAACAGGAGTTGGGTGTGGCTGGAGGGGTCATGAAAACCGTGTATGGCCCGATCTTACCGATCCGAGGAGGAGGAGTGCATTCACTGTTAATGGACATTCTTGAAATAACAACAGTGACTTCTTATGGGGATTTTGGAGTGTTGGGAATGTGTGACAACACTGTAATGTGGACTTGAGAGTAAGAGATAGTAAAAGGAAAATGAAGGGTTTAGGAGTTTGTATGGCAAGATTGCTGGGGATCTTTGTGTGTTTTTTTCTATTTAAGTATTAGTAAAATTTGTATTAATTTTTCTTTTTCTTTTTTTATTGTTGCCATTAAAAAGTGATACATTCATGTCTATTTACAACAACATCATTTTTATATAGTTGATCTACCCACGCCAAGACAAAAGGAGAAAAAATTCTCCCTAAAAACGTAACATGAAAAAAGCATGAAATTTGTGTTGAATTAAAAAGTCTCGCTGTGATGTAGCAAAGAAAGATAATAGTATCTATTGTTTGCAATGTTACAGTCTTACAGAGCAGATTACTGTTGTCTGTTGACACCCAATTTTGACACTCTCTTCCAATAATAATCAATAAAATTAAACTAATTTTAAAACACCACAAAATAATCTTTTACAATAATAATACGCAAAAATAAAACATTAATACATGCATAAAATAAATAATTTAGCAATGCGTCGTATCAAACATTCCGTAAATAGCATATCCGCATTTATTAATACGCAGGGCAATTTCATAATTATTATTTGCAATTTAAAGTCTTATTAAACTAATTTTACTCTAACGTCGTAAAATGATAATACATACATGCATAAATATATAGCGTCGCATAAAACATTTTTTCTAAATACCATACCCGCATTCGTTATTTATTAATACTCAAAATAATTTTATAAATATTCTTTATAATTTAAACTCAAGCTAAAACTAACAACAATTAAAATGCTCCCTAAAACTCTAACCAAATAAACTAAAACTAGCCGATCCACTTGGCGAACTAAAATATCACGAGCCCGCTTGGTTTGTGACACCCTTATTACACCCATCTTCCCTAAAATACTTAAAACCTAAAAAATCACCTATCACAAATACTCCACAGTCGTCCGCCTCCGCAGATCCGCGATTTGAACCAAATCTTCTCATAATCTTTTCAATTACCACTCCGAATATTAACTTACCATAACAACCCTTAATGATTTTTACACCAAAAATCGGTAGAATTTTACACGAATCGCGTCGAATCGATTACTCAAAATCGTCCCTTTAATTACTGAAATTAATACCAAGATTTCGTCCAAATTTTATAATAAAATCATTCCAAAATTGTACCAAAAGCTACCAAACAAAGAGCTGAATTGAGGCTATAAAAAGGAACCAATTTACACAGCAAAGAGGCATCCTTTAGCACCCAAAAACCGATAGGCATCGATTTGCATTCTTTAGCAGCATTTAATAACTCAATCCACAGGCATCGACATCCAAGAACAATCCAGAGCTTTTTTTACCGTCAATACACCTTCGAACACCAGTCAAGTAAGCCTAGGAATTAATTCTCTAAAAGCAAAAATCACAAGCATCAGTCCTTCAAATCGCATCGCAACTCCGAGTGGATCAACGACTTGATACGCTGCCTCGGTTCGCTGTCTGGAGAAGGTAAATCCATTCCCTTTCATTTTATGTGATTTACACTTCATAATCTGCACGACGACTATATGTTTTGTCAAATATGTTTGATGTAATTTAATTTGTCATTTGTGTACGATTTGAAGCGCATTTGTTTGGTTCTAAACCTATTTAGTCAATGTTAATAGCTATTGATATTCGCGACTATGAGGGTTAATGTGATTAGGCCAAGATTAGTATTGGCTGCATGTCTATAGATATGGCCGATAATTTTCTGATCTTACTGTTCCCTGTTATGGTCTCAACACTACTGCGCCTGATGAGTATCATTGTGGTTCTGCTTGCTTAATTCAAATTGCATATTAGATGTCTCTATATATCTGAATGACCTTTTGGTGTCTATGTGCTCATTGCAGTATCCCCATATGTCCTGTATGTCTAACGGTTGAATGGTATTTATATTAGCATGTTACATCTCTTGAGCTATTTTTTGCCATATGAAGTCTATTTCACACTTAAAAGATAGTAATGCCTCATAGGATACGTACAGGGAATGATTTAGTGTTGAAATTATCACTCTATGCATATTCCAGTTTCCTCGATACTGTCTTGGCACTGCCTTATACACTTCGTAACTTATGATGAATCTAAACGTCTTGAGGTCCTTAAAGTTCTATTCAAAGATCATAAAGCTCCATGTATGCTAAAATTGGTTATGCTAGCGTATATCGTGTCTCGCGTCATGTATAAATATACTCTACCTCCATCCACATATGCTGAAACTTGCTTAAGATTCTATCAAGCATGTTAGTCTGAATCAATGTATGCATAGAGCATTTAGGAATTTTGTATGTCATGACTGCCCATCTGGATATATGTTGTACTTGTTTCTCCTTTCGACCTGAAAATTGCATGTTTAGGATATCTGTTTATTCTTCTTTGGTATGTCTGGCTTTATTATACTCTGTCGCCTGATGTGTTTCTCTTGAAATGGATTTGTCATTTGGTCAGTTTTTCTTATGTCTCCCTACCTAATTTGCTGAATTTGTAGATGATCAAAGTATATATATATATATATATGGCATATGATCGTAATAATGCCTCAAGGGTGTACCATAGCTACGTGTCATTGTATACCTAAATCTATTGGGTCTCTCTTCTTATTCTCATTCTCTTAAGAGATCTGGAAATTATAATTATGGTTTGGTATTTTGACAAGCCTGAGTATGCACGAATTTGGGCTTATATGTCCTCTTTTGGAGTCTTAATTTAAGTCGTTGGACTTGTCCTTCTTTTTCCCCTATGTGTTTTGTGTTGCTTTACCAAAACATAAGTAGCTTTAGCTTAGGGCTATGCATGTTTAAACTGTTGGTGGTATATTATGTTTAAGTCTTTATCAACGTTTGCTTTATGTATTTTATATTTGATAAGTCTCGATTCTTTTTTAATTCCCTGCACAGCTTTCTCCTCACTGCACACTCGTGGGCCTGGTGGTTCTATACTTGTATTATTTTTTATTAATATCTTCTAATCTTTTTTTTTCTTTCTTTTACATGAAACGCATCGGAGTAAAAATGAAGAGTCTCGTAGCGAAACTCATCACGAGCTACTTCAAATAACGACCCGCATCTATGTGCATCCGCGTTCGCATTCCCGCCTCAGCACTCCTAAGACAAAATAGGACAAGATGACGTCGTCATCCATCTCAACTCCTTTTACTCTCTTAATCTCCTTCCTCATTCGTGTCTTTATTTTGTTATTTGTAATTTATTATCTAACTTTGCAAGCAATATGAGACATAGAACAATTAGTCTTTAAATAAATAAATTGGGCGGGTAGTTTTAAATAAATCAGAAATGCACTTCTAATTACTTATTTTAGGGCTTGACATGCATGTCTAAATTTTTGCCAAATATTAACAAATCTCTTTTGCATTATGCCACATATATATTAAAAATCAATTTTGCAAGTAAATGCACACATTTAGTCAATAAATCAACTTTGCATCATTTATTTTATAAATAATATAAATGCCTACTTTTAAACTTTACATGTATTTTTATAGCACAAGTCTTATAATTTTTTTATCCAAATGCATCTTTATAAAACAACTTGCATCATCTTACTTTTTAAATACTTTTAAAGCATGCATTTTTTCTAACATAATAATTAACCTAGGTTTGAACGGA
The DNA here is from genome assembly GCA_029844215.1 of Przewalskia tangutica. Classification (NCBI taxonomy): domain Eukaryota; kingdom Viridiplantae; phylum Streptophyta; class Magnoliopsida; order Solanales; family Solanaceae; genus Przewalskia; species Przewalskia tangutica. Next base: position 21,789,910 of record CM056722.1, read on the forward strand.
CAACCGCAAGTTAACGGATCTTAGAGGGTGTCTAACCCCTTCCATCTAGATTAATAAAGAACTCTTGCCCAGAATCTCACATAGTTTAGCAGACAATTTAAACGGAGTTAGTGTTGACTTTACTTAATTAACATTTAGGTGTCCTAATTCACTCAAACTAATTAGGTGGCGACTCCGCGAACCCTGTAGCATGTTTTAGCACTTTAGCAACCCTTTTAGCATCCCTTTTAGCCCTTTATTTTTATTTCTAACCTATTAAAGCAGGAATGTCGCGGCCGAAAAAGGGCGTAACAGAAATGACGACTGTGTTGGAGATAAGTAGGTTCTTGACCATAACAGATCTAGGGTTATTATTTGGTATTACTTTTTGCATTTAATTTTCTTGTGTGTTGTAAATTGCTTTTATTTGTAACTGTTGTAATCGTTATTTGTTACCGCTTTCCTTAAACTGACATTCCTCTCATACTTCTTCCACTTTGAAAAATTCATACAACCACACACTACACGCGAGGTGCGCTTGGTGCATCAGCAAATTTTTTTCATAAAACCCAAATTTAAGAGAGTTGGTATTATACGTGGAGTGTCCGGAACATCCGGTGGCCGCGAGCCTTCGCACTCGAGTTGTTCGCTCGGGAACCTTGCGTCTAGTAAGTCAAATCTTTTCAAACTCAGAAAAGAGCTATACCACCCTTTATTTTAAGGCATGCATGCATTTATTTTAGGTGGGTCAAACATTGGCATTGACACCACAATTAGGAAAACACCAAATTTATCGACGGGTTTCTCAACTCAACGACCAATCAACATACTATGTGTAGCGTGACAATGGTAGACAAATCCAAACCTAAACATGACATGCCAAAATTGGAAAATGCACGTTCATCGTCATTTCCAACAAAAGAATTACAGTTTGACGGCTTGAACAAATCTATCATAATCTCGCATATCTGGTGTTTAGGCATACCTCTGGCATAAAGAGATCCCATACATATTAGGAACCACTTTAATATGATGTTTTGCGTGCAATATAACTGTTATATGTTTTCTTCATCTTTGTAAAATCATATGTTTTGCGCTAACTCGATTTGCTGCATTTGAAAGGATTTATCACTTTCCCCAAGGTCGATTTGTATTTGACTAAGCAATGGCAGAGCATCAGCACTTTACAAGGTCGAGGGCAAGGAACGAAGATATGACTAATTCAGGGGCGTCCGAGCTAAACGGTTTGGGGCTTGTCTCTGTTCCTGTCGGCGAAGCAGAAATTTCAGAAAAGAGGAATGTTACCGATCAAGATGAGTATCTTGCGCAGTTATTACAACAGATCGCGGACATGCAAATTGATATGGAAAGGCTCCAATATTTAACCAATCTGTCCATCAGTTTGAATACACCCATGCCAGAGCAAAGAACCAACCCCACTGCTCCACAAATTTTTCATGATTTACCCACACCTCCACATATCTCCTAAAGTCCTCCCCAGAAACCACAGAACAACTGCTCATATCAAACCATCCCTCACCTGATCAACCGCAACTGACCGCGAAGCGACCCGCCGTCACATATATATCCCAACCTCCGTCTACCTATATCACTCCGCTCAGTCCTAACCGCCAAACCACCCTACATCAACATACCACACCTATTGTCAGCCCTAATAAACAACACAAACCACTAACATATGCAGCCGAAACTCAGCCCTTCATTATCCATGTGCTTCCCCAAGAGACAGACAGTCATGAAAAAATTGAGAGGCAAGCTCGAACCAGAATGGATGAGGATGTGGATAAGGAGATTCATAGTCTAAAAGAGGCTTTTCGGAGCATGCGGTCATACAAAGGTCATGAAGGATTGTACTACGAGAATCTTTGCATGAATCCCGGTGTGGAACTACATGTAGGGTATAAAGTGCCCAAGTTTGACTTGTTCGACGGGAAAGGGAATCTCCGCGCGCATCTGAGGTCGTATTGTGATAAGTTGATCGGAGTGGGCAAAAACCAGGCAATCATCATGAAGCTGTTTATTAGGAGTTTGACTGGCGAAACAGTAGATTGGTATACTAGCCAAGACCCGCGCAAGTGGTATGGTTGGAATGCATTAGCACAAAATTTTATGGAACGGTTCAGATTCAACACAGACACTGTCCTAGACCGATTCTACTTGATGAAGCTAGAAAAGAAATCTACTGAAACATTCATAGAGTACGCCATGAGATGGCGTTCAGAGGCAACAAAGGTACAACCGCCGATGATGGAGAGTGAGATGACCACTTTATTTGTGCAATCTTTAAAGGATGCCACCTATTACGAAAGAATGATAAGTGTCATTGGACGGAGCTTTGCAGAAGTTGTGAAAATGAGTGACTTCGTGGAGGAAGATATCAAAACAGGCCGAATTACAAATTTAGCAGCTTTGCAGGCGACAAACAAAGCAATCCAATCAGGTTCAATTGGGGGCATCGCTCAGAGAAAGAAAGACTCAGTCTCACCTGCTATGTTCACCCAGGAACATGAACCATATCAGTTCTCAATATATCAAAAAACACCTCAGCAGCCCTCGTATTACAATCCAAGTATCCAAAGTCCTATACCTTACTATCCTCCTGCTCCATATCTCATCCAGCCCATATACAACGCCTCCCAAGCACATGTTTACCCTGCTCCACATCGACCTACATATCAAGCCCATCTGCAAAATTGAATGTCTGTCAGAAGACCGCCCAAATATCGTACTCCACTAGCTGAGCCCATACCTCAGGTGTATGAAAGCCTGAGAGCTGCAGGTTTACTCCAGCCGATTCCAGGAAAAATTTCCAATCCCATCCAGAGATGGTATGATGAAACCAAGCGTTGTGCATACCACTCAGATATCCCTGGACATGACATCGAGAATTGCCACACCCTCAGAGACAAAATTGAAGCATTAATCAAAGAGGGAGTGATTCAGTTGAAATATGTCGCCCCAAATGTGCATAATAATCCCCTACTGTAGATTTGCCCTTCCGGGCCAGGGCGCCTTCCTCGGAGGCATAGCTGTAAACATAGTAAACTATCAGAAAACGGATCATCCTAATAACACAACTCTATAGGACGATCTAAGAGATGGAAGAATAGAAACAATCCTAAATGTCTGGTAGCCTCATGTGTATAAGTATGGTGCACAATATACTCATACACAAAACTCTACTAGACACGGTCTGTAGACATTCCGAGGACTAACCGCTCTGATACCACTTTTGTCACGACCCAACCCGACGGGCTGCGACTAACGTCCTAATTGGACGTCATTACTGACCTGCCACTCTTACTCCATCTAATATAGAGATCTATAGAAATTTCGGCAGCGCAACGCTGCTTTTACAACATTTCCCTAAAATGGGCTGGCGAAGTGCGAAACAACAACAAAACAACGATCATAATAGGCTGGCCAGTGCCGCCAACCAACATCACGTGCAAATGTATAATCAAAATAAGCAAGCCGGCAAGGCGCACGAGATAATAACATCAAAACCCAAAACAAGGTACAAACGTCCAACCAGCGCTATCTGCGGACCTAAGAGTGTAATCTTGACATATGGCGAGACGGGACCCGTCGTGCCCAAAATATGCATGTCGAAAGATAAAGGTATGTACGAAAATACCGCTCGAACAAAGGAGCTCTCCAATCATTGTACATAAATCCTAGGCGGAGTCACCTATTCAACACCGGAACTGCGGGCATTAACGACCCACGAGGAAAGGGGTCGATCTGAGATAATGTATTGAGTATGTAAAATATAAAATCTTGGCCCGAATAACAATCGTACGAAGTAAAGCAGAGAGTCATCAAATTTCATAAAGCGAGAATCGTATGCGAAAATCATATCATGTATCTTGAATCATAAATCATCATGCTTTCGTATGCGTATAATAATCAGATAACAAGTCTCGCCTCATGGAGGACTCGATGGAATCTGTATCTGCGGCGTAACGTGTCTCGACCTCATGGAGGGACTCGATGTAATATATGTATATATATAACGTGTCTCGGACCTACAGTGAGGACTCGATGAATGATGCGTGGCTGCGCGAGCATGATCGGCGGGACTCGGTGGAGTGAAATAGTAACACTTAACACGGTAGATATCATGAGCAAGCGTATGCGATTAAAATCATTATGTGACTCTCAATAAAAATTACTACCATAAACTCATTCTGAAACCATAACTAGTAAATAATCATTTTTAAAAGCAATGGTAGGAGTTAAATCGTCGCGTACTTTCACAAAAATCATGCCAAAAGAAAGAAGGAAAGGTCTCACATACCTTTTAAGCGAGCAAAACAACTAAATGCTAAGATATGCCTCGTCGGATGTCAACCTATAATAATGACAATACGTTCACAATTCTACGGTCTCTAACGTAATTTATTCAGATAACGACTTCTTATTTCTATAAAAATTTGGGCAGCACTTCCTTTGTTTATGTGCGTATCCACAATTTTACCAATAATCCAAATCAACCAACAATTCAACTCCAACTAACAATCCAATTCAAACCAACAATCTAAATCAACCCAATGATCCAAATTAAACTAATAACCACTACCATTTCCATATGTAGTCAAAATTATCTAAACATTCAATTTATCAACTTCAATAACCAAGGGAATTTATACACTTACCTCTAGTGTTAGTCAATCATTTAGTCACGTTAGAATTATCATGGGGCAGTCCAATCTCTTAACGACATCGTCAATTCAAGAATGTGAATTTAACACTTTTCTATACTTTAATCCTTTCAAGGCATGTATAGATAATTGCCTCAACAAATATGCATGTAGTAACTTATATTCACACACTAATTCAGTTTGTAATACATTATCGAAATTTTCAATAATTTCTATCAACTTTCCGGTCATATCAACATTTTACAATTCCAAAGCTTTTCCAAAATTCCTTACTTTCCAATTAATCTCCCAACAACTTCAATTAACAACTTTAATTTTAAACATCAAGGTTTCATCTAAATTTTCACATGCAATTATTAATAACATACCAACAGAATTACTCAATTCCAACGTACGCCAATAATAGGTTCTAAATTGGTTTCGACCTCTATCATTCACATGCATTGTCTTCTTTCCCTTTCTTCCTTGACATGGATAATTCTCCTAACTATAATATCAATTAATCTATCAAATATCAAGTAAAAGGGATACACTTCCACCAATAGAAGAAGAATTTCATACCTTAAAATTTTACCAAAACAGTCCCAAAAAACGTGATTGTCCAGCTTTTTTCCCCCCCAACTTTCACCCAATTCTTGTCCAATTTTGTCACTTCTTTAACTCCAATTCAACATGCAACCCTTCTACAATGTTAGACCAACATTTATATATGTTTTTCCTTCACAAAATTTGTCCAAAACTTGGATTTTTAAGGGCTTAGCTGAAGTGGCCGATGTGGCCTTGTTTTGGTGTAGTTTTGCTCCAGATTTTTAGTGAATGTTGTAGTCTAAGAAGAGGAGATAAAACCTTAAATTTTTCTATGGTAATGGGGGAGATTTTCGGCTGGTTTAGGGAGAGGAGAGGAGAGAAATTTAGTGAAGGATTTGTGTTGGAATGAAGAAGATGAGGGGTTGTAGGATTAAAATCAAATCTGAAATTTTCTAATAAAAATACACATTGGTCCCAATTTGTATTACTAACTTAATCCCTCTAGTATCAATTATGTCTTAACTCCCCCCCTTCCTTTTAAATTTGAAAATCTCATAAGATCGTGTATCTATGATGCGCGAAAAGATGCACACACTTAACCGCAAGTGCACGTTATCGTATCAAGTAGTATAGTCTTAGATAAGACCGAATATCGTCCTCTAGGATTAGGGTTCAAGTACCAATTATCTATTTTCGAGTATCTATTTGGTGGATTAATGATTGATTGGTTGTTTATGACTAAGAATTATAAAAGCTATTTAGAGTATAAAGATTTACTTCAGGAGTGATGAGAATAGGGCTTCTATGTATCCTCACTATCCGCTTATGCTACTTACTAATGCATTACTTATGGTATTCTTCTTTTGGAGAAAGCAGGTTTACGAAATCGTTTTATACTCCCGTTAGGGTTATATAAACACTCAACTCCAGGATCGTTCCGTACCTCCCTTTCGGTGATCAGGGTAACTTTAGAGGAGGATTAAGAACAAAAACCTAGTTGGCCACACGCACAATGCGCAAAATTAGGGTTGTTAAGCCTCTCATCAACGCTACATAAATAATTGAGGTATTTTCATCCCCGATCCAAGAATGTCTACCCAACTTACAGATATTCACAATCCCCCTTTTGTAATCGATTAGAAATCATATAGTGATAATTAGTTGTCAATTAATTATCAAGAATTCAACTCAATTATTGGATAGATCTCACAATAAGAACAATAACCATAAGCATGCATTAATTTATAACATAAGTTTCAAGCAATTCAACATAGAAAGCCCTATAAGAGAATTAGTTCCTAGCCATTGACATGACAAGAACTAATTCCATGTTCATCATACAAAAACTGAAATAAAGAAAAGAAAAGGAAAAGAAATTACTAAGAATGAGTCTCCAAGCCAAGCATCCAATGGTTGTGTTGTGGAATATTTACAAGGTGGATTGGTGGAAGGATGGATGTAGAATGGTGAATGGTAGAATGGAGAATGAATAATTCTTCTAATGATGTAGAGTATTTATAGCCAAAGAATCCTTTTGGTGAAGGGTTAGGTATTTGTAGGAAAGGAAAAGTTATTAGAATTCTTCTTAGACTTTATTTCTTGGCCCTTTTTGTGTGCAATTCCATCTCAATTAAGCTCATTTTCTCTTCTTTTCGTCATTTCTCCATTTTTGACCGCTGTGACACAAAAGAAAGGAAAACGACCCTAATACTATACTAAACATAAATAAAATGAGTAAAATACTAACTAAAAATGACTCAAAAAGTGTATATAAAATACACCGATCAATTACCCCCAAACTTAACCTTTGCTCGCCCTCGAGCAAAGATAGAAAGAAAGAAATAAAAGACTCAAGAAACGAAAAATAAAAGACTCACTGACATTGATCACTTTTTGCTGCGTTTAGTGTTATCTAGAAAAACATGAAGGTTAGCAGAATAATATGCAGGAACATGTAGCATGAAATTTTTCAGCACACTAAACACATTGAGCTAGATATTTCGCAAACTCATATTTATCATGCTTTAATGGAAGTCAATATACTAAATCATGCATATAAATTCAAAAATCCTATGGCATGCTTACTTGCTATTCTCCACTAATCCTGAATATGAATAAAAGAGATCTTCAGGACTTTAAGGGTTGTAATGTAGGCTTAGGTAGGGGTTGGTAAAAATAGGCATTTAGGCTCATTTTTGTGTACCATAAGCTCTTTAGCTTTTCGATTTCCCTTTTCTTTTGTTCTTTTCTTCACTTCAATTCTATCTTTTCCTCTTTTGTTTTGGGAGAATGAAGAGTATTATAATAACAAGCACCCCAAACTTAGGCTTTTTCTTTCTTATTACTTTTTATCAAAGCAACAAGCTCATTCACTCTTTTTGTCTCTTTTTAACACAATTGATTCCACTACTTCACATTTTTACTTATGGCACAATCTGTGGGAATATAGGGTGTCAAAGAAGTTTCAATTTTTAGGCTCAATGGGGTGACTAGGGATACTTTTAAAGTTCGGTAGAAAAGAGTGGTAAAATTGGCTATCAAAGAAATGCCTGAGTCATCTCCTAACACGCATCTCCTAACTATTTCGCCTCAAATAGCAAGCAATCATAACACATAGGTTTTCATAATTTAGCATGCACAATTTAAGCGAAACTCCAAATAGATGATTTTTGTGAGTTTTTGGCATATCTAACCTAGGTGTTTAGATAGTTGCTTCTAATTCCATTACATTATTCCACCTTCCTTCACTAGGTGTTTCTAGCAACTACAAAGATACATGATCTTTGACAGCAATTATGAAAAAGAAAGAAAAAAGAAAAAAATTGTGACTCAAAATAAACACAAAACAATTAAAAAAGACTTAATTGAAACATAACAAGACACAAATAAAACACCCCGAACTTAAATCACACATTGTCCCCCGATGTGCAAGACTCAAAGAAAATAAAAGAAAAATGACAACTTCATCGACACAACACAATGGTCATGAGGTGCAGGATGAAAAATTCGGAATTTGCGGAAATATGGCTCTGAAGTTCGCGCGGCACGATATTCGACGCCGCGCTAATCTTGTGGCTCTTCGAAATTACAGCGCCATCGATTTTGGCGTCGCGGCTCGACGATCGCTTTTCCTTTTTTCAGCGTTTTGCTCCTTTTCCTCGGTTTTGCTTTCACCACATGTCATCCAACAACACAAAACAAGAACCCAAGACCGTGAGGCTTTCAAGACAAAATAAAATAAAATAATGATGAAATTAAAATAACATAATTAAAAATATTGGGTTGCCTCCCAACAAGCAATCGCTTTAACGTCTTTTAGCCGGACGCCTTTAACTTTTACGAGTGCCCATTGGATCCTTCGCGAACCGCCAATCATGAATTTATTGTTGTAGGCCTCAATTTCCCTACAACCATTTGTTCAAACAAGAGCCTTAAAAACACAATTATCCCCAAGTAGGCTTGTCTTTTATGCTTAATATAATTTAGGAATCCGTGAACTTCTACATCTCTCAACTCTGTGGGTACCACGGTATGGGCTTCCTAATCGGGAATCACCGTGATAGCTAGTGGTGTTTCTTCCGTAATAGGTGTAAGAAAAAGAATTTCCACAGAATCCAAGAAGGTAAATAATTGAATCTCTGCAATCCTTTCCTTTTCTACACCAACTATCTCACCAGATTCCTCAATAGTTGGGTTTGGTTCGGGCTCCTCAATTTGTTGTTCGCTGTTGAATATGATTGCGAGTTCTGCTATTTGCGTTTCCAACTTCTTCATGGTCATTCTTATTTCGTCCATGAACTGAGCTTGGTACCTCGTGAGGCTGAGTATAACTTCTCGCAATTCCTCTCTCTCTTCTTCTATGGTTGGAGCTCGATCATATTGACAGTAGAAATCCATGTCTTAAGGATCCCTGAGATGAATCAAAACCAACAGCGAATCACGGCACACTTGTTTTTTTTTTCAAAAGAAAATAAAATAAATAATTTAAAGAAAAAATAAAAACCAAATTAGAAATTAAAAATAGATAAATTTGATATTGAACTATGCCTAATCTCCGGCAACGGCGCCAAAAACTTGATGCGCGAAAAGATGCACACACTTAAACGCAATTGCACGTTATCGTATCAAGTAGTATAGTCTTAGATAAGACCGAATATCGTCCTCTAGGATTAGGGTTCAAGTACCAATTATCTATTTTCTAGTATCTATTTGGTGGATTAATGATTGATTGGTTGTTTATGACTAAGAATTATAAAAGCTATTTAGAGTATAAAGATTTACTTCAGGAGTGATGAGAATAGGGCTTCTATGTATCCTCACTATCCGCTTATGCTACTTACTAATGCATTACTTATGGTATTCTTCTTTTGGAAAAAGCAGGTTTACGAAATCGTTTTATACTCCCGTTAGGGTTATATAAACACTCAACCCCAGTATCGTTCATTACCTACCTTTCGGTGATAAGGGTAACTTTATAGGAGGATTAAGAACAAAAACCTAGTTGACTGTCACGCACAATGCGCAAAATTAGGGTTGTTAAGCCTCTCATCAACGCTACATAAATAATTTGTTATACCCCGTAGTTCTGACCCTACGTATGAGAGCGTACGAAAGCATGTAAGACTTAAAATTTTCAAATGATAGGTTGACGGATTATTCCGGACGGGTTTTAGTCAACTTTAAGGCGGGTTATGACCCGGTACATTGAGAGTTCCTAAGTGCTTCAAAGGCCTAAGACGTAGTTCGTTGAGTCTAGATTCTAACGCAACCAACCGTTCGTCGATAGGACGTCGGAGTAAAAAGATATGAGAATTACAAGTTCAGTGCGCAGTCAGTCAGAAATGTGTTTCGGACAAGGGCGACAGGGCCGCGGCGCCTAAATTACTATAGGATCGCTGAAGTTTCAGCGCGGCTCCGAAGCGGGCGCGCGCGGAAGATCCGGTCCGCAGAGTTGCGCGCCGTGGCGCCGAACATGGCGCCGAGGCGGAAATCAGCGGAAAAACTTAGAAAAGTCGATTTTCTTTTAGGCGCTGGGTGGGGACAAGTGTCCCCCCATCTGATTTTTACATGCGATATATTGACCAAGTCTTAAAGACTTGGTCATTTGTCATCTCTCTCTTTGAAAAACCTCTTCCTTCTCTCTTAAAATATTCCAAAGCTCCTCCTTCTCTCTAAAACTCCAAGAAGATTCTAGCCTAAGAAAATCTGAAAAATTAAGAACAAGAAAAGGAAGCTTGTGGCTAGCTTGTGGTGGTGTTCTTGGCTAGGAAGCTAGCAAAATCTTTGGTAATAAGTTTGGCTAAAACTTTAAGGTAACATTTCTTCCTTTAGAATTAGTTCTAGTGTTGCATGCTTAGAAGAAAGAACTTGTGGTAGTGAAATAATGTTCTTAGAGTCATTGCATGCTAGAAAATGTGGTTTGGATATGAAGAATGGGTTAAGAAGAGATTATGAGCATGTTGTGGCCTAAAAACTACCTTAGAATTGTTAAGTGAATTGTTGTAAACTTATGAGGCAGAATTTTGGGTGTGTAATCCCCTTTGAATTGTTGGATTGATTGAGCCTTAAATGTGGCAATTGGATGATAAATTCGGCCTTGAGAAAGGTGGCATAGTGAGTAGAAACAAAGGAAATGCTGCCCAATTTTCCATAGAATTTAGTGACTTTGAACTTGGATTGTTCTACATTAAGATTAGAAGTTAATAAACGTATCATGGTTGTTTTAGGTTGACATATTACTTGCGGTAGTTTGGACTTAGCAAGTGGATTGACCAAAGAGGTATGTGAAGCTTTCCTATCTCTTGAGCATGAATAGATGAAACTATGTAGTACGGTAGACGTACAAGATTTGGTATTCTTACTTGTTTGAGTATATAATGACTTGTTTCGTTTTAAGAATGTATAAATCCCTTGGTTAGGGAAAAAGTATGATTTTACTAAAGTATAGAGTTAATATAACAACTTTATGAGAAGTTGGTTTATTAGCTTCATAAAAGGTTAATGAGAAGAGATTTACTCTAAAAATAAGATAAGTATATGAAGAGGCAATTTGGTTTAAGGCAGCAATTGCCCAAGAGTTTTATGTATAAAGAGTCATTTTTAAAAGAGTTGAAGTATGTAGTACATGGGTTAAATTCCCGGTTTTATTTTATTAAAGATATGATTAAGTGCCTAAAGTAAACTAAAATGAGAGGGTATATGAACAAGACTAATAAGAAGTTATAAGTTTTCTTAACTTATATATTATTATGATATGATGACAGATTGAGCTAGGGTAAGAGTATATCTGAGGGGCAAGCCCCAAGATCGTTATACCACCTTCTCCAGGGTAAGAGTATGTCTGAGGGGCTAGCCCCAAGATCGTCATACCACCTTCTTCAGTGTAAGAGTATATCGAGGGCAAGCCCAGATCGTTATACCACCGCCTTGATGTAAGAGTATATCGAGGAAAGTCCCAAGATCGTTATACCATCCGGCCGGTAAGAGTATATCGAGGGTAAGTCCCAGATCGTTATACCACTGCTTCGTGGATTTGCTACCCATGATCACGAGGAATACCTCACGCGAGTCCTTATGGGCTTATGCGGTGAAATAGTCCACGTGCGGTAGTGCACTATCACGAGGAATACCTCACGCGGCTCACAAGAACTATCGCGGGTGAAATAGTCCGGGAGTAGGGGTCTTTATTGATACTACAGGCGAGGTACCTGTTTTGATCCTAAGGCCCTATTTTATGCAAGATAGTATATATATATACTTGTCACTCATTGTTAGTAAGGCACGAGAAAAGATATTTTATTGACTTCCATGACTCGAACTTACTTTGGACTTGTGATATCATTATTACGATTTTTCCAACTTTACATACTTGGTACGTATTTGTGTCGACCCCTTCCTGGGGCTGCGTTAAATCCGCGTGTAAGGGTAAGCGGTTGAGGATCCTCGTTCTTAGGATCACTACTCCAGGTGTCGAAGCTCCATCCTCGGAAGCTTGTCTAGTGCGGATATTCCACGATGCTATAGGTATTTTTGTACATTCGTGGTATGGCGGTGCCTGTCATACGATTGTTATCTTTAAGTCCGTGGTCACGTGTGTGTTTTGGGCTATAAGAACCGGTTGTATTACTATACTTTTGTTTAAGTATGTTTTATAGAAAGCGACACTTATCGGTGGCGATGTTACCACTTTCTCTAAGCTAGGTGTTAGGTATGTTCCGTTGCTATTCTCTGACATATACCTGACAGGGTACCCCGGTAGGGTACCAGTCATGGCCCCGGGGCTGGGTCGTGACATAATTGAGGTATTTTCATCCCCAATCCAAGAATGTCTACCCAACTTACAGCATATTCACAATCCCCCCTTTTCAGAATCTGATTAGAAATCATATAGTGATAATGAGTTGTCAATTAATTATCAAGAATTCAACTCAATTATTGGATAGATCTCACAATAAGAACAATAACCATAAGCATGCATTAATTTATAACATAAGTTTCAAGCAATTCAACATAGAAAGCCCTATAAGAGAATTAGTTCTAGCGTTGACATGTGAGAACTAATTCCGTATTCATCATACAAAAGCGAAATAAAGAAAAGAAAAGGAAAAGAAATTACTAAGAATGAGTCTCGAGCCAAGCGTCAAGGGTTGTGTTGTGGAATATTTACAAGGTGGATTGGTGGAAGGATGGATGTAGAATGGTGAATGGTAGAATGGAGAATGAATAATTCTTCTAATGATGTAGAGTATTTATAGCCAAAGAATCCTTTTGGTGAAGGGTTAGGGATTTGTAGGAAAGGAAAAGTTATTAGAATCCTTTTAGGTAAGGGTTTTAAGGTAGGAAAAGTTATCCCTTTAGGTAGGAAAAATAATCCCTTTAGGATTCTGAAAACATGTCAAATTCGCCAAGACTTCATAATTCGCGTCGTGCCATGGCTGAAAATCCGAGATAGTTGGATGGCTTCAGTGGTCGTCAGCGGCCGCTAAGCGCCGCGCTACGTGACGGAATTCTTTCGGATTTTTCGTTTCTTCGTCCTTTGTTTGTCCGGTCTTCGTCTGATCTCCTCTATAATTCCCGGAACTTCTTAGACTTTATTTCTTGGACCTTTTTGTGTGCAATTCCATCTCAATTAAGCTCATTTTCTCTTTTTTTTCGTCATTTCTCCATTTTTTACCGTTGTGACACAAAAGAAAGGAAAACGACCCTAATAATATACTAAACATAAATAAAATGAGTAAAATACTAACTAAAAATGACTCAAAAAGTGTATATAAAATACACCGATCAATCTCCATTGTCGCAACTTGTATAATACGTGACTAAACCACATCCGGAATATATGACTATCATTTTAAATCTCCAATGTCAGACACGTAATAACCCAAGATTGTTCCGTACTAGCATGTAGAAATATATATAAATTCCAAAATTCGAATCTTAGTTCTTAATGACGTTCTTAATACCACGAAGTGTAACATTCTTCCCCCCTTAGAAACATTCGTCCTCGAATGTTCATAACAAGTCTCAAGTTCTAGAAATTTCGGCAGAGCGTCCTTTATAATAGTGTCTATTCCTCTACATCCAGCAACCCAACAGATGCCACACGGGGCCATAAAACAAAAAAAAACACATATACCGTTTACCAACACAATAATCAAATAAGGGAGTTAGACTGAATTACCTGAAGGCATAAGGAATAAGTGAGGATACTTCTTCTTCATTTCGTCCTCTGCCTCCCAAGTCATTTCCTCTCTATTGTTGTTCCGCCACAACACCTTGACGGACGCAACATACTTAGTTCGCAGCCTCCTGACTTGGCGATCCAATATGGTCACGGGATTCTCCTCATAGGACAACTCCTCAGTCACCTGGACATCGTCCACAGGGAAAACTTTGGAAGGGTCACCAATACACTTCCGCAACATGGATACATGAAAAACTGGATGTACTGCTTCCAGGTCTGCGGGTAGGTCCAACTCATAGGCAACTTGGCCTACTCTGCGAATGATCCGATAAGGCCCAATATACCTCGGGCTAAGTTTACCCCTCTTCCCAAATCTCATCACACCCTTCATGGGTGATATCTTCGAATACCCGATCGTCGATCCGAAACTCTAAGTCACGACGCCCGATTATCGACATATGACTTACGACTCTGAGCCGCTAGTAATCTCTCTTGTATGAGTTTCACCTTGTCGACAGCCTGCTGAAATATGTCTGGACCAATCAACTGGGTCTCACCTACGTCAAACCAACCAATGGGCGACCTGCACTTTCTCTCATACAAAGCCTCATACGGGGTCATCTGAATGCTAGAGTGGTAGCTGTTATTGTAAGTAAACTCAATAAGTGGCAAATGATCATCCCAGCTACCTCTAAAATCAATAATACAAGCCCTCAACATATCTTCCAGTGTCTGTATGGTACGCTCTGCCTGCCCATCCGTCTGAGGATGAAATGTTGTGCTAAGACTCACCTGCGTTCCCAATCCCTTCTGAAATGATCTCCAGAAGTTAGCCGTGAACTGGGCTCCTCGGTCAGATATGATAGATATAGGAACCTCATGCAGCCTCACTATCTCCCTGATGTATAATCTGGCATAGTCCTCATATGAATAAGTAGTCCGGACTGGAAGAAAATGGTCTAATTTTGTCAGCCTATCTACAATAACCCAGATGGAATCACACTTCCGTTGAGTACGAGGCAAACCTGTAATGAAATCCATATTAATCACCTCTCATTTCCAAGTCGGGATCTCTATCGCCTGTAGTAGCCCATCAGGCTTCTGATGCTCGACCTTAACCTGCTGACAATTCGGGCACCGAGCAACAAACTCTGCAACGTCTCTCTTCATGTCATCCCACCAATACAAGCTCCTAAGGTCATGATACATTTTCGTCGACCCTGGATGAATATAATAACGGGCATTGTGTGCCTCACCCATAACCTGCTGACGCAGTCCTGCAATGTCGGGTACACATAACCTACCTTCATACCGTAGCACACCATCAGATGTTACCTCAAATAAAGCCTCCTCCTTTCGGAGAGCTGCATCTCTATACCGTGCCAGAACAGGATCATCATAATGGCATCTCTTTACCTCTTCTATGATAGAGGACTCAGCAACGCCTCGAACAATAATACCACTATCTCCAGAATCCGCCAACCGGACTCCAAAACTGGCTAGCCTGTGAATCTCTCAAACTATCTCTTTCACGTATCAGACATCCGACAAACTACCCGTGGATCTACTACAGAGCATCCGCCACAACGTTGGCCTTCCCAGGTGGTCGGAATATCAACATCATAATCCTTTAGCAACTCAAGCCACCGCTTTGTCTCAGTTCAGCCTTCGCTTAAAGATGTATTGAAGACTCTTATGATCTGTGTAAATATCAACATGGACACCATACAAGTAATGTCTCCATATCTTCAAAGCATGAATCACCGCTGCTAGCTCTAAATCATGAGTGGATAATTCTTTTCATGTTTTTGAGTTGTCGAGAGGCATAAGCTATAACTTTGCAATGCTGCATCAACACAAACCCTAACCCGGTACCTGAAGCATCACAATAAATCACATACCCGTCTAACCCCTCCGGGAGAGTCAAAACTGGGGCCGAAGTCAACTTATCCTTCAACAACTGAAAACTGTGCTCACAAGCATCGGTCCACTGGAACTTAGCTACCTTCTGGGTTAGCCTAGTCAAGGGCGCTGAGATCGAGGCAAAAAATTTCCACAAACCTCCTATAATACCCTGCTAGACCCAGAAAACTGCGTACCTCGGTAGGTGTAGTGGGCCTGGGCCATGTCTTCACCGCCTCAATCTTCTGAGTATCCACCCGAATACCATCTGCCCCGATAATATGCCCCAAGAATGCCACCGAGGCCAACCAAAACTCACATTTCAAAAATTTGGCATACAACTGCCGGTGACGGAGGACTCACGCCTCGGTGATCCGCGTGCTCACGCTCGGCGAGAATATACCAAGATGTCATCAATGAATACTATAATAAATGTATCCAAGAATGGTTTGAACACCCGGTTCATTAGGTCCATGAACACTGCTGGAGCATTAGTCAACCCAAACGACATTACCCTGAACTCATAATGTCCGTACCGGGTCCTGAATGCAGTCTTCGGGACATCTGCCTCTCTCACCCGTACCTGATGATAACCGGATCGCAGGTCTATCTTCGAGAAATACTTAACACCCTGCAACTGATCGAACAAGTCATCAATCCTGGGAAGGGGTGTCACACCCTTTTTCGGCCGCGACATTTTCTAAAATAAAAAATGTGATCCTGCTTAAATAAAAATGTTAGAAGATAAATAATGAAAAAAAAATGCTAAAGTGCAAAAGAATGCTAAAATGTTAGATAGTGCTTAAAAGGGTGCTAAATGCCAAGGGATGCTTAAAAGTGTTAAGGCTTCGCGGAGTCGCCACCTAATTAATTGGGTGAATTAGGACACCTAAATGTCAACTTAGGTTAAAGTCAACACTAACTCCATTTTTATGGTCTGCTAAACTTAATGAGATTCCGGGAAAGGGTTCTTTATTAATCTAGAGGGAAGGGGTTAGGCATCCTCTAAGATCCGCTAACTTGCGGTTATCCTGCCAAACCTAGGGTAATTATTATGTTTAAAAATGCTTGTTTTGAAAATATAAAAGATGCTTCAAAATATTTTATAAAAATGCATGTTGATAAAAGTTTATAAGACTAAGGCCCAAAAAATGTAAGTGATGCAAAGGTTATTTATGGACTAATTATGTGTGCATGCCAATGTTATTTATGGACTAATTATGTGTATTGCTAGCTAAATTAATCTTGCTTATCCTGCGTATAATATTATATGAAAAATGCTTAAGATGATTTTTTGAGAGTTTAGGAGAAAATTTGTTATGGGTTTAACAAACTGTTGGTTTTATGATGCAAGTTAGATTATTTTTGGCAAAAATTAGACATGCATGACAATCCTAAAAGGCAAGTAAGTTAAGCGATGAACTTTAAATTACCTTCCCTACTTATATGTTTAAAGGCCAATTATTCTAGACATCCTATTAATTGCAAGTCAAGTAATAAATTTACACAGATAAATAAATAAATGCACAGAGGACGGATGAGATCCAACGGCCAAAAGGATGTTTTAAGGAGGACGGCAATGCCATCTCGTTCCCTTTTTGTTTAGGAATTCGGAAGAGGGATGCGATGGACGCGGGCGCGGTTATTCATGCAATGTGAGTCTCGCAATGAGACTTTCCTTCAACTCCAACGCGTTTCATGTAAAAAAAAAGATAAGGATTAGTAAATGTCCAAATTTACCCAATAATGCAATTAAACGTTCACGCGAATTTAGACATTTGACTATAACAATCCAGAATAAAGCTGCAGGCAGAGGCAAAAAAGATTAACAATCCAGAGTAAGGTGGCGGGCAACAAACAAAGGACATCCAGATTGTTCAATTAAAGACTGGGCCTCGGGTGCAACCAACACGCAGAGAATATAATGCAAGCCCAAGACATATAATTTCAGATTCCTCGTTATAAACAGGGGACAAGAGAACAGGCCCTGGACAAGCTATTTTTCAGATTTTAAGAAGCAAGGTATATCTATTCTGCCCACACAAAGGACTATGTGACAACACACATATGGGAATAAATAATGGGATGAGTTCATGGGCACATATCAAAGCAGTCTCAGGAAACTATCTCAGACAATACATTGACTCAAAATTAATAGAATTGATACAGAAGCAAATAACGAGAAAGGGAGAAAAATGAGACTGTTCAACTGCAATTACTGACAGTTACTAGATTCCTATTTACTGCAGGATCGGGAGATTAGCATAAGGATATCACTTGAAACTTGGAAGTTAGCCAAAGTGTGCAAACATGCTTAGCTCATTATTTTTTTAGCCCAAAACAGATAATGACGCAGTTCAGTTATCAATTGAACAAATGTACATTAAACATTTAGCACAGGTATTAGTAGGTGAACATGCCATTCCTAAACTCACATAAGATTAATCTGGGCAGACATCAGTTAAACTCAACAACAAATAGACAGTCATAATTGCTAGAAAACAACAAGAGAAATCAATCATCTCGACACCTGTTTAATATTCAAGACGCACAGCGATATACAATGAACTAAGGGGATTCTCTTCATATTATTCTAGACCTATATCTGATACGAATATGACCAGTTACTGGAAGACATGCAAGAATACCATAGACGGTATTCGATTAATTGCTAACACAACCCACTCTTGACAAGCACATAAACCACTTATTTTACTTATTGCATCTACTGCGAGGATCTGTTTAAGTAGAGTAAGGCATGTTAAATATCATACAACAATATTAACAAATATAGCCCGAGTACCTATAACGGAAACACATAAGTTCGCATAACAAATTGAAATTTCGAGAGGAAAATGGGTTTACCTTCTCCGGACAGCGAACCGAGGCAGCGTATCAAGTCGTCGGTCTGCTCGGAGGTTTTATGCTGTGCGATTGAAGAAAAAAGTGATGGCTTAGTGTCTTAACTGCTGGTTTTCGAACGAAGGGGAAAGGGGTTCTCTTGAGTTCGAAGGTTGCCCTTGCTATTCTAAAGGGGTTTGTTCTTGTTTTCTCTTCTGTTTGCGACGCTCCTCCCCACTGAGCTCTGCCTTGATGCATGCCCTGGTTTTGCCCTCCAAGCTCGATTGGACTGCTGCCCTTCGAATGTCTATTGCATGCCTAAACATTCTGTATTTATAGCTAATAATTTGGGACCCAAGTTTGGTAGGTTTTGATATAGCTTTAGGTCGAATATGCTGACTGATTTGGTGTGATTCGCGTGTAAAATCGATTAAGGTAAGTGTGTATTACGCGGTGATTTTGTCAGATTTGTGGGCGATTTTGGGTTGATTTGAAGGATATTTGGTGCGATTTGTTACTGATTTTGAAGTAAGATTTGGGTGTTGGTTATGGTAAGAAATCGTTGGCTGGGTGTGCGCGGGTAAAGGGAAGCCCCGGATTCTCCGGTGAGAGATCCGGGTATGGCGGCGACTGAAGCTTTTCTAGGGTTGCGTTTTTTTCGTGAAGGTTCTGGACCTCTGGTAGACGATGGGGACGATGGGCAAAGGGAAATGAGGGCTGGGCGTGTGGGCTTGTGGTGATAAGGGAAAATAAGGGGTGTTGGGCTTGCGGGCGATTGGGCTGGATAGTGGGCTAGGTGAAAATGGTTTGGGTAGTGTTATAATTTTTAGTTTTAGATGCTTAATTAGTTAATTAGTGGTAAATTAATAAATTGTGATTTAATTATCTAGGTGCTTTATTAATCTAATTGTTATAATAAATGCGGGCGGGCTATTTAATTAGTGCTTAATATTTTAGAATGCGGCGCTATTATTAAAAATCTTATTTATTGCAATATTTATCATTATTTAAAATAAGTTATGAAATTGCTTTGCGTATTAATAAATGCGGCTATGCTACTTGACACGACGTCATTGCTAAATTATTTATTTTATGTATTTATTATTAATTAAGAATCGTTTGACAGGGCTTAAAATTAATTAGTGCGGCGCGGGACTCTAAGTGCTTAATACTCTACGTAAAATGCGGTGTTATTATTAGATTGCTTATTTATGCATGTATTTATATTTTATCGCTGCATTTTATTATAAAAAATTATAAGAAATTATTTTGCAAAATTAGTGTAATTTTATAGCTAATGACTGCACGAGAGGGTCAAAATTGGGTGTCAACAAGGGGGTACCTATTCTTGATGGTCATCTTATTCAACTGCCTATAGTCAATGCACATTCGCAGCGAACCATCCTTCTTCTTTACAAATAATACCGGCGCACCCCATGGAGATGCACTAGGCTTAATGAAGCCTTTCTCTAATAGGTCTCTCAACTGTTCCTTTAAATCCTTCAACTCTGCAGGTGCCATTCTATAAGGGGGAATGGATATAGGTTGGGTACCTGGCACTACATCTATACTGAAATCTATCTCTCTCTCTGGAGGAAGACCTGGGAGATCATCTGGGAAAACATCCGGAAACTCACTGACTATTGGAACTGACTGAAGGGCCGATACCTCGGCCTCCGTATCATGTACCCGAACTAAGTGATAAATACACCTCTTTCGAACCATCTTCCTTGCCTTGAGGTATGAAATAAACTTACCCCTCAGCGATGTGGTATTCCCTTTCCATTCAATACCCGGTTCGTCTGGAAACTGGAATCGAACCAACTTCTCTCGACAATCAACATTGTCAAAACAAGAGGCCAACCAATCCATACCCATAATAACGTCGAAGTCGATCATATCCAACTCTATCAAATCTTCTGAGGTACGACGGCTATATATCACCACCGAGCAATTCTTATACACACGTCTAGCTATAACCGAATCTCCCACCGGTGTAGCTACCTCGAATGGTTCTATTGGCTCAGGTTCTATCTCTATCCTACTAGCAACAAGAGGGGATATATAGGGCAGGGTGGAACCGGGATCAATCAAAGCATACACATCATAGAAAAAGACCGATAATGTACATGTGACAACATCTGGTGACGCCTCACGGTCGCGCTTCATCGCATGGCATAAATGCGGTTCGAATGACCGCTAGAACTAGGACCTATGTCACGACCTCTACCCCGGCCAGCTGGTGTCTGAGTACCCTGCCCGATAGGGCGCATAGCTGTGGACGACGAACCCGCAACAGAACCCGTATGCTGAACCATACCCTCCGAACCACCTCTAGAAGGACACTCCCTCATCAAATGGCCTGGACGGCCGCAAGAAAAACAAGTACCAGTATCAATGCGACACTCTCCCGGATGACGCCTGCCACTGTGAACATCGAGGAGAGATGGTCTCCATCGACGGAACCCCGCGTGCGTGATCCGCCGCCGGGAGCCCGACCAGCCTCGAATGCCCCGAGCGATCAAATCGTCTACCGAGTGCGCAGAGTGTACTGCTTGGTGGGAAGAATACCGATAGATCGCCGGAAGTCACTGAAAATCCCTGCCGCCCGCCTCTTTGCGATCTCTATCCCGACCCCTTTCCTAGTCTCCTCTATGTCGCTCCTCAATCCTCGCGCAAAGCTCAGATCCGGGCAATATCCATGGTCGGCTGAAGTGCGGTTGTCAAGCACCCATCAATAAGATAATGATCCAACCCCATCACATAACGGTGCACCCTATCCGCCATGTATGCTACCATAGTGGGTGTGTACCGGGCCAAGGAGTCGAACTCCAAGCTATACTCTCCAACCGTCCTCCCATTCTGCCGCAACTGTAGAAACCTGTCGACTCTTGCCCGTCTCATCTCTGGAGGCATAAAGTGGCCAAGGAATGCTTCTGAAAACTCATCCCACACTGCAGAAGGAGCACCCTCGCCCCTAGACAACTCCCAGGACTCAAACTAGTTGACTGCTACATCGCGCAATCGGTATGAGGCCAATATAACTTACTCAGTCTCTGAAGCCCGGATCACCCTCAATGTCTTCTACGTCTGGCGGATGAACTCATGATGATCATCCTCGGGCCTTGACCCGTAAAACTCTGGCGGACTGCAACTCAGGAAATCTCTAACCCTCAAATTGTCTGCCCTGGGGTTAACTGTCGGCTCCTGCCTATGAACCTGTCCCGCCATTATCCTTGCCAATAATTGGACTGTCTCTCTCAAATCTCCATCCTGTGCCCCTGGCTGGGGAACTGAAGGCTCGGGTACCGGAGTCTCGGATATGTGTGATGTTTCCCCCTGAGAGGGAGCCTCTAGAACTGGTGACAAGGCAGAACCCGTCGTCGGGGGCACACTCTCAGGAGTAGACCACGTGCAGGACCTGGTAGCTCTCTGTACCCGACTAGTGTCCCCTACTGTAGATTTGCCCTTCCGGGCCAGGGCTTAGCCGTCGGCCAGCTGTGGCCCGATTTGGCCACTATTTTGGTGTAGTTTTGCTCCAGATTTTTAGTGAATGTTGTAGTCTAAGAAGAGGAGATAAAACCTTAAATTTTTCTATGGTAATGGGGGAGATTTCCGGCTGGTGTAAGGATAGGAGATGAGAGAAATTTAGTGAAGGATTTGTGTTGGAATGAAGAAGATGAGGGGTTGTAGGATTAAAATCAAATCTGAAATTTTCTAATAAAAATACACATTGGTCCCAATTTGTATTACTAACTTAATCCCTCTAGTATCAATTATGTCTTAACTCCCCCCCTTCCTTTTAAATTTGAAAATCTCATAAGATCGTGTATCTCCGTTGTCGCAACTTGTATAATACGTGACTAAACCACATCCGGAATATATGACTATCATTTTAAATCTCCAATGTCAGACACGTAATAACCCAAGATTGTTCTGTACTAGCATGTAGAAATATATATAAATTCCAAAATTCGAATCTTAGTTCTTAATACCACGAAGTGTAACATATAGCATGTGCTATAAGCAAGCTGAGTCGATTCACGAGTAATCCCAATCAAACTCATTGGATGGCAATGAAATGAGTCTTGGGATATTTACAACACACCCAAAACTATACTTTGCATTATAATAAATATCCCGCAGTACTTGAGGGATATAGTGATGCAAATTGGATCACCGGATCATTTGAAGTTAAATCCACGAGTGGATATGTTTTCACAGTTGGCGAAGGATCAGTCTCTTGGAAATCATCAAAACAGACATGCATCGCCCGCTCTACAATGGAATCAGAATTTATAGCTTTAGACAAGGCCGGTGAAGAAGTTGAATGGCTCCGGAATTTCTTAGAAGATATTCCCTTCTGGCCCAAACCTTTGGCTCCTATATGTATACATTGTGACAATCAAGCAGCAATAGGTAGGGCATGGAGCGTAATGTATAACGGAAAATCTCGTCACATACGACGGAGACACAATACCGTTAGACAACTCCTCTCTAGTGGCGTTATCACAATTGATTATGTAAAGTCAAGAGATAACGTGGCAGATCCGCTTACGAAAGGCTTATCTAGATAGGGAGTTGGTAGATCATCAATGGGAATGGGGTTAATGCCAAGGACAAGTCATCATGGCGGTAACTCTACCTAGCAGACTGGAGATCCCAAGAGCTAGGTTCAAGGAGATCAAACAAAGTTGTGACTGACGGTTCAACATTGTCTAATAACTCAACCCATTCTCGGATGAAGACAATGTTCAGAAATAAGGATAAGACTTTATGGCTTGTTAATGAGTTAATAAAGCATTAAGGTTTTTTAATGGTTATCTAAATCTGGCAATGTATGACCAGATAATGTGACTATAGGACCACATGTTTAGAAATCACCTATGTGAGTGTTAAGTGTAAGCCGCTTTAAAGGGGAATGACAGTAAAGGCCTGTTGACACCCAATTTTGACCCTCCCGTCCAGCCATTAACCATAAAATTACACTAATTTTGTAAAAAATAATTTTTAGAATTTTTATAATAAAATACAACAATAAAAACATAAATACAGGCATAAATAAATAATTTAATGATGACATCGCGTCTTACGTAGAGTTTTAAGCATTTAGAGTCCCGCGCCCGCACTTATTAACTTTAAGCTTTGTCGTAATTCCTAAATAATTAATAAATGCATAAAATAAATAATTTAGCGATAACGTCGGGTCAGGTAGCATAGCCGCATTAATTAGTAATCATTTGTAATTTAAAGTCAATCTAATATATGCATTTAATAGCGTCGCATTTATAAGGCTTTAAACAATTCTTAAATATCGTACTTGCATTCGGCATTTAAGTAATTTAATATAAACTCAATTCAATTTTAATTTTGCAATAATGCATAATAATAAGATTTTAAATAATAGCGTCGCATTCTAAAGTATTGAGCATTAATTAAATAGCACGCCCGCATTTATTTATTATAACAATTAGATTAATGAAGCACCTAATTATTTTAATCACATTTGTTAATTTAAGTTATCACTAATTAATTAATACACTTGCCTAGAATTAATTAGCTAATTAATTAACTAGCCTAAAAACTAATTAAACTAATTAAAACTCTTAATACTAATACCCCTAATTAAATACTAACTACCCAGCCTTTAACTCGCCCAGCCCATCCAAAACGCAGCCCACTTCCCTAATTAAAAAATAACTCCCTAATTAACTAATACCCTAATTAATTAAAAAGCAGCCCATTGCCCAGCCCAACTAACCTGGCCCACACTACCTACCCAGCCCAAGACCCCCCGCTTTTTACTTTGCCCATCGTCCACAATGCAAGAACCCACAAGAACAAAACACAGAAAAAAAAACCTAAAACCTCACGAAAACCTAAAATCGCCGCAAGTCTCGCCGGATTTTGCGGTCGGAAAATCCGGCCAACTCATTACTCCGTGAACCCACAACTCACCATAACCCAAAATGGTACCTAAATCGAGATATTAACTGAACCCTTCCAAATATACACCCGAGAATCTTACCCCAAATCGTCTAAAAATCAGAGGACAGTAAGAATCAAGCAATCAGTCCAAAATCAATTCAAAGATTGACCATAAGGGTTGTCCAAAATCGAAACCCATTTGGAGGCTATAAATTGAGCATTTTTAGACATGCAATGGGGGGAGAGCATCGATTAGGGCTCGATCGATGCGTTCTTTCATCGGGCCAAGATAGATAAGATCAAAACCGATAGCACACGAACCTCTCTCGATTCTAGCCAAAATCGCAAGCATTTTACCCTTCTATTCGTGATCGCAAACCCAAAACCCGTCGATTGGACCGACGACTTGATACGCCCGGTCGTCGTCCGAGAAGGTAAATTCGACTCTCTCGATTTCGATTCATTCTGTATTTACGTGCGTATTTGTATCAAATATGTGTTAAATGATGAAGATGTTGAAGATTGTAGGATGTACGCCGCCTCAATGCTACCCGACCGTATTTTGATGGTTGTTTGATTTTCGATTAGCTGTGTTACGATAATGATTCAAATTTAAGACGCTGTTAACATTCATTATTATTTGTTGAGCCTAAGGGTTACTGTGCAATATGTTTTAGATAGATAAATGGCGTATTGTGTGCTGTCGTTGCTACTTGAGTCATTGTATACAAGTCTGTAGCCTATGTGAATTTGTTTGGTATCTGTCGAAGTTGTTTTTGTTAGAACTAGTGTAATCAGGTAAACCGAGTTAACAAGTTTGGTGTATGCATATGAGATTTGTTTAGTTATAATATGAGGTTGAAAATGTTGGTTTGGGGACCATTTTGCAGTGGACTGTTTTTGTGCCAAATGCAAGAATTGGTTTTTCTTTTTGTACGAAACGTGCGTCTCTTATCAGACTTACTACTCCTGACTGTTATAATAGTTAGCTCATGTATGTGTTTAAACTCACATGAGCATGTAGGAATAGGATTGAGTTGACTTGATCTTTGTTCGGTCGAAACATCCATGTTCTTTTATAATACTTATCTTGCCTAACTTCCTTACCAAAATAATATGTGTCTGCTCTCTGTCCTTTGATTAGATTCTGTCCCGTAGGTTGGCTTCTCATTAGTTTGGCTTGAGCATGAGTGTAAAATGATCCCAGTCTATTTGCTTTGCTGCTTGCTTTTTTTTATGTTTTCTCCCAAGCATCCTATTGATATGTGGGGTGTTTCTTTTTTTTATCTCCTGAAAAGATTATATCATTCCATGACGCACCGTGATATTCCAAGATATATGAAATATGGAAATCAAAGTATTCATCGATTGTATAGAAGGGTAATATGTCTTTGTATATCTCAAAACATAGAATATGCAGTTAGTATATTTGGCGTATATCAGTCCTTCTTTGTCTTGCATATTGTATATTTATGTCATATGTTCAATTCGAGTTACTGTTGTAAAGATAAAAATCTGAATAGCCCTTTAAAGTGTAGTTCCTTATGTCTCACTGTTATAAAGAATGTATATGTCTTTTCATATTTCGACTGAGTTTACAAATCGTGTGAGATGGAATTTGGATAAGATGGAAAAACTTTTCTTCACTGGAAGTAAATTATCTTCCGTGACGTTCTCTCATGAAATCTTTATCTAATTTTTTCTATCCTGAAAGGTATATTTTGCGTGAGCCATCTTCACTTTGTCATGGTATTAAACTATTCATATGTTGGTGTGCGAATTTCGTTGAGAAGTGTAGTAGCACATTTCACTTGTATTAATAAGATATGCATGCTTAGTTTAGTCCATACAGTCTTATGTTGTATCAAGGTGGTTAAAAACATGCGCCTATATGCCTCCCAGTTTGGCTATATTTTTCCTATTTGCCTTATCGCCAATATGTCTAATCATACGAATATCTATGGTAGCATCCTCATTCTGCCCGCTGCATTTATTTTGGTATGCTATAATCATTCGGTCCGTAAGAGTTGCATGATTTGTTCCTTTCCCTCTGAAATTGAAGTCCGCTGCTTTCGTTTAATCGGGCTGCACATTATTTTTCTCCCCTCTGCCTGCTGGCCGCATATCTGCTCATCTCTGTGTCTTTCTGCCACCTGCTGGCAGCTTAATTCCTATCTGACATTGCCTCTGTTGGCTTTATGTGTGCTTGCTTCAATATAAATTATGTGCCTAGTGCTTATTCGTTATTTAATTGGGCTCGTACTAATCCTTATCTTTCTTTTTTTACATGGCACGCACCGGAGCAAAAATGAAGAGTCTCCCGGCGAGACTCATCACGAGCTATTTCAAACGACAACTCGCGTCTATGTGCATCCGCATTCGCGTTCCCGCTTCAAGAATTCCTAGAAAAACAAATAGGGCCAGTAAATCGTCAGAAAGAGCATTCTTAAATCCCATCCTCTCTCTTTACTTGCATTTCATTTGTTTATTTGTTTATTGTAATTACTCTATTTCTGTAATATTTAGGATATTTGGAACAATTAAGCTTCAAACATATAAGGTGGAAAGTAATTACATTTTAGAAACGCATTCTTCTTTATTTGCCTTTAGGATCATTAAGCGTGTTTAAAATCTGCCAAAAATAAGTAATCTAACTTGCATCATAAAACCAACAATTTGTTAAAATCCCTAAACAGATTTTCTCTTAAACTCTCAAAATAGCATCTTAAAACATTTCTTATATAATATTGTACGCAGGCTAGGCAAGATTAATTTAGCTATCAAAATACACATAATTAGTCCATTTAGCACTACTTTTAGCATTCTTTTACCCTTTAACATTTAGCATTTTAGCGTTTTCAGCACCTTAGCATTACTAGCACCCTAACACCCTATTAGCATTTTAAACACCCTTTAAATTTTAGTATTCTTTTAACATTTAACACTTTTATTTCTCTAACACCTTTTTATTCAAGCAGGGTTGTATTTTTAGCACCTCTCTTAGCATTTTTTGCACTTTTAACACCTTAGCAATTTCTAGTACCTCTTTTTGCACTTTTAGCACTCTTAAGCACCTTTAATATTTAAGCACCCTAGCACTACTTTGTTTACACTCAGCACTTTCAAATTGCTAGCACTTTTGTTAAGCGTCTTTAACCCTTAATATTTTAGCACCTCTTAGCATTCTTTCACATATAGCACCTTTTGCCCTTTTAGACTTAAGCACCTGTAAACATTTTAACATTTTTTTTAGCAGGAAGATCTTTTACTTTGCATTTGTAAAAAAATATAATAATTACCCTAGGTTTGGCAGGACAACATGAGTTAAGCGGATCTTAGAGGTGCTAACCGCCTCTAGATTAATAAAGAACCCTTACCCAGAATCTCACTAAGTTTAGCAGACCATTAAAATGGAGTTAATGTTTTACTTTAAACTAGTTAAACATTTAGGTGTCCTAATTCACCCAAACTAATTAGGTGGCGACTCCGCGAACCCTTAGCATTCTAGCAACCCTTTAGCATTTTAGCACCCTTTTAAACTTTAGCCTCTTTTCCACTTTAACACTTTCCCTTTTAAACTTTAGCGTTTTAGCCTCTTTTGCACTTTTAGCATCTTTTTAGCATTTTTTAAAACCCTTTTAAACTTTTAAGCATTTTTAACTATTTAACATTTTATTATTTATTTTCTAACATTGCATTTTGAGCAGGGCTCGCTATTTATTTAGAAAATGCCGCGGCCGAAAAAAGGCGCGACAGAAATGGCGACTCTGCTGGGGATTTTTAGGTTCTTAACCACAACAGACCTAGGGCTATTATTTGGCGATTATTTTGCATTTAATTTTTGTGTATTGTATTTTGTTTATTTTTTGCTACTTGCTTTACTGCTTTCCCTAAACTGGCATTCCGCTCATATTTCTTCCATTCTGGAAAATTCACACAAACACACACTACATGCGAGGTGCGCTGGGTGCATCAGCAAAATTCTTTCTTCAAAATCCAAATTTAGGAGAGTTGGTAATATACGTGGAGTGCGGTCTAACAGGTGGCGCGTAGCCTTCTCACTCGAGTTGTCGCTCGGGAACTCTTGCGTCTAGGAAAGCCAAATCTTAGCAAACTTAAGATGAGCTATACCACCTTTATTTTAGGGCGTGCGTGCATTTACCTTAGGTGGGTCGGTCGCGGCATCGACACCACAATTAGGAAGACACGAACTTGTCGACGGGTTTCTCGGCCAAACGACCAACGGCGTATTATGTGTAGCGTGGCAATGAGACAAATCCAAACCCAATCATGGCGTGAAATTGGGGAAAGTGCCGTCGTTTGGTCGCCATTTCAACAAAGGCATTATAGTTGGGCGACTTGGACAAATTTATCATAATCTCGCATATCGGCGTTTAGGCTACCTACGGCATAAAGAGGTCCCAAACATGTTAGAACACGCCTTTGGATTTGCAATATGCTTATTTGTATATATTGCGCGACTTTTGCATATTATACTAACTTGGTTTGCCGTTTGTTAAAGGTTTATTTTTGCCTAGCTTATTCCCCGAAAGGTTGATTCGCGTTGACTAGTAGAAGCACAATCATCCAATGACTAATCCGAAGCAGGGACGAAACAACTTAGGACTCATCCCGTTCATGTAGAGGATGCAGGCGTCGGCGAAACACAATGATCAACACCTCGCCACACTATTATTGCGGACAAATGGAAATCATGCGAGCGAAATAGAAAGGCTCGAGATATCACAAACATGCCTATTAGCTTGAATGCACCACTCCCGAGCAAGGGACAAATGCAATCGTGTCACAAGACCTTGAGCCTCACTTCTCCGAGCTCGCAGAGGCCGCGACATACCAGCTCACACAAAATGTCACTCGCCGGTCAATTTGCAAACCGACCTCCAAAATGATCCATTCACTATATACACATCTCAACCTCCACCTACTTATATCTCCCACTCAACCCAAATTGCCAAGCCACCCAATACGAGCGGATGGCACACAAACAATATGAGGATTAGCACATCCGACCGAAAGCCAACCATTTATTGTGCATCGTCCTCTCGAGAGATCAATACAAGGAAATGGAGCAAACTCGAGCTAGTGATGAAAATGTGGCAAAAGAAATCCATGACTTGAAAGAGGCATTCAAAGCATTCAAATGAACAAAGGGAGGAAGGTTTAGAGTATGAAAACTTATCATGCATGCACTCGACGTTGAATTACATGGGGTACAAGGTGCCCAAATTTGACATGTTCGATGGAAAGGGAATCCTCGAGCTCATCTAAGGTCATATTGCGATAAATTGATTGGAGTTGGTAAAAATCAAGCAATCATCATGAAGCTATTCATCGAGTCTAACCGTGGCGTGGGTGGTACATGCCAAGACCCTCGAAAATGGGACGGTTGGAATGCCATGGCACAAGATTTCATGGGCGGTCGGGTTCAACATCGGCACGGTCTGGGCCAGATTTTATCTTATGAAACTTGAAAAGAAATCACGAAACTTTCGTGAATACGCCCGAGGTGGCGGTCGAAGCGTGAGTCCAACCTCCAATGGCGGAAAGCGAAATGACCACCTTGTTCGTGCGATCGTTAAGGGCGCGACATATTATGAAAGAATGATCGGTGTAATTGGCGAAGTTTTGCGAAGTCGTAGAATGGCGACCGTGGAAGAAAGCATTAAGACAGCGAGATTACAAACTTAGCGACCTACGACGTACTAGCGAGCGATGCGGTCAAATTCCATGAGGTACCTCCGGAGGAGAAGAGATCGTCACCTCCATCACGGTCATTCGGGAGCGTAGGCGAACAACATCCAATATACCAAAGCCCACCGCCTTACCAAAACACTCAAAATCCACAATCGTATTATCAAGATGCGCTACCCATATCCTGTTTACCATACCCAACCAAAGATACCCAAAATACTCACCACAATCACGAACCCGCTCCAAACGGACCCCAAACCCGCGTAGATGCGAAAGAAAACCAACAAAACCTATACACCTTTAGCCGAGCCCATAGCTCGAGTGTACGGTGAAAGCCGCGAGAATACTCCATCCATTCCCGAAATACTCCTGTGCCCACTTCCCGAGGCACGATAAGACAAAACATTGTGCATACCACTCGGTGCGGAGGACACGACATCGAAATTGCTATACACTCGAGGGCGAGTAGAGGAATTAATCGAAGAAGAGTCATTCGGTGAAAGATGCTCTCTCAATGCAAATAATAACTTTCTTCCCGGTTCTGAAGACGCCCGTATGAGCATGATAGTGAAAATGAAGAAACGATGCGGAAGGGACTATTACGCCAGCCCGTAAAGGGAAGAAAGTTGAAACATCAACCAACCGCCATAGAAAAGGAGGTGCTCCTTGCCAGAGATTGTTTAACCATTGAATAAGTCATTCGTCTAGTGGTGCGCTGCAAGAGATGGTCCTGCTGAAGACTTCACCATCAAGACACAAAGCGAAGAAATGGACTCGTGCCCCTGCCTCGGCCCGCCGAGTCCTGAAATAGTCGGTTTAATGCATTTTGCCCTTTACATGTAATTGGAACTACGTTCGACCTGATTCCCTTGGCGGATACGTAGGCGGCCACATCGGCCTCGGTCCCACATTTAGAAATTTTAATTTTACCCAATTTCACTTGTAATGAACTACGTCATGACCTGATTCCCTCATGGGGATACGTAGGCGGCCTAAATCGGCTTCGGTCACACCATTAGGAAACTTTCCCTTCGTGCTAAAATAACAAGAATGCACATAACATACAAGCAACTCCATTGAGACCCCCTCAGGCCAAACACCCTTTTCAAAACTGGGACAAGGTAGGAAACTGCGGGGTGATGAGTCAAACAAGACAGACATCCGAGCATCAAGAGTCTAAGGTCAACGGATCAACCGCCCCAAAAACTCACAAAACTTTCTTTGGCGCAGTCCTTCATATTAGCGGAGGATACAACAAAGTTCTTCATATTAGCGAAGCAAAATACGGCAAAGCGAGAAAGAAGCGACAAAAGCGAATCGTGATCAAAACTCAAAGTTCAAGACAAAGCCGCGCGTCGGCTCGGACACAAAGTCAAATTCGCACAACAACGACATCTCAGCACCCACAACATCTCAGCATTCACATATCAGGGACGACATCCCTACCCCTAAATTGCACTTCTCATATATATTTATCATTTGGTTTAAACAGGTATACACTAACGTTTTCTCAAGCTTAGCTTGCAGGAGCATTTATTCTACAGGAGCAGCAACACGTCCATGCAACGACGTTATCAGCAACAACACGTCGCATAACGACGTGATCGAAGTCCACGCAATAACGCCCGGCGGCAATCGTCCAGCAATGGCGTTATCGGCCGCAACAAGTCTGCAACGACGCCAAGAAGGCGGCAACGTCGCACAACGGCGTGATCGAAGTCCACACGACGACGCCAAGAAGAACACGTCGAACGGCGGCGTTATCGGCCTGGCGAGTCCACGCAACGACGCCAAGAAGAACATCGCCCGCACGGCGTTATCGGCCGCGACAAAGAAGTCCGAAACGACGCCATCATCGACATATTACATCTACACAGGAAGATTTTCTCTGTTCTCAAAATTGCATTTTATCATTCATGCTTTATTATTACGTCTTAGCGGTTATGCACTAACTCTTCTCGAGCTTTAGTCTACGGAGCGCAGCGACAAGTCCAAAACGACGCCAAAGCGTCCAAAGCGACGCCAAGTCCAAAACGACGCCAAGTCGAAAGCGACGCCGCGTCGAAAACGACGCTAAGTCGAAAGCGACGCCACGTCCAAAACGACGTCGAGTCGGCGACTCGCGTCAACGACGCCACGTCCGAAAACGACGCTAAGTCCAAAACGACACGCGTCCAAAACGGCGTCGAGTCCAAAACGACTCGGTCGAAAGCGACTCGCGTCCGAAAGCGACGCCACGTCCAAAACGGCGACAAGTCCAAAACGGCGACAAGTCGGAACGACTCGGTCAGGCGACTCGCGTCCGAAAACGACGCCACGCGTCAAAAACGACGACAAGTCCAAAACGGCGACAAGTCGAAAACGACGCCATCATCGCGTATCACGCAGGGGCGATTTCTATACTCCGAAATTGCATTTCTACGCATGCTTTATTATTCTCGTTAGCGATTATGCACTAACTCTTTCTTGAGCTTTAGTACACATGGACAATCGTGAGCGGCGACAACATACCCGCTCAACGCGTAATGCGAGACAAAAATCACGATTCGCAAAAATCGCATCAACACAACAGCGTCGCGTTTTGCGGGATCTTTTCTATTCACGATTCATTTGTTTTAAAATTATTTTGCCTTAGCGATTATGCACTAACCGCTTGTTCAGTCTTAGCATGCAGCGGCGAGCACAACGTGGATTTTCTCTTACTGACCTGGCAATCTGGGGCCAACCTTCCCAACGATTCGCGTAGCGGCCTCAGCGTCAGTCAGCTCGCTCGCATCACCATGTAACCCAGACCATAAGCCATAGCGGTACCCTGTGTTCAAGCCGCTTATTTTCTTTTACTTTTGCACCATAACCCAAAGGTCATCATAACTCGACATTGGGGCGGCTTTAAGTCCGCGTTAGCGCGCCAGTGTTTTGACCATGGTAGCCGGTGTCGTCATAACTCGACGGGGCGACTTGAGTCCGCGTTAGCGCGCGAGTGTTTAGACCATGGTAACCCGATGTCGTCATAACTCGACCGGGGCGGTTGATTTTGTGTCGGCGCTTGTCTACCGCGGCATTTACGCAGTCGAAGATCGAGACAAAATTGGCTATGAGTCAACGTCTTTGTCCGAAGATTCTTCCATCATCTCCATACAAAGAGGGACATCTGTTGACACCCAATTTTGACCCTCCCGTCCAGCCATTAACCATAAAATTACACTAATTTTGTAAAAATAATTTTTAGGATTTTTATAATAAAATACAACAATAAAAACATAAATACAGGCATAAATAAATAATTTAATGATGGCATCGCGTCTTACGTAGAGTTTTAAGCATTTAGAGTCCCGCGCCCGCACTTATTAACTTTAAGCTTTGTCGTAATTCCTAAATAATTAATAAATGCATAAAATAAATAATTTAGCGATAACGTCGGGTCAGGTAGCATAGCCGCATTAATTAGTAATCATTTGTAATTTAAAGTCAATCTAATATATGCATTTAATAGCGTCGCATTTATAAGGCTTTAAACAATTCTTAAATATCGTACTTGCATTCGGCATTTAAGTAATTTAATATAAACTCAATTCAATTTTAATTTTGCAATAATGCATAATAATAAGATTTTAAATAATAGCGTCGCATTCTAAAGTATTGAGCATTAATTAAATAGCACGCCCGCATTTATTTATTATAACAATTAGATTAATGAAGCACCTAATTATTTTAATCACATTTGTTAATTTAAGTTATCACTAATTAATTAATACACTTGCCTAGAATTAATTAACTAATTAATTAACTAGCCTAAAAACTAATTAAACTAATTAAAACTCTTAATACTAATACCCCTAATTAAATACTAACTACCCGGCCTTTAACTCGCCCAACCCATCCAAAACGCAGCCCACTTCCCTAATTAAAAAATAACTCCCTAATTAACTAATACCCTAATTAATTAAAAAGCAGCCCATTGCCCAGCCCAACTAACCTGGCCCACACTACCTACCCAGCCCAAGACCCCCCGCTTTTACTTTGCCCATCGTCCACAATGCAAGAACCCACAAGAACAAAACACAGAAAAAAAAAAACCTAAAACCTCACGAAAACCTAAAATCGCCGCAAGTCTCGCCGGATTTTGCGGTCGGAAAATCCGGCCAACTCATTACCTGCAACCCACAACTCACCATAACCCAAAATGGTACCTAAATCGAGATATTAACTGAACCCTTCCAAATATACACCCGAGAATCTTACTCCAAATCGTCTAAAAATCAGAGGACAGTAAGAATCAAGCAATCAGTCCAAAATCAATTCAAAGATTGACCATAAGGGTTGTCCAAAATCGAAACCCATTTGGAGGCTATAAATTGAGCATTTTTAGACATGCAATGGGGGGAGAGCATCGATTAGGGGCTCAGTCAGGGCGTTCTTTTCATCAGTCAGCATAGATAGCATCAAAACCGATAGCACAGTCGAACCCCTCTCTCAGTTCTAGCCAAAATCAGCAAGCATTTTACCCCTTCTATTCGCATCGCAAACCCAAAACCCGTCGATTGGACCGACGACTTGATACGCTGCCCCGGGTCGCTGTCCGGAGAAGGTAAATTCGACTCCCTCTCGATTTCAGTTCATTCTTGTATTTCTGTGCGTATTTGTATCAAATATGTGTTAAATGATGAAGATGTTGAAGATTGTAGGATGTGTACGCTGTCTCAATGCTACCTGAATTCGTATTTTGATGGTTGTTTGATTTTCGATTAGCTGTGTTACGATAATGATTCAAATTTAAGACGCTGTTAACATTCATTATTATTTGTTGAGCCTAAGGGTTACTGTGCAATATGTTTTAGATAGATAAATGGCGTATTGTGTGCTGTCGTTGCTACTTGAGTCATTTGTATACAAGTCTGTAGCCTATGTGAATTTGTTTGGTATCTGTCGAAGTTGTTTTTGTTAGAACTAGTGTAATCAGGTAAACCGAGTTAACAAGTTTGGTGTATGCATATGAGATTTGTTTAGTTATAATATGAGGTTGAAAATGTTGGTTTGGGGACCATTTTGCAGTGGACTGTTTTTGTGCCAAATGCAAGAATTGGTTTTTCTTTTTGTACGAAACGTGCGTCTCTTATCAGACTTACTACTCCTGACTGTTATAATAGTTAGCTCATGTATGTGTTTAAACTCACATGAGCATGTAGGAATAGGATTGAGTTGACTTGATCTTTGTTCGGTCGAAACATCCATGTTCTTTTATAATACTTATCTTGCCTAACTTCCTTACCAAAATAATATGTGTCTGCTCTCTGTCCTTTGATTAGATTCTGTCCCGTAGGTTGGCTTCTCATTAGTTTGGCTTGAGCATGAGTGTAAAATGATCCCAGTCTATTTGCTTTGCTGCTTGCTTTTTTTTATGTTTTCTCCCAAGCATCCTATTGATATGTGGGGTGTTTCTTTTTTTTATCTCCTGAAAAGATTATATCATTCCATGACGCACCGTGATATTCCAAGATATATGAAATATGGAAATCAAAGTATTCATCGATTGTATAGAAGGGTAATATGTCTTTGTATATCTCAAAACATAGAATATGCAGTTAGTATATTTGGCGTATATCAGTCCTTCTTTGTCTTGCATATTGTATATTTATGTCATATGTTCAATTCGAGTTACTGTTGTAAAGATAAAAATCTGAATAGCCCTTTAAAGTGTAGTTCCTTATGTCTCATTTATTATAAAGAATGTATATGTCTTTTCATATTTCATTGAGTTTACAAATCGTGTGAGATGGAATTTGGATAAGATGGAAAAACTTTTCTTCACTGGAAGTAAATTATCTTCCGTGACGTTCTCTCATGAAATCTTTATCTAATTTTTTCTATCCTGAAAGGTATATTTTGCGTGAGCCATCTTCACTTTGTCATGGTATTAAACTATTCATATGTTGGTGTGCGAATTTCGTTGAGAAGTGTAGTAGCACATTTCACTTGTATTAATAAGATATGCATGCTTAGTTTAGTCCATACAGTCTTATGTTGTATCAAGGTGGTTAAAAACATGCGCCTATATGCCTCCCAGTTTGGCTATATTTTTCCTATTTGCCTTATCGCCAATATGTCTAATCATACGAATATCTATGGTAGCATCCTCATTCTGCCCGCTGCATTTATTTTGGTATGCTATAATCATTCGGTCCGTAAGAGTTGCATGATTTGTTCCTTTCCCTCTGAAATTGAAGTCCGCCGCCGTTTAAGCGGGCTCGCTGTTATTTTCTCCCTCTGCTGGCGCATATCTGCTCATCTCGTGTCTTTACGCCACCGGCGGCGCAATTCCTATCTGACATTGCCTCTGTTGGCTTTATGTGTGCTTGCTTCAATATAAATTATGTGCCTAGTGCTTATTCGTTATTTAATTGGGCTCGTACTAATCCTTATCTTTCTTTTTTTACATGGCACGCACCGGAGCAAAAATGAAGAGTCTCCCGGCGAGACTCATCACGAGCTATTTCAAACGACAACTCGCGTCTATGTGCATCCGCATTCGCGTTCCCGCTTCAAGAATTCCTAGAAAAACAAATAGGACGCCGTCATCCGTCGTAAAGAGCATTCTTAAATCCCATCCTCTCTCTTTACTTGCATTTCATTTGTTTATTTGTTTATTGTAATTACTCTATTTCTGTAATATTTAGGATATTTGGAACAATTAAGCTTCAAACATATAAGGTGGAAAGTAATTACATTTTAGAAACGCATTCTTCTTTATTTGCCTTTAGGATCATTAAGCGTGTTTAAAATCTGCCAAAAATAAGTAATCTAACTTGCATCATAAAACCAACAATTTGTTAAAATCCCTAAACAGATTTTCTCTTAAACTCTCAAAATAGCATCTTAAAACATTTCTTATATAATATTGTACGCAGGCTAGGCAAGATTAATTTAGCTATCAAAATACACATAATTAGTCCATTTAGCACTACTTTTAGCATTCTTTTACCCTTTAACATTTAGCATTTTAGCGTTTTCAGCACCTTAGCATTACTAGCACCCTAACACCCTATTAGCATTTTAAACACCCTTTAAATTTTAGTATTCTTTTAACATTTAACACTTTTATTTCTCTAACACCTTTTTATTCAAGCAGGGTTGTATTTTTAGCACCTCTCTTAGCATTTTTTGCACTTTTAACACCTTAGCAATTTCTAGTACCTCTTTTGCACTTTTAGCACTCTTAAGCACCTTTAATATTTAAGCACCCTAGCACTACTTTGTTTACACTCAGCACTTTCAAATTGCTAGCACTTTTGTTAAGCGTCTTTAACCCTTAATATTTTAGCACCTCTTAGCATTCTTTCACATATAGCACCTTTTGCCCTTTTTAAACTTAAGCACCTGTAAACATTTTAACATTTTTTTAGCAGGAAGATCTTTTACTTTGCATTTTTAAAAAAATATAATAATTACCCTAGGTTTGGCAGGACAACCGCAAGTTAGCGGATCTTAGAGGGTGCCTAACCCCTTCCCTCTAGATTAATAAAGAACCCTTACCCAGAATCTCACTAAGTTTAGCAGACCATTAAAATGGAGTTAATGTTTTACTTTAAACTAGTTAAACATTTAGGTGTCCTAATTCACCCAAACTAATTAGGTGGCGACTCCGCGAACCCTTAGCATTCTAGCAACCCTTTAGCATTTTAGCACCCTTTTAAACTTTAGCCTCTTTTCCACTTTAACACTTTCCCTTTTAAACTTTAGCGTTTTAGCCTCTTTTGCACTTTTAGCATCTTTTTAGCATTTTTTAAAACCCTTTTAAACTTTTAAGCATTTTTAACTATTTAACATTTTATTATTTATTTTCTAACATTGCATTTTGAGCAGGGCTCGCTATTTATTTAGAAAATGCC
Organism: Przewalskia tangutica; assembly: GCA_029844215.1. Lineage (NCBI taxonomy): Eukaryota > Viridiplantae > Streptophyta > Magnoliopsida > Solanales > Solanaceae > Przewalskia > Przewalskia tangutica. The sequence continues at coordinate 21,828,054 of CM056722.1, forward strand.
GCGGCCGAAAAAAGGCGCGACAAGGCCCATTCTCTATGCACTCATGAGACCAGGAGGTGTTCATGGCTGAAACGAACACAATCGTGAGAATCATAAACGGTTGAGGGTTGATTGTGTGTCTTATGTTGTCTAGGTATACAACAAAGTTCGACGGTTCAAAGATATCAAATCTACCGATTGATCGAGTATATCAGATATAAGTTCACTACGGAAAGTTCAAAGGGAAACATACTTATCCGGATCACGATCAATTCGCCAGATATCACACTCGGTACATTCTTTTATCTTATAACCATTCCCCAGTCATGTGGGGGATTGTTGGGTTTTGATATTGATGAATGAGAAATGATGGGATGAAAATTAAAGGGAGCAAAATGCTCCTTTGTCCCACATCGGAAAAAGAGAAGGAAAGAGAGGTGTATATATTACATTACACCTTCTCTAGTTGCTAAAAGGGTTGAGAGGGCAAGGACCCCTCGCGCCGTCGTCGTCGCTCGCTCGGCTCCGGCTTCGGATTTGGATCGATTGATAATCTTTTTGGACAAACGTTTCTTTAATTAATTTAATTAATTATTTAAATAAAAAATAAATCCAAACGGATTGACCCGCGACCGACCCGACCCGTCTAGCTCTCCCTTTTTTTTTGAATTTCCCTCCAAATATTAGGTGACTATTCTGAATGGTTGCAAACATTCAGAATCAGTACCTCCAAACCTATAAATTCTTGATTGTTCCAAGAATTTATTCATTCATTTTAATTCAATCCTGAATTTCAGTCTTGAACTCAAAAATTATTTTGTCTTCATTCTGTGATATCCGCCGTTGAGTGGTTATTGCTCTAATTGGGAGTACTACTATTCTGGTAAGATAATCGTTCTATCCTGGGAGGCGATATTCCGTTAACCTCGAGTACTATGAGGGGAATAATTTCCTTAAGGACACACTTTGAACTAAGTGAGCTCGATTATATTCTGAAATTATTTTCCAAAACAAAATTTTGTTTTCGTTTATTATTTCATGATCAATTTACTGTTAAGTAATGTTATATCGTGTAATCTGTTTCACTAAGTGATTAACAGATTGCGTTGAAACATTATTTAGCCAAATACAGATTATTATACCAACAAGAACAAATTTAGATCATTTTTGCATAATTTGTGGATAAATTTAACTTGTTTTCACTAGAATTAACGAGTTATCTTTATAAATACCGATACTTATATCCGTTCATGTATATTCAAGGCCCGAATTATACTCAGCATGACAGAAATGGTGTCATCTACTCGACACTTGCCACTGGCTAGTTGTTACACACTAAATTTGATACTAAACTATGCATCTCTAGATGGATTCAGAAAATTTGACATGCTAAACGTGTTATAAAATTATGTCATTAAGAATTAAATAATTAAATTGCTTTAAAATAGATAAATTGATCATTTTTTTCGGAATTAAACTAAAAGAAAGAGTGTCATTCAAGAGGGTATATACAATTTGCCACTAGGAATACAACTTTATTCATGACATGGTCTCATTGATACGTTACAAAAAATAACAAATATTTTAATCGAATTCCTAAGTTATTTTCCCTAAGCATGTTAAATTATATGTGGTATTACATATTCTCCCAATTTCAAAGGAGAATATGAAGGTTCTCACAACCCAAAAAGAAATATGACCACAACTTAGGGCTGAATTAGTGGACTTTAATATATATATAGGAAATGTCACCCTTCTAGACGAGAACTTTATGTAAATGAACAAATTTAATGTATTTATGGACAGAATTGCTCAATACTTGTGTCGGTGAAAAATAACAGATTCATCATAAAATTATCCAAAATGCACGTAAATTGATCCAAACATTACCATTATAGAAAATTATATGTATGATTTTTTTATTCGTATGTTTACTCCTTTATATTGATCATGGAATTTTGTAGTTATTGAATGTGGCGTGTGGGTGAAATAGCAGCCAACCAAAACTCAATAGGCTTTTTTCATGAATGCCGTCTCCTCTAAGCAAATAGTTATAGTGGGAATGGTGGACGTATCTTTTGGATTGCATGAATTATTTTATAGACTAATATCATAAATAGTTCCCTTTCTGATTCCCTCACCCAATCTCATGAGAAGCAAGCCCAGCAGACCCTGTCTTAACCTTGGACATTTTCAAATGCATTTGGCACACCAACGTCACGCGCATGTATTCAGAGTCCAATCAGAATTTAAAATTTATGAATTCGAAATTCATTAACAAATTTATAGCTCAATTTTTTATTTTCATGTATTGGTGTTCTTCCTCGATCGTATGCACTAATAAAAATATCTATGAAGAATAAAGATTGTATTATGTGATGCAGAATAAAAATGCTCCCTCATGTCTCGATGTTTCGAACCCACCTTACTGACGTTAACAAACGTCCTCATATGAACTTTTTTACGAAGGCTAAGTTGACAATTAAATACTTATTCATATTTAATAAATTTTTCTAATACGATTAAATTCTAAGCAAATGTTATTAAATCCATTCAAATCCGTACCTAATATTATAACTCTGCTTATGATATCCTTCTCCAATTTTCATTAGAAGAACTCAAATATAGAAGCCTCCTTAATTGAATGAACCCAATCTCTTGGAGCAAAACCATGGCCCAATATTATTGCTTTCCTAGTTGTGCCCTAACAACATTACAAAAATGAACAAACGTTTATTAAACGTGAAATAAAGTAAATCTTATTAATTATGAATCGAATAATTGGGGTCCCGCACGTAGGAAATCTTGTTTCCACACACGTGCACACGTAGTGTCAATGATCAAAATTTCTTTAATGGAAGAGATATTAGTACGTATACTAATTGTTTGAGACATAAGGTAATAGACGGCTATTGGTCAAATGACGAATGATTTCATGTTGGTAAATGAAGGAAGAAGTGTATAATGTGTAAAGATGAAATGAATCAAAAATCACCACGAAACCGAGAAGGGTCGCGGCTCCTTCAAGTAAGGGCCGACTCTAATTGACGTTTAGTTACTGGAATTGCGGCCGCGACGCCCCGGGCGGCCACGACTCGATTGGCGCTCCAGCCCGGTGAGTTATCGAACCGGCGGCCGCGCTTCCTCCGGCGGTCGCGACTGACGGCTTCAATCAGTTGGAGGTGAATTAAAAGCGATTCTTGGTGACTTGAGTATTTACTCTCCATTATTTTGCTCGTGAATTCGCCATTACTGTCAATTGTAACTCCAAATTCAAGGCATTAACATGACATTCATGGGCATTACTTAGCCATTTGGAGGGTCATCATCTACACACTATAAAATGAGACACAAGACTCATTTGGAAACACACTTGAAATCTGAAACACTTCATCCTCTCTTGCAATCACAAAACACTCAAAGATCTTTCTTCCAAAGCAAACACTTGAGTTCTCTTTGCTCGTTTGTTTGATTGCTATTTTATCTTGGGAGATAAGTTGTCATTACAACCGTTGAAATGATATACGGGACAATATTATCTTAAGGATATATCAAGAATTTGGTCGACTCAGCAAGCCCTCATATTTGATCATTTTCAGATATCTAACAAATAGTTGTTGTTGTTATTTTCCCGTTCTACACATTAACACTCGCAAGCTTAAGATAATATTCGATATTTCAACAACAACATGACTAGACAAGATCAATTCAACACTTAAAATTCCACTGATGCTCAAGGCAATCCCACTACTCAAGGCACTAACGCTGCCTTCAACTCCATTGTTTTTGGCACTCCTAGTGTCACCACTGGTCATGACATTTTTAATGTCTTCCCAACTACTGTTTTTGTCACGTCAAGTGCCACCGCCACTATTTTTGGTACGTCAAGTGCCACTGCCTTTGGCACAACCAATGCCTCAACTGCTGCTCCGGGCACTTATAGTGCCTCTGCTCCTACCCAAGGCGTCAACAACAACTATACTCCTGTTGGAGGCATTCACAATGCCTTTGCAACTCCTCAAGAAGGCGCTACTTCCCCAACACCTGCTGGTTTTCACCATGAACGTCCTGAAAAGTTCATGGGTGCTCACTGATCGGTGTATTTTATACACACTTTTTGAGTCATTTTTAGTTAGTATTTTACTCATTTTGTTTATGTTTAGTATAATATTAGGGTCGTTTTCCTTTCTTTTGTGTCACAACGGTCAGAAATGGAGAGATGGCGAAAAGGAGAGGAAATGAGCTTATTTGAGATGAAATTGCACACAAAAGGGCCAATAACTGAAGTCTAAGAAATCCTGGGAAGTATAGAGGAGATCAGACGAAGTCCGGACGAAGAAAAAGGACGACGAAACGAAAATCCGCCAAAAAATGCCTCAGCGCCATGCGACCAATGTTCCGGAAGTTGATTTCACGCAGGTTTTTCGCGCCACCGCATGGCCGTCGACGCGATTTCTCGAAGTTTTGGACCGAATTTGACACGTTTCAGAGTCCAAAAGGGATAACTTTTCCTACCTACATAATCTCTAACCCTTGACCTAAAGGATTCTTGGACTATATATATTCTCTACATCATTCTCTAGAGGGGGATTCATCCATCAATTGTACATACAACACAACTCTAGGAGGCGAAGATTTGAGACCTAGTTCAAGTATTTTCTTTTCTTTCTCTTTTCTTTGTTTATTTCAGTTCATGTATGGAGATTGTATTAGTTCTTAGCGTGACTATGGGTAGAAGCTAATTACTTTATCAGGGATTTTCTTGTGATTCTCTTGAAACTCTTATTCATGAATTAATACATTAGTTAATTTCTTCTTCACTTGCTTAAGATTTATTCAATAATTGCTTTAATTGCTTGATAATTAATTGATCACTAGTTATCATCACTTATATGAGTTCTAATCGAAATCCGAAAGGAGAGATTGTGAATATGTTATAGTTGAATAAACATAGGTTTAAATAGTGGACAAAAGTACTCCGATACTTGTGTAGCTTAATAGGTTATTGCTCTTAATCCTCCTTTGTAGTCAATCTTGCCATCGAAAGATAGAAGGGTTCTTCATTGGGGTTGAGTGTTTATATTACCTTAACAGGAGTATAAAACGGTCTAGTTAACCTGCTATCTTAATGTAGAAGAAGAAGTCAGTCTAACTGTATTAATGATTGAATAGAGTGGATAGTCGATGATCTTGGAAGCCCTAATTCTCCATCATAACTGATTTAAATCAAAGTATTTTCATAATTAGTTTATTTCCTGCATTATTAGTTTAGAATTTCAACCCAAATAATGTTAACCAAATAGAAACTAAAGTATAGATAATCGGTACTTGAAAACCAGTCCCTGAGGACGATATTCGGTCTTACCTAGACTATATTACTTGTAACGATACGTACACTTACGTTAAACGTGTGTATAAATCGTTATCACTCACTTTAAGAGATGGCAGCAAAAGATGTTATTTTTCCTGACGGTTATGGGAATGTCACGTTTCCTAACCGAAGATCCTCCACTAGTTGGGGAAGACGTGGACCCTCAGCCAAATAATTTGGCGGGAGGGGGCCAAGGTAACCATGTCGCTGACGACATGAGGATGGTTCGCGAAGCATGGAAACATAGTGATTTCATGTGTAGAAACTATATTCTAAACAGTTTGTCCGATCCACTATACAAGATATATTGCACTGTTGAAACTGTCAAGCAGTTATGAGACAAACTTCAGAAAAAGTACAACACCTAAGATGCGGGTAGTAAGAAGTTCATCATTGGGAAGTTCCTGCAATTTCAAATGGTGGACAGCAAAAGTGTGACATCCCAAGTCCAGGAATTTCAAATGATTTCACATCACCTAGATTTGGAATGATTAAAGCCCGACGAACAATTCTTGGTTGGGGCATTAATCGAGAAGTTGCCTCCCTCGTGGACTGAGTTTATGAACTATCTAAAACTCAAAACGAAGGATATGACCCTAGATGAACTTATTGTCAAACTCCAGATTCAGGAAGACATAAGAAGGCCATGCCAAAGGAAAAATAACCCGCTGAGGCTAAGTCAAACCTGACGGAAGTCAAAGGAAACTCTAGCAAGAAGCGGAAGTTCCAGAAGGAATGCAACCCCAAACAACTGAAAAGTTCAAGGGAAATTGTAACCACTGTGATATAGTTGGTCACATGGCTAAAGGCTGTCGCAAGCTCAAAACGTGAGAATAAGGCCAAAGGCAAGGCCAATGCTAACATCGTTGAAGACACGCTCATCAACGATATGATTGAGGAGTTCTCAGTGGTAGTTCTTGAAGCTAATCTCGTTGAGAATCCGGTGCAATGGTGGCTAGATACGGGTGCTACCCATCATATTTATTTCAATAAAGATGTCTTCTCCACATATACATCAGTCACAAATAAGAAATTGTTCATGAGCAACAATTCTTCTTCAGAGGTGCTGAGGGTAGGAAAGGTGACCCTAAAGATGACATCTGGAAAAGAGTTGATTCTGAAGGATGTGATGCATGTCCCATAAATTCGAAGAAATTTAATTTCTATACCTCTGTTAGTAAATACTGGTTTTAGGCTTAGTGTTAGAGGCTAACAAGTTTGTAATCACTAAAAATGGAACTTTTGTAGGAAGGAGCTTCGTCTGTGAAGGCCTCTTTAAGTTCAATGTTGCATATGTAATGCCTTCTGTTTCAACTATCAATAAAATTGTACCTTCTACTTACTTGATTGAGTCATCTAATCTATGGCTTCATAGATTAGGACATGTAAACTATCAGTCTATCCAAAGATTGGTAAAGCTGAAATTATTGTCGTCTATTGACATAAACCCTCAATGTAAGTGTGAGGTGTGCATAGAGGCAAAAGATTTCAAGAGTCCTTTTAGATCTGTCGAAAGGGATACCGCTCCTCTAGAACTTAATAGATGATGACACAAGGTTTTGTTACCTTTACTTACTAAAAAGTAAAGATGAAACCTTTGAAGCATTCAAACGCTACAAAGCAGAAGTTGAGAATCAACTAGGCGGACGGATTAAAACTATCTGTAGCGATAGATGGGGAGAATATGTAGCACCTTTTGAAGAACTTTGTACTCAATCGGATATAGTTCAACAAACAACGACTCCTTACTCACCTCAATCAAGCGTGGTTGTTGAACGCAAGAACCGAACACTAAAGGAAATGATGAATGCTCTACTCATCAATTCGGGCCTCCCTCAAACCATGTGAGGAGAAATTGTCCTTACCGCAAACATGATTCTTAACAGAGTCCCACACAAGGGTAAAGACAAGACTCAATACGAGTTATGAAAAGGAAAAAAAGCTACCTACAAGTATTTGAAGGTATGAGGTTGTCTGGTCAAGGTAAAAGTACATATGCCAAAGCAGGTTAAGATTGGACCTAAGACTGTAGGATTGCATATTCATCAGATATGTCAATAACAGTAGTGCTTATCGCTTCATATTGCACAAGTCAGATCATCCAGACATTTATGAAGATACAATCATGGAATCAAGGAACGCATGGTTCTTTGAAGACACATTTCCATATAAGAAAAATAACATAATCTCTCGTAAACGAAGTTATGAGCAAACCTCTGATGAACTAGGAGTCACTGACTATCTAGATTGAAACGGTTCAGATCTAGTAAATTCTGAAGTAGCTGATGATCCAAAATTTAGTATTCCAGATTCTCAGGACTTGGAATATTTAGAGATGAAACCAAGGCAAAGCAAAAGGGCACGAAAGGACAAGTCCTTCGATCCAAAATTTGTAGCTTATTCGGTTCAGGATGAACCACGGACAATCGCATTGTCAAATCCAGAAGCACCGCTCTGGAGGAAGCTTTAGAAAGTGAGATAGAATTCATTCTGCATAACCACATCTGGGAGTTGGCAGAACTTCCCCCAGGACACAAACCGTTGGGTTGTAAGTGGATCCTTAAACGAAAGTTAAAGGCAGATGGTTTTATCGACAATTACAAAGCTAGGTTAGTAGTTAAGCGCTATCGCCAAAAAGAGGACCTTGATTACTTCGATACCTACGCTCCGGTGTGAAGAATGACATCCATACGTATGTTCATAGCTATCGCCGCCTTGCGGGATCTTGAAATACATCAAATGAATGTTAAGACTGTCTTCCTAAATGGTGATTTGGAAGAAGTAATATATATGGATCAATCTGAGGGGTATGTGGTTCTAGGACAAGAGACAAAAGTATGTCGGCTTGTTAAATCATTGTACGGGCTGAAACCCCTAAACAATGGCACCAAAAATTTGATAGTACTCTACTATCAAAATGATACACCATTAATGGAGGTGACAAATGTGTCTACATGAAAGGAAATGTCAAATCATTCGTCATGATATGTCTATATGTAGATGACTTGTTGATCACTGGAAGCAGTCCTGGAATAATCCTAGAGACTAAGAACATGTTAAAACAGTGTTTTGACATGAAAGATATGGGCATTGCAGATGTCATCTTAGGGATCAAGATCTCTAAGACATCTAATGGACTGGTCTTATCTCAATCTCACTACATCGAGAATGTACTGAAGAAATTTGGGATGTTCGACAGTTCACCGGTATCAACACCATTGAATATAAGTCAAAAGCTTGACAAATATCTGGGTAAGCCCATACGCCAGGAACGATATGCGCAGGTGATTGGTAGTCTGATGTATATCACAAACTGCACTCGACCTGATATCGCTCATGCAATCAATAAATTGGCTAGGTTCATTCAAAATCCAAGTGAGGATCACTGGAAAGAGTTGAACAGGATACTACGGTTTCTAAAGTTCACGATACATTTCGGGTTACACTATTCAAGATATCCAGCGGTACTAGAGGGGTACAATGATGCAAACTGGATATCTGATAGCGACGACATCAAGTCCACCAACGGATATATTTTTACAATCGGTGGTGGAGTTGTGTCTTGGAAATCCTCTAGGCAAACTCTTATTGCCCGATCCACGATGGAGTCTGAATTTATCGCTTTAGATAAAGCGGGAGAGGAATCTGAGTGGCTTCATGGTTTTCTAGAGGATGTCCCATGTTGTGATAAACTCGTGTCTTCTGTAATGATCCACTGCGATAGTCAGTCAGCTCTAGGAAGGGCACGAAGTTCAATATACAACGGTAAGTCTCGTCATATTCGACGGAGACATGAGTCTGTTAGGCAGTTGATCACCTCAGATATTATTTTCATTGATTACATAAAATCTAAGGAAAATATCGCAGATTCCTTGACGAAGGGAATACCCAAAGATCAGTTGTTCTGCCTGTCTAGGCGAATGGGCTTAAAACCCAAACAATAAGAACCAATATAGCGGACACCCAACCTTACAGACTGGAGATCCTAAGAATAAGGTTCAATGGAAAAACTAAAATGTAAAGGTTTCGTGAGCGCTTCGGTGGAAGCAAGAGCACTTCAGATAATGTGTCTTTCTTAAGAAACATAATCCAAGGTCGTTTCCGTGATAGATAAAAGTGCTACCTGTAAGAGGAGTAAAGTATAAGTTTCCAAACCTTTAATGATCCTCAAAAGTTGAGGTTAGGTTAGTGAAATTTTTAATGGTTCCTAACGCATGTGTAGCGGGGTATTACAGGATACCTTGTAGGAAACCACCTATTTAAGTGTGAGGACAGACCGCCTCAAATGAACGCACTTAAGAATCCAAGGGTGTCCACGACCCACGATGGACAAAACACTAGAAAGATTGAGTAGGAAAGGTGTTGTGTTGGTACCATTGTCTTGGCATATACTAAACACTGACGGTTCAAGACATCACGTTCACCGCGCAGTAAATATGTCTGATGATATTCTACTATGGAAGGTTCAAAGCTCCGGCTACCTCTCCGAATGCAACATCGTTCCACCAAGTGATTGCTAGAAAGACACCATGTGCGTGCACCAAAATCTCTTCCAAGAGGGGATTGTTGAAAATATTTATTAAACGTGAAATAAAGTAAATCCTATTAATTATGAATCGAACAATTGGGGCCCCGCACGTAGGAAACCTTGTTTCCACACACGTGCACACGTAGTGCCAATGATCAAAATTTTCTTAATGGAAGAGATATTGGTACGTATACGAATTGTTTGATACATAAGGTAATAAACGGTTATTGGTCAAATGACGAATGATTTCACGTTGGTAAATGAAGGAAGAAGTGTATACTGTGTAAAGATGAAATGAATCAGAAATCACCACGAAACCGAGAAGGGCCGCGACTACTCCAAGTAAGGGACGCAGCTCTAATTGACGTTTCAATTCCAGTAACTCACCGAATTGGGCGGTCGCGCGCCTCCCGGCGGCCGCGACTCACTTGACGCCCAGCGGTGAGTTATCGAACTGGCGGTCATGACTCGATCGCTTTCAATCCATTGGAGGTGAATTAAAAACTGATTCTTGGGCTGACTTTGGAGTATTTACTCTCTATTATTTTGCTGATGAATTCAGCCATTATTTGGCTGAATTGTAACTCCAAATTTAAGACATTAACATGACATTCATGGTCATTACTTAGCCATTTGGAGGGTCATCATCTACACACTATAAAACGAGACACAAGGCTCATTTGGAAACACACTTGAAATCTGAAACATTTCATCATCTCTTGCAATCACAAAACAATCAAAGATCTTTCTTCCAAAGCAAACACTTGAGTTCTCTTTGCTCATTTGTTTGATTGTTGTTTTATCTTGGGAGATAAGTTGTCATTACAACCGTTGAAAGGATATACGGGGCAATATTATCTTAAGGATAGATCAAGAATTTGATCGACTCAACAAACCCTCATATTTAATCATTTCCAGATTTCTAACAAATAGTTATTATTGTTATTTTTCTGTTCTACACATTACCACTCATATAAACATATTGTTTAGATAAGGCACACATTATTGGGGCTTAAACTAAAGATGAAAAAAAACATGTCCTCCTAAATTATTATCAATGTAACATTATAACTATGAAATGTCACAATATTTGTGGATATTCATCATACAACCCCACATGAGCACCGCCCTTTCGATATGATTGGATATGATACAAATGGCCAAGATTTTCCCATGTTTTCCAATTAAGTACGAGAAATACTTGGGGTCAAAAAGGCGAAATCTCTCGGCCACAAGGCTTTCATCTCCTGACCCGACAGATTGGTGGAAGAGGTAAATCATGATGACTCAGCGACCCACTAGGTGAGAGGTATAGTGTCTGATGCCTACAAGAAGTCATCTCCCACAAAGGAGGAATGAAACTCCCACACTACGGCTGTCAGGGCTCGAACCTTCCTACTTGGGGGCAATCTACCACTCTAAAACCAACTGAAATACGCCCATGCGGGCAAGTATGGGAAATACTACTTGTACTTAATATTTATATTAAATTGATAAATTAAAACATGTCTTTCGTGTATATATATTTGTAATTTAGTTAAAACGAAATAATATATATTCTTACATTAACATACAATTATTAAGATTAAATTATTTAATAGTATGATAAACACTAGGTGTGACGAATCAGTTTTTCGATGTTCCTCCTTCCTAAGATAAAATTTAGAATGGAGGATAAATGCGTGCAGTTTGTGGTATGAATTAAGGAATTAATTAATTCATTAACATGTATTGGAACTTACTCTTTTTATTGTAATTTTATGACATTGTTTGATTGAATATGGAGTTTACCAAAAAAAAATGTCATAATATTTATGTGATAATTTTATTTTATGAAATATGATGTAAAATTTATGTGGCTAGAAAAAACTTGTTATAAAGTGTAAATAAAATGTTCAAGTTAAACTATTTTATAAATTACATCATTTTTAAATAATTAATAAAAATAATATATTTTTAGGATAGATATACTATAAATATTTAAACATATTAAAGTTATAGCTAAAAAATGTTTGCTTTTCAAGTCTTTTTTCTGATTGAAAAGTAATTAATGAAGCACAGAGCGTTTCAATTTATTGGTATTTTTCTTATTAGTTTATCTTAGAAAAGATATAATGAATTTTTTAATATTTGAAAGAACGACATTTAAACTTCTCATTATATTTTTAATGACTTTTTTTAATTGAATAAACATAAATTATAATGATATATATTATAGATTAAGTAATTATCATTCCTTATTACTCTATATGTCTTAATTTATGTGTCTCATTTCGAATTTCTTAGAATTAAATGATTTTTTTTATAATTTTTTCATGTCTTATAAATATCTTGAATTACTAATATTTCTGAATTATAATATTCTTTACATAATATTCAACTATTAAAAATTCAATAAAAAAATAAAGATTTCATACAAAATACAGCCAAAATTAAAAAAATTAACTTAAAAATTCAATTGGTAACACATAAATTAGAACAGAGAGAGTGCATAGAGTATTCAAATATTACTACATAAATTTTCGCAAAAAAAGAAAGAACTCTCTCCCTTACTATTTAGGTGACAATCTTTTCTTTTTAGTTAGTTCTAAAATAAATTACACATTTCTATATTTAGTAATAGATTCACTTCAAACTTCTTATTTTATCTTTAAAAAATTATTTATAATTACTATTTTCAAAAATCTTAATTTTTTCTTAAAATTTCTATTTATTCAAAAACCTTTACATAAATTGAGTACTTTATTTGAAGTAGACATAAATAAATACTCCATCCGTCTTAATTTATGTATATTAAATAACTTGAAATGAAGTTTAAAAAGGAAATGAAACTTTTGAAATGTGTGCTCCAAAATAAATCTTATATAAATATGTGGTTATAAATTATATTATAAAGTTAAATTCTTTTTAAATATAGAAAAATAATATTATATTTTTTAAAAATATATATAAAAAAAACGATGTCACATATAAAAAAAATACTTAGAAAACATATCTACGTGGGATCTACTGGGAGTGCATGAGTGAGTCACTAAGACCATCTCCAGCAGGATTGAAATCACATTTATCTCCCGCCACATCAGATTTTTTATCTGATACTTCATCAAATATTTTCATTGATCACATACACTCCACAGCAGGAGATATTTTATAAAATAATTTATTTTCTCTTTTCTCTACATCAATACATATACCGCATCATATATATTGATTCTATTTCATTTTCTATTTTGTATATGATATTATTCTTGTAATTTATATTATTACACATATAATAATAAAATTATAAATTACTTATATTCATTTAATTTTGACACTTGTCAAATTTGTTATAATATTAAAACACAACAATACATGATTTTATTAATGAAGATAAATTAATCGTACAATTTATCAAAAAATACACTAAAACATTGATAATATTAAAATCACAAATTGAAAATTAATTTTCGTTGTTCCAAACTTTTCGGTTATACGGATATTGCATACCAAAACTAGTTGGCATCATATATGACATTTGAAAATTAGATGACATATTTTGAGAATTTTGTGGACGTTGAATATTGAAATTTTGTAGTTGGTTAGGAAATATAAAATTTGGAGGAAGATTAAAATTTTGATTAGGATCCATATAAAAAAATAGCAAATAATTTGAAAGAAGATAGAAATTTGGAGAAAATAGCCAAAATATTTTGATGTCCAATTGAAGTAAACTTAATTCCTTTTTATATATCTTGGAAAATATTAATTCGGTCAAATTATTGATCAAAAATATCGATGAAAGTTGCGGTGGAAAATGAATTTCTGACAGTCAATCACAGACTGCCACATGACGTTGCAGGAGACATTGTCTCCTTCTCCAGCAGGGAACATTGTCTCCATGTGGCAAGATTATCTCATATATATTCAATAATTTCGAATTATTTACACGTTAACATGTCATTAAAATTATCTCGTACTGTGTGTAATTATGGGGGACAATGTCCCCGCTGCCCGGAGATGGTCTAAAGGTGATAAGGTACGTGGCAGTCTTTTAGTGTCCCCACCATAAACTCATAAAGTGGCCGTTACCGAACGGCAAGTTCCTTGTCGTTTTGTTCGTTTAATCGATAAGCCCCTGGTTTCCGAATTTCTACGTTCTGTTAACAACTTTCTAAACTATGGTTAAATTTGTGGTATTCCCATTGCCCACTTGCTTGGTCAAGAAATTGAATTCCCAATGAATTGAAAATGTCTTATTTGCATACTTCATCCTTTATACTTTTCACAAGTCACACTTGGTTCCCCAATAATTGAGATATTATCTTTTCTGCTACTACTAAATATCATCTTGTCAGTTTAGGCAGAAGGTTTTGATATGTTTATCAAAAGTACAAGGAAACTAATAATAGTACTAAACAAGACGATATTTTAAGAAGAATTATAAAGCAATTAAAGATTAGGGTACTAAGTAAATCATATGATAAAAATTTGTTATACCCCGTATTTTCAGAGTATGTACGTGAGGGCGTACGTACAAAAGTTTAAGCCTTAAGTAGGCAAAGTGGCGAAATTTGTACACAACTAGCGAAAAGAGTCGTTTTCCGACGAAACGTTTTCCGGACTTTGCGAAGGGAAAAATACGGCTATGTCATTTATTATTTTTATGATTTTTCCGAGAGACGAATATTTTGGACCAACGAGAGGCGACACTTGTCACCCTCAAGTCAGGACGAGTGGGACGACCATGGCACATTTTGCCTTCTTTTTTGTCAATGAGTTGGTAGGATATTTTTGTGTAGTTGATGAGCAAGTGGGACCCACAAACACATGTCCAAATCCCCACCCTACACTTGCCTACCACTTGGCTTGATCTTGGCCATCAAAGTCCTATAAATACCCCTTAGTCAAGACTATTTCTTCATCCTCACTTGAAATTCCAAGTCTAAAATCCTCCTCCTTCTTGTTGCTCTCGCCCAAGAGCCTCCTCCCCTTTGTAAGGCTCAGGGTAGGCAGGTACCCCTTCCTAGTGGTGCTAAGCAGAGGTACCTCTTCCTATAGTGTTCTCGTAAAATACCCTTCCCTTGGTTGAGAAATACTTCTCCAAGTATTGTTATAATGCCAAAATATTCTAGCCCAAATACCTTGTAGTATTCCAAGGTTACACTTATACTAAAAGCCCAGAAATACTATTATACTTCCCTTCAGTCACTAAACGAAACCCTAAGGAAAATCTTCACAGTTGGTTGAAGTATTAGGAAGAAGTTTCAGAACTTCTAAGGTTGTTTGAGCGTTGGAGCACCGGAGTAGAGCTAAACATTGCTCGGGATCGACATTAAACTTGGATAATTTTGGGCTTACCGAGGTAAATAATCCTATCCTTCTATTGTAATTGGAAATTACATCTGTAGTTGTATAGAAATGAATATAAGATTCATAGAAGGAATTGAATCGTAATAGAAGGATATTACGAAAAGACTTGAATCAAATCACATCGAAGAATATTAAAGTAGAAGATTAAAGCATCTTACATGGAATGTATTTACTGATGAACTTATAACCTTTATTGGTTGAATGTTCGCGAGTAGCATGTACTACTTGGAAGGTGGACAAGGCTAGCGGGTTATAGCCGTGGGCGTTTGCTAATAGTCGATAATCGTCGCGAGGTATGTGATTCTTCCTATCCTCTCGAGCATGATATTTTAAAAGAATATATATATAGTACGGTGAGACGTGCGTGTGTTAATCGAATGTAGTTTCTGGCAATGTCTTTGACTTAAGCCCGAATAATAAGAATGGAAGTATTTTAAAAGAATATATATATATATATAGCGGTAGACGTCGTGTGTTAAGCGAATGTAGTTTCTGGCAATGTCTTTTGACTTAAGCTGAATAATAAGAATCTTGAAGTATTTCAAAAGAATTAAGAATTCTTTTTGAAAGAAGAATAATACTTGGTTTGAAAGCTTAAGAGTTATACTAGCTTTATGGGAAGTTAGGTATAACGACTTAAGAGAGATAAAAAGAATGATTTATTGATTTTAAGAAGTTAAGAGACTTGATCTTAAAAGATAAGAGACTTGACTTAATTGAATTAATATGAATTTTGTTAAAAAGTGTGAAACCTTATTCGTGAGTAATGAGTACTTGGTTTTAAAAGGAATAATGTTTTCTTGATTTGAAATCGAATAAGTATCGAACAAACCAACTGCGCTAATAAAGTGGAAATGTATTGAATAATTAAGTATTATTAAAACCGGTAGAAACCTCCATCCGCATGAAGCTAAGATGAGACAAAATGATATTACATTTCCTAGATCATGTCGCTTTTATAAGATTGTTATAAACAAAGAATAACCTACTCACACATAAGGCTTATTGTTTTAAAGGGGAGTACGTTATTTGATTAAGACTATAAACTATGAAATCTTTCCAAACTAAAAGACGTGAGTATCTGAAATTAGACAAACTTGAACTTTTGGAAAAGAATGTTGTTACTTGACGTTTGTTATGCCTCGTGGTTCAGGCCGTGCGTATGGGGCCATGCGGAAGGAGTTAGGACTCGAAATCAGAAAATTTCGGTCGAGGCCTCGGCCATGCCGGGCGAGGCGCATGGCCTTGGCGAGAATTCATGGCCGCGTATCATCGGTCGCGCCTAAAGTTCCGAGTGTCACTTGAGTTCTGCATGGCCAGGAAGCAGCGGCATGCGGCGGAATTTTGGGCGGAAAAACTTAGAAAGTCGATTTTTGTTTTAAAAGAGGTCATGGGAGGGTGACAAGTGTCCCCATCCGATTTTACGCTCATGCATTATATTGACCAAGGCTTGGTCATTTCATTCAACTTTTCATCTTTACACTCCATCTCTCTCTAAATTAAAAAGCTCATCCTTCTCTACAAATTCCCAGAGGAATTCTAGCCTAAGGAAAAATCAAAAGTGTAATAGGAAGGAAAGGTTATTCTGACTTGTGAAGACTATTGTGGTGGTGTTCTTGGAGAAAAGGCTAGCAAGGTGTTGGAATAAGTTTGGCTAAAACTTAAGGTAACATTTCTTCTCTTGTAGTTGGTTTTGGGTGTTGCATGTTTAATAGGAAGAACTTGTAGTTGGAAAATGCACTTAGAGTAGTTGTAAGAAATGGGGTTTGATTATGAAAGAATTGGTTTGGGGATTTTATGAGCATGTTGTTGCCTAAATACTACATTAGACTTGTTGGGTTAGTTGTTGTAACTTGTGGGGTGAATTGTACACACCAAAGTTTAGGTGTGTAATTCCTTGGTGTTGGTTGGTTGTTGAGCCTTAAACATGGCATTTGAGCGTTAAAAATCGACCTTGGAAAAGGTGGCAAAGTATGTAGAAACAAAGGAACGCGCCCAATTTTCCGTAGGAAATTGGTGACTTTAACTTGGAAAATTCTGCATTATAATTAGAGCTTGATAAACGTATTGTGGTCATTTTAGGTTGACATACTACGTGCGGTAAATTGGACTTAGCTTGTGGATTGACCAAGAGGTATGTGGAGCTTTCTCTCTTGAGCATGATTAGTTGTACCTATGTAGTACGGTAGACGTACAAGATTTGGAAATCTTCGTTTGTTATAAGTATTTGATACTTGCTTCGTTTTAATAGAAAAGTATAAAAATCCCTTGGACTTAAGGGAATGTGTTTTACTATTGTTAACTCTAATATAACGGCTTTATGGGAGTTGGTTATATTAGTTTGTGAAAGTTTAATGGAGAAAGGTTTTGATGTTTTGAACTTGTGGAAGGAAAATGGTTTTAAGGCATGAATTGCCTAAGGTTTTACAAGAAATGAAGTCACTTAATTTAGAAGCTTGAGATAGTTTTAAAAGGAAATGTGACTTGTTTTGAAAAGAAATCGTAACTTGATACTATGGTGATTAGTATCTTGGAATTTTTGTATAAAAAGAGTTATTCCTTAAAAGGTTAGAGGTACATGATACTTGGGTTAAATTCCCGGATTTTTCTTAAAAGACATGATCGTGCCTTAGGTATACTAAAATGAGAGGATGTATTAATACTATTAATAAGAAGTTAGGTGATTCTTAACTTGCTTAAGTTATGATAGGCGGTAGTGCTTATGTTATGATATGATAGGCGGTAGTGCTTATGTTATGATATGATAGTAGGTAGTGCTTATGTTATGTATGATGGCGGTAGTGCTTATGTTATGTATGATAAGCCGGATGAGCTATGTTATATATATATTATTACGTAAACCCGGGTTATTATTTATGCCATGGATTTGCTACCCATGACGCGAGTGCGCTTGTACTCGTGCGGATCGGACCATAGGATCCGTGCGGGTGAAATAGTCCACGCGAGTACGCTGATGGTACTGTGCGGATCCACGGGATCCATGCGGTGAAATAGTCCCACGCGGGTGAAATAGTCCTACGACGAGGCGGATGACCTCATGCGGGTCCACGGGACCTATGCGGGTGAAATAGTCCCGAGAGTAGGATTGTAACGATACTACAGGCGAGGTACCTGTTTTGATCGTGAGCCTCCTATTTTTACGCTATAAAACTTATACTTGTTACTCATTGTTAGTAAGGCACGGTCTGAGTAAACCGATTTTTGTCTATAACTCCACTTATATTTTGACTTACGATATTATTACAGTATTTTCCGCCGCATATTTGGTACATGTTGTCTTGACCTCGCCGAAGTGCGTTCACGCCAAGCAGTAAGGAAGCGGTGGTAGATCCTCGCTTCTAGGATCTTGTACTCAGTGTCGGGAGCTCCATTTCTTGGAGGCTCGACCTTTGGTATGGTTCTCGCAGACGTCGTTATTTTGTACATTCGGGGCATGACGGGGCCTGTCCGTCATAGTGTTATTCATTCTTAGAGGCACATGTAGTCTTGTCGAACTTGGTTAGTTAAGGATGTAATTGTTCGGTTTATGTACTTTTGGGTTGCTTGATTTAGGCTAGACTATTCTATATCTTAATGGTTGTTTATCTTGAGTTTACATTCCGTGGTTTTCTCGATGTTGTGTCACTAGGGTGCGGGTTAAGGCACCGTCACGTCCGGTTGGTCGTGACAAAAGTGGTATCGAGCGATTAATCCTCGGAAAGAGTCTACGTGTATCTAGTAGAGTCTTGATTATCGGTGTGTTGTGCACCACATCTATAATCGTGAGGCTGCAGGATATTTAGGATTGGTTTCCATTCTTTCACTCTAAGATCGTGCGATAGAAATGTGTGGTTAGGTCGTCTCTCCCTAACGAGTTATGGTGTTCTGCACTCTGAGAAGCGATGACTCAGGAAGATTATGCGGTTGCGTATCCGGGTTAGTAATACTTGTAGTATAGTTGGTATTGTGACATACATATACAGTTTACGTGTGAGTCACATATGTGTTGCTTAGAATGATTTTAGATTACCGTGATTTCGTAAGGACTAAATAGATACCGGAAGGTGTGAACAGTTAAGGAACTCTCATCGAGGTTTTACGTGCTAGGTTGAGATAATTAGGAGATGATGAGTTGTCGGAAAAAGTAATGGAACCTTAAGAAGCTTAATTAAGGGGCCCAATGGGAGGCTATGTTTGTAAATTAAGCTACGTGGTATGCTTAAGAGGGTAGTACGGATGAGATCCGTGTGGAGTAAGTAATGGTTGTTGTGATCAAGACGACACGGTCATGGTATTAGGAGAAGTTAGGGTACCCGTTTATGGGGTGGGATCAGTTGATAGTAGTCATTCGCATGCGAGTCACGAGGAACAAGCGAGTCCGTTAATCGTTGTACAAGTTCGTGGACGTATCCCGGAACCGAGGTTGTGGTAGCGGAAATGACCTTATATTGTTTTAACTTAGTAACTCAAGATCGAAGGCGACTTTATTATGGAAGTTATGTACGTAAGCTAGAATAAGTTTGGAAGTACGGAAAAGAGTACGACCGGTAAGGAAGTGAGCAACCAAGTGTGAAAGAAATGAAGCCAGAATCCATGAGAACCTTTATGGGGTAACCACACCCGTGAGTGTTGGGTGGTAGCTGAGTGGGCAGATAATAATTATCGATGCGATATAGTCGTCGGACCACTGCAGTATTATGACGGACGTTGAGGTCATTATAGTCGGGCTAGTGGGCCTCATGTTCTGCCAACGTGGACTACAGAAGAGATTGATTCGGTACCAATTTTCCCGGTAAGCCGGTTATCGAGTGGAGGGGAAGGGAAGTGGTAGTAACCAGTGAATTATCCTTCCTTCTTTGGCATCATTGTTTTTAATAAGTTTGTGTGACTTGTTCGTTGGGAAAAAAATTGACGCAGAAAGTAAGTAATACTTGAATTTGAAGGAATTTATGTTAAGTTCCCTTGGAGGTACTTGGAGTTGGTTTGGTGTGGCGGTCGGGGGCGACGCCTGATAATTTCAAGGAAATGTGCAAGGCAAGAATAAAATAAATGCAGCGCTGAAACGGAAAGAAGAGGGCATCTTTGGTAGGTTTTGAAAATCTACACGATTTTAAGGCGGTGCGTAATGATTAGATATTTACAGACCACGAGAGGGCGCGGTGATTAGGGTTGTGACACGAGGAAAGTTTATTGAAGGAGATAAGTTCTCTCCCATACATAAAAGGATAGTCTTACGTATTATGGGGTTATGTGTACCCGTGTAGTTAGGCGAAGGATGGGAAGACTGGTAGGTCTTCGATGTCGTCGCCATAAGTTCTGATTTTAGATAACCGTGGAAAAAGTATTATGTTGGGGTAATTAAGAACGACGTCACGAAGCGGTCGGAAATGTCGTAAGAAAAATGAAGGTAGTACATGTTTGAAAGCATGCGATTATGGATCAAATTAGAAACACTTTACTATTAATAAGCATAAGGTAGGTTATGACCAAAAGGATAAAAGAGAATACAACTATGGTTATGTAAGTTGCGAGACACGATTACCGAACTAGTGTAAGACCATTAGTAGGTAATGGGCGTAGGAACACCTCGAGGAAAGGTAGTAGCATTTGTCTTGACGAGAAAGATAGTAAGAGAATACGGAGGTAAAGGACCCGTGACAACTTGAATTAACTTATAAAGGAAAGGCGAGTAGACACTCGAGCGATAAGAAATCTTGACAAGTCATTGGATTATGTAATACCGTGAATTGAGGTTGAACATCGACTATAAGCTCTACGAAATGAGAGAGGATAATAGGATTACTACTTGACAAGATCGGAAGTCTTCCCCTAAATTGTGATTGGCGGAAGTCTTAGCCATGCGGCAAGCAAAGAATCGAATCTAAGTGTAGTAACCAAGTTTGGTTGCAGAGAAAGGAAAGCAGAACCGTAAGTGAGATTTAGGATGCCGAATATTTCGCAAGTACAAGAAAGGCTTCCGATTATCGGAAGAAGTTGACCACGACTCTGATTCTAACCCTCTTGAGAGACTAGAGGTTAGGGTATTATTATGTATCGTTGGGTGTTGGGCTAGGTTGTGTCTTGTGACGCAACACGATAAGGTTAGAGCTTATGTTTCCGGCGGTTGAGGAAGCGTGAAAGGAATTACGCTACTCACGATTTAGAGTCGGCGATTAATCGTACCTTGAAGATCTGGAGACATTATTTATATGGAGTTCATGTGGACATTTACACGCACCACAAGAGTCTCGAGACATCTTCACGGCAGGAGCCGAACTTGCGGCGAGCGGTGGTTGGAGCTACTTAAGGATTACGATGTTGATATTCGTACCACCCGGGGAAGGCCAATATAGTTGCGGATGCCCAGTCGCGGTCGATGGGTAGTCTATCGATGTTCGAGCAGAGAAAAGGGATATGGTCAGAGTTACACCGATTAGCAAGCCTTGGGGTTCGTTTGGTTGATTCCGCTAGTAGCGAATTGGTTCGAAGGCGCCAGTCTTCCATCGTCGAGAGGTGAAGAGCGCGATATGAGGATCCGATTTTGTACGATCAGAGATGCGCTTCTCGGGAAGAAGAGTCTATTTGAGGTAGCAGGATGGGGTGCTAAGGTTTAAGGCCGATTAGGTGTTCCGATGTGGCGAGACTTCGTCGCAGATTCTGAGGAGGCGCGGTGCTCGTTATTCGATTCTTCCGGTCGACTAAGATGTACCATGACCTCAGTGCATGTATTGGTGGGATGGTTTGAAGAGGGCGTGGCGGTTTTGTTGCCCGATGTCCTAATTGTCGAGTTAGGTTGAGCACGAAGCCGTGGGCTATTACGCTATTGATATTCAGATGTGGAAGTGGGAGGTGGTCAACATGGACTTTATTACGGGTTACCTCGCACCCAGGAGACATGATTCCATTTGGGTTATTGTTGTGGTGACGAAATCACCCACTTTCTTCCGGCCATAGCGACATTTTCACCAAGGACTATGCGATTATATATTAGAGAGATTGTGAGATTGCACGAGTCGGTGTCGATTATATCGGATAGAGAGCCCAATTCACGGCTAACTTCCGGAGGTCTTTCGAGAAGGATTAGGGACACAGTGAGTCTCAAGACGGCGTTCATCCTCGACGGACGGGCGGGCGAAAGCGCTATCGAACGGCGAGGATATCTTTGCGGGCTTGTGTTATTGATTTCGGGGTAGTGGGAGGATCATTTACCTTTTATGGAGTTTGCTTATAACAACGGCTACCATTCTAGTGTTGAGATGGCGCGCATGAGGCCTTATACGGGAGAAGTGCAGTCGCGATAGGTTGGTTTGAAGTGGGAAAAGTGCGATTAATCGGGCGGTTGGTTCAGTGACGATGGATAAGGTGAAGCTTATCCGAGAGCGGTTATTAGCGGCCAGTCGGCGTAAATCATATACGCAGATCATCGGCGTCGACAGAGTTTGAGGTTAATGATTGGGTCTTTACGAAAGTGTCACCCGTGAAGGGTGTGATGAGATTTGGGAGGAAAGAAACTTCGGCCAGGTACATTGGGCGTGTCAGTTGTCCAGAAGAGTGGGCAAGGTTGCCTATGAGTTGGATCTGCCGTCCGATCTTGGCGATACGTCGATTTTCACGTGTCTATGTTACGGAAATGCGTTGGAGATCCGTCTAGAGTGCACCGATTCGGGATATCCGGTGTGAGGAGTTGTCGTATGAGAAGAGTCCCATAGCGATACTCGATCGTCAAGTTAGACGACTCGGGACGAAGGAGGTGGCTTCGTCAGTCTTATGGCGGGCGAGCGAGGAGGAAATGGCGTGGGAAGCGAGAGGATGACATGATGAAGAAGTATCCTCACTTATTCCTACACCTCCGGGTAACCCACTTTGTTGCTTGTTAGTTTTGGTTAGATCATGCTTGAGTTTTGTTGTGGCGTGTGGGCGTCTTTATTTGAGTCTATGTCGATATTGTGATTTGAGTAAGCTAGAAGGAACATTCGGGACGAATGTTTCTAAGGGAGAATGTTATGCCTCGTGGTTCGTGCGTGCGTATGGGGCCACGCGGAAGGAGTTAGGACTCGAAATCGAAAATTTCGGTCGAGAGCCTCGTGTGTGGCCGGGAGCCACGCGCCAAGGCGAAATTCATGGCGCCGCCGTAAATCGAGCCATGGCGCTAAAGTTCAGTGTCCGCGGAGATTCTGTGTGTGTGGCAGCCGAAGGCGAGGCGGAATTTTGGGCGGAAAAACTTAGAAAGTCGATTTTTGTTTTAAAAGAGGCCATGGGAGGTGACAAGTGTCCCCCATCCGATTTTCTCACATGCATTATATTGACCAAGGCTTGGTCATTTCATTCAACTTTTCATCTTTACACTCCATCTCTCTCTAAATTAAAAGCTCATCCTTCTCTAAATTCCCAAGAGGAATTCTAGCCTAAGGAAAAATCAAAAGTGTAATAGGAAGGAAAGGTTATTACAAGCTTGTGAAGACTATTGTGGTGGTGTTCTTGGAGAAAAGGCTAGCGAGGTGTTGGAATAAGTTTGGCTAAAACTTAAGGTAACATTTCTTCTCTTGTAGTTGGTTTTGGGTGTTGCGTGTTTAATAGGAAGAACTTGTAGTTGGAAAATGCACTTAGAGTAGTTGCGTAAGAAATGGGTTTGATTATGAAAGAATTGGTTTGGGGATTTTATGAGCATGTTGTTGCCTAAATACTACATTAGACTTGTTGGGTTAGTTGTTGTAACTTGTGAAATTTGAATTGTACACACCAAAGTTTAGGTGTGTAATTCCCTTGGTGTTGGTTGGTTGTTGAGCCTTAAACATGGCATTTGGCGTTAAAAATCGACCTTGGAAAGGTGGCAAAGTATGTAGAAACAAAGGAAAGCCCGATTTTCCGTAGGAAATTGGTGACTTTAACTTGGGAAAATTCTGCATTATAATTAGAGCTTGATAAACGTATTGTGGTCATTTTAGGTTGACATACTACGTGCGGTAAATTGGACTTAGCTTGTGGATTGACCAAGAGGTATGTGGAGCTTTCCTATCTCTTGAGCATGATTAGTTGTACCTATGTAGTACGGTAGACGTCTGAGATTTGGAAATCTTCGTTTGTTATAAGTATTTGATACTTGCCGTTTTAAAGAAAAGTATAAAAATCCCTTGGACTTAAGGGAATGTGTTTTACTATTGTTAACTCTAATATAACGGCTTTATGGGAGTTGGTTATATTAGTTTGTGAAAGTTTAATGGAGAAAGGTTTTGATGTTTTGAACTTGTGGAAGGAAAATGGTTTTAAGGCATGAATTGCCTAAGGTTTTACAAGAAATGAAGTCAACTTAATTTAGAAGCTTGAGATAGTTTTAAAAGGAAATGTGACTTGTTTTGAAAAGAAATCGTAACTTGATACTATGGTGATTAGTATCTTGGAATTTTTGTATAAAAAGAGTTATTCCTTAAAGGTTAAGTCATGATACTTGGGTTAAATTCGGATTTTTATTAAAAGACATGATCGTGCCTTAGGTATACTAAAATGAGAGGATGTATTAATACTATTAATAAGAAGTTAGGTGATTCTTAACTTGCTTAAGTTATGATAGGCGGTAGTGCTTATGTTATGATATGATAGGCGGTAGTGCTTATGTTATGATATGATAGGCCGGTAGTGCTTATGTTATGTATGATGGCCGGTAGTGCTTATGTTATGTATGATAGCCGGATGAGCTATGTTATATATATATTATTCTGGGTAAACCGGGTTATTATTTATGCCATGGATTTGCTACCCGTGATGCGAGTGCGGCGCTTGTACTATGCGGATCTGGACCATAGGATCCATGCGGGTGAAATAGTCCCGTGCGAGTGCGCGATGGTACTCATGCGGATCCACGGGATCCATGCGGGTGAAATAGTCCCGTGCGGGTGAAATAGTCTATGGCGAGGCGGATGACCTCATGCGGGTCCACGGGACCTATGCGGGTGAAATAGTCCCGGGAGTAGGATTGCTTGTGATACTACAGGCGAGGTACCTGTTTTGATCGTGAGCCTCCTATTTTTATGCTATAAAACTTATACTTGTTACTCTCATTGTTAGTAAGGCACGGTCTGAGTAAACCGATTTTTGTCTATAACTCCGGCATATTTTGACTTACGATATTATTACGGTATTTTCGTTTCGCATATTTGGTACACGTTATGCGACCTCGCCCGAGTGCGTTCATCTGCGCGTAAGAAGCGGTGGTAGATCCTCGTTCTAGGATCTTGTACTCAGTGTCGGGAGCTCCATTTCTTGGAGGCTCGACCTTTGGTATGGTTCTCCGGAGACGTCGTTATTTTGTACATTCGGGGCATGGCGGGGCCTGTCGTCATAGTGTTATTCATTCTTAGAGGCACGTAGTCTTGTCGAACTTGGTTCGTTAAGGATGTAATTGTTCGGTTTATGTACTTTTGGGTTGCTTGATTTGGGCTAGACTATTCTATATCTTAATGGTTGTTTATCTTGAGTTTACATTCCGCTGGTTTTCTCTGATGTTGTGTCACTAGGGTGCCCGGGTTAAGGCACCGGTCACGGGTCCGGGTTCGGGTCGTGACAACGTTGTTCTAGAAAGTGTAAGCCACTTGGTTAAAACAGTGTAAAGTACTTGATTTTAAAACATGAACGTATTTGGCACTACGGATAATAGTATCGAGTTGTTTTTACGTAAAAAGAGGTCTATTTGAAATGATTAATGTATGTAGTACTTTGGGGTTAAAACCCGAATTTGTTGTAATAAAATAAGAGTCTATAAGTATGTTGAACTTGCCTATGTTTGTGGTAATAGCCTTTGTTGTGCAAGTGTTGTATTTACGTACTCTGGCGTCTCTCGTTGAAGAGTAGGCTATCGGTGATTGATGGACATACTTGCACGATGGGTGGCCACGGGTATGCTTCCATTAGGAGTGTGATGTTGTTGCATGGACATACGCCGTCTGAATTCGGCGTGCGGCCCGTGCGGCGGAGTTAATCACCCGATATATTGTTATTGTTATTACATGGACATATACGCCGTCTGAATTCGGCATGCGGCCGTGCGGCGGGTTAATCACGATATATTGTTATTGTTGTTACATGGACATATGCACCGTCTGCATTCGGGCATGTGGCGTGCGGCGGGGTTGATCACCGGTGTATTGGTATTATTGTTACATGGACATGTCTGCACCGTCTGCACTCCGGCGTGTGGCCGTGCGGCGGGGTTGATTACGGTACCTTGTATTGTTGCATCACGGGCATATGCGCAGATGGAGAATTCGGCATGTGGCGAGATGCGAATATGATTGATGTTGTGGGCGTGAGACCCGTAGTTATATTTGAGTGATGACTTTGAGGCGTGAGTCACGACTTACTTGCGTTTATGATTGCGTCTTGTATTTTGGTTATCATATATGTCTCGCTTTATATGGTATTATGATTTAACTACGATATTTTGATTTCACATACTTGGTACTGTTATGCGACCTCGCCTTGAGGCTGCGTTAATCTGCGGTAGAGTGCGTCGGTTGTTGATCCTCGCTCTTAGGATCGCAGTTCAGCGTTGGGAAGCTCCGTTCCTCCGGAGGCTTATCTTTTGGTATGTTACCCTGAGTTGTAGGTTCTTGTACATTCAGGGGTATGGCGGGAACCCGTCGTCATGTTGTATAAAAACTCTTAAGTGCAGAATCTGTTGTGGCGAGTTTGTAAAAAGGGATAATTGTTCGGGTTTTTATGTATATATACAGAAGGCACCTGTTTTGGTTAGCCTGTTTATTTATCATATCTCTTGTTTAATGTTTATGTTTTATTTCCGCTGATTTTCTCTGATGTTGTATCACTAGGGTGCCCGGGGTAAGGCACCAGTCACGGGCCCGGATTCGGGTCGTGACAAAAGTAGTTATTGTTATTCTAGTTATATATATTCAAACTAGTCATTTTTTTTCTCGATATATAATAAAATATGATTTTTCGACAGTTTTAATAATAACGATTACTTGACAAGCTATTCTTTACCTAATAAACTTCACCTTTAAGACTTTGATCGTCAAGATTCTAAAACTAAACAAGAAGAACATTACAACAACAATTATAGATAAAAAGGATTAAGAAAATATTTTTCATGATAAAATAGCGGGAATTTTCTTACATTGAGAATTAATCACGCCAATTAAGTAACATTTTAAAGAATAGTTTCAATTATTTACATCACCTTTCAATAAAATTTTGATTATCTTTAAATATCCTTTCTAGTGATAAATTCCATTTATTAATCTTATGGTTTACTATCATTTTTCAAATATTTACCTAAAATACTATCTTTACTTTGAGCACAAGAAATGATTCATTTTTTTTAATAAATCAGGTCTCGGGGTGACCTTAGTACCCTCATATCGCTAGTATCTGCACAAGTACTGGTACTAGGCTCCTGGAGGCGATGAAACCCGTCCTTAGTCGCCATCGCCGGGTAAATCGCGGAATGTGCACCCCGCATTCAGTGTCTGATCGCCACCAACGTATCAATGCTACAAGGCTGACCGCCTCACAGGAGGAGGGAAAGATCATCCCACACTGCAACATGCCCGCACGATTAAGCTACCAGACTTTAATACGAGACATATGCCCCGGAGAAATGATCCAATATTACCGACATAACAAAAAGTACTATACAAATTTTCAAGGAAATATCTCTGAAGTGAGAATTGATATGATATGTGTGCGTTTATCATTACTTAACTATCAAGTATTAGCTGCATTATTATCTTAGTTAATGCATTTGGACCAAAAACATATTTCGAAAACTTAAGGGGGTTGCACACGCAATTAACGATAAAATATCCCAACCTAATTGTACTTCTATAAATAGATTCCTCGAGTGGTGTTAAGGTTTGTCAAACCATATAGCCCAACCCGGACTAAAAAAAACCAAAGAAAATTCTTCCGGTTTTTTCTTTCTTCTAGATTTTAATCAAATCTGATACAACAATGGCGGCTTCTACTCGAAGGTCAAGTGGACCGGTAATCCGTTCACTTTCACCGGCCGGACGATTCTATTCCCCGAGCCAAAGGACGTCGTCGTTTGCTTCCTCAACTTCTGTTTTTTCTACCGGTTCACACACAGTTCTCCACAGATCAACTTCTCCAAATCGCGTGAATTTATACAATTCAAGGTCATCATCTCCGGTATCATCCGTACGGTTCTCTTTGGACCGTTCGACTTCACCAAGCCGGTCTATTTCTGCTGTGAACCGGAACCACATCGTTAAGAATCAGAGTCATAATAGATCGTTGCCTAGTAACGGTCAGAAGAAGGCGTGTATGTGCTCTCCGACGACACATCCAGGTTCGTTCCGATGTAGTCTACATAAGAATAATACTAGCCGTACGGCGTCGTCTTACAGTTCGAATCAGTTGAATATGAGGCGATCTGCTATGACGAACTCGCTTGTGAGAATCGGAACAGTAGAAGGTGATTTGGTGAAGAGAGCTTTAGCGGCTTTGATTCGTCCTTCATCTCATCAACAGCGTCGTCGAGCCAATTTCCAGTGTGGACCTAGCCGCCTCTCCGTCATGTCCAAAGCCTCCTATTAAAATTTGACTTTAGATCACTAAACTTGAGAAAACTCAAGTGGAGGTTGGAACTGCAACGGTTTTTTTGTGTACTCCGACTATGTAGACTCAAACAGTTAATTTTTTTTTAATAAATAGCATAAACAAAATCCTCTAATTTTTGGCTTCGCTGTCCATCGAGCTTCCAATTCTAAAAAATATATCCATAAAAAATACATCTCCGAAGGCTCAAATTAAAATAAATTTAATTGATATGACAAATCGGAATTAAATCTCTTCAAGATTTTTTATTATCATCAATTCATCATCGTCCATTCATATCATATCCATTCAATTTTATTTACGGAGATTTTACCGTTCTCCGTTATCTTTTTGGCCATTCCCCGTTTTCCGTTTTCTTTTTGGTCATTCCCCGTTTTCCGTTTTCTTTTTGGTCATGCTTTACGCCGTAACCCGTACGTATTGTTTTTTCGTATAGGTTGTTTGTTTTAGTTAATTATTTTTATTTTCAAAATGATTTTTATCTGTGGTAAATTTTTTTTACTTTTTCTTTTATGAACTTTCTAGTGACTGACTGTATTTGTTGTTTCTTACATTGCAGGTATTTTTAGATGGGTAAATTTGTTTGGCAGGACTTGAACAGCAATCAGGCACATTATTGGGGACCGAAATGAACAGTGGACTTAAAGTTTTAAAGACAACCACATCATGTGAAATCTCACGACATAATTGTGGGTCTGAGAGCGTAGAGATACTTTGGTAGACATTCGGGTCAAGATAGAGCAAATCAAAAGTAAAGTAAGATAAACGGGTAGATCTGATTAGGGAAAAAAAAGTTGAAGCATGAAAATGTTGATATCAAAAAGTAAAGTAAGATAAACGAGTAGATCTGATTAGGGAAAAAAAAGTTAAAGCATGAAAATGTTGATATTAAAAGTGAATAAGTTCATAGTGCATTTCGAAAAAGTATGCATTAACTAACGAATATAAATAAATGACACATAACAATAAAAATTAAATTACTGGAGCTATAAAATAATAATGCGTTTATTAATATGATAGATTAAGGGGTTTATAATAATAATACTATAAATATCAATTTGCAAGCGTAAGTAGGGCTCTTGACTATTTATTATCCTACTCTCGACTACTTATTACCCTTATATCTTAATTCGTGTTCGCCACAATTCCTATTTAAAGAGATATTCTTATTAAATTACATTTGAGTCATATTTCGTCTAATCACCTTTTCATAATACCTTTTCAATCTAACTCTACTCCTCCGGAACCAGTTTGTAGTCGAGTAAAGTTTTATAGGCCTTTTGGACAAAGCTTGAATTAAATGATTAACAAGAATGCTTAATTAAAGTTGGATTAATTGTAAAAACAACAAATTTAGAATTAAATGATAACAAGAATGCTTAATTAAAGTTAATTTAACTTTTAAAAGGAAATGATGGTGCAAATAAGGAGGAATCCAAGGGGGTGTCCCTTTTGATGGTTTGCCATGATTATAGATCATTATCTTCTTGACCTATTCTTTTCACTACCCCTAATTCTTAAACAAATCACGGCCTTCCACCATGTTCTCACTGGTCGTACCTGGCAGAATTAGTCTCTCTACAATTTTCGGAGAAGTTAAATTCATTGAGCTATTTCGTTGCTGTCTGTGTCTATTCTCGGCGAAGATATCAATCAATATCCAATAATCCAAAGCCCTTATAGGCATAGAAAGAGACTCATTTCGTCCTAGTATATCAGCCCAAAATTTGATACAATAACAAAAGCTAAGTTCCATAAAAGATCTAATATCACAGACCAGTCACTTTGACCCTCTCCTCGATCTGCTCAGCAGCGGCGGCTTTCCGAACTCGCATCGACGTCTCACGAGGGGGGTGAAAAGATGAATGAGAAAGAGGGAAGAAGAAAAAAGAAAAAGGGACAAATAAAAAAGAAAATATTTAATATTAAGTGTATTTAGTTGTATACTGATCAATTAGAAAACGACAAATGGAAAATTTAATCAGTTTTAAGTATTATTTCCTTTTAGATTCCCGCGCTTTCAAGAAAGTATGTACACTTTCTTTGTCAAGTCACCTCATAAGGGGTATAAATTACATTTTGAACAAGATTAGGGGGAGGGGGGCTTAAAAATACTCTTAAAGTTAAATTGTTAAAATAAGTTGTGTACAAATTTGAGATGAATTTTATGTTTTCTTTATTTTTAATTTAAGATTATAAAATTCAAAAGTCAAAATCATAGGAAGTACTATGAAAGTGTGAGAGAAAGTGGTGAAAGTGCAGATGAGGAGGAAGGTGTTTATTTTCGTGAATCAGTTCGAATTCATGTCGCAACGATTACTAATAGAATTCATTCACCTTGTGAGGAGGTTGGTGTAGCAGTATAGGGAGAGAAAAAGTGACCAACATATGATGTTTGTTGACCTAAAATGGCGTACAACAAGTTTTGAGGCAGATTTTGTGGAGATGCCTGAAAGCTAGAGTTGTTCATGTTACATATATTAGAGTGATTAAGGACACATATGATGGAGCCAAGACCCGAGTTAGGACAACGGAAGGTGACTCAGAACATTTTTCGATGGGTTTGCACCAGGGCTGCTCTTAGCCCATTTCTATTTGTATTTGCGATAGATGTCCTAGCGCATCACATTCAAGATGAGGTGTCATGGTGCATGTTATATGCATATGGCATAATTTTGATTGACGAAATGTGAAGCGGTGTTAACACGAAATTTGAGGTATGGAGACAGAGTCGAAAGTTTAAAGGTTTCAAATTAAGTAGGAGTAAGAAAAAAAATACTTTGAGTGCAGGTTTAGTGGCATGATTCAGGAAGCGGACGAGGACGTAAGTTCAATACCCAAGTCATTTTCAAGAGAGGAAATTTCAAGTACCTGGAGTCAGTTATCCAAGATAAGGGGAAAATTGACGAGAATGTCACATGTCGTAGTATTGGAGTGGGATTGATGAAATGGAAGCTCGCTTCTGCATTTTGCGTGATAAGAAGGTGCTGTCAAGACTTTAAGACAGGTTCCACATAATGGTTGTTAGACTGACTATGTGAATCTTGGCAGGTTAAGAAAGCTCATATCCAAAAGATGAAGATAACCTAAATGAGAATGCCGAGAGAATGTGTTGGAACACCAGGAATGATAAGATTAGAAATGAAGTGATTTAGGACAAGCCCCGTGATGGACAAGATGTGGGAAAGGAGATTAAGATGATTCGAACACGTGCAGAGGAGATGCGTAGATGTTCCAGCGATGAGGTGTGAGAGGTTGATCGTGGCTGGTCTGAGAAGAGGAGGTCGACCTAAGATGTTTTGGGAAAAAGTGATTAGGCATGATATAGCATAGTTTTAGCTTACCGAGTACATGACCCTTGATAAGAGGGTGTGTAGATCGGGTATCAGGATAGAGAGCTAGTAAGTTGTGCATATATTTTTTTTCGTACTAGGGTATTAGTTTTTGTGTTACGTTTGCTTATTGTTAAATCTCTAATACTATCTGATTGTTTCGTTCACTGCTATTACTGCTTATTATTATTGCTGCTTTTTCATCTCTGTTTGAGCCGGGGTCTATCGGAAACAACCTCCTTATCCGTCATAAAAGAGGGTTAAAGTATACGTACACTGTATTCTCCTCAGATTTCACCTGATGAAATTATATTGGGTATGTTGTTGTTGTTATTGTTATCATGAACAAATTTTATGGGTAAAAGGTTGGGGTCGCCTTTCACATCTTGAAAAAATCATGGTTTGTATTTAAAGTTAAAATTTTAAATTCGTGACAGTAATTATTCCTACTATTACAACCAACACGAAGTCACTAGAAAACAAACTGCGCATTTAGCAGGAAAGTGGGAAACAGCCCATAATATAACATTAAGCATGCGATAAAAAGTAAATGCTTCCACATAAACTAAATGGGAGGAAGTAATACATTTTATGTGATTTCTTATTGTGTAAATTTTATTTTAAAAGAATTAAAAATCAACTAGTAATTGATATTTGGCACCAAATGGAACTCTTTGGCAATAAGTAGAAGCCATATATTATAATTATATACCAAGAAGCTGCCATATATAGTTGGCGAGGCAGTGTCACAGTCCTAAATGAATAAAGCACTCTACCTAGTCTTATATTACTATTTTACAGGCAAGAAATCTGAAAAAACTGAAATTCAAGGAATCAAGATAAGGTTCAGAAAATGAGGTTTGTGGATGTATATATTGTGAGGAATATTTTGCCTTCTTTGGGTTGTGCCTGTTTTTCTTTTCCACAAATAAAGAAAGTGATTCGTTCTTTATGAGTTTTGAATTATAATTTTTTTTTAATTTAATAGAATAGAAGATTAATAGGTAATTGAGTATAGTTTCACTTTTTTATGCATAGATTTCGTGGTAGTTTGGTACACGTACTTGTTTCTTCTTTCATACTAGCATTAGTAACATTTTTTTTTGTAGTTTCTTATCCTTTCATTTTTTTTATTTTTTATATTCAGGTTCCCGACTTGCGTCAAATTAGTTCTGAAGGTAGTAGTACATGTCCCTCAATATTACTATCAGTAAATCGCGCGATGTGCTTCAATAACCAGAGTTTGAGAATGGACAACTGATAGCACCTACAAGAATCAACCCCAGAAGAGAGTAGAATGCTTTCACTGGGAATTGATTTCACGCTGCAAGTGTCCAGAACGCCTTAAGCTTCCCTCCTTTGCCATTGGATTGTGCCCCGGGGGACTTCTTATCCTTCCATTTTTGTTACTATCTGTTGTGTCTTGTGCTTCGATTATCACTTTTTTTTTTAACTTAATGTTATGTAATGCTTTCTCTATCATTTACTATATCTTCTTTACTTTTGTATTTTTTTTCAAACTTTTTGGATATGTGTTACTTGAATCGAGGGTCTTCGTGGAACAGTCTCTTTACCTCCATGAGGCAGGTGTAAGTTCTGCATACGCTCTACCTTTCCAAGACGCTAACTATGAAATTTCAATGAATATGTTGTGTGGTTATATATTTATTAAAGTGTTTAAACATTAGTTTTATATATTAAATATTTCAAGCGTCTCAATTTATGCTATACACTTTCTTTTTTAATCAGTTCCAAAATATCTTTTTATACTTGATAACAATTTAAGTTTATTTTTTTCTTTTTTACCTTTAAGTTGATTTTTAGCCATACAAATACCTATGGTTTTTTTTTAATCATAAACGGCAAAAGTCAATCGTTTATGCTTTACTTCATGCCCAGTAAAACATCATCACATAAATTAAAATGAAGAGAGCAATTTTTTTAATTATTTAATTAGATTTGAACTAAAAATATTAAATTCCGTCGAACCCCTTAACTATAACGGTGACTCTACCCCGATTCGAATGTGACACATTTTAGATAATCATGGCTTATTCAATTACTGGAATAAGAAGTTTCAGTATAAATCTAAAATTACATTCATTTAGGGTGGTTTGGTAGCTAGTAAAGAAATATTTTATTCATGTATTAATTTATGTATACTTAGTAGCTAGTTAGAAAGTATGTTATTCATGTATAAAATTAATACGACGTTGATTTGTAATTTAGGAACCCCATAATTAATACATATATACGTTATGAGAGAATTTATGTATTATTTTACGCGAAGCAGAAGATGAAATAACTAGTACATACATAAAAAGTTAAAATAACAATATTACCTCACTTCCCACTTAATTTATTTCTTTTTCTAAACAAATATTTTTATATATTTTTAATATAATATTTTATAAAAAGTAGAATATATTGATTTTAATTGTAAATAAATACTTTAATTTTAAAAGGTATATAATATTTATTACTAACTTTTAATATAACAAAATAAATCCCCAAAGATATCATTTATGCATAAATAAATCCTAAATAAGTAAACTTTGCATAACTTATACCTTCATTACTAATAATAATTAATAGCTGCATAATTAATATCTAAATAATTCTAACGAGCTACTAAATGATCCTCAACGTTTAGTCTTGATATAAGTTAATATCAACATAAATTTTATACCCAAATTTGGATTTCCCCCTCCCCACCCCAACTCCCACCCCTGCACCTCCAATAAAAAAATTAACTACATTTATGAAAATATATTTAAAAGTACTTTTAATATATTATTCATTGCCAAAATGAATACAACCGCTAGTTAAATATATAGAAAAATTATACTAACTATATTATATATATATATATATATATATATATATATATATATATCGATTATTATTTTAGTGGACGGATCTTTTAGAGAAAAATAGCGAGGAAGATCGACATCGTGTATACGTGTTCTTGATTGTTGTGGGCCCCTGGGATTCGGTCCAGAGCTGGAAATAGGCATAAAAGCAAAGGGCCAAGCGATAATGGGGTACATTAACATAACGTAATCCAAAATTAGTTGGGCCTTAATAAATAGTGGTGTCACTTTTAAATTGACGTCTTTATTTGACTATTTTAAGAAATTCAGTTGGACATTACATCTGAGAGCTGGCCTACAGGGATAAGATTTATCTACAATGTCGCATTTGAATATAATAATAATAATAGTAATATAATAAAGTAATAAACTACAACAATAACAAATGACACAAATTTTATAATCATAATCACAATCACAATATAGTAACGGAAAACAAAGAAAAGAAAAGCCAGGTGAAGTATGTTAGAAAAATAACTGTATAATAAAAAGAATGAATAATAGAAATTAGATTAGGACGAGATAAATCTCTGTCCTTAGGGTAATATTAGTCTCACTATAATGCATGAAATTAACTTGCTAATTAACCCCCAGGATTTCTTAATCTTAAGAACGAAGTTTTCAGCAAATTACACGTTCTTCATGAACATGAATTGCTTGGAAGAAAGAAGATTTTCTTTGTTGGAAGAGATCGATTGTAAGTGCTTCTAACAAGTGATCATTGTGCCTTATATAACACCAAAAACGACCAGATGCAACCTTTCATTCAAAGGTCATGACCCTAGATGAAGAGATGCAACTTTTCAGTTAAAAAACTGGAAAATCTGGAAATTTCCATTATAGGCGCCGCGACGCTTGAAATCTATCAGATCTCTCTGATGTTTCGCCACGACGTGTATTGGCGTGTCGGCGCCGCGCTCTCTCTCTGAAATACATTGGCCAACCAATATTTTTCATAACTTTTCCGTCGATCACTTTTTCTTCTTATTCCAAACAAGTTCACAATTGAAGACTATATATACAACAATCCCCCACTTAGTCTTCAATTTAACAAAAGTGCTTAGATGAAAGTATCTTGCGATTTGAACTTTCACTTAGTTACAGTTCTTCAAGATCCCAACGAAATTAATGGCAGCTTAAAGCTTTTGAGCCAAAATTTCTTGTGCTAGAATCGGAAGACTGCAAACACAGTTGTTCTTTTCAATGTTCATATCGAGGTAGCACTATTATGGTCATGTGCTCCACCTGATTTCATAAACATTTATAAAATGTTAGACCCAAATCTTTTGTTAGAAACGGCACCACTTCTTATGTCTATATAGGTGAAATTATTTTATTACCTGAATTTCATTAAGAGTGTATTACTCACCCTACAAACATACAGTAGAACAATAATTACACTAGTGTGACCTAATCAGTCATCAACAATTTGTTATTATCGCATTGAACATTTTAACCATGGGTACTCATAGGAAAAAGGTTGGGTTTCCATTGTTGCTAATTAATCAAACGGGTCGCAAGCCCATTTCTCGACTTGTTCCATAAATTATTTCTCTTGGAAGTCCTTTAATAAAAGGATCAGCCAAATTGTTACAAGACCTTACATATATCACAGTTACTATCCCGTCGGATATTAACTGTCTCACATACGCATGTCTCAAACTGATGTGTCTAGACTTACCATTATAAATCTTATTATAAGCTCTAGACAGAGTTTTCTCACTATCACAGTGCAAATAAATGACTGGTATAGATTGTGGCCACAACTTTATATCTAATAGCATATTTCTCAACCATTCTGCTTCTTTGCCTGCTGCCCCAAAACTAAAAATTCAGCTTACATGGTAGAATGTGTGATACATGTTTGTTTCTTTGAGGCCCAAGAAACATCATCACCACCGAGCATAAAAATTCAACCACTTATGGATTTATTATCACCATCACTAGATATCCAACTAGCATCTGTATATCCCTCAAGTACATCTGGAAAATTTCCATAATGCAAAACATAACTTTTGATTTTTTTCAAATAACTAAAAATTCTTTCAATTGCTTGTCAACGTTCTGTACTGGGATTACTAGTAAATCTAGAAAGTTTGCAAACTGCAAATGCAATATCAGGCCTAGTACAATGTGTAGCATACATCAAGCTACCTATTGCACTAGCATACTCTAGCTGAGCTACAAATCTTCCACTGTTCACACTAAGTTTGCATGATGTATCATATGGAGTGTTAGCTTCTTTGAAGTTCAGATGCTCAAATTTCTTAAGCATATTCTCAACATAATGAGATTGACTTAAAGAATAACCCCCACTATTTCTTCTAACTTTGATACCAATATTGTATCAACCTCATTTAAGTCCTTCATCTTGAAACAGGAATTCAAATAAGCTTTGACTTCATTATGTCATTTATGTTTGTTCTAAAAATTAACATATCATCTACATCAAGACACAAGATTACACCATAATCTTTTGTAAACTTAGAATATATACATCTGTCAGCAGAGTTATGTATAAAACATTAGACAAAACAACATTATCAAATTTTTCATGTCATTGCTTCGGAGCTTGTTTTAAACCATACAATGATTTAACTAGCTTACAAACTTTATGTTCATAACAGGAAGGACAAAACCTTCAGGTTGTTTCATGTACACCTCTTCATCTAAATCACCATTTAGAAAATCAATTTTTACATTCATTTGATGAATATGCAAATCATATAAAGAGGCTAAAGCTATCAATATTCTTATAGATGCAATTCTAGCCACAAGAGCATAAGTATCAAAATAATCTACTCTTTCCCTTTGGCTAAATCCTTGACCAACAAGCCTAGCTTTGAAAACTTTGATTGATTCATCATCCACATTTCTTTTACCCTAAAAACACATTTACATCCAATAGCTTTGGAACCAGGAGGCAAGTCTGACAAGACTCAAGTCTTATTAGCCATTAAGGACTCCATCTCATCGTTTATTGCCTCTTTCCAAAAAATTGAATTTCTAGATGTCATTGCTTCTTGAAATATTTTTGTATCATCACTTTCATTCTCAACATTGAGAACAATTGAGATTTTATTGGTAACAACTTCTCTGTTTCCTTCCACAAAAAAGGAAATTGCAAACAAGTTCACAATTGAAGACTATATATACAATAATCCCCCACTTAGTCTTCAATTTAACAAAAGTGCTTAGATGAGAGTATCTTGCGATTTGAACTTTCACTTAGTTACAGTTCTTCAAGATCCTAACGAAATTAATGGCAACTTAAAGCTTTTGAGCCAAAATTTCTTGTGCTAGAATCGGAAAACTGCAAACACAGTTGTTCTTTTCCATGTTCATATCGAGGTAGCACTATTATGGCCATGTGCTCCACCTGGTTTCATAAACATTTATAAAAGGTTAAACCCAAATCTTTTGTTAGAAGCGGCACCACTTCTTATGTCTATATAGGTGAAATTATTTTATTACCTGAATTTCATTAAGAGTGTATTACTCACCCTACAAACATACACTAGAACAATAGTTACACTAGTGTGACCTAATCAGTCATCAACAATTTGTCATTACCGCATTGAACATTTTAACATTGGTACTCATAACAAACACACTCGTGCGGTGTATTTGGAGGAACAATTTAACAATATACGCCTTAAAAAATTTCCAACATGATCGAGCATCTGATACATTGAAACCATCGCGATCAACTCTCCAACGTTGACACGCCTGTCTCGGACACTAAGATGGTGTTGCAATTGATTGCAGGTCTTCCCAAAGGCAACTACGATACCTTAGCCACTATGATTCAACAGGCAGATCCGCTTCTCAGTTTTAACAAAGCTCGCTCATAGTTGTTTCTCGAAGAGACTCGACGTGCTAAGCAGGATGAGCACACTCAGAAGACGTTAGTTGTCGAAACGCGCCCTCAAGATCCAACGCCGCCAGAAATCTCTCAACCACAGCAGGGACACGGTAGAAAGGGTGGCAAGGGCCGCAGAAGAGGAGGTCGTGGTCGTGGCAAGGGTCGCGGACATCAGAACTAACAACAACAATGATAGGGCCCGCAGAATCAGTTCAGCGCCGCGGCGTCGCGGCAGTTCCAACACCAGCAGTCATCGTCCAACATGACACCCACTGAGTTGGGTCAGTCCTTCAGCTGTCTCAACATGCAACAGCCTGACAACAACTGGTACATGGACTCCGGAGCCACTTCTCATCTCACCCGGTCTGCAGGTAATATTCTCAAACTGTTGGTTTAAAGCATCCTCAATTTGTGACAGTTGGTAGTGACCACCGCATTCCAGTAAAGGGTTATGGTACATCCTACACACCACCTCCTCATCCATTCCCCCTTCAAAATACCCTATATGCCCCACATATGATTAAGAATCTAATCTCTATCCGCAAATTCACTCGTAATAACTATGTCTCTGTTGATTTTAACCCTTATGGTTTCACTGTGAAGGATCTTCATATGGGGACACCTCTTACGAGATGCAATATCACGGGGGATCTCTATCTATTTACTCCCACTTCCGCTGCCAGATCTAGCTCTTCCGTCTCTCTAGCGGCCATTTATTCTTCCACATGGCATAACAGACTTGGTCATCCAGGAGCTCCAGTTTTTAACTTTCTTAGAGGCAATAATTTTATTACATGTAATGGGAAGCTTGTCCAAAATTGTGTTTCTTGTTCTTTACGCAAACATACTCATTTTTTCCATTTAAATCATCCACTAGTGTTACTTTTGCACCCTTTGATATTATACATGTCGATTTATGGACATCACTTGTTGCTAGTTCTCTCGGTCATAAATACTATCTTATCCTACTAGATGATTTTTCACACTTTGTTTGGTTGTATCATCTCAAATTTAAATCGGAAGTGTTTGCCAAATTTCTTGAGTTTCGAACATTCATTCAAACACAAATTGAAAAAGGTATAAAATCTTTTCAGTGCGATAATGGTCGTGAATTCAACAACTCTATGTTTCACCGTTTTTGTACTATAATGACATGGTTTTTAGCTTCTCCTGCCCTCACACCTCCCCTCAAAACGGAAAAGCTGAAAGAATCATCCGCACTATTAACAATATGATTCACACTATATTGATTCATGCCTCCCTACCTCCATCCTTCTGGGTCTATGCTGTTAAATGTTAGAATACGTTCTCAATATTCTTCCAAATAGAATCCTTCACAATATGACCCCTACCGAAATTCTCTATCATAGAGTCCCCTCTTATGATCATCTCTGAATATTCGGTTGTCTATGCTATCCTAACCTTGCCTCTACTGTCCCTCACAAACTAGCCCCTCGGTCCACTCCTTGTGTCTACCTAGGTTTCCCGCCGAACCATAGGGGATATCTATGCTATGACTTGTTCCACTCGTCAGATCCACATCTCTCATCACGTCACATTCGACGAGACCACATTCCCGTTTTCGAATATTAAACAGTTCCAAAAATTGGATTACTCTTTTGTTGACGAGCATGTCATCTCTTCCATCATCCTCAGTCAATTAGAGCATAACAATTCTTCTTCAGCGTCAGCTCCGTGGCACCAAAATTCCCGCGAATAGGTTTCTGCTTCACCATCGATAGCGCCGCGGCACCAAAACTTCAGAGAGGTCTGTCAGTCCTCCAGCGCCGCGACCCTTGATCACGGCACCACGACGCCGCCGCCGACTCCTTCCAGCACCGTTATCCTTGATCCCGACACCATGGTGCCTCCTACGGCGTCAGTCCCCCTTCTCCATATCCAACAAATCCCTCTGCCTTGGAGCCTCCCACTATCTCCACTCACCAAATGAAAACTCGTGCAAAACATAAAATCTTCAAATTCAAAGTCCAATTTAACTTGTCTGCCCAAACCATTTCACCAATTCTCAAGAACCCTATATTGGTCAAATGACCTTAATTGGAATGCGGCTATGTCTGAGGAATTCAATGCTTTAACTAAACAGCACACATGTGATCTAGTACCTAGACATGATGAGATGAATGTGATTTATTGTCTGTAGTTATTTCGTCACAAAT
This sequence comes from Przewalskia tangutica, assembly GCA_029844215.1. Classification (NCBI taxonomy): domain Eukaryota; kingdom Viridiplantae; phylum Streptophyta; class Magnoliopsida; order Solanales; family Solanaceae; genus Przewalskia; species Przewalskia tangutica. The sequence goes on from CM056722.1 coordinate 21,869,121, forward strand.
TCAGAGACAGTGGAGTTCTTGAGAGGTATAAGGCACGATTTGTGGCTAATGACACAAATCAGCAGGAGGGCATTGATTTTGGTGAGACCTTCAGCCCGGTTGTCAAACCGGCTACCATCTGCACAGTTTTGAGCATTGCCATGGGCAAATACGGACCGATCCATCAGCTTGATGTGAATAATGCATTCTTACATGGGGATCTGAGAGAGATAGTTTACATGCATCAGCCGCCAGGGTTCACCCATCCAGCAGTTCCTCATTATGTGTGCCATCTCCGTAAGTTACTATATGGCCTGAAACAGACCCCCGTGCGTGGTATGATCGCTTTGTCAGGTATATCTTACAGATTGAGTTTGTATGCAGCAAGAGTGATACATCACTCTTCATTTTTCATCGAGGTAGTAACACTGCTTACTTATTACTTTACGTGGATGATATTGTTCTTACTGCCTCCTCCGACGGATTGAAAAATGAGATTATTGTCTTGCTTAAGTCCGAATTTGCAATGACTGATTTGGGGAAGCTGAGTTACTTTTTGGGTATATCAGTGACCGGGTCTGCCAATTATATGTTCTTGTGTCAGCGTAAGTATGCAAAGGAGATTGTGTGTAGGACTAAGATGAGGAACTGCAAAGAGGTGTCTACTCCAGTTGATTCTAAATCTAAGCTCAGTGTCATGGATGGTGCTCCAGTCTCGGATCCTACTCTGTATAGGAACCTTGCAGGTGCACTTCAGTATCTCACCTTCACCAGGCCAGACATAGCTTATCTTTGCTCGAAGTGTGCTTATTCACGACGCCTGCAGAGTATCATTTCACTGCTCTTAAGCGTATCATTCGATACATTAATGACACTCTTGATTATGGTTTACACCTATACCCCTCAACACCAAACAAGTTGTTTTCATATACGGATGCATATTGGGCAGGGTGTCCGGACACGCGACGCTCCACCTCCGGCTTTTGTGTTTTTTTGGAGATAATCTGATTTCTTGGTCTGTCAAGCGACATGCTACCCTATTACACCCCGGAAGTATAGGACAAGTGTTGACACCCAATTTTGACCCTCCCGTCCAGTCATTAACTATAAAATTACACTAATTTTGTAATTATAATTTTTATAATAAAATGCAGCGAATAAAACATTAAATACAGGCATAAATAATTAATTTAATAATGGCGTCGCGTCTTACGTAAAGTCTTAAGCATTTAGAGTCCCGCACCCGCATTTATTAACTTTAAGCCCTGTCATGATTTCTTAATAATTAATAAATACATAAAATAAATAATTTAGCAACGACGTCGTGTCAAGTAGCATAGCCGCATTTAGTAATACGCAAGAGAATTTCATAATCATTTGTGATTTAAAATCAATTTTTTATTTAATAGCGTCGCACTTATAAGGCTTTAAACAATTCTTAAATATCGTACTTGCATTCGGCATTTAAGTAATTTAATATAAACTCAATGCATTTTTAATTTAACTTCGCAATAATGCAATGATAAGATTTTAATAGCGCCGCATTCTAGAGCATTAAGCATTAATTAAATAACATACCCGCATTTATTTTATAACAATTAGATAATTTAATCACAATTAATTAATTACTTTGTCACTAATTAAGAGCCTAAAACTAATAATTATAACACTAACTTAAAACTCTACCTAATACCACTAACCCGCGGCCCAATTACCCCCAGCCCCAATTAATACCGTCAGCCCATTTCCTTATTTCCCCACGACCCGCAGGCCCACCTGCCCTTATTTTTATCCGCCCAGCCCACGCCCTTATACGCAGCCCACAAGCCTAGCAAATTTCTCATTCCCATCGTCTTCCCCTTTCAACAAATTTCTAAGAAAACCCCGAACTCCTTCAATCGCGCCCTCGCTGCGTGATTCTCGCCTGAGAATCCGGCAAATCGAACCCAAATCTTCCTCTTTTCAGCCAACGATTCCTTACCATAGTATCATCAAATCAGCCTTAAGAATCCATACGAAATCAGTAGCAAATCGAGTACGAATCGAACGAAATCCCTCCAGAATCGTGCCTTGATTACTTACCCAACTTGGAACCCAAAATCCTAACTATAAATTAATCCTCTTATACATGCAATAAGGGGGGTGATCGTAAAAAAGGCCAGCACCTTCTGAATCCAGAAAATTCACTCGAATGTTATAGAACATAGAGGAAAAGCACAATAGAGCAGGGTCAGGGGGGCAATCGTTTTACACATGCGAGCAGGCAGCAGGACATGAAGTTTGGAGGGCAAAACCAGTACGGGCATTAGAACAGAACTCAGTCAGGAGAAGAATCGAGAACAGCAGAGTGTCGGGAGTCAAGGGGCTTAGCATCCAGACCCTTAGCATCGCAAGAATAGGAGGTTCGAATCCCTTCCTTTTTAGTTCCAGCAAAGAAACCAACAAATAAACCTTGCCTTTCTATTCGCATCGCAAACCCGAAACCCGTCGAGTGTACCGACGACTTGATACGCTGCCTCGGTTCGCCGCCGGAGAAGGTAATAGTTTACCCTCATAGCCTTAGATTTCGCTTAACATTAATATGCATAGTATGTGTTTTGAATTGGCTGTTAAGTGCGTGTGTTACGTCGATGTCAGTGACTGTTTAGGTTCATTAAGTCAATTTCTGAACCTGTGTATTCTGTCTAGTTGAAATCTGAGCAGGCCAGCTTTAAAGCTTAACAAATGGGGGCTTATTCGTAGTGAAAATGTTGTGCTAAAGTTAGGCAGTCGATACTTTGTGGGTCTGTTTTTCAACTAATCTATGTATGTCCTTGTTCGACTAAGTCATTAGTAGGTTCGCATCAAAGTTTATCGCTCGTAATGTTTCAATCAATACCTCAGCTATTTTCACAAGATTACTCATCGAACATGTTCAGTTGTGGTTTCGTATCATGTATAGGTGAATTTCATTCAAGTATTTAGCATGTCTAGGCTTTAATCTAGTGAAACTTTTGGGGGTCCTAGCATGATCTGGGTAAGGAGATGTCGAATGAATTCCGGTGTGAAGTAGTTTTTCGTATTCTGTTACAACTGGTCAATAAATATGTATAACTGCTTTCTCTTGTCTGAACCCCTAGCCATGCCCTGCGTTACATAAAACTACTGCCTACATGTGAATCAAGTCAGTGTATCTTGTATGTAAACATAGAATTCATTTAGAGCATTGCGAAGGTTGTCTATTAATCATAGTGTAGCAGTACGCGACCTGTTTTTGCATAGCCATCAATCTGCCTCGATGCAACTATCTGTTTCGACCACCTAAATTGCTTAAAGTTAGGCAAATCTGTCTCTACTTCAGCTTGAGACTGCCAAATGGACAGAAACAACCTATTTTAGTTAAGTGCAAGTACCACCCGCCCTTTAAATAATGCTAATGTGATAATATGAATCTGGAACAAAAGTGTTCACCATATGCCTGATTGTGTGACTTGTCCTGAGTGTCAACTGCTTTAGTGTCCACTGATATATCTGCCCAGCTTATATTTACCATATGCATATTTAAGGACATCATCGCAATTTGCAACACTCACATCTGGCTATCTTAGGCATGTCCACTAGGCTCCGCCATGTCATATAGGTTATCATATTACATCTATACAGTCATAATGACTTGTGCTGGGTTCATAAGTAGACATCATGCCTTTTACATTGCCTGTTTAGTCATGTCTAAGTGGTATAGAAATGGCCTTAAAATTACTTCTCTTCTTTGCCGGCATTTTAATTTTCTGTCAAAAAGCACATGCTGGTTCAGCATTTTTTCTCATTGTACTCCAATTCATCTTCATGTTCTCTTGCTTCATGTTCCATTTGGCTTGCTGAATCTGATACAGTATGCAGGGTACCTGCTGACTTTCATGCATGTCGCGGTTGTACATCTTCATATACCCTATATGATGAATCCTGCAATTCTCATAAAATTAATTGTTTGTTGTCTTGCAATTTGTTTCTCCTTATCGGCATACTGTCCCGTATCCATGTATCTGCGTTGTCACTTGCTACTTGTTGTCATTGTATGTCTAGCACGTCTACTGGATCCTTTAAGTCTTCTGGTTTACCTTTGGACACCTAGTGAATACTACTGCTTGGCCACTGCATTGTAAATTGTATACGTTTACTTTTTATACTAAATACCTACCTGTTATTTTTGATTTTTTGATATATACTAATCCTTATCTTTTCTTGTTTTACATGGCATGCACCGGAGCAAAAAATAAAGAGTCTCACGGCGAGACTCATCTTGAGCTACTTCAAAAGAAGGCCTGCATTTATGTGCATTCATCTCAGATAGAGATCCAAACCGCGACGAAAAGGACCTCGTCATTCTTCGAGTCACCCCCTTTCTATCATATCCACCTTTTATATTATTCGCTTAAATTGTTGTCTAATTCTTTAACTTTGTAATTAATAGGAGAACTTCTAGCAATTAGGTCTTTAAATATATGAGACGGGAAGTAATTACATTTTAGGAATACGCTTCTACTTTATTTGTCTTTTGGGGCTATTAGGCATGTTTAAAATCGGCAAAAATAATAACCTAATTTGCATCATAAAACCAACAATTTGTTAAAATCCATAAACAGATTTTTTCTTAAACTCTCAAAATAGCATCTTAACATTTTGCATTCCTTAGCACCCTTTAGCCCCTTTTGATACTTTAAGCACCTTTCAAACATTTTAACATGCTAACATTTATTTCCTAACATTTTATTAATTATTCGGCGCTTTAGCATTTAGCGCTTTTAAGCACCTCTTAGCACCTTTAGCACCCTTCTATCATTTAATGCCTTTTAGCAACCTTTAGTATTTTAAGCACTTTAAACATTTAGCATTTGGCTCTTTTATTTATTTATAACACCTTTTGCCCTTTTTAGACTTAAGCACCTTTAAACATTTTAACATTTTTTTTAGCATTTTATTAAGCGGGAAGATCTTTTACTTTGCATTTTTTAAAATATAATAATTACCCTAGGTTTGGCAGGATAACCGCAAGTTAGCGGATCTTAGAGGGTGCCTAACCCCTTCCCTCTAGATTAATAAAGAACCCTTACCCAGAATCTCACTAAGTTTAGCAGACCATAAAATGGAGTTAATGTTTTACTTTAAACTAGTTAAACATTTAGGTGTCCTAATTCACCCAAATTAATTAGGTGGCGACTCCGCGAACCCTTAGCATTTTAGCACTCTTTTTGCACTTTTAAGCACCCTAGCAACCCTTTAGCATTTTAGCACCCTTTTAAACTTTAGCATCTTCTTTTGCAATTTTAGCATCCTTTTAGCATTTTTTAAAACCTTTAAGCATTTTTGAACATTATTAGCATTTTATTATTTATTTTCTAACATTTGCATTTTTAAGCAGGAGATTCGCTATTATTTTAGAATGTCGCGGTCGAAAAAGGGCGCGACAGAAATGGCGACTCTGCTGGGGATTTTAGGTTCTTAACCACAACAGACCTAGGGTTATTATTTGGCAATTATTTTGCATTTAATTTTTTGTGTGTTGTATTTTGTTTTATTTATTTTTGATTGCTACCTGCTTATCGCTTCCTTAAACCGCATTCCGCTCATATTTCTTCCACTGAAAATTCACACAATCACACACTACATGCGAGGTGCGCTGGTGCATCAAAGAAAATTCTTTCTTCAAAACCAAATTTAGGAGAATTGGTAATATACGTGGAGTGCCCTGCCTAACCGGTGGCAGAGCCTTTCTCACTCGAGTTGTCCGCCTGAACTCAAGGCCCGTAAAAGCCAAATCTTAGCAAACTTAAGATAGAGCTATACCACCCTTATTTTAGGCACGTATGCATTTACCTTAGGTGGGTCGGTCCTTGGCATCGACACCACAATTAGGAAGACACCAAACTTGTCGACGGGTTTCTCAACCCAACGACCAACCAGCATATTATGTGTAGCGTGGCAATGACAGACAAATCCAAACCCAATCATGACATGCCGAAATTGGGAAAAGTGCACCGTCATTTGGTCGCCATTTCCAACAAAGGCATTATAGTTGGACGACTTGGACAAATCCGTCATAATCTCGCATAAGTGACGTTTAGGCTTCCCTCTGGCATAAAGAGGTCCCCCCTGCATGTTAGGAAACGTTTGAATGTGCTATATGCAATATATATCTGCTACATACCCGCAAATTATGTGCTTTATGCTAACAGTGTTTGTTGCATTTTTAGAAAGATTTATCATCTCCCCCCAAAGGTCGATTTGTATTTGACTTAGCAATGGCAGAGCATCAATATTTCACAAGATCAAAGGCACGGTCCAGCGACATGACCGATTCAAGTGCATCTGAGCGGAACGAGTCGAACTCGCTCGTTCCTATAAAGCGGCAGGGTCTCGTAAAAGAAGAGCGCATGACACCTTCTCAAAATCGGGACAATGTAGGAAACTGCATGTGGTCGCAAATCCAAACAGGCCTGGCACGCAGATATCAAGGAACAAGGCAGCGAAGTCAGATACGAATCGACCCCCCCCAAAACTCACAAATTTTCTTTGAGCGCAGGTCTTTTCATATTAACAAAAGCAGAAAGTGCAATAGCCGAAATGGAAAATACGACGAAAGGTTTCTTCAGATAGCGTATAAGAAAAGCAACAAAGCGCAGGATGACAACAATCCAAAGTCCGTGATCGTAGCGAAGCAGCAGAAAGGGCATCAACAATCGGCAATCAAAGTTCAGAGTTCCGCAACAAAACCTGGCGCATCAACTAGGGCACAAAGTCAAATTGGCAACCAATGCATCACACCCAACAGAGATCATGGCAATTCGTCACATTAAAGATTTAGCATGTCCACGCAAGGACGACATCTCGCATTCATCCGCGAGCAGGACAACATCTCTACCCATAAAATTGCACTTCAGATGTGTTTACCATTTCATTTAAACAGTATACACTAATGTTTTCAAGCTTGCGAGCATCTATCCTATGTGAGCAGCAAAGAGAACACGCCCGTGCAACGACGCACGCGATTGTGTCCAGGCAACGACACCATCAGCATTGCGTCTACGCAACGACGCCAGCAGCAACACGTCCAGGCAACGACGTTATCAGCAACACGTCCAGGCAACGACGTTATCAGCATTATGTCAAGGCAACGACATCATCAGCATTGCGTCTACGCAACGACGCCAAGAAGAACATCGCTCAGCAACGACGCCATCAAGATTGCGTTTACACAACGACGCCAAAGAACATTATGTCCGTGCAACGACATCATCAAGATTGCGTTTCACGCAACGACGCCAAAGCAGAACATCGCCCAGTAACGACGTCATCAGCATTGCGTCTACACAACGACGCCAGCAGCATTATGTCAAGGCAACGACATCATCAGCATTGCGTCTACGCAACGACGCCAGCAGCAACACGTCCAGGCAACGACGTCATCAGCATTGCGTCTACACAACGACGCCAGCAACATTATGTCCAGGCAACGACATCATCAGCATTGCGTCTACGCAACGACGCCAAAGAAGAACACGCCCAGTGCAACGACGTTATCGATTATGTCAAGGCAACGACATCATCGCGATTGCTTTACGCAACGACGCCAAAGAAGAACACGCCCGTGCAACGACGCCATCGATTAAGGCTTTACACAACGACGCCAAAGAACATTATGTCCAGTAACGACATCATCAACATTGTGTCAGTAACGACACCATCAAGATTGCGTTCACGCAACGACGCCAACAAAGAACACGCCCAGTAACGACGCGTTATCAACATTGTGTGCAACGACACCATCAAGATTGCGTCACGCAACGACGCCAACAAAGAAGACGCCCAGCAACGACGTTATCGCGACAAAGAAGTCCGAAACGACGCCATCATCAAGATATCACATCCGCACAGTGACGATTTTTCTCTGCTTCAAAATTGCATTTCCTCTCATTCATGCTTTATTCTGTCTTAGCAGTTATGCACTAACTCTTTCTTGAGCTTTAGTCTACAGGGACATTTGCAGCAAGGACGACATATCCGCGCTCACAATCGCAACACGTCTGTGCAAGGACGAAAAATCACAGCATTCGCAACATCGCATCAACACAGCAGGCATCACACTTTTGCAGGATAACCTTTTTTACTCACAAATACATTGTTTTTAAAATGACGCGTCATCATTTTGCCTTAGCGCTATGCACTAACTCTTTCTTGAGCTTTAGTCTACAGGGCAATTACAGCAAGGACAACGATCCGCATTCACAATCGCAACACGCCCGCAAGCGGCGAAATCACAACATTTGCAAGATCGCATCAACACAAAGCAGCATCATATTTTTGCAGATAACCTTTTCTACTCACGCTGCATTACTTTAAAATTATGCATCATCATTTTGCCTTAATAGCATGCACTAACCGCTTGTTCAAGTCTTAGCATGCAGGAGCAGGAGCACAACGTGGAATTTCTCTTACAATAACCGGCAACTGTCGGGCCAACCTTCCCAACGATCGCGTAGCGCCTGCCGCTTCAGACACTCGCTTCCACACCACCGTAACCCAAAGACCACAAGCCGTAGCAAGACACCTGTGTTCGCCGCTTATATTCTTTTACTTTTTACACATAGCCCAAAGGTCATCATAACTCGACATCGATTTTTAAGTCCGCTAGCCCGTGTTTTGACCATGGTAACCCAGTGTCGTCATAACTCGACACTGGGACAGCTTTGAGTCCGCATTAGCCCGCCTTGGTGTTCAGACCATGGTAACCCAAAGGTCGCCATAACTCGACATCGACGCTTTTTGATTTTGCGTCGGCCTTGTCTACCGCCAAAGATTTCGCACTCGAAGATCGAGACAAAATTGGCTATGAGTCAACGTCTTTGTCCGAAGATTCTTCCATCATCTCCATACAAAGAGGGACATCTGTTGACACCCAATTTTGACCCTCCCGTCCAGTCATTAACTATAAAATTACACTAATTTTGTAATTATAATTTTTATAATAAAATGCAGCGAATAAAACATTAAATACAGGCATAAATAATTAATTTAATAATGGCGTGCCTTACGTAAAGTCTTAAGCATTTAGAGTCCCGCACCCGCATTTATTAACTTTAAGCCCTGTCATGATTTCTTAATAATTAATAAATACATAAAATAAATAATTTAGCAACGACGTCGTGTCAAGTAGCATAGCCGCATTTAGTAATACGCAAGAGAATTTCATAATCATTTGTGATTTAAAATCAATTTTTTATTTAATAGCGTCGCACTTATAAGGCTTTAAACAATTCTTAAATATCGTACTTGCATTCGGCATTTAAGTAATTTAATATAAACTCAATGCATTTTTAATTTAACTTCGCAATAATGCAATGATAAGATTTTAATAGCGCCGCATTCTAGAGCATTAAGCATTAATTAAATAACATAACCGCATTTATTTTATAACAATTAGATAATTTAATCACAATTAATTAATTACTTTGTCACTAATTAAGAGCCTAAAACTAATAATTATAACACTAACTTAAAACTCTACCTAATACCAATTAATACCGTCAGCCCATTTCCTTATTTCCCCACGACCCGCAGGCCCACCTGCCCTTATTTTTTATCCGCCCAGCCCACGCCCTTATACGCAGCCCACAAGCCTAGCAGCCCCTCATTCCCATCGTCTTCCCCCTTTCAACAGCCCTAAGAAGAAAACCCTGGAACTCCTTCAATCGCCAAGACTCCTCGCTGTGATTCTCGCCTGAGAATCCGGCAAATCGAACCCAAATCTTCCTCTTTTCAGCCAACGATTCCTTACCATAGTATCATCAAATCAGCCTTAAGAATCCATACGAAATCAGTAGCAAATCGAGTACGAATCGAACGAAATCCCTCCAGAATCGTGCCTTGATTACTTACCCAACTTGGAACCCAAAATCCTAACTATAAATTAATCCTCTTATACATGCAATAAGGGGGGTGATCGTAAAAAAGGCCAGCACCTTCTGAATCCAGAAAATTCACTCGAATGTTATAGAACATAGAGGAAAAGCACAATAGAGCAGGGTCAGGGGGGCAATCGTTTTACACACGCGAGCAGCAGACATGAAGTTTGGAGGGCAAAACCAAGACGCATTAGAACGTAACTCGCCAGAGAAGAATCGAGAACAAAGAGTGTCGAGTCGAGGGCTTAGCATCCAGACCCTTAGCATCGCAAGAATAGGAGGTTCGAATCCCTTCCTTTTTAGTTCCAGCAAAGAAACCAACAAATAAACCTTGCCTTTCTATTCGCATCGCAAACCCGAAACCCGTCGAGTGTACCGACGACTTGATACGCTGCCTCGGTTCGCCGCCGGAGAAGGTAATAGTTTACCCTCATAGCCTTAGATTTCGCTTAACATTAATATGCATAGTATGTGTTTTGAATTGGCGTTATGCGTGTGTTACGTCGATGTCGTTGGATTTAGGTTCATTAAGTCAATTTCAACTCGTATTCTGCCTAGTTGAAATCGAGCAGCCACTTTAAAGCTTAACAAATGGGGGCTTATTCGTAGTGAAAATGTTGTGCTAAAGTTAGGCAGTCGATACTTTGTGGGTCTGTTTTTCAACTAATCTATGTATGTCCTTGTTCGACTAAGTCATTAGTAGGTTCGCATCAAGCGCAATACTGTTCAGAATGTTTCAATCAATACCTCAGGCTATTTTCGCAAGAAGCATACTTCCATCGAACATGTTCAGTTGTGGTTTCGTATCATGTATAGGTGAATTTCATTCAAGTATTTAGCATGTCTAGGCTTTAATCTAGTGAAACTTTTGGGGGGGGGGGGGGTCCTAGCATGATCTGGGTAAGGAGATGTCGAATGAATTCCGGTGTGAAGTAGTTTTTCGTATTCTGTTACAACTGGTCAATAAATATGTATAACTGCTTTCTCTTGTCTGAACCCCTAGCCATGCCCTGCGTTACATAAAACTACTGCCTACATGTGAATCAAGTCAGTGTATCTTGTATGTAAACATAGAATTCATTTAGAGCATTGCGAAGGTTGTCTATTAATCATACAGAGCAAGACGCGACTGCTTTTTGCATAGCCATCAATCTGCCTCGATGCAACTATCTGTTTCGACCACCTAAATTGCTTAAAGTTAGGCAAATCTGTCTCTACTTCAGCTTGAGACTGCCAAATGGACAGAAACAACCTATTTTAGTTAAGTGCAAGTACCACCCGCCCTTTAAATAATGCTAATGTGATAATATGAATCTGGAACAAAAGTGTTCACCATATGCCTGATTGTGTGACTTGTCCTGAGTGTCAACTGCTTTAGTGTCCACTGATATATCTGCCCAGCTTGTATTTACCATATGCATATTTAAGGACATCATCTCAATTTGCAACACTCACATCTGGCTATCTTAGGCATGTCCACTAGGCTCCGCCATGTCATATAGGTTATCATATTACATCTATACAGTCATAATGACTTGTGATGGGTTCATAAGTAGACATCATGCCTTTCTTCATGTTCTCTTGCTTCATGTTCCATTTGGCTTGCTGAATCTGATACAGTATGCAGGGTACCTGCTGACTTTCATGCATGTCGCGGTTGTACATCTTCATATACCCTATATGATGAATCCTGCAATTCTCATAAAATTAATTGTTTGTTGTCTTGCAATTTGTTTCTCCTTATCGGCATACTGTCCCGTATCCATGTATCTGCGTTGTCACTTGCTACTTGTTGTCATTGTATGTCTAGCACGTCTACTGGATCCTTTAAGTCTTCTGGTTTACCTTTGGACACCTAGTGAATACTACTGCTTGGCCACTGCATTGTAAATTGTATACGTTTACTTTTTATACTAAATACCTACCTGTTATTTTTGATTTTTTGATATATACTAATCCTTATCTTTTCTTTTTTTACATGGCATGCACCGGAGCAAAAAATAAAGAGTCTCACGGCGAGACTCATCTTGAGCTACTTCAAAAGAAGGCCTGCATTTATGTGCATTCATCTCGTATAGGAGATCCAAACCGCGACGAAAAGGACCTCGTCATTCTTCGAGTCACCCCCTTTCTATCATATCCACCTTTTATATTATTCGCTTAAATTGTTGTCTAATTCTTTAACTTTGTAATTAATAGGAGAACTTCTAGCAATTAGGTCTTTAAATATATGAGACGGGAAGTAATTACATTTTAGGAATACGCTTCTACTTTATTTGTCTTTTGGGGCTATTAGGCATGTTTAAAATCGGCAAAAAATAATAACCTAATTTGCATCATAAAACCAACAATTTGTTAAAATCCATAAACAGATTTTTTCTTAAACTCTCAAAATAGCATCTTAACATTTTGCATTCCTTAGCACCCTTTAGCCCCTTTTGATACTTTAAGCACCTTTCAAACATTTTAACATGCTAACATTTATTTCCTAACATTTTATTAATTATTCGGCGCTTTAGCATTTAGCGCTTTTAAGCACCTCTTAGCACCTTTAGCACCCTTCTATCATTTAATGCCTTTTAGCAACCTTTAGTATTTTAAGCACTTTAAACATTTAGCATTTGGCTCTTTTATTTATTTATAACACCTTTTGCCCTTTTTAGACTTAAGCACCTTTAAACATTTTAACATTTTTTTTAGCATTTTATTAAGCGGGAAGATCTTTTACTTTGCATTTTTTTAAAATATAATAATTACCCTAGGTTTGGCAGGATAACCGCAAGTTAGCGGATCTTAGAGGGTGCCTAACCCCTTCCCTCTAGATTAATAAAGAACCCTTACCCAGAATCTCACTAAGTTTAGCAGACCATAAAATGGAGTTAATGTTTTACTTTAAACTAGTTAAACATTTAGGTGTCCTAATTCACCCAAATTAATTAGGTGGCGACTCCGCGAACCCTTAGCATTTTAGCACTCTTTTTGCACTTTTAAGCACCCTAGCAACCCTTTAGCATTTTAGCACCCTTTTAAACTTTAGCATCTTCTTTTGCAATTTTAGCATCCTTTTAGCATTTTTTAAAACCTTTAAGCATTTTTGAACATTATTAGCATTTTATTATTTATTTTCTAACATTTGCATTTTTAAGCAGGAGATTCGCTATTATTTTAGAATGTTGCGGTCGAAAAAGGGCGCGACAACAAGTATACGAGAATAGAAGCGAGAACACAAGACTTGAAAATTTGTACGAAAGAAAGAATTATTTTTCCGAGGGGAAAATCTTCCGAACGTCGGAAAGGAAAAATGTTCGTTGATGAGAATTGGATTGTCAAAATGCATTAATTGAAGAATATGGAACTTATTATCATTATGAAAATTTATTTTTACGGATTTGGTCACGTGGGGCCCACCCGAGAAATTTTACGTTTTGTGGGGCCCACGAGGGTTACAAAATTTTATGGACGAATGGGAGGGCGACACGTGGCAACCCCCCACATGGTCTTGGACGAAATTGGGCAAGGGTAAACTGGTCATTGACCATTGTAGATGATCAAGTCTTGCTAGCTTGAGAAAATTGACCAAGTCAACTTGACTAAATATTAATTGCTCTTCATCCTAGCCACACATATGTTATAATCTAAGCCCTCCATTGTGTTATATATACTACACTAGATGCAAGACTTGTCTCAACACTTAGAAAATTTCAAGACCTTGTTCTTGTCTTTAAAGTTGCTCTCGGCTTTGCCTAAATTCCCACACAATTTTTTTGTAATTTTGGTCCATTATTCACAAGACTTTAACCCAAGGTCCCTAAGGGTATTGTAAGGATATCTCAATAGAAATATTTCGAAAAAACGACGTTTTCACGTTACTCGCAAGGCGAAAACCTAAGTCGTTTTCATAGTTTTGGATTGGAAATGGAAGAGAAGTTGGTTGTGAACTTCTAAAGGCTTCAAATAGCGGATTGGAGCGTAAAGGAAAGGAGCTATGAAGTTCTAAGGAGCGACTTTGAATCTTGGAATTTATAACGGCTTATAAAGGTAAAAATCTTGTCGTTTTAGTAATTAAGATTACTTATTGTTGTAGATATGGATATTAGCAAGCATGAGGTATATATTATGAAGTTTGATTAGTGTATGTATATTAGAAACCCTAATCCGAAAGTTGCATGATTAACCCTAAGATTGTAATTCAAATTGGTTATTAGTTTTAGTCGTCGCTTGTTATATAAAGAAAGGATTATAGTTGTTTGAATTGTTTGCGACTATATAACATGTTAGGACGACATTATGGATTGAAAGGAATTGGAAAGAAATAGATGTTGTTGTTGTTGTCCTTGATATTGCCGAATATTGCCTAAGGTTATTGGATTGTTTTGTATTATTGTGGGGCAGAATTTTACACGTCTTATTAAGGCGTGTAATCCCCTTTGAATTGTTGGATTGTTGCGCCTTAAATGTGGCATGTTGGTTATTGATTTTCGGGCCTTGAAAAAGGTGGAAAAGTACGTAGAAACAAAGGAAGTGCTGCCCGATTTTCCGTAGAATAAGAGACCTTACACTTAGTATGATTCTACGTTAAAAAGCTAGGAGTTGATAGACATGTTATGATTAATATATGTTGAAGTACTACGAGTAGCGTATTCTACTTGAAGGGTGGAAAAGCTAGCAAGGATAAAGTACTTTGGAGCATTTTGCAACTTGTCGCTAGTCGTCGCGATGTATGTGAACCTCTTCTTTCTTTGGCATGATCCTACGTATGAAATATCCATGTGATAGTATTTCATGATTCCTTCTACTCTTAGAAGTTAAGAAGTATTCACGTTGTTGATTCTAAGTTAAAAGTACGTTTAAATTGTCCTAAGTCCTTACCAAGTCTTATGGGAGATGTTGGTAAGAATGGTTAGGAAGTTATGAGATTTGATTTAAAGCTATGTGTCTTGAGTTATTTAAAGTAAGCAAGTTGATTTTATGTTTAAAAATGACTTGAATTTATATGTGAAAAGGGGATTGATTTTGAAAGTGGAAGTTATATGGTTTTAAAGAGAATAAGTTACTTGGTTTTGGAAGTGTATGAAACTTTATTTTTCAAGTTATGAGACTTGATTTCTAAAGTGTAGATGATATGATTTTATAAGTATAAGTAAATGGACTTTAAAGAATGTATGTTATGAAGTTTTAAGACTATGAACTTTGATTGTCTTTTAAGGATTATGAAGTTTTAACCGATATGATTTTAAAGAGTGTATGCTACGAGGGGTTAATACAATAAGCCTTGATTTTATGAGTGGAAATGACTAAACTTTAAAAAGTATGACTTCTTAATTTATTTCAAAAGTTAAGAAGATGGGTTCCAAAAGAGTGTATGACTTGAGCTTTAAAAAGAAAGGAGTTTTATGATTCTTTTTAAGTATGTATGTACGTAGTATTTTTGGGTCTAGTTTCCCTAATGTTGTAAGAATAAAAGTGTCTTAAGTTCTCTAAAATGAAAGGTTGTTATAATAGCTTTATGGGAAGTTGTTATGACGACTTAAGAAGAAGTGAAAAAATGGTTTAAAAATGTTATGTAAGGAAAATCACACCGAGCCTACAAATAGGCCGGATTATGTTATGAAATACACCGAGCCTACAAATAGGCCGGATTACGTTATGAGATACACCGAGCCTACACATAGGCCGGATTACGCCATATTACCCCGAGCCTACACATAGGTCGGGTTACGTCATCTTACACCGAGCTCTACAGGCGGTCCGGATTATGCTACATGATTCCACAGTACACCGAGCTCCACAGGCGGGCCGGATTATGCTACATGATTCCACAGTACACCGAGCTCCACAGGCGGGCCGGATTATGCTACATGATTCCACAAAGACACCGAGCTCACAGCGGGCGAATTATGCTACATGATTCCACAAGATAATCGAACCCATGCGGGTCGGATTATGCCACATGATTCATCAAGACATGCCGTGTCCCGCAAATGGGCGGATGCGTTATCACGTATGGATAATCAAAGTAAGCTCCCAAACAAGAGGTCCCTCCATAAAGGGCCGAATTATGTTATGTAAGATATGTAAGTTATGTGGAAAAACTTGACTAAATCCTTAAAGTAAGTATGTAAGAATATGATGTTAATTTTTATTGAAAGAAGGAAAATAACGGTTAATATACGATTGATTTCAGGAGTTAAAATGGCACGGTAGGATCTGGTATTTCATTTTTATACTTGCCCCTGTCATTTTTTTTATATACAGTTATGATCTGGTTATTGTACCTTATTTTTGTTCCATACTTGGTACTGTTATCGACCCCGCCTGCGTTCATGCCCGCAGGTGTTAGGTACACAGGTTGGTGATCCTTGCTCTTAGGATCTCTGTTCAGTTTTTGGGAAGAAGCTTCATTCACTCCGGATGCTTATCTTTTGGGTACGGTTTCCCTGATGTTGTAGATTTATGTACATTCAGGGGTATGGTGGGGCCCTGTTCCGCCACAGTTGTAATTCTTAGAGGTCTGTAGTCATATCTGGTGGGTCGGTTTGTAAACAAAAGAAGGATGTAACTGCGGTTGTTTAAGTATATGTATATGTGTCCAGGAAGGTAGCCTTATCGGCTAACCTGTTGTTTAAATTCTTGTTGTTTTATTTTATCAGTTTCATGTATGTTCACGATTATCTCGATGTGTACTGTAAAGTGCCTGTGTATGCACGATCGCGGGCCCGGAGTCGGGTCGTGACATACTCTATCTCGCTCCAGTGCCGAGGCTAAGTACAAAGGCGTTGCGAATGTAGTAGCTGAGATTTGTTGGCTCAGAAATTTACTTACTTCAGTGTCCTTTGCGTCAGACATCTATTGTGTACTGTGATAAAATCTCTGCCATCTATCTGTCTCATCCGGTTAACATCAGCGAACCAAGCACATTGAGATAGACCTACACTTTGTTCGTGAGAAAGTTGCACTAGGTCATGTTAGAGTGTTACATGTTCCATCATCCTATCAGTATGCAGATATATTTACAAAAGGACTTCCCAGACAGTTATTTCTTAACTTCAGATCCAGTCTCAGCGTCCGGCCTCCTCCCGCTCCGACTGAGGGGGTGTGTAAATATGTATATTATAGAAACAATTGTATCCCTACCCATAATTAGAATATATTCCATATATTGTGTAAATATAATTATGGTAAGACTAAAATTCCTCTTTTGCATAGGTTTAGGATTCTTATTGTATAAGGGATGAATATTGTACTCTATATATACTTTGATATTAATGAGAAGACTCATCAACGGAAATTAATATCATCTTACAGTTACCAACATCAATTGTGGTGAAATAGTTGAGGTCCCTTTATCTTAATCAGGTGTTTCAGATTTGAGTTCACGAGAATAAAAAATATATGTTGGGAGCGCCGCCCTAAAAAAAATGAACCTTATAGTGTATGATTTAAATTTAATCGAGCTCCAATATAAATATCTAACGATAAACAACAAAAAGATGGGCATAGTTGGATTTCGATCTTTCTTTTTTTCTTGTTTGAATTTTCGAATTACAGATTAAATTTCGTTTGAGACAATAGATTTTCGGTATCCAAAGCTTCAGAAATTCAATTAACTAATATTTATCCATACCTATTACACATCAGTTTATATACTTAATACTAAGTTAATATCCTATTATATCAGTCAATTTACGTTATTTGGCTTATAGAAGATAAAACTGAGATGCATTTACTGCGATCGTATTTTTCATTATCATTTAAGGAGTTATGATATTTGGTCTTTAAAGAATATGTAAATTCAGGAAATGACGTGGAGTTTTCAAAAGTGTCTGGTCTTGAATTTTTGTCATTTTTTTTGAAAATGATCTTAATTTGAAAAAAATCGTTGGAGAAATTTTTTGTTGCCCATCAGGCATATATTTTTGCTTTTACCTATAAGGCAGAACTTATGATTAATTGAGTAGATTGATTGTCTTGAAATATTTTGAACGTCTACCTTATAGGCAAAACCAATTTACGTCCACAACTTGTGCTAATAGACACCAAGAGCTTTGCCTCATTTGCCCATCATGTGTAAACGCGTAGTTCTAGCTTTTGTCTATAAGGCAGAACTGTGGTCAATTGAGTAGGTTCACTGTCTTGAAATATTTTGAACTTTTGCATTATAGGAAAGATTATTTATGTCCACAATTTATGTCGGATGAGCAACAAAAGCTTTGCCTAGCTAATTTTCTGAAGCTATTTTGTTATTAAACATGCCCAAAAAATCAAGATGAAGGTCATTTGTGAACTTAACATGTTTAAATCACTCAATTCAAATATTTTGAATTGAATTAGGATTATAATTTCTTGAATGTTGGTAATCAGAATCGAAAATTAAATTTTTTATATTCGATTCAAACTGCCTGATAACTTAAGGTGCATCGAGGATATGATAACCATAAATATCAATAAGGTGTTGAGGATATGATCTCTCTTGTGAAAAGAATTATCATATAGTTCAAAAAACTTATGATGAAGGACTACACATAGATTTCTTGTTTGGTCGACACTGTTGTTGGTTTATGTCGAAACCAATTCGTGCATTCGCATAAACTTTTACAAACATTTTAATTTTTTATAAGAATATTATTTGAATCTCATGGACGATTTGGATGGTTGTTATCTATTGTATTGTGTTGTTATTTTAAATAATATAGTGTTGTTTTATTGTTGCATATATTCTATTGTATTGTATAGTTAAATCCATCATTACGTAACTACAAAAAAATCATTATATGTAACGATCGATTTAGTGCGATTGCGTCATTACCTTTTTTTCTTTTTTTCTTTTGTCTTTGCTTATTATCTAATAATCATATTTTATCATTTATCATATTTTTTTATGATAGTTCCATATTGTACCCTACTTTCTTGTAGATTTATCCTTCAATTATTAATGTGTGACATTATATAACGACAAAAAACGATAATCTGTTTAAATATTATATTTATCAAAACAATATATTACAATACAACACAACACTATACGATATGATATGCTCCATTATTTTATAATATGTAACAATCATGCAAACAAGCATAAACTGTAGTCACACAGAAGTTCAAATGTGGCCATATTTAAATTGTAGATAGCTACATTCAATTTGTGACCATACCATAATGCACATGAATAATCTTCCAATTTTTTTACGAAAAACCAAAAGCAAAAAATGTAATAGGAAAGGTAGTAAGGTTTAGACTCTCATATCATTGGTAGTTCTGGGGGGGGGGGGGGGCTATAATATTCCATAGAGAAAAAGGGTGATAAACCATGTAATGATAAGGGAGAACGCACTTCCATAGATGAGATATAAGTTCAATATTTTGCAAACACATTTCAAATCTAACTCAATTTTCATAGAATTTTTGAGATATTTTCTTATGAAATTTGTGTTATAGCATCTATTATAACAGCTTTCGATTTAGGTGGACACACTGACAAATATACTCTACAAAAAATTACTTATCGAGACATTCCAAATAGTACTATAAGAATCAATGTTGAACATCCCACATGTAAAACTAGATCTCATAATATATAGTAGTTCAAACACATGTTCATATAAACAACAACAACAACAACAATATATTCAATGCAGTCCCATAAGTGGGGTCTGGAGATGATATGATGTCTGTGAATCTTACCTTTATATTAGTAGAGTTAAAAGAGGTTGTTTTCGATAAACCCTCGATTTGAAATAAAAGACAATGATATGAATCACGAGATCAAGAAAATATGACAACAAGATAGCAAAATAAAAAGCAAATGAGGCAAACATATAGTAATGCACATTGAAGAAAAGAAAATACGTGATTACTAACTAATACTACTAATAAGGAGACCACTCATCTACCTATTAAACTTCTAGCCTAATCCTCGACCTCCACAACTTTCTATCTAGGGTCATGTCCTCATTAAGTTGAAGTTGTGCCATGACCTGCCTAATCACATCTCCCCAATACTTTTTCGGCCTACCTCTACCTCTCTCATAACTCCCGTTATAGCCAATATCTCACACCTTCTATCGTGTATCCATCATCTCTTAACATGTCCGAACCATATCAGTCTCGCTTTCTGCATCTTGTCCGCTACGGGGCCACTTCCACCTTGCCCCGTATAACATCGTTCCGAATCATATCCCTCGTAGTATGCCCACACATCCATCTGAACATCCTCGTCTCTGCTACACTAATCTTCTGAACGTGAGTGTTCTTGACTGGACAACACTCACTCTGCCCCATACAACAAGGTCAGTCTAACCACCACTATATGGAATTTACCTTTCGGCCTTGTCGACACATTTCTATAACACATTGCCCCAAATGCGAGCCTCCATTTCATCATGTAGGGTTTTGTTGGGTTCAAAACATCTAAATAATGCACAACAAAAGTTTAAATTTATTTATTTACCCAACAATTCCTTCTGGTATGGTTATATGACAATCAAAACCTGTAAAGACTTGAACAAAAATAATTACAGGTTGTTCAATATGGAATCTCTACTAAGGGCGTACACGCGAATGTCCCTTCAATTGCAAGCACCTTGTTGCGGTGTATTCCTCTATAAAAAAAACCAGAAAATCTTGACAGAAGTTCGAGAAAATTTTATTATAAACTCTAAGTCTAAAAATATTCAATAAAATTAGTATATAAAACTTGTGTTAAGAACAATGGGGTAGTGTTGTTTATATAGGAGAAAAAGGGTGATAAACCATGTAATGATAAGGGAGAACGCACTTCCATAGATGAGATATAAGTTCAATATTTTGCAAACACATTTCAAATCTAACTCAATTTTCATAGAATTTTTGAGATATTTTCTTATGAAATTTGTGTTATAGCATCTATTATAACAGCTTTCGATTTAGGTGGACACACTGACAAATATACTCTACAAAAAATTACTTATCGAGACATTCCAAATAGTACTATAAGAATCAATGTTGAACATCCCACATGTAAAACTAGATCTCATAATATATAGTAGTTCAAACACATGTTCATATAAACAACAACAACAACAACAATATATTCAATGCAGTCCCATAAGTGGGGTCTGGAGATGATATGATGTACGCAGATCTTACCTTTATATTAGTAGAGTTAAAAGAGGTTGTTTTCGATAAACCCTCGATTTGAAATAAAAGACAATGATATGAATCACGAGATCAAGAAAATATGACAACAAGATAGCAAAATAAAAAGCAAATGAGGCAAACATATAGTAATGCACATTGAAGAAAAGAAAATACGTGATTACTAACTAATACTACTAATAAGGAGACCACTCATCTACCTATTAAACTTCTAGCCTAATCCTCGACCTCCACAACTTTCTATCTAGGGTCATGTCCTCATTAAGTTGAAGTTGTGCCATGACCTGCCTAATCACATCTCCCCAATACTTTTTCGGCCTACCTCTACCTCTCATAACTCCCGTTATAGCCAATATCTCACACCTTCTATTGGTGTATCCATACATCATCTCTTAACATGTCCGAACCATATCAGTCTCGCTTTCTGCATCTTGTCCGCTACGGGGCCACTTCCACCTTGCCCCGTATAACATCGTTCCGAATCATATCCCTCGTAGTATGCCCACACATCCATCTGAACATCCTCGTCTCTGCTACACTAATCTTCTGAACGTGAGTGTTCTTGACTGGACAACACTCACTCTGCCCCATACAACAAGGTCAGTCTAACCACCACTATATGGAATTTACCTTTCGGCCTTGTCGACACATTTCTATAACACATTGCCCCAAATGCGAGCCTCCATTTCATCATGTAGGGTTTTGTTGGGTTCAAAACATCTAAATAATGCACAACAAAAGTTTAAATTTATTTATTTACCCAACAATTCCTTCTGGTATGGTTATATGACAATCAAAACTCAGAAAGACTTGAACAAAAATAATTACGAGTTGTTCAATATGGAATCTCTACTAAGGGCGTACACGCGAATGTCCCTTCAATTGCAAGCACCTTGTTGCGGTGTATTCCTCTATAAAAAAAACCAGAAAATCTTGACAGAAGTTCGAGAAAATTTTATTATAAACTCTAAGTCTAAAAATATTCAATAAAATTAGTATATAAAACTTGTGTTAAGAACAATGGGGTAGTGTTGTTTATATAGGAGAAAAAGGGTGATAAACCATGTAATGATAAGGGAGAAACACTTCCATAGATGAGATATAAGTTCAATATTTTGCAAACACATTTCAAATCTAACTCAATTTTCATAGAATTTTGAGATATTTTCTTATGAAATTTGTGTTATAGCATCTATTATAACGACTTTCGATTTAGGTGGACACACCGACAAATATACTCTACAAAAATTACTTATCGAGACATTCCAAATAGTACTATAAGAATCAATGTTGAACATCCCACATGTAAAACTAGATCTCATAATATATAGTAGTTCAAACACATGTTCATATAAACAACAACAACAACAACAATATATTCAATGCAGTCCCATAAGTGGGGTCTGGAGATGATATGATGTACGCAGATCTTACCTTTATATTAGTAGAGTTAAAAGAGGTTGTTTTCGATAAACCCTCGATTTGAAATAAAAGACAATGATATGAATCACGAGATCAAGAAAATATGACAACAAGATAGCAAAATAAAAAGCAAATGAGGCAAACATATAGTAATGCACATTGAAGAAAAGAAAATACGTGATTACTAACTAATACTACTAATAAGGAGACCACTCATCTACCTATTAAACTTCTAGCCTAATCCTCGACCTCCACAACTTTCTATCTAGGGTCATGTCCTCATTAAGTTGAAGTTGTGCCATGTCCTGCCTAATCACATCTCCCCAATACTTTTTCGGCCTACCTCTACCTCTCATAACTCCCGTTATAGCCAATATCTCACACCTTCTATTGGTGTATCCATACATCATCTCTTAACATGTCCGAACCATATCAGTCTCGCTTTCTGCATCTTGTCCGCTACGGGGCCACTTCCACCTTGCCCCGTATAACATCGTTCCGAATCATATCCCTCGTAGTATGCCCACACATCCATCTGAACATCCTCGTCTCTGCTACACTAATCTTCTGAACGTGAGTGTTCTTGACTGGACAACACTCACTCTGCCCCATACAACAAGGTCAGTCTAACCACCACTATATGGAATTTACCTTTCGGCGCGTCGACACATTTCTATAACACATTGCCCCAAATGCGAGCCTCCATTTCATCATGTAGGGTTTTGTTGGGTTCAAAACATCTAAATAATGCACAACAAAAGTTTAAATTTATTTATTTACCCAACAATTCCTTCTGGTATGGTTATATGACAATCAAAACCTGTAAAGACTTGAACAAAAATAATTACAGGTTGTTCAATATGGAATCTCTACTAAGGGCGTACACGCGAATGTCCCTTCAATTGCAAGCACCTTGTTGCGGTGTATTCCTCTATAAAAAAAACCAGAAAATCTTGACAGAAGTTCGAGAAAATTTTATTATAAACTCTAAGTCTAAAAATATTCAATAAAATTAGTATATAAAACTTGTGTTAAGAACAATGGGGTAGTGTTGTTTATATAGGAGAAAAAGGGTGATAAACCATGTAATGATAAGGGAGAACGCACTTCCATAGATGAGATATAAGTTCAATATTTTGCAAACACATTTCAAATCTAACTCAATTTTCATAGAATTTTTGAGATATTTTCTTATGAAATTTGTGTTATAGCATCTATTATATGACTTTTCGATTTAGGTGGACACACGACAAATATACTACAAAAATTACTTATCGAGACATTCCAAATAGTACTATAAGAATCAATGTTGAACATCCACATGTAAAACTAGATCTCATAATATATAGTAGTTCAAACACATGTTCATATAAACAACAACCAACAACAATATATTCAATGCGATCCCATGTTAGGGTCCGAGATGATATGATGTACGCAGATCTTACCTTTATATTAGTAGAGTTAAAAGAGGTTGTTTTCGATAAACCCTCGATTTGAAATAAAAGACAATGATATGAATCACGAGATCAAGAAAATATGACAACAAGATAGCAAAATAAAAAGCAAATGAGGCAAACATATAGTAATGCACATTGAAGAAAAGAAAATACGTGATTACTAACTAATACTACTAATAAGGAGACCACTCATCTACCTATTAAACTTCTAGCCTAATCCTCGACCTCCACAACTTTCTATCTGTCGTGTCTCATTAAGTTGAAGTTGTGCCATGTCTGCCTAATCACATCTCCCCAATACTTTTCGCCTACCTCTACCTCTCATAACTCCCGTTATAGCCAATATCTCACACCTTCTATTGGTGTATCCATACATCATCTCTTAACATGTCCGAACCATATCAGTCTCGCTTTCTGCATCTTGTCCGCTACGGGGCCACTTCCACCTTGCCCCGTATAACATCGTTCCGAATCATATCCCTCGTAGTATGCCCACACATCCATCTGAACATCCTCGTCTCTGCTACACTAATCTTCTGAACGTGAGTGTTCTTGACTGGACAACACTCACTCTGCCCCATACAACAAGGTCAGTCTAACCACCACTATATGGAATTTACCTTTCGGCCTTGTCGACACATTTCTATAACACATTGCCCCAAATGCGAGCCTCCATTTCATCATGTAGGGTTTTGTTGGGTTCAAAACATCTAAATAATGCACAACAAAAGTTTAAATTTATTTATTTACCCAACAATTCCTTCTGGTATGGTTATATGACAATCAAAACCTGTAAAGACTTGAACAAAAATAATTACAGGTTGTTCAATATGGAATCTCTACTAAGGGCGTACACGCGAATGTCCCTTCAATTGCAAGCACCTTGTTGCGGTGTATTCCTCTATAAAAAAAACCAGAAAATCTTGACAGAAGTTCGAGAAAATTTTATTATAAACTCTAAGTCTAAAAATATTCAATAAAATTAGTATATAAAACTTGTGTTAAGAACAATGGGGTAGTGTTGTTTATATAGGAGAAAAAGGGTGATAAACCATGTAATGATAAGGGAGAACGCACTTCCATAGATGAGATATAAGTTCAATATTTTGCAAACACATTTCAAATCTAACTCAATTTTCATAGAATTGTTGAGATATTTTCTTATGAAATTTGTGTTATAGCATCTATTATAACAGCTTTCGATTTAGGTGGACACACTGACAAATATACTCTACAAAAAATTACTTATCGAGACATTCCAAATAGTACTATAAGAATCAATGTTGAACATACCACATGTAAAACTAGATCTCATAATATATAGTAGTTCAAACACATGTTCATATAAACAACAACAACAACAACAATATATTCAATGCAGTCCCATAAGTGGGGTCTGGAGATGATATGATGTACGCAGATCTTACCTTTATATTAGTAGAGTTAAAAGAGGTTGTTTTCGATAAACCCTCGATTTGAAATAAAAGACAATGATATGAATCACGAGATCAAGAAAATATGACAACAAGATAGCAAAATAAAAAGCAAATGAGGCAAACATATAGTAATGCACATTGAAGAAAAGAAAATACGTGATTACTAACTAATACTACTAATAAGGAGACCACTCATCTACCTATTAAACTTCTAGCCTAATCCTCGACCTCCACAACTTTCTATCTAGGTGTGTCCTCATTAAGTTGAAGTTGTGCCATGTCCCGCCTAATCACATCTCCCAATACTTTTTGCCTACCTCTACCTCTCATAACTCGTTATAGCCAATATCTCACACCTTCATTGGTGTATCCATACATCATCTCTTAACATGTCCGAACCATATCGGTCTCGCCGCGTCTTGTCCGCTACGGCCACTTCCACCTTGCCCGTATAACATCGTTCGAATCATATCCTCGTAGTATGCCCACATCCATCCGAACATCCTCGTCTGCTACACTAATCTTACGAGCGTGAGTGTTCTTGATCGACAACACTCACTCGCCCCATACAACAAGGTCGGTCTAACCACTATATGGAATTTACCTTTCGGCGCGTCGACACATTTCTATAACACATTGCCCCAAATGCGAGCCTCCATTTCATCATGTAGGGTTTTGTTGGGTTCAAAACATCTAAATAATGCACAACAAAAGTTTAAATTTATTTATTTACCCAACAATTCCTTCTGGTATGGTTATATGACAATCAAAACCTGTAAAGACTTGAACAAAAATAATTACAGGTTGTTCAATATGGAATCTCTACTAAGGGCGTACACGCGAATGTCCCTTCAATTGCAAGCACCTTGTTGCGGTGTATTCCTCTATAAAAAAAACCAGAAAATCTTGACAGAAGTTCGAGAAAATTTTATTATAAACTCTAAGTCTAAAAATATTCAATAAAATTAGTATATAAAACTTGTGTTAAGAACAATGGGGTAGTGTTGTTTATATAGGAGAAAAAGGGTGATAAACCATGTAATGATAAGGGAGAACGCACTTCCATAGATGAGATATAAGTTCAATATTTTGCAAACACATTTCAAATCTAACTCAATTTTCATAGAATTTTTGAGATATTTTCTTATGAAATTTGTGTTATAGCATCTATTATAACAGCTTTCGATTTAGGTGGACACACTGACAAATATACTCTACAAAAAATTACTTATCGAGACATTCCAAATAGTACTATAAGAATCAATGTTGAACATCCCACATGTAAAACTAGATCTCATAATATATAGTAGTTCAAACACATGTTCATATAAACAACAACAACAACAACAATATATTCAATGCAGTCCCATAAGTGGGGTCTGGAGATGATATGATGTACGCAGATCTTACCTTTATATTAGTAGAGTTAAAAGAGGTTGTTTTCGATAAACCCTCGATTTGAAATAAAAGACAATGATATGAATCACGAGATCAAGAAAATATGACAACAAGATAGCAAAATAAAAAGCAAATGAGGCAAACATATAGTAATGCACATTGAAGAAAAGAAAATACGTGATTACTAACTAATACTACTAATAAGGAGACCACTCATCTACCTATTAAACTTCTAGCCTAATCCTCGACCTCCACAACTTTCTATCTAGGGTCATGTCCTCATTAAGTTGAAGTTGTGCCATGTCCTGCCTAATCACATCTCCCCAATACTTTTTTTGACCTCTACCTCTCATAACTCCCGTTATAGCCAATATCTCACACCTTCTATTGGTGTATCCATACATCATCTCTTAACATGTCCGAACCATATCAGTCTCGCTTTCTGCATCTTGTCCGCTACGGGGCCACTTCCACCTTGCCCCGTATAACATCGTTCCGAATCATATCCCTCGTAGTATGCCCACACATCCATCTGAACATCCTCGTCTCTGCTACACTAATCTTACGAGCGTGAGTGTTCTTGGTGACAACACTCACTCGCCCCATACAACAAGGTCAGTCTAACCACCACTATATGGAATTTACCTTTCGGCCTTGTCGACACATTTCTATAACACATTGCCCCAAATGCGAGCCTCCATTTCATCATGTAGGGTTTTGTTGGGTTCAAAACATCTAAATAATGCACAACAAAAGTTTAAATTTATTTATTTACCCAACAATTCCTTCTGGTATGGTTATATGACAATCAAAACCTGTAAAGACTTGAACAAAAATAATTACAGGTTGTTCAATATGGAATCTCTACTAAGGGCGTACACGCGAATGTCCCTTCAATTGCAAGCACCTTGTTGCGGTGTATTCCTCTATAAAAAAAAACAGAAAATCTTGACAGAAGTTCGAGAAAATTTTATTATAAACTCTAAGTCTAAAAATATTCAATAAAATTAGTATATAAAACTTGTGTTAAGAACAATGGGGTAGTGTTGTTTATATAGGAGATATTAGGTCAAAAATCAAATTAGGATTAGGCTCTAAGTCTGGCTCAAAACCGATATGCATTTGCCTAGTCTGACTGGGCCCACTGCCTTGTAGGCGCCGCGACGCCTTATTCCTTTTTTTTGCACATTTGATTAAATCCAAAATTCAATTTTGGTTTAATTAAATAATCTCCATCAAATATAAATTATCCCATAGTTATTATCAATTTAATTATCTCGATTTCAAATCGAATATTTAATACTTTCTCAATACACCCTTAAATCGAAGAGACAGTCGACATAGTGTGACCCTATAGGCCTTCACATATTGACACTAATCTAATTAAGGTCCATACAGAACTCCTAAATTGCGACATACGACGAACTCAATGTGTGAAGTACGTTTACATGAATCCAGCAAACATAACCTTTATGTGATGATAAATTGCTTTCATTCGCAACACACTCGATCAAGCTTAGGATTTGACATGTGTCTATCCAAATGCCTTGATCGCTTTATCTCATATATATTAGTCGACAACTAGACCATATTCTAAATATGTCCCTTGCATTGACCAATGTCTTGGTCGACCTAATATCACTGAGAAGTTGAGTACTCTCTCGAATATCCAATCGAGGAATTAATCCTATTCTTGGCTCAACTACCATCTTAGTTTATATCATAATGTACCCAACACAAGTCGTATCTTATCCTATAAGGAGTTTAAGCTTACGACAGAGTCAAAGTACATTACTCTGTAAAAAGGGTGTGTATTGACCTCAAGTCAAAGAACCTTTATCTCCATACGCTGATAACACTCTAGACATGTATAACAAATAGTTTATCAGCAGGGTATACCAATACTTTCAAAAAGTATTCATGTGTCCATCACTAGTAACCATTACTAGTAGCAGGTGAGACATACTACATTCTCCAAGAATGTGATGCAGACCACATGTCGACTTATAACATATCATCGATGTCTCATTCTCGATGATCATTAGTCGAGGCTACTTTGAGAGTTACACTTTATCATCAATATCTCACTCTATTAGTGACAATGTAAGCTCAATGAATGCACATTAATGAATAATTACAAACAATCAAATAATAATTCAATAATCGCAAATGCCATAAATATATTAATCTTATTAATAATACGAATGTGTTCAAGTACATTTGTCTCCAATAATGATTGTCTCTAGGACATACATACTTTCACATCCACTCCGCCTCAATACGATGTGTGATATCCTCATCAATCTCCGTGTCTCCTTGTATTATGGACTCAAGATACTCGAAATTGTCCTTCTTGGATAGGAATTGTGCATCAATTTTCACCTCTACCCATGCCTCTTGCGTCACGTCACTGAACTTGCACCACACGTTCATATTTATAATCTCAATAAAGAGATGGTCATTTTCATTGTTACTGTTTCGACTGTTAAAATTAGATTCACTTGTTAGTTTATTTGTGAGGAAAATGCGATGAAGTAACAATTGATACTATAAAAAGCGATCATAAATTATAGAGTATTGATCAATTTAAAATTTTATTTAATATAGTAAAAATAGTTGAGTTTGAGCTATTAGATTAAGATATAAGTAAAGGAAACTGAATGAATCCATAACTACCTCAATTTTATTGTCTTTTTTTTAATTTGTCTTAAAATTCCAAATCAATATCTCTATGGGATGGCACTCTACAATGATAATGTTTGTCCCCAATGTACAAGCCCCAAAGATGGTAATGGCCTAATGGGGCTTCACTTTTTTGGTGCTAAGGGGATAAGGATAAAGTTCTCCAAGGTTAATATTAGGCCCCACCATATATTTTCCAAGGTTCGGGTGTTAGGTCCCATCATATATAT
The DNA here is from genome assembly GCA_029844215.1 of Przewalskia tangutica. Taxonomy (NCBI): domain Eukaryota; kingdom Viridiplantae; phylum Streptophyta; class Magnoliopsida; order Solanales; family Solanaceae; genus Przewalskia; species Przewalskia tangutica. The sequence goes on from CM056722.1 coordinate 21,898,799, forward strand.
TGTGGGCAAGCTAAATAATACTAGCCGGTTTTGCATTATGCTGTGTTAGTATTTACTATTTAGAAGTTCACACAGCTAGCAAATGCCACTACGAAATTTTAATTTATTTCCTTGGCTTGTCTTGGTCTTGTCAATTGTTGTCTTTCCAAATTCTAGTTAATGGGACATGAAGTGGAAGTAGAAATTATGCTAAAAGTTGAATTTAAACTAAGGGGCTCAGTGGGCCAGGGTCGGGGAGGGTCCCGGTGGAACAACGGGCTGGGACTGACGGGATACGTCGATGTCTCGTCCGGTTCCCGATCCCGTCGGAAAAGGAGACCGGTCTCGTCGGGATCGGGTTTCCGTTATTTTTTTTCACTTAATTTTAAAAAATAACATATATAAACACTTCAATAATTGAACAAGACAGTGTAATAAAAATATTCAAATGTCGTTTTTGTGTCTTTTATATTATTTAATAGAAATATGATTTTTTGTAATACAATTCAAAATTGCAACTTTGTGGTGTTGAAAGTTGCAAATCACATAGTAAATTTGCAATTAAAAAATTACATATTTATAAAAACGTTTTCTAATTTCTTTACAATGTCTTGTGGTTCTTCGGTTGGAATTGGAATTTGTTGGTCAAATTAGTCGACGTCACTTTCAGCTCCGTCGGACAAGATTTCGTTGTAGTTTAAATCGTCTTCTTCGTTGATCTCTGGTTGACCGCACCTTCTACGCTTCGCTCGTATTCAATCTCTGAATAAAATTGCAATCTCCAAGCTGTCTCCCGCCAATGAGTGTATGTGCTCTCCTATTTGAAATCTTATAGCAGAAAAAACGCTGTTGATGACGCTTGAATGTTCAACACATCTCATGCCATCTTTGCTAGTGTCGAAAATGTCTAGGATTCCATTTCCTAGTACCATGACCAAAATGAACTCCTGCCTCTATCATCTCTTCCAGTATTTAAGCAAGTCTTCACGTCCTTCTTCATTGAGAACTGCTTGGTACGGTACAACACCCTGCAAAACAAAAACATCAAACTCGCTAACTTGGTTAGTAGTGGAACCATTAAACATTCTATTTCTAAGGCTTTCAATACTAGCCACAGAAACACCATGTCTTTTATAAAGTTGTATTGAAAAAGAAGAAGATGGTATAGATGTCGGTTGGTTGCTAGAACTTTCTTGTTGGTAATGCGTATATACTTTTTTGCATTCATCATGTATGCTAGACAAAACTTCTTCTTTAGTTGGTTCCTTAGGTGGTTGTTCATTTGGATTTTTTGGAGTTGGAGGTTAAAGTAATGCTATTCAATCATAAATAGTTTCAAAAGCTCTATACAACCGTCTATTTTAATAGTCAGATTTAATACAACACCAATAATATAAATAGTGAGAAAAAGATTTTTTTTTAATTTGATAAACATTTTTAATAGGTGTCTATAAGATGGTTTTTTCATATATTCACTAAGTAACAAAAATATTAGAGCTATATAAAATAACATAATTGAAGTAGTAGGATAATATATTAAACAATTCTTTAGTTGTTTGATTTTCCCCCCTCAAAATACAATAAGTTCTAAAATATTTCTCCAATCGTTATCTACAAGCATATCAGTTGGATTTCGATTATGAACGTTAAAAAATAAAGTCATATGTCTTTTATAATCATAAGCAATAAGTAGTTGTTCATATAGAAAATTTCACCTAGTCGCTACTTCTTCAGGAATTTTTCTATAAGGTAGTCCACAAACGTAACAAATTTTTTTATATTATTTTTTCTTTGTATTCTATTATTTCTAAAAATAAAGTTTATAGCATATTGTACTTTATTAAGAACGTCTTCAAAAAGTGATAGACCATCATTTACAACTAAGTTATAAATATGACACACATTTTATATGAAAATGATTATGAAAAGATGGAGTTAATAGATTTTTTAAAAGTCTCACATCATAATTATTAGACGAAACATTATCTAACGTAACAATAATTATTTTGTCAGTTATACCATAATAATCGCAAAAGACAATGAAAAAAGCAAACCCCCACCGTAACTAATTTTGTTATTACTTCCCTATCCTATGTTTATCGTATTTAGGACCTACAATTCCCCCCGTCATCGGGTTAATTTGACCCTGTACTTGGTCCGGGACACTATGTGAACCTTGTCCCGACTGAGAGCGCATTGGCGCACCTAACTTTCTAGCCTCATATTCATCCCACCTAGCTTTGTAAAATCTTTGTACATGTCTCAATAAACCTCTCGATCCACCATGACTTTTTCCCATTTTAAATTTATAAATATTTTTACAAATTTGACATCTAACTACTTGATTGTCTTGGTCCATATCAAAAAAATCACATGCAGCTGATTTTAATTTTCGTTGTATTGTGCCTTTGCCCTTGTTATCCCTACTAGAAGAAGCACACTTACCCTTACCCTTAAACATATCTCTTAATCCTTCCATTTTAATTATGTAAATAAATAATTAAAGATAATGAAATTAAGTGCGATAATTAAAATAAAGTAAAAATAATAATTTAAAGAAAGTACCAAACGTCGACGTAAGAAATGTATTTAGGGAATTTACTTTGCGTCTTTTTCAGAAATGTATTTAGGGAAGAAGAAGAAGAAGCAACAATCTCAAAACATCAATTGTGTCAAATGATTGATTGTATTGTGTTCTATATTTAATCAAGTGATCAACATGATTTATATAGCATCAATTTTGTCCATAAGCAACCTTTCACTTCAAAGATTGTGACAATTAAGAATATATACAACTTTTGATGTTTTTCAGAATTTTACCGTTGGACAGCGCCGCGGCGCTTGCCCTGGCGCCGCGCCTCTGCCTCTGCCTCTTAGCGTCGTGGCGCTAGAACTTCTGCAGAGCTCTCTGAAGTTTCGGCGCTGAACGCGGTGATTCCGGCGCCGCGACCCCCTCTTTCTGGGCACCGCGGCGCTATGCCAAAAAAAATCCGACACTTTATTTTGATCATTTATTTCTTCTTATTTTCCTCTCTTGTACAAGTTCCAACAATACCCCACATTTTGTATTCAAACTTCTAACAATACCCCACATTTGGATAGAAAATAAGATAATGAGGAACTTATCGCCATTTCTCAAAAATTCGATATGAATCTTTTGGACTTGAACCGTTAGTAGTGAATACATATCGGATCTACTTTGTGAAATAGTGGACGTTTGTCTTGAACTATTCACGTTTTGTAGTAAATCAAGACAACAAATATCACACACATCATATCAACATAATTCAATTCTTACGGTTGTGTTCATTTCGGTCGTGAACAACTTCTTCTTCGTGAGAATTTCTAGAGAACGTAGCCATATCAGTTTCATAGATGCGACCCCATCAATCTCATACAAGTAACACTAAACAAGAATAGTCCGTACTATCCCACCATAATGGCTTTTAGTATTATTATGAATAATATTCATCCCTTAATCATCAACGGATTAACACACTTAGTTCACCACAGGAATGAGTATATGTGTGTTTTCTATGTTCTTTGAGTCTTCCCCAACTAGTTGTCCTATTGAACCTAGACCATGATATCTCTAATTATGCTAGGTTAGGTTTTCGTCAAGTAGTGACTCATTGTATTGACTTTAAGCCCATTCCCCTCGATGTGAATACGACTTGCTCTCTGTTAAGGCCTTTTGTCAAATGATCCGCTATATTGTCCTTTGATTTTACATAATCAATTGAGATAATTCCATTATTCAGCAAGCTACGTATTGTATTATGACGTCGTCTTATATTCATCGATTTGTCATTGTATATTCGATTTTTTGCTCTCGTCAGAGCAGTCATACTATCACAATGTATGCAAATGGCTGCAATAGGCTTTGTCCACAAAGGAATACCCTCTAGGAAGTTTTTGAGTCATTCTGCCTCTTTGGCAACTTTGTCCAAGGCTACAAACTCTGCTTCCAAATTCGATCGTGTATTCACAGTTTGCTTTGATGATTTCCAAGATACCGACTGTCACGCCCCGAACCCCGGGCCCGCGACTGGTACCCTATCTGGACACCCTCCTATACATACAACATGAGTAACACGCGAAAGATAATAACACTCATTTTTTTTCTTAAAACAAAGGCAAGACCGATAAGGCTGCCGTATATTTATATCATACCCATTTGGGTCTACATTGTACAACGAAGTAAATATAACTCTCACCAGTCCAGCCCACATATGAATACAGACTTCTAAGAATTTAACAACAATCGTGACGGGACAAGGCACCGTCGTACCCCTGAATATACATAACCATAAGGATAAGCTCCGGAACGTTGGAGCTATCAAAAATGTTGAACAAGGATCCAAAGCTCGCGGATCCACAACTGAGTACCTAGACCTGCAGACATGAACGCAGCCCCCCGAAGGAGGTCAGTACAACAAGTACTAAGTATGAAACTGAAAATAAAGTACAATATTAAAATCATGGCTGTGTACAAGAATTACAGGGGCAAGTAGGAAAATAAAATACCAGATTCTACCGTGTCACATAACCTAAAAGTCAACTGCACCTCGTATCACTGTACTATAATAACTTCAAGAGTCGACTGTGCCCTTCAAGTATATAATATCACATAGTCCAAATATAAAGCAGGAGACAAGTATAATAACCACATCCACAGTACACTGAACTTTAAAAACAATGAGAGCAATAAAAGTCGATTTCGCCGGTTCGCAAATAGGAACCCGATGATCAAACTAGGGCCATTCGCCCATAGTATCATGGGGCAATTCATGTTTCCTGGACTCCTAGTCCGCATAGGTCGAGTGGACCCGCATGAGGTATTCCTCGCATCGGGGAAAATAAACCCGCGATGTCATAAGATCTCGTCGCATGAGCCCTCGGACTCGCGTGAGGTATTCTCGCGTAGGACCGTCCGCGTGAGCCCGCGGACTCGCATGAGGTATTCCTCGCATCGGGGGGAGCAAACCCGCGGAATATGAACAACGCGACATGGTCAGGGGGTTAACCCCACAATAAATCATAAAATACAAGCGCAACCGGCTATCGTAAACAACATAGGCAAGTTAAGACAAGCTTTGACTCTCATTAGACAAAATGAAGGCACCATTTTTTTTGAACAATCAAGGCAATACCATGCCTTCCTTTTAAAACAAACAAGACAATATCATGCCTTCCTTTTAAAACAAACAAGAAAATACCATGTCTTCTTTTCTAAAATAACCAAGACAATACCATGCATTCCTCTCTAAAACAAACAAGACACTAACAAGTCTTTCATTTTATAACACCAAGGTACTATCACACCTTGCGTCACTAAGGATTAAAGTCTATTACAACAATGTACAAGATCCGTACATTCACTTTATAAACTATATTTTCATTTTAGCAAGCCAAAGTACTATCAAGGCAAAAGTAGTATAACTATCATTTACACAAGCCAAAGTACTACGTACGTCCACCGCACATCCGGTTCCTTTATGAAAATCCCAAGGCATTAGCCTTGCAACATCAAGTTACTTCCTCATAAACTCAAGCGACCTACACTCTTTGTACTGTAGTCACTTCCTTTATGTACTACAATGAAACCAAGTTCATTTTTATCAACCATTTTAGACTTTTTGTAAAGACCGTTATAACCACTTCCCATAAAGTTATTATAACAATTCTTACGAAACTAAAGTACTATCATCTCTTTCCTATTCAATCATCATTAAGGTGTTATCACATAGTTCATTAAGGATTAAGATTCATTATAAGCATTATTTTGAAACCATCATTTGAAATATTAAGATAGTTATCATATCAAGTATCTATTAAAAACATGGTTTGAAAAATCAAGGCACTAGTTATCATGTACTATTTCTAAAACATCTTTTTAGAAAATCAAAGTGTCGTATATCGCTTAGGATTAAAACCCAAAGAAGCTATGTACCTTTATTTTTTATAAGAAGAATCTTCTTATGAAATTTTAGGGCGTTGGACCCAAATGTTCTACGTACATCTATTCTTTATAAAAGAATCCTTTAAAACAAGTCACTTCTCCTTTTTAAAATCAAGTAACCTATTCCTTTAAATCAAATTACTTTTCCTTTTAAAAATCAAGTCTCATAACTTGAAAATAAAGTCTCATAATTATTTAAATAAAACAAGCCTCACAACATTTAAAATAAAAAATCTCATAACTTTCAAAATAAATATTTATTGAACCGTGAATAGGTTATACCCGTTTATAACGATCTTGTCCATTGAGTAAGATTCTACTCATTTCAATATAATTAATTTTCGATACATTTTCATTAACGCTGCATTGGCTTGTTCGGTCCCTTTTTCATTAGTGTAGTAACTTAGCAAGGTCAACTACACTCCACTACTTCCTAACGACTCTTACCAACATCCTCCATAAGACTTGGTAAGAACTTAGGAATATTCTAGACATGATTTTAGCCTAAAAATCTATAACATGAATACTTCCTAATTACAAGGCAAGTACTTCAAGAAGGCAAGTCATGTATACTCCTAACAACAAGACAAGTATACTCGAATATCAAGTCATTTATACTCCTAACAACAAGACAAGTATACTCAAATATCAAGTCATGTATACTCTTAACAACAAGACAAGTATACCATAAAAATACTCATGTCTTATAGAAGAGGAAGTCCACATACCTCGCGACGACTAACTATTTCGACACGTAGCAAAACGCTCAAAGTACTTTAACTTCATCGACTATTCCTTAAGCCAAGTAGATCATGCTACACGTAGTACCTCAACCTAAAATGGCCATAGTACTTCTATCAAAATCTTACTTACTATTGTAAGACTTATACCAATTAATAGCCCTCTAATTCTACGGAAAATCGGGCAACACTTCCTTTGTTTCTACGTACTTTTCCACATTTTTCCAAGGTCTGTATTCATCAACCAACAAACCATATTTAAGGCGCAACCAACAGTTAACCAAAGGGGATTACACGCCTAACTGGACGTGTAAAATTCTGCCCCACAATAATAATAAAACAGTCCGCAAAACAGTCCACAATATCCAACATTAAGGGTACCATGTGAAGCCTTCAACACCCTTATTTCTTAAGTCTTTCATTAGCCAATTACTACATTAATCATGCAGGTTAGGGGCTGAATTTCCAGCATATTAACACCCCAAAACAGTCCATAAAAACTGCATAACAACGTCTAATAGTTTTAGGCAGTTTTCGGCTAACCACAACTACAACAATACAAAGTCTTTTTTCTTAATTCCTTTTAATTCAATTCTCAATCCAACATGTTATATAAGTTATAACAATTTCAACTATATTTCCTTCATTATATAACATGCGACAAGTGTAGATGACGACAATAAAAATCAACTCCAATGGGCCGAAAAACTCCTAGTCTCGGCCCTCAACATAAAAAGGGTACGTGCACACCTTATTTTCCATAACTTCTTTAACAAGAAGTCATCTATACACTATAACCATGAGTAATATCCAATTACTGCGGAAAAAGAAAAATTATTACCTCATTTTTAGCCTTAAAAACGCCCCGGGCAGAATGCTATATTTTGGTCCGTAGTTTTCGTTTCGCTCCACTTCTTCAAGTTCCAATCGCATATACGTGACCCCTATAAGCTTGTGATCAACTTCCCTTCACGTTTCAACACCAAAAAGTCGACGGAAAACCCTAGAGTTTCAAACCCCATTCTCGGCCCAATGAAGTTTTAAAGGGTTGAGATGTTAATCTTGGTTCAACATTTGGATTAGGGGCTTAATCTTGGAGAAAAATATTTTAATCAACACTAGGTGTTCATGTTCTTGAGCTCAAAGGAAGAAAAAAGATGAAGAAATATGGTTTAAGTGTAGAGATAAGTCTTGCAAGCCTCTTATGTATATATAAATATCTCAAAGGGTGAGATCATGACAAGTGTATGGACAAGTGTATGTGGGACCCATGTCCACTTGTCCTACTTCAATAAATATCTATAGTCAAATAGTCAACCGAGACAAGTGGGTGGGTGGGGTGTGCCACGTGTCACCCTCCTATTTGTGAACTACCTTCAACATCGAAATGATAACTTATATACTGCACTATTATTGGCAGGGCCAATATATATGCAATCCACCGTTCTTGGTCAAAGTTTAGTTCTCTTTGGTAAGGAAACTTGAACTTTCGCTAGGCAACCCCACACTTTCATCCTTTTGAAAGTAGGCACTCTTCATTTTCATAATTTATAAGGAGATTGGTCACTTTTATTATGAGGAATTTTATTTAGTATCATATTTGCAGTAAGTAACGCCTCTCCCCATAAACTAAAGAGTGCGCCCGAACTAATCAACATTGAATTTATCATATTCTTCAATGTTCTATTCTTTCGTTCGGCAACTCTATTTTGTTTTGGAGTATATGGTGCAGTGGTTTGATGAACTATCTCATGAGTCGAACAAAATTCATTAAAGTCATTTGATTGGTATTCACCACCTCTATCTAACCTTAGAATTTTAATCCTCTTCTCAAGTTGGCTCTCCACTTCCGCTTTATATATTTTAAACATGTTTAAAGCTTCGTCTTTGGTATGTATTAAGTATACATAACAAAATTTACTGCAATCATCTATAAATGATATGTAATAATTATTTCCTCCACGAGAAGGGGTTGTTTGGTAATCACACAAATCACTATGAATTAAACCAAACACTTCATTTGATTTCACTACATATTTATGAGGATGATTTGCATATTTTGATTCTATGCAAACTCCACACTTAGTCATTTTTATTCATAGAGCATTTTGGCAACATGCCTAACTTTATCATTCTTTGTAAAGAGTGATAATTAACATGGCCTAATCTTGAATGCCATAAGGAAGGAGAATCAACCATATACATAGAAGCAGTGCTAGTGCCTGCATTTTTATTAATAATGACAATTCCCTTAGTAGGTACAACAGATAGTTTGAAGAGCCCCTCACTGAGGTAATCCTTCCCTACATACATTCCACCCTTGGTGAGTACAATTTTTTCAGATTCAAATACAATCTTAAAGCCCTTGTTACTAAGAACAGGACCAGAAATTAAATTCTTACAAATTTCAGGCACGTGCAACACATTAGTGAGCACAAGATCATTCCTGGAAGTGAGATTCAAAATCACCTTCCTTTTCCCTTTAACTTTTACAGCAGCGACATTACCCACGAACAATGGTTCTCCATCCTTGATGGCCTGGTAGGATGAAAACATGTCATTTTTCAGAACATACTTGCATAGAGACACCCGTATCCATCCACCAATCGGTTGAATTTGTAACCAGATTTTCTTGAGCAGCAACAACACCAATGAATTAGTTTTTAGTTTCAACATGGTTGGATTGGTTGACATTGCTCGAACCTCCAACACCACCACCTTCACTCTTGCGAAGACGACAATCCTTTGCTCTATGCCCAGGTTTTTCGCACACCCAACATACACCAACATGTGATTTCTTGAATTCATTGGTCTTTTGTGGGGCGAGTGCATTCTTTCCGGCTGCAAAAGATGGCTTGGCCCCAACAAACTTGCCCTTGCCTTTCTAAAACTTGGCCTTAGATAGATTTCCTTCAACCATATTAGAATTAGGCTCCAAGGAAACAACATCAACCTTTTCATTCTTCCGGTTATCCTCTTCAACTCGAATTTTAAGAACGAATTGCTCAAAATTCATTTCCTCAGTTAGATGCTTAAGATAAACTTTAAAATCCTTTCAAGAATGAGGTAGTTTCTCAATAATAGCATCAACAAGGAAATTCGGGTTAAGGCCCATACCTTTAACCTCTAACTCATGAACAATTACTTGGACGTCCTCCACTTGCTTGACAACAGACTTGGCAACACTCATCCTAACGTTCATAAATTTGTCGATGACGAACTTCTTGGAACAAGCAACCTCAGTTTTGTACTTGTTCTCCAATGACTGCCACAACTCCCGTGTTGTTCTGAACGTAGAGTAGATATCATAGAGAGAATCATCCAAGGCATTGCGAATATAATTTCTGCAAAAAAACTCTTGACTCTCCCAAGTCTGAATAGCCTTGAGATTTTCAGCCTTCGCTTCCTCAGTAGGAGCATTCTCCCCTTCTCCTTCTGGCAATGTCATAGGAGCCTCAGCAGTCAACACGTTTTCCACATGAAGATTTGTCAAATAGAAAAATATCTTTTGTTGCCATCATTTGAAATCAGAACCTTTGAATTTCTTAGGTTTCTCAACATGGGTTTTCACCATCGACGATCCAGATTGATCCATATTTGCAAATTAGGAAAACGATTCTCTGAAAATTTTGCAAACAATCAGAAAAATGATTTTTCCTGAATTTCTGTCTTAGATTGTTAGTGCCAATATAGGATCTTCAAATAAGCAAACACGATTGAATAATAATAACTCAATAATTGAAATCAACAACAAGTTTACTACAAACTGGAAATTCAATATTAACTTGATACGATAGAGGCCTGCTGTCGCAGTGTCCTAAGACAGAAATTCGTCCCCACTTGTGATGTAGTTTCACAGACGTCTATCTAGAGGATACAACTATCTGGTTCGAGTTCTTGCACAAGAACTTGACCCCTGAGAATTTACTTTATGTCTTTTTCAAAAATGTATTTAGAAAAGAAGAAGAAGAATAAGCAACAATCTCAAAACATTAATTGTGTTAAATGATTGATTGTATTGTGTTCTATATTTAATCAAGTGATCAACATGCTTTATATAACATCAATTTTGTCCATATGCAGCCTTTCACTCCAAAGATTGTGACTATTAAGAATAGATACAACTTTTGAAGTTTTTCAGAATTTTACTGGTTGAGCAGTAGCAGCCTCTATGTCTTGTGCCATGTTGCTGCCTGGCCTTGTGCTGCCTCTTAGCGTCGTGACGCTAAAACTTCTGCAGAGCTCTCTTCGGCGCTGCTTCCCAGCGTCGTGGCGCTGAGCACGGTGATTTCGGCGCCGCGACCCTCTTCCTGGGCGCCGCGACGCTACGCCAAAAAAATTCGGACACTTTATTTTGACTACTTGTTTCTTTTTATTATCCTCCCTTGTACAAGTTCCAACAGGAAGATATTTTCTTCTTATGGATAAGTATTTAGCTTGAAGGAATGACATTTTGGAGAACTTCAGTCATAATCATATAAGTGCACTGTAATAGGAGAACTTCAGTCAAAATTGTCTAAGTTTTCACCGCAATATGCCAATTTCAGCTATAATTGTCTGAAGTTTGCACTGCAAGGGAGAACTTCAATCTGAAATTTGTATTACAATAGAAGAACTTCATATCCAATTGTTTAAAGTTAAGACTGCTTCAGGCAAATTTCAAACGTGCTTGTCTGAAGTTTGCACTGTCTCGAGGAGAATTTCAATCATAATCGTCTGAAGTATGCACAACCATGGGAGAATTTTAGTCTCAATTATCTGAAGTTTTCAATGCGCCAAAAGAACTTCACATCCAATTATATGAAGTTTAAGACTCAATTTTTTGAAGTATATACTATCCAAAATTTGTAACTTTAGATGCAAATTTTGAAACTTCAGTCACATATATCTAAAAGGTATTTTGAAGTGCATATATTTACAAAATTTATATAACCCCAAAATCAGGTATAGATGCACTTCCCCCGAAATCATCGTTTCTGTTTGATCATAAGGTGGCCTAACTATTGTCTTTTTCAGTAAATATTGGGCTTTGCTAGTCAATTAAGTACAATTTGCCTAATGGATGAGTAACCATTCTGACTTTATTTGTTTCATATTGAATAATATGAGACCTAATCTTTTGAATAATGTCCAACTAAAAGTTACAAAAATGTTATTAGGCACTTAATTGAGGTTAATTACGCTACCTTATAGTCAAGTGCCGATATAGAGTATGTTCGATGAGTTCAATCAAATTTATTATTTTCAGTTCAAATTATATATGTATGTTAAAAAATATATACATATAATAAGTTCATTACCACTCTGAATTCACTAGCTCTAGATTCTGACTATACCCTACTCTACGAATAGATTGATAACAATAGTGTCGACTGACCACTTATCGACACTCTCTTTGAAAATTAATTATTATAATGGAGTTTTAAATTCTAACGATGAAATTCCATAACGATGTCTTGGACTTTCACGTGTGAAGTCTTAAATTCCATGACAATGGCTATTTCTTATTATATGAGCTGAAAAGTTATTATTTGGTAATTTGACGTCTAAAAATGGCTAAGCTACAAAGAAGCTATATTTGAACCAGATCAGGATCAATTGGGCCTAAAAGCTTCAAAACAACCTTACCAACTGTACCAATACAAGCTGTCCAACTAGATATCAGTTAGCCTTTTTCCCCACCTCCTTTCACTTCATTATCTTTTCTTTAGTTTTATTCTTTTTACATATTGAGTGGATGGTTCTTACTTCTTCATACGGCTGGTCTTTAATTTTTGCTCCTTAATTTAATGATGTTTAATTTTCCCCCTACTATAAATGAAAATTTGTGGGCTAAAGTACCCTTTATTCGCGAGTCTACTAAATCAGAGATTATGAGTTTGAATCCCAGCAGAAGAAAAAAAATTGCAATTCGGCCAAAGTTATATAGAGATTGTGCCTCTTGGGACATAATTTCTATGTAACTAGCAAGATAAGACATAATCTTAATTTTTCAATGAAACTTTGCCTTCAGGCATAATTACATAGAAACTATATTCCTTAAAGCATACTTTTTACATAACTTTGGTCGAATAGACATAATTTCTATAAAATTTCTTGCATTTTCTTTTTCTTTTTGACTCTGCTGAACCCACAATCTGAGAGGTATTTTCGAAGACGTAATTACATAGAAACTATGTCCCTTAATGCATAATTTTTATACAACTTTGGGCAAATAGACATATTTTCTAATGAAACCTTATCTTGCGAAATTTTTCTTTTTGACTCTGCTGAGATTCGAACCACAACCTCAAATATATTTTCGATCATATTTTTTTAAGCGAACAACAAAAATTAAAGATCATTAATTTAAGGGGCAAAAATTAAAGAGTACCCTAAATCGGGTGCATGGCAATCGTGCGAATTGCCCATGGATAAATGGAAGTGGGTCTAAACATTTGAATGTTGACAGCCTAATCTGTACTTTACTGCACAGTGCCTTACGTTTTTCTTCATTAAGTGCGCGTTAATAGAGAAATAATAAAAGATCATATCAACACAATTTGAACTTGTAAAACTGCAATCTGTATTTCTGTTTCTTAATAATATAAATAACGATTCTAGTTAAATTCATCTCATATGTCTAAATCATATGGACAAGAGTAATATACTCCCTCCGGTTTATAATAAGTGTTCACTTAGTCTTTCTATTCTGATCTAAAATAAGTGTTCACTTACATAATTAAGAATGAATTAATTATTCTTTTCCAAATTTACTCAGATAAGTGATTTATATAATCAAGAAACTATACTAATTAGATAGTATTTAATTAAAGATAATTTAGTAAAATAACCTATATTTTTTCTCTCTAAGAGTTAGTAATATTTTTTTAAGAGACGTATAAAAGGCTATATGAATACTTATTTTGAATCAACCGGAATATTATGTCAGTGGAAGATAGTAATTGTAATGTGAGAATATTTTTCTTCCCAAAAAAACAAGGGAATAATTTGTTCATTTTTTGTTTTCTTTAGTTTAGTGATGAAGGGGACCTTGGGATTAATTTTTTCTCAATGAAATTAAGCTTCTTTTCCAGAAAAAACAGGAAAATTTGTTTTCAGTCTTTACCCCAGTACAAATAAGATACTAAATATTAACGAAACATTTTTCTTTCGGCATGTGATACATTATTAATCCTTGCAAGCCTAAGTATATTAAAAAAAGGAATACTCATTCATATTTTTTTTTTCCTTCACCAGGAACCTGGAGTCACCACCTGCTTCGCATGCGGGTAAACTCCGGACTGACGCAATAGCCTGCAAATCACGTAAAACCACACTTGACAAGTCATGTGTGACATGCTCAACCAAAAAGGTTTATGCAGGGGATCGAACTCGTGACCTTACAGTCTTAAACTCTTCTGCTACACCAACTTGGCTACCCTTACGAGTATTCATATATGTTCTCTGTGTCCTAATACTTGTTTTAAATAACTAGTATTAATACATTTTAAATAAAACAATTGATTGAGGGCCCAGATTGTAATATCATCATTTTGATATGTGTCCATACCATCAATGGATAGAGTTCTCGGGTTCGAGCCCTAGATTTAATTTTTTTTGGTAGATAATGCTTCCATGAAATGGACCTTATGCAGTGCGAGTACAGATATAATCGAGCTTCAATACGGACATCCAACACAACTTTGATTTTGTAAATCATGTACTATTAACTACTAGTATATTTCCCTCATATTTATTCATATAAGTGCATGCACAAAACGTGAGTAATATGTTTGGTAACAAGGAAATGAAAATGTAATAACAACAAAGATGTTAGAAATTTGGAAATGAACAAATAAGATGGTTTGCTGAGTCGATTGATATTCAATCTTTCCTTAAGATAATATTGCCCCGTATATTCATTTCAACGGTGTAATGACAACTTATCTCCCAAGATAAAACAACAATAAAAAAAAATGAGAAAAGGAGACTCAAGTGTTCGCTTAGGAAGAAAGATCTTTGAGTGTTTGGAGATTGCAAGAGAGGAAGACAATTTCTGAAATTGTTAAGTGTAGTGTGTTTTGCAAATGAGTCCAAGACTCCATTTTATAGTGTGGAGAATATGACCTTCCACATGGCTAAGTAATGGCCATTAAACACCATGTAATAGCCTTGATTGTGGAGTTACAATTCAGCCAAAATGGAGAATTAACTCCAAAGTCACCCCAAAAATCAGATTTAATGTCTTCTCCAACGGTCTGAAACGTCCACAGCGCCGCGGTCATGCAGGTTGGCGTCGCGACCCTGCAGGTTGGCACCGCGGCCCTGCAAGGAGGCGCTCCGGCGCCGCGGCCCTTCGAGGCTCCGCGACGTTTTTCCAGACTCGTTTCACCTTTTATACATTGTACACGTATTCCTTCATTTACCAACGTGAAATCATTGTCATTTGGCCAATAACCATCTATTATCTTACGTCACAAACAATTCGTATACGTACCAATATCTCTTCCATTAAGGAAATTATGATCATTGGTACTTTATGTGCACGTGTGTGGAAACAATGTTTCCGACATACGGGACCTCAATTTTTCGAGTCATAATTAATAGGATTAACTTTATTTCACGTTTAATAAAAAAAATTACAACAATCCCCTCTTGGAAGAGATTTTGGCGCACGCACATGGTGCCTTTATCGCAATCATTCGGCGAATCGATGTTGTATCTGGAGAGGTTGTCGTGGCTTTGAACATTCCATAGGTGAATACCATCAGACATATTTACGTGATGTCTTGAACCGTCAGTGTTTAGTGTCGCGCCCGTTTTTGACCTCGGGGGGTCTGAACGGTATCCGCAACGTTACTCTTTGGCGCGGTTCCCTGGATGGAGCAATTAATGCTGTTTTGAGGAGTCGCCACCTAATTATTTAAGTGAATTATGACACTTGATTTATTGCAGTGAAACACAACAATTGACCTCCATTTAATGGTCTGCGAAATTAGTGAGATTCTTGATCAGGGTTCTTTATTATCCTAAAGGGAAGGGGTTAGACATCCTTTAAGATCCGCTAACTTGCGGTTATTCGTTCAAACATAGGTTAATTATTTATTGCCCTTTTTATTCTACCTATTCTAAGCATTTTTTCATAATTTATAATTAAAATAAAATGCAATACAGAATAATAAAGCTAAAATTAAATGCGGCATAAAATAAAACTCTGGGACATCTTTTAGCCATTTTTAGGCCTTCTGCACAAGATGGTCTCCGGGTACCTGCATAAACACTTAGTAAAAGTGTTAATAGTAGAATAAATAATTTTAATGCAATGACAAGAATTTAATAAGTAAAGCCAAAATAAATAAATCCGTCTTTTGCACAGAGGAGGCCTTGAAAATTAGACGGAGATTCCTCATCGGCCAATATTGCTAAAAATAATAAAATAAATAAAACTTTCAGATCCGCGTCAAAACAGTAATAGTTTTAAACACGGAGGGCTCAGATATAAAAAATATATGAAGTGGGGCGGCTAAACAAGTGCGGTGCGAGAATTATACGCGGTAGCGTGTTGGTTATCCGTTGTAAGTGGAAGAAATCATCCTTGCCCAGAAAGATTCATTTATTTTATTTTTCGTCTTTGCAACTGTGGAGGCCTCAAAAATCGACGGATAACTTTTTCATTGGCCAATCAAGTGTAGCATTTTGTTCAAATCAGTAAACCAGTCAGTGCAGTATCTATTTTTGGAAATAAGGATATATTCCAATCAGTTTAATAAAATGAGAGGCAAAGCGTCAACATTAATCGAATGATAAAAATAGCAATAATCAGTCCGACAACCCAAAAATCAGTCCAGCAAATTGGCCAAAATCAGCCCATTAAGATGACGAAAATCAGTCCAACATATAGTGAAGCAGCAGGAGCAGTTCGCCGGAAAGTCAGAGGCCCGCCGGAGTTTTTAAACTCCGGCAAAATACAAGAAATCATTCCAAATCAAACCAACAACAGAAACAGTAACCAACGACCGCCGGAGTTTCTCAAACTCCGGCGAGATTCAAAAATAAAGGAAATCAGTCCAAAAATAAAAATATGTCAATAAATCTAAAAATGGAACCAAACCCAGGCAGCGATGGTGGCGGCGTCACTTCAGCGAACATCGGGCGGCCGCTGACAACGTAGCGGTGACGGGCAGTGGTGGGTGTGATGGCGACGTCGGTGATTTGCGACGGGAATGTTCAATGGTGGTGGTCGACGGGAGCAGCAGGGAGAGAGGGCGAGGGTTGCTGGTGAAGTTGGGAAGGTCGCCGGAGTTGTGGGGGGTGACAGAGGTGGGTTCGCCGGTGGTTCAGGGAGAGGTGAGATGATGTGCGGCTGAGAGGGTGAGGCGTTGAGGGTGAGTGAAAGAGGCAGCTGCGAGGTGGCGTTGAGGTGAGTGAAAGAGGCATCAGCGATAGAAGTGCACAATTTTCGGTCGGGCCGAAAAATCGGGCCGGGCCGACCGAGATTATCGGTCGGTCTTGATCCTTAAAAACTTATTTCGGTTTTCGGTCGGTCAGTCGGTCAGTCGATCGGTCGGGCCGATTTTTTATTTTTTTATTTTATAATATATATAATTTATATAATTCCTAATATATATAATATATTTAATATATATAATTCCTAATATATATAATATATATAATTCCTAATTTTCTAAATTCCTTCCTAATATATATAATTCCTAATTTTCTAAATTCCTAATATATATAATTCCTAATATATATAATATATATAATTTCTAATATATATAATATATATAATTCCTAATATATATAATATATATAATTCCTAATTTTCTAAATTCCTAATATATAATATATATATAATTAGAATTAGGGTTAGGGCTTTTATTTTTAAAATTGAATTATCAATCTGAAATTGACATTCTCGGACGGTGCCACGAAATTTTTACGTTGAAATCTATTGTACATCGCAAGATATTTAGATTTGAAAATGGGAAAAACGTAACGATTTGGGGGAAAAGAGAAATTGAGGGGCTAGATGGACGTTTTTGGAGAAATCGGACGAATCAAACCGCTTACATAGTTTGGCCACCCCCGTATCAAAAAATACGCGAAATCAAAAAAAAAGTAGGTAAAACGGACGTCCGAGCGCAAAGTTATGACCGTATAAAGTTTGATCAATTTACAACCTATATTTCATATGTCAATACGTCAGGAAGTGGCGGGAGAAAGTGGGGTGGGGGCTACTGCTACTGAAGTGCGGGGATGGGTGGTGAAATTTGGGGGGGAAAGTGGCTGGGCACTGGGAGTGGGGCGCACTGGGGAGAAGCGGTCGGTCCATCGGTCGATGGCGGGCCGGACGAAATTGACCGGCCGGATCGGACCGACCGAAAATTCGGTCCGGTCTTGATCGGAGAATCCAAGATTCGGTCTTGGTCCGGTCGGATTCGGTCGGCCCGGTCGATTTTGACCACTGTGCACCCCTAACTGCTGAGGGTTAATGGTTTTGATTTGTGCGGCTGAGGGTGAGTGAAAAGAGAGTGGGGTGGGCTGATGTTAAATATTGGGCGGCTGGGGTTGATAAAATGTGTGAGAGAGATAGGGTAGGGGAATAGAGGGATGGGCTTAGTGTGCTGCAAAAGGTAAGAAAAGTATGGGTAGTGTGTTGAAAATGATAAAAGATATGATGGGACTAGGTTTGGTGTTTGAAAAAAAAAAAGGGTGTTGGATGAAATTAAAAATAGTGTTGAATTAGACTGATTCAAATTGTGTCTTGGACTGGACTGGACTGGTTTGACAAAATGCAAGGCGGGTTAATTATTTAAAAGAAAAATTATTTAAAAAGATGCAAAATTATAAAAATGCAAATGCCGACGCAATAATACTAAAATGTAATATTTAAAACACGTTTAATGCTTGATTAAAAGTAAAAACGGGATGCCAATTAATTATTTAAAAAGATGCAAATATTATTAAAATAAAACGACGGTATAACAATAATAAAAACATAATATTAACAACGACATAATGCTTAATTTAAAATAATAAATAAAAAAGATGCAATGTCATTTTGCGAATAAATAAACATAGAATATTATGTAAAAAATATGCAAATTAACGATTAAAATGTGATGTGCTAAAATACTTAAAATTGCAACAAATATACAAAAACGGGTCAAAATTGACTGTCAACATTTAGTATATGCCAAGACAATGGTACCAATATAACATATTTCCTACTCAATCTTTCTTTATGTTTTTGTCCGTCGTGGGCCGTGAACACACTTGAATTCTTAAGTGCGTTCATTTGAGGCGGCATGTACTCGCACTTAAATAGGTGGTCTCCTACAAGGTATCCTACAATACCACGCTACAAAAACGTTAGGAACCATTAAAAGTTTCCCCAACCTAACCTCAACCATTGAGGATCATTAAAGGTTTGGAAACTTATCCTTTACCCCTGTACAGGTTGCACTTTATGTCTATCACGAGAATTAGGCTTTATCATTCAATGTTATTCCGACCACACTTGGTTAAACTGTCTTTCCAAACATAAGCTGAAGCCTCTTTGCTTGCTCATTTATCCGGATTCGAACCATGTGAAATCCCCTGATCGGGAGAGAGGAAGCCACCTATGTACCTCTATTAATAATCTTTTCTTTCCCTTATTTTTATTTTAGTTTATGTTGAATTTTGTATTAGTTCTTAGCATGGCAATGTCTAGGAGCTAATCTCTTTATTAAGATTTTTCGTCGAATCGCTTGAAACTTTTTCATATAGTTAATGCATAGTCATTGATTTCTTCTTCAGCATATTAAGATCTATTCAATATTGTATTGATTTCTTGATAATTAACCGACCATTAATTGTCATAACTTATATGATTTCAAATCGAGATCTGAGAGGGGCATAAGTTAAAATCGTGGACGAAAGTACCCCGATACTTGTGTAGAGTCATTATCTGAAGTGCTCTTGCTTCCACCAAAGCGCTCAACTGAACCTTTACGATTTAGTTTTCCCATTGAACCTTATTCCTGGGATCTCCAGTCTGTAAGGTTGGGTGTCCACAGTATCAGTTCTTATTAATTGGATTTTAAGCCCGTTTCCACAGGCATGCGAACATCGATCTGCGGGTATACCGCCCGTCGAGGATATCGGCGTTTTCATTAGATTTTACGTAATCAATGAAAATTATACTCGTGGTGATCAGCTGCTTAACGGACGCATGTCTCCGTCGAATATGACGAGACTTGCCGTTGTACATAGAACTTCGTGCCCTTACTAGAGCCGACTTACTGTCGCAGTGGATCATAAAAGAATGCACAGATTTGTCCCAACATGGGACATCCTCTAAGAAATCATGAAGTCACTCGCCATCTTCTTTTGCTTTGTCTAAAGCGATAAACTCCGACTCCATCGTGGATCGGGAAATAAGAGTTTGCCTAGAGGATTTCCAAGACACAGCTCCACCACCAATTGAAAAAATATACCCACTGGTGGATTTGATGTCATCTATGTCAGATATTTAGTTTGTATCATTGTATCCCTCTAGTACAACTGGATATCTCGAATAATACAACCCGTAGTTTTATGTGTATTTTAGGTATCGTAATACCCGAGTCAACGCTATCCAGTGGTTATCACTCGGATTAAGGGTGAACCTAGCCAACAAGTTGACTGTATAAGCGATATCAGGTCGAGTGCAGTTTGTGATGTACATTAAACTACCAATCACCTGTGCATACCGCTCCTGGCGAATGGGCGCACCATGATGTTTATCAATCTTTAGATTTGCATCCAATGGTGTCGTCAGTGGAGAACTGTCGTACATCCCAAAAAAATTCAGCACTTCCTCGATGTAATGAGATTGAGACAAGACCAGTCCGTCAGATGCCTTAGAGATCTTGATCCCTAAGATGACATCTACAATACCAATATCTTTCATGTCAAAGCAATGTTTTAACATGTTCTTAGTCTCTAGGATTATCCTAGGACTGCTCCCAATGATCAACATGTCGTCTACATAAAGACATATCATGACGAATGGATCGACATTTCCTTTCATGTAAACATATTTATCACACTTGTTAATGGCGAACCCTTTCGACATGAGAGTATTGTTGACACCCAATTTTGACCCTCCCGTCCAGTCATTAACTATAAGATTAGATTAATTTTGTAAAATAATTTTTTATGATTTCTTATAATAAAATACAGCGATAAAACATAAATACAGGCATAAATAAACATTTTAATAATGGCATCGTGTCTTACGTAGAGTTTTAAGCACTTAGAGTCCCGCGCCCGCATTAATTAATTTTAAGCCTTGTCATGATTCTTAATTAATAATAAATACATAAAATAAATAATTTAGCAACAACGTCGTGTCAAGTAGCATAGCCGCATTTATTAATACGCAAGAGAATGTCATAATCATTTGTAATTTAAAATCAATTTTTTATTTAATAGCGTCGCATTTATAAAGCTTTAAACAATTCTTAAATATCGTACTTGCATTTAGCATTTAAGTAATTTAATCTAAACTCAATTCAATTTTAATTTAACTTCGCAATAATGCACAATGATAAGATTTTAAATAATAGCGCCGCAGTCTAAAGTATTAAGCATTAATTAAATAGCACGTCCGTCTTTATTCTTTATAATAATTCAAACTCAAGCACTAATTAAATAGCACGCCCGCATCTACATCAATTAGGTTAATAAAGCACCTAATTAATTTAAGCACAATTTATTAATACCTATTTAAACAATTTACCCCTAATTAACTAATTAAACACCTAAAATTAAATACCTAATTGAACTAACTAATTTAATACTAACCTATTTCTACCCAGCCCACTACCGCCTGGCCCAATCGTCCGCGACCCGCAAAGCCCAAACCCGCCCCACACCTTATTTCCCTCGACCCAGCCCCATTACCCTTTATTTTCCCTCAGCCCATTTCCCTCGTCCCCCTCGTCACTCCCATTCCCTGACCTAACGAAAACCTTAACCCTAAACCTAAAAGCTTCCATCGCCACCAAGATCCCTGCCGAGATTCTCGCATGAGAATCCGGCGACTTCCCTCACCTTCCTTACCCACACACACCCAGCCAACGATTTCCTACCTTAACCAAACCAAATCGGAAATCCTTTACCTTACCATAACCAAACCAAATCAGAAATCCTTTACCTTACCATAACCCACACGAATCGCACTAAATCAGAAGGATTCGTTACGATAACCGACCAAATCCCGGCAAATCGATTACTAAAATCAGCACAAAATCGAGTACGAATCGAACGAAATCCCTCCAGAATCGTGCCTTGATTACTTACCAACTTGGAACCCAAAAATCCTAGCTATAAATATAGAACCAATATGCATGCAATAGGCATCGAGGCAGGCAGAGCGGAGCACAATAGGGCATACCCATAGCATCGACACCTTAGCAGCAGTGAGGAATCACATAGCAATTTAGGGCAGTCGAACATAGGCGAGCATGAGAGCGACATCCGAGAATTCAGTGAGAAACAAGTAGTAAACACAACCAAGGAATCAGCAAGCAAAACCTTCCCCTCTGTTTCGCATCGCAAAGCCCAAAACCCGTCGAGTGGCTACGACGACTTGATACGCTGCCCCGGCTCGCTGTCCGGAGAAGGAGTTTAGAAAATAAAGTCGCGGTCGGAAAAGGGCGCGACAGAAATGGCGACTCCGCTGGGGATTTTAGGTTCTTAACCACAACAAACCTAGGGTTATTATTTGGCAATTATTTTTTGCATTTAATTTTTGTGTTTTGTTTTATTTATTTTTAATTGCCACTTGCTTTACTGCTTTCCTTAAACTGGCATTCCGCTCATATTTCTTCCATTCTGGAAAATTCACACTATCACACACTCACGCGCTGGTGTGCTCCGCGCACCCGCAAATTTCTTTAAAAAATATCCAAATTTTTAGGAGAGTTGGCGTCTGCGCGGAGTTAGATCGGTTCGTCTGATCAGCCGCGTAGCCTTCTCACTCGAGTTGTCCGCTCGGGAACCTTGCGTCTAGAAAAGCCAAATCTTAGAAACTTAAGATAGAGCTATACCACCCTTTATTTTAGGCGTCATGCATTTACCTTAGGTGGGTCGGTCGCGCATCGACACCACAATTAGGAAGACACTAAACTTGTCGACGGGTTCCTCAACGACCAACGACGTATTATGTGTAGCGTGGCGATGATAGACAAATCCAAACCTAATCATGTCATGCTGAAATTGGAAAAAGTGCACCGTCGTTTGGTCGTCATTTCCAACAAAAGCATTACTGATTGGGCGGAATTGGAAAAATCCATCATAACCTCGCATATTTGACGTTTAGGCCTACCTCTGGCATAAAGAGGTCCCAAACATGTTAGAACACGCACTTGATTTGCAATTTGCTTATTAGTATATATCGACTGCAACTTTTTGCATATTATACTAACTTAGTTTGCTTCATTTGTTAAAGGATTATTTTTGCCTAGCTCATCCCCAAAAGGTTGATTCGCGTTGGTGGTAGACAATCATCCACTAAATGACTAATCCGGAGGCACCGAACGAAACAACTTAGGACTCGTCCGTAGAGGATCAGAGGCGTTAGAAAGGAGAAACAACAATGATCA
Organism: Przewalskia tangutica; assembly: GCA_029844215.1. NCBI lineage: Eukaryota > Viridiplantae > Streptophyta > Magnoliopsida > Solanales > Solanaceae > Przewalskia > Przewalskia tangutica. The sequence goes on from CM056722.1 coordinate 21,922,099, forward strand.
ACACCTCGCCAAACTATTGCAGCAAATGGAAATCATGCAAGCCGAAATAGAAAGGCTCCGAAACATCACAAACCTGTCTATTAGCTTGAATGCACCACTCCCAGAGCAAGGGACAAATGCAATCGTGTCACAAGCCCTTGAGCCTCCACTTCCCCAAAGCTCCCCGCAGAGGCCGCAACATACCAGCTCACACCAAAATGTCACTCGCCCGATCAATTTGCAAACCGACCTCCAAAATGATCCGTTCACTATATACACATCTCAACCTCCACCTACTTATATCTCCCCACTCAACCCAAATTGCCAAACCACCCAATACGAACAGATGGCACAAACAATATGAGGATTAGCACATCCGATCAAAGCCAACCATTTATGTCGTACGTCCTCTCAAGAGATAGATCAATACAAGGAAATGGAGCGCGGACCAGCTAGAGCTGATGAAAATGTGGCGAAAGAAATTCGCAGCTTGAAAGAGGCATTCAAAAGCATTCAGATGAACAAGGGGGAGGAATGTTTAGAATATGAAAACTTATGTATGCACCCTGATGTTGAATTACCTGTGGGGTACAAGGTGCCCAAATTTGACATGTTCGATGGAAAGGGGAATCCTCGAGCTCATCTAAGGTCATATTGTGATAAATTGATTGGAGTTGGTAAAAATCAAGCAATCATCATGAAGCTATTCATCAGGAGTCTAACCGGCGAGGCTGGATCGTGCACAGACCCTCGAAAATGGGACGGTTGGAATGCCATGGCACAAGATTTCATGGATAGATTCAGGTTCAACACTGACACTGTCCTGGACAGATTTTATCTTATGAAACTTGAAAAGAAACCCACAGAAACTTTCAGAGAATACGCCCTGAGGTGGCGGTCAGAAGCAGCAAAGGTCCAACCTCCGATGGCAGAGAGCGAAATGACCACCTTGTTAAATGCGATCGTTAAAAGACGCGACATATTATGAAAGGATGATCAGTGTAATTGGACGAAGTTTGGCAGAAGTCGTAAGAATGGGCGACTTCGTGGAAGAAGACATTATGACAGGCAGGATTACAAACCTGACAGCCCTACAGGCAACTAGCAGAGCAGTGCAGTCAAATTCCATCGGAGGTACCTCCCAGAGGAGAAGTGATCGTCATCACCTATCACGGTCATTCGGGAGCGTAGGCGAACAACATCCAGGTGTATCAAAGCCACCGCCTTACCAAAACACTCAAAATCCACGTCATATTATCAAGATCACACGCCACCATATCCTGTTTACCATACCCAACCGATATCCAAAATACTCACCACAATCACGAACTCGCACCCCAAACGGACCCAACCCCGCGTAGATGCGAAAGAAAACCAACAAAAACCTATACACCTTTGGCGAACCCATAGCCCCAAGTGTATGAAGTTGAAAGCGCGAATACTTCATCCAATTCCGTAAATACTCCGTGCCTACTTCCGAGGCACGATAAAACTAAACATTGTGCATACCACACTCGGTGCGAGAGGACGACATCGAAAATTGTTATACCCTCAAGGACAGAATAGAGGAGTTAATCGAGGAGGGAGTCATTCGGCTGAAAGATGGTCCTCTCAATGCAAACAATAACATTCTTCCGGGTTATGGGGGCGCCCGTATGAACATGATAGTGAAAATGAAGAAGGCGATGCGGAAGGGACTATTACGCCACGGCCAGTAAAGGGAAGAAAGTTGAATCGGCAACCGCCGGATAAAGGAGGTGCTCACGGAGATTGTTTAGCTATTGAATAGGTCATTCGTCTAGTTGTGTCTTTGCAAGAGATGATCCTGCCAAGACTCGACCATCGAAGACACAAAGCGAAGAAGTGGACTCGTGCCCTGCGCCCGCCAAGTCCTGAAATAGTTAGTTTAATGCATTTTATATGTAATGATTGGACCTACGTTTGACCTGATTCCCTTGGTGGATACGTAGGCGGCCGTCTCGGCTTCGGTCCCACATCTAGACATTTTAATTTTATCCAATTTCACTTGTAATGAACTACGTCATGACTGATTCCTCGTGGGGATACGTGGCGCCTAAATCGGCCGGTCACACCATTAGGAAACTTTCCCTTCGATCTGAAAATAACAAGAATACCCATAGTATACAATCAACTCCATTGAGACACATATTAAGGCCAAACGCCCTTTGCATATTCAAAACTGGGACAAGGTAGGAAACCAGGCAGGTCTTATGAGTCCAAGCAAGACAGACATCCGAGCATCAATAGTCTAAGGTCAACGCGAATCAACCTCCCCCCCCCAAAACTCACAAAACTTTCTTTGAGCGCAGGTCCTTCATATTAGCGGAGGATACAACAAAAAGTTCTTCATATTAGCAGAAGCAAAAATACAGCAAAAGCAGAAAGAAGCAGCAAAGGCAGAAAAGACATCGACAATCAGCAGTCAAAATTCAAGGTTCCGCAACAAAGCCCAGCGCATCAGTGTGGGCATAAAGTCAAATTTGCAACCAACGCATCGCACCCAAAGAAAGGCATCATGACAATTCGTCAGTTGCGGCATTTAGCATGTCCGTGCAAGGGCAACATCTCAGTATTCATCGGGCGTATCAGGGACGACATCTCTACCCATAAAATTGCACTTCTCATATTTATTTATCATTTTTGTTTAAACAGGTATACACTAACGTTTTCTCAAGAAGCTTGCAGGAGCATTTATTCTACAGGAGCAGCAGCAACGCGTCCAGGCAACGACGTTATCAGCACAGCAAGTCTACGCAATGACGCCAGCAGCAACGCGTCCAGGCAACAACGTTATCAGCACAACAGGTCTACGCAATGACGCCAGCAGCAACACGTCCAGGCAACGACGGTATCAGCACAGCAAGACTACGCGATGACGCCAACAACAACTAGTTCAGTAACGCGGCGTTATCGGACAAAGAAGTCCAAAACGACGCCATCATCAAGATATCACATCTACTGCGGGGGCGACTCTGCGTTCTCAAAATTGCATTTTTCTCGTTCATGCTTTATTATTGTCTTAGCGATTGTCGCGACTCTTTCTTGAGCTTTAGTCTACGGGGCGGCAACAAGTCCAAAACGGCGCGAGTCCGAAAACGGCGACAAGTCCGAAAGCGACGACAAGTCGAAAGCGGCGACAAGTCGAAAGCGGCGACAAGTCGAAAGCGACGACAAATCCGGCGGCAAGTCCAAAACGACGCTAAGTCGAAAGCGGCCAAGTCCGAAAGCGACGCCAAGTCGGAACGACGCCAAGTCCAAAACGACGCCAAGTCCAAAAGCGACGATAAGTCCAAAACGACGCCATCATCGTGATATCACATCTACGTAGAGGCGATTTTCTCTTCTCAAAATTGTATTTTTCATTCATGCTTTATTATTCGTCTTAACAGCTTATGCACTAACTCTTTCTTGAGCTTTAGTCTGAGGGCAATTGCGGCAAGGACAACATATCGCGTTCACAATCGCAACACGCGTGCGTGCAGGGCGAAAATCACAAAGATCCATGACATCGCATCAACACAAAGGCGTCACATTTTTGCGGGATAACTTTTTCTACTCACGATTACATTGTTTTTAAAATTATGATCATCATTTTGCCTTAATGATTATGCACTAACCGCTTGTTTGAAGTCTTAGCATGCGAGCGGGAGCACAACGTGGATTTTCTCTTACAAATAACCGACAATTTGTTGGGGCCAACCTTCCCAATGAATGGCGGCGGCGGCCTCAGCGTCGGCTACTCGCTCGCATCACCATGTAACCCAAAGACCATAAGCCATGGCGGACACCCGTGTTCAAGCCCGTTTATTTTATTTTATTCTCTACCACGCGGCCGGTGTCGCCATAACTCGACATCGACAACTTTGAGTCCGCGTTAGCGCGCCAGTGTTTTGACCATGGTAGCCCGGTGTCGTCATAACTCGACCGGGGCGACGCTAAGTCGCGTTAGCGCGCCAGTGTTTTGACCATGGTAGCCCGGTGTCGTCATAACTCGACACCGGGGCGACTGAGTCGCGTTAGCCGCGGTGTTTTGACCATGGTAACCCGATGTCGTCGTAACTCGACTGGGGCAGATTTTGATTTTTGCGTCGCCTTGTCTACGCCAACATTTTTGCAGTCGAAGATCGAGACAAAATTGGCTATGAGTCAACGTCTTTGTCCGGAGATTCTTCCATCATCTCCATACAAAGAGGGACAGCTGTTGACACCCAATTTTGACCCTCCCGTCCAGTCATTAACTATAAGATTAGATTAATTTTGTAAAATAATTTTTTATGATTTCTTATAATAAAATACAGCGATAAAACATAAATACAGGCATAAATAAACATTTTAATAATGGCATCGTGTCTTACGTAGAGTTTTAAGCACTTAGAGTCCCGCGCCCGCATTAATTAATTTTAAGCCCTGTCATGATTCTTAATTAATAATAAATACATAAAATAAATAATTTAGCAACAACGTCGTGTCAAGTAGCATAACCGCATTTATTAATACGCAAGAGAATGTCATAATCATTTGTAATTTAAAATCAATTTTTTATTTAATAGCGTCGCATTTATAAAGCTTTAAACAATTCTTAAATATCGTACTTGCATTTAGCATTTAAGTAATTTAATCTAAACTCAATTCAATTTTAATTTAATTTCGCAATAATGCACAATGATAAGATTTTAAATAATAGCGCCGCAGTCTAAAGTATTAAGCATTAATTAAATAGCACGTCCGTCTTTATTCTTTATAATAATTCAAACTCAAGCACTAATTAAATAGCACGCCCGCATCTACAACAATTAGGTTAATAAAGCACCTAATTAATTTAAGCACAATTTATTAATACCTATTTAAACAATTTACCCCTAATTAACTAATTAAACACCTAAAATTAAATACCTAATTGAACTAACTAATTTAATACTAACCTATTTCTACCCAGCCCACTACCGCCTGGCCCAATCGTCCGCGACCCGCAAAGCCCAAACCCGCCCCACACCTTATTTCCCTCGACCCAGCCCCATTACCTTTTATTTTCCCTCAGCCCATTTCCCTCGTCCCCCTCGTCACTCCTATTCCCTGACCTAACGAAAACCTTAACCCTAAACCTAAAAGCTTCCATCGCCACCAAGATCCTCGCGAGATTCTCGCTCGAGAATCCGCGACTTCCTCACCTTCCTTACCACACACCCACCAACGATTTCTACCTTAACTAAACCAAATCGGAAATCCTTTACCTTACCATAACCAAACCAAATCAAATCCTTTACCTTACCATAACCACACGAATCGCACTAAATCGGAAGGATTCCTTACCATAACCAAAGACCAAATCCCGGCAAATCGGTACTAAAATCGACAAAATCGAGTACGAATCGAACGAAATCCCTCCAGAATCGTGCCTTGATTACTTACCAACTTGGAACCCAAAAATCCTAGCTATAAATATAGAACCAATATCGTGCAATAGCGTCGAGCGACGGGCGAGCCTGATAGGGCATACCCATAGCGTCGACACGTTAGCGGTGGTGAGGAATCACATAGCAATTTAGAGGCGATCGAACATGAGGCGAGCCGCATGAGGCGACATCCGGGAATTCAGTGAGAAACAAGTAGTAAACACAACCAAGGAATCAGCAAGCAAAACCTTCCCCTCTGTTTCGCATCGCAAAGCCCAAAACCCGTCGAGTGGCTACGACGACTTGATACGCTGCCCCGGCTCGCTGTCCGGAGAAGAAGTTTAGAAAATAAAGTCGCGGTCGGAAAAGGGCGCGACAGGTATTATCAATTTATCATGCCAATGTTTCGAGGCTTGTTTCAACCCATGCAGCGATTTGACAAGCCGACACACTTATGTCTCTTGTCCTGGAACAACATACCCCTCGGGTTGGTCCATATATATTTCTTCTTCCAAATCACCATTAAGGAAGACTGTATTGACATCCATTTGGTGTATTTTAAGATCCCGCAAGGCAGCGATGACTATGAACATACGTATGGAAGTCATTCTAGACACCGAAGAGTAAGTATCAAAATAGTCAAGGCCCTCCTTTTGGCGATAGCCCTTGACTACCAACCGGGTCTTGTATTTGTCGATAGATCCATCTGTCTTTAACTTCCGTTTGATGATCCACTTACAACCCAAATGTTTGTGTCCCGGAGGAAGATCAACCAACTCCCAAGTGTGGTTTTGCAGGATGGACTCTATCTCACTTTCTATAGCTTCATTTCAGAGCGGTGCTTCTGAGTTGACAACGCTTCGACGATTGTCCGTGGTTCGTCTTGAACCATATAAGCTTCAAAGTCAGGACCATCCTTCCGGGACCTTTTGCTTCATCTTGGTTCCATCTCTGAATCTTCTAAATCCTGAGAATCTGGAATGCTAGATTCCGGATAGTCAGCTGCTTCAGAATTCACTAGATACGAATCATTTGGATCCGGGCAGTCAAGGACTCTAGGATCCTTAGAGGATTGCTCATAACTTTGTTTGTGAGAAGTTATGTTTCTTTCCTTTCTAGGAAACGTGTATTCAAAGAACCTAGCATTCCTTGATTCCATGATTGTACCTACATGAATGTCCGGTACATCAGACTTATGCACTAGAAAGAAATAAGCACTACTGTTATTGGCATATCCGATGAATATACAATCCACATTTTTAGGTCCAATTTTGACCTGCTTTGGCTTAGGTACTTCTACCTTGGCCAGACAACCTCACACATTCAAGTATTTGTAGGTGCGTTTCTTTCCTTTCCATAGTTCGTATGGAGTCTTGTCCTTATCCTTGCGTGGGACTCTGTTAAGAATCTTATTAGTGGTAAGGACAACTTCTGCCCACATGTTTTGAGGGAGGCCCGAATTGATGAGTAAAACATTTATCATTTCCTTTAGTGTTCGGTTCTTGCGTTCAGCAACATCGTTTGATTGAGGTGAGTAAGGTGCCGTCGTTTGATGAACTATACCCGATTGAGTACAAAATTCTTCAAAAGGCGCTACATATTCTCCCCTTCTATCGCTACGGATTGCTTTAATCCGCCCGCTTAGTTGGTTCTCAACTTCAGCTTTGTAACGTTTGAACGCTTTAAAGGTTTCATCTTTATTTTTTAGTAAGTAAAGGTAACAATACCTTGTGCCATCATTAATGAAAGTCACGAAGTACTTGTTTCCCCCTCTTGTTTGAGCAAACTTCAAATCACATATGCGGTGTGTATGAATTCTAGAGGAGCGGTTTCTCTTTCGACAGATCTAAAGGGACTCTTTGAAAGTTTTGCCTCTACGCACACCTCACACTTGCATTGAGGGTTTACGTCGATAGCCGGTAATAATTCCAACTTTACCAATATTTGGATAGATGGATAGTTAACATGTCCTAATCTATAATGCCATAAATTAGAAGACTCAATCAAATAAGTAGAAGACTCAATTTTATTGATAGTTGAAGTAGAAGACATTACATGTGCAACATTAAACTTAAAGAGACATTCACAGATTTATTGGCCTCTAGTACTAGCCTAAAACCAGTATTTACCAACAAAGGTCCGGAAATTAAATTTCTTTGAATTTCCGGGACGTGCATCACTTCCTTCAGAGTCAGCTCCTTTCCGGACTTCATCTTCAGGATCACCTTTCCTACCCCCAACACATCTGAAGAAGAATTGTTTCCCATGAACAATTTCTTGTCTGTGACTGATGTATATGTGGAGAAGACGTCTTTATTGAAACAAATGTGACGGGTAGCACCAGTGTCCAACCACCATTGCACCGGATTCTCAACGAGGTTAGCTTCTAGTACCACCACTGAGAATTCTTCAATCATATCGTCTAGAAGCGTGTCTTCGACGATGTTAACCTTTGTCTTGCCTTTGGCATTCTCTTTATTCTCATGTTTGAGCTTGCGACAGTCCTTGGCCATGTGACCAATTTTACCACAGTGATGATAAGTACCCTTAAACTTTTCAGTTGTTTAGGACTTACCAACCTTCTGGAACTTTCTATTCTTGCTTGGGTTCGCTTTGACTTCCGTCAGATTTGTCTTAGACTCAACGGGTTGTTTACCCTTTGGCATGACCTTCTTATTATCCTCTTGAATTTGGAGTTTGATAATAAGCTCATCTAATGTCATCTCTTTTGTCTTGAGTTTCAAGTAATTCATAAACTCAGTCCACGAGGGAGGAAACTTCTCGATCAATGCCCCAACCAATAATTGCTCGTTGGGCTTCAATCTTTCCAAGTTCAGGTGATGTAAAATCATTTGAAATTCCTGAACTTGGGATGACACACTTTTGTTGTCCACCATTTGAAATTTCAGAAATTTTCTAATAACGAACTTTTTGGCACCCGCATCTTGGGTGTTGTATTTCTTTTGCAATTTGTCCCACAATTCCTTGGCAGTCCCAATGGTGCAATATTCCGTGTACAAAAGATCAGACAAACTATTCAGAATATAGTTCCTGCACATGAAATCACTATGATTCCATGCATCTCGAACAATCTTCATGCCGTTAACGACATGGATATCTTGGCCCCCTCCCGCAGTTTCATTTGGCTGAGGGTCCGTGTCTTCCCCAACTTATGGAGGGTCTTCGATTATGAAACGTGACATTCCCATAACTGTCAAGAAGAACATCATCTTTTGCTGCCATCTTTTGAAATGCACACCTATGAACATCTCGGGGCGTTCATGGTGGAATCCGGCGGGTGTTGGAGCAGTGGCGCTCCCTTGAGAAGTAGCAAAGGCGTTTGAAACGCCTTGAGCAGCAGTAGGATTGACACTTGTTGTGCCAAAACCAGTGGTGTTGAAGGCATTAGGATTGCCTTGAGTAGTGGTGGTGAAGACAGTAGGATTGCCTTGAGCATTGGTGGAATTTTCAGCGTTGAATTGATCTTATCCAGTCATGTTGTTGTTGAAAACAACAAATTTTATCTTAAGAATGTGAGTAATATGTTTGGTAACAAGGAAATGAGAATGTAACAACAACAATAAAGATGTTAGAAATCTAGAAATGAACAAATAAGATGGCTTGCTGAGTCGATTGATATTCAATATTTCCTTAAGATAATATTACCCCGTATATTCCTTTCAACGGTGTAATGACAACTTATCTCCCAAGAAAAAACAACAATCAAACAAATGAGCAAAAGAGACTCAACTGTTCGCTTAGGAAGAAAGATCTTTGAGTGTTTGGAGATTGCAAGAGAGGAAGATAATTTCTGAAATTGTTAAGTGTAATGTGTTTTGCAAATCAATCCAATGCTCCATTTTACAGTGTGGAGAAGATGACCTTCCACGTGGCTAAGTAATGACCATTAAAGACCATGTAATAGCCTTGATTGTGGAGTTACAATTCAGCCAAATAATAGCTGAATTCATGAGCCAAATAATGGAGAATTAAAGCTCCAAAGTCAGCCCAAAAATCAGATTTAATGTCTTCTCCAACGATGCAGAAAGCGTCCACAAGCGGCGCGCGAGTTGGCACCGCGACTCGGCGTTAAAGGCGCGCGACCGCCGAGGCTCGCGGCGTTTTCGCACTCGTTTCACCTTTTACACATTGTACACGTCTTGCTTCATTTACCAACGTAAAACCATTGTCATTTGACCAATAACCATCTATTATCTTACGTCTCAAACAATTCGTATACGTACCAATATCTCTTCCATTAAGGAAATTACGATCCTTGGTACTTTATGTGCACGTGTGCGGAAACAATATTTCCGACATGCAGGACCCCAATTGTTCGAGTCATAATTAATAAGATTAATTTTATTTCACATTTAATAAACAAATTTCCAACACAAAATTAATAAATATTGACAAGTGTCACTTTCACCTAAAACATTATCATTTAAATATGTCTAATTAACATGTATTTTGCATATCAAAATGTTAAGTAATAATCTTTTAATACATAGTATTACCTAATTTTTTATAATCCATCTAAATATATTAGCTTCACTTGTTTTTCTTTTTGTTGTAAATGCGAGACAAATAAATTTGCAAATACCAGAATCAATTAATCAAACACTTTTACAGTATATACAATAATAATATATTCAGTGAAATTAAAAAAAATGTAATAAGAGGGTATAATGTAAGAGACTTACGTCTACTTGGTTGTTTTAATTATACAACAAATAATTAAAAAAAAGCACTCCTAATTATGAAGACTCTTCAACGTGCTACCCTGTCCACGGTCATGTTCTTCAGTCCCTACTGATCTCAGCTCCGATCGTAAATTAATTTCCCAATTAAACATTTTCCCGTCATGTCGATACAAATTCAACGGCCACCTAATGACTCATCATGGGACTGTATGTTACCGGGCCCACCATCCCGTTCCAACGGCGGATCCGCCGACATCTCCCCCGCCGGCCTCTTCGCTTACGCCTCCGGCAGCTCTGTCTCCGTCGTCGAAACTCATTCCATGCAACTGGTAACCACTGTCCCTCTCCCACCGCCGTCTTCCTCTACCACTTCCCTTTCCCCTTTCATCACTTCCGTCAAGTGGTTCCCACAGAATCTTCCGCATCTCATCGATATTCCTCAACATCACCTCCTTCTCGCCGTCGGTGATCGTCAAGGCCGAATTTGTTTACTCGATTTCCGGTCCAAATTGCCAACGATTTTCTTCGATACCGGGTCGGGTACGAAATTAGGGATTCAGGATTTGTGTTGGGTACAAACTGGACCGGATTCATGGATATTAGCTGCTTTAAATGGACCGTCGTTGCTTTCGCTTTATAATACTTCAACCGGTCGTTGTTTCTTCAAATACGACGCCGCACCGGAGTATTTCTCGTGTATTCGTCGTGATCCGTTTGATTCGAGGCATTTTTGTGCCCTAGGGCTTAAAGGTCTTTTGCTATCGGTTACTGCATTGGGAGATGATAGTGAAAATGATGTTGTGCTTAAAGAGCTTCAAATTCGTACAGACACTACTGAATTGCAGAAACTAGAACGGGATTCGATTTCATCTAGTGGAGGTAATGATGGAGCTACATTTCCTGATCGTACATTTCGAGAGTATAGATTTTGTTAGTTTATGTTGTTTTTGATCAATTTGAAAGAGTGTGGTGTGACTTTTTGAGGTCCAATTTTAGTTATTTTTTTGGGAAAATTACGCTCTATGTCTATTTTTGAAAATAATTATGCCATGTAGCCATACATTATGTAAAATGCTTTCCCCCGAGGTATAATGTTGTATATTGGGCTACCTGGCGTAATAATTTATGTTGGGGCGTATATTCTTGAAAAAATCGCTTTTTGTTTGTGTATGGTGTAGTTTCTTACGTTGCGGTTTTTTGAAATTTTGATGAAATTAGGTAACGGAGCTCCGGCGTCAGCTACATTTCCGACGTACATATTTGAAAATGACAAAACAGTACCTTATTTTTTGTATAGTAGATTCAAAATAGTTCCTTAAGTATAAACTTAGATCAATTTTGGTCCTTTAAGTTTGTCATAAGTGAGAATTTTGGTTGCCTCAGATATTCACCTAGCTCTGGTTATTAAATTTAATTGGAACTGTGAAAATAGGAAATATTTAATGTGAACTCACATTTGAAAGTACATATTTTGTAGTTTATGTTATTTTTGATCCATTTCATGTGTTATGCAACTTTTTGAGGTGCAAGTTCAGTTATGGGAAAATTATGCTCTATGTCTATTTTTGAAAATGTTTACGCCACGTAACCCGTACTTTGAGTTTGTTACCCGGTTTAGCTCATAATTGTATATAAACATCTTTTATACACTATTATACACTCTATACAAGGTTGATACATTATGAATAATGCTTCCCCCGGTATAATGTTGTGTAATATGGTATATTGGGTTACGTGGCGTAAATATTTATGTTGGGCTGTATCTTTTTGAAAATTTCCCTTTCTTTTGTGTATGGTGTAGTTTTATGTTGCGGTTTTTGAATTTTGTATGGAAGTTTCTGACGTTTCTGGTTAATTTGGAGGTAACGGAGCTCCGGTGTCAGCTACATTTCCGTCTTACATTTCGAATTTTGCATTTTCACCACATTGGAGGCATTTGATTTTCGTGGCGTTTCCGAGGGAGTTGGTATTGTTTGATCTGCAGTATGAGACGGCATTGTTCTCGTCGGGGCTGCCCCGGGGATGTGGGAAATTTCTGGAGGTGTTACCCGACTCAAATATTGAAGTTTTGTACTGTGCTCATCTTGATGGAAAGCTCAGTACTTGGCGGCGGAAAGAGTAAGTACTTAGAAACTTGAGTACTTGGCATGAGTTCAACACTCTATTTGTTGATTGCTGAAGCTTTACTTGATTGGCCTATGATCTTTTACTTGTTGGGGCATATTGTACTATGCTTGTTGGAATTTGGGACGTTTAACTGAAAACTATGAATTGCGTTCACTCTTTGATTTTGATTTTGGATCAGTTAGTGCTATGCCAATGATTGATTACATAGACAACTACATTGGCTTTTGTATGTGTCAATAGCGCTAGCCCTAATGTTTCCTACCACAATCTTAGAAGGGTACTTGTATTTTTCCATGAGAGGCTTTTGGTAAACTGCAGCTGTCTAGATGTTTAGGCTATTGATTCTCATCCGCAAACATTCATTTTCTTTCCCTGTTGTTTTATGCGAGGTAAAGTAGGATTTGGTGTTTAAATTGTATAACCAAAAGACAAAAACAAATGAACTTATCTTAATTTACGAGCATCTGATGGAGGGTGCAAGTACCACACGAGATAAAATGAGAGTACGTATCTGGATGGTTTAAACATGTTCGACATAGACCTCCAAATGCACAGAGTCCATTAGTGCAGTACTATGATGATTGAAGAGGATAAAAAAGGGACGAGGGAAACCGAAAATCACATCGAGGGAAATTGTCCCAAAGATCCAGAGTCTCTTGGTATCACTGTTGACATTGCTAAGAACAAAACACAATGCAAATAAAGGATCTATATGAGCGACAAAACAACTTCGTCATTATTGTTATACTTACATTGAGTTCACAGTTTGCTAGGTGTTAGCTAGAATCATTTTAATCTAGTTAGAGGCTTGTAACTCAGTGTATGGAAGTGTGAGATTTGGAGAACATCTTAACTTTGGAGAACACCTAATTGCCTTAAAAAGACAACAGATTATTCAGTCTTCAAAATCAAATAAATGGTGCCTGGATAAAGTGGACATGGAGGATTCATATAGTCGATCTCAACCATTTCTGAATTGAGGTTTAGTTGATTGATATTAATTGATTTACAAGCATCTCAGAACAGGGAATTATGAATCTAACCTTAATATTCTTGAACTAACTTTGCAAGCTGATCAAGTTTGTGTTCAATCAGTTCATAGTTGGATTGATTTGTAGGTATCATGGCATTGTATGTAGTGCGGATTGTGGTGTTTCTTAATGATAACCATGACTTAACTCTGAAGCTCTTTGGTTTTCTGGTAGCCAGATAAAAGTTGCTTTTAACTGAATTCACCAACTCCTATGAGCTTTCACCTGCAATGCTCTTTTTCATTAGTCTAATGGTTGATTTTTTGTTACCCTTCTAAAAAATTTCTTTGTTCTTGTTTCTGCATGACCGTGAGTTGAAACTATGATATTCCTGTTTTTATTACCTCGCACATACCAAATTCCTGTATTCATGGGAGTTCAAAGGGATAATAATCTGCATGTTGTCACAGCGGAGAGCAAGTGCACACAATGTGTGCGATGGAAGAACTGATGCCCTCAATTGGCACATCTGTTCCTTCCCCCTCAATTCTTGCAGCTGTCATCTCCCATTCAGATGCCACCCTCCGAAATATTGGCAAGCTATATTTGAATGCACATCATTCAGTCGATGAGGATTTTGATAATCCATTTGATTTTTGTGATGACTCTCGTGTTTTATCCAAGACATGTTTAATCTCCATTTCTGATGATGGAAAAGTATGGAAATGGCTCCTGACTGCTGAAGGATCTGTAGATGTTCAGAAGAACATGACAAATCCAGATATTGTTGCAGAAACCTGTAAAACTGTACCTTCAGAGATTCCCATTGGTCACAACTTTGAGATTAGCACAGTTCCACTGTCAAATGATGCAAATAGCAGCAGGACCTGCCTATCAAAATCCACTACAAGCCTGGATGAAGTGTCCTTCAAGGTTGGTTGGTCATGAGTAACTTTGGTCATCAAACAATGTTGCATATCATGCTGTATTATACTGGCAAAGTACAAACAAAATTATGAACAATGGATTAACCACTTCACAGGCAGAACTTGGGTATAAAATATATATTGTTGGCATTTTAAGCTATTCCCTAGCTGAAGGTCAGTTTATGATTGCAGATTAGTCTAGTTGGGCAGCTTCATCTTCTTTCTTCAGCGGTGACTATGCTGGCCGTACCTTCCCCTTCTTTAACTGCTACTTTGGGACGTAAGTATATTTGTGGACTGCTACTTTTGTTTGTATTATACAAAATTTATCAAGATTTTGGACGAGGTGGTGCTGGTTTTGCAACTAAATAGCTTACAATCATGAAGGTGGAGGAAACTCTCCAGCTGTCGCTGTTCCGCTTGTTGCTGTGGGAACTCAAAGTGGTACAATAGATGTGATTGATGTCTCTGCCAATGCTGTCAGCGTTAGCTTTGCAGTCCACAACAGTGTTGTCAGGGGACTAAGGTGGCTTGGCAATTCCCGACTGGTTTCTTTCTCGTACTCACAGGTGACAAACATGTACAGCGGAAAGTTCACTATTTCCAAGGATAAACATTATTCTTTTTTCATACTCTCTACCTGTTGAGTGTCTCTTTAGATCTCTATCATTGAGGAATGTTCCATTGCATATTTTTTCCGTTGCATATAGACTGTCATCACAAGTATCATCTATATATCTATATAATCCTGGTCTATAGAGAGGCATTGTGGCACCTCTCCTAAGATATGATTCTTATTTATCCATTTTCTCAGATTTCCCCTTTTTTCCCTCCCCGTTTAACAGACAGGTGACATGGCACCTCTCCGAGGCCTATATATCTACTCTTCCAGATTATGCCTTTCTTTTTCTTTCAATTATAGGTCTTTATTGAATTCCTTTTCTCCTATTTTTTTTGATAATCGTGGTGTCTGGGCCAGCTTGCGCGCACCTCGACTAATTTCACGAGGCACCTGCTACGTTCCACCAACACAGGTTATAGGTAACTCTATTCATCAAGGCTTGGACAAATGAGAAGAAATCACCTAGTATTTTTTGCTTCCACTGGGAATTGAAGCTGAGACCTCATGGTTCTCAACCCATTTCATTGACCACACCCTTTATTGCCTTTTCTCCTATTTAAGGTTCTTACATAAATTTTTAGTAACAAAATAAATTTCCACATTAATGTATAGTATGGAAAATTATTAGGAGTAGGAATCAAATTAGGGATTTTGTAGAATTTTTTCGAGAAAAGAAAGTATCTTGTTGTGTCAGAGAGATATTGGGGAAGAAAAATAGAAATAACTTAAAATTGGAGGAAACAAATTTTTTTTGCGGAAGGCAAAAAATGTGAAGGGAAGATGAAGAAAATAAAGAAAGAATGAGAAAAAGGAAAGAAAAAAGAAAGCCAAGAGGAAAACAAAAATAAAAATAAAGAAAAAGGAGAAGAGGGATACAAATTAGTAATCAACTTATTTGAATTAGGCAATTGAAGATAGGAACTACTTGAATACATCAAAAATATACAACTGAGAAGGGAATAAAATGGTAAAATTATGTGTCTACACTTGTTTCAAAAGTGCTACTAAGAAACTGTAATAATTTTATATTCTAAAAATCAAATGCTGAGTGCTGACTTAAGAGTTTCATTTCTGATACCAAGAAATCTTCGAGGGCTAGTGGTGCACGGTTTGAGACTTGGTAGATAATGAGTCCACCTTCTACCCTTCTCAATTAAATACCATGCTTTATTCAGTGGTAGGGTTCGAACCTGTGACGTGTGTGCGCCTAACCCACATATCATGCATTACGATCTTACCACTAGACCCAAGCCCTAGAGCTGACCTAAGAGTCTTTTTTGCCTTTAAATTGTTTAGATTTTGTCGTATCAAAATGAGAGGATTAAAATGTGAAGAGTGCTCTTTTAGATTTGTCAAATTGTTACTTAGTGTAAAGAATGGAGGTTGGGCCTAACTCAACCCCAAAAGCTAGGTCATAATGCGAGGATTGCTCAAGTCCATATAAGGAAATCAAAGACTCATTTGCCCACTGATGTGGGACTCAACACCCCCGTATGCCCAGGACTGGACACGCTCCATATTAATGATAAAGCGCATTGATTTAAGAAAGTCTCTTTCTATTTTTTTTCCGGATCGTCGACAAGAACTACTCATGAAGACCCAAAACCGGAAAATTCTTCCTTGAACTGGCTACTACCGCGCAACGTGCCCTTGCTTGGTGGGTCGGAAAGAAGGTGGTGCCTTAGCTCATGGGTCTAAAAACCGTGAGGATTGAGCTGCCAAAAGAGATTATCCTCCTTTGGGCTGGAAGATAAGATTTATGGAGCGTGGACACTATAAGATAGGGGGCCCAACATCGGATGAAACAATGAATTGGGCTGGCCTGACTCTGATACCAAATTAAGGTTGATATTGATATCCACCTATTAAAATTGCTAAAATTTTGCAGTGTAATATTTTATGGGCTAATTTTCTCTGTAGTTCAATTATTGTGAAAACCTCTTCTTTCTGAATGCAAGAGCTGTTTCAACACTTTTGCTTTTGGATTTTCGTTGATGTGATGTTGTGCTGTTGTTTCTACTTCTTTTTATTTTCACTTAAGGTTATGTTTTGACTTGACTTTTTGGCTTAGTATTTGAAGTTTAAGTTATGCAAATTACCGTTGTGTTGAAGTTATAAATTTGTATGTTTAGATTGTCTTCTGAAAGAAAAATTAAAGATAATTTTAATTTTTGGAAAAACCTTGTTCGTTTTTAGTTGTTAAGATTTGAGTATTTAAAAGGACCATTTCGCCTTTCTACCTCGTAGAGGTAGAGGTAAGGTCTATGTACATCCTACCCTCCCCCAGACCCCACTTGTGGGATTACACTGGGTATGTTGTTGTTGTTGTAAAAGGACCATTTCATTAATTTAGTGAAATCTTTTGAACCGTGTGAAGCATAGGCAAATACACTAATTTCAATATAGAAAGGACTGTCGTCACATAGAATCTTCATTTTGGACTTCAGGGTACAGAAAAAGCAGGTGGCTACATCAATAGGCTTGTCGTGACATGTCTTCGAAGTGGACTCAATCGACCATTTCGAGTTCTACAGAAACCAGAGCGAGCACCTATTAGAGCTTTAAGGGCCTCATCTTCTGGCAGGTGCATTTGTCAACCTGTCAATATTGTGTGCATGAAAAGATGAATTGCTTTTGTTTTTCTCAGCACACTAGCGTTAGCAAGAACTTTACTCTTTATTACCAGGAGCAAGGCTTTGCTGAAGGATTCCCTATTTCTTTTTATAAGAGGCATGCACGTGCTAGGGAACGGGAAATTTTGAAATTTTTATTTGACCAAGCGCCAGAGTATTTTCATGATTTTTGAGATTAGATTTTTATGGACTATGTTTGTTATTGTGAACATTCTATTTGACCGTAGAAAAGAAAACGTGGCACCCATTTTACGCGCCATGGGATCTCAGTATATAATGGATGCCCCTGCCACCCCATGAATCTGAGGACATTAGTGTTATTGACTTATGAAACATAGATTTTTTTTTTCTTAATTATAAAATAAAAAACATTTTCTGGAAAAGCAATGTAGAGACTACAAATCAGTCTCTTCCTCCTTCCCACGAAGTTTTGTTTCTCCATTGTTGATGTACTTCAAATTGTTTTAATACAAACTCATTCTTTTTTTTTTGTTTTTAATTGTTTCTTCTAGTCAAATAACAGCTTTGTGCCCATGTATCACTTCCTCTGCATTTTTTCTATTGGTAATTCCTTTGCATTGTTTTTGTTAAGAAAAAAATTGGAGTGGGGAGTTCGGGAGGTTGTTTTCCAGGCTTGCCCCATGACTGACCCTCTTCTTCCCTTCCTAATCACATATAGAGCATTGAAGACACGGGTAATGTTTTAAGTGCAGCATAACTGCTTGGGAAAGGGAATTCTAAGGGAACTCTTGTTTGGGGCTATTTTTGGATTATATACCGAATGGGTACTGATTTCCTCTTTTCTTTCTACATACCTGTGATATGAGTGATTGTTACTAGCTAATGCTTACTTTGTTCCAAAATATCTTGACTGACTCACCATGTGTGTTCTCTTTGTTCCACATCTTATTCTATGTCCTTTTTATCATATCTCTCATTGAGAAGGTCTTTGATGTTGTGTATGTTGTTGTTCCCTAATCTTTTAAGCCTAAAAGTGGTTTCTGTTATGTAGATACCTATTGATTTTGTTTCGTGATGCACCAGTAGAAGTTTGGGCAATGACTAAGACACCGATCATGGTAAATATGTTCTTTCTCTTGTTCTCGCGATGATTCATGTTGAGTAAAATATGTTTCCAGGTTGTTGCAATTACTGTTTGGATCTTGAGATAGATTTTTTTGAATTAATGAAGGTATTGTGGATCTATTTCAAAAAATGAAGGTATTGTGGATTGTATGTTGACCCAATTAATGAGATTAAGGCGTAATTTTTGATTCGTCGGTGGATTCTAAGTGCTCTTAAGTTGCTCACGACGAAATGTAGTTACTTCCCTATCCTTTCCTTTTACAACGACGGTATTCGCATGCTCACCTCGACTATTACTCCAAGTATCTGATAGGCTGATACCACCCACCATCAGACAGGTATATAATTCTGCCACCAAGGCTTAGGCAGATAGGAAGAGATCACCAAGTGTTTTTGTCTTTGCTGGGATTTGAACCCATATGTCCTAGGCCTTGTGGATAGAGTTATCTGGTAGTTGCTGGTGGGAGGTGACAGGTAACGTCGAGGTGCACGCAAACTGGCCCGAACACCACAGTTATAAAAAAAATAACCACAACTAATTAATGTCGCCTATATGGATCTTGTCTTCCACTGTGCTCTATTATGCGCTGAGTTTGCATGGATTACAAGGGAGAGGATGAACAGTGTGTACATGCACTGGAATTAGCTGAAATAGTCAAAATCAGTTGTTAGTGCATTCCAAATTTCCAATAAATTAGTGACAAAGAAAAGCTTCTTTTTTTAGAAAGGTAACAACTTGTATATATAGCAAAAGGCAGCACTTGAGTAGTGTTGAAAAGGTAATTACAAGCTCATAGAAGAGTCAAAAGGAGACTGTCCAGAGCTATATAACTGTATCATTACAATTTGTCTATAAGATCTATCAAATCCCCTGTATCCCCAAAAGATTATGTTTACACCAAAAGTAGAAAAGACTGGCACTTCATCCTATGTTTGTGAATGGAGTTGCTTGTGTCTTAAAAAATTCTTGAGTTTCTCTCTGTCCAAGCTATCCACCATACACAAGCTGGGATCAAGTGCCACCAATTTTCTCCTCCATTTCTTTTGCCCATCTCTTTCCAGTTACTAAGTAGATCAAAAGTGGTTCTGGGCATGACCCAGCTGATTCTTAGAATACAAAAGAACATGTGTCATAGATTTGCAGTTGTCTTACAATGAATGAATAGGTGTTTATTTGTGTCTCCATCCAGTCCACATAGTATACACTTTGAGCAAATCTGGAAACCTCTTTGTAGTTTTCATATGTTAGGCAAGCTTTCCTAACCACAAGCCAGGCAAAGCAAGAAACCTTGGGAGGGATCTTGACTTTCCAGATGAGTTTCCAGGTCCACAACACTGTTATAGAGGCATTGTGATTTAAATTCCAGTAGGCAGATTTAACAGTGAAGATTTCTTTGCTATTCAACTTGGCTTGTCTGGTAGTTCAGAGGGTGATCTTGAATGGTTCCAGAGTCTCTAGCAAGTCTTCGTCAATTTCCCAGTCATTTAGAGCTCTCCTAAAAATCAGGTTCCATCCTTGTTGCTTCCATATCTGATTAACCTTAGCTTGTTGTTGTAAGCCGATAAAGTAGAGCTCACGAAAGAGGTTCTTTAAAGAGCTTTGACCTGCCCAAATATCATCCCAAAAATAAGTTTTAGGCTATTCCCAATCTTGATGCAGATGTTGTTATTGAAAGCTGTCTTCAAAGTTGAATCTCCATAGCCATTTTTGGAGCAAACTCTGATTGTGGAATCTGATATTCCTAATGCCCAAACCTCCTTGCTTCTTGTTGAGAGCTAACATCTCCAATTTCACCAAGCTGATGCTTCTTCTTTCTTTGTTGCCTTGCCAAAGGAAATCTCTTCTCAGCTTGTCAATTTTTAACTCTACATTCCTGGGAATAGGAAATAAACCCATCATATAAGTGGGGAGGGCATCCAGTACTGAACTCATTAGAGTTAAGTCTTTCCCCTAGTGACAAATAGTGGCTTTTCTATCTTGCAAAATTTTGACAAAGAAAAGCTTTAGGAATCTCATATCCAGATAAGCTTTGAAAAGATAAGTTTCTCTCGCTCCATGCTCCAAACCTTCTTCTCACTTAGAATTTGCTTACCGTGCAATTCGGTGTCAGTTCCTTGTTCAGTCATGTGGTGTTTCTGTATCTGAATACACCAAGTTGTAAAACTTACGCAACAAATTGATTTGGCTCTAAACTGGATTGTCAACTACCTTATGGAAATGATACCTTTGACCATATGCTTGTAGCTACACTAGTGTCACCACTCACCAGTACTCCTGAAAAAGCTGAGTAAGTTAATCCTGCTTGCCTGATGTTTCCTTGTTTATTGTTAGGATGTTATTGAACAGGTATAATTGAAGTATAGTATCTTTTTGTCTGCCTGATTGGCGTTAATTTGCCGTTGCATTCTTTATTTTTTACTTTCCAGCTTTTATTCTATTCTATTTTTCAATGCAGCTTAGATCACTAGCTCTCCCGTTCACTGTGCTAGAATGGACTCTTCCAACAGTACCACGGCCATTGCCTAATGAACGTCCTGCCGTACCATCAACAGAGACATCCTCCCCAACAAAAGAAGCAGCAGCAGCAGATGCTAGTGAGCTCAGTTTACTTGATTTTTCATGCGTTATTTAAGTATATATTTCCTTATCTGACTTACAAAATGATGTCTTCATGATCTGTTGTTTTCTGTGAATGCGCATACTCAAGAAGTAAATTTTGACTGCAGAAGGAGCTGGGGCAGATGGATCTCAAGATGAATTTTCAGAAAGTTTCTCTTTTGCACTAGTCAATGGTGCACTTGGAGTTTTTGAGGTTCATGGTCGAAGGATCCGTGACTTCAGGTACTTTCTTCTAATGTTTATTAAACAACGATGGCCGAGTAGTTAATATTTGATGGTCTAACTGTCTAAGTCGATTTTTGTCCTATGGTCTTTTAGAATTAGTTACAAATAATTCCCTTCTGATTTCATTTTACTGAGGACTATTGTATCGAATCAAATTTTGCGGGTGGTAGGGAGTGTTTGAAAGCATGATCTAAAGCAATGGAAGAACAATTGACTTGTGATTGTTATAGAAATAACAACAACAACAACATACCCAGTGTAATCCCACACGGTGGGGGTATGGGGAGGGTAGAGTGTACGCAGACCTTACCGTATAATGATTGTTATATCCTGGCAGATAATGTGAAGGTAATGGGAGATATAGCCTGGCAGATATAGCCTGTCTTGGGAGGTCGAGAGGCTGTTTCCGAAAACTTTTGATTGTTATAGCCTGGCAGATAATGCGAAGGTATAATGATCCTTTATCAAAAGTGAATTAGATTTAACGATTGAATCAGCATTATGGATCAATTCATATATGGCCAAAGAGTTTACCTTTAGATTAGTTTCCATTGTTCCTTCTATGTATATCTCTCTGTGTGTGTGCATTTATTTGTCTTTCAAGTTGGGCAGAAACTAATTAAATCTTTTCATATTTCAATTTTAAACATACTGCAAAAGTTCTTTTGCGGATCAAAGTATGTATAGTCTTTGTAATCTGCTGAAGCTACAAGTAGTCAGCTGCTAAATGGACAATTCTGAACATGGCTTATATGCTGTGAACAGGCTGATTATATAACAAGAAGTTAATGTGTCTCCCTGTGGCCTATTAGCAATCAATGCAATTGGTTAAATACTTTCGGTGTACCTATGGTCTTCCTTGAATTCTGAGCTCCGGTTTGAAGCTTTATTTATGACTTGGTAACAAAAAAATAGTACTTCATAATGTTTGTTTAATTATATTGCAAATTTCTGGTCTTCTTTTATGAGGTATCTGTTGCAGAGAGTGCAAGATATTAGATTAGCGGTGGTCTCTGTTTATGTGTCTTTGTGTATCATCTAACGAGAAAGAAAATTTATTAATAAGAAAAGAAAAATCCTGTATTAGCGATTTTTGTTAGGTTCAATGATAACTAAAGATGTCAAGTTTCTGGGACAATCTAAAAGAGAAGTGTGGTATCTTTTGTTTTTACCTTTTCTTCATAAAAAACTAAAAAAGTGTATCCTGGGTGAGACAGAGAGAGAATCAGATTACCTTACATGACAAGTCTGCTGTATTATTGTACCTCTTTCAATGTCTTTGTTTTGGTATCAGCTGTACTAATGTACCTCTTTCAATGTCTTTGTTTTGCTATCAGCTGTACTAATGTACCTCACATGATATTATCGTCATTTTTCCAGACCAAAGTGGCCTTCATCTTCATTTGTTTCATCTGAGGGATTGGTGACGGCAATGGCCTATCGGCTGCCTCATGTGGTATGTCGTGTGTTCTTTTTACATTAAAGTGTCATTGCTGTCTGGTTGCTTATTTGTTGACAAGGTTGGCAGTAATGCATTTCTTCTGCAGGTTATGGGGGACAGGTCAGGAAACATACGTTGGTGGGATGTTACTACTGGACAGTCGTCCTCATTTAATACCCATAGGGAAGGGATCCGTAGACTCAAGTTCTCACCCGTTGTTCCTGGAGATCGTAGCCGTGGGCGTATTGCCGTTTTGTTTTATGATAACACATTCTCGGTGTTTGATCTGGTAAGCGAGAAATTTCCCTTGTTGATTTCCTTGCATGTGCCTCAGTATTCTGAGTGCTCGTGTCCTCCTTTTCTATGGAAGTCGATACACTTGAATTTGTATATTTTTCCCTATCTTAGAAATACAGATTCTGTATAGTTTTGCTTTCCTGATTAAGAGTATATTTTTCCAGTAGTCTCAGAGATCCCCTTGCTGCTTCATTTCGTAGAGTGATTCCTTATCTGTAGTCGTATCTTATTTAGATCCATAATGAATAACTGAACTTGCCATTACCCTTCCCTCAAGTCCTTTGCATGGGTTTCGAAAGTCCCAACAAGTGGCTGTTCAAAGGTTATCTAAAAGTCCGGCACACAGTTCTAATTGCTTCTTAACTATATCGCATTTCTCATTTGCAGGACTCCCCCGATCCATTAGCCAATTCGCTTTTACAACCTCAATTTCCTGGGACTCTTGTGTTGGAGCTCGATTGGTTGCCTTTGCGATCAAATAAGAATGATCCACTGGTGTTATGTATTGCTGGAGCTGATAGCAGCTTTCGCCTTGTTGAAGTCAATATGTATGTCCAAACAAGATTACTATTCTGTTTCATTATCTGTTTTATCTGTTCTCCCAGGTTAAAAATATAACATTTCAGTAAAAAATGAAATATACACAAACCTGCTGGGGAAGGAAGCAACTTGCATACTCTGGACTCTGGAATAATTGCTGTGTAGGCTAACCAAATTTCTTGTCCTGCTCTTAGATCCATTGTTACAGATGAAGTAAATGCTTATCTGGAGCCTTCATTAAAAGAACGAAAGTAAATGCTTGTCTTGAGTTGCCAGAAGAATCCTTTATCTCGGTTTCTGCTTCTTTTCCCCAAAGTTCGCAATCGTGCTTATGAGTTACAACGAGTTTATCATGATCTGATTGGTTATTTTGCTCTGTAATGCTGTGGAAACAGCCTCTTGCAGAAATGTGAGGTAAGGCTGCGTACAATAGACCCTTGTGATCCGGTCCTTCCTAGCGGGAGCTTAGTGCACCGGGCTGCCCTTTTTTTTAATGCTGTTTCAATTTGTTTTATTTCCTTAATTTTAATTATTTGGTATTCTGATTGTCTCTGTCACACTCGTTTTTTTTTAGTGAAATTGGCTTTAGTTTCTTTCTATTGCAGTCATTACCCGCTACATTTTAGCAATCCTGATACTGTAATAAACTTCCAGAAACTGTTATAGTTCCCTGCATTAGTCTTGAAAACTAAGGAATGCTAGTCCCCGTATAACACATTGGGAGAACAACTTACGTGAATGGTGTGGTTGTGTCTGATATTGACCAATTTATACCCTTGGAGGCAAATAATGATGTTTGCAGTAGGAATTGGAATACTTTAAATTGATACAATTTCTTTTACTTTCTCCAGTAGGCTAAAATAATATCTCATTCGTTATACTCCAAACTTTTGTCTATTCTAGACAGGTTTATTTTACAGGGTTCCTGGTTCCTGAACTTGCATATCTTTGTAAATCTGTTTTTGCTTATGCAGAAGTGACAATAAAATGGTCCACGGTCACCAAGCTCGACCACTCAAAGAAAAATTTCGACCAGTGCCTTTGTGTTCTCCCATATTACTACCCACACCACATGCCCTGGTAACTTTGCTTTCCCTTTTCTTCAGAAAGCGTGCTAAATTAACATAGTTAGGGTTGCTTTATTGAGAAAAGTATTTAAATTTGTTAAGTGTCTCACATTGGTTGAGGGAATCAGTTGTTACCTCCTGGTCTTGGAGATTCCTCACCTTATAGCTAGCTTGTGAACTCGAGTTAGGCCGAAGGTCCATTTTTCTTATCATCGTATCGTAGCCAGACTGATCCATATTGTTGTGTTATTTAATGTTGGCCTATGTTACGTTATTCACGCCTCGAAACCCAGTCTTGGCGTGCCCCTGTTTTTGGTTTCCCATATTAGTCGAGGGAATGAGTGGGTTCTCCTTATATGGTCTTGGAGAATCATCACTTGAAAAGCTAGCTTCTGGGTTGTTAGGCTCAAAGACCATTTTCTTAATCAAAATTAACTACTTGGATTGAGGTTGTTAAATTCGTACGATTGTCATTTTTTTGGTTGACATGCAACAAATCCTGTGGCTTTAGTAGTTTAATTTCGGTAAACGAAATTTCATATTAAAGTGAATGAAATTTTATGACATCTTTCTGTTCTTTTTTCCTGGTTATTGTAGGCATTACGTACAATATTACAGTTAGGTGTGAAGCCATCATGGTTTAATACATGGAGTGCAACCACAGATGATGCGAACTACCAAGTTCCTGGAACTCCAACAGGTGGAGATCTTCGTAATCACATGATTGAATCACCCCGTATTGGTGACTCTGTAGTGCCCGAGATGCTTCTCAAAGTACTGGAGCCTTATCGTAGAGAAGGTATTATTTTTGTGTGATCTCATAATATGTTGTAGGATATATTATCTATCACATTTACACTTAACCTTGAATAAAAGACAATACACAAAAGTATTTCACATGTTTCAATGTCTGTTACTCAAGGGTGCATACTTAACGATGAGATGGTTAGACTCTATACTGGTCTAGTGGATAAAGGTTCTGCAGTAAGGTTTGCCTTTGCTGCTGCTATATTTGGGGAACCCATGGAAGCTCTTTTCTGGCTGCAATTACCGCGAGCTCTAAACTACTGGATGAACAGATTGACTAACAAGTCTCCAGCAAGAGTCCCTCAATCAGCTTCAACGTCAGAACTTGATGAAGTATCTATGTTAAATAGG
Source organism: Przewalskia tangutica (assembly GCA_029844215.1). Taxonomy (NCBI): domain Eukaryota; kingdom Viridiplantae; phylum Streptophyta; class Magnoliopsida; order Solanales; family Solanaceae; genus Przewalskia; species Przewalskia tangutica. The sequence goes on from CM056722.1 coordinate 21,947,908, forward strand.
ATATCATCAAAGGGAAAGTCAGGGACTGGAACGAGAAAAAATAATGCTTTGGTTAGTTTTATCAAATAATTCTGCTGAATATTCCCGAAACAGATAATCTGCTCGTAGTTTGAACGTTTAACTGTGGGTCACACTCCAATTTCTTAGGAAAGATTTTCACCTTTTAAGTTAGGTGCCTTTAGTGGCTTGTCTAAAAAAAAGAAGAGGGAAATTAGGTGCCTATAGTTCTATTCCCAGGATATCTGTTGATCTTATGGCTTCTCTCTGGCAGGGAAATGGTCAACTTCGGCTGATGGCCTTTGAACAAGAAGAGTTGTGGGGGTGTGCTAATGAGCAGATTCCTTGGCATGAAAAGCTGGAAGGAGAAGAGGCAATTCAAAACCGTGTACATGAGTGAGTGTCCTCTGTATAACTGGTCTATTTATATCTGTTTGCGCCAGCACTCCAAGATTGTTGGTCAATGAGGTTGACAGGGTTGGCCTAGTTTAATTTGAAACTTGTTTATCCTCTAATCTGTAAGTTGAGGAACTTATCAAAGAACAAAGCACAGCCTTGCATTGAGGAGGTTGGTCTATTTATATATTTTTGCGTCAGCACACTTAGATTGCTGGTCAATGAGGTTAACAGGGTTGGCTTTGTTCAGTTTGAACTTTTATATCCTCAAATCTGTAAGTTGAGGAACTTGTCGAAGAACATTGCAGTGAACATTGGAATATATAGTTTTGTTAATTGTGATAGACAGACTCGCGGTCGACATATAGCATTATCATCCAAGTGATGTAGTCCAGAATACTGCTGATGCATACTGTCATAGGCTGCAACATAATAGTGATTGAATGATAAATCCCGTCATGCTTTTATTTGCTCTTCTGAAATATTTGCATTGCTGAGTATCTACATGGAGGGGCTCACATTGCTAAAAGGAGATGTATGGGCATAATTGACTGGTGATATCTCTTGATGCCCCTAGTGGTTGGACTGAAAGCAGATGCTTTTGAAATGATTGAGTGTTACATTTCTTAAATAAGAAACAAAATCATGAGTCTGTTATTGAAAATATTCCAGGAAATCTCAGCAGTCCCTGAAACTAGTGAAGTAACAGAAGCAATATCTCTTTAGGAACAACAGAACATATAAAGGAATCAAGTCTTTACTTGCATCTTATTAGGTGACTGTCATTTAACCTTGAATTGTTGAATAAACAACTGTTTGGTTTGATGGTTTTGTTTGTGATTACCAGATTAGTATCCATTGGAAACCTAGAAGCTGCAGTTAGCTTACTGCTCTCCACGCCCCCAGAGAGCTCGTATTTCTATGCAAATGCATTGCGTGCTGTTGCCCTTTCTTCAGCTGTATCAACGTCTTTACTTGAGCTGGCCGTGAAGGTGCTTCTTCCTTTCAATGTTTCATTTTACCTTTTTCAGATAAATTCCTTCTCTTTCTTTGTGTTTTGGTGTCTTTGTTAAGTCACTTGTTGTGATGCTTGTGTAGGTTGTTGCTGCCAATATGGTGAGAACAGACCGGTCCTTGTCTGGAACACATCTTCTTTGTGCTGTTGGCAGGCATCAAGAAGCTTGTTCTCAGGTAATGTTCGCCATACTCTCTTTTGTTAGTGATTTTGATCTTGCCTTGAACATTAATTGACTGATGCTAAAGTTATATGCCTTCATTTTATTTAACTGTAATGGGCTAAAACTGTGTATTTTTGGAGGATCTGACACGGGTGAGACAACATTTTTGGAGGGTCCAAACAACATAGGTTATGATCTCTTCAGGAAGGTTCGATGTCTTTGAGAGACATCCTAATTATCATCATTTCTTCAGATAACGTTCCTTTAAGAATTTATAGGTGCTGAGAAGAAGCAAGTGAAGAATTCAACAATCAGTTCCAAATCCAGATTTGCTCTTGGAAAGCATTAAAATGCATCAGATTCAATCCATTTGGGGACCAACGTATCTAATCTATTTAAAGGTCAAATGCACTTGGTCAAATAATATGGAGAACAAAATTAGAATAAAGCAGTAACTCTTGGACAAAACTATTTTTTCCTTATGGAGGAAATGTTCTTCAGGAAAAGTTTTTTTTTACCAAAATGGGGAAAATGACTTCCATTGCTTTTGGGGAAATGATAAATCCACTCTATTAAATAGAAGTGCACATGGTTGTATGCAATATAATTAACCCAATCATAAGTCGGGGTCGAATCCCATAGAGAACAATATGTAGATGATCAAGCAAAGTAGGAAAGTTCACCAACTACGCTAAGCTAAACACTTGGGGGTCGTTTGGTAGCTGGTTAGGATTATGCAGGGCTTAGTTATGCCGGGTTTAGTTATACATAAATTGTTTCTTTGAATGTTGGTTTGTTATACTAATTAATAAATATTATATACTTCTTAAAATTAAAATAATTGTTTACAATTAAAATAAAAATTTTAAAAATATTATATTAAAAAATTATATAAAAATATGGTTTAGAAAAGGAAAGTAGGAACGACAAGGGTAATATTGTCATTTCTACTTTTTATTAATGTATTAGTTATTCATGTATTAGTTATTCCATCTTCTACCCCGCATAAAGTAATACATAGATTCCTCATAACTTATACATGTATTAGTTATGCGGGTTTCTAAATTGCAAACAAAAAGTTGTACTAATTTTATACATGAATAACTAACTAGCTACCAAACGGGGTATAAGTATGCATAAATTAATACATAAATAAGGTGTCTCTTTACTATCTACCAAACACGGTATAAGTTAATGCAAAAATTAATACATGAATAACTTGTCTCTTGTCCAGCTACCAAACGACCCCTTAAGGGTGGTTTAGAGAATTACGTCTGATGCAGAAATATTTATGTTACTTAGCCTCGGATAATGACTCTAAATTAACTTCTTTCGAAGACTAACAAGACAACCTAGTTGAATAACCCTAAAGCAATTAGGAGCATTAAAAACACTCGAATATGGCTACAAGTGATCCGCCTCTCCCTAGGTCGAATTCATTAGATGAGGGTTAATGCCCCAAATTTTTGTTAATTAATCTTTCCCAACCCCGAGTTTGCCTCTTCTGAGTTTAAACCGAAGTAAATGGACGAGTCCTAGGGTTAGCTATTCCCTTAAGAAACATTAAAGAACAAGAATAATTTAAACTACATTGACTCGCTTAAGTAAGAATAAAAATCGTTCAATACATAAGCAAAACATGAGATTTAATTCAACACTCGACAATGAATATTTCCATAAACAAGATTCAAATGAAGAAATAAAATACTACACACTGAGATGTTCAATACAAAGCAAGGAGTCAAATAAATGAAATAAAGGTTAAAGAAAGTGCTCAACCAAATCTTCAAGACCCAAGTGTGGTGTAAGAACCATAGCTTCCAAAAACTTGTAGACTTTTGGAAGCTAAGGTTCATACACCACACTTGAGATTGAAGTTTTGAAGATTGGGATGAGAAATTTCTCAAACTTTTACTCATTTCTTCAATTCCTTGCTTTGTAATATCTAAGTGTGTAGTGTTTATTTTGGGGGTTCACGGAAGGAAACATACAATTAGTCCTATGGCCACTTTGACCGTATCACATATGCTCCACTCATGGGTTCGAGATTGTGCGCACAACTCTTTCTTAATTGGAGGGGTATGCTCAAGTCAACGCTATTAGTACCAAACAAGTCTCCACATTTTTTAAGGAGCACCTGCACCTAAACTATAAAGAAAATCTACCTAAAGACACCTGGTTCAAAAGAAAATTAGCGTCCTCGGGAAAAGAAGCTCGACACAAAGAAAGCTAAGGATATCACTACTAAAAACAAAAAATACTAACAAAACTAAAGACAATAACAAAAGTGATTAATCCACAATGACACCAAAATAAACCCAAGCGCACATGATCATCCATAAATGGTAAAAACAAGCCCGACAAGGGCACACAATATCCTTACATAGACTAAAAATCTGACAAGGACACAAGTCAACATAAAGAAATACAGTATGCTACCATATTCCACCCCAATTACAAACATTGTAGCGTCCTCACTGCACAATATCAAAACATAAAATAGTTTGAGAGTCTCCCTAAAGTCTGCATCAGACGGGAAAGGCTAAACAAATTCGAGGATCAAAAGAAGCAGGGAGCCCACTTCAAAAAGCTGAAAAAACATACACTGACTTAGCCACGTCTCACGGCGAGTTGAAGAGTGCACACGTCAAGTTGACAGACTTGCACACCAAGATGTGGAAAAGAGAGATAAATTCTTCACCCAAATGTGGAAGGGTGTGAAGGGGCTATGAAAGGTTCTAGAGCCTAAAGAGTCGCTACCGTCAACAAGGCCAGAATTTGATGATGATGCTCCAGTTCAGTGGTCAAAAGAAGAGGGCGAGGATGAGAATGATGATGATGCGTCTGAGAGCACTTGATACAATGTTTAGCCTTTCCCGTCTGATGCAGACTTCAGGGAGTCCCTCAAATTATTTTATGTTTTTTTTTATATTGTGCAGTGAGCACACTGCAATGTTTGTAGTTGGGGGTGCAGATTGTAGCATATTATATTTCATTATGTTGACTTGTGCCCTTGTCGGGGTTTTAGTTTATGTATGGATATTGTGTGTCTTTTTCGGGCTTGTTTTAATCATCTATGGATGATCATGTGCCCTTGGTGTCATTGTGGATTAGTCACTTTTGTTATTTTCTTTAGTATTTTTTGTTTTAGTAGTGACATCCTTGGCTTTTCTTTTTGCCGCGCTTCTTTTACTGAGGATGCTAATTTTCTTTTGAACCGAGTGTCTTTAGGTAGATTTTCTTTATAGTTTAGGTGTAGGTGCTCCTTAAAATATGTAGAGACTCGTGGCTTGTTTGGTACTAATAGAGTTAATCTCTTGCATGTGAAGTGTTGACTTGACCATACCCATCCGATTAAGAAAGAATTATGTGCACAATCTCGAACCCATGAGTGGAGCATACATGATAGATGTGGCGGTCAAAGTGGCCATAGGGCTAATTGTGCTTATGTTTTCCTCCCTGAACCCCCAAAATAGATACTACACACTTAGTAGGTGTTTGGCCATAGAAACCAAAAAAAAAATTACTTTTTTTGAAGTTGGAATTGGAGTTGTGTTTGGTCATAGTTTTTGCAAATAATATTTTGTTGTTGAAATGTACTTAGGTTTTGGTTGTGAAAAACAAGGTTTTGGTTGTTTTTCAAATTCCAAATACAATTTCAAGTTGTATTTGAAATTTTTATGGCCACACCGATTTTTGAAAAAATTAAAAAAATTCCGGGGAAAAGTGAATAATTCTTATGGCCAATCGGGTCCTTGGATATTCAATACAAAGCAAGGAATTGAAGAAATGAGTAAAAGTTCGAGAAATTTCATCTGAATCTTTAAAGCTTCAATCCTAAGTGTGGTGTAATAACCCTAGCTCCCAACAAAGATATCTTTCCAAATGAGCTAGGTCGAGTTTTATGTGGTTTGGGATGAGAAAAATGTGAAACTCCAACTTTGTCCGGAACTGAACCACGTCTACCACAATTTCGGACAAGACCGCAATTGCGGTAGAGTTGACTTTGACCAGAGATCGAAATTTCGGTCGTTTTACCGCAATTGCGGTATTTGACTGTGTAGTTGACCACCGCATTTGCGGTCTTTTGGCCTCAAGTGCGATTGTTGACCACCGCAATTTCAGTCCTTTGGCTACAATTGGTTGTTGATTTCTTGTTGACCACCTCAATTTCGGTCTTTTGGCCACAATTGCGGTATCTGAGAGTGCTTTTCCAGCTTTTCTTCTTTCAGTCTTCTTTCAACTCTTTTTGCTCAATTCCACTTCATTTGATCTCAATTTCCTTTATGATTCAATGTACTTGAAATAATAACAATACACCAGAAATAGCCTCATATTTCCGATAAAGGATATGAAAACCAAAGTGAAGAGAGGTGAATCAGAGGTAAAATCACCCCTTATCAGGAAACATCATTCTAAAAAAGGGCAGCCCGGTGCACTAAGCTCCCGCTATGCGCGGGGTCCGGGGAAGGGCCGGACCATAAGGGTCTATTGTACGCTGCCTTACCTCACATTTCTGCAAGAGACTGTTTCCACGGCTTGAACGTATGACCTCCTGGTCACATGGAAGCAACTTTACATGGAAGCCTTTACCAGTTACTCCAAGGCTCTCCTTCAAGGAAACATAATTCTCTTATAGCAAATATCCCTCGTTACTCCACTTGCTTTAACCAACTCAAAAACCTTTCTGTTAATTTTCATTTGAAAATTATTATCAATCTTTAATACTCAAAGATATCACCAAAACACTATTATCAAAACCTATCTTGCACTTTATATGTTTAACATTTGCCATTTACACTTATACCCTTCTAAACACTAGAAAATGGTCCAGAAAATGATTGTCCTAGGCGAAACATTTTCCATATAAAACATGTTCGTTTATACCAAATGCACCCATAACTGGGTTGTGTTTTCATCTTTGTAGTCTTCCAACTGGGGCATCTTCTATAGTTGCTAACTTGCTACAAGTTTGACTTTCTCGTACTACTATTTTTTTCTGATAATTATGCCTTTCACAGCCACTGTAAATGGACATGTGCAGATTTTGCAACTCCAAGTAACTGGCCACATTTCATATTTCTCTACTTTTTGGCTAATTTCACGTTCTATTTATTTGACAGTTACAAGATGCTGGATGCTGGACTGATGCTGCAACATTAGCTGCAACACATCTTAAAGGAACTGATTATGCAAGGTTAATACCTATCTTTGATCCAAGAGAACGTGGAAGTTCTGTAACTACTATGATTTACTTACGATATGATCAGTAGCATACTTGTCAAAAATGGAAAACCTAAAATTTTGGTCCTGCAGGGTTTTGCTGAGGTGGGCTCAGCATGTTCTTCATTCTGAACACAACATTTGGAGGTATCATCTTCTTCTCTTCATCTGGTATTTTCCAGAAAATTGATGGTTCTCTTAATTAGTAATAACTCAATGCAGGGCACTTATCTTGTATGTTGCTGCTGGTGCACTGCCAGAGGCATTAGCCTCTCTTCGTGTGGCACAACAACCAGATACAGCAGCCATGTTTATACTGGCTTGTCGGGAAATCCATAGTGAATATCTATCTAGCTTGGATGATGAATTAAGATCTTCAGATAAGTTGGTTAACTTGCCAGGACTGAACCCAGAAAGTGAAGATGTCGATGCAGTTGGTGAATACTATGGACAATACCAAAGAAAACTGGTCCATCTTTGCATGGACTCCCAACCTTTCTCTGACTAAGAAAACTTTGCTGGCATACCTTTTACTGTGTGTCTTAAGATCTTTGGCTCAGCAAACCGAGTTATTGGAACATGCTTTTCCCTTCCTTGACTATATATTTGAGCCTAAAACTCGAGACATTTAAGTGATGGTCATATAAAGCCAAGAGCCTTGCCCGAACTACAGTTTGGTATCGGTTCAGTTTGAAAAGACTTGGACTGTCACACTTGTCAATTAGAGAAGTAATCTGCAGTTCTATGTGGGTCAACCATGACAGAGTTGGTGATGACGCTTGTAACCTGGTGGCAGATGTTTTTTGACAATGTATATCATTCATAAGTTCATACTAAGACGATTGTTCTGTTTCAAAGTTTGTGCCATAATGTACGTCTTTTGAAAGTTAGCCAGATTACAAAATCGATTCTTTTGTATTAGAATGGAACTGCTGTAAATTGATTGATTGATTGATTATGTAATAGCATCGAGACATTGAGTTCATACGTTCATTATTACTAGGGGTGGCATGAGCTGGTTAGGCTGAATTGAGCTGAAATGGGCTAAGAAGCAGGTGATAACCCAACCCGTCCAATTCTTATTAAGTTTTAATTTTTTAGTACCTAATAAAATTTGATGCGTGATGAAGTAGCAATCCTCATAAACATGAGCTTTTTAGCTTTTGCATGTAAATACATCAACGTGAATGATTTTGAGTCCAAGATATTTGTCCTGTTTGAACATTGTCCTTGTGATAAATTTAGAATTCAAATTTATCCTTTTTTATGAAACTTTATAGTATGTAACTCGTCATACGCATGGTCTATTTTTATCCCAGATGAAGTATAAATAAAGTATGCAACAGAGATTATTGAACGAGCTGACATGTCATCCTGTAAGTCATCTCCTACTCCGGTTGACACTAAATCGAAGTTGAGTGCTACTTCTAGCACACCTTACGAGGATCCCTCCCACTATCCTACTATTGTAGGGGCTCTTCAGTATCTTATGTTTACGAGGCCTGATATTACTTATGTAGTGCAACATATGTGTTTATTTATGCATGATTTGAGGGAAGAACACATGCATTCTCTCAAACGCATTGTGCGTTACATTCAGGACACTCTTGATTATGATTTACGCTTATATCCATCATCAGTATCTACTCTTATGTCTTATACGAATGCTGATTGGGGTGGATGTCCAGATATCAGGCGTTCGACATCTGGTTATTTTATATTTCTTGGTGATAACTTGGTTTCTTAGTCGGCTAAATTGGGCTACTTTGTCGTGTTCCAGCGCGGAGGCCGAATATCGAGGGGTAGCCAATGTAGTGTCTGAGTCTTGTTGGTTGCGTAACCTCCTCTTAGAGCTTCATTTTTCTTTTCGGAAAGTTACCTTGATCTATTGCGATAATGCTAGTGCGATATATCTATGTGGGAATTCTGTTCAACATCGCACTAAACATATCGAGATGTATATTCACTTTGTTCGCGAAAAGGTAGCTCGTGGACAAGTACATGTCTTGCATGTCTCCTCACGGTAACAAATTGCAGACATATTTACTAAGGGCCTTCCCTTAGTTATATTTGCAGATTTTAGGGACAGTCTCAGCGTTTGAAGATTGCCCGCTACGACCGCGGGGGTGTAATAGAAAATACACAGTATATTCCCGTGATATTATTAGAGATCTTGTACATATGTAATTATGATAGTAATCTTTTGTATTAGAAAAATATATATTTAATTTTCGTAATTATAGGTTAGATTTACTATTGTATATAAATAATTACATTAATTAAGAGATTATTCTCTTTCAATTTTACTAGCAAATGTAATTATTTTTAACCGACCGACCATATGTGTAACTTTCCCTTTTATCAAATGGGATAAGCTCATATTGTTGTAATCTCCAACAGCAACATTATGTTCTTTCATGGTCTAAATATCTCCATTGTCTAATTGACAGCTATAACATTTTAAAAAGTTGGAATCAGCAAACTTTTGCATACCATTTAGGATATCAAACATGAGGTCCACATGAACTACATACATGAACTAGGATATTTTCTACATTTTCGTATGAATGCAATCAATCAATGATTTAGACCATGGATATTAGTCATAAAATAAACATTAGTTGATGAGAATAGTGGATATTTAGACCACCGTTGTAGAAGAAAGTGTACTGCTCTCGAAAAATTATGACCAAATTTTAGATGGAAGGTTGTCCCTGAAACTTTTAGGGATCATTTGGTAGGGTCATAGTTTTAAATCGCGTGCGGCGAGGAAGTGTCGCTTTGCGGGCGCGGCGCTCGCCTTTTGGACTGCGGCGCTATTTACCTGAATAATAATATTATAATGAAATATATAAAATAAAAATATTATAAAGACTAATTTGCTATAAATAGTCAAGTACTTCAATTGTAATAAAATTTAGTCTTACAAACAGTATAAGACGCAAATAATTTAAGTTTTTTTAACCGTCCAATTACAATTCAAGGTTCAACTTAACAAATACATCAATAGTCTTCATCATACAGAGAGTTATCTTCTCCCACATTTTGTTCATTTATGTCCCATAAAGGAGTCATTTCTTCTTCTGAATCTTCATCAATAAGCATTCCCTTTTTTGAACAAGCAACTGAAGAACGGGCAACTGAAGAAGAAGATTTTGAGATCTAAGATTGTAGTCCAGTTCATCCGTCTCATCTGCTCCAACATCAATACCTGTCAGATCAACATCATCATCATCATCTTCATCATCAATTACAACACTAGTATCAGACGATGTCTTTTCCGGTTCACCAGTCAACCACTCATTGACATCATCAATATCACTCAAAGCAATCGAATCAATTTGGCCACGCAAATGATATCGTCGCTTTAAAGCTCTATTGTACTTGATATACACTAAATCGTTCAAGCGACGTTGAGCAAGTCTATTACTCTTTTTACTATGAACCTATCACAATTAATAAAGAAATTAACAAGTATACTTTATAAAATAAAAACCAGCATACTTTTCAATTATTCTTACTTACATGTTCAAAGAAGTTCCAGTTTCTTTCACATCCAGATGAACTACAAACAAGACTGAGTACTCGTACGACAAACTTTTGCAAGTTAGGTGACGTTGCACCATAGTTCACCCACCATTCAGCTAAAATATTTAATTTATTATCGATAACAAAACTAAGTAATATGATAAAATGCAATAATGAATTAAATGCAATAGTATATATTACCTGGTGCCATTGTTGCTCGATGTCTAATAGCTATGGGGATTCCAAATTCGGTCCAAGTCAAAGGCTTTATAAAAAACCAATTTATTCATTTAAGCAAAGTATAAATGTTTATCTTTGTGTCAATTTTGAAAACTCAGTTTGGGACCTTATAAAAAATCAGTTTATTCCAAAAAAAAAACAGTCCATTCTAAACGTTGTAGGCATCATTTCGCCTATATCTTAAGTTATAATCATATTTGGGTTTCAATAATGATCAAGCTTGTTTTACAAATTGCAACATTTTAAGAAGAAAGAACTTACCTTGAGGAGATTCAATTTTAAAATTTCTTGACGAAATCTTCACGATTTGTTGATGAAATTGAAGTAATGATAGAAGAAAGAAGTAGAAGAATGAAGAAGTAGAAGAATGTTGGGGAATGGCTAAAAATCGGCTGTTATGTAATATTAGGGTTTAAAAAAATACTTAAAATGACGAAAATACCCATAAGTAAAGCATCCCCAAAAACCTCTTAAAGGCGCGCCATTTGGTCGCCTCGCCACATCGCAAAAGGCGAGCATGGCGACAAAAAGGCGGCGCCTTCGGGAATCTGCCACCTTGACACTACTGATGGCGCAAAAGCCTCGCCCCGCCTCGTCTTTTAAAACTGTGGTAGGGGTATACAAATAGTACTAAATAGTGTGTATTAATAATGCTGAGATTAATTATGTTGACGTTAATTTTATCGATTGTTTGATTTGTTGTTTTAAATGAATAGGGTGTATTAGAATAGGAATAGTATATGGTGTATTATAATAGGAGTAGTGTTGGTATTGTTAAATGTCATAATTTATTATATATAAGAATAATACTAAACAGAGTGTATATATACATAGGCCAAAAATACTATCAAACAAGATATTAAATAATATCAAAATTATTTTCTCTAATACCTCCTGCCAAACGATCCCTTAACTTGTGAAATTGAACTATTATTTGTAGATCTATTCGATGTCCTACGGAAGCAAAATTACCATTTTGTTAATAAAATTTAATGGATAGAATTGTTAGAAGTTATCCCTTTGCCGCTCAAAATATAGAGATAGATTTTCGACAATTTTAGTCTTGGTTTTCATCTTAGGCAATTTCTTTTATAATGTTTAGATAAAAATACAAAAATATTAACTAACTAAATTGGACAAAATGCCCTCCCTTCATAGTTTGGCCCAAAAATGCTCTTAAACTATGCGGAAATGAACAAAAATGCCCCTATTATTATTACTTAATTGGATCAAAAATGTTTTTTCCCCTAATAAACATATTGTTTCTTTTCTTTTAAACACATTGTTTGATATAAATATTATTTTTAAAGAAATATTTTCTTGTGTTTTTTTCTATTAAAATTCATTTAATTAATAAAAAAGCAGAAAGTATTTTTTTCTTCTTAATCTCGTTTTATAAATTAAAATAAAATTACCCCATGTACTTTTAGCTGGAAATATTGGCATATATAAATATATATATATATAAGTCATAGTAACACCATCATTAATTTTCATTTAGATAATGATAAAAATTTTGAACCTAATAAAATAGGAAATATTTTTTAAAATGAAGTAGGATAAATATTTCCTGATATAATATTTGATTTTAAAGTTAAAATGAAAAAAAGGGTCAATAATAACTCCATTGAGAAAGAATTTCCTTCATTAGTCTACTCCTAAGAATGAGAAATTTTGGAAGAAAAGGAATATGTTGTTAAGAGAATAATCTCTGTAGATCGTCTATTGTGGGTCAATTAGCTTATTGGTTTAATATTATTCAAATGAAGTAGTTGATTTAGAATATAGGCCATTAGTGGTTAGATTATTATCGAGTGAAATGTTTTTTTGATTAGTAATCCGAAATAGTTAAAGCCACTGTTAGACGTATTTTGTATACGTTTTTGAGTCATTTTTAGTTAATATTTTTTCCATTTTCATTTAAATAAGTATCGTGTTAGGATCGTTTTTCTTTCTTTTGAGTCACAGCGGTTCAAAAAGGCAAAATGACGAAAATGAACGAAAAGTGGCACAAAAGGAGAGTCCCGAGTCAAAAAGGACGAAAGTTGGCAATTTAGGATGAAAAGCTGCGACAGCGGTCTGCGTTCATCTGAGGCCAGCGGTGCCATAATTGCGAGAGGTGCGGGACTTTCGGCACGCGATCTGCTTAACAGCGGTCTTAAAGCGTTAATTGTCAGATCCGAAATAGAATTGGCAAGGGGCAAAAGGGTCCAAGGCACATGTTTTTGACAACATATAAAACCCTTGAGACAGATTTTAGGGAGGATTATTCATTATATTCTCATTCCTCACATAGAAGACAACGCTTGGCGGCTACAATTGGAGACCTAGTTCTACGTAATTTTTCTTTCTTTAGTTTTCAATTCAGTTTATGTTTGGATTTATATTAGTTCTTAGCATGTCTATGGCTAGAAGCTAAAAACTTTATTCTTTTGAATTGTTTGAAACTCTATCTCATGACTTAATGCATTAGTTTGGTTTCTTCTTCACTTGATTAAGATTTATTAAATAATTTTTATGAATGTTTGATAGTTAATTGATCACTAATTATCATAATCTATATGATTTCGAATCAAGAACCGAGAGGAGAGATTTGGATATGCTGTAATTGAATAGACATAGGTTAAAATCGCGGACGAAAGTACCCTGATACTTGTGTAGCATTATAGGTTACTGTTCTTAATCCTCCTATGTGGTAAATCCTATCATAGAAATATAGAAGGGTTCTGCACTGGGGTTGAGCGATTATATATCTTAACCGGAATATAAGACAGTATAGTTAACCGCTATCTTAACGTAGAAGAAGAAGTCATTCTAGTTGCATTAATGATTGAATAGAGTGGATAATTGAGGATTTTGGAAGCCCTAATTCCTTCATAACTAATTAAACCCCAATAAATTAGATTACTTCTCGCAATTATTCTAGTAGTTAGATAAAACCCAAATCAAATATCGTTTGCCAAATAGATAAATAGATATTCGGTAATTAGAAATCAGTCTCTGTGGACGATAAACTCGGTCTTACAAACTATATTACTTGTGAACGATACGTACACTTGCGTGAGAAATTGGACACGGTCCACTAACAAGTTTTTGACGTCGTTGCCGGGGACTGACATACTTCTAATATCGAACCATCTATTTTTAATTTCTAATTTGGTCGCTCCCATCTGAGAGCATCTTTTTATCACTTTTTGTTGTTTGTGTAATCTTGCAGGTAAGGTCAAGTATAGGTACATGGACTATCACTATCAGGGGCTGCAGGACTATGACCTTTGTCCACCGCAACAACGTAGACCACAGGCTCCGCGAGAGGAGAAAAATGAGCTGCAGGAAGCCTTATTCAGGCTCGCCGAGTGCCAGAACCCTCAAGGACTAACTCATCCACCACATGATCAGGCTCCATCAGGAAGGCTAGATGATATGGGAACAACTCTTTGGGCACTCTCAAATGCACAGAATCAGTTCATGGAGGAAACAAGATTATCCATCAGGAATCTAGAGAGGCAACTGGGACAACTAGCTAGCAAGCTGAGAAACGGTATGCAAGGGAACCACCCTAGCAATACTGGTACAAACCCACAAGAGCAGTGCCAAGCAATTGATGTGTCGAGTGGCAAACAAATGGAGACAGGTTCATCCCCAATATGTCCAGAAAAAGAGGGTGAACCCAGTGAAGCGAGGGAGCCCGAGGATGCAGTGATCATAGAAGATACTCATGCGGACCAAAGATCACCGCGTGATCGTTGACACGCGCGGTGAAGATACCATATCCTCAGAAACTTAGAAAGAATTCTCTTGACAAGCAGTTTTCTAGGTTTCTGGAGGTCTTTAAAAAACTGCACATCAACATTCCACTCGCTGAAGCCTTAGAACAAATACCGAGTTATGTAAAGTTTATGAAGGAGATCTTCTGTAAAAAGAGGAGGTTGGAGGAATATGAAATAGTGGCATTGACTGAGGAATGCACTGTCATCCTACAGAGAAGGTTACCTCAGAAGTTGAAAGATCCGGGAAGCTTCATCATCCCTTGCACTATAGGGAAGTTTGAATGTCAGAAGGCTCCCTGTGATCTGGGGGCAAGTATAAATTTGATGCCCTATTCTGTGTTCTGCAAACTTGGAGTGGGGGAATCAAGACCTACAACCATAACCTTACAACTACCAGATCACTCTATCGTCCACCCTAGAGGAATAATCGAGGATATGTTGATTAAGGTGGACAAGTTTATCTTCCCCGCTGATTTCATCATCCTAGACATGGAAGAAGATGAAGAGATGCCCGTCATCCTTGGCAGATCGTTCTTAGCCACAGGACATGCACTCATTGATGTTCAGAAAGGTGAGTTGAGACTTCGTGTTCAGGGAGAAGAAGTGATTTTCAATGTATTCAGGGCAGCAACCTACCCAAGGGCAAGTGATAACTGTTATGCTATTAATGTGATTGATGAAGCAGCTGCAGAAAGCGGATTCAGGAGTGATGATGCTCTTGAAGTGGTGCTGACATAATGGGATGAAAGTAGTAGTGACGACACAAAACTGATGGAGTATGCGAATTGGTTGGATTCTCATGAACCATGCTATAAGAAGAAATATGAAGAGCTAGGAACCATGCCTGAGAAACCAGTGCCATCCATAGAGCAAGCTCCAGAACTAGAGTTGAAGACTCTGCCAGATCATTTGCATTATCAATATCTAGGTGAGAACCCATCCTTACCAGTGATTGTATCATGTCATCTATCCAAAGTGGAGGTTGAAAAACTGTTGAGAGTATTGAGGGCTCACAAGCTTGCGATTGGGTGGACACTGATAGACATTAGAGGGATAAGTTCTTCTACATTAATGCACAAAATTCGTCTAGAAGATGAGAGCAGACCCTCCATTGAGGCACAGAGGAGACTAAATCCAACCATGAAAGAGGCGGTGAGAAAAGAAATCCTGAAATGGCTCGATGCTGGGGTGATTTATCCTATCTATGATGATCGTGGGTAAGCCACATGCAAATGGTACCCAAGAAAGGTGGCATGACTGTGGTGACTAACGAAAAAAATGAGCTTATACCATCCAGAACAACTACAGGGTGGAGAATGTGTATTGACTACTGCAAGTTGAACAAAACAACCAGGAAGGATCATTTTCCTTTGCCTTTTCTTGACCAAATGCTTGATAGGCTTGCAGGACACAACTATTATTGCTTCCTGGATGGTTATTCAGGGTATCATCAAATTGCCATATCTCCAGAAGATCAGGAGAAGACAACCTTCACACGCCCCTTTGGTACGTTTGCTTTAAGGAGAATGCCATTTGGGCTTTGCAATGCACCCGCCACTTTTCAGCGTTGTATGATGCTATCTTTTCTGGCATGGTGGAGAGAACCATAGAAATCTTCATGGATGATTTTTCTGTTTTTGGGTCTTCCTTTGATGAATGCTTAAAGCATTTAGAAGCAGTGTTGCAGCGGTGCAAAGACTCGAATCTGGTGCTGAACTGGGAGAAATGTCACTTTATGGTGCAGTAAGGTATCGTTCTTGGCGACAAGATTTCCAGCAAACATTGAGGTAGACAAGGCTAAGGTTTCAGTGATCGAAAATCTGCCACCTTCAGTATCGGTAAAAAGGATCAGAAGTTTTCTTGGGCACGCTGATTTCTACATAAGATTCATCAAGGACTTCTCAAAGATCTCTAAACCTCTGTCCACCTTGTTGATGAATGGGGTTGCTTTTGAATTCAATGAAGAATGTCTGATTGCCTTTCAGACACTTAAGGAGAGGCTAACCTCAGCACCTATAGTCACTGCACCTGACTAGACACTCCCATTTGAATTGATGTGCGATGCGAGTGACTACGCAGTGGGATTTGTCCTTGGGCAGAGAATTGACAAGGTATTCAGGTCAATTTACTATTCTAGCAGAACCCTCAATGATGCTCAGCTAAATTATGCGACGACAGAGAAAGAGTTGTTAGCCATAGTATACGCATTTGAAAAATTCAGGCCATACCTCATTGGTAATAAGCTGATAGTGTACACTGACCACTCAGCCATTAAGTATTTGATGACTAAGAAGGATGCAAAACCTCGACTTATACGATGGGTGTTGCTACTACAAGAATTTGACATGGAGATCCGCGATAAAAGGGGACTGAGAACGTGGTGGCAGACCACTTGTCAAGGCTTGAAGTGGAAGAGAGCCATAACACCAAGGATGTGCAAATAAATGACTACTTCCCAGACGAGCAGCTGTTTCAGGTAAGTACTAGTGTAAATTTACCTTGGTTCGTTGACTTTGTTAATTTTATTGCAGCAAAAGTATTGCCTTTAGGAATGACAATGCATCAGGTGAAAAAGTTCTAATCAGAGGTAAAACATTACTACTGGGAGGAGTCAATTCTCTACAAGCACTGTGATGATCAAGTCATAAGGCGGTGCGTACCCGAGGATGAAATGCACCAAATTCTCACTCATTGTCACACCTTGCAATGTGGTGGGCATTTTGGAGCATCACGGACAGCAGCCAATGTATTGTAGAGTGGATTCTATTGGCCAACCCTATTCAAGGATGCCAACACCTTTGTGAGGGGCTGTGATCGTTGCCAAAGAACTGGGAACATGTCAAGGCGAAATGAAATGCCCCTAACTGGGATCTTAGAAGTGGAGTTGTTTGACGTGTGGGGGATGGACTTCATGGGCCCGTTCCCAACGTCCTTTGGGAACCAATACATTCTTCTCGCTGTGGATTATGTGTCCAAATGGGTCGAGACCATGGCTACTAAAGAGAATGATAGTAAGATTGTCTTGAAATTCCTTCAGAAAAACATATTAACAAGGTTTGACACTCCAAGGGCCCTCATCAGCGACGAAGGGAGTCACTTTTGCAACAAGCAGCTTGACACTTCGCTGGCACGTTACAGAGTCTACCACCGTACTGCTTTGCCATATCACCCTCAAGCAAATGGGCAGGCTGAAATTTTGAATAGAGCAGTGAAAAGCATACTGGAGAAGACAGTGGATGACTCAAGGAATAATTGGTCTACAAAGCTGGATGATACACTCTGGGCCTATAGGACAGCTTTCAAGACTCCCATTGGGATGTCACCATACACGATGGTCTATGGGAAGACATGTCACCTACCGGTGGAGTTGGAACACAGGGCATACTGGGCAATGAGAAAGCTGAACATGGATGCCAGAGCAGCAGGGCAGAAGAGGCTACTGCAACTGAATGAGCTAGATGAATTTCGGAACAATGCCTATGAAAATGTAAAAATCTACAAGGAAAGGGCCAAGGCATGGCACGACAAAAACTTGATCCCGAAAGAGCTCTGACACAGGCAACATGTACTCTATTGATTCAAAGTGAGATTGTTCCCGAGCAAGTTGAAGTCGGATGGTCGGGCCATTTGTTGTGGAAAAAGTGTTCCACATAGTGCGATCAGTGAGAGGAAAAGAGGCGCGTCATTCAAAGTGAATGGCAGAGTGAAACCATACTTGTTGAATGACATGGAACAGATCAACTCTGTGATCCGTTTCAAGTCACAGTAAAGAGGAACCGGCGTCCGACTAAAAGACGTTAAAGACAACGCTACTTGGGAGGCAACCCAACATCTTAGGAGGTTTGTTAATTTCATTCTTGAACGGTCTCACAATCTTGTACTACCAGGTAAACCATGAGTAGTATCCGCCGCCACCACCACCATTTTGAGTCGCTATTGTCCGTAAGTCGTCCCTTTATTATTTTTGAGTCGTTACACATTTGGGACAATGTGTCGTTTAAGTTTGAGGGAGGGGGGGGGGGGGGGTACGTTTGTTTTTGAGTCTTTGTGATTGAGTTTTTTTGTGTCTTTTAATGTGTCTATATGAGTCAATTTTTTTTATGATCATGCATGCTGTAGTTGCTGAAAACGCCTAGTGAATTAAGTGGGATAATGTAATAAAATTATAAGCTAAACTCTGTGTGCTTAAGTTAGATATGCCAAAAAATCATGAAAATCTGGTTATTTGAAATATTTTGTGCTTAGCCTATGTGTTTTCAAGTGTGAAAAATGTCTATGAAGTCTGCTTGCTTGTTATTTGAGGCGAAATAGTTAGGATGTACATGTTTAGGGAGATGATTCAGACATTTCTTTGTTAGCCCTTCTTACCTTTCATTACCTACCTTGCAATAAATTATATCCCTAGCCAGCCCCGTTGAGCCTAAAATAAATTATATCTTTGACACCCTGTGATTTCCTTGTGTGCTATAAGCAGTAATTGAAAATTTGGGATGAAGAAGTGTGAAAAGAAATACCAAAAGAGAGTGAAAAATTGATGCACCCCAATGAAAAAAATATAAAAGCTTAAGTTTGGGGGTGCCTATGTGGATGTGTTCCATGCTCTCAAAAATAGAAGAGGGGAACGATAGGTATGAACTGAAAAAGAATACCAAAAAGAAGGACAAAATGATTGAATGAGAAAAACGCTTATGGTACGTAAATTGAGCCTAAATGCCCACTCTTACCTACCCCTGCCTAAACCTACATTACAACCCTGAAAAGTCCTGAAGATCTCTAATATGCATGTCTATGATTAGTGGAGAATAACAAGTAAACATGCCCATGGAACTAAATGAAATTGACATGCATAGGGTAGATGTTCATGCTTCTATTGATTATGATTGAAATGAATTTGCGAAATATCTGGCTTGAAATTCTAGATTGCTATATTCATGCTATATGTTCCAACATATTATCCCAAATGACGTTCATGCTTTTCTAAGTAACCTTGTGCAGCTGCTTGATTTGAGTCTTTGAGTTTTTTTTTAATTTTGTTTCTTTGTTTTTATTTTGATCTTTGCTTGAGAGCGAGTAAATGTTAAGTTTGGGGGTATTTGTTAGACATATTTTATATACGTTTTTTGAGTCATTTTTAGTTAATATTTTTCCCATTTACGTTTAAATAAGTGTCGTGTTAGGGTCATTTTTCTTTCTTTTGAGTCACAACGGTTCAAAAAGGCAAAATGACTAAAATGAGCGAAAAGTGGGCACAAAAAAAGGGTCCCGAGGCAAAAAGGACGAAAGTTGACAATTCAGGATGAAGATCGCGACCGCGATGCCTTTCATCTGAGGATCATGCCATAATTATCGAGAGGTCGCAGACTTTCGCACCATGATGCCGTTCGCAGAACCGCCTTGAGGCGTGAATTGTCAGATCTGAAATAGAATTGGCAAGGGGAAAAGGGTCCAAGGCACACGTTTTTGACAACATATAAAACCCTTGAGACAGATTTTAAGGAGGATTATTCATTCTATTCCCATTCCTTACAGAGAAGATAACGCTGGCAACTACAATTGGAGACCTAGTTCTACGTAATTTTTCTTTCTTTAGTTTTCAGTTCAGTTTATGTTTGAATTTGTATTAGTTCTTAGCATGTCTGTGGCTAGGAGCTAAACACTTTATTAGGAATTTTCTTTTGAATCGCTTGAAACTCTATCTCATGACTTAATGCATTAGTTTGGTTTCTTCTTCACTTGATTAAGATTTATTTAATAATTTGTATGAATGTTTGATAGCTAATTGAACACTAATTATCATAATTTATATGATTTCGAATCAAGAACCGAGAGAAGTGATTTGGATATGCTGTAATTGAATAGACATAGGTTAAAATCACGGACGAAAGTACCCCGATACTTGTGTAGCATTATATGTTATTGTTCTTAATCCTCCTATGTGCTAAATCCTATCATAAAAATATAGAAGGGTTCTGCACAGGGGTTGAGCGATTATATATCCTAACCGGAATATAAGACAGTCTAGTTAACCGTTATCTTAACGTAGAAGAAGAAGTCATTCTAGTTGCATTAACGATTGAATAGAGTGGATAGTCGAGGATTTTGGAAGCCCTAATTCCTTCATAACTGATTAAACCCCAATAATTTAGATTACTTCTCGCAAGTATTCTAGTAGTTAGATAAAAACCCAAATTAAATATCGTATGCCAAATAGATAATCTAGAATAGATGTTCGGTAATTAGAAACCAGTCTCTGTGGACGATAAACTCGATCTTACAGACTATATTACTTTACGTACACTTGTGTGAGCAATTGGCCACGGTCCACTAACAGCCACCATCCTTGGAATTTGCCTATCTTAGAAGTAAGTTGCCTATAGTGTGACACTTCTCAATTTTCAGCAATTAGCAATTGGAAACTTTGACTTCAATATTTTTCTTCCAAACATTCTTAGCAATTTTAATGTAAAATGTGCATAACAGAACAGGAATAAGTCATGAGAGCTGAGAGATTATATATCTTAGAACAACAGAATCTTGGTGACGTGTTCTTCATTTATTTTAGTATCATTCTCAATTTCTGAAAGAAAACCCTAAGCTTGACATGTATAGAGACCTACGGATTTGGACTGAAGCTCACTATTGAAAGCTTAAATACAATCAGTCTTCTCTAAAATAGCGTCGTTTGTTTCGATATTTGTTATAGACTTATAGCAAAATGTTGTTATAGAGAACACATAATATAACGTAACATGAAATATAGGTTTCACGGAAAATATGGTTGTTATAGTGAAATGTTGTTATAGAAGATTTGTTATAGAGAGGTGTGACTGTATAACAAATATTGAAGAAGAAAAAGAGAAATAGAAATTTCAACAGGTCGGATAGATCTAAAAAGATTACTTATTGTATGATTTCATTGCTGATAAGCCATATTATGGCTATCTCCATATCCTTTTAACTCACTTTCGCAAAAACGTCAGAATACACAACTTAGGTATTGTGGAGGAGCTGATAACAGTTCCAAGAATAGGATAATATTGTTATGGACTTCAAAGCATAATAAAAACTGCGATGTAGCAAAATCACCACATGTCCCGGGAAGCAATTCAGAGGGGAGTAAAGTAATAACCCGTTCCAGCGCCTTGTGGCATCCCATAAGGCATTGATGGTT
This sequence comes from Przewalskia tangutica, assembly GCA_029844215.1. NCBI lineage: Eukaryota > Viridiplantae > Streptophyta > Magnoliopsida > Solanales > Solanaceae > Przewalskia > Przewalskia tangutica. The sequence goes on from CM056722.1 coordinate 21,969,411, forward strand.
GCATACCAGCACCGTAGTAGCCCGTAGTTCCAGCAAGTCTAGACAAACCCATTTGGCCTTGCATCCCGTTGCTTGCATATTGCTGCCACAGCTGTTGTTCCTGCATTAACAAATGTTGTTTCCTCTCCTGTTCTGCCATTTGGACGTACGAAGGAGGTGGCACGGCAAGGGAAGCAGCAAATGGATCTTGATTCCCTACTGGTTGGACTGTTCCATCAGGGGCAGGCAACGCAAGCATAGGTTTTGAGCTCTTTCCCACTCCAGGCAATGCCACGCTGCTGGCACTCCCACCAGTCACTTGAGTATTGCTCACGTGCTGCCTCACGGTCCCCTGATCGTACATTCCGTTTAACAACAGCAAATCAAAACCACCTGCTAAATCAGCCGTCTGCTTTGACAAATCACTAGCAGTTTCTACCAATGCTAACTCCCAGTCAGCTTTCCCAATCTGAGCTGCTGGTGTCTGCCAAGCTGAAGTTACTTGTCCGGTCTCTCCATCAGACTGGAATACTTCCCAGGAGCCATTTCCGTTGGCTACGGGTCCAGAAAACAGAGCTAGCGCCATTTTATTACCTTCGCCATCAGCCGTCACTCCATCATCCTTCAAATTCACCAAGTCTTCAGTTACCTCCTGGTAGGTGTGGCCCAAATTTGACCCATGAGAAATCTTGTCAAAAAAAAAAATCAAAAGAAAATGACATTTCTTTATTTGATATGTTATATATAGTCATAATAAAGTTTTTTTTTTTTTAGGTACTAAAAAAGTAAAAGAACAAACAAAGAAATTAAAACTTAGTAAGAATTAGACGGGTTGGGTTATGATCCGCTTTTAGCCCATTTTAACCGAAGTAATTTGACCACCCAAATTCAGCCCAACCCGCCCATTTGACACCCTTACCTGCTGAGTATGTGGCCTTGGCTGAGGTCCAGGTTGAGGAGGAGCAGGAGGAGGAGGTGTGTAATTCTCGGGTGGTGGGAGAGCTTTAATTTCGTTCATATCTGGTGTTTTCTCCTCTTTAACGGCTGATGAACTCTCCACCCTATTTATCTCAGGGCTTCTTGGCCTATTTGCTCTCTCTCTCAAGAATCCCTCGAGCGTGCCCAAAAGCTTATCAGTGATGACTTGCACATCCGGGAACTCGGATGACCTTGCAATCCCAATATCCTTGCACCAGTGGTAAGTCCCCACAAGCTCATCGATCATCTTTGCTGCACTAACATAAGCATCGAATGCCTTGACGCAATCCGCATACTCCATCTCCGTGAACTGATCAAGCAAAATCTGTAACACCTCACAAATATCGGCATAAAACTTGAAACTCTCCTTCACAAGAGAATATAACACCACCAGCACCATCCTACTGTTCTTCGCTGCACCAGTCGGTCTACAAGCCAAGAACCTATCAAGAAGCTGAAGCAATTGATTCAACCTCTCTAAAACCCTCTCGGGCTTCATTTCTCTAACTGGCGTCACACCATTTTTCTCTTCCATATCATTCCCATAGCCATCTTCAAACCTCTTTTTCTCATCAACGTCATTCAACTTCCTATCATAGACTGTAAACTCAAGTTTCTGATCTAAGTAAAAGGCGTAAGTCCTAATGAATCCGGAATGATCCCACGAATTAGAGTGAGCTTCATCACGAAAGTCAGACATATTCAAAATCCTCATCCCTCTCCGACTTGCATACATGATCTCTTGCCCAAGTACAGGGTCTCCATCAGTTAACAGCCTATGAACAAGCATTAAGGCCTTCAACGCCACAACCCAATCATGGGTTTTACTTAACCTCTTCGACACTGCAAAAACAAAAGCACTCACATATCCTCTAGAATTAGAGGTCAAGTGCAAAATCTCCCTAATATATTTCTCGTCTGCTGGATCATTATCATGGGTGGTCGCTTTCACTATCAATACTTCAAGGTCCGGAGCGACATTGCCCGTCACTTTAGCTAGGCTTATACTAGTTTGATCTTTCACCGCACCAATTGCCTTCCTAATACTTGGAGCCATTAATCACCTTTCACAAAAAAAAAAATCCTTTAATCCAATATATTTTGTTTGCTGTTATTCGAATTGATTACAACTAGAGTAAAGAAAAGTATACTCTATCCATTACAAAACAAATGAAGAGGTTTGGAGTTCCAGGGTCAAAATTTCTCAAGTAAGTTCACAAAGTACTACAAATCACAACTTTTATACTCCCTCCGTCCCCAACTTATGTGGCACTTTTCGCTCCCGAAGATCAATTCTACTATTCTTTGAAGCTAAATTAGAATAGATCAACTCAATATTTTAGAATTAAAATTTAGATATTCGAAACTACATGAAAAAAGTATAGGCAGACCTTACCCCTATTTTGTCGGGTAGAGATGTTGTTTCCGATAGACTCTCGGCTAAAAAGAAGAGAAGAATTCGATGTACGGACATGAAAAAGTACTATAAATTGTAATTTTTTCTCATGCCAATATGATGAAAAAATACATTTTTAAAATATTAATCAAGATTTATATCGTTTAAATCTAAAAAAACAAAAAAGTGTCATATAAATTGGGACTAGTAATTCAAAAGAAAAAATTGTTTGATTGACCGTATCCTCATAGTGACATATAAAAATAATAAGAACTTTAAACCCTTTTGTCAGTTTGTTATAAAAATTAGAATAGATCCGGCAATGATGAAATTATCAAGATGTCAGCAAATACACCTGAGACTATACAACGATCAAAGGTTAATACATAAACTCAATCGTACAGCTACTTACTGAATTACCCAGATGAAAATACATTGACAATTGAGCAAAACGGGCAAGAAAATCATACCCTTTTCGTAATTTCACCGGAATCTTGATCGGAGCTGACGATTGAACTGATCGGTGAATAGCCGCCGGCAATTTTGATTTTAGCGGAAAATCCAATAAAGCAAATTGAACAAGAATTGAACTGAATATATATATATATATATATATATAAATATAATTGTATATAGATATATAGTTCAGTGAATAGAGAAACGCGTAGAGAGAATGGAATGGGTATATATAAACTGAGACATATATATTGTACATATAATGACGAAATATATCTGAACTCTATAGTATATAATGACGGACTACAATCGAACACCCTTCATTAATTTTAAATAATACTAATTTACTTTTATTTCTCTTCAATAAATATAACTCTATTAATATTGCTTACTTCCAAGAATAATTAATTTTAAGGTAAAATAAAAAAAGTTTAATTAATTCTTTTTTGATATTTTAAAATAACAAGTATTTTGGGTAAATTACTTTAGTAACCTTGACAACTAAAACAATGACGAGGGAAGACCAAATATGACTTGGAGTAGTACCCTGATTTTCTTATTCTTCAAACCAAACATTCCTTAAATATACTAGTAAACAATCTGCGAAAACCGAACCCAAAAGACAAAAATAACCTTAATGGACAGCTTTTCCTATCTATTCTTGGATTTAGTGTTTGTTTCATCAACCTGTTATTGCTTGTTGGATGGAATATTATAGCGACTAAGTAGGCGTTTCGCGTAAGTTTTCAAATCATGATTTCATAATTTGATTTAAAATCACGTTTATTTATGTAATTTGGACATAACTTGAACTTTAATTTCAAAAATGTGTGATTTGGAATTCCAAATCATGTTTTCAAAAAAATTTAATTATAAAACTTGACTATATTTTGTAAAAAAAAATCCATAAATTAGTAGATATATCAATTGATCGACTTTATATTGTATTGGATATAATTGTCCAATACATAATTTATATTGTATATATATACAAAGATATGACTATGCAATGACTTAAAAGTGCACAACTTAAGATCAAACTCCTTCAACCAACCATTTATTTTCACAATTAATTACTATCAACAATTTGGTAATTTTTTAAGAAAGACATTCGAGCCGCGTATTAATTTTTTTATGAACTATAACTTGCTCATTTGGTAAGATTACAAAAGAATTAGAAATGTTTTGATGGTTTTCATAACTTGTGGAATTTTTATGTCAGTGAGAAAAGATACAATTTAAGAAACTCAAATTGCATGTCCAAACAAAACTTTAACTTCAAACCATATAATTTTAAATCATATTCAGACGGATCCTAAAAAATCTTAGGTGCAATTACAAATGAGACTTTTTTGTAAATAATTTCTTAACTTTATAATTTGATACAATTTAGTATATGATAGAACTTCGGTACTCTTTTATTGACTTGTCTAAATAAAAAAAGTTGTCAATTTTATTTTTCAATTGCTTTGCGTTTCAATATGTTTGTACAGTTACTATGACTGTAAGCCATTTGTCAATACTTAAGGTGGTGTGCATTTGGTCCGTTAATCATTGGTAAATTCTGATTTTGTTGTTTTCAATTTAGTTTAAATATATCTCTTTCGGCCATTTATTTAGGAAATATGGAAGCTATTTTTATGACTTTATCAACGTAAAATATAGAGTAAACAGGTTTAACATAATACATGAATAATTAAATGATAAAACGGTTAATAATTGTGATAAATTTGTGAATATTCACAAGCAAAGGGATCAAAAAATACATATTTCAATTAATTAAAAGTTAAATATGCTTAGTCAGATAACATATGGACTAAAATAAGAATTTATAGATAATTAAGGGATTACATGTGCAATAAACCCAAAACAAAATGAGACTACATAAGGTATAGGGAAAAGGGGCATATTTGCCCTCAAACTTAAGAAAAAGGGCATATTTGTCATCCGTCAAAGTTTGGGGACAAATATGCCCTTCCCGTTATGAAAATTGTTATATTTGCCAATTTTTAACAGAAATGTCACGTGTACGCCACGTGGGAGACACATCAGCAGGTGGGACCCACATCACCTCCCTCACTGCTTCTACTCTTTGTTCATCCGACCAACCAGCTGCTCCGGTCACCGGAGCAGCCAACCACCCGAATGGCCACCACAGAACACCATTGGAGACGAAACTTATGCCATTAGCTTCGTCTCGTCGAGCCCGTCATTTTCATACCAACCATCACCGTCGATTCATCCTTAATGGAGACCAATTCAGATCGAAATTCTGGTTCACTGTTCATCGTCTTCTCCGTGTGGTTTTTTGAATTCTGGCGGATTTCAGTGACGTTAAGGAGCGGCGGTGGTACCAATATATTAGTTGTCTCATTCCCGTCATTTATATACCCTCCTCGTGGTTCGAATCATCCTCTACATCAAGTTCGTCCAATTCGATTGTAAAAAACCCTAATCGTCGCCGTCGATTTTCCGGCCACCGGAGCAACAATCGACGGTCGGCAGTGGTACCATTAGACTCGCCATCACCTCCCAGACATTATACACCCACCATCCACCTTCAATTCACCCCGAAGACGCCGGTCGATCAAATCGAGTTTTTCGATCTGGGTTTCGATTTTTCGGTCGTTTCAGGAATCCACGACGGCTGAGACTAGTACTATTGTGTTCGTCTCATCATCCTCTTCAACCTACGACCACTCCGCCGCCGATCGCTTCAATTTCTCCGGTGGGACGCTCGATCGATGGCGACGATAATAGCGTCGCCGGTGGATGGCGACCTCGATCGAGGTTGTTCGATGAAGCGATGAGGATGTGATGTGGGTCTCACCCACGTGGCGTCCACGTGACATTTCTGTTAAAAATGGGCAAATATAACAACTTTCATAACGGAAAGAGCATATTTGTTCTCAAACTTTGACGGAGGGCAAATATGCCTCTTTTTCTTAAGTTTGAGGGCAAATATACCTCTTTTCCCTAAGATATATTCAGAAGAGGAGAATAATGTAAAAAAAAAATACACATTCACAAATTAAATTAATTACCTCCATGATCACCACTATACATTTACTTGGATTACAAGTGATGGCAAATTTTGCAAGGGGAATCTTTTATTTGTTTTAAAATCTAGTGCATTATGCTTTGCACAAGAAAACACCATCATTAATCCATTTCTTGTGTTATTGGCAAACACTCAATAATTAGTTCATATCACTACACTAGGTAAGTTTGAGGTTTTTCACTTTTGGTGTTCTAACATGCCCTTGTGTGATTTTATATTTTATTTTTGGCTTTCTTTTGAAATTGTGGAAGGCTAATTCAAATTTATAAAACCCCTCAAACAAAAATTGTCAACGTCATTTTACTTAAGCTGGTCAGTTGATTGTGTACTAGATTCCATTAATCAACTTCAAAGTAATGAGAAGTCCTTTTACAAAATTTGTTAACCTCTTATAGCATTATGTGTATCTTACTAAAACTTCCCAAAAAATGTATTCTTTGACCAAATTTTACTTCTTACGTAAGGCATAGATTTAGGTTTCAGAATATTTTTGCCTTATCTTCCCGGAAAATTCCCTTATGGATTGCACCATATAAGTATTTGGTGATCATATGTCATAGTAAATAAAAGGTTTGCTGATATTAATGCTTTGGTCAAATACATAGACATATCCCTAAGGTTGTCTTGTTTTTTTTCATTTAGACTACGAGACACCTAAAATGTTTCAATTAAACACCTCAGAAATAGCCACACGTCAATTTTTCATTGGGTGTTTGCTTGCATCAGCTGCGTTTATACATCACCTGAATTTTTACTTTGTTGGTGAGTGTTCGAATTCCCACGTTGTAATCATCTTCCTATTTTCTCTTTCCCTACTGTCTATAGAACTAAAAAATATATTTATATACTTTAGGTGTCTAAATGAAAAAATATGATAACTTTAAGGGGGCCGTATATGTATTTGGCCTAATAATTTTATCATCTTGTATGATTCATTGAGTTGTCGAATGTCTAAATAAAATTTATTGATAAATTTAAAAGGTTATCAAATGTATTCGTGAATAAATGATCAACCATGCATGATCATTTTGATTTACATAATTACTATCGATAAAATTATGAGTATAACACATAATGTCTAGAAGAGATTCATAGATTGTTGGGTTCAGTCTTTCAAAATCTATTTATTTTAAAAAATAGTTTTTCTTGAAATGCAAAGAGGAGTAAGGTCGGTCATCGATTGGAACTTAGAGGGATCGCCCATCTCTTCCGCTACCTTCCCTCTTCCACTTCCACCAACCCTATTTCCCGCACCACCACCGTCTTCATTGTCGCCGTCCCAAATTACCTCTCTCCCGATGATTTTGTGCTCTTCTGTGGGTCCCGTATTGCTAATTTCTCCCTGTTAAATGAAGCCCAAAGCGCCGCGGTCCAGTCTCGATCACTGTTTCACGAAACATTGTTATACTTGATATATATTATAATTAGTCTTGTACCTTAATTACTATTGTAATATTACTATAATTGTATAGTTAGTCTCCTTATAAAATATGGTTTTAGATGTAAAGTAAGAATAAGATTCTTCTATTGTAACTTGTATATATATATGTCTTTCATCAATAAGAATAATCAAGGGATTAATTCTTTCATGGTATCAAGAGCCTATGTTTTTTTTCTTGCTTCCGCTTCTCACTTCTGTTCTTGAAATTTTTTGAAAATTGTGCTAAGCTATCCCTCCCCCTCGGATTCCCAAAAACCCGAGCACCTCTCCCTAAAAACTTTCCTTCTCTGAATCTTTGTATTTTATAAATACGTTTTATCATGCCCTTACAGTTTTCAACATCAAGAGTGTTCTTTCTATTGTTCTTGATCTAGAGAACGTCCAATATGAGACGTGGGCGGAATTGTTTAAGATTCATGCTATGACACATCAAGTCAAGTCATGCCTTCCACTTTTGCAGCACTTGCTCCTTCCTTGTGGCATGCTTGTCTAGGTCATCCGGGGTCGTCTATTTTATCTTCTTTAGATAGACATAAGTTTATTTCATGTAAGGGTACGTGTAATACTCCACTTTGTCAATCCTGTGCTTTAGAAAAAAATATTAAGTTACCATTTGTAGCTTCGAATTCTCATACTTCAATGCCATTTGATATTATTCATAGCGATTTATGGACATCTCTGGTTCTCATTTTTATGGGTCATCGATATTATGTTTTATTCTTGGATGATTACTCTAAATTTTATGGACGTTTTCAATTGCGAAAAAATCACAAGTTTTTTCCATTTTCGTAAAATTTAGAGCTTTCATAGGAAGCCAATTCGAACGGGAAATAAAGAACATCCAATGTGATAATGGTAAAGAGTATGACAATGGAGAGTTTAGGGAGTTTTGTGCTCAAAATGAGATAAATTTTCGTTTTTCTTATCCTCATACGTCTACACAAAATGGAAAAGCTGAACGAAAAATTCGTACAATTAATAACATTATCCGCACTTTATTGTTTCATTCTTCCGTCCCTCTATTGTTTTGGCATCATGCGCTACAAATGGCTACCGATCTACTTAATATTTTTCCCTGTAAAGGTTTGATATATTCCTCCCCCTTCAAGTTTTATACAATAAGACTCCTTCGTATTCTCATCTTAGGGTCTTTGGATGCTTATGTTATCCACTGTTTCCATCCACCACAATCAACAAACTTCAGGCACGTTCTACCTCTTGTGTATTTTTGGGTTATCCGTCAAATCACCGTGGTTATAAATGCTTTGATTTGTCCTCTAAACGAATCATCATTAGTCGTCATGTTATCTTTGATGAGTCCCAATTCCCCATTTCTAAAGTAGAACAACCCATGCCTAGTTCGTATGATTTTTTGGATGATGATATATCCACTTATATTTTTCGTCATTTTTCAGAGTTGCCACAAAATACGTCTACAGCGCCGCGACCTTTAGGGGAGGCGTCGCGGCTCCACTCGTCCAGTAGCTAGGGTGATTTAATCCCGTCATCAGCGCCGCAGCCCTTTGAGGATGCATCGCGGCGCCAAAATTCCAGAGAGCATTGTTCATTAGGCGCAACGGCCCTAGACCGCGGCGCCTTCAACAGTAATTTCAGAAATTCAACCAGCATGCCCACTGCTTGCTGGCTAGTCCGTCTCCCGAAAATTCCCAAAATTCACACCATCCAGCCCCAAGTCATGGTCCAATCACTCACAATCAACGGGGTATTGTTAAACCAAAAAGACATTTTAATTTAAATTCTAATGTTCTTAAGTCTCCCTTACCCCGTAATCATGTGTCTGCCCTAAATGACCCTAATTGGAAAATTGTCATGAACGATAAATATAATACTCTTATTGATAATAAGACGTGGGAGTTGGTGCCCCGTCCATTTGGTGTTAATATTATTCGGTCTATGTGAATTTTTGCTCATAAAGAGAATTTTGATGGTTCGTTTGCAAGGCATAAGGCTCTTCTTGTAGGTAATGGTAAGACTCAACATGTTGGTGTGGATTGTGGTGAGACTTTTAGCCCGGTGGTCAAGCCGGCGACTATTCGTACTGTGCTCAGCTTGGCTCTTTCGAAATCATAGCTCATTCATCAGCTAGATGTGAAGAATGCTTTCCTACATGGTGATCTTCAAGAGATAGTGTATATGCATTAGCCCTTGGGGTTTAGGGATACTAGATATACTAATCATGTCTGTTTATTGAGGAAGTCTTTGTATGGACTTAAGCAGTCTCCACGGGCATGGTATAAGAGGTTTGCTGACTATGTTTCGACTATGAGTTTCTCTCACAACAGGTCTGATAACTCATTATTCATATACCGTCAGGGATCTTTCATGACTTATATTCTATTATATGTTGATGATATTATCTTGACTGCCTCTTCGTATGCTTTGTGAAAGTCCATTATGACAATGCTCAGTTCTGAGTTTGCCATGAAGGACTTGGGCCCATTGAGTTACTTTTTGGAGATTGATGTAACACGTCATGCAGGTGGATTGTTCTTATCACAGAGGAAGTATGCAACAGAGATCATTGAGAGGGCTGTGATGTCATCATGTAAGTCCATTTCTACTCCAGTTGATACTAAAGCCAAGTTGGGTGCTGCAGCTGACTCTCCCTATGAGGATCCGACCCGCTATCGTAGTCTTGCAGGCACCCTATCTGACGTTCACGCGACCTCATATTACATATATCATATATCAGGTGGTTTGTTTATGCATGATCCCAGAGTTGAACATATGAATGCGCTCAAACACATTCTTAGGTACATTCAGGGAACACTTCTTTCGTCGACGTCTACACTAGTCTCATATACAGATGCTGATTGGGGTGGTTGTTTTGACACCAGACGGTCTACGTCTGACTATTGCATGTTTTTTGGTAATAACTTGGTCTCATGGTCTTCCAAGCGTCAATCCACACTTTCACGTTCAAGTGTAGAGGCCGAGTATCGAGGGATATCCAATGTGGTTTCTGAGTCATGTTGGTTACGAAATATACTTTTAGAGCTTCATTGTCCTATTGAGAAAGCTACCTTAGTGTATTGTAATAATATAAGTGTCATCTACCTTTCTGGTAATCCAGTTCAGCATCAGCGCACTAAACACATAGAGATGAATATTGACTTTGTTCGAGAGAAGGTAGTTAAAGGACAAGTACGCGTCTGTCATGTCCCTTCTAGATATCAGATTGCAGACATCTTTACAAAAGGTCTTCCCTCGGTCCTTTTTGAAGATTTTAGAGATTGTTTCAGCGTACGAAAACTGCCCGCTATGACTACGGGGGTGTGTTAAATGAAGCCCACAGCGCCGCGGATCAAGCCTCACAGCGCCGCGGCCCAGTCCCGAACACTGTTCACAGAACAGTGTTATACTCGATGTATATTTGGTATATATTAGAATTAGTCTTGTACCTTAATTATTATTGTAATATTACCATAATTGTATAGTTAATCTTCTTATAGAATAGAGTTTTAGATGTAAAATAGGAATATGGTTCTCTTATTGTAACTTGTATATATATGTCTTTCATCAATAAGAATAATCAAGGTATTAATTATTTCACTCACATGTTATGTTCCTCAAGTATGTTATTTTTAGAGTTCACTTTCTTTTATAAAGTTATGAGTTAATTTCTTCTATTTATTGTAATTTTAGTGAACCTTTATATTTAATTTATACTCCGCGTTAAAAGTATTGAGTTCAGATGGAGCTGGTATTGTAATAGTGGATCCTGTGTCGAAAGTATTGAGTTCAGATGAATCCAGTACTATACTGGTGGATCCGCCCGGTGTTTGAGTCCATATATGCAGTTTTATAAGATTGTATACATAGTTAAGTCTCGCACATTTTCACGTAAAGTAGTGGGTCAACGGAATATGCATTTCACTAGCTTAAAATAAGTTGTCTTTGTTGTAATTTTTAGTAATTTCTTACGCATAAATTTATGATATGCGTTCGAAAATATTGGGTTCAGATAAACCTGTTGTGTTCCATATATGCGGTCTTTTAAGTTTGTATATATAGTTGAGGCTAGCATATCTTAAGTGAAGTTGCGGATCAGCGGGACTGTGCACTCACTAGCTTATAATCAATCGTTTGTGTTGAATGTTCATATTGAATCTCATTTTATGTAACGACTGATTTGGTGTTATCGCGTCGTTACCTTATGTTGTCTTTTTCTTATTATCTAATAATTTTATTTTATCCTTTATCCTACCTTTTTATATAGTAGCTCTATGGTGTACCCTAGTTTTCTTGTAGGTTTATCCTTCAAATTGTTGATGTGTGAGATTATGTAACGACGAAAAACGATATAATCTATCCAAATGTTGTATTCATCAAACAATACAATATGATACAATACAATATAATATGATACATTATGAAACAATATGTAACAACCATCCAAACAAAGTGTTAAAGTTCTAGGATTATATCTACTATTTGTTGTAATTTTAGTGCACTCTTGCACATAAATTTGTACTCCGCATGAAAAGTATTGAATTCAGATGAACCCGATACTGTAATGGTGGATCCACCCCGGTGTTTGAGTCCATATATGCAGTTTTATAAGGTTGTAAATAGTTAAGTCTCGCGCATCTTCATGGAAAGTAGTGGGGTTAGCGGGACTATGTTAAAAGACATTACCAACTTAATCTCCAAGACAATGGATAATCATCTAGAAATATGGTAAAGATTCAAGAAGTACATAGAAAAATATTTGCTAGAAGATTCTAGAGTCAATATCCTAGATTTTTATGAAAGGTTCTAGAATGATCTATTGAAGTATTTTGGATACTTAACTTAAATATATGTCTAGAAGCTTTAGATTCTTGTAAGAAATGTATAGATGTTCTAGAACCTTAGATATTTATACAATATGACAGAATTATCTAAATCTTTTTAGGACCATGTCTAGAATCATCCCTACACAAGTATAAATAGGGGTGACCTTAGTTATTTGTAATGAACCCAATTGTAAGCTAAAGTGTCCCTAAGTGTGCATTCAAAAAGTGCTCAAGTAGTCAAGTTATAGTGTTCATGTCTTGGTGTAATTACTTTTACAGCAATAAAGTAATTACGTTTTTCATGTATTATGTTGTCCAACAAGTGGTATCAGAGTCAAGTCGATTCATACCAAAGAGTCGTTTGTTGAGTTTCTTATAGTGTTCGTGTGTGGTTTAGTACTACAGAGTTTATTGTCGAAATCAAGCTTTCTTGGTAAAAGAAATAGAACTTTAGCCAAGACACGATGGGTGACCTTCAAGTGGTCTGTGGAATCAAGAAACTTAACAATCAGAATTACAGCACATGGTCGATGCATATAGAGGCATATCTCCAAGGCTAAGACTTGTGGGAGATCGTTGGTGGCAATGAGGTCACACAACCAAAAGATGCAGCCGCTCTGAAGAAATGGAAGATTAGAGCTGGCAAAGCCATGTTTGCGATTCAGACCACAGTTGAAGATATAAATGTTGGAGCACATCAGGCCGGCTAAGACACCGAAGGAAGCGCAAGATACTTTCACAATATTTTTCACTAAGAAAAATGATACGAGACTGCAGATTCTGGAGAACGAGCTTCTTTCTATCAGACAACGCGACATGATGAACAATCAATACTTTACCAAGGTAAAATCTCTTTGTCGCGAAATTTCTGCATTAGATTTTGTTGCTGGCATGTCAGACGCTAGAATTAGAAGAATTATTATTCATGAATTCAGGGCAGATTATAGAAATTTTATTGCCGCAATACAAGGTTGGCCAAGCCAAACTTCTCTTGTTGAATTAGAAACTTGTTAGCTGACCAAGAAGTGTTGGCTAAGCAAATATTTGGAGTCTCATTAAAGAATGACGTAGAAGCACTCTATAGCGGTGATAAGAAATGTCGATCCTGACCAAATGCTAGTAGAAATTCTAGAAAACATGATGACAAGGATAATCATCATGAAAGTTCCCAAATAGGGGGAGCTCAAAAGAAAGAAAATCGGGGTGACCAATCAAAGAATAACAATAAGTTTGATGAAAAATGCTATAACTGTGGGAAGAAGGGCCACATGGCTAAAAATTGTTGGTTCAAGAAGAAAACTGCAGAAAGTAATACAACCACGTCAAATGCAGGAAAGATAAGCGATGAAGTGTGGGACGATGAATCATTTTTTGCTGTGGAGGAAGAAGAATTAGCTCTGGAAGTTACCGTTCCTGGAACGATAGACTACAACAGTGATTGGATAGTCGACTCTGTTGCTCAAATCATATGACAGGAGATAAAGAGAAGCAAGCAGTCATGCCAGGTCCAGTCATCGAAGAACTCGAAGCCGAAAAAAAGCTTCTGAAAGATGAACCCATAGTCGAGGACGTTAAAGAAGAAGATAACCACGATAATGACGTCGCCTATTCTGACGATAACGAGGATAATGGCGCCCAAGGTGGTAATTCTAAGCAAATCAAAAGTGAGAAAGAAAATACCGAGGACGACACAACACAGAATCCATGGAAAACAGACGTGCATCAAAGAGTAGAAGACCGACAACCAGAAGGAGTAAGTCCAAAGCCTCGAAGATCGACAAGATTTCAAAAGTAAAATCCTTAGTATGCCAATGCTACTATCCACGGATGAGTCAAACCAAAACACACAAAATGATACAAGTGATACTTCATCTGTTCAAGAAGAAAATTCTGAACAAAGGAGAAGTAAACGTGGGAAAATTACCAAAGATTTTGGACCGGACTTTATGACCTTTTCCGTTGAAGGAGAACCTCAAACATATAGGGCTGCTATGGAATCATCCGAAACACCTTATTGGAAGGAGTCTATCCAAAGTGAGGTAGAATCCATTGTGCAAAACAATACATGGAAATTGGTTGATCTCCCTCTGGGACAAAAACCAATAGGCCATAAATGGATTTCAAAAGGAAATTAAGGCCTGGGGTACTATAGAAAAATACAAAACTCGTATAGTAGCCAAAGGGTTTCGACAAAAAGAAGGTGTAAATTTCTTTGATACTTACTCACCAGTAACAAGAATTACTTCTATAAGGACGCTAATTGCTATAGCGACTATTCACAATTTGGAAATACATGATCGGTGTATTTTATATACACTTTTGAGTCATTTTTAGTTAGTATTTTACTCATTTTATTTATGTTTAGTATAGTATTAGGGTCGTTTTCCTTTCTTTTGTGTCACAGCGGTCAAAAATGGAGAAATGGCGAAAAGGAGATGAAATGAGCATAAATGAGATGGAATTGCACACTAAAAGGGCCAAGAAATGAAGTCTAAGAAGTTTCAAAAATTTTAGAGATCGACGTCGGACGAAAAAGTGCGAGGCGAATCCGCCGAAAAAACGCCACGAGTCAGCGACGCTGGCAGTGGCCACGGCTCAATGTGCTGAAAGTCCCGAGAGTTGCTGATTTTTCAGCCATGGCTGATCTGCGGCGCCACGACGGGATTTATGAAATCCAGGCCGAATTTGACATGTTTTCAGAATCCTAAAGGGATTACTTTTCCTACCTAAAGGGATAACTTTTCCTACCTTAAAACCCTTACCAAAAAGGATTCTAATAACTTTTCCTACTTACAAATCCTTAACCCTTCACCTAAAGGATTCTTGGTCTATAAATAGTCTCTACATCATTAGAAGAATTCATTCTCCATTCCACCATTCACCATTCTACATCCATCCTTCCACCAATCCATCTTGTAAATATTCCACAACACAATCCTTGGATGCTAGAAGGCTTGGAGACTCGTTCTTAAGTATTTTTCTTTTCTTTTCTTTTCTTTATTTCAGTTTATGATGAACATTGAATTAGTTCTTGTCATGTCAATGGCTAGGAACTAATTCCATTATAGGGTTTTCCATGTTAAATCACTAGAAACTTATGTTATGAATTGATGCATGGTTATGGTTATTCTTCTTCTTGTTGAGATTTATCCAATAATTGCTTTGAATGCTTGGTAATTAATTGATCACTAATTATCATTATTTATATGATTTCTAATCAAACTTCGAAAGGAGGAGGTTGTGAATATGCTGTAAGTTGGGTAGACATATTTTGGATTGGGGATGAAAATACCTTAATTACTTGTGTAGCGTTAACGAGAGGTCTAAACACCTAATTTTACGCATGGCGCGTGACGATTAATTAGGTTTTTTGTCTTAATCCTCCTATAGAGTCATCCTTATCACCGAAAGGTAGAAATGAGCGATACTGGGGTTGAGTGTTTATATAGCCTTAACGGGAGTATAAAACGATTTAGTAAACCTGCTAGCTCCAAAAGAAGAAGAACCATAATTCATTGCATTAATAAGTAACATAAGCGGATAGTTGAGGAGACTTGGAAGCCCTATTCCCATCATTACTGAAGTAAACACATTAGTTAAATTAGTATTTATAATTGTTAGTTATAAACAACAAAATCAAATATCGGTTACCAAATAGATACCAAAAGATAGATAATTGGTACTTGAACACTAATCCTTGTGGACGATATTCGGTCTTACCAAGACTATATTACTTGTCACGATAACGTGCACTTGCGTTAAAGTGTGTGCATCTTTTCGCGCATCAATACACCAAATGGATATGAAGACCACGTTCTTGAATGGTGAATTAAATGAAGAAATTTACATGAAACAACCCGAAGGGTTTGTTGTTAAAGGTCAAGAAAAGAAGATCTGTAAATTAATTAAGTCTTTATACGGACTTAAACAAGCTCCAAAACAGTGACATGAAAAGTTTGATAATACACTATTATCAAATGAATTTCAAATAAATGAATGTGACAAATGTGTCTACGTTAAAGAATGTAAGAATGCATGTGTCATTGTATGTTTATATGTTGATGATATGCTAATCATGGGAACAAGTAAGGATGTAATTAACTAAACCAAGAAGATGTTGCATGCCACTTTTGATATGAAAGATATAGAAATAACGGATGTCATTCTTGGTACTAGAATTCAAAAGAATTCTGATGGTTACATACTAACTCAATCTCATTATGTTGAGAAGGTCCTTAAAAAGTTTGGACACTATGACGATCGACCAGTTGTTACATTTTTTAATCCCGCTAGTCACCTTAAGAAGAATCAAGGTGAAAGTGTGTCTCAATTGGAGTATACACAAGTTCTTCGAAGCTTGATGTACATAATGACCTGTACCCGACCGGACTTAACATATACAGTGAGTTGACTTAGTCTATACTCATACAATCTAGGAAAGGATCATTGATTTGCACTAATTAGGGTGCTCCGATATCTAAAGCATACAATGAAATATGGATTGCATTATACAAAGTATCCTCCTGTTTTAGAAGGATATTGTGATGCTAATTGGATTTCCAACCATTCGGAGAGTAAGTCCACAAGTGGCTATGTATTTACACTTGGTGGAGCGGCGGTATCTTGGAAATCATCAAAGCAAACTGTGAATACACGATTAACTATGGAAGCGGAGTTTGTAGCCTTGGACAAAGTTGCCGAAGAGGCAGAATGACTCAAAAACTTTCTAGAAGGTATTCCTTTGTGGACAAAGCATGTTACAGCCATTTGCATACATTGTGGCTGCTCTGACGAGGGCAAAGAACCAAATATACAATGGAAAATCAAGGCACATAAGGCGATGTCATAATACTATATAAAGCTTGCTAAAGAATGGAATTATATCCATTGACTATGTAAAATCAAAGGACAATATAGCGGATCCTTTGACAAAAGACCTTTATAGAGAGCAAATCGTATTTACATCGAAGGTAATAGACTTAAAGCCAATACAACGAGTCATTACTTGGCGGAAACCTAACCTAGCAACATTGGAGATCCATGGTCTAGGTTCAATAGGATAACTAGTTGGGGAAGACTCAAGGAGCATAGAACACACACATATGCTCATTCCTATGGTGAACCAATGTGTGTTAATCCGTTGATGATTTAGGGATGAATATTATTCTTAATAATACTAAAAGAAATTATGGTGGGATATGACGGACTATTCTTGTTTGGTACTACCTATATGAGATTGATGTGGGGTCGCATCTATGAGAACCGATATGGCTACGTTCTCTACAAAATCTCACGAAGAAGGAGTTGTTCATGACCGAAATGAACACAACCATAAGAATTGAAATATGTTGGTATGATGTATGTGATACTTATTGTTTCGATTTACTACAAAACGTGAATAGTTCAAACATACGTTCACTATTTCACAAAGTAGATCCGATAAGTATTCACTACGAACGGTTCAAGTCCAAAAGACACCTTTTCCGATGCATGTCATATCTGATTTTCTGAAATAACGATAAGTTCTTTATTATCTTATTTTCTATCCAAATGTGGGGTATTGTTAGAAGTTTGAATAGAAAATGTAGGGTATTGTTGGAATTTGTACAAGGAAGAAGAATAAAATAAGTGATCAAAAATATTTTCAAAAATATTGGCCAAGCGTCGCGACGACTAGGGAGAGGTCCGCGACGTCGCTCGTCCAGTGAACAAAGAAAATCACCGTGACGAGCGTCGCGGCGCTGGGAAGCAACGCCGAAAGTCCAGAGAGCTCTGCAGAATGATTAGCGCCGCGACGCTAAGAGGCAGAGCCGCGACGCCAAAGGCGAAAGACGCGGCGCTGGGCTCAACGAATTGATTTTTCGAATCAAAAGTTATAGCTTTTCAGAACAATTACAACCTTTGGAATGAATGATCATATTTGTTCATATATTACTGCTATATAAAGCATATTGATCATTTGGTTGAAGATATATGAGTCACATATGAATCAACACATGAATCAATACATGAATTAATCTTATGAATTGATCTCATTACTTCTTCTACTTCTTCCAAAAAGATATTTCTGAAAACAACATAAAGTAAATTCGCCAGGGTCAAGTTCGTGTGCAAGAACTTGCACTAGATAGTTGTATCCTCTAGATAGACGTCCAGGAACTACAACACAAGTGGGGACGAATTTTTGTCTTAGGATACTGCGACGCAGGCCTCTATCTAATCAAGTTAGTAATTGGTTTTTCATTTACTGCATATTTTCTTTGTTGATTTCAATTTCAATTCAATAGTTATTTATAATTGTTATGTTTAATCGAAGATACTAGATTGACACTAACAAGGCCTACCTGTTCAGAGTGTGGAACAGTGAAGAATCTTTGCGTTTGTCTGATTTGTGGCTTCGTAGGGTGTGGAAGGTACGGAATACATATTTTTTTCGTTTTAACCGTCCTATTAGTAAACTTCATAAGTTGCTATTGTGATTTGATGGTGTTTGAATAGCTCTGACCTGTCCTTCTGTGACCTGTTTTTATCCTAGATATGAGAAGCCATGCAATAAAACATTGGACTGATGCAGCGCATCACTATTCACTTGAATTGGAAACCCAACAAATCTGGGACTATGTTGGGGACAAGTATGTCCACCGGTTGAATCAATCGAAAGGTGATAGCAAGTTGGTTACTGTTAATTCACTTGAATTGGAAACCCAACAAATCTGGCTTATGTTAGCTTCACAATCGTAAGACTCACTGGAGCTCGGGAATATCTGCATTTTGTTACATTTTTCACTAATTTAGTTTGATACTAGTCAATTTGGTGATATCAATTGACCCAATTGATTTGTACCCGTCTTTGCTTCACTTCAACACGAAACCTGATGCGCAATGACTTGCCTAGAGAGATATGCATAGTCTTAGGGCCCGTTTGGTATAACTTATTAAAAAGAGCTTTTAGAAGTAGAACTTTTTATCAAGAAGTTGTTAGATATTTGGTTATTAATAAAAAAAGTGCTTCTGGATTAAAATGGGCAAATCCAAAAGCTATTTTGCCTCTACTGCGCAAAAAAACCCAAAATTTTAGCTTCTTTGGTAAAAACCACCAAACACTCCATTTTGGAGCCAAAAGTGTTTTTGGTCCTTTGAGAAGCCCAACCAAACGGGCACTTAAACTGCTAAGGCTAATTGTTGAAACGGCTTAGTTTTCTCTTTGGAAGCTTTAATTTAATCTCTGTGACTAAAGTTTTAAACACTTACCATGCTTAGGGAAAGGTTATTACTCAAGTCGAGGGACGAGAAAATACTGGACCTCGAGGAACAGGTACCTCCATTGGTATCACCTTCTCGTTCAACCTTTATTTTTTCTCTCTTTCCCATTTAATATAGCTAAGTTTTCTTCTTGACTTTCGTAGATACGGGTGACGGGACTTAAGTATTTATGTTGAAGCCCAGAGAACTTTCAAATATGGGAATCTCAGATGGGAAAGGAGGGAAGTTCTAGGTGTGGAACCCAACAAGCAATCTTCCAGCAATTCTCAAAGACGGAAAAAGCAAGGTCGAAGACGGAACTAGTAGCAACTAGTCATCCTTTGCTCCTGTATTATATCAGTTTTGAGCAATGTACATAGGAAAGTCTTATTCAGTTTTGGTGAGAAAAAAAAAGCATTGACACTGTAAATTTATGAAGTTTGGGCAGTCTAATGAATGAATTCTTCTTCCAGACAGGTTTATACAATCTAACTGTTTATTGTCATTCCAACCAGAAAACCAAAGCTTTGTAGACTCTATCAAGTAGATTTACTCGAATTATTCATTATAATAAATGCATAATAATTAAGAAGAATGGGCATATTGTGGAGGAAGGTAGTCATTGTTACATATGACATGACCAAAGGGATTGGTTCTTCAAAGATGGGGTTAAGTGCACCAGTAGCCACTTTTAGGGATGCCGTTTAAAAACATAACTAACATTTGCTATTTTTAAAAAAAAATGTAACTACAAGTTTGAAAGAGAGATTTTTCAGGATAGTGTCCTGAAGTTCGGTTCTAGTAGTTCAAATTGAACTTCAAGCCATTGTCCTGAAGTTTTAAATGCACGGCTTGAAGATCGAACTGCAATTTTGTGATAACCATGAAAAGAAATGTAAAACAATTTTCTTTGCCATGGTAAGTCAAGTTTCTCTTTGTTTTGAGTTGATAAGTTAACAGCGGAACTGCTGAAATTTTGAATAAAGGGCAGCCCGGTGTACTAAGATTCCGCTATGCACGGGGTCCAGGAAGGACCGAACCACAAGGGTCTCGGTCTTACCATGCATTTCTTCAAGAGATTGTTTTCACGACTTGAACCCGTGATCTCCTGGTCACATGACAGTAACTTTACCAGTTACTCCAACCAGGATAGGTGGGGTCCAATTGTACCCCTAACTCCCGACGCGGAATATAAATTATATATAAAAATTTATTAAAATTGCAATAAATAGTAGATATGAACTCAACTTTTAAAATATAACTGATTCAAAGAATCTTAAAATGTTGAACCCATAGAGTTTAAATCTTGAATCGTGACTCCAACTTCTAAAATTTGAATTCGTGATAAACTGTTGATGCCTTTTAACTAGCAGCATTAAAAGTGGCTTGCTGGTGTTATTTCTATTCAAAAGTGTGGGGTGAACATATAGAGCTAGTGTCACGGGGAAGATAAATGATAGCGGCAACTCTTCTTCCCAATAATTCTACTATGCAAAATATTTCGCATAATGAAATGGATAGGATATCAAATTCAGCCCCTAATGAAAGAGGCAAAACAAGGCGTCAAAATGTTGTAAATCATCAAGGGGATATAAGTGGTGTAGATGCTGCAATTGATAATATGAGTCCATGGATCAACTATTCCCACATTAAACGCGAGGGTGACATTTCTCTCGGGCAAATGAATAATAAAAACATGGAAGAAAGAAGAGTTGGGATTGTAAGGTGATCGAAGAGTCTACTCGAAGACAATTATCAATGACATTAATGAAGTAGAAAGTGGCAGTGTCAACAACTTCAACTAAGATTCAATAAATCCAAGAAATGAACTTTCAAATTTCTTTGGACAGGGTTGAAGAAGAATAAAAGGTACAACTACATCAATTTACTATACAACAAGACTTGAAGATCGAACTGCAATTTTGTAATAACCATGAAAAGAAATGTAAAACAATTTTCTTTGCCATGGTAATTCAAGTTTCTGCCGTGTTGAGTTGATAAGCTAACAGCGAAACTGCTAAAATTTGAATGCATTATTATAAACCGTTGATGCCTTTTAACTAGCACCATTGAAAGTGGCTTGCTGGTGTTATTTCTATTCAAAGATCTAGTATTACATATGGTTACTTACCTTCATATATGTAAGCATCTCGGTCATAAAAATGAAGCATGCAGACTAAACAAAGACAAGGACGGTTAATGAGGATCACGTATATACAAGGTGAAAAGCATCAAGGCGATGTTAGAGAAATCATTCAAGTGATAATGCTAAATATAAGAGTCCATGAATCAAAATTATGCATAATGAACTGGATAGGAGATCAAATTCAGCGGCTAAAGAGGCAAAACAAGGCGTCAAAAATGTTGTAGCAAATCAACAAGGGGTGTTGATAATATAAGAGTCCATCGATCGAAACTATGGAGTTGGGATGGTAAGGTGATCGAAGAGTTTACTCGAAGACAATTACCAATGAGATTAACAAAGTAGAAAGTGACAGTGTCAATAACTTCAACTAAGATCCAATAAAACCAAGAAATGAATTTTCAAGTTTTTTTACGGAGTTGAAGAAGAATAAAAGCTACAACTACATCACCATCTCTCTATTTTAGTTCTTATTTAGTAAAAGGGAGGTTGAGGCTGATAACTCAACTTTCTTGTCGACTTTTTATATTATTTCACTATTTTAGTATTATCGTTTATAAAATCATCGTACAATGATCATAATTCACTTAATTTTAGCTAGTTCTTATTTTTTGGATGCTTGTTAGTGGAGGTATTATTCCATCGATAAGATTAGTAAGGTAAGGTCTTAGTGGCATATTAGCTAAAAAGGAATCATATGTTACTAAAATAAAAGTACCAAACGAGGGTACGAGAATAACTCTTAGTGTGATGTAACATACCTGGAAGCTAACAGAGAATAGATTAGTTGCAAAAATATTTGGAGAAAATGAAACAGTAAATTAGCATCTATTGGAGACAAATACATTAAAAGATTCAATTTTTTTTTCTTTCTGCTTTCTGTAACATAACAAGATACAGGTTTCAAAATACATCCTTAGACTATTCAAGTTTTTACTTCACATTCTCCACTTTGTTGGATCCCTACCTGATATCCTGTTCCTAAAACATCTTACCTTCAGAACCAACAGTAGAAAAGAACGAAACAATTTGGAAATCATTGTTCTTTAGTAAGCTAAAAAGAACCATTGACCAAGGCAATTGTTCACCTCCAACTAACTAAGATTTCCAGATTACTGATGCAAAAACAACCTCTACTAAATTTACACGTCCACAGATTATCATTATCGGTGAACTGACGTAACCCCCTACTAGACAAACTCTACATAATCTAAATTCGGTTTCTATAACTACACTGGATAATCTAGAAGCTTCTCCTGCCAGCATGTGCACGACGAGGTAACTACCTCTGGTGTTGATCTGAATTTGCAGCACCTGAAGTGCTTGGTCCAGCACCATTTTCAGCCGGGGGCAACGTTCCCCATTTGCCTTCAGCCTCGAGTGGCTCCAGTACAACTACAGCACCATCGTTTAGTCCCAATGCAAACTGATTTGAATCAGATGGATGTGCGGCGATAACAAGTGGATGCACCCTCGTACTGCAAAACAAAAATGACCAAACAAAAATGAGGAAAACACAGAGGAACACAAGCTACAAAGAAAAAGAGTAAATAACCAGGTAGTGTCCGCTCCGCTGACCTTGGATTGGCAGGAAGGTAGGAAGTAGGATTGATCCGACATCTCCATCGCAGTGTAGAAGCACTGAGAACACCTACACTTGCATCTTCAAAACTAACAAATATAGACTGGCTATCACAAGAATATGTTGCATGTGTAATTGGTCCACTTGCTTCTCTAGGGACCCACTGTTCAAGAGGAAATATCCAATGTCAGACTATGTATCCTTATTTTATAATTTGTGATTGGAAAGGGTTAGAGAAGGGAAAGCGCACCTGCTTGAGGCACTCGAGTTTAGGAGCTTCAAATATGGCTATCTGTGTTTCATGGACTACCAACAATTGTGTCTGATCCTGGTGAAATTGTACACGAGTATCTGCTTGAGGAGCAGCTGCACGCCCAGCAGGAATCTGCAAGTATTTGCTTGTTTGCTTCTCCCAACCCTCACTGCTCCAAACACATAGCTGTACAAACAAGAAAAGATTACAACTACACAAGCTCTTATAAGGAAAGATCTGTAAAAGATTGTAATATGATTTTGGTGAAGTAGTTCGGGTTACCAAAACAAGCATGTCCTTTTGTTGCAGGACATGAATTAAACAAATAAAATTGTCACTCTTACAGTTTTTACTTTTATATAGGTTAATCACACAATTCAACACGGTATTCGAGCATGTTGAGGTCCTAGGTTCAAATCTCACCGGTCACCGCCACCCATCAACAAATAATTCCACGTGCTTGGTCCGAGAAAAAGGATCAAACTGTGAGGAGGTATTGCATACATAAAATAAATAGATAATTGGATGCTCAAGTTTTAGACAAGGTAGTCACACTATTCAACACTTTCCTCTCTCTGTCAAAAATCAACTATCAACCTCCAAATAGTTCCATGCTTAACTCACTTTCCCAGAATGATTAGGGCAGAATATATATAATTGGTTGTTTCAACCAAAAGTACATCTATATCAAAATAATTTACCTGAGAATCTGCTCCTGCAGATATAAGCACGTTAAGAGAATTTGAAAAAGCAAGCCCAGTTATTCTTTTCTGATGTCCTTTGAGCTTTCTCTTTACCTACACAATTGAATCATAAGTAATGTCAACGAATTTCAACTAAATACTGAACTAGCCATTCTGAAAATCACAAAATGAAAAAATGTCTCAAGACCTCAACCTCGTCAACTCGGACATTATATATCTGGATGGAGGAGTCATCCATGCCTATGGCAATAACATTATTATCTTGAGGATGAAATGCCAAAAAGGTGGCTGCAGGTGGAGCGGGCATAAATGTTGTCATTGTCTGCATTTGCAACAGAAACAATACAGAGATTAAGTGAAAAGAAAATAAAGTGCAATAATAAAACAAACAAAAAAACAAAAAAGATAACAAGAAAAAGAAGAATAACTTCATGCAACTAATTCCTGATTTAAGGCTCTTAGTTAGACTGCTACGCTTAAGCTAGAGTGCAAGTTGCTCAGAGTTTCTTTTTCTCTTGTATCCCATATGCGACCAAATTACTTGTAGACAGCTCAGAATTAGCACTCTTCTTAATTACCCCTGAAACCAAAATGAGAGGAAAAGAAAAGATGTGGGTTTTTACCTTAAAAGTCATCATATTAAACAACGATATTTTCCCTCCAGAAGCTGACATGACGTAGGAGTCATTCTTTGAAAGTGCAAAACATGGAACAGCATCTTCAGGATTTGTGTCATTAGTATCATTTGTCATCAGTGTCCCGTTTGAAGGTTGCCATAGTTGTGGGACAACACTTGCATTAGCCTATAAGAACTGCATAATTATCTGTAATGATAGAAGATATTAGCAAAAGAGAGTTAAAGTTATGAAAAACAATACCTTCCCCGTTGGATTTCGCTCATTTCTAGGCCATTTCCAAAGTTTGTGCACAGCATTGGCAGCTAATGCCAATATAGCCAATCCTGAATTTGTATATATCAACCTTGTGACCTGAAAGATCAAAAAAGGAAGCTCAAATTTTTTAGAGAAAGGAAGCAAATGATGCAACCTCACATTGCAAAATATTGGGTTCACTATAAACCTTCCCAAAATTGTAAAAACATGGATAGCTAATAATTTCCATAACTCGTAAAGAAATTGTTCAGAGGCAAAAACTTTGGTCATGGTTTTATTTAAGCAATAACCCATACCCTTGCTGCTGTTAAACTGTCCGGAAGCTTCAAGGATCTGCACTGTGATGGTTCATTAATTTCAGTCGGTTTCCAGATTCTAGACTTATCAACAAGCTCTTCTGCAGCTCTTGGCCTTGCATCACCTAAATTGCGATTTTCACTATTCTACCAAGTTAAAATAAAGGGTCTGATCAACAAATGGTCAAAAGATAAAGTATGAACTGCACTAAGAAAATCTCCATTTAATTAGAAAAGAGTCACCAACCATGGGTGCCATTGGCACTACTCGATCTACAAAGCTTGCGGAAACAGAAGTGCTAGGAGGCCCAAAACTTCCCACTATGGGGGGCTGCATACATGTAAAGCATTTTATTGACAGCCTAACATTGCACAGTAAATTCTTCAACAGTAAAAAAACAAGGAAAGGAAATGCATCAATCCAGCTACCTTCACCACAGAAGCACAGGCTACTCTAGAAGCGTCAAATGGGCGATTTTCCATGGATCTTAAAAGCCTAACACCATCTGTATTTGCTAAGATTTTTATCCCATTGTCACTCGTCGAAACAGCCAACAACATCCCTTCCTTGTTAAATCGGAGGCAAGGAGAAGCCTGGGAATATGTGGTAAAAAATGTCTAAGTAAAAACACATGGTTGGGGTGTTAAGAATTGGTCGACTGGCATTTACCGATAAGCCACCGTCAGCATCAGTAGTTGTCAGCATGTTAATATTGTCCATTTCCCAAAACTTGATCGTGAATTCATCACCAGCTGCCAAAAATCTGTTTTTAGTAGTGTCAAATTGCACTATTCCACCTGCACGTTTCCCCAGACCAATAAAGGTACGCTTTACAGCTCCTTCACTTTCATTCCATTCAACAAGATATGACTCTCCTTCTTTGTTAGTCCCACATGAGAATAACCTGCAAGCCAATATTTCATGATACCGCAAACCTTAGCCAAGCGGAAGTAAGAAAATTGCACCATGCACAGTTATGGAAGTCATTTTGATATGCAAACCTTGTTCCATCAGCACTATAAGCCATTGTGGTTGATGAATGACCTGGTGCATCATAGTCAACTCTTGAACCAATGTTATCATATAACCACGCCTTTATTTTCCCATCAGTTGCAGTTGAGAAGATAAACTGATGAAAAAAAGAAAGGAGCAGAAGACCCAAAAAAGTTGGATTAAAAAATATCACTAAAGCCGAATTCACGCATGATAGCTAGCATGACCGCGTTCGAGAAACATCAATGCGAGGATACCAACCCTAACAATGAGTAGAAACCAAATATAATATGTAGTTGAATTTTCCAAGTAAATTAGATCTTCACAGTAAAAGAGAAGTGTTTTTTAATTGGTCAACCTTCGAACAAATTGGGACGGAGGGAGTAATTGTTAATGCTCTTGACCTGAATATTTTCTTTGTGATGTGGACATATTGAATAGACTGGTGCCTCGTGGCCCTCAAAAGTATATTGTTTAGCCCCTGACACCGCATCCCACACCTGTGAATGAGAAAAACTTGATCAATACAGTGCTCATAACCAGTCAACAGAAAAAGGTGAAGGGAGTGGAAGAAGTCCACATAACATATCTAACCTTAATAAGCCTGTCATCCCCACAGGTAACAATACAAATCTGTTTGTTAGGGTAGGAAAAGGCAAGATCATTGACACTTCCAGAATGAGCCTCAATCTGCATATAAGGCCCAGTCAAGGTCCGTATTCATTTTAGAAGAAGAAAGCAAGAGGTTAAAATTCACAAGGATTACAAAAGGCACATACCTCAAGGTGGTTTCTAAGATCATCGCCACCGTGATAGGAGTAGATGTGCACAATGTGCTTGGAGTATGCAACACCTAATGAAGAATCAACAGAATGCAAAAACAGAGTTTAGGCCGATTATTGCAATTCGGTAATTTCTTTAGCTTTCTGCAGTGTGAACTACTGCAACAAGCTTTATCATTCATTAATTTCATAAAAGCATCTGGCCGACATACCAAACAGAGAGCCATCGGGACTCCACATTACACGAGTAACTGATGCAGAGTACTCACTTGCCATAGATGCCTGTTGTTATCAGATAATAAATTGGTAACTCTTGGGACTTATAAACCATCCATACATGAAAAACAAATGTGAACGCAATCAACAAAGTTCCACACATACCTGTAAAGCCACTGAACATTGCCCAAGGTCCCAAACCTTGAAACTTCTGTGAGCAATCCTTTCCCTACTACCCAATTCCCAAATCATAATCTCTCCCGTGCCAGTACCAACTGAAAATGAAGAACCATCAGTAGCGGCCCAAAACAAATGTACAATTGGTGTAACATAAAAATAGATTAAAAATCAAAATGAGGGAAATGAATCAAAGAAAATCAATTTCACTGTGTGAAGACTAACCAAGAAGCAATATCTGCTGCACCGGATGGAAATCCATACTCTTGACTGCTGAACCCTGATTTAGAGTCATGACAAAAGCCTTGGGCAAATCATCTGATGAGTACGAACTTTGGGCATGGCTTTGTCCGGTGTATCCACCAGGTAAAATATTGATAGGCAAATTGCTCACCTGTAATCAATTTGAATAGAATCAATGTTTCTCTTAAAATACAAAAGCATTAAACACACAAAGATTTCCGACTCATAAACCAACAAACAGATCCCATAAATATGAGCAGACATGCAAGCCACAGTTTCTAATGTCACGGCTCGATTAAATACATATTAATGTGTAAGCAACTCAAGATAATGATGCCATACTTCATCTGATACACCAAAAGGTCTTGATCTCTTTAACATGTGCTCCAAATCAGCTGCTTGATAGTCTACAGTTGGGTTATTTGTAGGAGTCCTCGGACGCTTTAGCATAGCTGCTGCTGCAAAATAATTAGAAAAATCCGTATCTCAGATTTGCAAATACACTCCACTATATTTGTCAATGAATCAGTAGGTCGCACTAGTATTAACGGTACAATACCTGCTGCATTATTTGGAGTGGTAAAACCAATTGGTCCAGCAGAAGCAGAAGGATGAGAAACTTGTGAAGGATTAGTCATCCACCCAGCAAGAGCGTTTGGCACAGGAGCAGGTGCTTGCTGAAAAGGCTGAAGGAACAACGAACTTCAATCTCCCATCAGTTATAATTTACAAATGAAGATTAGATAGTTTGCTTTATTTCTTACATTTACACCATGAGGACCCAGAGGTTGAAAAACCCCGGACTTTGGAACAGCTCCCATGAGTGGATGAGTTACAGGGGATGGAGCCCGTGCACCATTTGGCTGTGACTGACCGCAAGAATGGTCCACAAATAAGGTCTTTATATCGGGATTAGGCTTCGGGCTCTTACAAAGCTGATGCTGCCAGTTCAAACTGCAAGAATATGGGGCACCTCTGTGTAAGTTAACTACTCTATAAATAAAAGAAGATGAAAAATGACAACCAAAACAGAATACTAGTATTTGAAAGTCTAAAGTTCTCTAGAAATAAACCTACAACATACCCAGTGAGATCCCACAAGTGGGGTCTGGGAAGGGTGGGTAGAGATGGGAAGGGTGGGTAGAGAGGTTGTTTCCGACAGACCCTCGGCTCAAGAAAAGCGTTTTTCGAAACAGGTTTGGAAAAAATCGCAGAAAAGAAAAGTATTGACAGCAAAAAGAGCAAGACAAGAAATAAACCTCTGGTTGATTAATGTTCGCAGTCTCGCGTTCTTCAAGGTGGGAAAGGTCAGCTTATCACGAAACAGGGGATTTGCTTCTATCAATTTTTTGAGTTCCAGAAGCATTATACTCCTAGCAGACTTGGTATCTCCATATTTAGATAGTTGCTCGTTATCCCTGAAAGTTATTAATGCAGACAAATTGAGAACCATTTGAAAAATCATAAATAAAGCAATCTCCTAAGCGAAGTCCTGCCGTTACCTAAAGTTGTCAAGAGTCAAAAGTTGTGTTATTTCTTTGAAAAGGTCTTCATTAAAAGCCGAAAACACCTTCAAATCCTTAATTAGGATATCAACAGCTTTGGGACGGTCGTTCCTACAAGAAAATAAAAACAAAAATCACATAAAACTATCAGACATTTCAAAAACTATCAAAACACATAACAAGGCATCAACATTAAATAAGAAAATAAGACCCACCTATCCAATGCTTCTAGATACTTCTGCTTTCGGATCTCAAAGAAAATCTTCATGGAGTATCGATTATCATCAACCTTGGTGAACCCAGATAAGTACTTCTCCACTTCATCCCATTCTCCATTTGCCACCATTTCATCAAAATGCCTCATGTTAAAGTAAAACCCAGATTCTTGCTCCAATCTTCGGCACGAAAAAAAAATTAAGAACATTTTACCACCAAACAAAACCACAACAACCACCATAACTACAACCATAAATTCTTTAAAAAAAAAAGAGCATCCCGGTGCACTAAGCTCCTGCCCGCTATGTCAGGGTCCGAAGAAGGGTCCGAAGAAGGGCTGAACCGCAAGGGTCTATTGTACACAGTCTTATGTACACAATCTTACTCTGCATTTCTGCAAGAGGCTGTTTCCACAGCTCGAACCGTGATCTTCTGGTCACATGTGGTAAAATATTACAACCATAATTTCTTCTCATTTAATTAGGTCAAAATGTTACATATAAAGACAAAAACAAAACCTCAAATTCACAAACATAATTAATAAGAAAACCAATCAATTCAACTAATTTCTCACTCAACCCACAAAACCAAACAAAAATTAACAATTTTTCTATCTTGCACATTTTATAAGCCACAAAATATATAAAATTGCAAAAAAAATCCAAAATGGGACAAAAAAGGGGAAAAACCCTACTTGTGAACAGCATCTTTGAATTTCTCCTCGTCCAGAAATTGAAGTATCAAAAATACAAGCTCTCTACTCAGCGAAGACATCTCACTCACCTGCAAAAAACAAACAAAATAAAAAATTCAATTTCAACCCATTAAAATTAAACCAATTCCAAATTCACCCCCATATAAATCCCCCAAAACAAAAAATCAAAAATTCACCAAATTCAACTTCGACCCACATAATTAAACCAATTCCAAACCCCCCCCCCCCCCCCCGCATAAAAACCCCCCAAAAGAAAATAAAAAAATCACCAAATTCAACTTCGACCCATTAAAATTAAACCAATTCCACACATATAAATCCCCCAAAAATCCAATAAAATCAACTTTTTACTTTCACAGATCAACACAAAACTCAAAATTCTTCAAATTCGACTCCCCAAATACCTAAACAACAAGCTAATCTATACATACATATATACGTGCATGTGTATGTACGTATAGATACACATATACATATAGAGAGAGAAACATATACACATACCTTTCAATGAATGAGTGAGAGTTAAAAAAACAGATTAAAAAAAAGTAAAAACAGATCGAAGGGTTTTTTGTATATATATAGAGAGAGAACTAAAAGTACTTTTTATTTTCTCTTTATTATTATTTTTTGTTAGGAGAGAGAAAAAAGAGAAAGAGACCATGTGTGAGTAGGGCTAGGTGGGGAAGAGACATATAAATAGGGGGAAAGGGTGTGATAAGAGGGCTTGAGATATTCATTATAAAGTGATATGTTAACGTACTTATCATTGTTTTTAGTGATAAGCTAGTTGGCCTATTGGAGATTTTAAGGATAAGTGAGTTGAGTTATAGACTTGTTTAATACGTCTCTTATAAATGAGGATTTTTGTTTTTAATTTGGCAGGAAATGCGGGGATTTCGAAGAGATGGTGGAATGATTCGGTGTTGACGACCTCATTGTGGCGTTTCGATGGACTCGCACCGTTTTGTAATACGACGAAACATTTTATATTAAGAAAAAGGGAAATTGATGTTTATGAAGCATAATAACTTTTTTCTAAAAAATAATTATCAAAGATCGATAATAATAATAATATAGGTTAATAGAATGATATGCAATGATTCTGATGTTAAGAATTGAAGCTGTAAAAAAGAATACTAATTAGTTTCGTTAAAAAATGTGAAAATATCATTCTCTCCTTATTTTGATATTCGATGTGATTTGAAACAGGTCATAAATGTTTATTGTCATTTAATGTTTAATTAGATTTTTTTATCAAAAAGTTATTACGTGTTTAGTTGTCAATAAAAAAATATTTTTAGCTTAAAATGGGCAAAATCAAAAAAGTTTCTGTCTCTACTTTCAAAAGCTCAAAATTTGAGCTTTTGAAAATAAAGTCCAAAAATGTTTTTGGAAGCTAAAAACACTTTTTTGGTTGCAGCTAAACACTCCAAAAAAAGGCCAAAAGTGATTTTGGTCTTTCAAAAACACTTTTGGTCTTTCCAAAAGCTCAACCAAACGGGCACTTAATGGCATACGCGCCTATGAGATAACAATATCATATATGTATAAATTTAAATTTAAAGGTTTGAGATTTTATGTAATCTAATATAAATGTAATAACATCTCTGCATTTCGGTCAAACTTCATCAAAGTAGCAAATTTTTCTTGATTTGAATACTGATTCGTTCTTATATACATGTAGTGCATGGATTGTGAAAATCTTTGATCTTGTTGCAATGATAAATCATGTTTTCCAATTACTTGTCATGTTGAAAATGCGTAGGATGTACTGAAATAGCTTCTGTGTCTCTCAATATAGGAGTAAAATTTATATATATTCTATCTTCTTCTGATCCCATTTATATTAATGCATTTTTACTGAATATGTTGCTATTGTTATTATCGTTGTCATGTTGAAAATTGAAACATTTTTAATACATGTCATGAACTTTTGGACTTTAATTTATTGAAATAACTTCGGGGGTATAAGGGTAAGCTTACAAGTTGGTCAAATCAATTTTGACCAACTTGTAAGCATATATGCATTTGGTGAATGCTAAAAGTGTTGATACATCAAAATTAATTAGTATCATAAGTTAGTCACAACTTAACTGTTCAACTTTAAAGACGTTTGATTTGATCAAACCTTTTTATTATTTTAGCTCTAATATTTTTTGTAATGATTAAAATATTTTTTTCAAAATAAAATCTCTAACCCGCTCTCGATTCTATTTTGGTCATTTGTAAATAAAAATATTTTTAAATTATAAATTTTAAATTTTTTTCATAAATAACTTTAACAACATTTTGTTTAATTTAATAGAAAAATGTCATATTCACACTTTCTTACCAAACACATATTGCTTATTATCAATTTAAACACTTTTATCGAAGCACATATTTTTTTTGTATTTACAAATTCATATTCAAAAGTAAAAAAAAAATCAACATTTAATGTTTATCAATCCAAAAAATGAAAAACTTTTGACATTATTGTCTATCAAAATCTATAGAATTATGAATGTCTACAAGGAAAGTTAGGGTTAGACCAAGATACTTAGACCCTATAAATAGATATGTTTCCCTCATTGTAATGCATCTCTCAAGAGAAATAAAGAACTCTCCTTCATTTCTCCACAATATTCTTATTCTAGTTTTGTTCTGGTCTTATTATTTCATAACAATTTGCATATTATTATAATTTGATTACATAATTACAAGAGAAAAGAGAAAATAAATAAAAGTAACGTGTTCATTCCAAATAAATGCCTTGAGCATGAATTAATTTTAATGTAATTGTAATCTACTCGAGATTTGAGGAATCTGATCCTAATTCCTTCGGTCAAATCTTAGAGTCGTATTATTATTATTATTTATATATTAAAAAAATTAATTATTTAAAAAGATTTATCATATTTTATGTAGTTTTAAAAATTATAAGGGTTATTCAACGATTAAAATTGTGTGATCAAATTTACACGAAAAAATACTTCTTCCGCCCCCCACTTTATGTGACACACATTTTTCAGTTAAGCATGTTCATTGGCCGGATCATACTGGATTTAGCATATTTCAGGTTTCAAAATTTGTAAAATACATTCGAATCCAATTTAAATTAACCTCGAATTGGATCAGATTTGATGTTTGATTCGGGTAAACATTTCAGATTATTGGATCGAATTGTAGGCCTTATTAAGATGCTTAGGGCTTGTTTGATACGTCGTACTGGATTGTATAATTTTGCATGGACTGTACTGTATTGTAATGGACTGGACTGTATTAATATATAATGAACGGTATTAGAATATTAATATACTTTATTTTTTATTTTTAGTACAATCCAAGAAATTCAAAAATGAACAGATTATTTTTAGAAATAAGATACCAAATTCAATAAACATCCACCAAACATCAGATTATTTTTTATCCAAATAGTTCAGAATACATCGTACCAAACGTGCCAAACACCTAATTCATATTTTTTATCAAAAAAATAAAAAGTAATTTTGGTATCAATTATTGTGTAATTTTTACATCATTCTTGAGAGGAGGAATAATAATGGTCTTTATTTATTTTAATATTTTTGTCTGATTCGGTTGGTTGGTCCAATGGGGCTGTCCACATCATAACTCCACTCAATTTAATGTCAATTTCTTGTAAATGTGAATTATGTAAAACTTGGTCCGTACGAGGGCCTGTATTTCAAACCCCCAAGAAAGAGATAAGGAAAGAGGTTCCGAAAATGTGAATGAGTTCTTTGTTGTCCTTTTCCCCGTCAAACGTCACACTCGTTTTACATAGTATAATATTTATTTCGTATGAGATATTTAACTTAATTAAAGTTATTAATTTTAAAATTCAGCAAATTAAGGTGAAAATAAATATTTTACTTAATCATAATTAAGTATTGAAAATTTATTTATCCAAAACATTTCTTATATTTATTGAATTAGTGTACATATCTAGAAACAAAGTCGGAATTTAAATAATGTCGGCTCAATAGCGAAGCAACTAAGGCAATTGCCTTAGGCCCCAAAAATTTATTATCTTATATACTATTTATATATAATATTAATAAAAGATACTATTTTTAAAAAAATATGATAGAGGATTTTTAGATAAATAACTCAAATTTCATAATAAACATGCATTTATGAAAATGATATTTGATGACGATATTGGTACTTTTTTTTTTTTAAAAGTTTGTAGTATTTTTTAGAACGGAATATTTTCTTATAAAGAGTTGATCAAGTCATTGTACACTTCAAATTAAATAGACACTATTATAAATGTATAAAATTTTGTTGGCATACACTTAATGGTAAATGAATTGATATTATTAGATTATGTGGATTATAAAAAAAATGAATGTTTTTCTTAAAAATATAACACAAGCCTTTGTATTGTGTATGAAGTTTATGGTTTTCGTTGGTGTAAATTCAATCACCTGAATTTAAAATGATAAGAAATTCTCTATTGGTAACAAATGGTTATTCATTAAGCGGAGGAAATCTTATTTAAAAAGCAATGATGGGAGGAGCTAGCGGATAATCGAGTGAACCATCAAGATACGTGTAAGATGTCTCGTCCAACATTGTTAATGATAAATCGTGAGTTTTTATATTATTAGAACTCACTCCTTATACTTTTAGATGTCTTTTAAGTGAGTTTACTCCTTATTTATAGTATTTTCATGTGTTTTCCGGTATTTGAAGTTCAAGGAATAAAAGGAAACAAAATAATAGAAAAAGCCCAGAAAAGCACTAGAATGTGAGGGAGTGGAGACACTGCAAAACCTGTATGCGGCTACAAGGGGACCCCAAACTTGGAACATAAGAGTTGACAAAATCAAGCACTATGCGATAAGTATGTGACACTGCAAACTCTCATATGTGGTCGCATACTCTTGAGAAAATCAATCAATAACTCGCGATTCATCCAGTCTTCCGTTTCCGCTATACGAAGAATCTATAAATTCTTATTTTACAATTCCGCGCTATCTAATTAGTTTAGAATTAACGTGTTCCTTCATCTGTTCTATTTCTTTTCTTTTAATCAAGAACATCAAATACTCAAATTTTTTTGGGTGGAAGGAGGATATGAACTTTAGAGCTTGCACTTGAGAAGTGCCTTATGATACCACCAGTAGCTAAACCATTAATTTCGCTAAGAACTTTTAAAATTTAATATATATGTATAAACTTATATAAAGTATAAAATCCAAATTTAATATATATGTATAAACCTATATAAAGTAAAAAATTCTGATGAAAAGTGTTTAACTAGCCAACCTTTATCAGATGTTGTGTGGTTCCCATCACCAACGATGAATCGAGGATTTTACAGTGAATAAGGTTTGCAATGTCATTGCATGCATTATTCCTTCATGTGTGTGTCTGTAGGTGTGTGTGAATCCGCAAAGATGGCTCGGTTGATTGAGTTTGGGGCTTCCATAATGGAACTCTCAGGCAATACAACATGGGATTTGCCTTCTGGTCAAGCTCATCACACAGGGCTTGCTTGAAAGTATATTTATGTCTTAGTGACAATATATATTATGACAAATGTACTTTATACACATTCATATTTATATTAATGGAGACTAATGTTATGGCATTTACAATTATTGAATTATTAGTTGATTGTTTATAATATTCTATAATGCATCCATAGAGGTTACGTGATTATTGATATTGTGAGATATTAATATTATATCATAACTCTTAAAACAACCTTGACTAATGATCATCGAAAATAGAATATTGATGATATGTGATAAGTCAACATGTGGTCTGCATCATATCCTTAGAGGATGTAGTGTGTCTCACCTACTACGAGTTATGGTAACTCATGATAGACACATGAATACTTTAAAAGTATTTGGTATATCCTGCTGATATATTATTTGTTATATATGTCTAAAGTCTGATCAGCGTGTGGGATATAGAAGTCCTTAGACTTGAGTCGATACACGTCTTATTTACAGAGTAATGTACTTTGATCCTGTCCTAAGCTCAAATGTCTTATAGGTTGAGACACGGCTTGTATTGGGTACATTGCGATGTAGATTAAAGGTGGTAGTTGAGCCAAGATCAGGATTCATTCCTCGAATGTATCTTCGAGAGAACACTCAGATCCTCATACGATATTAGGTTGACTAAGTCGTTGGCCAACGCAGTAGACATATCTATGATATGGTTTTGTTGTCAGCTAATATAGATGAGATATAATGATCAAGCCATTTGGATAGACACTTGTCAGATCCTAAGCTTCATCGAGTATGTCGTGAATGAAAGAATTTTATCTTCCCACATATAGGTTCAGTTTACAGGGTTCGTGTAACTATATTTCACATATTGAATTCGTCTTCCGGCGCCGCCTAGGAGTTTCGTGTAGACCCTAATGTAATTAGTGTTGATATGTGAAGGCATGTAGGGTAACACTAAGTCAATTGTTCCGTCGATTCAAGGATGTAATAAGAGAGAATATAAATGTTCGATTTATGATCGAGACATTAGAGTAAATAATGATTACTTAATTAAATTGAGATAGGATTTCGGATTTAATTAAAATAGAAACGAGAAAAAATTGGACTAGGGTCGCGACGCATGGGACCCAGGGCCGCTGCGCCACCCATTTCGAGCCACGGCGCCACGTGTCCAGTGGGGTCCGAATGACCCACTTTGCCTCGGTTTCTGGGCTTGGCCCACGTGGGAACCCTAGCTGATTTTTGCAGCTATAAATAAAGAGTTCAATCATTATTTTAATACACTCAATTCCTAGCTTTCTGAAAGAGTAATTACATCACAGTTC
The DNA here is from genome assembly GCA_029844215.1 of Przewalskia tangutica. Taxonomy (NCBI): domain Eukaryota; kingdom Viridiplantae; phylum Streptophyta; class Magnoliopsida; order Solanales; family Solanaceae; genus Przewalskia; species Przewalskia tangutica. The sequence continues at coordinate 22,006,278 of CM056722.1, forward strand.
TTGAAACTTGCAATCGAAGGAATAGTTGTGTGCTCATCCTCGGATTACACTCGAAGATTCCAGATTGCAAAACCGTAATTATTGTATCGATGTATTACTGTTAACAACATGTTTGTTTGTTTTATCTGTCGCACCTGATTTTGAACTCTCAGGCTTGAATGCGCGACAGAACGGTTATCCTCCCCAAAAATGTAAGAAATAAATGTTAAAAAATGTTTAAGGGAGTCGCCACCTAATTAATTGGGTGAATTAGGACACCTAAATACTAACTGATTAAAGTCAGCATTAACTCCATTTAATGGTCTGTGAAACTAAATTAGATTCTGAGTAAGGATTCTTTATTATCCTAAAGGGAAGGGGTAAGGCACCCTAAAGGATCCGCTAACTTGCGGTTGTCCGTTCAAACGTAGGTTAATTTATTCTGCTAAGGGATATGCGTTTTAGAAAAAGATTATTTAAGTAAAAAGGGTTGTGACAAATATTTAAAGAATATATATATTGATAATAATAAAAAGGGTCTTATGAGATTCATAAAATATATACAAAGTTGATTATGAAGTTATGGGATAGGAGATTATTTTATTCTTGACACAAGTAAGAAAGTGATTACTCCTAACAGTGTACGTAGGATTAAAATTCTTGTAAAATTATGAGATTATTATTTCATACGTATGTGCAAAAAATCATTTCCTATAATATTTATGCAAAGTTTATGATGAAGTTTATTTCTCAAGGACTAAATATGGAGAAATATATTAACTACATGGCTAAAACATAACTAGGATTGATTGTTTTTTAATTTAGACTTGCGTGATGAACCTAGGATAAATAAAGGGTGAACTTATCCTTTAAACTACCCTTCTAATATATTCAAGGACTATTAGAGTTAATTATCCTATTAATTACAGAATTAACAAATGTAACAATAATAAATAAGCAAAAATGAATAAATACACAAATAAGCCAAGGCAGGGATGAGATCGTAGTTGACATGACATCTGGAATGGATGGTGACACCATCCATCCTATAGCTGTTTGGAAGCCCTGCGGCGGAAGTATAGTTGGCGATGTGAAAGTCATGTTGAGTCTCATACCGAGACTCTTGATTATTCTCCGATGCGCATCATGTAAAAATAAGAAGGAAAAGGGTTAGAGTGTCTCGAAATTGTAATGACACAAATAGATAATAAACTTAGATAAGCATAGAGTTATGACACAAAGGCTAAAACAATATTAGGGAAAGAGTTATAGCAATTTAGAATCAACATGTGGCACACGTCGATACTACCGTAACATTAACATGCAGGTTCGTATTAAGTGTAACATGTACTCTATAACTGAGGACATATATTCAAGATTATCAAGGCAAACCAATCAAATTTCAGACTTGTATAATTCACCCTTACGCTTAACGTTGTATTGGAACTAAACCTTAAATAGCCAAGAATACAAATCAGGCCTATGGGAAGTCTAAACAAGCTTTGAGACATACGTCATTCTAAGCAACAATTCTATAAGTACATTTAAGGATTCAGAAACATCATGACATAGCTTAATACATGATAATCCTCTAATATACTTTGATGACAGTTAACATTTGTTTAAAAATATCCTAAACCAATCGACAGGTCTAAGTAATAACTGGGTTGAGATGAACCAGTTAACTAGCACATGATTTGATCATATAGGCCACACAACTGCAGATTAAATGGACAAACTTGAAAGGAATTGAGTTTACAGATGGACAATGACAACAGGAGCATTAGAGCACATTTATAGATAAAATGCAGCCACAAAAGTAATCCAAAATCAGCAGCAAAGTGGCTAGAAGACAGTCCAAACAGAGGGTCAAAAATCATCCTAGACAGGGAGAGGTGATCCAGAATCAGTAGCCATAATATCTAGCAGATATTCTAAACAGAAGGGCCAAAAATTATCCTAGGCAGGGAGAGGTGATCCAGAATCAGCAGCAGAATAGCTAGAAGGCAGTCCAAACAAAGGGGGATAGAAAATCAGTCTAAGCAAGGCTGAAAATCAGACTGACATATACTAAAAATTGGTCTAAAAATAGCCCAAACAGTGGCCTAAAATGATCAAAATCAATTCCAACAATCCTACGGGATTACAGCAACATTTCATATTAATCACACGCATGTTGGATGACCTTTGAGAACATCTCATGTCATGAGAACTCCTATAAGATTCAGGAGGACTTCACATGCGTTTAACTTAGACTTAAAATGCCAACGAGACTACTTGATTAGGCCTAAATCGATACGGATACGACATGATTGCATGTGATATTGGGCTATCTCACTCAAAAGTACAGACATGGTTGAATATAACATACAAATGGCTACATAGCTATTTATTATGGGAATGAAATCTGAGTATGATGCATACATGCTTCACATAGACAATTTTAGACACGTATATGTGCAGTCAGCCAAAGAATATAGGTATAAGACATTCCTATTCACCGTTAAGTATACAACAATGATTTTATTTACAGTTCCCACATAACGTAAACTTTAACTACACCCAAAATAATGGAAACAAAGTAAAAGTAAATATATTATGATAGGTGTTATACTTGCATAGTTAGCTTAAGGTAAAATACATTACCATTGTTAAGAGATGAGAACGTAGGGGTTTATTTTACAATTAAAATGTTTGTTACTTTTCCCGGGGGATAACACGACATTGTAAATCGTATATCCTTGATTCTAGTAACACTTTGATTGGAGGTCGGTCTTAAGTTATTAAAACATAGTAGTGATATTTTAGAAAGTAAGTAAAGATTTGAATCTTTTAAACGTAGACGCACATACAAACACATAATCACCTCTTGAAATTTGGGTTGTTATTACATATATGTGGACATACAATCTTTCTTATGATGTTTTGGAAAATGAGTAAGAGGTTCGAACCTTGAATATAGGCACATAAATATGCATACATATAAACACACATAATCCTTTTGAATTTTGGTTGTCGTTATTTCCGGGAGCAGATTGGCTTGATTTTAAAATTCGGGATTAGACCTCGTAATCCCTTTTACTTCCCGCTAGCTATTTGTTAGGAGAAGTATTTATTTATAGAGAAAGTTACAAGAAACAACATATGTAGTGAATTTCGGTTTTAACAGTTCATCATGATTAATACTGATTTTTGAATTAACATATCAATACATTCCTACTAAACATCCAGTTGCATACTAGCAGGTTAAAACAGAATATCCAAGTCAATGTTTACACAACCATCAGCATACGACCAACCAAATGGATCTACGACCCTTATACAGTCGTTATACACTCAATCATACCCTCAGAAAGTATTACCGGAGCACACGCACATGCTCAAAACAGAATCGACGCTACAAGTATCGAAGGCTACTGCTGATAGACCTATCTGGAAACAGTGACCGACCCAAATCGAACAAGTCTGAACAAAATGATACAGACACCATCATGCAGAACACATAGTATCAATTAGACAATTAAATAAAAATGAAAGAGAAAGGGTTTCCGGACCTTTTGTAGATAGCGAACTGAGGCGACGACAAAATGTTTTCCAGAATCGTCGACGGAAAGTTCGCAAAAGGAACTGTTTGCAAGAATGAATGACAATAAACTGAAAGAGAGGAAGGAATTCTAGGCTCGAATGCTAAGGATAATCTCCGCGACTGATGATTGATCGACTTCTGAATCCCTCAATCGATTTTCTGAATCTCTGAATCGATTTCCGAATCTCTAAATCGATTTCTGAATCTCTAAATCGATTTCTGAATCTCTAAATCGATTTCTGAATCTCTAAATCGATGCCCCTGTCTCCTCCCCTTGCATGTGCTTATATAGCCCTCGTCTGAGTTCTAAGTTAGGTAAACCCTTAAAGGCTGATTCTCCGCTTGATTCGTAAGAGATTCGTGTTATTTCTAGGTGTGATTTGGTACTGATTCGAAGCGAGATTTGGGCGCTGGCTATGGTAAGAAATCGTTGGCTGGGTTAGTATGGGTAAGGAAGGTTGGCTAGGTGCGCGTGGTTAAGGAAAAGCTCCCGGATTCTCCGGCGAGAATCTCGGGGCTGCTGGTGTTGCGATGGGGAGGGGAAGAGGCGAGGTGCGGCGGTTGCTAGGGTTCGTTCGTTTTATTTTTTAGGTTATGGGCGACGAGGAAGGGTAGGGGAACAAATAAGAGGGCTGATATTTTGTGGGCTTTGCGGGTTTGGGCCACGGCTATGATAAGGTAGAGGGCGGGTTGGGCTGGTAGATAGTGGGCTGGGCGAATTAAGGGTAGTATTAAATTAGGTTAGTTTTAGGCTTTTAATTAGTGATAAATTAATTAATTAATTGTGATTAAATTATCTAATTGTTATAAAATAAATGCGGGCGTGCTATTTAATTAATGCTTAATACTTTAGAATGCGGTGCTATTATTTAAAATCTTATTATTGTGCATTATTACGAAGTTAAGTTATGAAATAGCTTTGCGTATTAATAAATGCAACTATGCTACTTGACACGACGTCATTGCTAAATTAATTATTTTATGTACTTATTATTAATTAAGAATAATGACAGGGCTTAAAATTAATCAATGCGGGCGCGGGACTCTAAGTGCTTAAAACTCTACGTAAGACGCAATGTCATTATTAAATTGTTTATTTATGCCTGTATTTGTTTTGTTGTTGTATTTTATTATTATAAAATTGCTTTAAAAATTAGTGTAATTTTATAGTTAATGACTGGACGGGAGGGTCAAAATTGGGTGTCAACATTATCTACATAATCATCCTGCATTTTGTTGTCTTGTAGGGTTTGAAACTAAAATTTTCAAATTTCGCTGCGTACACGAACCCAACAAAATCCTATAGTGGTATCAGAGTCTGGGCTGTTTTGTGTGATTATGTAACGATAGTTAATGATAATATGAGTTAGGATTTGTTTAAATCTAATTTTATGTCGTTAAGAATCTTTAAACCCTTAAATCTTAAGAACATATAATCCTTGCATCCGGATCCGTTAAACAATGATGTAATCGAAGAAGTCATTCTGATCTAACTCTTCTAAATTGATGTGTGTAACCGGTTCGTCTCGACCATGGTGCATTGAGACAAATAACGAGAATGGATTGGATGATGGTCGATGAACGTGTTGTTTAATGGTGAAGGGGTACGAGGTTGAATCTGCAAATCTGACCCTGAACCAGTTTTAGGATTTCAGAATTGTAGATTTTATGTTTCTGGGACAAAGCGCCGCAGCTCCACGATGGAGCGTCGCGACCTAGGGTTGTCAGAAGAACCGCAGTGTTGTTCATCCTGAAAAGCTTAAAATAATTTTTTTGACTTTCTGTCGGTTGGGCACCGCGGCGCCACCCATTAGGGTCGCAGCACCGACGGTGATTTTTTAAAAAAAATCGGAATCAGAAACTGAAGTTTTAAATATTTCAAATTTTGATTCTGAAGTTTAAAAGTTTCATAATCTGAAATTAAAACTTTTTAAATAGACAGATTTGGTCCTTTCGGGCAATTCTGTATTTAAATGAAGTTTTTGAAAATCAGATTTTTTAATTCTGGAAATTGCTGACAGGTAATGTTGACACTTAATTTTGACCAATCTTTTAGTTATTTCTTGCAATTTTAAGTATTTTAGGACACCACATTTTAATCATCATTTCTGCATTTTTTTTACCTAATATTCTTTGTTTTATTTTTTTACAGAATGACATCGCATCTTTATTTTAAATTAAGCATTAGGTTTTTGTTAATATTTTTATTATTACATCGGCATTTGTTTTTAATAATTTTTGTATCTCTTAAAATAATTAAATGACACCGCATCTTTTATTTTTATTAGGCATTAAACATTTCTTAAATATTACGTTTTTATCATATTGTCATTTTATAATAATTTTGCATCTCTTTAAATAATTTTCTTTGAAATAATAAACTCGTTTTGTATTTTAATCAAACCAGTTCAATCCGAGAAACAATCCGGATCAGTCCAATTCAACAACTCATTCCCCTTTTACCATTTTTTGGTATTCCTACGCAACCCACTCCCTATATCTCTTTTACCCATACTCATTTCCCATTTTTACACTCCAACATCAACATCAGCGCCTTTCTTATCTTACATATCTCACCCTCTTCTCCATTATTAACTCCAACAAACAATCAGCAGCCCATACCCCTATAATACTCTCCTCCATTTCATTTCAAAAGGGGTCCCTTTTCATTTTCAAGAACTTCAGCCGCTGCACCCCGATATTTCCCTCATCTTTTTCATTTCCTTACCCCATTTCCGTCGACCACCTCGCACCCCTACCACTGTCACCCATACCATTCCCGTCGAACCTCAATAGCAGTGACGTCGCTCCGGCGACTTCGTCGTGAAAGTGACGCCATTGTTGTCCTCTCTCTGTTGGTAATGTTAAGACTGGCCGGAGTCGTACTCCGGCGACGTTGTTTGTATCTCTTTCCCTTATGGTGATGTATGTTGTTGGCGTTTGGATTAGTTTGATTTTCTAATATTTTGGTACCTGGTCGGAGTTCTTAAAAACTTCGGCGACATTAGTTTTTGCCTTATTTTCGGATATTAGTGTTTATTTTGGTTAATGGACTGACTTTCTTGATTATTGAATCTGGCCGGAGTTTTAAAACTCCGGCGAATATGGAAACTGCTTCTACTGTTTTTGGTTGTTTGCGGACTGAGTTTGACATTTTTTTAACTCTTTGTCAAAGTCTTCACTATTTTTGGGATCTTTTCCGCCCCGCATCGTTCACGGATCTTTGTTACTATGGTTTTTCTACACTTGCGACTGTTGTTTATTGTCGATCATTGTCGGATATTTTTGGGGTTTCTGTTTGATGATATTATTGGTGCATCTTGATGGCTGAAATCTCGGTTTGTCATGGCCAAATCGTTACTGAAGCTTTTGTGGTTAAAATGGATGCTAAGCTTGGACTATTTGATACTCTTTCTGGGTCCAATCAGTTTTGTGTTTCGATGTTTTAGGTTGAATGCCCGCATTTTTCTTTTTCTGATAAGAAAACAGTTGCTACATTTTTTATTTTTTAAAAAGAATAGATTTGCTACACTTGCTGGTTAACTGATAATGAATAAGATACTATATATTGGCCAATGAAAAAGTTATCCGTCGATTTTTTAGGCCTCCACAGTTGCAAAGACGGAAAATAAAAAAGATCTCCGGGCGTCGATGATTTCTTTTACTTACATCGGATACCAACAGGCGCTGGCGGGGCGATTAGATTGACTAATAAGTCACTAGTTCGCAACCAAGACATGTTTAGGACGTCCCACTTCATTTTTCATATCTGAGCCCTCCGTAATCAAAACTATTATTGTTTTGGGTGCGGATCTGAATGTTTTATTTATTTTATTATATTGTTCATAACAATGGCCGATGAAGGAATCTCCGTCTGATTTTCAAGGTCTCCCCTGTACAAAAGACGGGTTTATTTTTTGCTTTACTTATTAATTCTTGTCATTGCTTTAGAATTATTCATTCTATTACTAACACTTTTACTAAGTGTTTATACAGGTACCCGGAGATGCATCTTGTGCAGAATACCTAAAAATGGCTAAAAAAGATGTCCCAGAGTCTTATTTTATGTCGTTGCATTTAATCTTAGTTTTATTATTATGTATTGCATTTTATTTTAATTGTAATTTCTAAATAAATGCTTAGAATAGGTAGATTAAAAAGTCAATATATAATTAACCTTGACTTGATCGGATAGCTGTAAGTTAGCGGATCTTAAAGGATGTCTAACCCCTTCCCTTTAGGATAATAAAGAACTTTGATCCAGAATCTCATTAATTTCGCAGACCTTTAAATGGAGATCAATTGCAGTATTTTTATTGCAATAGTTGAAGTGTCCTAATTCACTTTAATAATTAGGTGGTGACTACTCAAAACAAGCATTTTTGCTCCATAAAGGGAACCGCGCCAAAGAGCAACGTTGCGGATACCGTTCAGACACTGAGGTCAAAAATGGGCGCGACAGCATGGCGACTCCGATGGGGAATCTTGATCATAGCAAACTCAGGTTAATTAAATATTGCGCTTTATTTTGCTTTTACTTTTGTTGTAAATGTTTTATATTGTTTGCTTTTATTTTGTAATTAACTGCTTTAATTGCTACATTCTTTACTGCTTTCCTTAAACTGATATTCCGCTCATATTTCCTCCCTTACGAAAAATTCACACTATCACACACTACACGCGAGGTGTGTTGTACGCACCCGCAAAATTTCTTTCATAAAATCCAAATTTTTAGGATAGTTGGCAAAGGCGCGGAGTTGTCCGGTTCGTCTGGGCGGTCGCGTGGCCTTCTCACTCGAGTAGTCCGCTCGGGAACCTTGTGTCTAGTAAGTTAAATCATAGAAAATTAGGATAGAGCTATACCACCCTTTATATTAAGTCATGCATGCATACTCTCTAGGTGGGTCGATCCTTGGTATCGTCTCCACAATTAGGAAATTCACCAAATTATCGTTGGGTTTTACAACCCGACGACCAATAAGCATATGTGTGTAGCGTGATGATGATAGACGGATCCAAGCATGATCATGACGCACCGAAATTGGTAAAAGTGCACCATCATTTGGTCGCCATTTCCAACAAAACATTACAGTTTAACTGTTTGGACCTATTTATCATAATCTCACATATTTGGCGGTTAGGTCCATCTCTGGCATAAGAGAGGTCTCAAGCATATTAGGGCGCGCGCGCTTGATTTACATGTTTTTTGTTTACTATTGTTTGTCGCTAGCAACTCTGTACATATTATTTAAAGCAGTAATTACCCTTTTAAACTATGTACATATCATGTTATGTGCTTATAACTCCGGACATGAGCATTTGCATTTTTGCACTTTTTGCTGTCACACTACAATCAAGACTTATACTGGATAAATTTTTCTTGAACATCAAGATTTAGACCTTGCGAAGCATCAACCTCCAGTCTGGCCGAATCAATCAGGGGAATCTTTGACTATATTGTCACACCTCTGCATTTTTATTATTTTGTCACTTTTCTACTCTCACCCATTTCTCATATTTTGCAGGAAGACCGTCCTCGCAAACAGTCGAGAGCATTCGGAAAAAGAAAAAAAATCATCACAAGAATGAGCGGGAGTTATGTTGACTAAAAGAAGTCAGCTTATACCAGATTCAACGAGACATCGCTCTGAATTCTTCTATACTTTGTATTTTTATACATATTTACAAATTCAATTGATATGTTTAGCGTTGATTACATAATTCTTTCATATCATCCATTTTACAACATAAACTTCATGAACTACGCGTGTCTGATTCTCACCACACGGTGTGATACGTAGACAACCCATTTTGGGTTCGGCACCACAAAAATAAAAAAAATAAAAAAAATAAAAAAAATAAAAAAATAATAAAGAAGTATATTTTGCTCACTCATGCATCTCATTCATCATATTATCGGGCATTCATTTTTTCGTTACATTCATTTTACTTTGTATTCGTCCACAGTTGACAATCATTTGTTTTGCACAGCTTTATATTGCTATCCTTTCAATGATAAATTATTTTTCAAACATACATTTTATAACCTATCTGAATGAACTACGTGCACCTGATTCCCCCGGCGGAATACGTAGGCAGCCCTATTCGGGTTCGGTACCCTTTATTCAAAAAATACAAAAAAAATATTATTCAAAAAATACAAAAAAAAATGTTATTCAAAAATATAAAAACATTTTTAAGTATCATTGTTTGATTTGGTTGATACTAACACAGTTAGAAGTGTGCATAAAAAAAGTAATAATTAGTATGGACTGAGTTCGGGGTAAATCATAGATTCTTTTGGTACCTCTCATTCACACCTGTAATGAAATTGTCTTGCATGTTTCAAGATAAGAACGAAATCAACCTCATCGTTTCATATGCATTGTGTGGTGAGTTTTAGAATAAGTTCAATTGCATTGGATTGTGATCTAGAACTTGGCTGGAATGTTTGTTGAGGCGAAATCCTGAGTAACACTCGGTATATGAAATGATCGTAGGCTTTTTTTGACCCGTTTGAGTCTTTTCAGTCTACCAAATAGCATTATACCTAGTACACCCCTTTGAGCCTAAAATCTATTCTTTCTACAACTGTATATTACACATATACCTCTTCTGAGTGCATACGCACTATCCCTCTCTTGGTCTGACCTCCTTGAACGTTTTACAAATGTGCAAGTGGCTGACAAAAAATGCTAGTTGAAATTTCCAAAGACAAAAATTGTCAAAGTTCCAAAACGGAAAAGTAAAAGAAAAAAAACAAAGGACGACTTCACAAAAAGAAAAAATCAAAAGCCCCAACTTTATAAAAAAAAATGATGAGTGAAATGAGAGAATAACTCTGGAAAAGGGGGCCCCAAACGAAAGATTCAAAAAGAAGTCAGTACAAAAGAACTGGGACAAAAAAATGAAGCAGGTCAGTATTAAAGCGCATAAATATCAAACACAGACGTAGTCCAACGCTCAAGAAAGGATTAGTCACTTTTTACCCAAATGATATCCATCTCTTCCCCCAAAACCTACATTACAAGCCCGTGACAAATTCTACATGATCTTACACTGAGGGTTCTCACATTAGTGGACACTTACATGACGGCCAAGCCTATGGTATCACAATTGCATGCATTTAACATCTTTCTGAGTGTGAGTGTGTTTCTCTAAACGTCCCAAAATTCAAAATATCGGAATATATGTGAGAAATGAGACTTTCTTTCAGTGAGGGCATTTGAAACATGAAGATACGTGTAGTTCGAAACCTTGACTGCAAACAAGTGTGTCGATACTTAGGTATGTTTGAGGTACAAGCTACAAGAATTACCCCAGAGTCAGTCTCGGTTAAGCTGAAAGCAACAACGGAAATCCTTATGCACAATATTAATTGTTGGTGTCAACTGAAGTCAGAACGTGGTGCTATCTTTCCACTTTTTCAGAAAAATAACAAAAAATACATATATTGACAATCTGCTTTTACTTATCACGAACTACGTCTTGACCTGATTCCCTCAGTGGGATACGTAGGCGACCACATCGGCTTCTGTCCAACTTTTGAAAAACTATAAAAATCCTCATTTTTTTGCATCACGAACTACGTCTTGACCTGATTCCTCTGTGGGATACGTAGGCGGCCACATTGGCTTCAGTCGCAATTTTAAAACTGTACAATCATCTTTTGCATCACGAATTACGTCTTGACCTGATTCCCTATGCGGGATACGTAGGCGGCCACATTGGTTTCGGTCCCACATCATTTGAAAATCATAAAAATTCTTATTTTTTGCATCATGAACTACGTCTTGACATGATTCCCTCGGCGGAATACGTAGTCAGCCACATCGGCTTCGGTCACACCATTTGAAATCTTTTATCTCTTATTTTTGCACATAACAAATAAGTTCATCTGATCACCTTGATAGAGCAGTCAAGCTACCTACACATGACTCGATTTTGTCTAGTAGAGAGTTCAGCATCCTCATATATTAAAAACTGGGACATATTTTGAGGATCGCATCCATGTTTGACATCTGTACAAAAAGCATCATCTGGACCTACAGGGCCCATCCGCATTATGTTCATACAAGGACGGTGTTTCGACTCACAAGGTCATATTCTTATTCTTGTCTATTCATTTTTACATTACGTATATCCATGCATTAATTCTTCATGCAGATTGAGTTTGCAAAAGCTTCAACATCTTTTCAACTCAAGCGGGTCACAAACGCATCCGTCAATACCATGAAGCCATCATTTCGTCAACACAATGACGATCTTTGTTTCACGTCAATACAATGATGCCCTCATTTTTGTCAACAAAATGACAACCTTTGCATCAAGTCAACACCATGACGCCATCATTTCGTCACACAATGACGATATCTGCATCACGTCAACACAATGTCTCCATTAACATCGTCAACACAATGACGACATCATCCTCGCGTCAACACAATGATGTCATCAACATCGTCAACACAATGACGACATCTGCATCACGTCAACACAATGACGATATCTGCATCACGTCAACACAATGTCGCCATTAACATCGCCAACACAATGACGACATCATCCTCGCGTCAACACAATGATGTCATCAACATCGTCAACACAATGACACATTCATTTTCATCAACACAATGACGACATTTGCATCACGTCAACACAATGACGCCCTTATTTTAGTGAACACAATGACGACATCTGCATCACGTCAACACAATGACATCATTCTCGCGTCAACACAATGACTCCATCAATATCGTCAACACAATGACGACATCATCTTTGCGTCAACACAATGACGCCATCAACATCGTCAACACAATGACGTCATCATCATCATCTGCTCACGCCTTTGCACAGGCGTCATCTTCATATTCAATCAGACACCCACCTTTTAATGCGGGTATTTTAAATTCAGTCAACGCATTTGCACTGGCGTCATCTGCATCTTCATTCAGGCACCCACCTTCTAATGCGGGTACTTTCAATTCAGTCAACATCTTTACACTGGCGTCATCTGCATCTTCATTCAGGCACCCACCTTCTAATGCGGGTATTTTCAATTCAGTCAACGTCATTGCACCGGCGTCATTTGCATCTTCAATCAGGCACCCACCTTCTAATGTGAGTATTTTTAATTCATTCAACATTTTTGCACCAGTGTCATTTGCATCTTCAATCAGACACCCACCTTCTAATGCAAGTATTTTAAATTCAGTCAACGTTTTTGCACCGGCGTCATTTGCATCTTCAATCAGGCACCAAACTTCTAATGCGGGTATTTTAAATTCAGTCAACGCCTTTGCACCGGCGTCATCTGCATATTCAATCAGGCACCCACCTTCTAATGCGGATATTTTGAATTCAGTCAACGTATTTGCACCGTCGTCATCAACATCATTTCAACCCAGGCAGATCGCAAAGCAGGTACGTCCATAAAACGACTTCATATGTTTCGTCTATGCAACAACGAACATATGCATCGCGTCTATGCAACGCCGCCACTTCATCTAAAGCATATGCAACAGTTTCATCTATGTTTCGTCTAAGCAATGACGAATATCTGCATTGCGTCTGTACAACGATGCCTTTTCATTTAATCATATACAACGACTGCATCTATATTTCGTCTATGCAACGATGAGCATTTGTATCGCGTCTATGCAATGACGTCATCAACATCTACAAACACCTTTTGCATTTTTGACCTCGGGAATAAACACACTAGAGATATTTCAGAGGACAAACAACCTGTCTTTTCCAGCATCTCATTGCAAAGTAATCAAGTGTCATCAAGATTCGACACTGGGACATATTTTTTGAATCGGCAACGGCACCGTCTTTAATTTTATAGCATCGCAGCAACCCAGTGTCATCATAATTTGACACTGGACAATTTTGAATCGGCGTCTGCATGTCCTTAATTTTTTAGCATCGCGGTAACTCAGCATCCTCATAATTAGACACTGGGACAAATTTTAAATCTGCATCAGCTTTGCTTTTTATTTTGGCATCACAACGACCCAATGTCATCATAATTCGACAGTGAGACAAATTTTGAATATGCATCAGCTTTGCCCATTCATTTCTTAATCTTTGTTTTAATTCTGACGATTGAGACAAAATTGGCTACAAGTCAACGTCTTTGTCCGAAAACTCTTTCATCGTCTTCAGTCAAAGAGAGACAAGTTGTTGACACCCAATTTTGACCCATCTTTTAGTTATTTCTTACAATTTTAAGTATTTTAGGACACCATATTTTAATCATCATTTCTGCATTTTTTTACCTAATATTCTATGTTTTATTTTTTTACAGAATGACATCGCATTTAAATTAAGCATTAGGTTTTTGTTAATATTTTTACTATTACATCGACATTTGTTTAATAATTTTTGTATCTCTTAAAATAATTAAATTACACTGCATCTTATATTTTTATTAGGCATTAAACATTTCTTAAATATTATGTTTTTATCATATTGTCATTTTATAATAATTTTGCATCTCTTTAAATAATTTTCTTTTAAATAATAAACTCGTTTTGTATTTTAATCAAGCCAGTTCAATCCGAGATACAATCCGGATCAGTCCAATTCAACAACTCATTCCCCTTTTACCATATTTTGATATTCCTACGCAACCCACTCCCTATATCTCTTTTACCCATACTCCTTTCCCATTTTTACACTCCAACATCAACATCATCGCCTTTCTTATCTTACATATCTCACCTCTTCTCCATTATTAACTCCAACAAACAATCATCAGCCCATTCCCCTATAATACTCTCCTTGATTTCATTTTAAAAGGGGTCCCTTTTCATTTTCAAGAACTTCAGCCGCTGCACCCCGATATTTCCCTTCATCTTCTTCATTTCCATACCCCATTCCCGTCGACCACCTCACACCCCTACCACTGTCACCTATACCATTCTCGTCGAACCTCAGTAGTAGTGGCGTCGCTCCGGCGACTTCGCCGTGAAAGTGACGCCACTACTGCCCTCTCTCTGTTGGTAATGTTGAGACTGACTGGAGTCGAACTCCGGCGACACTGTTTGTATCTCTTTCTCTTATGGTGATGTATGTTGTTGGTGTTTGGATTAGTTTGATTTTCTAATATTTTGGTACCTGGCCGGAGTTCTTAAAAACTCTGGCGACATTGATTTTTGCCTTATTTTCGAATATTGGTGTTTATTTTGGTTAATGGACTGACTTTCTTGATTATTGAATCTAGCCGGAGTTTTAAAACTCCGGCGAATATGACAACTACTTCTACTATTTTTGGTTATTTGCGGACTGAGTTTGACATTTTTTTAACTCTTTGTCGAAGTCTTCACTATTTTTGGGATCTTTTCCGGTCCCGTTACTGTTCCGATGGACTATTGTTACTATGGCTTTTACACTTGCGACTGTTGTTTATTGTCGATCATTGTCGGATATTTTTGGGGTTTCTGTTTGATGATATTATTGGTGCATCTTTTATGTGCATTTGATGGCTGAAATCTCGGTTTGTCATGGCCAAATCGTTACTGAAGCTTTTGTGGTTAAAATGGATGCTAAGCTTGGACTATTTGATACTCTTTCTGGGTCCAATCAATTGTGTTTCGATGTTTTAGGTTGGATGCCCGCATTTTTCTTTTTCTGATAAGAAAACAATTGCTACATTTTTTATTTTTTTAAAAGAATAGATTTGCTACACTTGTTGGTTAACTAATAATGAATAAGATACTTGGCCAATGAAAAAGTTATCCGTCGATTTTTAGGCCTCCACGGTTGCAAAGATGAAAAATAAATAAGATCTTCGGGCGTTGATGATTTCTTTTACTTACACCGGATGCCAACAGGCGCTGACGGGGCGATTAGATTGACTAATAAGTCACTAGTTCGCAGCCAAGACTTGTTTAGGACGTCCCACTTCATTTTTTATATCTGAGCCCTCCGTAATCAAAACTATTATTGTTTTTGGTGCGGATCTGAAGGTTTTATTTATTTTATTATATTGTTCATAACAATGGCCAATGAAGGAATCTCCGTCTCATTTTCAAGGCCTCCCCTGTACAAAAGACGGGTTTATTTTTTGCTTTACTTATTAATTCTTGTCATTGCTTTAGAATTATTCATTCTATTACTAACACTTTTACTGAGTGTTAATACAGGTACCCAGAGATGCATTTTGTGCAGAATACCTAAAAATGGCTAAAAAAGATGTCACGGAGTCTTATTTTATGTCGTTGCATTTAATTTTAGTTTTATTATTCTGTATTGCATTTTATTTTAATTGTAAATTCTAAATAAATGCTTAGAATAGGTAGTTTAAAAGCCAATATATAATTAACCTTGGTTTGATCGGATAGCTGTAAATTAGCGGATCTTAAAGGATGTCTAACCCCTTTCCTTTAGGATAATAAAGAACCCTGATCCAGAATCTCATTAATTTCGCAGACCTTTAAATGAAGATCAATTGCAGTATTTTTATTGCAATAGTTCAAGTGTCCTAATTCACTTTAATAATTAGGTGGCGACTCCTCAAAACAAGCATTTTTGCTCCATCCAGGGAACCGCGCCAAAGAGCAACGTTGCGGATATCGTTCAGACTCTGAGGTCAAAAACGGGTGCGACATGTACCTGAAACCTGAAAAAAATTATGAAAGTTAAAATTGGATTTTTTGAATTTAAAGGGGTTCAAATTGAATTTTAAATTTTTGAGAGACTAAACTGTAAATTATGAAATTTTACAGAGATTTCCTGAAAATCAAAATTTTAAATCAGAAATATTTAGGGATTGTTTGGCATAGACATAGTTTTAGAATTTATACAAATTAACTCATTATCATTAATTGTATATTATTGAATAATGTACGTATATGTGCTAAGTGTTTTAAATGCGTGCATTTAATTATTAGCATAGCGTCCGCTATAACTGTCTGGGTAGGCGGCGTCCAGTAATTGATTAAGTGTCTGATGTAACTGTCTGTGTAGGCGACTCCCAGTAATTGATTAAAATCATCTTATATCATGTCTATTGGGTTGATGGTTTTCCATCTAAATGTGTTTTAGAAATTGCATGATAAGATGTCGTATTAGATATGACATGAATGTTGATCTTGGTTGAAATCCCCGAAACTGAAAATGTTTCCCAAATTTTAAATACAAGTCTAAATTAGAACGCGTCGTCCATTATAATTGTTAGAGTGCAAAATCCTTTTCGGCGATACGAATATTTATGCCAAAGCATTTGCTGTAAGTCTACGAGGACTCAGGCTCTTTCATAGATGAGTTAAATATAAAAGTAGATGATAAATTTTTGTGGGTATTTACACCAAAGTGTTTGCTCACAAATGTCAAGTTTACTTAGATACATAAATATAGTCGCGTAATGGAGTTGACTTGCTTAGACAAATCTTGGCGCCAAAGTGTCGGACTAATCTAAGGACGCAATATTAAAATGAAATATTTAATCAACCAAAAGTTGCAAATAAGTTTTGCAATTGGTTTAGAACCTACCAAAATGTGTTATTGAAGTTTATCAGCCAAAGCAAACGCGGATATAACATAGGTTTGGATCTTGGCCCATTATGACCTTAAAATAATTTTTAGGTCTGTATTCTACCTTGGAGTCGTAGAAGTATGCTAAAATAGTGTGAGCTAATTAAACAAAAGACCATGTTGATTAGCCTTAAAACGAATGTGTTTAATAGGAAATAAATTTGATTTAGTTCCTGTCTATCTAACTCAAAAATCTTCAGAATGTCGAGCCTATCACTTAAAATGCTTATGGAAATGAACAAACTCACCGGACCGAACTATTTGTATTGGCTTAGGAATCTAAGGATTGTCTTAAGACAAGAAAGAATTGAATATGTATTGGACAAGGTTTTCCCCGTAGTGTCCGCTGAAGACTCTGTTGAATATGTTGCATTTGATAAGGTAACCTATAAAAAACATCTAAATGATGCCACATCTGCACAAAGTGTTATGTTATCTTCTATGTCAGTGGAATTACAGAGGCATCATGAGAACATGGTCCCCAACGAGATGCTAGAACATTTGAAGAGTCTCTATGACTCTCAATCCCAGACAATGGAGTATGATCTATTAATAGAGATTTTCAAATGTAAGTTGATTGAAGAGGATCAGGTGTCTCAGCACGTGCTGAAGATGATAGAGCTAATAGAAAGGCTAGCCTCAATTGGAATAAAGTTGCAGAGTAGAGTCGCTTCCACGTTCATTCCTGAACTCACTTTCTTATTCGTTCGAGAGTTTCATTATCAACTACAACATGAACGGAACTAAGTCGAGTCTGCCGGAGTTGCATAATATGCTAAAGACTTTTGAATCTTCAACCTCCAAAAGCAATGTTGTGCTCATGGTGAGCTTATCTAGTCATCCCAAACCGAAAGGTAAAGAATGGTAAAATAAGAAGGGCAAAGTTATCGCTGGGCCCTCAGCAATGAAGCCCGAGGGAAGGTGAAGAAAAATAAAGTGATCCCGGCCAATGATGTATGCCTCAACTGTAATAGGAAGGGGCATTGGAAGAAAGATTGCACTGCTCCAGGAGGAGAAAAGGCACCAGGTGCTTCTGCCTCTAATAAACAAGGTATGTATGTAATTGAAATAAATTTATCTATAAACCACTCTCATTCTTGGGTATTGGATACCGCTTGTGGATCACACATTTGTACTGTCACGACCCGAACCCGGGCCCGTGACTGGTGCCTTACCCCGGGCACCCTAGTGATAAAACATCAGAGAAAATCAGCGGAAATAAAACATAAACATGAAACAAGAGATATTATAAATAAACAAAGCAACCAAAATTGCTTTCAGATTCATACATAAAAACCCGAACAATTATCCTTTTACAACCTCTCGCCACAACAAGATTACGCACCTCTAAGAATGTAACAACATCTATGACGACAGGGCCCGCCATACCCTCGAATGTACAAGTACCTACAATGACAGGGACTATACCAAAAGATAAGCCTCCGAGGAACGGAACTTCCTAACGCTGAATCACGATCCTATGGCGAGGATCAACAATCGTGTACCTACCGCGCAGATGAACGCAGCCCCGGGCGAGGTCGATAACAGTACCAAGTATGTGAAATCGAAAATACTGTAATGAAATCACATTTCATCATTTTATAAAACCATTTCGCAATAAGTAAACAAGCAGGCCAAGTAAGGGACACATATCCCTGAATAATCACTCACACATAACTATGGGTCTCACGCCCATAATATCACTCATGCCCGTGGAACTCATTCTCACCGCCAGCATACATGATGTAAAACAACACCCATATGTGAACTCAACACTAGATCCCGCTCGTCATCAAAACCGGACGCGGTAGAATAGCCAACTACCACCCAAAAGCTAGTCATATCCCATCACGCAAGGTACTAAGCCAACTACTACCCAAAGCTAGCTACGAATCGCCGAGGCAAGTATCTTAAGCTAACGTCAATAGCCTACCGTCTCACAAGATACGACCGAGGCAAGTATCTTAAGCTATCTACCGAGGCTACCGCAGACACGAGAAAATGACCGAACAAGTATCTAAAGTGCTCGAACCACACGCATAAATCAAGCCCGTGATCGCCATCACCGCGCAAGCTTCATGGATTAGCGGTCCATGGACTAACAATCGAACCTCACAATGACCGCGTGCCCCGTCTCACCTCGGAAGTCATGGCCATGAAACCATCCCATCGACGACGCCGCGACCATCCATCGTGGTCGCATGTCCAAAGGAAATCAATCGATAGCCCTCCCTGCAGAGTCACGGCAGATAAAACAACGATCAATACTCAAAGTGACGATACTCGACCACCCAACGCCGTGATGTCCAATCAATCAATCGATAGCCACTCCTGCAGAGTCACGACAGCACATCAACAAAACACTTTCACATCAAAGACTATCACAACAAGCATAGGCAAGTTCAACATACATTCATTTTAATCAACAATCCGGGTTTCAACCCCAAAATACTACATACTTTCATTCTTTCAAAAAGACCTCTTTTTACGTAAAAGCCACATGATACTAATACTCGTAGTATATAAAGAAAACACGCTTACTTTAAAACCAAATTACTTCACCTTCAGAAAATCTTTACAAGGCTTTTAAAATCAAGTACTCTATACTTTTTAAACCAAGTGCTTTTCTTTTAGAACAACATCAAGTATACTCTTTTAAAACCCAATTAACTTACTCTTTTCAAAACAAGTAACCTATACTTAAATCAAGTTACTTCTCCTTTTCCGAAAACAAGTCGTTATAAGTCAAGTCTCTTATCTTTCAAGATCAAGTCTCTTTTACTGTCAGAACCAAATCTTTCTTTTCTCTTCATAAAGTCGTTATAACTAACCTCCCATAAAGCCATTATAACACTTTATGTTTTAAACAAACAAAATTCATTTCACACACGTACGTCTACCGTACTATATAGTTCACAACAATCATGCTCAAGAGTATAGGAAGAATCACATACCTTTTTAGCTTAAACCACAAGCCAAGTCAAGTATGCCGCGCGTAGAAGATCCACCTATAAAGGCCACAATATATCTATCAATCTCTAGTTCTTTTCGTAGAATATTCTAAATACAAGGTTCCTTATTCTACAGAAAATTCGGCAGCACCTCCCCCCCCGCTAACACATAAATCTCCTCCCCTATCAAGGCCCGCTACCAGGCCAACAACTCCCAGGGGATTACACGTCTAACCGGACGTGTTCAATTCTGCTACACAATAATACTACACAAGTCTACTGTAAGTACAGTCCAATGTAAATACAGTTCAATCCTTAACAATATTCATTCTATATATAGTATACTCAACTATACATTACTAAAATATGTAATATCCAATTACAATAGGGGGACATAGATCATTACCTCGATAAGCCCAAAAATTATCCAAGTTTATAAGTCGATCCTGAGCAACGTTTAGCTCCAAATCCTTACGCTCCAAGCGACCCTTAGAAGTTTCTAAACAACTTCTCTTAAAACTTCAACCAAGCTAGAAAGATTTTTCTAGGGTTTCACTTTACGGCTATTGGAATAAAGTAGTATTTCCGGACTCCTAGTATTGAAATAACTTTGGAATACAACTAGGGATACTAGGCTAAGGTATTTGGGATTATACTACAATACATGAAGTATTTCTACACAAGTGGGGTAAGGGAGTCGAAAAACCACAAAGGAGGGAGTATTATTTTTGCCTTGTAAACTCTTAAGGGTGGATGAATATAAGTCTTCAACTTAAGGGGGTATATATAGAGAAATCAAGGGCCAAGATTAATGCAAGTGGGTGGTGAAATTGGGGTACAAGTGTGGTGCCACAAGCCACTTGTCTAAGCAAGACAAGTGGCTAGCCACATGGAAGAACAAATCGGCCATAGGCCACATGTCAAGCCAAATCGGCAATAAGCCACCTAAGGGGGTGACACGTGTCGCCCCCTACTCGTCCAAAATATTTCGTCTTCCGAAAATATCAAAAATACCGAAAATCTCAAAAACAAAGCGGGCCCCACAAAACCGTAAATTTCTCCCGTGGGCCCCACGTGACCATTTCCGAAAATAAAATCTCATAATTCTAAAATAATCCAAGAAGTCCAAATACCAAATCTGGGAATCCAATTCCCATTAACGAACCTCTTTCTTCACAAAACCGGAAACTTTTCCGTCGAAAAATCACAACTTTCTTTCTTTCCAAAATTTCTGTCGTATTCTCATACGTACGTCCTCACATACATACCCTGGAACTACGGGGTATAACATGTACAAATGTGCAAGGGCTAACTGACAGCAGGAAGGTAGGACCAAGAGAGGTGGACCTGCGCGTTGGAAATGGAGCACGAGTTGATGTTGAGTGTGTGGGAACCTATAGATTAAATTTACTTTCTGGCCATTGTTTAGTGTTGAACAATTGTTTTTATGTACCCTCATTACCGAGGAAAATCATTTCTATTCCAGTTTTAGACATGGAGGGTTTTTCCTTACATATATTTAATGGCAGTATGGTATTGTCCTTTAATAATTTTATGTATGGAACTGCGCCTCTTGTGGATGGAATACACTAAACTGTAGTCGAGAAATTTTCAATGTACAAAACAAACGAACTAAAATAAGTAATAGAAATTCTACATACCTTTGGCATTGTAGACTTGGTCATATCAATTAAACAAGGATAGCAAGGTTAAGGAAACTTGACTACCTAGAACCATTTGACTTGGAGTCTTATGGTAATGGTGATTCCTGTTTGAAAGGTAAGATGACCAACAAGCCCCATTCTGGAAAAGGTGTGCGAGCCAAGTAGATGATTGAGTTGGTACATATTGACGTATGTGGACCATTTTCGACTCAAGTTAGAGGAGGTTTCTCTTACTTCATCACTTTTACTGACGACTTGACAAGATATGGATATGTGTATCTTATGAAACATAAATCTAATGCCTTCAAAAAGTTTAAGTAGTACAAGTCTGAAGTTGAAAAACAACACGCAAAAAGTATCAAGACTCTTCGATCTGATCGAGGAGGTGAATACTTAAGCAGGGAATTTCTAGATTACTTAAATCTACATGGAGTTCATTCAGAATGGACACCTCATGGAACACCACAAATGAATGGTGTTGTCGAGAGGAGAAACCGAACCCTATTGGATATGGTTCGATCCATGATGAGCTTCTCAGCTCTACCAACATACCTTTGGGGATATGCTATACAAACTTCTGAACAGGGTTCCTTCCAAATCAGTAGAAAAGATACCATATAAGATATGGTGTGGCAAGAAGCTAGTTCTTAAACATATGAGACCTTGGGGGTGCCCTGCATATCTTAAGAATATGCTCACTGATAAGTTGGAATCGAAAAGTGAGAAATGTTACTTTGTAAGGTATCCAAAGGAAACTAAGAGATACTATTTCCATCTTCCTGAAGAACATAAGGTCATTGCTTCCAGGAATGCAACTTTCGTTGAAGAAAAATATGTCTACAAGGAAGAGAGTTGCACAGAGATAGAACTTGAAGAAATTCAAGAACCACGAGATAACATAGAGGTTTAATCATTGCCGAATGTCCAAGGCAAGAATTCAGTGGGAGCTTTTGGCGAAAATTGGGTACTACGAGTACGCCATTCGGCCAGTGGGAGTCTTGCGAGGAACAATGCAGAAATACAAGGTCCTTATACACAACTCTTGGGAGCGAATGCAATGGTTGCACCTCCTCCCATTCAGGAAATACATGAAAATAATGTTCCTGAAAGCTCTCAACTCGAGTTGGTGGATTAACCAACACACAAGAACTTTCTCACATTCAGAATATACCTAGTGCTGAACTACAAAACAATCAACTCTGTAGGTCCACTAGGACTCATCGTCCTCCTGAAAAACTAAATCTACTTGTGGAAACACACAGTGAGATAGATATTCCGGATGACGATGAACCTACAATCTATAACGAAGCAATGGTGGACATTGATTCGAAGAGATGGCAAGAAGCCATGATATCCGAGATGAAATCTATGTATGTCAATCAAGTATGGAACTTGGTTGATTTGTCAAATGGGGTTAATCCCATAGGATGCAAATGAATCGTCAAGAAGAAGATTGATGTATTTGGCAAGGTACATACTTATAAAGCTAGACTGGTGGCTAAAGATTATAATCAACAACCTAGGATCGATTATGATGAAACCTTTTCATCTGTTGCTAAGATTAAGTTCATTCGAATTTTGCTTGTGATAGTTGCATATTATGACTATGACATTTGGCAGATGGACGTCAAAATCGATTTCCTCAATGGTAATCTAATTGAGGAGGTGTATATGAAACAACCCGAGGATGTTTCATCCGAGTCCAAAACAACTGATGTATGCAAGCTACAAAAGTCCATTTATGGGCTTAGGCAAGCCTCAGGGAGTTGAAACATTTTCTTTGACAAGGCTATCAAGTCATTTGATTTCGTCAAAAGCAAAGAGGATCCCTGCGTTTATAGCAAATGCAAGTATGGGAGTATTGCCTTAATTATTATATATGTGGACGACATATTGATAATGAGAGATAATAAGACTCGCATGCAGTCAGTGAAGGAGTGATTGTCCAGTACCTTCATGATGAAGGATTTGGGTGAAGCCTGCTATATTCTGAGAATTAGGATCTATAGAGATAGACCTAATAGATTGTTGGAACTGTCACAGTCGGTCTACATAGACAAAGTGCTTAGACATTTTTCTATGGAAAATTCCAAGAAAGACGGTCTACCTATAGGTCAAGACATCAAGTTATCTAAGAAGGGTTGTCCTTCTAATAATGTAGAACTTGAGCGCATGAAGGGGATCTCATATGCTTTGGCTATAGGATCAATCATGTATGTCATGACTTGTACTAGGCCAACAGTGGTCTTTGCACTTAGTATGACTTGTAAATTTCAGCAGAATCTTGGGGATGAACACTGGAAGGCGGTCAAGAATATTCTTAAGTATCTCAGACGTACTAAAGATTACTTTTTGGTCTATGGTGGAGATGATAAGCTAACTTGTACTGGGTACACTAATGCTAGCTTCCAGACATATATTGATGACTTCAAATCTCAGTCTAGTTACACGTTCATTTTAAATGGTTGAGCAGTGAGCTGGAAAGGTTCCAAACAAGCTACAGCTGCTGATTCGACAACTGAAGCTGAGTACATTGCTGGGTCGGAAGCTGGTAAAGAAGTTGTCACGATTTCTGAGTTCCTGAAGGAACTAGGGGTAGTCCGAGTGCTAGTTGTCCAATAACTATTTATTGTGACAACACTGATGCGATTGCACAGACTAAGGAACCAAGATCAACAAACAGAAACAAGCATGTACCAAGGAAGTACCACATACTCAAGGAGATGGTGAAGACTGAAGAGATTAGATTAAACTATGCTCCCACAGATGATAATATGG
Source organism: Przewalskia tangutica (assembly GCA_029844215.1). NCBI lineage: Eukaryota > Viridiplantae > Streptophyta > Magnoliopsida > Solanales > Solanaceae > Przewalskia > Przewalskia tangutica. The sequence continues at coordinate 22,030,781 of CM056722.1, forward strand.
CTGACTCTTTCACTAAATCATTAAGCTTAGTTAAGCATAATGGTCATTTCACAGATGATAATCTAGCTGACCCTTCACTAAACCATTAAGCGTAGCTAAGCATAATGGTCATTTTGAGAATATGAGTATTAGATATGTTGGTGATTGACTCTAGGCCAAGTGGGAGATTGAAAGTATATTTATATCCTAGAGACAATCTATATTAGGACAAATGTACTTTATACACATTCGTATTTATATTAATGGAGATTAATGTTATGACATTTGTAATTATTAGTTGATTGTTTATAATATTCTATAATGCATCCCTAGAGGTTAAGTGGTTATTGATATTGTGAGATATTAATATTATAGTGTAACTCTTAAAATAACCTCGACTATTGATTATCAAAAATGGGATATTGATGATATGTGATAAGTCGACATGTGGTCTTCATCATATCCTTAGAGGATGTAGTATGTCTCACCTGCTACGAGTTATGGTAACTCATGATGGACACATGGATATGTTAGGTGTATTTTGTATACGCTTTTTGAGTCATTTTTAGTTAGTATTTTTCCCATTTTCATTTAAATAAGTGTTGTGTTAGGGTCGTTTTTCTTTCTTTTGAGTCATAGCGGTTCAAAAAGGCAAAATGACGAAAATGAGCGAAAATTAGGCATAAAAGAAGGGTCCCGAGGCAAAAAGGTCGAAAATTGGAGATTCGGACAAACGCAAGCGGCGTCGCGGCGCCACAGCATGACCGCGGTGCCATTTAATCAGAGATCCCATAGGAGTTTCAGCGCTGTGGCGTCGGAATGCAGGGCCGTGGTGCCAAGGCGGGATTTTCCAGATCCGAAGTAAAATTGGTCAGGGGCAGAAGGGTCCAGGGCACACGATTGTTGCAGCATATTTAAACCCTTGGGACAGATTTTGGAGAAGGGGAGAGGAGACGACATATCACAACCTTGGAGGCTACAATTGGAGACATTAGTTCTAAGTATTTTTCTTTCTTTTCTCTATTTTAATTAAGTTCATGTTTGGATTTGTATTAGTTCTTAGCATGTCTATGGCTAGGAGCTAAACACTTTATTAGGGCTTTCCTATTGAATCGCTTGAAACTCTTATTCATGAATTAATGCATTAGTTTGGTTTCTTCTTCACTTGATTAAGATTTATTCAATATTGGTATGAATGTTTGATAGTTAACTGATAAGGAGAGATTTGGATATGTTGTAATTGAATAGACATATGTTAAAATCGCGGACAAAAGTACCCCGATACTTGTGTAGCATTATAGGTTATTGTTCTTAATCCTCCTATGTGGTAAAACCTATCATAGAAATATAGAAGGTTTCTGCACTGGGTTTGAGTGATTATATATCCTAACCGGAATATAAGGCAGTCTAGTTAACCTGTTATCTTAACGTAGAAGAAGAAGTCATTCTTGTTGCATTAAGGATTGAAAAGAGTGGATAGTCGAGGATATTGGAAGCCCTATTTCCATCATAATTGATTAAACCAAAGTAATTTAGTTTAATGCAATTACTCTAATAGTGTTAGATAAAAACCCAAATCAACCACCGTTTGCCAAATAGATAACCTAGAATAGATGTTCGGTAATTAGAAACCATTCTCTGTGGACGATATTCAGTCTTACCAGACTATATTACTTGTAATGATACGTACACTTGCGTGAGCAATTAGAAATCGGCTAACATGATACTTTGAAAGTATTTGGTATACCCTGCTGATATATTGTTTGTTATATATGTCTAAAGTCTGATCAACGTGTGGGATATAGAAATCCTTAGACTTGAGGTCGATACACGCCTTGTTTACAAAGTAATGTACTTTGATCATATCCTAAGTTCAAATGCCTTATAGGTTGAGACACGACTTGTATTGGGTACATTGCGACGTAGATTAAAGGTGGTAGTTGAGCCAAGATCAGGATTCATTCCTCGAATGTATCTTCGAGAGAACACTCATATTCTCATATTGTATTAAGTTGACCAACGCAGTAGACATATCTATGGTATGGTTTTGTTGTCAGCTAATATAGATGAGATATAATAATTAGGGATGACAACGTATCGGATCTGGACCGGATCCTACTAGATCCAAATTCAGATCTGTTTTTCATACCTAGATCCATATCCATCGGATCCATAAAAATCATATTCAAATCCGGATCCACGGATCGACTCTGGATACTAAGAAATATATTAAAATCTCTCGACATACATAATTAAAATCTCTCGTATTAGGTAAAAGTCGCAGAACTTTGAAAGAAAAATTTTGAATATAAAAAACAATATCAAGTACAAGCAAGAGAAGGCCTCAAATTGAAAAGCAAAATAAAGTGTCAAATATACGCTGTTACATATATGCAAACTGAATATCAATACGGAAAGGGATTTTTAGCACGTCTTATTGAATTTTTTTTATCTTTCCATTTCAAGATCAGTAACGTATACACTTATTATTAGGATTAATACTTGGTACAAAGGCAATTTCATTTGAAGTACAAGTGAATAACCATGAACAATAATAAATTGGAAGGCATCTTCCTCTTCAAAAGAACCCCTTTTTTGTGAGTTAAAATTAGGAAAATAAGAAAAGAAAAGCAAGATAGAAAATTACTGGTAATAAAAACTAGAATCAGATCATAGGTCAATTTACTTTCTGTTTCCAATAGGCTAGAAAATTAATTAGAATTTATTAAAGATGATAAATTTTCACCGGGGTTCCTATAATATAAACCCCAATACTTGAAAAGTTTCTGTCTAAGCAAGATAACATGTGCAGAGAATATAGAGAAGTATATGCAAAATTACAAAGAAAAACTCCACCAAAGGGAAACCAAACCAAAATTTGACGGAAAACAAAAATATAATAATTGAACAACCAAAGTGAAATTGATTAACTTGAGATATTGAATCAATATAAATTAGTAAAAAAAATTATCTCAATATGATTGTTTAATAAAAAACAGTAAAAAAGGTTTGGAATTGGACGACAACTATTACTTAATGTTTTCACCTAATTGGACAACAACTATTACTTACTGTTTTTAAGGAGTGGAAGAAAATACTTTTAAAATTATATTCTAGTTTATGAATATATTTAATAAAAAATAGATACACGGGTCGGATCTAGACCGGATACGGATCTCAAATGCAAGATCAAGATCCAGACCTGATCCGTCAGAAATGAATCCGGATCAGTCGGGTCCAAATTTTGAAGATCCATATATTATAAAACGGATCTGGATCCACCGGGTCCAGGATCCACTGCCATCTCTAATAATGATCAAGTCATTTGGATAGACACTTGGCAGATCCTAAGCTTGATCGAGTGTGTCGTGAATGAAATGATTTTATCTTCCCACATAGAGGTTCAGTTTACAGGATTCGTGTAACTATATTTCACATATTGAGTTCGTCTTCAGCGCCGTCTAGGAGTTCCGTGTAGACTCTAATGTAATTAGTGACGATATGTGAAGACCTGTAGGGTAACACTAAGTCAATTGTTCCGTAGATTCAATGATGTAATAAGAGAGAATATAAATGTTCGATTTATGATCGAGACATTAGAGTAAATAATGATTACTTAATTAAATTGAGATAGGGTTTCAGATTTAATTAAAATAGAAACGAGGCAAAATTGGACTAGGGTCGCGGCACATGGGACCCAGGGCCGCGGCGCCACCCATTTCGAGCCGCAGCGCCACGTGTCCAGTGGGGGTCCGAATGACCCACTTTGCCTCAGTTTCTAGGCCTGACCCACGTGGGAACCCTAGCTGCTTTTTGCAGCTATAAATAAACGATTCAATCATTATTTTAATACACCAAATTCATAAATTATTCTCTGTTGAAATTCTGTCGGATTTCTAGCTTTCTGAAAGAGTAATCACATCACAGTTCTTGAAACTTGCAATCGAATGAATAGTTGTGTGCTCACCCTCGGATTACACTCGAAGATTCCATATTGTAAAACCGTAAGTATTCTATCGATGTATTACGGTTAACAACGTGTTTATTTGTTTTATCATTACATAATCATCCTGCAGTTCGTTGTCATGTTGGGTTTGAAACTAAAATTTTCAAATTCTGTTGCGTACACGAACTCAACAAAACCCTACATTGCTAGTGGGGGTTATCTATCCTATTTGGTTTACGGGTGAGCGGGGTTTACCCTGCGAGCACCCAAAGAATAGCGACCGCAAGTTCCTTCGCATAAAAAATCGTGTGTATGCGCTCTTGAAAACAACTCATCTTCCACTAGTTCCACAGTTGACATGTTGAAAAAGGAGTAAAGGACCACCAATTTAAGGATAAAACCCATTTTATTTTCACTTTAAATAAAGGGAAAGAAAATATGGTTCAGCGCTCTTTCCGGAGAATCTTACCAACACTTTGTTCTTCTTTCCCTTTTCCTTCTTTTAGTCATTTATTGAGTTGCCCTTTTTTCTCTTTTCTCCATTTGTTGCAACAACTTTTCAAGATCTGAGGCACACTATGCAGTATGCACCTCGAAAGTACTTTATATATTTTATTATCCAAACAGAACTTTATTATTTTTTTATCTAATATTTTCAGAAGTGTGAGTTGCAGTGGCAAAAGCAAATGCGGGATCCACTAACACAAAAATAGAGCACTTAGCAAGAACAATGCATTAATTTGACAAGCATTGATGTAAAATGTGTATTATACATATATTGCAAAGGTTAGAGAACCAATTATTCTCACTAGAAAAAAAAAACTCAACTGATAACAGCTAAAACATTTGCAAATTTGAGTGGAAAAACGAACACTAAGGTCTAAAACTAGCAGGTGAAGCACGGCGAATAAGTTACCGTGTGAGTACGTGTAGCAGGCCTCTCTCGGGGCAGACAACAAAAAAAGAATGACAGATGAAGAAAATCATCGTGGTGATCGCTGACAACCTCCTGGGAGAAGAAATCGAAACTTATCTGCATTTTCAATGACGTATGTTGGAAGGTGAACCGCTGATGCTGAGCGAGGTATTGATCCCATTTTCTTTATCAATTCTTGAAAAGAATACTCCTCAGGTAACATGTCATAAAGATCAGCTCCCTCACAGATGAGCTTCTGAATCCTAGAATACTTTAGGAAGTTTTTACGTCGCACTCTGTCTGCGTGACTGTAACCGGTCATCTTGAATACAAAATCTTGTAGATGCCGGAAGCAAAAGCTACAGTGCCACCCCGCATCAGAAAGTATAACATCAGTTTGGCGCGAATGTCGGTACTTAGTCCACCTGTTGTAAATGTGAACAGTGGCGCGCCAGCTACTATAGTCGACAGGGAACTCAAAAGAGTACATGTAATGCCTAAGCTCAAGATGCAGCGCGGGAGGCACTCCGTCGCACCACTGAAGAAGTTTAATCGTGTGGTGGCTTGGGATTTCATCGGTGTCTGACATAATGAGAAGGTCATCTTCAAAGATACCAGCAGCATGAAGTAACCTGTAGAGGTAGCAAAATTAATCAATGAAAACATAACCCGTCCAAGTTTGGGGTGGTCATTGACCTGCCCATTTATTAGCTCAACCCATCAAAAATTGGGTTGTGATGTACCCAAATTAACTCATGAGAAATCTTGTCAAAATATTTTCTAGCAGACATTTTTTTCAATTTGATATGTTATATATAGCCATAATAAAGAAAAAAATAGTTTTATAAGGAACTAAAAAATTATAAAGAACAAACAAAGAAATTAAAAGTTAGTAAGAAATGGGTGGGTTACTAACCTGTTCATGGCGATGCGCTGCTGTCCTTCTAGTTTAAAGGGATCCTCATGAAATTCCGGAGATGCTATACGGCCAGGAAATACACCGTGTACAATCTTATCCTCAGCAAATGCAAATCGTTCCTGATGGTCAGAGAAGTACAACGGCTTTGGGAGTCCGGTAAAAGTGGTGTTGGCTTCCAAGATCACGAACTTTGTAACATAAGGATAAAGCTCGCGCCACCTTATTTCAAGCAAGTCAAGCTCATTGCTGAATATGATCCCATCAAATACACGACGTGGTTCAGGACGTAGGGTCCATCCATGTAGGCGACAAAGATTATCCATAGAAACATTTTCAGCATAGTAATGTGGCAAATGCTCAAATGGAGGTGGAGGTTTGTCCCAAAGTGGTCGGAAAAAATAGGAGATCTTATGGCCATGAAGGTAAATGCCAAAGAGCAAAATTGGTACAAGTATCAAGAGCACAATAAAAAGAACTTTTCCATGAGACCGTCTGGAGATAAGGCGGGAATGCCTTGGGGCCATCTGATGAGTGATAGTCTGCACATTTTCAGATGAGTTAAGAAAAAGAAAGAAAGAAAAAGGAACTCTAGTTATTACGTAACTCAGTTTAGGTACATAAGGAATTAAATCTTTTTAAAAAGCTATTGCAATGACAATAAATAGATAGAACTGAGAGATTTCACATTTTGCTATCCCAAATTCAAAGCATAGCAAATTTCATGAAAATTCATTTGCTAAATTACATAATTGTTCAAAAGAAAAATGGTCCTCGTGTGCTACTTATAATGAAACCAGGAGATTGCATTCACAAGCGTTTGCTCGCCAAGATTGATGAAATGTGCAGCAGCCAAGCACTTCTGATAAACTAGGATTAGAAGCAAAGACATCTAATCCTGTTCTAGACCTAGAAATTTATTACAATAAAGAAAAGTATTATGCCTGCAAAAATCTATTGAAACAAAAACTAGATCTCCAGATGAATGTATATTCTCACAAATTTACACGCATTGAGTTCTATAAAACAAAGAATGCAGAGTAAATACTTAAGAGACTTTCTGTTGAGCTTTATCGAAAAGACAAACTCTAATTAGTATAGTTTGTTTTCTATATCTAAGTTGTTCTCTGATCTGATAGTTTGTGTTGGGGAACAAACCTCTCAAATCCCTCCTATCACATCGGCAGTCTGCCACAATTCCACAAGACTTATTTTTACTTTGTCCATAAGGTGCAAAGAATGGAAGAAATCTACTACTTACATAATACACAAGACCAAAAAATTTCTTCAATATTCTTGACAATGCAAATAAATAAACCACAGCTATGATGCCATATGAATATGGGAAAAAAGTTGTCAAACAATTCTATTAAATCATCACTCAAGACATGGTCCTTATGGAAACAGCTTGTAATCAAGGAAACATGAAATTTTACAGTGCTATTACATAACCTTTCTTGACAACATCTCCAAAAATACAATCAAGCAAGGGAGAAAAAAAACAAGCTAACAGAACTGAGCAATATATTCACTGTGATTAGCATATTTGTTCGTTACCATTAAGAATATCTACAAGGGTAGGAAAACAGTATCTCAACTAGAATATATTCACATAATCCCTGTGTCTCGATTACTAATTTCAGCATGAAGTTGTCCAGGACTATCAGCCAATTGAAAACAAAATAAGCAGGTAGAATTTTTTTACATGCAACTAATATTGTGTGGTATTCTTTTCTCATAAAGAATTGAATGGAGATTTGGATCTTACCACAAGTACCAAAATTCAAGCTTTAAGGACCCAATATGAAAATCAAGACAAGATTGAGTAAAAAGTGAACTAATAAGATCCATCTTCAAGCCTCTGTCACCTTCTATAGCGACGTTTGCCTCATATCAAGGCCTGAAAAGGCTTCTAATAGGAAACTATTTAGGTATTATTAGCATATTTGTCCAACTTTGGCATGCAATTCCAAGCAAATAATTTCATCCAAATGCTTCCCTGCCATGAGTGACAAATCAAACCAATTTTCAGACATCAGTTTCTTGAAAAAAAATTGGTTTGTTCTGCTATTTCAACTTAAAGACAGATAACTTTTGTCAAACAACATCCTTGATTTTCATGAAAAACAGCATCTTTTAACATAATAACTGATTAAAAGACGAGCAAAAAGACAGAACATCCTAACAAGAAACATGTAAATAAGGGTATTTCTGCTAGATGCAACAACAACATACCCAATAAAATCTCATAAAGTGGGGTCTGGGAGGGTAGAGTACACGCATACCTTACCCTGCTTTGGGAGTCAGGGAGGTTGTTACTCGGCACAAGGACAAACAATACAGTATGAAAACAGAAATAACGGTAGTGACGTACTATAAAATGCATGATAGAGCAATCTGAAAAAAGGACTATAACTACCCCAAATTAATACATAATCGAAATACAAGAAACAACAGGTAGTAGCAGAAGTATTTCTGCTAGATGCTACTCAATAAATATCATGAATATTGAAAATACAGCAATTTTTCCAGAAATCAATAACCAGGAGAATATACTAGTTGTGTTTAATAAGTGAAAAATCATTCATGAATATACAGTCAATTTTCTCAGAAAATTCAATAGACATCAGAATATACTTAGGTGTCTTTAATAAGTGCAAAGATGATTCTATTTTTGACAAAATTATCACATCATTAAATTCCCTTCCTCTGACTTAAAATTTCCATAACAGCAAAAGGGTAAAAACACAGATTTTACCAAAGTTGAAATCTTTTCTAAATTCCACTTCATTTACACCACTAAAATCCATTCAAGAACATACTAATTAATATAACCAACAAAACCCCTAAACAAAAACATCACACGTCTTTCTTTAAATTCTTGAAAACCCCACAAAAAAACATGATTTCAAGATTCAAAGCCCTAAAACTAACCAAAAATGAACAAAAACACAATAAAGAAGCTCAATATGAACAAGAAATGATTAAAAAAATTAATTAAAAAAAACAACCTTTAATGGGAGCTGGAAATACTGAAATAACCAGATTTCAGGGCCTAACTATACCTCAAAAGGGTATTTAATAGAACAAAATGTCAATATGAATTCCTATATCAGTGGCTACCATATAATTTTACAAAGAAATATGAGATGGGTATGTATTGCAAAAACATTTGTATTTTGCATATTATGAAGGGGAGAAAAAAGAAAGAGAGGAAAAGCTTTGGGGGCATTAATGGAATGTGACAACATGGGAGAGGAGAAGAAATAATGTGTGTAAGAGAGAGGTTGGAGGCTTTAAAAATGGCATAAAAGAGTGGCCATTGTGTACATGCATTACCATGATAAGGTCTATAGTCAACACTAATCAAAAATGACTATAGCAATCTCTATATAGTATAATAGTACCTGTATTTTGATAAGGCATATAGTCTACACCACCCTAATAATCATTTCGTTTGAACCAAAAATTGTGTCTCTTCCCATGGGTCACAACCTTTGGAGTGGAAAGTTGTCATGGACGAAAATTCATGCTATAAAAGCATGTGGATCACTTGTTAGAACAGATACAACACACAATACAATACAATCAAATCATTAAACTCAATTAATGATCTAAGATTGTGCTCTATCTTCTTCTTCTTCTTTCTCAAAAGAAAATTCTGAAGAACACATATAGTAAATTCGCCAGAAGTGAAGTTCTTGTGCTAGAACTCTCACTTAGATAGTTATATCCTCAAGGCAGACGTCCGAAGAACTACAACATAAGTGGGGACAAATTTTTGTCTTAGGACACTGCGTCATTGCATGCCTCTATCTACACCAAGTTAGTATGTGTTTCTATTTGCTGAATTCATTGTAGTTGTTTTCAGTTTTGTTGATTTATTATTATAATATTGTATTTATTCATTGATGAGTATAGGTTGGTTATAACAATCTAAGACAAAAATTCTCAGAAAATTTATTTTTCTGATTTATTGAGTTTGCAAAATTTTCAGAGAATACTATTTCCTGATTGCAAATATGGATCAATCTGGATCATCAATGGTGAAAACCCATGTGGAGAAACCCTAGAAATTCAAGGGTTCTGATTTCAAATGCCGACAACAAAAGATGTTGTTTTATTTGACCACTCTTCATGTGGCAAATGTCTTATCACGAGGCTCAGCGGCATTCTTGGAAGGAGAAGGGGAGAATGTTCCTACTGATGCGGAGAGAGCCGAAAGGCTGAAGGCTATTGAGACTTGGTGGAGCCAAGAGTTTCTTTGCAAGAACTAAATTCTCAACGCCTTGGACGATACTCTCTATGATATATACTCCACTTCCGGGTCAGTAAGGGAGTTATGGCAGTCATTGAAGAACAAGTACAAAACTGAAGTTGTTTGTTCCAAGAAGTTCGTCATCGAAAAGTTTCTAAACTTCAAGATAAGCGATGCAAAGGCAGTTGTCAAGCAAGTGGAGGAACTCCAAGTCATTGTTCATGAACTAGAGGTTGAAGGTATGGGCCTTAACCAATATTTCCTTGTTGGTGCTATTATTGAAAAATTACCCCATTCTTGGAAGAATTTTAAGGTTTATTTGAAACATCTAACTGAGGAGATGAGTTTTGAGCAATTGGTTGTGAAAATTTGTGTTGAAGAGAACAACCGGAAGAAAGGGCTGATGCTGTTTCATTGGAGACTAATGCCAACATGGTAGAAGGCAATGCTTCCAAGGCCATGTTTCAGAAAGGCAAGGGCAAATTTGTTGGTGTCAAGCCATCTTTTGCAACCGGGAGGAATGCACTAACCCCACAAAGGATCAATGCATTCAAGAAACCACAACCGGGACTATGTTGGGTATGTGGTAAACCTGGGCACAGGGCAAAAGATTGTCGTCTTCGAAAGAGTCAAGGTGGTGGTGTTGGAGGTTCGAGTAATGTCAACCAAACCAACCGGGCTGAAACTAAGAACCAATTTATTGGGGTTATGGTTGCTCAAGCAAATCTGGTTATAAATTCAACCGATTAGTGGATGGACACGGGTGCTATAATGCATGTATGTTCAGAGAAGGACATGTTTTTATCTTACCAAGCCATCAAGGATGGAGAACCACTGTTCGTGGGAAATGTCGTTGATGTTAAGGTAGAAGGGAAAGGGAATATGACTTTGAGGCTCACTTCCGGGAATGATCTTGTGCTCACAAATATGTTGCACGTGCCTGAAATTTGTAAGAATCTGATTTTTGGGCCTGTTCATAGCAACAAAGGCTTCAAAATTGTAATAGAATCTTACAAATTTATACTCACTAAAGGTGGGGTGTATGTAGGAAAGGGTTACCTCCGTGAGGGACTCTTCAAACTAAGTATTGTACCTACTCAGGTTGTTGCCATTAATAATGAAAATGCAGGCACTAGCACTGCTTCTATGTGTATGATTGATTCCCCATCTTTATGACATTCTCGATTAGGCCATGTTAATTATCGTTTCTTACAAAGAATGATAAAGATAGGCATGTTGCCAAAGTGTTCTATGAACAAAATGACTAAATGTGGGGTTTGCATAGAATCAAAATAGGCAAGTCATCCTCATAAATCTGTTGTGAAATCAAATGAAGTGTTTTGTTTAATTCATAGTGATTTGTGTGATTACCAAGCAACCCCATCTCGTGGAGGAAAGAGTTATTATATATCGTTTATCGATGATTGCAGTAAATTTTGCTATGTATACTTAATACATATCAAATATGAGGCTTTGAATATGTTTAAAACATACAAAGCAGAAGTGGAAAACCAACTTGACAAAAGAATTAAGATTCTAAGGTCAGACAGAGGTGGTGAATATCAATTCAATGAATTCAAAGAATTATGTTCTACTCATGGTATAGTTCATCAAATCAATGCACCATACACTCCAAAACAAAATAGAGTTGTCGAACGTAATAATAGAACATTGAAAAATATGATAAATTCTATGTTGATTAGTTCGGGGCACCCCTTAGTCTATGGGGTGAGGCATTAGTTACTACAAACATGATATTGAACAAAATTCCTCAAAAGAAAAATGATCAATCTCCTTATGAATTGTGAAAAGGAAGATTGCCTACTTTCAAAAGGATGAAAGTGTGGGGTTGCCTAGCGAAAGTTCAAGTTCCTTTACCAAAGAGAACTAAACTTGGACAAAAAATGGTGGATTGCATATATATTGGTCATGTCAATAATAGTGCAACATATAAATTTTGGGGGTATCATTCCGATGTTGAAGGTATTCACGAAAACACACTTATGAAATCTGCAGAAGCAGAATTCTTTGAGAAGATTTTTCCTTACAAAGATTAGGATAAAAGTGTTCCTAATAATAATAAGAAGAGGACACTGCCTCAAAATGAGTCAAAACAAAATGATGATAATCTTACTTCATCGGTTCAAGAAGAAAATCTTGAACCAAGGAGAAGTAAACGTGGAAAAGTCACAAAAGATTTTGGATCGTACTTTATGACCTTTTCCGTTGAAGGAGAACCTCAAATATATAGGGCTGCTATGAAATCATCTGAAGCACCTTATTGGAAGGAGGCTATCCAAAGTGAGGTAGAATCCATTGTACAAAATAATACATGAAAATTGGTTGATCTCCCTCCGGGACAAAAACGAATATGCCATAAATGGATTTTCAAACGGAAACTAAGGCCTGATGGTACTATAGAAAAATATAAAGCACCTATAGTAGCCAAAGGGTTTAGACAAAAGAGAGGTGTAGATTTCTTTGATACCTACTGTCACGACCCGACCTCGGGCCCGCGACTGGTGCCTTACCCCGGGCACCCTAGTGATACAACATCAGAGAAAATCAGCGGAAATAAAAACTTAAACATGAAACAAGACATACAATAAGAAACAGGCTAACCAAAACGGTTACCTTCCTGTATATATACATCCAAATCGAACAGTAAATCCCTTACAAACCCTGCCCACAACAGTACTACAGACCTCTAAGAATGTAACAACAACTATGACGGGACAGGGCCCCGCCATACCCCTGAATGTACAAATACTTACAATGACAGGGGACTATACCAAAAGATAAGCCTCCGAGAAACGGAGCTTCCCAAAACGCTGACCGTGATCCTAAGAGCGAGGATCAACAACCGTGTACCTCTACCGGCGTGACGCGGCCGAAGGAGGTCGATAACAGTACCAAGTATGTGGCCTGAAAATCACGTAAATGAAATCATAATAGTCTATATAAAGCGGGAGACATGTATGATAACCAAACTACGATTACACAACATATAGCGAATATGTCAAGTCGTGACTCACGCCCCAAAGTCATCACTCATGCCCGTGGAATTCCTTCCTCATCGCCAGTGATATGACATAAATCATACTCGTGACGCGCCTGGCATCCTATCTCACCGCTTCTGCGTACACATACAATACATATATATATCTCGCCGTGGAATCCTCCGTCATCTGCGGCAGTAGGTGTAACATATAACCATGTGACACTTGGTGGCATCTACCTCATTGTTGCGACAATATACAATATATATATATATATATATATATATATATATATATATATATATATCTGTGATCGCATGCCCTAATCCTCATCGGTGTAGCATGCCATAACGTGCCATGGATCCTCATCGTAGTGCAGTCTTCGGGGAGCTAGCCCGTGGAGTAATAATCGTATATATCATGCCCCGGAATCCTCATCGGTGTAAAGGTCTTCACGGGAGCTAGCCCGTGGAATAATAGTAATGGTCACATGCCCCGAATCCTCATCGGTGTACGCCCGTGACAATAATAATATACGGAGTTTAACCCGCTGCACGGCGCGTGCCTAATCCCTCATCGGTGTAGACGTCCATGTGATAATAACAATGGAAGCTACCGTGGAATCCTCGTCGCTGCCAGTGCGTCGATGAAACGTCCGCATCTAACCCGCGTCTGGTCGCGTGCCGGCGTCCTCATCGTATAAGCATGGCGAAGATCAAACAAAATGGAAGCATACGTGGAATCCTCCGTCACGCCAGACGTCCAACAAATTCACAACAAGTCAGCCGACCCTCCAACCGAGAGACGTGGTAACATAGTAATACCACCAAAGGCTATCACAACTAGCATAGGCAAATTTAACATACTCTTAGACTTCCATTTTATGACAACAAATCCGGGTTTTAACCCCAAAGTACTACATATTCAAATTCTTTTCAAAAAGATCCTTTTTTTTTACGAAAGTCACACGATACCCGTAGTATCAAAAAAATAGAGTAACTACCATTTCAAGTAAACCAAAACCATTTCCACACCTTCTTTTGAAATAAACCAAGACAATACCATGCTTCTTTTTAAACCAATTTAAGACAATGTCATGCCTTCCTTTTAAACAAAACACTTCAATTTCTCAAGTCTCTCTCTTTTATAAAATCAATTTCCTTACTTTGGAATTTCAGAAAATCAGTACTTATTTATAATGATCTTATTAAAGCAGCCATGATCTAGGAAATGTAATACAATTTTGTCTTATCTTAGCTTCTATGCAGATGGAGGTTTCTACTTGTTTTAATATAATTAATTGTCATTACTTTTTTCCTTTATTAACGCTGCAGTGGTTTGTTCGATACTTATTCTCATTTCCGAAATCAATATAACATTATCCTTTTTAAGACCAAGTACCCATTACTCATGAATGCGGTTTCACAACTTATTAACACCCTTTAAGTCCTTACCATTTCATAAAAAGTCATTTATAAGTTAAGTCTCTTATCTTTTAAGATCAAGTCTCTTAACTTCTAAAATCAACAAACCATTCTTTTACCTACAAAAAGTCGTTATAACTAACTTCCCATAAAGCTATTATAACACTTTATGTTTTAAACCAACCAAATTCGTTTAGCACACGTGCGCTCACCGCTACATAGTTCACAACAATCATGCTGGAAAAGATAGGAAGAGGTTCACATACCTCGCGACGATTATCGACAATTAGCAAAACGCTCCAAAGTACTATAACCCTGCTAGTCTTTTCCACCCTTCAAGTAGAATATGCTACTCGTAGTATTTCAACCTATAAAGGCCACAAAACGTCTATCAACTTCTCGATCTCTTCGTAGAACATTTCTAAGTACAAGGTTCCTTATTCTACGGAAAATTCGGCAGCACCTCACCCCCCCCCCCCCCCGCAACCACATAAATCTTCTCCTCTATCAAGGCCCGCTACCAAGACAACAACTCCAAGGGGGTTACACGTCTAACCGGACGTGTACAACATCGCCCACAATAATACTACAAGTCTCAGAATACAATCAATGTAAATACAGTTCAATTCTTTATAAACATCCTTCCAATATATCTTATACTCAATTCTAAACAACTACAATATGTAATATCCAATTACAATAGGGGGACAAAGATCATTACCTCGATAAGC
Source organism: Przewalskia tangutica (assembly GCA_029844215.1). NCBI lineage: Eukaryota > Viridiplantae > Streptophyta > Magnoliopsida > Solanales > Solanaceae > Przewalskia > Przewalskia tangutica. The sequence continues at coordinate 22,045,950 of CM056722.1, forward strand.
CCAAAATTATCCAAGATTAATAAGTCGATCCTGAGCAACGCTTAGCTCCAATTCCTTACGTTCCAACCCGCTCCAAGCAACCCTTAGAAGCTCCTAACCAACTCCTCTTCAAGATTCAACTCCAAAAAGTGAAGAACACTTAGGTTCCAAAAGTGACAAGTTTCGACCAAGGTGTGATTTAGGGGCTAGAGGTGTGAAATCTTTTCCAACTCTTGGTACACAATCTTCCTAACACCCTAAGGAAGAACACTTAAAAGTTTAAGGATTTTTGGACAAGTTTTGCTCAAGAATATATGGCCAAAGCCGAGAGCACACAAGAGAAAGGGGAGGGAGTTTTGCCTTGGAAAAACTAAGTGTGGGATGATGAAGTCTTAACTACAAGGGGGGTGGGGGGGTATTTATAGAGAAATCAAGAGCCAAGATCAAGGCAAGTGTGTGGTGAGATTAGGGTACAAGTGTGGTGCCACAAGTCTACACAAGACTTGTGACAAATGGCTAAACACTTGGCAAGCCATTTCGGCCAAGGACACATGGCACCAATATTTCGGCCATGTGCCACCTAGGGGGGTGACACATGTCGTCCTCCTACTCGTCCAGAATATTTCATCTCCCGAAAATATCCGTAATGCCAAAAATCTCTAAAACAAAGTGGGCCCCACAAAACCGTAAATTTCTCCCGTGGGCCCCACGTGACCAATTCCGGAAATAAAATTCCATAATTCTAATATAATCCAGGAAGTCCAAATACCAAATCTGGGAATCCAATTCCCAATAACGAACTTTTTTCCTTCACAAAATCCGGAAACTTTTCCGTCGAAAAATCACATTTTTCTTCCTTTCCAAAATTACTGTCGTATTCTCGTACGTACGTCCTCACATACATACCCTGGAACTACGGGGTGTAACACCTACTCACCAGTATCTAGAATTACATCTATAAGAACGTTACTTGTTATAGCAGCGATTCACAATTTGAAAATACAAAAAATGGATGTGAAAACTGCATTCTTGAATGGTGAACTAGATGAAAAAATTTACATGGAACAACCCGAAGGGTTTATTGTTAAAGGTCAAGAGAAGAAAGTCTGTAAATTGATTAAGTCTTTATATGGACTTAAACAGGCTCCAAAACATTGGCATGAAAAGTTTGATAATACATTATTATCAAATGGTTTTCAAATAAATGAATGTGACAAATGTGTCTACATTAAGGAATGTAATAATGCATATGTCATTTATATGCTTGTATGTGGATGATATGTCGATTATGAGAACAAATAAGGATGTAATTCATCAAACTAAGAAGATGTTGCATGCCGCTTCGATATGAAAGATATGGAAATATCAGATGTCATTCTTGATATTAGAATTCAAAGGAATTTTGAGGGTTATATATTAACTCAATCTCATTATGTTGAGAAAGTCTTTAGAAAATTTGGACACTATGATGATAGACCGGTTGTTATCCCTTTTGATCCCGCTAGTCACCTTAAGAAGAATGAAGGTGATAGTGTGTCTCAATTGGAGTATACGCAAGTTCTTGAAAGCTTGATGTACATAATGAATTGTACGAGACCGGATTTGGCATATACAGTGAGTCGACTTAGTCTATACTCACATAATCCTGGAAATGTTCATTGGGTAGCGCTAATAAAGGCACTACGATATCTAAAGCATACAATGAACTATGAGTTGCATTATATAAACTATCCTCCCGTGTTAGAAGTGTTATACCCCGTAGTTCTGACCCTACGTATGAGAGCGTACGAAAGCATGTAAGACTTAAAATTTTCAAAGGATAGGTTGACGGATTATTCCGGACGGGTTTTAGTCAACTTTGAGGCGGGTTATGACCCGATTCATTGAGAGTTCCTAAGTATTTTAAAGGCCTAGGGCGTAGTTCGTTGAGTCTAGATTCCAACGCAACCAACCGTTCGTCGATAGGACGTCGGAGTAGAAAGTTATGAGAATTACAAGTTCAGCGCGCAGTCGGACAGAAATGTGTTTCGGACAAGGGCGACAGGGCCGAGGCGGGATTTTTGGGCGGAAAAACTTAGAAAAGTCAGATTTTTCTTTTAAAAGACCTTGGGAGGGTGACAAGTGTCCCCCCCATCTGATTTCTTGCATGCAATATATTGACCAAGTCTTGAAGACTTGGTCATCTTCCAATTTCCCTCTCTCTCTAAAGCTTTAGCTCTCCCTTCTCTCTAAGTTTCCAAGAGAAATTCTAAGCCTAAAGAAAATCTGAAAAGTGTGATAGGAAGGAAAGGTTATTACAAGCGTGTGAAGACTATTGTGGTGATATTCTTGGAGTAGAGGCTAGCAATTGTTGGAGTAAATTGGCTAAAAGCTCTAAGGTAACCATTCTTCTTTTATAGTTGGTATTTGGTATTGCATGTTAAGTAGGAAGAACTTTTAGTTGGAAATAAGGCCCTTGGATTGATTGCATGTGAGAAATGTGGTTGGGATATGAAAGGATTGGTTAAAAGAACAAAGGAGCATGTTGTAGCCTAAAAACTACCTTAAACTTGTTAAAATGAATTATTGTACCTTATGGGGCAGAATTAGTTTGGGTGTGTAATCCCCTTTGCATTGTTGGATTGTTGAGCCTTGAATGAGGCATTTGGATGATAAATTCGGCATTGAGAAAGGTGGCAAAGTATGTAGAAACAAGGGAAATGCTGCCCAATTTTCCGTAGAATTTAGTGGCTTTGAGTTAGATTATTCTACATTGAAATTAGAGGTTAATGAACATATCATGGTTATTATAGGTTGAAATATTACTTTAGTTGGACCTAGCAATTGGATTGACCAAAGAGGTATGTGAAATTTTCCTATCTCTTGAGCATGAATAGATTAAACTATGTAGTACGGTAGACGTACAACATTTTGTATTCTTTCTCGTTTTAAGTATATAATGACTTGTTTCATTTTAAGAATGTATAATTCCCTTAGTTAGGGGAAAAGTATGATTTTACTAAAGTGTAGAGTTAATATAACAACTTTATGGGAAGTTGGTTTATTAGCTTCATAAAAGGTTAATGAGAAGAGATTTACTCTAAATAAGATAAGTATATGGAGAGGCAACTTGATTTTAAGGTATCAATTGCCCAAAGGTTTTTATGTATAAAGAAGAGTCATTTTCAAAAGAGTTGAAGTATATAGTACTTGGGTTAAACTCCCGGTATTCTTTTATTAAAGATATGGTTAAGTGCCTTAAGTAAACTAAAATGAGAGGGTATATGAACAAGACTAATAAGAAGTTATAAGTTTTCTTAACTTCTTTATGATTATGATATGATGACAGTTTGAGTTAGGGTAAGAGTATATCTGAGGGGCAAACCCCAAGATCGTTATACCACCTTCTCCAGGGTAAGAGTATGTTTGAGGGGCAAGCCCCAAGATCGTCATACCACCTTCTCCAGTGTAAGAGTATATCTGAGGGGCAGATCCAAGATCGTTATACCATCTGCACCAGTATAAGAGTATATCTGAGGGGCAAGCCCCAAGATCGTTATACCATCTGCTCCAGCAAAGAGTATATCCGAGGTGCTGACCCAAGATCGTTATACCATCCGCCGGGGTAAGAGTATATCCGGCGGAAAGTCCCCAAGATCGTTATACCACCTGCCCGTGGATTTGCTACCCGTGATGCGAGGAATACCTCATGCGATTCCTTATGGGCTTACGCGGGTGAAATAGTCATGCCCGTGCGGTACAAACGATGCGGAAGTACCTCACGCGGTCCACAGGACCCATGCGGGTGAAATAGTCTCAGGAGTAGGATGGTTTTATCGATACTACGGGCGAGGTACCCTGTTTTGATCATGAGCCTCCTACTTTATGCATTATTATACATATATACTTGTCACTCTCATTGTTAGCAAGGCACAGTAAAAGGTATTTTATTGACTTCCATGACTCCAGCTTACTTTCAGACTTAAGATATCATTATTACAGTATTTTTCCAGCTTTACATACTTGGTACATATAGGTCTCGACCCCTTCCTGGGGCTGCGTTAAATGCCGCAGGTAAGTAGCGATTGTGGATCCTCATTCTTAGGTTCACTCTTCCGGCGTCAGAAGCTCCATTCCTCCGGAAGCTTATTATTTTGGTACGGATATTCCCTGATGCTGTATGTATTTGTACATTCAGGGGTATGGCGGGGCCCTGTCCCGCCACAGTTGTTATCTTTAGAGGTCTGTGGTCACGTATGTGTTTTGGGCTACAAGAACCAGTTGTATTATAAATACTTTGTTTAAGTATGTTTATGGAAGGCACTTTATCTACCGGTGATGTTTACCCTTTTATAAAGTTATGTATGTTCATTGCTATTCTCTCGACATATACCGACGGGTACCCATGAGGTACTAGTCGCGCCGGCCTGGTCGTAACAAAAGTGGTATCGGAGCGCTTAGTCCTCGGAAAGTGTCCACGCATCGTGTCAGTAAGTCTTGATTATCGGTGTGTCGGCACCACATCTATAATCGTGAGGTCGCAGGATATTTAGGATTGGTTTCCATTCTTTCACTCTAAGATCGTGCAATAGAGCCGAGTTATAGGTTGAATCTCCCCGATGTTTTCCTTTATGTATCGATTATGCCTCCACGCGCGCAACCGCAGGCGGCAAGAAATGGCGGTGCCGCTAGTGGGACGCGGAGAGTCACGAGGCACGAGCCCGATCCTTACCGGAGATGATGTTTAGGCGGCGAAGTTACACGCCGCCGCCACCAAGCAGAGTTCGAGGCGCGGACGCGCCATCGAGACCGCGCAGACGAGCCTCCATCCCACAGCCGTGGCACGAGTACAGAGATTACGAGGGAATGATTCTTGACCAGCAAGATAGCGGCGCAAACGACAGAGCGGCGCCAACCCTAGAGCCGACAGTTTACGGATTCGGGATTTCTTGGGTTGTCACCCACCCGAGTTCTATGGTTCGAGATTTGATGAGGATCGCAGGAGTTTGTCCGGCGATTCTGGACCATGCACGAGTTCTTAGGGCATCGTGATCGAGTGCGTTATACTAGCTTTCACCGGTTACGCGATATTGCGTTGGCTAGTTTGAGTCATGGGTATTGTCGAGGTGAGGATGCTCTCCCGGTGATTGGGAGGAGTTCACGAGGCGTTCCTAGACAACTTGCCTCCGGAGGTGAGGAGAGCCTGCGTAGATAGATTCTTGACCTTGAGACAGGACGGGACGACTATCAGGGAGTACAGCCTGGAGTTTGACTCCTTGGCCAGATATGCACACACCATTGTAGCTGATATGGCAGACAGGGTTCATAGATACGTGATGGGACTAGACCGTCACATGACATCGCATGTTTGGGGTGGCTCTTGACCCGAGGATGGATATTGCCGGGATGCGGCACGCACGCGGATTGAGGCGAGAGAGACAGGATCGGCTATATTTGGGCGGCCCCAAGAGGCCGAGACATCGGGTTCTCGGGGCGATTTGAGGCGGGCGGCCTCGGCGAACTAGACCCACCTTCCAGCCAGCACAGAGTGCTCCTTCACAGTTTTCCGGCAGGAGGTCTGATCAGCAAGGTTATTCGAGGCGGTCGTGGCTCGGGGCGTCGAGTTTTCGGCGAGGCGAGACCGGCTAATCGAGACCACCTACCTCGGTGCGTTCGATGCGGTAGGTCTCATCCGGGCAAGTGTCGTATGGGTTCGAGAGCATGTTACTCTTGTACGCAGGCCATCGAAGAAGGATTGTCCGTCCCAGCGGCGGGAGCATTACGGTTCACCGACGGGTTTCTTTGGATCTTCATCTTCGATGGTTAGACGCCGGAGGCGTGGTACTTATGGGCGGCCGCGCAGCAGGTCGTGGTAGGGGTTCGATTCTAGCGGTCCTCGTAACCGCATATCTTATGTCGATCGACAGACCGGGAGGCGTCGCGGATGTCGCCACAGTACATTATTGGTTTCTTCTTTGTGATGTATATGCTTTGATAGATCCGGTTCTACCTTGTCCTACATATCTCCTCATATTGCGGTAGAATAGGGATAGAGCCCGAGTCCATAAGACTTTTGAGGTGGCTACGCCCGATGGTGATTCGGTGGTAGTGGCGGGTGTATAAGGCTTTCCCTGTGACTATAGATAGCCGTCAGACTCTAGCCGACTTGATAGAGTTGGATATGACAGACTTTGATGTGATTATGGGGATGGATTGGCTAGCATCTTGCTATGCCAACGTGGACTGTAGAGAGAGATTAGTTCGGTTCGGTTTCCGAGCCGTTATCGAGTGGAAGGGAATCGCATCGCCGTAGGGTAAGTTTATTTCTTACCTCAAGGCTAGGAAGATGGTGCGGAAAGGGTACATCTATCACATGGTTCGGGTATTCGATCGAGGTAGAGGTACCCAGGACCTTCGGTCCGGTCGTTAGAGAGTTTCCAGACGTATTCCCAGATGAGCTTCCGGGTATCCCTCCTGAAAGGGAGATTGAGTTTTGCATTGACTTGGCACCAGATACTCGGCCGATATCTATTCCGCCATACCGGATGGCACATGCCGAGCTGAAGGAGTTGAAGGACCAGCTGAAAGATTTGCTGGAGAAAGACTTTATTAGGCCAAGTGTTTCTCCTTGGGGAGCACCAGTGTTATTTGTAAAGAAGAAGGATGGGACGCTGCGTATGTGTATTGATTACAGGCAACTGAACAAGGTAACTATCAAGAACAGATATCCCCTCCCCAGGATTGACGATTTATTTGACGATTGCGAGGTGCAAAGTGTTTTTCCAAGATAGATGCGCGTGCAGTTATCATCAGTGCGAGTTAGAGATAGATATCCCAAAGATCGCATTCAGACCGGTATGGGCACTATGAGTTGAGTGATGTCTTTCGGTTGACCAACGCCCCCAAATATTCATGGATTTGATGAATAGGGTGTTCGAGCCATTCTTGGATATGTTCGTTATAGTGTTTATCGATGATATCTTGGTATATTCGCGCGTGAGCGAGAGCATACGATCATTTGAGGACGGTATTGAGAGTCCTCCGAGGCCGCGATTGTATGCCAAGTTCGAAGTCACGAGTTCAGTTGACGCCGTGGCTTTCTTAGGACATGTTATCGGGCCGACGGTATTCGTGTTGATACAACTAAGATTGAGGCGATCAAGACTTGGCCTGCACTCCACTACACCGACGGAGTGCGCGGCCTGGGCCTGCGAGTTATTATCGGCGGTTTGTAGAGAAGTTTGCTTCTATTTCAAGATTTTGACTAAGGCGACTCGAAAGCGCTATGTTCCGTGGACGGATACTTGTGAGGAAAGTTTCATTGCTAAAGGAGAAGTTGACGACCGCCCCAGTTCTTACTCTTCCGGAGGGGTTAGATGGATATGTGGTTTATTGTGACGCGTCAGGTGTCGGGCTTTGATGCGTCTTTGATGCAAAGACGACGAGTTATAGCTTATGCATCTCGACAGCTTAGGAAGCATGAGAAGAACTATCCCACGCATGACTTGGAGTTGGCAGCGGTGATTCATGCCTTAAAGATCTGGAGGCATTATTTATATGGAGTTCATGTGGACATTTACACAGACCACAAGAGTCTCCAGTACATCTTCAGCCAGAGGGAGCTGAACTTGCGGTAGAGACGGTGGTTGGAGCTACTTAAGGATTACGATGTTGATATTCTATACCACCGGGAAGACCAATGGTTGCGGATGCCGCTTAGTCGCGGTCGATGGGTAGTCCATGCGATGTTCAGCCAGGGAAGAGGGATATGGTCCGAGAGTAACATCAGCTAGCGAGCCTTGGGGTTCGTTTGGTTGATTCTGATAGTGAGGGAATTCGGGTTCGAGAGGTTGCCGAGTCTTCTATCGTCGAGGAGGTAAAGAGGCGACAGTATGAGGATCCGATTTTGGTACGGTACCGAGATGCCGCTGTTCAGAAGGAGAAGAGTCTGTTTGAGGTAGCACCTGATGGGGTGCTAAGATTTGAGGGCCGATTGTGTGTTCCCGATGTGACAGGACTTCGTCAGCAGATTCTGGGGGAGGCACACAGTGCTCGTTATTCTATTCATCCGGGGTCGACTAAGATGTACCATGACCTCAGATGCGTGTATTGGTGGGATGGCCTAAAGAGGGACGTTGCGGAGTTCGTGGCACAGTGCCCGAATTGTCAGCAGGTTAAGATTGAGCACCAGAAGCGGTGGTCATTGCGAGCCATTGATATTCGACTTGAAATGGGAGGTGATAAATATGGATTTTATTACGGGCTACCTACCACTCGGAGAGCATGATTCCATTTGGGTGATTGTCGGCGACAGTGAAATCAGCCCATTTTCTTCCGGTCGAACGACGTTCTCCGAGGACTATGCCGATTATATATTAGAGAGATTGTGAGACGCACGAGTCGGTGTCAATTATATCGATAGAGGAGCCCAGGTTCGGCTAACTTCTCGAGGTCTTTTCGAGAAGGATTAGGGACACAAGTGAGTCTCGTGACGGCTTCACCCTCGTGATCGACGGACGAGCCGAGCGCACTATCCGACACTCGAGGATATCTTTGCGGGCTTGTGTTATTGATTTCGTGGTAGCCGGGAGGATCATTTGCCTCTAGTGGAGTTTGCTTACAACAACGGCTACCATTCCAAGATTCGGATGGCGCGCATGAGGCCTTATACGAGGAAGTGCAGTCACCGATAGGCTGGTTCGAGGTGGGGAAGTTCGGTTAGTCGGACGCACTTAGTTCAGCGATGGATAAGGTGAAGCTTATCCAGAGCGGTTGTTAGCGGCTCGAGTCGGCGAAGTCGTATGCAGATCATCGCGCGACACTTGGAATTTGAGATAGATGATTGGGTTTTTCTAAAGGTATCGCCCATGAAGGGCGTGATGAGATTTGGAAAGAAGGGGAAGCTTAGCCCAAGGTACATTGGGCCGTATCGGATTGTCCGTAAGGTAGGCAAGGTTGCCTATGAGTTAGATCTTCTTTCCGATTTAGAGGCGGTACATCCAGTTTTCCATGTGTCCATGTTGCAGAAATGTATTGGAGATCCATCTAGAGTGCACCCGGTTCAGGATGTCCAAGTGACAGAGGAGTTATCGTATGAGGAGAGTCCCATAGCGATACTCGATCGTCGAGTTAAGCGACTTGAGCGAAAGATGTGGCTTCGTCAGTGCTATGGCGGAGCAACGGGGAGGAAATGACATGGGAAGCGAGGGCGATATGATGAAGAAGTATCCTCACTTATTCCCTATACCTCCGTGTAACCCACTTTCACCTTGTTAGTTTTGATTTAGTAATTTCGCTTAAGTATGTTGTGGCTCGTGGAGCTTCCTTATTTTTGCAAAAGAGTAGTTGAGAGGGTCTATGTCGATAATATGATTTGAGTAAGCCTAGAAGGAACATTCGGGATGAATGTTTCTAAGGGGGGGAGAATGTTATACCCCGTAGTTCTGACCCTACGTATGAGAGCGTCTGGCATGTAAGACTTAAAATTTTCAAAGGATAGGTTGTGGATTATTAGGAGGGTTTTAGTCAACTTTGAGGCGGGTTATGACCCGATTCATTGAGAGTTCCTAAGTATTTTAAAGGCCTAAGGCGTAGTTCGTTGAGTCTAGATTCCAACGCAACCAACCGTTCGTCGATAGGACGTCGGAGTAGAAAGTTATGAGAATTACAAGTTCGTAGCGATCGGGCAATGTGTTTCGGACAAGGGCGACAGGGCCGCGGCGCCGGAGGCAGGGCCGCGGCTCCTAAAGTGCTGTAGGGTCGCTGAAGTTTCAGCGCCCTTGGCGCCGGAAGCGAGGCGCGCGGAAGATCCGAGTCCGCATGAGTTGCGGCGCCGGTTGGCCTTGAGGCGGGATTTTGGGCGGAAAAACGTAGAAAAGTCGATTTTCTTTTAAAAGACCTTGGGAGGGTGACAAGTGTCCCCCCATCTGATTTCTTGCATGCAATATATTGACCAAGTCTTGAAGACTTGGTCATCTTCAATTCCTCTCTCTCTAAAGCTTTAGCTCTCCCTTCTCTCTAAGTTTCCAAGAGAAATTCTAAGCCTAAAGAAAATCTGAAAAGTGTGATAGGAAGGAAAGGTTATTACAAGCGTGTGAAGACTATTGTGGTGATATTCTTGGAGTAGAGGCTAGCAATTGTTGGAGTAAATGGGCTAAAAGCTCTAAGGTAACCATTCTTCTTTTATAGTTGGTATTTGGTATTGCATGTTAAGTAGGAAGAACTTTTAGTTGGAAATAAGGCCCTTAGATTGATTGCATGTGAGAAATGTGGTTGGGATATGAAAGGATTGGTTAAAAGAACAAAGGAGCATGTTGTAGCCTAAAAACTACCTTAAACTTGTTAAAATGAATTATTGTACCTTACGGGGCAGAATTAGTTTGAGTGTGTAATCCCCTTTGCATTGTTGGATTGTTGAGCCTTGAATGAGGCATTTGGATGATAAATTCGGCCTTGAGAAAGGTGGCAAAGTATGTAGAAACAAGGGAAATGCTGCCCAATTTTCCGTAGAATTTAGTGGCTTTGAGTTAGATTATTCTACATTGAAATTAGAGGTTAATGAACATATCATGGTTATTATAGGTTGAAATATTACTTGCGGTAGTTGGACCTAGCAAGTGGATTGACCAAAGAGGTATGTGAAATTTTCCTATCTCTTGAGCATGAATAGATTAAACTATGTAGTACGGTAGACGTACAACATTTTGTATTCTTACTCGTTTTAAGTATATAATGACTTGTTTCATTTTAAGAATGTATAATTCCCTTAGTTAGGGGAAAAGTATGATTTTACTAAAGTGTAGAGTTAATATAACAACTTTATGGGAAGTTGGTTTATTAGCTTCATAAAAGGTTAATGAGAAGAGATTTACTCTAAATAAGATAAGTATATGGAGAGGCAACTTGATTTTAAGGTATCAATTGCCCAAAGGTTTTTATGTATAAAGAAGAGTCATTTTCAAAAGAGTTGAAGTATATAGTACTTGGGTTAAACTCCCGGTATTCTTTTATTAAAGATATGGTTAAGTGCCTTAAGTAAACTAAAATGAGAGGGTATATGAACAAGACTAATAAGAAGTTATAAGTTTTCTTAACTTCTTTATGATTATGATATGATGTGATTTGAGTTAGGGTAAGAGTATATCGATGGGCAAACCCCAAGATCGTTATACCACCTTCTCGGGGTAAGAGTATGTCCGAGGCAAGCCCAGATCGTCATACCACCTTCTCCAGTGTAGAGTATATCGAGGCGAGATCGAGATCGTTATACCATCTGCACGGTATAAGAGTATATCGAGGCAAGCCCCAAGATCGTTATACCATCTGCTCTGATGTAGAGTATATCGAGTACTGACCCAAGATCGTTATACCATCCGCCGGGGTAAGAGTATATCGAGGAAAGTCCCAAGATCGTTATACCACTGTTAGTGGATTTGCTACCCGTGATGCGAGGAATACCTCACGCGAGTCCTTATGGGCTTATGCGGGTGAAATAGTCCCGTCTGCGTGCGGTACATCACGAGGAAGTACCTCATGCGGGTCCGCATGACCCGTGCGGGTGAAATAGTCCCGAGTAGGATGGTTTTATTGATACTACGGGCGAGGTACCTGTTTTGATCATGAGCCTCTACTTTATGCGAGATTATACATATATACTTGTCACTCTCGTTGTTAGCGAGCCTGATAAAAGGTATTTTATTGACTTCCATGACTCGACTACTTTGGACTTATGATATCATTATTACGATATTTTCGGCTTTACATACTTGGTACATATTGTATCGACCCCCTTCCTCGGCTGCGTTAAATCTGCGGTAAGGGTAGCGGTGTGGATCCTCATTCTTAGGATCACTCTTCCCGTCGAAGTTCCATTCCTCGGAAGCTTATTATTTTAGTGCGGATATTCCACGATGCTATAGGTATTTGTACATTCGGGGTATGGCGGGGCCACGCCAGTTGTTATCTTTAGAAGTGCGTGGTCACGTATGTGTTTTGGGCTACAAGAACCGGTTGTATTATAAATACTTTGTTTAAGTATGTTTATGGAAGGCAGCCTTATCGGCTGGTCAGAGATGTTTTACCCTTTTATAAAGTTATGTATGTTCCGCTGCTATTCTCTGACATATACCTGACAGGGTACCCCAGTAGGGTACTAGTCGCGGCCCCGGGGTCGGATCGTGACAAGAAGGATATTGTGATGCTAATTGGATTTTCAATCATTTAGAAACTAAGTCCACAAGTGGATATGTATTTACACTTAGTGGAGCGTCGGTATCCTGGAAATCATCAAAACAAACGGTAAATACGAGATAAACTATGGAAGCAGAGTTTGTAGCCTTAGATAAAGCTGCTAAAGAGGCAGAATGACTAAGAAACTTCCTAGAAGGTATTCCGTTGTGGAAAAAGCCTATGACAGTCATTTGCATACATTGTGATAGTATGACTGCCCTGACGAGGGCAGAGAATCAATTATACAATGGTAAGTTAAGACATATAAAGCGACGTCATAATACAATACGAAACTTGCTGAAAATGGAATTATATCAATTGATTATGTAAAGTCAAAGGACAATATAGCGGATCCTTTGACAAAAGGCCTTACAATAGAACAAGTCGTATTTACATAGTGGGGAATGGGCTTAAAGCCAATACAATGAGTCGCTAATTGGTGGAACCTAACCTATCATAATTGGAGATCCCATGGTTTAGGTTCAATAGGAAAACTAGCTGGGGAAGACTCAAGGAGCATAAAACACACATATGCTCATTCCTATGGTATACTAAGTGTGTTAATCCGTTGATGTTTTAAGGGATGAATATGTTATTCTTAATAATACTAAAAGCCTCTATGGTGGGATAGTACAGGCTATTCTTGTTTGGTATTACCTATATGAGATTGATGTGGGTCGCATCTGGGAGAACCCATATGGCTACGTTCTTTAGGAATTCTTATGAATAAGGAGTTGTTCATGACTGAAAAGAACACAACCGTAAGAATTGAAATATGTTGATATGGTATGTGTGATACTTGTTGTCTCGATTTACTACAAAACGTAAATAGTTCAAGGCACCACGTCCACTACTTCACAAGTAGATCCGATAGGTACTCACTACGAGCGGTTTAAGTCCAAAAGACACCGTCTCCGATGCATGTCATGTCGCGTTTGACAGAAATGACGATAAGTTCCTAGTTATCTTATTTTCTATCCACATGTGGGGTATTGTGAGATGTGTGAATAGAAAATGTGGGGTATTATTGAAACTTGTAGAAAAAGAAGAGCAAAAAGTGATCAAAATAAGCGTTGCGATTTTAGGCCTTGGCCACGGCTCTGAGCAGTAGTCGGCAGCGCCACGGCGGGAAGCGGCGCCACGGCGCGAGAACTCAGCTCTGCGCGAGTTTTAGAGCGCCACGGCGCTCTGGGGCAGAGCCGCTGCGCTAATCCAACGGAAAAATCCAGTTTGAACCAAAAGTTGTGTCTCTTCCCATGGATCACAACCTTTGGAGTGGAAAGCTGCCATAGACGAAAATTCATGCTATAAAAGCATGTGGATCACTTGTTATAACAGATACAACGCACAATACAATACAATACAATACAATATAATCAAATCATTAAACTCAATTAATGATCTAAGATTGTGCTCTATCTTCTTCTTCTTCTTTCTCAAAAGAAATTTCTGAAGAACACCTATAGTAAATTCGCCAGAAGTGAAGTTTTTGTGCTAGAACTCTCACTTATATAGTTGTATCCTCAAGGCAGACGTCTGAAGAAATACAACACAAGTGGAGACGAATTTTTGTCTTAGGACACTGCGTAATTGCAGGCCTCTATCTACACCAAGTTAGTATGTGTTTCAATTTGTTGAATTCATTGTAGTTGTTTTCAGTTCTGTTGATTTATTATTATAATATTGTGCTTATTCATTGATGAGTATAGATTGGTTATAACAATTAGAACTACCAAAAGTTTAATATGCATTTAAAGATAGATTTAAATATGAAAATGACACTTAAGTATAACTGATGTCGCTTATTTTGGGGTTGTTAGAATTCAAGAAAAAAAATTTAAAAATGGTCACTTATGTTTTAGGGTAGATTCAAATCTTTGAAGTATATATACCGGACGAATTCAGTCTTTTAAATTTGTCAAAAATTATCAATTTTAGTCTTCATTCATATTTAACAATTTTTGTTCGTTATTTGATGAAAATAGTGAAAACAATTTAATTATAAACATAAAAAAGTCTCGTCGAATCCTAAAATATGCAATACAAAACTACACTAGAAGGTGATGATGCCACATGAGAATTTGAGTATTGAGACGGTGGTGTAAAATTGGATGTATTTCGTTGTCCAAAAAATCATATGAAGGTGAGGATGCCACATGAGAATTTGAGTATTGAGACGGTGGTGTAAAATTGGATGTATTTCGTTGTCCAAAAAATCATATGAAGGTGAGGATGCCACATGAGAATTAGCAAACGGGAATGTAGACTCATCAAAAACTACATGACGAGAAATAATGATTTTTCCGTTCGTCATATCATAACATTTATATCCTCTATGATTTTGTGGATATTCCAAAAACACATAAGGAGTGGAACGAGCCTGTAATTTGTTAATGGTTGTGGACGGAAACAAAGGATAACACAAACACCCAAACATCCTCAAATGTGAAAAAGAGGGAGACGATGATACAACATTTGTGTAGGTGACACGTTGGATAATATTTTGCTACGGAAGAATATTTAAAAGATAGGTAGTCATTTGAAGTGCATGATGCCAAAACATTGGTGGTGTGGAAGAATGCACAAGAAGTGTGTGAATCATATTGTTAATCGTTCGATTTTTTCTTCCGGCTTTTCCATTTTGAGGTGATGTATGTGGACATGAAAAACGCAATGACATCTCATTTTGATGACAAAAATCATTAAACTGAACATTTATGAATTCCCTCTCATTGTCTGAAAACATGTAATGGATTTGTAAAATTGAGTTTTGATAAAAAAATACTAAATTGTTTTAAAAACGGTGAAAGCTTGTGATTTTTTCTCTAAGGCAAATGTCCACATATTTGAATAATCATCCAAAATAAGCATATAATATTTATGACATGCATAACTCAAAATTAGTGATGTCCACAAATCACAATGCATAAGATCAAATTACATGAGCACATGAGAAGTAAATGATGAAAAAGGAAGTTTATCTTTCTCATCAAAGGATAAGTCATGTAAGAGTCCAACCTCATCTAGGAACCTTCCCAAATATTATGATCATCAAAAATTTATATATAAGATAATTATTATATTTAATACATATAAATAATATCAATTAGTAATATGTGGGTCACACTTTAATTAATATTAATGAAAAATCTAACATGAGGAGTTTACCTTATACGAATTAGTCTATATTATTACAAAATATGAAATTTTAGTGTGATATATGTTTTTTAATTTTCACCTGATATCCGACATCGTTTTAGATATTGTCCTGGAGTTGCTTCCATTCAAGACTTGGACTAATCAGGGTTCATGTTGCGGCCTATAAAACAAATTCAATTTCAAAACGCGAACTGAAATGAGATATTATCCCAAACTAGGGATGACACGTGTCATTTTCCATTTCGTAGTTATATTTGATACCATGGACTTGCGTGTGCTGAATCCTAGCCTTTTTCATCGTTAGCACGTGTATTAGATCGGTGCTGCACATGGTTCGTCGTTGAGATCGCTGAGCATTTTGGATATTTTTCTGAAAGGACAACATTGCCCCTCAGGGACATAGAATAGTCAGTACATACTGGAATACCTTGTCTTCTAGTTGGTTTAATATTATCAGAGAGTTGAATCCTCTTACCAATAAGATACTGCCACATGTCATACATGAAAAGATAGTTATAATGAAAACCCTTTGATCAAGTCCACTTCATAATTTGATTGATTTTTTTTTTTTTGATAATTCAGTGCCGGGTGGCGCTTTAAGATGCTCATATCGCTAAATCTGCGACAAGATCGATACTATGCTCCTGGAGGCGAATAGAACCCATTCTTAGCCGCCACCGCCAGGTAAATCGCGGGATGTGCGCCCCGCATTCAGTGTCTGATCGCCACCAACGGATCAACGCTACAAGGTCCGACCCCCCAACAGGGATTGTCTGAGGGAGTATCAAACCCACACTACAACATGTCCGCGCGGTTAAACTACCAGACTTTAATACGAGACATATGTTCCGGAGAACGTATCCGCCGAGAATCGAACTTGTGACCCTAAGGCCACAAATTTGACTAATGGTCACTGGGCCACTATCTTTGGATTTGAAAAAACTGTCACTACTCTATTGTTGTTCTCTTGGGAGCAAAAGGTGAAATTCCTCGCCCACAGGGCCCCCACCTCTCCGACCCGACAGAGATTTGTGGAGGAAGGTAAATCATGGTACTCAGCGGCCCACTAGGTTGGAGGCACAGTGCCTGGTGCCCACAAGGAGTCATCCCTCACAAAGGAGAAATGAACTCCCACATCATGCACGCTGGGCTCGAACTCGCTTTCAGGAGCAATCTGTCACCCTGAAACCAACTGAGCTACACCCATGCGGGTCTCTATTGTTGTTCTCTGCTATTGCTACGATTGGACATGTTCATATAACCGTCATGGTATTTTGGTCAAAGCCACTGTATTTTTTTTTTAATCTTGAACTATTGCACTTTAAGACTAATTTGTACCATTGGAAGTTTGCTTCTCCAATTGTTTTTTTTATTGATTATTGCTCCAAAAGGTGAAATCTCCCGCTTCAAGCATATCTCGATCCGACAGGTCTGTGAAAAAGGTAAATTATGGTGACTCAATTGATTTCAAAGGTTAGACTAGTATCACGATGCGCACAAGGAGCCCTCCTTTATTTCAAGAAGAAACCCCACATTATCACTGACGGGATTCGATCCTTGGTCATTGCTCCAAATATTCCTCTTGAAACCAATTGAGTTGTCCAAGCGGACTAATTTGATTGATTATTAATTAATTAAACATGAGGGATTATTTAGTATTTTTGTCTTTTAATTGTTGAGAAATTTTAATTTAATGATTGTGATATCAGATTAAGTATATTTAATCTTTAACTATTTTAAATGTACACTTTTAATCCCCTTTGCTTGTTAATATTTACAAACTTTCAAAATTATTAACTGTTACTATATTTTAATGTTCAATTATCATGTGTTATATATGTTAAAATTTATATTAGTTCATATTTGAGTTGGATTTACTTCTACAAATAATTCTCATATAATATGTTATTTATATAAAAAAAAATACATATTTTCATTAATTGAAGATTAAATGTGTTGAGATATACTATATCATAAGAATTAAAATTAGAATTTATTAATAATTGAAGGACTGAAAGTGTAATTCTCCCAAACATGATTAATGTTTTTTTTTTTTTTTTTTTTTTTTTTGTTGACGAAGGAACCCGCAGCCGCTACTCTTTCGAGTGCGCACAGGGTAAACCCCCACCGACGCAGGCGCAAACCACGTCAGCCATGTAAACCACACTTGGCAAGCCATGTGTGACAGGCTCAACCAAGAAGGTTTATGCAGGGGATCGAACTCGTGACCTTGCGGTCCCGCGCTCTACTGCTACACCAACTTGGCTACCCTTGCGGGTCAAACATGATTAATGTGAAGCATAATGTTGAGTGTTTTGTGCACGTCTTCTCCTCCAAATAGTGGGTTGATTAATTTAATATATTTTGACCAATAATTATGAGCCACTTTTGTTTTTCTTTCTATAACTAAGTTTGAATAAAGGCAGATATTGTGTCATTACTTGCATCTCAATATGTTTCACAATTTGCCATCCAAAAAGAAAGTTGTTACTCTATTTTAATTATCCCAACAGATTAAAAAATTTAACTGATTTTGCGAATAGCATTACAACAAAAACACAATAACTAATTCAGTGTAGTCGCAAAAAAAAAAGTCTGGAAAAGTGAGATATACGCGGATGTACGTAGTCTTATTCCTACTTTAACGAGGTAAAGAGATTGTTTTCGATTGCGCTCGACAACCTTCCTTCTTTATTTTGCGATTGTTTTCATTTTTTCCCTTTAGCAAAAGTCATGCGTAACATAGTTTGTGAGATATTATAATATAGGGAAAAGGGGCATATTTGCCCTCCAACTTTGAGAAAAAGGACATATTTGCCCTCCGTCAAAATTGGGGGACAAATATACCCCTTCTGTTAATAAACTTCCACCATGTGGACATATTTCCATAACCATAACTGTGATGCACAGGTGGAATCCACGTGGACGCCACCTGTGCGCCACCTGGATGACCCAACCTGTAACCCAACCCGAAGGAAATTAAAAGCCAACAAACCAGCTGCAATCTGCGAACACCCGTCTTTATTCTTCACCCGACCCGAAGGAAATTTGGCCCCATGGATGTCAAATTTTATTAGCTTGGAGTGGCTGTTAAAGAAATCAACAATGTCAATCTCTGGAAATGGCTGTAGAGCATCAGAATCCCCAGTGAATTCCACCTTCATGAATAGATGTTTCACTTCACTTGTCAATTGAAGCATTTTGGTTATGGCACTCCAACACCATTGAACTCCTCTCATCTCCAATGACTCAAGTGCCACAAGTTTTCCAAAATCTACAAAGATAACCCGTCCTACAATAAAAGTTGGTTTTGTGATGTTAAAATAGTATGAAAGAGATAATTACAATCCAATGCCTTTCGGTGATCTAATTTACAAAATAGCCTATAATATACATGGCCAGTGTATTGTACTTTTTTGGCTAGAGCCCCTAATTAATTTCGGTCGATGGGCCAAAAATGAATAAAATCCATATCAATTAATGGAATTTTCGAGACTGCAGATTAGAAATGGAGAGGTTTCGAGTAATGAGTCGAGGACTCGATCCAACTACAACCTCGCACTTGCAGATGTTGAAGTTTGGAGAATCGATTAGGAGCGATTACCTAAACCGTTGAAATCAAGATTACATACTTCCAAGGTGAGAAGCTCAAGAAAGACATGTTTGATCCTCACAACCACGAGCAACAAAGTTACTCAAATCGGGGAAAGCCGTTAATGCAAAGATGTAAGATAGTCATCCGTTCTTGCCAACTATTTCAAGATTCCTAAGCTTATGGAAAATGTACCAATTTGGACAACGAGTCATATTCACACCCCAAAGTTTCAAAGATTCCAAATTTATTCTTTTGCGATCTTGTCAACTTTGAGGAGCAAGATTTCATATCAATGAGGTTATCGTCCATCTTTAGCTCAAGCCTCCATAAAGAAGGTCCAGCTAATGAAAGCCACGACGATTGCAGCTGGTTTGTTGGCTTTTAATTTCCTTCGGGTCGGGTTACGGGTCGGGTCATCCAGGTGGCGCACAGGTGGCGTCCACGTGGATTCCACCTGTGCATCACAGTTATGGTTATGGAAATATGCCCACATGGTAGAAGTTTATTAACAGAAGGGGTATATTTGTCCCCCAACTTTGACGGAGGGCAAATATGCCCCTTTTCTCAAAGTTGGAGGGCAAATATGCCCCTTTTCCCTATAATATAAAAATATAAGTTTATACCTTGCAAAAAAAGTTAGGAGGGCCAAAAGTTAAAGACTAGCACAGAATAGGAACATAAGTGCCAATGAGCCGATGCAGAGGCTCATTGGGCTGAAGAAAATGGGCTTCATTGCACTCCACCAATTGAGACATTGAGCTAGTAGCCATAGACAGCCAGCCCATCAGTATGATGATTCATACAAAGAAAGTTAAATCCGGCGATTACTAGATTTAGTTAAGAAATTAATAATTGCTTTCACATTACTACTTTAACAAAACTAGCTAAGTTCATAATAGATCAACTAGAGTTGATTACCGACAATGATATTAAAGACAAATAATACTTGAATTTGCAAGTGACCCATCGTCTTCGATTGAATGTCAAATTTCTTTTAATTTAATCATTAGGTGTCTGAAACTTACTAATCAAATGAATCGAAATTTACATCAAGAAAGACCTATTAAATAAAAATACAATCCCTAATATATTGTCGAGTTATTTGTGACGTGAGGCGGGAGATGGAGGTGGAAGTGAAGATCGATGAACAAGTCCTATCAAAGAAAGAGAGTTTCAAGTATCTTTGATCTATAATATACGGAGATGGAAAGATTGATGACGACGATGCTCATCGTACTGGGGCGGGGTGGGTCAAATGGAGGCTCGTATCCGGATATTGTGCGATAAAAATGTGTCGCCAAGGCTTAAGGTAAATTCTACATAGTGATGGTTAAACCGACCTTGTTGTACATGACAGAGTATTGGACAGTCAATGTCGCGCCCTTTTTTCGGCCGCGGCATTTTCTAAATAAATAGCGAGCCCTGTTTGAATAAAAAAAGTGTTAGAAAAAATGTTAGAAAAATAAATAAAAGGGTTAAATGTTAAAAGAATACTAAAATTTAAAAGGATGCTAAAGTTTAAAAGGGTTGCTACAATGCTAAAAGGGGTGCTTACTGCTAAAGGGTTGCTAGAATGCTAAGGGTTCGCGGAGTCGCCACCTAATTAATTTGGGTGAATTAGGACACCTAAATGTTTAACTAGTTTGAAGTAAAACATTAACTCCATTTTAATGGTCTGCTAAACTTAATGAGATTCTGGGTAAGGGTTCTTTATTAATCTAGAGGGAAGGGGTTAGGCACCCTCTAAGATCCGCTAACTTGCGGTTGTCCTGCCAAACCTAGGGTAATTATTATGTTTAAAGAATGCATGTATTGAAAATATAAAGGGTGCTTTCAAAAAATGTTTTATAGAAAGGGGCATGTTGATAGGAAGTTTGCAAAACTAATGCTATAAAAATAAAGCTTTATTGTTTATAGATGTATGCAATGTTGGTTTATGATCAAAGATATGTTTTTAAAATCAAACCTGTATGACGTAGTGCAAAAGGTAATAATTTTTTTTTTTGTAATTTTATGATAAGCAGGCTATCGATATAAATTATTCATATCATACTATAAAAATGCTTGTGGGAAATGCAATTTATTTTATCATGTTAGTTGCGAGTTGAATATTTTAGTAAAGCTTAGACATGCATGACAAGTAACTTAAAAGTGCGTTTCCGATTTTAAAACTACCCACCCAATTTATTTATTCCAACGGGCTAATTGTTCTATGTCTCCTATTAATTACAAAGTTAAAGAATTAGGCAACAATTTAAGCAAATAATATAAATAGTGGATATGATCATGGCTCTCAAGACGTGTGGCGACATCATCTTGTCCTATTTTGTCTTAGGAATCTCTGAAGCGGGTATGCGAATGCGGGTGCACATAGACGCGGGTTGCCATTTGAAGTGGCTCGCAACGAGTCTCGCCGTGAGACTCTTCGTTTTGCTCCGATGCGTTTCATGTAGCAAGAAAGGAAAGATAAGGATTAGTACGAGCCCAAATAGTGAACATATGCATATTTTAGCTAACATTTAATTAGATCAGTCCCTAAAACTAACAGAACTTGAACAAAACAGAGGGGCGAAAATTGATACAAAGTAATACACATTTAGTTTCGACTGCGGATGCGAGTGGGCAAAACAGAGAGAGCGGACCATCTCACTGCAGTCGGCAAACAGGGCCATCAGATAGAGAAATACAGGGAGTAATTTAGCAAACCAAGCAGACATTCATCCACACAGGAGGATCACAAGTATACAAAGATTATGGAATGATCATACATAGCTGAAAATGTGAATAGAGAGGGATAAGAAATCAGATATCAAACATGCACATTTCCAGCTTATTTGAAAACAGTGGGTGAGCATTCTGAGTTAAATATTTGGGCTTCAGATATAAATAACATGCAGAGACTATAAACAGGTCCCATAACAGTATGAGACTATAAGGAGTCCCATAACAGGCGATCGATATTTCCAAAGTGTTGGGCTTCGTTTTGAGTGATGAAGGAAAACATGCTTATCATCATAATCATAAACAGGGGAAGTTCAGCCCCCAGGATTATCACATAACTCATCTATTCAAACAAATCATACATTCCACAAGTTCAAACTAGCACATAGACATCTGGTATACTCCCGGTATATCGCTGGTATAAATAGGAGAAAATGACCATTTTCGGTTGCGAGGAGTAAACAGAGCGGTTTAAAGACATTCGCCTCTTATCCTAGTTGAATCTTCACGCCAATCTTATCCCTTCATGCTCGTATGAACCAAACTAACACACTATATGTATATATCTTTGATTAACTGATCTGAGGAGAGAGAGACATCAACCATAGGTAAAATATGATAATACATAACATGCTAGTCCAATTTAAGACACATGGCTCAAAATCGTAGCGACTGACCAGATTTTCATTAGTTCGAACTATCCATACCAAATCATTCTCCTTGTATGCTTGCTAATGGGGCACGGCCGATGTGGCCTAATGTGACACAACCAGTCTATGTAAATACAATATGTTGGTACAGAGACTGTCTAGTTTGGTGGTTCTGCTGGAAACAAAGATGGAAAAGCCTCCACGCAGGAATAAGACTTAGCTAATGCAAATTAATCATCTAAACAAATATTAAATATGTGTACTCATATATTGGGCATGGTGACACTTACGCAAGCTGGACATAACACGATTAATTTGGTGAACATGATAGACGTGAAAATAGACCAGTCAATTATTCAGCAGCAGTGCAGCAACGATATTTAGTCTCAAATAATTATCAAAGGATTATGGAGGCATGGCTAAGAAAGGAAAGCAAGTATGTTAACTTAATCTGATCGAATCTAAGCAAGAGATTCAAACCAAATAAACAAATTGTTCCAACCAGGACTTTAAACTCACTACTAAACCAACACATAATTGACAATACAAAATAGATGCAAACAACTGAACACGAATAGACTAAAATCAGGCATGAGTTAGGTTTACCTTCTCCGGCGGCGAACCGAGGCAGCGTATCAAGTGTCGGTCCAATCGACGGGTTTTGGGCTTTGCGATGCGAATGACAGGTCGACTGGTTTGTTCTTGATTTTGGTTGGAATTGAAATAAGGAGATTTGGACTACCTATTTCGTCTATGCTAGTGATGCTCTGTGTCTCTCCAATCGAGCCTGTGTTCTCGATCTGGATCTTCTCTCATGAACTCTTCGATCGACCGTCTCGTCTTTTTACGATTGTTGACTGCTGCTAAGGGATGTCCCAATCGATGCCTACGTTCTGCCTTTGCATGTGCTATATATAGCCTCCTTTTGGGTTCTAAACCTGGTAAGTAATCAATTTGCCTTGTATATTGATTTGTATTGATTCTTACTGTTTTTATTTTGGACGAATCTTGGTATTAATGATTTGTTAAGGTAAGATTTGATGCGGTTCTTGGAGATGGTAAAGGAAAGTCGCCGGATTTCCACCCTGAAAATCCGGCGAGATTTGTGGGTAAAAATGAGAGGAGCATGCGGCGGCTTTAGGTTAGGTTTAGGGCGTGTGTTTTCTTTTAGGAAGACTAAGTGATGTGGGTTTGGGTGATATAAGGTAAGTGGGCTGCGGGTTTGGGCTATGGGTCGCGGGTTTTGGGCTGGGCGACGGGTTTTGGGCTGGGTAGATATTAAGTGTATTATTAGTATTAGTTTTAGGCTTTAGTTAATTTAATTAGGTATTTAATTAGTGGTAAGTTATTTTAATTAGGATTAGATTAGGGTAGTATTAAAATCTAGGAGTTTAATTAGTTTTAGGCTTAGTTAATTAGCTAATTAATTCTAGGCAAGTGTATTAATAAGTAATTAGTGATAACTTAAATTAACACATGTGATTAAACTAATTAGGTGCTTTATTAATCTACTTGTTAAAATAATAAATGCGGGCGTGTTATTTAGGTGCTTAATATTTTAGAATGCGGCGCTATTTATTTAAAACTTATTTATTGTGCATTATTAAGTTTAGATTAAATTATTTAAATGCTAAATGCAAGTATGATATTTAAGAATTGTTTAAAGCTTTTATAAATGCGGCGCTATTATTCAAAATGATTTTAAATTACAAACTAATAAATGCGGCTATGCTACCTGACACGATGTTATCGCTAAATTATTTATTTTATGCATTTATTAATCATTTAAGAATTACGACAAAGCTTAAAGTTAATTAATGCGGACGCGAGACTCTAAGTGCTTAAAACTCTACGTAAGACGCAATTAAATTAATTATTTATGCCTGTATTTAATGTTTTATTCGCTGCATTTTATTATAAAAATCCTAAAAATTATTTTACAAAATTAGTGTAAATTTATAGTTAATGGCTGGACGGGAGGGTCAAAATTGGGTGTCAACAGATGTCCCTCTTTGTATGGAGATGATGGAAGAATCTTCGGACAAAGACGTTGACTCATAGCCAATTTTGTCTCGATCTTCAGAATTGCAAAAATGTTGGGCAGGTAGACAAGGCTGACGCAAAAATCAAAACCGCCCAAATGTCGAGTTATGGCGACCTTTGGTTACTATGGTCGAAACACGCGCAGCTAACGCGGACTCAAAGATGTCGATGTCGAGTTATGGCGACATTGGGCTACCATGGTCAAAACACGGCGCGCTAACGCGGACTTAAAGATGTCGATGTCGAGTTATGGCGACCTTTGGGCTATGGTGCAAAAAGTAAAAGAATATAACTGGCTTGAACCTGGGGTGTACTGCTATGGCTTGTGGTGCTGGGTTCTATGGTGATGTGGAGCGAGTGGACCGACGCTTGAGGCCGCTTCTGCCAATCGTTGGGAAGGTTGGTCCCCCAACATTGCCGGTTATTGTAGAGAAAATCCACGTTGTGCTCCTGCTGCTGCATGCTAAGACTTGAACAAACGGTTAGTGCATAACTGCTAAGGCAAAATAATTTTAAAAACAATGTAACTGTGAATAGAAAAGATTATCCTGTAAAACGCGATGCCTGTTGTGTTGATGCGATTTTGCGAATGCTGTGATTTTCGTCCTTGCACAGACGTGTTGCGATTGTGAATGCGGATACGTTGTCATTGCTGCAATTGTCCCTGTAGACTAAAGCTCAAGAAAGAGTTAGTGCATAACTGCTAAGACAGAATAATAAAGCATGCGTAAGAAATGTAATTTCGGGAGTATAGAAATCGTCCCTGCGTGATATGCTGATGATGGCGTCGTTTTCGGACTGGTCGTCGTTTTCGGACTTGTCGTCGTTTTCGGACGTGGCGTCGTTTTCGGACCTGGCGTCGTTTTCGGACTTGTCGTCGTTTTCGGACTTGGCGTCGTTTTCGGACTTGGCGTCGTTTTCGGACTTGGCGTCGTTTTCGGACTTGGCGTCGTTTTCGGACTTGGCGTCGTTTTTGGACTTGGCGTCGGACTTGGACGCGTCGTTTTGGACTTATTGCTGCTCGCGTAGACTAAAGCTCGAGGAAGAGTTAGTGCATAACCGCTAAGACGAATAATAAAGCATGAATGATAAAAATGCAATTTTGAGAATAGAAAATCTTCCTCAGATAGATGTAATATCTTGATGATGGCGTCGTTTCGGACTTCTTTGTCTTGATAACGTCGTTATGCGGGCGTGTTCTTTGTTGGCGTCATCGCGTAGACTTGCTTTGTCGGCCGATAACGTCGTTATGCGGGCGTGTTCTTCGGGCGTCGTTGCGTGGACTTCGATCACGCCGTCGTTACTGGGCGTATTCTTTGGCGTCGTTGCATGGACTTGCCGACACGCCGTCGTTATGCGGGCGTGTTCTTCTTGGCGTCGTTGCATGGACTTGCCGATTACGTCGTTATGCGGGCGATGTTCTTCTTGGCGTCGTTGCATGGACTTGCTTTGTCGCGATAACGTCGTTGTTTGGGCGCGATATTCTTCTTGGCGTCGTTGCGTGGACTTGCCGACACGTCGTTGTTTGGGCGATATGCCTGCTTGGCGTCGTTGCGTGGACTTGCCGATCACGCCGCGTTGCGGGCGTATTCTTTGGCGTCGTTGCGTGGACTTGCCGACACGTCGTTATGCGGGCGTGTTCTTGGCGTCGTTGCATGGACTTGCTGATTACGTCGTTGTCTGGACGTGTTGCTGCTGGCGTCGTTGCATGGACTTGCTGTGCTGATAACGTCGTTGTTTGGACGTGTTGCTGCTGGCGTCGTTGCATGGACTTGCTGATTACGTCGTTGTCTGGACGTGTTGCTGCTGGCGTCGTTGCGTAGACTTGCTGATTACGTCGTTGTTTGGACGTGTTGCTGCTGGCGTCGTTGCATGGACTTGCTGATTACGTCGTTGTCTGGACGTGTTGCTGCTCCTGTAGAATAAATGCTCCTGCAAGCTAAGCTTGGGAAAACGTTAGTGTATACCTGTTTAAACAAAATGATAAATATATATGAGAAGTGCAATTTTATGGATAGAGATGTCGTCCCTGATAATGCCTGACGAATACTGAGATCGTGCCCTTGCACTGCAACTGACGAATTGTTATGATGCCTTTGTTGTGTGCGATGCGCTGGTTGCCAGTTTGACTTTATGCCCGAGTTGACGCGCTAGGTTTTGTTGCGGAACTCTGAACTTTGATTGCCGATTGTTGATGCCCCTTTCTGCTGCTGCTGCTCTTGCTGCGGACTTTGGATTGTTGCAATCCTCTGCCTTTGCTGCTTCTGTTAGTATGAAAAGACCTGCGCTCAAAGAAAATTTTGTGAGTTTTTGGGGGGGGTCGATTTGTATTTGACTTCGCCGCCTTGTTCCTTGATATCTGCGCGCCTGGCTTGTTTGGACTTGCAACCCCTGTCTGTCCCAGTTTTGAAAAGGGGGTCTGGCCTAAAATGGGTCTCAAGGTAGTTGCTTGTAGGCTATGTGTATTCTTGTCATTTTTAAAGCAAAGGGAAGGTTTCCTAATGGTGTGACCGAAGCCGATTTAGGCCGCCTACGTATCCCCATGAGGGAATCAGGTCGAACGTAGTTCATTACAAGCGAATATTGGGAAAATTAAAATTTCTAGATGTGGGACCGAAGCCGAGACGGCCGCCTACGTATCCACTAAGGGAATCAGGTCAGACGTAGTTCATTACAAGCAAAACGAAAGAAAATATTATTAAAGCTTAAAAATGAGTTCATAAATTATTCTGCTAAAATAAATTGTTTTTCCTATCCCGGCTCTAGGCGGACCAAGACAGGGGTGCAAATCCAACCAATACGCCTTCTTGCTCTGCATCATGGCTAGCTGGGTCTTCGTGCTCTGCTGTCAGTATCTCCTTCTCTTAGCCTGCGTGTCCGCTTGGATAAATAAGCGATTCAGCGGAGCGGTTACGCGAGGAACACCTCTCTTCCTTTGGGGTTCATCGTACTCATTGGGGTAAGCCTCCTCCACCTGAATGACTCCCTCCTTGATCAGCTCCCTTACTTTGTCTCTGAGTGTATAACACCTTCCCACGTCGTGTCCGATGGCTCCAGAATGGTATGCACAGCTTTTGTTTCCATCATGAGCTTTGGACTTGGGATTGGGCACATTCTTTGGAATTGGCTGGAGTATCCTCGCAAACCTCAACCTCTCGTAAACTGCGATAAAGGCTCGGCTAAATGGGCGTATATTTTGGTGGCCTTTCGTGGTATTTAGGCGGGTGTGAAGATATTTGGTGGCGGGCTTGTGGCGTATACACGTATGGGTATCGCAGCGGTTGCCATATCATTGCGAGAAGGGGTTTGTGGTGGCCTTTGGTTCGTGTTTAGGAGTACGTTAGGCATTCGGTTTTGTGTGGGATATATGGGTGCATTGTATATTGGTGAATGGGATATGTATGGCAGTGCGTAATGATTTGGAGATTTTTGACTGTTTTGGTTATTTGCAGTGACGAGTGCTCTGGTGAGGTTCTTGAGCCTTTTGATTTCGGCCTGCAGGGTTGCCATTTGTTGTGGTAATTGTGCGAGTTGCTCATTGGATTTATCTTTGTCTTTCTCTCCTGAGACCTCTGCTTTGCTTATAGGAACCAAGACAGGTTCTGACTCGTTCCGCTCAGATGTCCTTGAATCAGTCATGTTGCTGGACCGTACCTTTGATCTTGTGAAATATTGATGCTCTGCCATTTGCTTAGTCAAATACGAACCGACCCTTTGGGGAGGATGATAAATCTTTCTAAAAAATGCAACAAACGATGTTAGCATAAAGCACATAATTCGCAGGTATGTAGCAGACACATAGCACATTCAAACGTTTCCTAACATGCAGGGGGACCTCTTTATGCCAGAGGTAAGCCTAAACGTCACTTATGCGAGATTATGACGGATTTGTCCAAGTCGTCCAATTATAATGCCTTTGTTGGAAATGGCGACCAAATGACGGTGCACTTTTCCCAACTTCAGCATGTCATGATTGGGCTTGGATTTGTGTGTCATTGTCACGCTACATAATATCTTTGGTTGATCGTTGGGTTGCGAAACCCGTCGACAAGTTTGGTGTTTTCCTAATTGTGGTGTCGATGCCAAGGACCGACCCACCTAAGGTAAATGCATGCATGCCCTAAAATAAGGGTGGTATAGCTCTATCTTAAGTTTGCTAAGATTTGGCTTTTCTAGACGCAAGGTTCCCGAGCGGACTACTCGAGCGAAGGCTACGCGCCACCGGTTAGACCGGGCACTCCACGTATATTACCAACTCTCCTAAATTTGGTTTTTGAAGAAAGAATTTTGCTGATGCACCCAGCGCACCTCGCATGTAGTGTGTGATTGTGTGAATTTTCCAGAGTGGAAGAAATATGAGCGGAATGCCAGTTTAAGGAAAGCAGTAAAGCAGGTAGCAATCAAAAATAAATAAAACAAAATACAACACACAAAAATTAAATGCCAAAGTAATTGCCAAATAATTATCCTAGATCTGTTGTGGTTAAGAACCTAAAATCCCCAGCAGAGTCGCCATCTGTAACGCCCCATTTTCGACCGGAGCCGGAAACGGGATTTACCGCTACGCGTGGTTGGTTCCTGGAATGCATTTTAAAGGAGTCGCCACCTAATTATTGTAGTGAATTAGGACACTAAAAATGTAGCATAAAATACTACAAATGATCTCCATTTTAAAGGTCTGCGAAAGCTATGCGAGATTCTAGGTAAGGGTTCTTTATTATCCTAAAGGGAAGGGGTTAGGCACCCTAAAGGATCCGCTAACTTGCGGTTGTCCGTTCAAACTTAGGTTTTACAATTACTGTGCTAACATGCAATTTACAATTCTAAAAGTGTTCTAATTATTAAACTAACCAAGAGATATTTAAACTAGGCATGCAAATATTTAATATAGATATGTATTTAACAAGATAGTAATAAAAGCAAATAATCATAAAAAGGATGTAATTAAGAGAAATTAGCGATATTTTGCCTTTATTTTATTTTATGCGAATGATTTAACTTTGGGGTGCCTCAATTTTCTGAAAGACACTTAGTAGAAGAGTTAGTAAATGATAAATAAATTACCAAACAAACAACAATATATGTATATATATAGATATATATGTAAAATATATTGTAAAAGATATATTTTTATATAGTGTGGGCTCAGCCAGTGTTATGCCAAGAATACTAAGACATGAGAAGCCAATATCGCTACGGCGGTCGACTCGCCTCGCGGTGAGCGATACTATGCATTCTCGTCAATCTTTTCACTTTCCTCCTCGCCCACATATTAGTCTCGCTTACCACGGAGGCCTCGGATCGACGGATAAATCCTTCTTTGGCGATGTAGTATCAAATTCAAAATCGATAAAATACCAAGTGTAGTAGCTTGTTCAAAAATCAAGAATACCAAAGTGTAGTATCACGTTCAAATTAATTTAAAAATGGCCAAATCCACAAAGTCGATCCGAAAATCGAACATGCACAATATCCATAAATAGCCTCAAAGCAATAGAAACAACGATCGATACAATGAACACAAGTGATCCGCGAGGCAAGAGAGACAAATGCGGTCACTTCAAGACACGCCGGCCACGGAGTTTGAGCTTCACGAGTTTTACTCCAGTATTAAAAAGAAATCAAATCACCCGCTAACAACAAATAACGAGACGCAATCAATCCAACAACAATGGCAAATCGGACAAACAACAAATGAAAACAACAATAATAGCAAAGAAAATGAAGAAGCAAAGCGTAACGTCCGGGAGTTTAAATCCGACAAGGCTCAGCGTTACCCACGGAGAGAGCGTGGCAGGGGGACAGTGTACTGCGGGGTGTTTAAAGGGGTTCACGGAGTTTTTAGAACTCGTGAAAAGCGGCGAGGCGGAAGCGGCGAGGAAGCTCTTGAAACAAAATGAAAAGTTCCTTTTTTCTCCAAAATGAAAAATGGGCTGAAGCCTTTTTTTTTTAAAATGGGTGTTCGCCGGAGCGCCAAGCTCCGTGAAGAGCAGCGCGGCAGTGAGTGAGGGTGAGGGCTGCTAGGTTTTAAAAAAATGAGAGAGAGGGCTCAGCCTTTTTTTACTTTCAACGTTGGCTGCCCCTATATTTTTTTTTGTCTGAAATTGTGGGCTGCCCCTCTTTATTTAATAAAGGGGGGTAAGGTATTTTAGGGGGGAAAGAAAAGTGGGTTTGAAATTTAAAAAAGAGGGGGAAAATAAGAGGGGGTGTTTGGATGAAAATAAAAATGGTGTTGGATTGGAATGATTTGGATTGGGTTCCGTACTGGACTGGTTTGACAAAATGCAACGCGGGTTAATTATTTAAAGAAAAATTATTTAAAAAGATGCAAAATTATAAAAATGCAAATGTCGATGCAATAATAATAAAATACAATATTTAGACAAATGTTTAATGTCTAATTAAAAATAAAGTGGGATGTCAATTAATTATTTAAAGAGATGCAAAATATTATTATAATAGAAATATAATATTAACGAAAACATAATGCTTAAATAAATAAAAATAAAAAGATGCAATGTCATTTTGTGAATAAATAAACATAGAATATTATATAAAATATGCAAAAATAACGATTAAAATGCGGTGTGCTAAAATACTTAAAATTGCACGAAATATACAAAAAACGGGTCAAAATTGACTGTCAACAGTCAATAACGCCACGTTCAGAAGAAGAGTGTAGCAAACATGAGGATGCTCAGATGGATGTGTGAAATACTAGTAGGGATAGGTGGAAGTGGCCCTCGTGGCGGAGAAGATGAGGAAAGCGAGACTAAGATGGTTCGGGCATGTGAAGAGGAGATGTGCAGATTCACCTGTAAGGAGGTGTGAGAGGTTGGCTATAACAAGAGTTATGAGAGAGGTAATGATAGGCCGGAAAAGAACTGGAGAGAGGTGATTAGACATGACATGACACAACTTTAGCTTACTGAGGACATGGCCTAGTTAGAAAGGTGTGGAGTCGAGGATTAGGCTAGAAGATTAGTAGGTGCCCGAATAATTTCCGTATTAGTAGTATTTATGTACAAATCACGTAGTTTCTGTTCCCCGATGTGTATTACTATACGTTGCCGCATTTGCTTTTTTATCTTGCTATTTGTTGTTATATTTTTTTTATACCATGCATTTTATCACGCTAGTTGTTGGCACCCCCTGCCTTTTCTTTCGAACCGATGATCTATTGCAAATAACATCTCTACCTTGTAAAGGTATGTGTATATTCTATCTTTCCACACCCGATTTGTGGAATTACATTGAGTGTTGTTATTGTTGTTGTTGTTGGTATTTGTCATTGCAATTCACTCGCACAATTTAGTAATGAATATTATTTGGTCGAAGTTCAGAAAAGTAAATGTTTTAACTATACTTCAAAAAAAAAAAACTTTATATAAGTATTATGAGTGAATACCATTACTTAATATTGTATTCTTCAAACAAGATCCTCAATGTTTCATTAGTATTTCAAATATATACTTAAAAAGAATGTTAGAAAATTTATGAGTGAATTGTTTAATAGTTAATACATATATAGTCTTCAAACAAATTCCTCATTATTACGGATGAACATTGTCTGAATTGATGATACATATTCTCAATGGCGAAGCCAATTTTTTTTATTAAGAGTTCATCTATGCTTGTGAACTCTCCCAGATAGATATACTAAAAACTTAAAATCCCGAGAATCACTCCGTGCGAAATGTGCTACCGCACATGGCCCTCTGAAAAGCGAAAATTTTTAGGACTTCTTTTTTATTTTTTATTAAGTAGTGTAAGTCAAAATTTACTGTAAAGACTCATAATTCGCAGATTTTAGCCCAATTAAAAGCTTACTTTTATGAATTAAAATATAGTCCCAAAATATTTGAGACGGCCTTCCGAGAATAGTCTCGATTTGTGTTGAAGAGTCACATATCGATTGGTGAAATGATAGGAGTGGTTATTTTACATGAATTCTACAATTGGACAATCTTCATTGTTAGAGCTAACTTTTGGAATTCATTAATCTCAATATCAGTTTCTTAACAATTTGTCTGAACTATCAATTTATTTAGTAAACATTAAATACATAATGTAGAAAAGGCAAAAGAAAAACAAGTGAATATATGCAAAAAAAAATCTTTTGGGGAAAATGTGTGTAGCATTTTTATCATAGACAATACTTAAATAGTTCTTCATAACTTCTACACAAAATAGTCAAAAACTCTATTTCAGATTAGACATTAAAAAAAAGATTAAAGGAAATAAGAGGATAATATATTTTGCATTAGTCTCGAATCAATTTTAGCCTCTGCACTGACCCAACAAAAGTCCTACAAAAAAATCACAAATTATTATTTCATAAAAAAAGAAATATAAGAAAATAAATTAGAAAAATTGGTTTAAATTAAAATACCTCCATGGTACATCACCAGCAAGAAGCCAATCACCTTCTTTATCCTGATAAGTAAGTTTATAAACATCACCATTTTCTTTACCTGTAATAATAATTTTAACAAAAACTAATTTAGCAAGAATTTCCCCAAAAATAAAAATACATTTAAAAAAACAAAAAAAAATTGTAAATTCAATTTATACTCACTTTTTCCAAACATGGAAATTAATGTGTCAGTGAGTGTCCCATAAGATTGAAATAGACTTAAGTCAATTTTCCTTGCAATTCCAACTCCTTCCATTTTCACTTTCACATACTTATAATTAGATCCTCTGCCACCGCCACCGCTGCCGTTCTCCACCGTGACATAGTTCATTGCGCCGCCACCACCGCGGCAGATCTGGTGGCAGAGCTTCTTCCGTAGAGAATTCACTGGTGGCCACCCTACCACCCCATCTTCATTATCTTCTTTTCTGTTTAATCAAATACAAACAATGTCAACAATTTCTTGAAAAAATATTATCTCAAATATTTTGAGTCATGTTCTAATTTGTAAAAATAGACCCTTAATTAGGATAAGACCTGCGAATTATGAGATTTACTATGAGATTTTACATGTTAATACAATTTAATAAAAAATGAAAAAAGAGCCCCTAACATTTTTCGTTTTCGAGGACCTAAAATACTATAACAAATAATATTAAGGGTCTGTTAATTATTTAATCATGGATAGTTTTCACTTTTTTCTGAAATATTATTTCAAAAAAATTGTTTTAATATAGAATTGCTATGATTTTCAGAATTGAAAAACTCCAAAAGAAAAACTGTTTTCACAATTTCCAATCCAAATCACTCACAAAAAATAGAAAACAACTCCTTATGTCCAAACACAACTCCAATTAAATATTACTTTTTTAAAATTTTAATTCTAATGTTCAAACGCCCACTAATAATCATATCCAAATAACATTTACTAGTTCAAAACCCGTGATTATTTCTAACATTTTCCTATGATAATAACTCTTCCAAACAAACTTAAAATCATTATGGGTTAGAACTAGAAAAATGAAGAATAAATGTTTTAATAGTAGTACCTTTGAGGTTCATTGTGATCATCATTAGCTTTGTCCCAAACAAGCAAAGGCAAAGTTTGAAGAAGTTGGACATTATTTTCATTTTGGACATCAAGAATTTCACTCGAGCTACATTTCTTGGCCTTCAAATTGAAATTTCCACATAAAGAATCAATTTTGAAGTCATCAAGATTATACCCTTTTGCTGAATTGCCGCAAAGTGCTAGCCCCAATTGAAACTCCATCATAATTTTCCAAGAAAACTTCAATTTCTCTTAGACACTTAGGTTGTTCAAATATATGACAAGACAATTAGTTTTGAGGATCCTTGTTGTGAAATAAGTAGTTGACGTGGTGTGTTTGGGAGTGTGTTTATATATAATTATATTACTATGTGTTTCACCCACCCACCCCCAACCACAAAAAAATAAGGGGACATGGACGGATGGGGAATGAGACAAAGATGTGAAGAAGGGTCAAGAGTTTCTCAAGTATGTCTCTATCATTGCTACACTTTTAGCCGACCCAATGGACACTAAGAATCCTTTTTTGGGCAGACGATAAGTCCTTTATTTAATGTATGTTGCCTAATAATACGCGTATTCAATGCGCGTGCATGCATGGCACCTGACTAAATCCCCTTATATCATCTCCGTTAAAATCACTTTTATCTCCTGTCACATCAGATTATTCATCTATCACATCATCAAATATCTTCATTTATCACATACACTCCATAGCATGAGATATTTTATAAAATAATTCATTTTCTCTTTTCTCCACATCAATACATATACCCCACCATATATATTCATTCTATCTCATTTTCTATTTTGTATATGATATTATTCTTGTAATTTATATTATTACACATATAATAATAAAATTATAAATTACTTATATTCATTTAATTTTGTGGACGTTGAATATTGAGATTTTGTAGTTGGTTAGGAAATATAAAATTTGGAGAAAAATTAAAATTTTGATTAGGATCCATATTAAAAAAAATAGCAAATAATTTGGAAGAAGTAGAAATTTGGAGAAAATATCCAAAATATTTCAGTGTTCAAATTAAGTAAACTTAGTCTCTTTTTATAAATCTTGAAAAATAAAAAAAATTGATGCTTTTTTTTTTTAAAATTTAATCAAATTATTGGTCAAAAATAGTAATTAAAGTAGCGGTGAAAAATGAATTTCTGGCAGCCAATCGCAGACTGTCACATGGCGTTTCAGGAGACATTGTCTCCTTCTCTTTCTCCGGTCGGAGACATTGTTTTCACGTGACAAGATTATCTCCTATATATTCAATAATTCCCAATTATTTTCACGTTAACATGTCATTCAAATTGTCTCTTGATGTGTGTAATTATCGGGAACAATATTTCCTGCCGGAGATGATCTTACACTGGGAAACATTTTATTGCTCTTTTTGTTATGCATACTACTACAATTTTACAAAGAAAACAATTGCATGCTTTCCTATTTTGGTTTTGAATTAACTCTTATGCACTCGAAGAAAACAAATTTTATTATCAGAATATTTAAAAATTGATACTATATGCAATTGTTGATAATAAGTAAAATAGGTTACTGAAAAATTAAGGTAGACAACTAGTTATATCAGATGGTATAGAAATATACTATATCGATGCTGGATGAGATTCATGGATTCTTTATAAGGCTTCGACAACTCCCCTTTCTTTGAGTTAGCTATTGAGGTGTGAGTTAGGCTCAATACCTAAATTGACGTGGTATCAGAGTCAGATCCATCCGACGTGGGCTCCTGATGAGGCGGGTGGAATGCCCTCGATCGATGATTGTGCAACCATGCAGACAGTGAAAAACCGGATAAAAATGTCCGATGCGGGCATGGAGGGGTGGGAGAGGGCGAGCAGCGATGAAAACCGGATAAAAATGTCCATATTTAGACATGAAGGAGGGATAAACTCCTTATAAGGCTTGAACAATCCTTCATCTTTTGACTTACTTTTGGTGTGTTAGTTAGGTCCACGACATAGTTTGACACACATAATGGAACCTATATGTTAGTATTACAAGTTAAAATACTAATAATATCTTAATACAGATAGTGGTTGTTGGTTTTGTGTAACATGATAAATTTCAACATAAATGACTTTGGACTATCGGTACACATATTTCGTCAGTTTATGCATGTTTGTTATCGAGAGTAACAAGATCAAGTTGATAAAAATTATGCACATGTGATTAATATAATATTTAGTTAATCATATAAGAAAATAACCTAATTATTTAAAGTTGTCCTTGATTGGTCGATCAAAGAGTACCCACGATTAAATTATGCATAAATTTATGCATATACACAAGATATTATTTGAAATAAGAATAGATGCATTAGCAATACGAGGATAGAACAACTTAGAGCGAAAATGCTCTCAAGAGTAAATAATAATTCCAGCTTTATATTTAACCATATAACAATTACTTCATTACTAATCACAATTTAATCAATTCCTACATTATAATTTCCGCATAACAATTAACTTATGTGCAACAATGTGAATTTTACTGGATATATTATTATTGTTGTTATGTGTAAATTAATTTACACTGTTAATATAGTTTAACATGTATAATAAATTCTTTTCCATTTTTATCAACTTACTGTGAGTAAAATTGTGAATACAACAATTAGATGAACGGAAAGTAAGTAACTATTACAAATATTACAATCTGAAAATGAGAACAAAAACAAAATTTGAGTCGAGTGATATTCACTTTGTCCTTAAGACAATATTGTCCCGTATAAATCATTTTAAGGTAATTGATAACTTATCTCCCAAGTTAAAACAACAACTAACAAATGAGCAAAGGAAACTCAAGTGTTTACGAAAAGAAGAAGCTTTGAGTGTGTGAGAGATTGCTTAGAGAGGAAGAACTGAAAATCTGAGTTTTTTTGTGTGTTTTCCAATTGAGCCAAAGACCTCCATTTATAGTGCCATGAAGTTGACCTCTCAACTAGCCAACTAATAACCTTCAATAGTCATGTAATGACACTTATTGAGAGATTACAATCAGCCAAATAATGGATGAATTCATGTGCCAAGTAATGGAGATTCAATGCTCCAAAACCAGCCCAAAAATTAGAAATTCTTCATTTTCTGTCGCATTCACTGCATGGGAAGCGTCGCGGCGCCTGAGCTCCAGTAGCTGAACTACCAATTAGCGCCACGGCTCTCCAGCGTTGTGGCTCCGACGGGGCTGCGCCGCGGCCCTTCGCGGCACCGAGACGATTTTTGACTTGTTTCATCTTACATTTCCCACACTTCTTTCTTCATTTACCAACATGAGACACTAGTCATTTGGCCAACAACCGTCTATCATTTCATGTCTCAAACATTTTGTTTACGTACCAATATCTCTTTCACTAAGAAAATTTACGATCCTTGGTACAACGTGTGCACGTGTGTGGAAACGACGTTTTCGATGTGCGGGGCCCCAATTGTTCGAGTCATAAATATATGATAAATTTTATTTCACGTTAATAAATTTCCAATAATCCCCTCTTGAAAGAGATTTTGGCGCACTCACATGATGTCTTTCTAGCAATCTTTCGGCGAATCGATGTTGCATCTGGATAGGTAGCCGTGACTTTGAACCTTCCATAGTTGAATACCATCGGACTTACTTACTGCGTGGTGTACATGATGGCTTAAACCGTCAGTGTTTAGTGTAAGACAAGACAACAGTACAACACAACAACTTTCCTTGCTCTGTTCTTTTTTAATGTTTTGTCCGTTGTGGCCGTGGACACGTCTTGGATTCTTAAGTGCGTTCATTTGAGGCGGTCTGTCATCGCTCTTAAATAGGTGGTATCCTATAAGGTATCTTGCTATCCCCCACTTCACAAATGTTAGGAACCATTAAAAGTTTCCCCAAACCTAACCTCAATCGTTGAGGATCATTAAAGGTTTTAAAAACTTAACCTCTACCCACACTGCATGTATCACTTAATGTCTATCACGGGAACGACCTTAGATTCATGTTTCTTTACAGAAATCATCATCTGGAGTGTTCTTGCTTCCACCGAAGCTCTCAACTGAACCTTTACGATTTAGTTTTCCTATTTAACCAAATTCATGGGATCTCCAGTCAGTAAGGTTGGGTATCGTATTAGTTCTTATTGATTGGGGTTTAAGCCCATTCTCATAGGCAGGCAGAACATCTGATCTCTGAGTATTCCCTTAGTCAAAGAGTCTGCTATGTTTTCCTTATATTTTATATAATCAATAGAAATAATACTCGTGGTGATCAGCTGTCTAAAGGTCTTATGTCTTCATAGAATATGACGAGATTTGATGTTGTACATAGAACTATGTGCCCTTCCTAGAGCCGACTAGTTGTCGTAGTAGATCATTACAGAAGGTACATGTTTATCTCAACACAAGATATCCTCTAAGAAGTCATGAATCCACTCAGCTTCTTCTCCTGCCTTGTCTAAAGCAATGAACTCTGATTCTATCGTGGATTGGGCGATGTTAGTTTGCTTAGAGGATTTCCAAGACATGGCCCTACCACTAATTGTAAATATATACCTACTGGTGGACTTGGTATTCTCTATATCAGATATTCAGTTTGCATCACTGTACCCCTCTAGTACATTTGGATATCTCTAATAGTGCAACCCATAATTTTACGTGTATTTTAGATACCGTAGTACCTGACTCAACGCTTTTCAGTAATCATCACTTGGATTATGGGAGAACCTAGCCAACTTTTTTACTGCATACGCGATATCAGTCGGGTGTAGTTTATTATGTACATCAAACTACCAATCACCTGCGCATATCACTCTTGGCATACATGCGCACCATGATTTTCATCAATCTTTTGATTTACATCCAGTGGTGACGTAATGGGCGAACTGTCGTACATCTCAAACTTTCTCAACATATCCTCGATGTAGTGAGACTGAGATAAGACCAGTTCGTCAGATGTCTTAGAAATCTTGATCCTTAAGATGACATCTGCAATACCCATATCCTTCATGTCAAAACATTGTTTCAACATATTCTTAGTCTCTAGGATCAACCTAAGACTTCTCCATATGATCAACATATCGTCTACGTAAAGGCATATCATGACGAACGAGTCGGTATTTCTTTTCGTGTAGACACATTTGTCACACTTATTAATGGTGAATCCTTTCGATAGTAGAGTACTATCAAATTTCTCATGCCATTGCTTCGGGGCCTATTTCAGCTCGTATAGATATTTGACAATTCGACGGACTTTCTTCTCTTTTCCTGGAACCACATACCCCTCGGGTTGGTCCATATAGATTTCTTATTCCAAATCACCATTTAGGAAGGCTATCTTGACATCCATTTGATGTATCAAGGTCCCGCAATGCGGCAATCGTAATGAATACTCGTATGGACGTCAATCTAGACACCATATGTGTCATAGTAGTCAATGCCTTCCTTTTATCGATAGCCCTTGACTACCAACCTGGCCTTGTACTTGTCTATAGATCCATCTGCTTTCAACTTCCGTTTGAGTATCTATTTATAACCCAACGGTTTGTTTTCCGGAGGAAGATAAACCAACTCCCAAGTATGGTTGCGCAGAATGAAGTCTATCTCACTTTCTGTAGCTTCTTTTCAGAGCGGTGCTTCTGGAGTTGACAACGCTTCAGCGATTGTCCGTGGTTCGTCATAAACCATATAAACTACAAAGTCAGGACCAAAGGACTTAACCTTCCTGGCCCATTTACTTCATCTTGGTTCCATCTATGGAGCCTCCAAGTCTTGAGAATCTAGAACATTAGTGTTACACCCCGTATTTGCAAGATATGTTTTAAGAACGTACGTAAGAACTCATAAGTGTTAAAATTTAAGACTTGTAAGTATTTAACGGAATTTTGGAATTTGTCGAAAAACGTATTATTGTGACGAATGGGAAGGCGACATGTGTCACCCCCCCCCTTAGTATGCCTTGGTCGAATTGGGCATGTCCCTAATGGTCATTTGACCTTTGGTAGGATGAATTAGTCTTGCAAGTAGTAGCATGAGAATATTGACTAAGTCAAAGGTCCCACTAGACTTGATATTTAGCAAGAGATCATCCAAACCACCCATTTGTGTGTATCATGACCCTCCAATACACTTTATATCACTAGTAGTAGTATGACAAGTTCCATACTTAGCCAAAAATCACAAAAATTGGAAGAACCACAAGAGGAGCTCTCGGGTTTGGCTAAGCTCTCTTTGCAAAAAATTTGTTTGTTGTCAATAATTTCCCACTTTAAACCAAGGTTCCTAAGTGTATTGTGAGTGTATCTCAATAGAAAAATTCCGGAAAAGATAGTTTTGGGTTAGTCGCAAAGTGAAAACCTAGTGACTTTTCTAGGTTTTGTTTGGAAGTTTGAAGGAAATTGGTTGGTGTTGTTCTAAGAGTCTCAGTAAGCGGATTGAAGTGTCTTGAAGAGACTACAAGTTGCTAAGGAGCGATTTGGATTGGAAGTTGGACTAAGAATCGTTGAGGTATAATCTTGTTCTTTGAAAGTGTTACAAGATTATTTATATTGTTGTTAGCTTTACTTGTTGCTAGCATGAAGTATATGTGTGGAAGTTAATATGGATTATGGATTGATTGTAGCCTTGGAAATCCGAAATGTAATGTAAGCCGTGTTAAGTTGGATTACAATTTTAGTCGTTATTAGAATCGTCGCGTGTTTTGACTTGGAGATTATAGTAGTTATAATCGTTTGCGACTTGATATCATGTTAGGCTAATAACTTGGATTGAAATGGAAATTGGATAAGAATTGGTGTTGTTGAACTCAAGGTGGCCGAATTTGTACTTGTAGTTTGTAGTAGTTGGTATTTATTTGTATTGGATTACCTTATAGATTGTGGTGAGCCAATTGGGGCTGTTTGGTTATTGTATTCGGCCTTGAAAAAGGTGGCAAAGTTAGTAGAAACAAAGGAGGTCTTTGTCCGATTTTCCGTAGAAATTGGTGACTTAGCACTTAGAATAATTCTACGTATGAAGTGAGAGGTTAATGGACGTATTGTGACCATTATAGGTTGAAGTACTAAGTATAGCGTATCCTACTTGGAGAGTGGAATAACTATCAAGATTGAAGTACTTTGGAGCATTTTGCTACGTGTCGATAATCGTCGCGAGGTATGTGAACCTCTTCCTTCCTTTGGCATGATTCTATGTATGGAATATACTTGTGGTATCATTTCATGTTTCCTTCTACTCTTAGAAGTTAAGAGGTAGTTGTGTGATTTACTCTATGTAGAACTTTTCCTATCTTTGAGCATGACTAGTTGCGTGTGTAGTGCGGTATCGTCTGACACCTTGATATCCTTTACTAGTTTTATGAATAGCCAAGTCGGGTGGGTTAGGAGATTAACTCACTTCTTTGAAAGTATAAAAGATGTCTTAAGTCTTATTAAGGTTAAGGGACTTGAAGAGTTTTAAAGTATGTAATACTTGTTCCGTTTTAAACGTATAAGTC
The DNA here is from genome assembly GCA_029844215.1 of Przewalskia tangutica. NCBI lineage: Eukaryota > Viridiplantae > Streptophyta > Magnoliopsida > Solanales > Solanaceae > Przewalskia > Przewalskia tangutica. The sequence continues at coordinate 22,087,257 of CM056722.1, forward strand.
CCTTGGATAGGAAATTGTATATGGCTAAGGTATAAAGTGAATAAAACGACTTTATGGGGAGTTGGTTATATTTACTTTATGGAAAGATAAATGACTTGTTTTATTGAAAAGACAATTTGTTTTTAAGGCATCAATTGCCTAAGGTTTTATAATAAAAGGAGTCACTTGAGTTTTAAAGGTTAAGAGACTAATTGTATTTTTGAAAGTTAAGAGAATTGATTTGAAAGTATTTAATACTTGGTTTCAAAAAGTAGAAGTCTCTTGGAAATAAAAGGAATGAGTTGGTCTAAAACCATAAAGGGTTATAACGGCTTTATGGGAAGTTGGTTATAACGGCTTTATGGAAGGTTAAAAGAATGGTTTTCTTCAGTAATGTAAGCAAAGAAATGATTTGAAATAAGGGAGGGCAAACTGTTTTTAAGGTACCAGTTGCTGAGGGTTTTTAAGAAAGAAGTCACTTGTTTTTAGAAGCCGGTAATTGTATTTCTAAAAATGTATTGTGACTTGTCTTGAAAGACGGATAGGACTTGATACTATAGTTGTTAGTATCTGGGAAGTTGTAATTGAAAAAGAGTCTTTCTAAAGGAGTTGAGGTGCGTAGTACGTTGGGTTAAATTCCCAGATTTTATATGACATTATCGACCCGAGAATAGTAAGGCGGTATACCTTCTGAGCGCACTATATGACATTATCGTCGAGAATGGGCGGGCGAGATACCTACGCGCACTATATGACATTATCGACCGAGAATGGCGGGCGATATACCTTCACGCGCACTATATGACATTATCGACCGAGAATGGGCGGGCGATACCTTCTGAGCGCACTATATGACATTATCGTCCCGAAATGGGCGGGCGGTATACCTTTGCAGGCGGACTATATGACATTATCGACCGAGAATGGGCGGGCAATATACCTGCAGGCGGTATATGACATTATCGACCGAGAATGGGCCGGCGTTATACCTTCAGGCGGTATATGACATTATCGACCGAGTTGGGCGGGCGGTATACCTTTACGCGCACTATGTGACCTTGATCGCGTCTAGATTGGTAGGGTAGTATAGGTGCCCCTCGTAATGGGTCGGATTATAGGTTATGAAAGTTAGGTAAGTTTTATGGTAATGAACTTAATGATTCTTTTTCTAATAATGTACGTAAGAAAGTGGCTATAACTTTGATTGAGAATGGAAAAGATAATGATGAGAATTTAAGTTCATAAGTGGTAATGACACGGCCGGATCCGGTATGTATTTTTATATTTGTCTCTGTCATTCTGTTGTACAGTTATGATCTATTTATTGTACGTTATTTACATTCCATATTAAATTTTTGTTATCGACCCCCCAGCTGCGTTCATGCCCGCGAGTTTAGGTACCAGGTTGGTGATCCTTGCTATTAGGATCTCGGTTCGATTTTGAGAAAGCTCCACTTGCTCCGAGGCTTATCTCTTGTGCGATATTTCCACGAGGTAGTAGATTCATGTATATTGAGGTATGGCGGGGCCTGTCCGCCACAGTTGTTATGTTAAAAACTCTTAGAGTGCAGTCACGTATGGTGGGTCGATTTGTAAAGAAAGGAGGCAATCGCTTGATTGTATATATTTATGTCGGGAAGGTAGCTCTGTCGGCTAACTTTGTTGTTTTACATCTATTGTTTTATTGTTTTTTTGTTTCATGTATGTTCCGTGATTTTCTCGATGTTTACATAAGGGTGCCTGGTAGGGCACGATCGCGAGCAGGTCGGGTCGTGACAATTAGATTCCAGATAATCAGCCACTTCGGAGTCCACTAGATCTGAATCACCTAGATTTGGGCAGTCAATGACTCCTGAATCCTGAGAGATTTGTTCATAACTTCGTTTGCGTTAGGTTATGTCTATTTCCTTTCTAGGAAATGAGTTCTCAAAGAAATTGGCATTCCTTGATTTCATTATTGTACCCACATGGATGTCTGGTACATCTAAATTATGCAATAAGAAGCGATAAGCACTACTGTTATTTGCATATCCGATGAATATGCAATCTACACTCTTAGGCCCAATCTTGACTTGCTTTGGATTAGGTACTTCAACCTTTGTCAGACAACCCCACACCTTCAAGTATTTATAGGTGGGTTTATTTCCCTTTCATAACACACATGGAGTTTTGTCCTTACTCTTATGTGAGACTCTGTTAAGTATCTTATTAGCGATAAGGACTCTTCCCACATATTTTGGGAAAAACCAAAATTGATAAGCAAGACATTCATCATTTTTATTAACGTACGATTCTTACGTATATCGACACCATTTGATTGAGGTGATTATGGAGCAGTAATTTGATGAACAATGCCCGATTGGGCATAATATTCTTCAAATGACGCTACATATTATCCCCCTCTATCGCTACAAATGGATTTAATCCGTACGCTTAGTTGATTTTCAACTTCTGCTTTGTAGCGTATGAATGCTTCAAAGGCTTCATCCTTACTTTTTAATAAGTAAAGGTAACAATACCATGTTCTATCATCTATGAAAGTCACAAAGTACTTGTCCCCCCTCTAGTTTGTGCAAACTTCAAATCACATATATAGGTGTGAATGAGTTCTAGAGGAGCGGTTTCCCTTTCGACGGATCTAAAGGCACTCTTTGAAAGTTTTGCCTCTACGCACACCTCATACTTACATTGAGGGTTTACGTCGATAAACGACAACAACTCCAACTTTACCAACCTTTGAATAGATTAATAGTTTACATGTCGTAGTCTATGATGCCATAAACTGAAAGACTCAAGTAAATAAGAGGAAACTTTAATTTTATTGATAGAAGGCATTACAGACAAGGCGTTAATTTTGAAGAGGCCTTCACAGACGAAGCACCTTCCTCCAAAAGTTCTATTCTTAGTGATTACAAATTTATTGGACTCAAACACTAGCCTAAAACCAGCATTCACCAATAAAGGTCCTGAAATTAAGTTTTTTCTAATCTCAGGAACATGCATCACTTCCTTCAGAGTAAACTCCTTTCCGGAAGTCATCTTCAGGATCACATTTTCTACCCCTATCACATCAGATAAAGCATTGTTTCTCATGAATAACTTATTGCCCGTGACTGGTGTATATGTAGAGAAGGCTTCTCTGTTGGAACAGCTATGACAGGTAGCACCCGTGTCCATCCACCATAGTATAGGATTTTCACTGAGGTTTGCTTCAAGTACCACTGTCGAGAACTCCTCAATCATATCGTCAAGAAGCATGTCTTCAACGATGTTAACCTTAGTATTGCCCTTGGCTTTATCTTTATTCTTATTCTTGAGTTTGTGGTAATCCTTGATCATGTGACCAGCTTTCCCGCAGTGAAGGCAGTTCCCCTTGAACTTCTATGTTGTTGGGGCTTTACCATCCTTCTGGAACTTTTGCTTCTTGCTCGTATTCCCTTTGGCCTCCACAAGATTTGCCTTTGCCTCAGCGGGTTGCTTACCCTTAGGCATGACCTTCTTATTATCCTCCTGAATCTGGAGTTTGATAATAAGTTCCTCAAAGGTCATCTCCTTTGTCTTGAGTATTAAGTAACTCATGAACTTATTCCACGAGGGAGGTAACTTCTCAATTAATGATGCAACAAAAAATTACTCATTTGATTTCATTCCTTCCAAATTCAGGTGATGCAGAATCATTTGAAATTCCTGGACTTGGGACATCACAGTTTTACTGTCCATCATTTTAAATTTTAGAAATTTTCCCAATGATGAACTTCTTAGTACCAGCATCTTGTGTGTTGTACTTTTTCTGCAGTTTTTCCCATAACTCTTTGACCGTGCCAACGGTGCAATACACCATGTAGAGAGGGTCAGACAGACAGTTCAGAATATAGTTTCTACAGATGAAGTCACTATGACTCCATGCATCATGAACCATCTTCACGTCATTAATGACATGGATACATTGGCCCTCTCCCGTCGTTTCCTTAGGCTGAGGGTCCGTTTCATCTCCAGTTTATGGAGGACCTTCTGTTAGTAAATGAGTCATTCCCATAGCAGTCAAGTAAAACATCATCTTATGTTGTCATCTCTTAAAATTGGAGCCCATGAATTTTTATGGGCGTTCATGATGGAATCCAGCGAGTGGAGAAACTGTAGCGTTCCCTTGAGCAACGAGAAATACGTTGTTTGAGCCTTGTGCAACAGTGGGGAAGGAACTGAGTGTGCCTTGAGCAGCAGTGGGGAAGGCATTGGGGTTACCTTGAGCAACAGTAGAAGATTGAACATCAAATTGTTCTCCTCCAGTCATCTTTCTTGGTACTTACAACGAATATTGTCTTAAGATTGTGAGTAAAGTTGTGAATACAACAATTACAATAATTGGATGAATGGAAAGTAAGTAACTATTACAAAGATTACAATCTGGAAATGAGAACAAAAATAAGATTTCCTGAGTCTAGTGATATTCACTATGTCCTTAAGACAATATTTCCCCGTATAAATCATTTTACGGTAATTGACAACTTGTCTCCCAAGATAAAACATCAACTAACAAATAAGCATAGAAAACCCAAGTGTTTACTAAAAGAAGAATTTTTGAGTGTTTGAGAGATTGCTTAGAGAGGAAGAACTGAAAATCTGAGTTTTTTGTGTGTCTTTCCAATTGAGCCAAATGCCTCAATTTATAGTGCCATGAAGATGCCTCTCAACTAGCCAACTAATGACCTTCAATAGCCATGTAATGACACTTATTGAGAGGTTACAATCAGCCAAATAATGGATGAATTCATGTGCCAAATAATGGAGATTCAATGCTCCAAAACCAGTCCAAGAGTTAGAAATTCTCCATTTTCTGTCGCATTCACTACCTGGGAAGCGCCGCGGTGATTTCCGACTCATTTCATCTTACACTTCGCACACTTTTTCCTTCATTTACCAACGTGAAACACTCGTTATTTGGCCAACAACCGTCTATCATTTCATGTCTCAAACATTTTGTTTACGTACCAATTTCTCTTTCACTAAGGAAATTTACGATCTTTGGTACAATGTGTGTGGAAACGACGTTTTCGACGTGCGGGATTGTTCGAGTCATAAATAATAGGATAAATTTTATTTCACGTTAATAAATTCCAACACTTACTAAAATCTAATATTTATCAATAAAGGTAATTATCCTAAGTGATTTAATTGTGTAAAACTGTAAATATTGTTTTTGATTGAATCCATTTTTATTTTTCTCTGATCCAACATTTCCTTCCGTCAGAAATTGTTCAAACTTCTCCTAGATATTTTTTTTTTGATAATCCAGGTATCCAGGTTTGCGTTTGACTATTTCATTAGTATTATCTAGACGTCCTGAAGATGATAGACCCCACCCCTCATCGCTATCACCAAGGTAAATCGCGGGATGTGCTTCTTTAGCCAGAGTCTGAGAGCGGACAACTGATCAATGATACAAGGCTCAACCCCCTGTCGGGGATCGATCCCACACTGCGCATGCCAGCGTGTCTTAGCGCCCATTTTTTTGTCCACCAAAACGTCCATCAAACGCTATATTATTTTTTTGTCCAGTACAATTCAGCTTAATACAGCATATCAAACGTACGTGCCCTCACTTAAATGGCGCGCCAAACATTTTTGAGTTCTCCTAGCTATTTCTTTTTCTGCTTCTAAGTTGAGCATGCACAACTTTATGTCTTCACTTTTTGTGGAAAGGAGTTGCATTGGATTAATCATTAATGTTTGGTAGTACTATCTTTAACCTTTTTCCGATAAGAAGTTAATTAAAGTCTAAAGACTCGATTTTCTTCATTATGGCCTAGCTCTGGTCATGGAGTAGAATGATTTGGTCTATGTGGAGTAGATTACTCTGTCAATCATGACTAGTAAATATTTACAACAGTTGGATATTTTTTTAATGGAAGTGTCCGCGTCAGCTTATGGAGTTAGATGGTTGGAGTACAGCGTTTCATAATAAGTGTCATTTTAATGAAAATACATAGATTAAAAAATTAATAATTTAATATAAAGTTTATCAAATTATCCATATATAATATAATAAAATGAAACTTACACAAATAACTATTGTTGACACCCAATTTTGACCCTCCCGTCCAGCCATTAACCATAAAATTACACTAATTTTGTAAAATAATTTTTTAGGATTTTTATAATAAAATACAACAATAAAACATTAAATACAGGCATAAATAAATAATTTAATAATGACATCGCGTCTTACGTAGAGTTTTAAGCACTTAGAGTCTCGCGCCCGCATTTATTAACTTTAAGCTTTGTCGTAATTCTTAAATAATTAATAAATGCATAAAATAAATAATTTAGCGATAACGTCGTGTCAGGTAGCATAATGCATTTATTAGTAATCATTGGTAACTTTAAAATCAATTTTAATCTAATACATGCATTTAATAGCGTCGCATTTATAAAAGCTTTAAACAATTCTTAAAAATCATATTTGCATTTAGCATTTAAATAATTCAATCTAAGCTCATTTTAATTTTAATTTAACTTCGCAATAATGCATAACAATAAGATTTTAAATAATAGCGTCGCATTCTAAAGTATTGAGCATTAATTAAATAGCACGCGCATTTATTTATTATAACAATTAGATTAATGAAGCACCTAATTAGTTTAATCACGTGTGTTAATTTAGGTTATCACTAATTAATTAATACACTTGCCTAGAATTAATTAGCTAATTAATTAAAGCCTAAAACCAATTAATTAACTAAGCCTAAAACTAATTAAAGGCCCAAAACTATTAATAACCCGCTAGCCCAACCCGAAATGCCCAACTCCCTACCGCTTAATCGTCCAATGGCCTGAACAAAACTTTATTTCCTTCCCCGCAAGCCTATCACTCCCTTATCACCGCCCACCCTCACTTACACTCTCGCCGACAATAACCCGACGCTTTCCTTTACCCACGCACGCCCATCGCCTCCTCACCACAAAAACAAACCTAAGCCTAAACAGAAACCGTGACCGTTCACACGCTCCTCGCCCCACCTTCCTTGCCGTGATTCTCGCCTGAGACTCCGGCAAATTGCTGAATCTTCCTCTTTTCACCAACGAAATCTTACCTAAAGCGTATAAGGAAATCTACAATCTGAAATCGACCTCAAAATTGTGTCGAATCAATCACCCAAATATCGATTGCACCAAATCTCCTTCAAATTTTTTCCTTATCATAAACCGAAAATCTTGCAATAAAATCATACCCAAACTTACCACATCTCGTCAAAATCAGCCTTAAATGCCTACCAACATTAGAACCCAAAAGGAAGGGGTATAAATACGAGCGATTATAGGATATGAAAGGAGGCTCAGGCATCGAGTTTGGAGAGCAAAACCAGTGCATGCATTAGAATAGAGCGCAATTAGGAGGCGATCAAATAGCAATAAACAATCCGAGGGCACGCAGACGGTGAAAAACCTTCAATCTGTTGAAAGGCAGCGCGAGAACACAAAACCAAAACTCTTTACTTTTACGAAAAAGCGAGCAAAACCGTCCTAGCTCCTTTATCACTTTCAATCGCATGTCGCGAAATCTCGAGTGGCGTCGACGCTGATACGCCTCGGTTAGCCGGAGAAAGGTAAAATTCCACTCTCCTCTTGATTAAATCGCATTCTTTGAATTTACGCATTTTTGCGTGTCTCGTGCGATATAATGTTAGAATTTATTTGTTTAGTTCTGCTTGGATTACGATAAATGCAAGATTATTTCGGCAAATAGTGAAATCCCGGTCTTGGTGAATATTTATTTGTTTGATTGTGATGGCAGATACTTATTTTGCGAAAATGCTTTGTGATAGATGTTGTTATAAGGATCAGTCTGCTGTTCAGTAGTATATTAGACAGATTTTGGCTCAGTGATAACTGTGAAGATTAGTTAATAATCCATCAAGCATATTTAGTCACATATGTTCTCGCTTGCATGTAACGCTTTATCTCGTTAGTTTAGGCTTAGTTTAGTCAAATATGATTCTGTCGAACTCTGGTACTGATGCCTAATTTGTGTATGAATTAGTTTAAGGTGTTCAAAACTGACTTTAGTCGTTAGTCGTGGACTGTTTGTTCTGGATAGATGTGTTGATTTAAGAACAACTCGATCTATATATATAAATCGTATCTTTGGGTTTAGAATGCAGTGCGTGGTCTATCTAACCATGTATAACTGTTCATGTAATCCGTGTTATTTGGTATAAAAGTTGTAATGTATTTCTAACTAAATGCAGGTTGTATAAGTTATGCAATGTCAATGTAGCTTGAACAGTGAGTGTGTATATCTTTGGGAACCTCCACATTATATCTGCGATATCTGTTTGGAATGATCACCGTCTCCGTATTTGCTGTTTGGAACTTATTTAGTTCCTATATGGGTCTATATTGAATTATTGTACTTCTTTGGTCACTTGGTGTCAAAATCCGCTTACCGAGTCCTTTAGATAGTTTCTATACCAACATGTGTTGTTTACATGGATTGGCTTGTGTTGCACTGAGCCATTGTTATTCGCGTTCCTCCATTAAGTACATATGAGGGCGATTTGGTGCTAACATAGTTCAAACCATTAAGAAATCGGGCATATGATTGGGAAAATGGATTTACTTCAGTCCTAGCCATTTGCTTCGATGTTGAGTCATGTATCTTAAATTAAATTAGTATGCTATGTGTTGCCATATTATTTCACCCATGTTTGGTGTCTCTGTCCCGGTATCACTGATCATTAACTCATATATAATGTGCTAGTGTGGTTCATATGAACATGTAAGAATAGGATTAGTTGGCCTTTCTTTTAAGAAATGGAAATTTCACACTTTGCAGTTATTTCTATCTACTGCTTACATCTAGTTATTCTCCTAAGTATGTTTGAGAACCTGCTGCAGCAAGTCTGCAGGCAGGTTATACTCATTTTTCTCTTCTTTGTTTGTTGTTGCATACCTGCCCCTCCCTCCTTTAGAAAATCGAGAAGATAATTGGTTTACACCGCCTTGGGTGCGATTTATCCTCATAAATTGATAACTTATTTGGGCGACCTATTGTCTCCTCTGTTTGCCTTACTTGTTTGCCTTCTCGTTCTCCATTCCCCAGGCCCAACGGTATGTTAAATATAGAATCAGTGGATAATGCATATGTTCCGCCTCTCAAGATCATTTTGTTTACTGCTGTCTTTTATACAATTGGACAGATACTAATCCTTATCTTCTTTTTTTACATGGCACGCATCGGAGTAAAATAAAGAGTCTCACGGCGAGACTCACCTGTTACACCCCGTAGTTCAGGTCATGCGCATGAGGGCGTACGAAAGGGAGTAAGACTTAAAATTTTCAAAGGATAGGTTGACGGATTATTCCGGGCGGTTTTTAGTCAACTTTGAGGCAGGTTATGACCCGGTAAATTGAGAGTTCCTAAGTGTTTCAAAGGCACAGGCGTAGTTCGTTGAGTCTAGATTCAGCGCAACCAACCGTTAAATCGATAGGGCGTCGGAGTAGAAAGTTATGAGGGTTACAAGTTCGGTCGTGATCGGGCGAGAAATGTGTTTGAGGCGAAGCGGCATGGCGCGGATGCGAGCGCGGCGCCTAAAGTTCGAAGGTCGCTGAAGTTGCAGCGCCCAGCGCCGGAATAAGCAGGGCAGCGCGAAAGATCGAGAGCTGCGGAGGTTTCAGTGGCCATCCGGAAGCGCAGCGCGGCGAAGCGGGCGGAAAAACTTAGAAAAGTCTGATTTCTCTTTTAAAAAGGGCATGGGTGGGTGACAAGTGTCCCCCCTCATCTGATTTTGCTTGCATGGCTTATATTGACCAAGTCTTGTAGACTTGGTCATCTCTCAAACACCTCCCTCTCTCTAGAAAATTTAGCTCTCCCTGCAGAGTTTTAAGAAGAAGAAAGAAAAGCTTAGGAAAAATCTGAAAAGGTGTGGCAAGAAAGGAAAGGTTATTACAAAGCTTGTGAAGACTATTGTGGTGGTATTCTTGGAGTAGAGGCTAGCAATTGTTGGAGTAAATTGGCTAAGAGCTTTAAGGTGAAAGTACTAAGAGTAGCGTATTCTACTCGAGGAGTGGAAAGGGCTAGCAAGGTTGTAGTACTTGGAGCTTTTTGCTTATTGTCGATAATCGTCGCGAGGTATGTGAACCTCTTCCTATCTCTTCTAGCATGATATGTGTGAACTATGTAGTACGGTAGACGTACATGTGTTAACTGTGTTGGATTGTTCTTAAAACGTAAAGTGTTATAACGGCTTTATGGGAAGTTGGTTATAACAGCTTTATGTAGGTAAGAAAATACTTTGTGGTTTTAAAAGGTAACTGATGTGAATTATAACTGGCTAGTCATAATAAAGAACTTGATGTATTTCAAAAGATTTATAAATCGTTTTGGAAGGGAGAGTAACACTTGGTTTTAAAAGGTTTTAAAAAAAAGAGTTATACTAGCTTTATGGGGAGTTAGGTATAATGTCTTAAGAGGGGTAAAGAAAATGGTTTACTGATGTTAGAAGTTAAGAGACTTGATCTTATAAGATAAGAGACTTAACTTATTTGTTTTAATGTGAATGTTTGCGTGAAACCTCATTCGTGAGTAATGAGTACTTGGTTTTATTTAAAGGGATAATGGTTTACTGATTTCGGAAATCAGAATGTGTATCGACAGACCACTGCAGCGTTAATAAAGGGAAATGTATTGAATAATGATGAATTGTATTAAAACCAGTAGAAACCTCCATCTGCATAGAAACTAAGATGAGACAAAATGATATACATTTTCTAGATCATGGCTGCTGTAATAAGAATGTTGTAAACAAGAATAACTTACTCGCGTGAGACATATATTACTCAATTGTTCTAAAAAGGAATCAAGTGATTAAGTTTGGAAACTATGAAACCATTTGAAAATGAGAAGCTTGAGTAATTGAAACTAGGCAAACTGGAACTTAGGAAAAGAATGTTGTTACTTGATTTTGAAAAAAGGGAATGTGGGTTGGTCATTCTAATACCACGGGTATGCTTCCATTGTTCAGTTATGAGTTACTTGGACGTACCGCCAGTGATGAAGGATTCCACGGGTATGCTTCCATTGTTCAGTTATGAGTTACTTGGACGTACCGCCAGTGATGAAGGATTCCACGGGTATGCTTCCATTGTTCAGTTATGAGTTACTTGGACGTACCGCCAGTGATGAAGGATTCCACGGGTATGCTTCCATTGTTCAGTTATGAGTTACTTGGAGCGTCTGCTTGATGATGAAGGATTCCGGGTATGCTTCCATTGTTCGATTATGAGTTACTTGGAGCGTCTGCTTGATGATGAAGGATTCCGGGTATGCTTCCATTGTTCGATTATGAGTCTATTTGGCGTCTGTCGGTGATGGAGGATTCCACGGGTATCGCGGCCATGATGAGGGTTCGTTCCACTGTTGCGATATTTTGTTCCATGGATTAGCTCTCCGCGAGATCTGCGATCGAGTGGATCTAGTAGTTAGCCTCGTACTTGCCGGTCGAGGCGTGATGCGAGGTGGATCGGTAGTTGGCTTTACGTCTTGCCGGTCGGGGTTAGAGGCGAAGTGGTGTGATCTGGTGGATCACGGTGGTTAGCTGCGTACTTGCCGATCGTGACGTGGCGCGAGGTGGATCTGGTAGAGGCTATCGCGCTTGCCGGTCGGCCGTGACTCGGGTATAGTATTGTTGATGCAGGTGGATCGGTAGGCGCTTCGTACTTGCCGATCGGTTGAGGATGCGAGGTGGATCGGTAGCTATGCCTTCGTGCTTGCCTCGCAGTTACGATGACACAGTGGGATCTAGTGTTCATGTGTACTCCTTAGTGTTGTTATATCATAGGCTGGCGGTGAGGAAGAATTCCACGGCGTGATTGATATTACGGGCGTAAGACCTATGGTTATATTTGAGTGATAACTTAGAGGCGTGAGTCACGACTTGACATATTTGCGTATATATGGTATCTTGTAGTTTGGTGTCATACATGTCTCATGCTTTATATATGCTATATGATTTGATCTGATATTTTGATTTCACATACTTGGTACTGTTATCTTGACCTCGCCCGAAGTGCGTTAAATGCAGTCGAGATCGTAACTGGCGATCCGCTCTTAGGATCACTGTTCATTTCTTGAAAGCTCCGTCTCTCCGAGGCTTTGTCTTTTGGGTATGATTCCCAGGGTTATAGACTTTTGTACATTCGGGGGTATGGCGGGGCCTGTCCATACGATTATTATTCTAAGTGCGTAGTCACGTTTGTGGTTTGGTCATGGGGACTAGTTATCTTGTTTCACATTTGATTAAGCTATTTTATGAAAGCGGCGCGCCGACTTCTTAGTGATGTTTACCTTATCTGATTTTGTATTATGTATGTTCATTGCTATTCTCGACATATACTGACGGGTACCGGTAAGTACGATCGTAGCCCCGGGTGAGTCGTGACAAAAGTGGTATCGAGCGATTAGTCCTCGGAAAGTGTCTACTGACCGTGTCTAGTAGAGTCTTGATTATCGGTGTGTTGTGCACATCTATAATCGGGAGGCTGCGGGACATTTAGGATTGGTTTCCATTCTTCTCACTCTAAGATCGTGCGATAGAAATTGTGTGGTTAGGGTCGTCTCTCACTAACGAGTTATGTTGTTTGCAGCTGACGAAAAGCGTGATGACCGAGAAAAGATTATGTGGATTGCGTATCGGGTTAGTTATAATGGTAGTATAGTGGGTATAGTGACATTATTTATCTGATTTATGTATAAAGTCGGACACGTGTTGCCTAGAATGATATTGGAATACGAGGATTGATAAGGACTAATTAGATCTGGGAAGGTAGGAGTGGTTTGATGAACTCTCATCAAGGTTATGCGTACTAATTTGAGATAATTAGGAGATGATGAGTTATGCGAGAAATAAATGGACCTTTAAGAAGTTTAATTAAGAGACTAATGGGAAACTATGTTTGTAAATTAAGCTACGTGGTATGCTTAAGAGTATAGTACATATGAGATTGGCGGAGTAAGTGATGGGATTGTTGTAAGATTTAGTATCATGAGCAGGGATATTGAGACTATGTACATGTGTTAGAATAAGTTGGTAGATCTGAGCAGGGCAGTGTTGGTAGTGGCGAGTAGTAATGGTTCATATTTTGGGTTCATTTTCTGTTTGACTTACCGTGAATGGGTATGCGTGTGCGATATCTTAGGGTCATAGGTGGCATAATGAAGTTCCATTAGTATATAGTACGAGGATGTACCGAGGAATAGTAGATTGGCTCTAAAAGAACATTCGGGGACGAATGTTTCTAAGGGGGGGAGAATGTTACACCCCGTAGTTCAGGTCATGCGCATGAGGGCGTACGAAAGGGAGTAAGACTTAAAATTTTCAAAGGATAGGTTGACGGATTATTCCGGGCGGTTTTTAGTCAACTTTGAGGCAGGTTATGACCCGGTAAATTGAGAGTTCCTAAGTGTTTCAAAGGCACAGGCGTAGTTCGTTGAGTCTAGATTCAGCGCAACCAACCGTTCGTCGATAGGGCGTCGGAGTAAAAGTTATGAGGTTACAAGTTCGGTCGTGATCGGGCGAAATGTGTTTGAGGCGCGGCAGGCGCGCGCCGGATGCGAACGCGGCGCCTAAAGTTCTGAAGGGTCGCTGAAGTTGCAGCGCCAGCCGAATAACGAGGCGCGGCGAAAGATCGAAGAGGCTGCGGAGGTTTCAGCGTAGCGTAGGGAAGCGCGCAGAAGCGGATTTTAGGCGGAAAAACTTAGAAAAGTCTGATTTCTCTTTTAAAAAGGGCATGGGTGGGTGACAAGTGTCCCCCCTCATCTGATTTTGCTTGCATGGCTTATATTGACCAAGTCTTGTAGACTTGGTCATCTCTCAAACACCTCCCTCTCTCTAGAAAATTTAGCTCTCATCTACAGAGTTTTAAGAAGAAAGAAAAGCTTAGGAAAAATCTGAAAAGGTGTGGCAAGAAAGGAAAGGTTATTACAAAGCTTGTGAAGACTATTGTGGTGGTATTCTTGGAGTAGAGGCTAGCAATTGTTGGAGTAAATTGGCTAAGAGCTTTAAGGTGAAAGTACTAAGAGTAGCGTATTCTACTCGAGGAGTGGAAAGGGCTAGCAAGGTTGTAGTACTTGGAGCTTTTTGCTTATTGTCGATAATCGTCGCGAGGTATGTGAACCTCTTCCTATCTCTTCTAGCATGATATGTGTGAACTATGTAGTACGGTGACGCGTACATGTGTTAGCGTGTTGGATTGTTCTTAAAGCGTAAAGTGTTATAACGGCTTTATGGGAAGTTGGTTATATGACTTTATGTAGGTAAGAAAATACTTTGTGGTTTTAAAAGGTAACTGATGTGAATTATAACTGGCTAGTCATAATAAAGAACTTGATGTATTTCAAAAGATTTATAAATCGTTTTGGAAGGGAGAGTAACACTTGGTTTTAAAAGGTTTTAAAAAAAAAGAGTTATACTAGCTTTATGGGGAGTTAGGTATAATGTCTTAAGAGGGGTAAAGAAAATGGTTTACTGATGTTAGAAGTTAAGAGACTTGATCTTATAAGATAAGAGACTTAACTTATTTGTTTTAATGTGAATGTTTGCGTGAAACCTCATTCGTGAGTAATGAGTACTTGGTTTTATTTAAAGGGATAATGGTTTCTTGATTTGAAATCGTAATGTGTATCGACAGGACCAACTGCGGCGTTAATAAAGGGAAATGTATTGAATAATGATGAATTGTATTAAAACGGTAGAAACCTCCATCTGCATAGAAACTAAGATGAGACAAAATGATATACATTTTCTAGATCATGTTCTTTGTAATAAGAATGTTGTAAACAAGAATAACCTACTCTCGCGTGAGACATATATTACTCAATTGTTCTAAAAGGAATCAGTGATTAAGTTTGGAAACTATGAAACCATTTGAAAATGAAGCTTGAGTAATTGAAACTAGGCAAACTGGAACTTAGGAAAAGAATGTTGTTACTTGATTTTGAAAAAAGGGAATGTGGGTTGGTCATTCTAATACCACGGGTATGCTTCCATTGTTCAGTTATGAGTTACTTGGACGTACCGCCAGTGATGAAGGATTCCACGGGTATGCTTCCATTGTTCAGTTATGAGTTACTTGGGCGTCGCTTGATGATGAAGGATTCCAGGTATGCTTCCATTGTTCGATTATGAGTTACTTGGGCGTCGCTTGATGATGAAGGATTCCAGGTATGCTTCCATTGTTGATTATGAGTTACTTGGGCGTCTGCCGGATGATGAAGGATTCCACGTATGCTTCCATTGTTCGATTATGAGTTACTTGGAGCGTCGCTTGATGATGAAGGATTCCAGGTATGCTTCCATTGTTCGATTATGAGTCTATTTGGCGTCTGTCGGTGATGGAGGATTCCACGGGTATGCGGCCATGATGAGGATTCGTTTCCTGTTGTGATATTTTGTTCCATGGATTAGCTCTCCATGAGATCTCGATGCGAGGTGGATCTAGTAGTTAGCCTCGTACTTGCCGGTCGGAGGCGTGATGCGAGTGGATCTGGTAGTTGGCTTTCGTCTTGCCCGGTCGGGGTTAGAGGCGAAGTGGTGTGATCTGAGGTGGATCGGTGGTTAGCTGCGTCTTGCCCGATCGGCGTGGCGCGAGGTGGATCTGGTAGAGGCTATCGCACTTGCCGGTCGACCGTGACTCGGGTATAGTATTGTTGGTACGGGTGGATCCGGTAGCTGGCTTTCGTACTTGCCCCGGTCGGTTGAGGATGCATGGTGGATCTGGTAGCTATGCCTTCGTACTTGCCTCGTACGGTTCTGATGACACAGGTGGGATCTAGTGTTCATGTGTACTCGTAGTGTTGTTATATCATAGGCTGGCGGTGAGGAAGAATTCCACGGGCATGATTGATATTACGGGCATGAGACCTATGGTTATATTTGAGTGATAACTTAGAGGGCGTGAGTCACGACTTGACATATTGCGTATATATGGTATCGTAGTTTGGTCATCATACATGTCTCATGCTTTATATATGCTATATGATTTGATGCAGTATTTTGATTTCACATACTTGGTACTGTTGTCTTGACCTCCTTGAAGCTGCGTTAATGCAGCAGTCGAGATCGTAACTGGCGATCCGCTCTTAGGATCACTGTTCATTTCTTGGAAAGCTCCATCTCTCGGAGGCTTTGTCTTTTGGGTATGATTCCCAGGGTTATAGACTTTTGTACATTCGGGGTATGGCGGGGCCTGTCCATACGATTGTTATTCTAAGTGCGTAGTCACGTTTGTGGTTTGGGTTTAGGACTAGTTATCTTGTTTCACATTTGATTAAGCTATTTTATGAAAGCGGCCTTGTCTTGCTAGTGATGTTTACCTTATCTGATTTTGTATTATGTATGTTCATTGCTATTCTCGACATATACTGACGGTACCCGGTAAGTACCGATCATGGCCGAGGCTGGTCGTGACATCACCGCAGCTATTTCAAATGGCAACCAGCATCTGCGTCGCATTCCGTTCCCGGGAATTCCTAGAAAAACAAATAGGACGTCGTCATCCGTCGTAAAGAGCATTCTTAAATCTCATTCTCTCTCTTTACTTGCTATTCATTTGTTTATTGTAATTTAATAACTCTATTTCTGTAATATTTGGGATATCTAGAACAATTAAGTTTCAAACATATAAGGGAAAGTAATTCATAATTAGAAAGCACTATCGACACTGCTTGTCTTTTATGCTTGTCATACATATCTAAACCTTACTAAATAATTTAACTCGCGACTAAAGTATTATTTCTTTATAAAATCCATGATAAAATAAATTAATTTTCTCATAAGCTCTTTCATTAGCATAATATAAATAATTTGTGTTGAACAACCTTATTATCGGAAAACTATAAAATAATCATCTTTTGCACTACGTCATATATATTTGATTCTAAAAGCTTGTCTTTGATCATAAATCAACATGGCATATATCTATAAACAGTATAAAAGCACACTTTAATTTTTTATTTTATTTTTTTTATTTTTTATAGTATTAGTCTTGCAAACTTTTTATCAACATGCCCCTTTCTATAAAACAATTTTTTTGAAAGCACCTTTTATATTTTTTTTTTTTTTTAAAAACATGCATTCTTTAAATATAATAATTACCCTAGGTTTGGCAGGACAACCGCAAGTTAGCGGATCTTAGAGGGTGCCTAACCCCTTCCTCTAGATTAATAAAGTTAATCCTTACCTAATCTCATTAAGTTTAGCAGACCATTAAAATGGAGTTAATGTTTTACTTTAAACTAGTTAAACATTTAGGTGTCCTAATTCACCCAAATTAATTAGGTGGCGACTCCGCGAACCCTTTTAGCATTTTTGCGCTTTTAGCATCCTTTTAGCATTTTTTTTTAGCATTTTAGCACCCTTTTAAATTTTAGTATTCTTTTAATTTTAGCACTTTTTGCACCTTGTTAAAACATTTAACACTTCTTAAAATATTTAGCATTTTGTTATTTATTTTCTAACCTTTTAATTTGAGCAGGAGTTTAGAAAAAAAAATGCCGCGGCCGAAAAAGGGCGCGACAGAAATGGCGACTCCGCTGGGGACTTTAGGTTCTTAACCACAACAGACCTAGGATAATTATTTGGCAATTACTTTTGCATTTAATTTTTGTGTGCGGTATTTTGTTTTGTTTATTTTAAATTGCTACATGCTTTACTGCTTTCCTTAAACTGACATTCCGCTCATATTTCTTCCACTCTGGAAAATTCACACAATCACACACTACATGCGAGGTGCGCTGGGTGCATCAGCAAAATTCTTTCTTCAAAATCCAAATTTAGGAGAGTCGGTAATATACGTGGAGTGCCCGGTCTAGCAGGTGGCGCGTAGCCTTCTCGCTCGAGTAGTCGCTCGGGAACTCTGCGTCTAGGAAAGCCAAATCTTAGCAAACTTAAGATAGAGCTATACCACCTTTATTTTAGGGCATGCGTGCATTTACCTTAGGTGGGTCGGTCGCGGCATCGGCACAATTAGGAAGACACCAAACTTGTCGACGGGTTTCTCAACCCCAAAGCGACCCAACGGCGTATTATGTGTAGCGTGGCAATGACAGACAAATCAAACCCAATCATGACATGCTGAAATTGGGGAAAGTGCCGTCGTTTGGTCGCCATTTCCAACAAAGGCATTATAGTTGGACTTGGACAAATTTATCATAATCTCGCATATCGGCGTTTAGGCCTACCTCGGCATAAAGAGGTCCCAAACATGTTAGAACACACACTTGATTTGCAATTTGCTTATTTGTATATATTGCGCGACTTTTGCATATTATACTAACTTGGTTAACCGTTTGTTAAAGGTTTATTTTTGCCTAGCTTATTCCCCAAAAGGTTGATTCGCGTTGACTAGTAGAAGCACAATCATCCGATGACTAATCCGAAGCAGGGCGAAACAACTTAGGACTCATCCCGTTCATGTAGAGGATGCGGAGGCGTCGAAGCGAAACACGATGATCAACACCTCGCCACACTATTGCGGCAAATGGAAATCATCTGGCCAGAAATAGAAAGGCTCAAACATCACAAACTGTCTATTAGCTTGAATGCACCACTCCTGAGCAAGGGACAAATGCAATCGTATCCTGAGCCACTGAGCCTCCACTTCCCCAAAGCTCCCGCGAGGCATGACATACCATTTCGCCAAAATGTCACTCGCCGGTCAATTTGCAAACCGACCTCAAAATGATCCGTTCACTATATACACGTCTCAACCTCCGCTAATTATATCTCCCACTCAACCCAAATTGCCAAGCCACCCAATACGAGCGGATGGCACACAAACAATATGAGGATTAGCACGTCCAGCCAAAGCCAACCAGTTAGTGTGCATGCATCCTCTCGAGACGATCAATACAAGGAAATGGGCGGCGGACGAGCTAGAGCTGATGAAAATGTGGCAAAAGAAATTCGTAGCTTGAAAGAAGCATTCAAAAACATTCAGATGAACAAGGGGGAGGAGGGTTTAGAATATGAAGACTTATGCATGCACCCCGACGTTGAATTACCTATGGGGTACAAAGTGCCCAAATTTGACATGTTTGATGGAAAGGGGAATCCTCGAGCTCATCTAAGGTCATATTGCGATAAATTGATTGGGGTTGGTAAAAATCAAGCAATCATCATGAAGCTATTCATCAGGAGTCTAGCAGCGTATTTGGATTGGTACACGTGCCAAGACCTCGAAAGTGGGGCGGTTGAACGCCATGGCACAAGATTTCATGGATAGATTCGTGTTCACAACGACCTTTGTCTGGACAGATTTTATCTTATGAAACTTGAAAAGAAATCTCTGAAACTTTTGGAGAATACGCCGAGGTGGCGGTCGAAGCGACAAAGGTTCAACCCCGATGGCGAGAGCGAAATGACCACCTTGTTCGTGCGATCGTTAAAAGCGCGACATATTATGAAAGAATGATCGGTGTAATTGGCGAAGTTTTGCGAAGTCGTAAGAATGGCGACCGTGGAAGAAACATTAAGGCAGAAGGATTACAAACTTGACGACCCTACGAGCTAGCGAGCGATGCGGTCAAATTCCATCTGAGTACCTCCCGGAGGAGAAGAGATCGTCACCTCCATCGTGGTCATTCAAGAGCATAGGCGAACAACATCGGTATATCAAAGCCGCGCGCCTTACCAAAACACTCAAAATCCACGGTCATATTATCGACCTGCGCTACCCGTATCTGTTTACCATACCCAACCAAAGATACCCAAAATACTCACCTGATCACGAACCCGCGCTCCAAACGGACCCAAACCCGCGTAGATGCGAAGAAAACCAACAAAAACCTATACGCTTTAGTCGAGCCCATAGCTCGAGTGTATGAAAATGAAAGCGCGAGAATACTCCATCCATTCCCGAAATACTCCGGGCCCACTTCCAGGCACGATAAGACTAAACATTGTGCATACCACTCCGGTCTGCGGAGGGACACGACATCGAAAATTGCTATACACTCGAGGGCGAGTAGAGGTGTCGAAGAAGAGTCATTCGGTGAAAGATGCTCCTCTCAATGCAAATAATAACTTTCTTCCGGTTCTGAAGACGCCCGTATGAGCATGATAGTGAAAATGAAGCGATGCGGAAGGGACTATTACGCCCGGCCGTAAAGGGAAGAAAGTTGAAACATCAACCAACCGCCATAGAAAAGGAGGTGCTCGCTGGGAGATTGTTTAACCATTGAATAAGTCATTCGTCTAGTTGTGTCGCAGAGGTGATCCTGCCAAGACCAGTAGTTGAAGACACGCAAGCGAAGAAATAGACTCTTGCCACTGCCGCCGGCGTAGAGTCTGAAATAGTCGGTTTAATGCATTTTGCCCTTTATATGTAATTGGAACTACGTTTGACACGATTCATGGTGGATCGTGGCGTGCCGTCTGGCGGTCCCACATCTAGAAATTTTAATTTTACCCAATTTCACTTGTAATGAACTACGTCATGACTGATTCCTCGTGGGGATACGTGGCGGCCTAAATCGGCCGGTCACCATTAGGAAACTTTCCTTCGTGCTAAAATAACAAGAATGCCGCATAACATACAAGACTCCATTGAGACCCTCGGGCAAACACCCTTTTCAAAAGCGGGACAAGGTAGGGAACGGCGGGGTTATGAGTCCCAAACAAAGCGGGCGTCAGACATCAAGAGTCAAAACTACAAAGTCAACGCGAATCACCGCCCGCCAAACTCACAAATTTTTCTTTGGCGCGAGTCCTTCATATTGGCGGAAGGTACAACAAAGTTCTTCATACTAGTAGAAGCGAAAATATGACAAAATTCTTGAAGCGTGAAATGCAGAGACATCAACAATCGAGTTCAAATCCGCAACAAATTATAGCACATTTCGGGCCTAAGTCAAATTGCAACTCATGCACGATTACAAACGCACCACAAAGACATCATATCAATCCATATGGTTCACAAATGCATCACAACAAAGCATCATGGCAATTAAATCGATGGCGGCATCTAGCATGTCGCGAGACAACACCTCGGCATTCACAACACCACATATCATACGGGGAAGACATCCTTATGCACGTAATTGCATTTCTCATATATTTATCATTTTGTTTTACGATTATACACTAATTTTCTCGAGCTTAGCTTGCGGGAGCATTTATTATCTGAGCATCAACAACACGTCAAAGCGGCGCCACGTCCAACGGCGTCGAGTCGGCGACTCGGTCGAAAGCGACTCGCGTCCGAAAGCGGCGCCACGTCCAAAGCGGCTAAGTCCGAAAGCGACACCACGTCCAACGGCGTCGAGTCGAAAGCGACTCAGGTCGAAAGCGACTCGCGTCCGGCGGCGCCCGCGTCGAAAACGGCCTAAGTCCAAAGCGACACCACGTCCAAAACGGCGTCGGTCGAAAGCGACTCGGTCAGCGACTCGCGTCCGAAAGCGACGCCACGCGTTCAACGACGCTAAGTCGAAAATGACTCGGTCAAAGCGACTCCGTCCGAAAGCGGCGCCACGTCCAAGCGGCGACCCGGTCGGAAGCGACGCCAAGTCCGCAGCGCCATCAACATATCACATCTGCAGGACGATTTTCTGTTCTCAAAATTGCATTTTTCTCATTTTATGCTTTATTATTACGTCTTAGCGATTTATGCACTAAACTCTTTCTTGAGCTTTAGTCTACAGGACGATTCTGCAGCAGACAACGTATCGCATTCACAATCGCAACACGTCAGGTGCAAGGCGAGATCACAACATTTGCGGATCGCATCAACAGCGTGACATCATATTTTTGCGAGATAACATTTTTTTACTCACGGTTGCATTACTTTTAAAATTATACATCATCATTTTTGCCTTACGATTTATGCACTAACCGCTTGTTCAAGTCGTAGCGTCGGCGGGAGCCTGGCGTGGATTTTCTCTTCTGACATAAGGGCAATGTTGGGGCCAACCTTCCAACGATTGGCGGCGGCCTCAGCGTCGGTCCACTCGCTCACATCACCGTAGGACCAGCACGCAAGCCATGCGATGCCCGAGTTCGCCGCTTATTTTCTTTTACTTTTTGCACCATAACCCGGTGTCATCATAACTCGACCTTTGGGGCGGCTAAGTCGCGTTAGCGCGCGAGTGTTTGACCATGGTAGCCCAGTGTCGTCATAACTCGACACTGGGACAGTTTTGATTTTTGCGTCAGCCTTGTCTACCTGCCCAGCATTTTTGCAATTCTGAAGATCGAGACAAAATTGGCTATGAGTCAACGTCTTTGTCCGAAGATTCTTCCATCATCTCCATACAAAGGGCGGTGTTGACACCCAATTTTGACCCTCCCGTCCAGCCATTAACCATAAAATTACACTAATTTTGTAAAATAATTTTTTAGGATTTTTATAATAAAATACAACAATAAAACATTAAATACAGGCATAAATAAATAATTTAATAATGACATCGCGTCTTACGTAGAGTTTTAAGCACTTAGAGTCTCGCGCCCGCATTTATTAACTTTAAGCTTTGTCGTAATTCTTAAATAATTAATAAATGCATAAAATAAATAATTTAGCGATAACGTCGTGTCAGGTAGCATAGCCGCATTTATTAGTAATCATTGGTAACTTTAAAATCAATTTTAATCTAATACATGCATTTAATAGCGTCGCATTTATAAAAGCTTTAAACAATTCTTAAAAATCATATTTGCATTTAGCATTTAAATAATTCAATCTAAGCTCATTTTAATTTTAATTTAACTTCGCAATAATGCATAACAATAAGATTTTAAATAATAGCGTCGCATTCTAAAGTATTGAGCATTAATTAAATAGCACGCCCGCATTTATTTATTATAACAATTAGATTAATGAAGCACCTAATTAGTTTAATCACATGTGTTAATTTAGGTTATCACTAATTAATTAATACACTTGCCTAGAATTAATTAGCTAATTAATTAAAAGCCTAAAACCAATTAATTAACTAAGCCTAAAACTAATTAAAGGCCCAAAACTATTAATAACCCGCTGCCCAACATGAAGCCCAACTCCCTACCGCTTAATCGTCCAATGACCGAACAAAACTTTATTTCCGCTTCCATGAGCCCTATCACTCCCTTATCAGCTGGCCCAAACCCTCAGCCCTTACACTCTCCCTTCGTCGACAATAACCCAGCAGCCTTTCCTTTACCCACAGACGCCCATCGCCTCTCTCCTCGCGCAAAAACAAACTAAGCCTAAACACAGAAACCAGTGACCGTTCACACGCCCGCCATCCTTGCCGTGATTCTCGCTGAGAATCCGTCAAATCAACCTGCACTTCCTCTTTTCACCAACGAAATCTTACCTAAAGCGTATAAGGAAATCTACAATACGAAATCACCTCAAATTGTGTCGAATCAATCACCCAAATATCGTGATTGCACCAAATCTCCTTCAAATTTTTTCCTTATCATAAGCGAAAATCTTGCAATAAAATCATACCCAAACTTACCACATCTCGTCAAAATCAGCCTTAAATGCCTACCAACATTAGAACCCAAAGGAAGGGGGTATAAATACGAGCGATTATAGGATATGAAAGGAGGGCTCGCATCGAGTTTGGAGAGCAAAACCGATCATGCATTAGAATGAAGCGCAATTAGGAGGCGGTCAAATAGCAATAAACAATCCGAGGGCACAGACGGTGAAAAACCCTTCAATACAATGAAAACCGCAAGAACACAAAACCAAAACTCTTTACTTTTACGAAAAAAGCGAGCAAAACCGTCCTAGCTCCTTTATCACTTTCAATCGCATAATCGCGAAATCTCGAGTGGCGTCGACGGCAATCTGATACCTCGGTTCGCCACGGAGAAGGTAAAATTCCACTCCCTCTTGATTAAATCGCATTGCCGAATTTACGCATTTTTGCGTGTCTCGTGCCAGTATAATGTTAGAATTTATTTGTTTAGTTCTGCTTGGATTACGATAAATGCAAGATTATTTCGGCGAATAGTGAAATCCCGGTCTTGGTGAATATTTATTTGTTTGATTGTGATGGCAGATACTTATTTTGCGAAAATGCTTTGTGATAGATGTTGTTATAAGGATCATCTGTGCTCGAGTATATTAGGCAGATTTTGGCTCGATGATAAGCGTGAAGATTAGTTAATAATCCATCAAGCATATTTAGTCACATATGTTCCTGTCGGCGTCTGTAACGCTTTATCTCGTTAGTTTAGGCTTAGTTTAGTCAAATATGACTCTATCGAACTCTGGTACTGATGCCTAATTTGTGTATGAATTAGTTTAAGGTGTTCAAAACTGACTTTAATCGTTAGTCGCGGGTAATTTGTTACGGATAGATGTGTTGATTTAAGAACAACTCCATCTATATATATAAATCGTATCTTTGGGTTTAGAATGCAGTGCGTGGTCTATCTAACCATGTATAACTTTGTTCATGTAATCCGTGTTATTTGGTATAAAAGTTGTAATGTATTTCTAACTAAATGCAGGTTGTATAAGTTATGCAATGTCAATGTAGCTTGAACAGTGAGTGTGTATATCTTTGGGAACCTCCATTTCATATATCTGCGATATACTTGGAATGATCCTTTGTCTCCAGTAGCTGCTGTTTGGAACTTATTTAGTTCCTATATGGGTCTATATTGAATTATTGTACTTCTTTGGTCACTTGGTGTCAAAATCAAAACTAGAGTCCTTTAGATAGTTTCTATACCAACATCTGTTGTTTACATGGATTGGCTTGTGTTGCACTGAGCCATTGTTGACTGCATTCCTCTGTTAAGTACATATGAGGGACAGTTTGGTGCTAACATAGTTTAAACCATTAAGAAATCTGGGCATATGATTGGGGAAAATGGATTTACTTCAGTCCTAGCCATTTGCTTCGATGTTGAGTCATGTATCTTAAATTAAATTAGTATGCTATGTGTTGCCATATTATTTCACCCATGTTTGGTGTCTCTGTCCCGGTATCACTGATCATTAACTCATATATAATGTGCTAGTGTGGTTCATATGAACATGTAAGAATAGGATTAGTTGGCCTTTCTTTTAAGAAATGGAAATTTCACACTTTGCAGTTATTTCTATCTCACTTACATCTAGTTATTCTCCTAAGTATGTTTGAGAACTGCTGCAGCAAGTCTGCAGCGAAGTTATACTCATTTTCTCTTCTTTGTTTGTTGTTGCATACCGCCTCCTCCTTTAGAAAATCGAGAAGATAATTGGTTTACTGCCTTGGGTGCGATTTATCCTCATAAATTGATAACTTATTTGGGCCACCTATTGTCTCCTCTGTTTGCCTTACTTGTTTGCCTTCTTGTTCTCCATTCCCCAGGCCCAATGTGCATGTTAAATATAGAATCGATGGATAATGCATATGTTCGCCTCTCAAGATCATTTGTTTCTTTGTCTTTTATACAATTGGATGAATACTAATCTTATCTTCTTTTTTTACATGCACGACGGAGTAAAATAAAGAGTCTCACGGAGACTCACATAAGCTATTTCAAATGGCAACCCGCATCTGCATCCGCATTTAGTTCCCGCCAGAATTCCTAGAAAAACAAATAGGGCGTAAATCCGTCAGAAAGAGCATTCTTAAATCTCATTCTCTCTCTTTACTTGCTATTCATTTGTTTATTGTAATTTAATAACTCTATTTCTGTAATATTTGGGATATCTAGAACAATTAAGTTTCAAACATATAAGGGAAAGTAATTCATAATTAGAAACGCACTATCGACCTGCTTGTCTTTTATGCTTGTCATACATATCTAAACCTTACTAAATAATTTAACTCGCGACTAAAGTATTATTTCTTTATAAAATCCATGATAAAATAAATTAATTTTCTCATAAGCTCTTTCATTAGCATAATATAAATAATTTGTGTTGAACAACCTTATTATCGGAAAACTATAAAATAATCATCTTTTGCACTACGTCATATATATTTGATTCTAAAAGCTTGTCTTTGATCATAAATCAACATGGCATATATCTATAAACAGTATAAAAGCACACTTTAATTTTTTATTTTATTTTTTTTATTTTTTATAGTATTAGTCTTGCAAACTTTTTATCAACATGCCCCTTTCTATAAAACAATTTTTTTGAAAGCACCTTTTATATATTTTTTTTTTTTTAAAAACATGCATTCTTTAAATATAATAATTACCCTAGGTTTGGCAGGACAACCGCAAGTTAGCGGATCTTAGAGGGTGCCTAACCCCTTCCCTCTAGATTAATAAAGAATCCTTACCCAGAATCTCATTAAGTTTAGCAGACCATTAAAATGGAGTTAATGTTTTACTTTAAACTAGTTAAACATTTAGGTGTCCTAATTCACCCAAATTAATTAGGTGGCGACTCCGCGAACCCTTTTAGCATTTTTGCGCTTTTAGCATCCTTTTAGCATCCTTTTAGCATTTTTTTTTAGCATTTTAGCACCCTTTTAAATTTTAGTATTCTTTTAATTTTAGCACTTTTTGCACCTTGTTAAAACATTTAACACTTCTTAAAATATTTAGCATTTTGTTATTTATTTTCTAACCTTTTAATTTGAGCAGGAGTTTAGAAAAAAAAATGCCGCGGCCGAAAAAGGGCGCGACAACTATAGTTTAGGAATTTTAAATTTATCATAGCTATATTTTAAATATTTACGACATGCAATTACTTTTTAGTTGTTACAACTGTATAACGCAAAATTCGTATAAGACAGCTGTACGAATTATAATATGACCCGTGGAGCACGACTGAGTTAGGACCATGTCAGCCTAATACACTACCGATTAGGTACGCGTGGTACCAAGAGCGATACAAGCATGACTGGTACCGGTAATACAGAAGGTTGAGAGCCGTTTGAATTGTAACGGACGATCGTTACCAAATCGGTCATACGTCTTCCAATGAAACTTTAATTATATTTATTGAGATATTAATTATTCAATTATTACAACATTCATTATTCTGTATTAGTGAGGGCATATTTTGTGGGTTGTATACTTGTATAGCTCATGTATAAATAAGACATATTGTTCCATTGTAAATCATCACATTCTAGTTATTACAAGATACTTGTTCATATTCTCTCGATTTTTATGCTTTCATTCAAGTTATCGTAGCTTTGCCCAGAAGCTGTCACAAGGCTCAGGCTAATCATTACTTTATGTTTCAGTATTATTCATCTAAAATTCTTATATAGTGTGTCACTTGAGATCCATGTGTCCTTGATCACGTATACAAATTTAACTGTACCATTTTATGGATAAATAGTTTGGTGTCCACCGTGGGGCCTAGACAATTGTGGTGTTACAAGTGACCCATCTACTAATTTTTTTTAAATCTTATTATTTGTTCAGATTACATAAATAACATGAATAGGAGAAAGTAGTCGCATCGTTGGGGACAACACAAACAATCTTGGGTCGGATGGTTTACCGATAGGAACCACGAGACCTGAAGATCTGATGTTTACAGACAGAGTCACATCCGGAGACAGACAAACTCGACATGAGGATGTTCCCACTGACAAAACACCTGAAGAAGTTATACATAATCTTCAGGCGTATAACGCCGCAATGAGTGAAGAGTTGGAGTGTCTGAAGCGCTTTCAAGAGGATTTCATGTCCAAAAATGCCGGCAATGCTCCAATAGAGGAATCGATGCCTCCACCGAATACAAATGGAGAAACTGATAATGATCAAGATAGATCATGAAATAATGGTTTGGAGAGCAAAGACGTCTCTAAAAATGCATTACATGAACAAGTTTTGAAACTCATGAAGGACATGATGAACAAAGTTGATACCAATGCCGAGAAGGTAGAGAAAACCGCCCAGGAGTTCTGGCGCCAGTTTAGCTAGATATCGAGGGCTCCTCTTGTGGTTGATGGTCCGAATGTAAAGAAATATATTCAGTTGGAGTATAAGCCAGATGTTGTACCCAAACTAATTCCCAAAAGGTTCAAAATATCTTTTGTAGCCAAACCTAGAGACCTATACTACGAGCAAAAAAGGAAATGATCTAAGAGAACACGAAATAAAATCGGTTCTAATAAAAAAATTTGCAAAAACACTTGATAACTGAGCTTTGACATGGTATTCACAACTGTTTGAGAATTCAATTAATTCGTTCGCCCAACTCCCTGACATGTTCATAAAGGCTCATAAAGGGGAAGCAGAAGATGTAGACACACAAGGCGGGTATCATTCACATTGCGCAACGAGAAACATAACTCCTTAGGGACTTTGTTACATGGTTCCAGAAGGAGAGGATGGTGTTACTAATAGTCCTGGATGAATGAGTTGTGGAGGCTTTCATAAAAGATTTGAATCTGGAAAGTTCGGATGCCTCCCGAAAGCTCAAGAAAAATCTCTTTGAGTTCTAGGCGATAACTTGGAAAGATGTGCATAACCGGTATGAATCCAAGATCCGTATTGAGGATGGTATGTTTGGATCTTTAGTCGGGAGTATCTTTGCAAAGCCTGATAAATAAGCCGAAATTTATCGGAATTTCTCGAAGAACCGTTATCAATCTTATCCTACTCCCGAAAAGTAGGGGGCGGATAAGGTTTTTGCTCCTTTAAAAAATAAAATAACAAAGGAGGTTCTGGAGGAAACAATCAAAGACTGGTGAATTCAGATAAAGGTAACTCGTTTAAGGATATCGAGTACCCAAAATTATCCGAGTATAACTTTAATATCGACGAAGAGCAAATAGTGACAGTACTAAGAACTCAATTGGCATCCGGATCACCGAAATCACTGCAGTCAGATCCTAACAAAAAAGACCAGTCCATCTTGTGCGATTTCCATGACACTCACGAGGATAAAACTGCGGACTGCAAATATCTACGAGAAGAGGTTACAAGAATGCTAAGCAGGGGCCATCTACGAGAGTACGTGAGAAAAAAATCTCGCAATAATTATGAGCGGAGACCACTCGTAGAAAATAAGTCAAATCCGACTGTACCACCCCATGTTATAAACATGATTTATGGTCGGTCGATGATTGCCGCTACATCTTTCACCGCGGCTAAGAATACGAAAATATTTGTAACCTGGGATAAAAGATTTCGGGAGATACCTGACGAACATACTATCATGTTCACCGTTGAAGATACGATCGGTGTGAGTTTCCTTCATAATGATGCATTGGTGATCACGATGCCTATTGATTGCTTCCGGGTGAAGAGAGTTCTAATTGATCTCGGGAGCTCAGATAATATTATTCGGCTTAAGGCGGTGGAAGAAATGAATATGAAAACAAGATAGTTCTGGCTGCCAGAACTCTCTCAAGCTTCAATATGTCAAGTGAAACTACAAAAAGGGAAGTAGATCTACCGTGGACGCGATGGTAGTTATTAAATTGACAAAATTTTATATCCTCGATGGGGACATGAAGTATAATGCAATATTCAAAAGACCGTAGATACATGATATGAAAACGGTCCCATCAACACTGAAATCGTAAGCGTATGCCCAAAAGTAAAACCACGTAAATGGAAAATAAAGCATCAAAAGAATTCCGTTAATTGCTCCATCAGATTCATATATTCGTCATATATTTTAAATCTTAAAAATAATCTTAACTATAGGAGTATTTGCTTAAATTATTCTTTATCTTAAATATCTCAATTAATCAACAAATTAGTAAGTTTGAATGAAAGTAATAATTTCTTTTAATTTTTTAAAAACATCAATTGTTGATGCAATTAATTTAAGACAATTAATATTAAAACAAAATGAAGTAATTTGTGAAATATATTCACACATAATGTTTACATCAAGTTAAGAGAAAGTGCACATATGTTCCGGTAGGTGCGAGAAGTTGGCTGTGATAGATTTGAGGAGAGATAAGGGTAGATTGAGAATGAATTGAAGAGAGATAATTAGTCAAAACATATCACATTTTCATCTCAGTTATGACATGTCCTAGAAAGAAGAAAGTAGATGATTAGTAGGTAGTCAATAATTTTCTATCTTCCCAGTGATAGAGCATGGTTCTAGTTTAAATCACCTTTCTACTCCCTTATAAGTATTAACATTATTATTATTACTATGGCCTATGCTAGCATTATCATATTCTTTAATTTTATTGCTAGTGTTGTTTTTTTGTTTTGGTTATTCTACTATTTTTTTTATCTTTCATTATTTTCATCATAGTTTTCTACTCTAACATTTGTTTAAAAAACTGTTATAATAAATGATATTTTTGATCCAAGAACGGAAACAACCTCTCTACCCCTGAAGGTAGGAGGTCTGCGTATACTCACCTTTCCTCGACCCCATTTATGAGATAATATTGGTATATAATTGTTGTTGTATATTATATTTTATGTAATCTTTTATCACTAAATTATGGTTAATTAAATGATATACATATTTTATGTAAATAAGGAATATGAGTAAACATTTATGTAAGTTTTCTTTTGTTGAGAAGGAGAAAAGAGTGATGATGAGACTACACGCATTGTGGGAGCGTGAAAACAAAGTAAGTTACCATCACGTCTGGCGGTTCTCCAGTTAAACTCCAATATCTGGCAAAACCCTAGATTTCTGTGAGTCCCTTCCTCTCTTATACTAGGCAAAGTGCGGCAAAGGGTGTATACTTTCGTTAGCAAAACTACAGTAAAAAACAATTATGTTCCCATATGGTGTACGCATTTTTCCTATCTTTAATCAACAAATTTGGAATAAGATTGCTTTTGAGTTTTGACCCTTTTCTTTTGTTTAGATTCAAACGTATTTAAGTAATTGTTATTCTGTGAGCAGTGAGATCATAGTGAAAATATTTTTAGTTTTCTTTTAGACAAATATGATATTGAAATTTTCTAAATCGAAATGTGATTGATTTCTAAGATTACTTTCGATCCTAAGTTTTCCTTATCCTTTTTGTAGTGACGAATCTTTATGTGTTCATAAGAAAAAAAAACTTGTCCATTTTTCAGGATCTTAAAGAGGTGTTAAAAGTTAAAATACATAAGAACACTTGAATGGAAAAAAGGTAACTCCAAACGGTATCAATTATTTTAGATCGTTCTGCAATACTTTTTGAAAAAAAATATCTTCATTTTGACATTCTCTTGGACTCGACTGGAGTAAGTATTGTAGGAATCATCATCTTTCAATCAAAAGTAATGCAACTATGAAATATCATAGAGAGTTCAATTCTTGCTCATGATGAACGTTGACCGCATGCTTAACACATGCAAATCGAACGAAAATCATGAAAAATGGTGTTTCCAATAGCGGATGGATGCGTAATGTGTTACATGTCCTTAAGAGAGAACAACAACTAGAAACGACTCCTAATACTCCGTAGACTGAGGAGCAAAAGGAGGAATAGGAGAATTAGTCATGTATCAAACACTAAATAAATATATCATCACATTAATTAGGACGAAAACAAATACAGTCAAAGACTCCGAGGCTCAAGGAAAAGCCAAAAGAAAAGGTGGGTCCATTAAAGTTCCAATTTCATGAAAATTTGTGTTCCTCCCTCCAGACATGCTTTGAAGTTTGAACTTGTGTTTGTTCATGATACTGATAGTAATATTCAGAGTAAAGCGCATCTTATCTATTTTAATCTGTAATTAAAAAAAACAATAAATTAATTAATCTAAGAATCTTATAAGATTGAACTGAATAAATTTAAATTTTTGTTAAACAGTGTCCAATTACAGTCAGTAGCGTCGTTGCCCTTAGAACACAGCGCCGCGGCCCTGCCCACGAAAGTGGGCTTCAGTTTTGTATAATTGTATATTTTTCATATTAGTCTTGTACCCTAATTAGAATTGTAACATTACCATAAGTGTATAGTTATTATTCATATAGAATAGAGATTTAGAGGTAAAGTAGAAATATGATTATCCTATTGTAACTTGTATATATATATGACTTCAATCAATAATAATAATCAAGAGATTAATTCTTTCATAGTATCAAGAGCCGAGGTTCTCTTTACCCTGCTTCCGCTCCTCAAAACTTTCTCTCTCCCTCTCAGATTTTCGTGACCAGCGCGCAGCACCTTGCCTATTGAGAAGGCTACCTTGGTATATTGTGATAATATAAGTGTCATCTGCCTTTCTGGTAATCCAGTTCAGCACCAGCGTACTAAACACATAGAGATGGATATTTACTTTGTTCGAGAGAAGGTAGCTAAAGAACAAGTACGCGTCTGTCCCTTCAAGATATCAAATTGCAGACATCTTTACAAATGGTCTTCCCTCACTCCTTTTTGAAGATTTTAGAGCAGATCTCGTCTGAAGACCTTGTATATTGTGGGGTGTGTTAAATAGTGTCGATTACTGATCGTGTGAAGCCACTTAGGACACAACGTGCGGACACACTTGCGGAAGTGGGCTCCAGTTTTTTATAATTGTATATTTTCCATATTAGTCTTGTACCCTAATTAGAATTGTAACATTACCATAAGTGTATAGTTATTCTTCATATATAATAGGGATTTAGAGATAAAGTAGGAATAAAATTCTCCTATTGTAACTTGTATATATATATGCCTTCAATCAACAAGAATAATCAAGGGATTAATTCTTTCAATTTTGAATCTACTACTAGGACAAGGATCTCAATTCTCAACTATTCACTACTGTATCGCAGATCCACGATTTGAAACTTATGAGGTTCTACAATAATTTTAAGTTAATATTATAATAATAGCTGAATTTACAATCAAATATTTATAGATATTTAGTAAATTTCTTATATATATATACATAATATGATCAAAATCTAAATTCACGTGAACCCGTAATCGAACTTCTAGATACACCCTTAAATATACCCGTGATGATCCCATTTCTTGTTAATCTAAACTACTAGAATATTTTCCAATTTTTTATTAATGGTATATCTCTTATTTTAGATAGAATTGTATTCCTAGTGTAATTAGGTCTTCTATCTTAGGTAGAATTATATTTTCTATTGTTACATAGTTTAGATATTCTTGTACTACTATATATATTGTACATTATTGATGAATAAAATGAGGCAACATATTCCTTTATGGACGTCCCCTATTTTAAGTATTTTATTGCCTTTCGATATCATATACAGTGATTTGTGGACGTCCCCTATTTTAAGTACGACTGGACATCGATATTATGTTTTTTGGACGATTATTCCAACTCTCTATGAACTTTTTCAATTGACAATAAATACCAGGTTTACCTCATTTTTCCTCATTTAGTGCTTCCGTAAAAGCACAATTAGAAAAGAGTATTAAATATTTTCAATGTGACAATGACAGGGAATTCAATAATAATCAATTCAAATAGTTTTTCTCCAAAAACGGTCTTACCTTTTATTTTTCCTGCCCTCACACCTCCTCCAAAAATGGTAAAGCCGAACAGAAAATCTGATCCATAAACAACCTAATTTGTGCCCTACTTGCTCACGCATCAATTCTACCTCAATTCTAGCATTACACACTCCCCATGGTCACCTATCTCCTAAACATAATCCCAAATAAGTCTCTAGTTAAACGGTCGTCCACTCAAGTTTTGTTTCGTAGGAACCCTTCCTACCAACACTTGCGTATCTTTGGATGTCTCAGTTGTCC
The DNA here is from genome assembly GCA_029844215.1 of Przewalskia tangutica. NCBI lineage: Eukaryota > Viridiplantae > Streptophyta > Magnoliopsida > Solanales > Solanaceae > Przewalskia > Przewalskia tangutica. The sequence goes on from CM056722.1 coordinate 22,120,834, forward strand.
TCTCTATTCGACCACTCACAAACTCCAATCCAGTCTTCTCCGTGTGTGTTTCTGGGTTACACCGCTAATCATCGTTGTTACTCGTGCTATGAATTATCAAGCCGTAAATTTATTATTTCACATCATGTCCTATTTGATGAGTCTCAATTCCCCTTTGCCTTCTTAAACTCGCCACCTCGACATTTCTATGACTTTTTAGATGATGGGTTGTAACCCTCTTCTAATTCATCATTTACATAGTCCGTCATCCCAGACTCCGAAACTCGCCCCCACCTCAGAAATTCCAGCACACACTACAAACATGGTTCTGCCAATGGTGGCCCGAAATAGCCCACCTCAAGGTGATTCCGCAGCCACCTCTCGATAAATCAAGCATCGGCCAACCGGTTCCGCCATCCCTGTCATTCCCCCTCTTCCCGGTAATCCTGTGGCATACCCCCTCCCATACCACATCCCGAGACATGCTCTCGAACCATGGAAACCCGTGTCATGCACATAATTCATAAATCTAAATGGTTGTTTAACCTATCCGTTTTAGTTGTCCCTTCTCGTGTCCCTCAAAATCTGAAGGATGCATTGTCTGATCCTAATTAAAAAGCCACAATGATTGACGAATATAATGCTCTTATTGATAATAAGACGTGAGACCTAGTACCTCATCCACCTGATGCTAACATTATTTATTCTATGTGAATTTTTAGACATAAAAAGAAATCTGATGGTTCTTTTGAGAGGTACAAAGCTCGTCTTGTAGGTGATGACATGTCTCAACAGGTGGGAGTGGACTGTGATGAAACGTTCAGCCCGGTCATAAATCTCGCAACGATCCGGACCGTCCTCAACATTGCCCTATCTAAGTCTTGGCCCATTCATCAGCTTGATGTCAAGAATGTCTTCTTACATGGAGATCTTTATGAAATGGTATATATGCATTAGCCTATGAGTTTCAAGGATCATATTCATCCGGATTATGTGTGTCTATTACGGAAATCACTCTATGGACTGAAACAGGCTTCTCGAGCATGGTACCAATAGTTCGCTGATTATGTCTCCTCTATTAATTTTTCACACAACAGATCCGATCTTTCATTGTTTATCTACAACAAGGGTACATACATGACTTATATATTATTATATATTGATGACATCATCCTCATCACATCATCTAATGCTCTCCGTCGGTCCATTATGTCTCTCATTTCCTCTGAGTATGCTATGAAAGATCTAGACACCCTGAGTTATTTCTTGGACATCTCTATCACTCGACATTCTGATAGCCTATTTATGTGTCAGAAGAAGTATACCGAAGAGATCCTTGACTGTGCAAGCATGCCATCTTGCAAATCATCCTACACGCCAGTAGACATCAATTCCAAGCTCAACGCTGATTCTGACCCGACTCACTATTGTAGCATGACTGGGGGTATTGCAGTACCTCACATTCATGAGACCTGATATATCCTATGGTGTGCAACAAATCTTCTTACACATGTACAATCCGACGGAAGCACACATGCATGCCCTCAAACGTATTTTACGATACGTCCAAGGTACACTTCATTTCAGATTACGTTTATACAGGTCCTCGCTCATTGGTCTCACTGCTTATTCTGATGCTGACTAGGATGGATGTCCTGACGCCCGACGCTCCACGCCTGGTTACTGTATTTTCCTCGGAGATAACCTATTGTCTTGGTATTCCAAAAGGCAATCTACACTATCCCGATCCAGTGCCGAAGCAAAGTACAGAGGTGTCGCCAACGCCATCTCTGAGTCTTGTTGGATCCGTAACCATCTATTTGAGCTTCACTGCTCGATTCAAAATGCAACACTGGTCTACTATGATAATATTAATGCGGTATATCTTTCCGGTAATCCCGTCCAACATCAGCACACTAAACACATTGAGATGAACATTCATTTTTTTCGCGAAAAAGTGGCTCGTGGTCAAGTTTGTGTCCTTCATGTTCCTTCCAGATATCAGATTGTCGCCATCTTCACCAAAGGACTTTCGCGCATACTATTTGATGATTTTCGAGTCAGTCTCAGTGTTCGTGAACTTCTCGCTTCGACTGCGGGGTGTAATAGAATATTTTTCGAATATTCTTTCATTAATTGTATATCTCTTATTTTAGGTAGAATTATATTCTTATTGTAATTAGGTCTCCTATTTTAGGTAGAATTATATTTTCTATTGTAATTATGTTGATTAGTTATCTAGTTTAGATATTCTTGTACTACTATATATATTATACATTATTGATGAATAAAATGGGGCAACATATTCCTTTATAAACGATTTTATCCAAACCAACAAAAATCTCAGAAAATCGAAAAATTAAAACGAGATGAATAATTATAAGGAATAAACAAATCTTACTAAACTATGTTTACATGCATGCATTAAGCTAACTATATATTATTATACTAATCCTTAACCTTAGATTAATAAAACAGTGTGGGGATATATTATTTAATTTGAGTAGTACCATGGAAGAAAGGACGTGCCTTCATGTCGTAACAAAAATAGAATAAGCATAAGAATAATGAAATAATTAGGAGACATATGTTCCCAATATGGGCAAAGGGAAAAAATTCTTGTTTCGTTTATGTTTTGGTCCCATAAATAAAATATAATTTTTTGGTACATATAAATAAGAATAATTTTATGTAATGGCTGCATCACTTACAACACAAGAAAGATGACATTAAGTCATTACTAGGGTTGCAAGAAATGAACTCGACAATATTGTCCCCTTCGAATTCATTACCAAATATCATATGTTATTATCAAATTTCTATTACGGAGGAACAAGTGTCACGTGCATTGCATGTGATCATTCCAAGAACCTACACGAATGGCAAATGTCACTCATATTCGAACAAATAATTCATTGTCTTAATCTATCCATTTGGCTTGACCCAGATGTAAATCCTGATAAGGGCGAATTCAAAGATTAAATTGGGTGAGTTCAACTTTTAAGGATTTTAATACTTGAATCAATAATATATTTGAAATGATAAGTTTACGAGTTATGGAGTAATATTTATTAAAAAATTTAGTAATTTTTGCATATATAATATATGTTTATGTTCGTGTCAGAAATTAACTTAAGTGGATCAAGTCTTTAAGTTTTTTAGCGACGAACTCATTGTATATTAAAATTCTGACGAGTTATAGAGTAATATTTATTGAAAATTATGGTGTGTGTGTGTATATATATTCCGTATTATAAACTAAATTAGGTGAATTCGGTCTTTAAGTTGTTTAGCATTGAACTCTATGTATATTTGAAATTCTGATCAATGTTATGGAGTAATATTTATTGACATTTTAGCAATTTTCACAATTATATATATTTGCATTTCGTATCAGAAATATTGGGTGCAGTTCAACGCGTGAAAGCTATGCTACATACACCATTGATTCCCCTTGATAGTCGATATTCATGAATTAAAATTAAAAGACCGCCTAAATTTTGTATTTTTTGAACAATATCAAGACATGAATAGTCTCAAATGGTCCTAATATTTTGTACCTTATCATAATGGTATAATATTGAATAAAACAAGATCATTGAATCGAGCCATAGATATTGGATTGATGTTGAAAATTCATAGGGGAAAATTAAGACTTTAATTCCCTATATAGTAGACAGGTCCCCTACTAGCGATTTTACATTACAATTAGGTCCCCATTTTGACTCTAATGTTGTACGCACAGTCAAATGTACCAACAAATTTCCTTGATTAGACTCAAGTAGGACAAAAAAAGGATTAATAGTATTTTTGGTCTTTCAATTATTGATAGATTTTTATTTTACTCCTTTATTTATATGTAAAAGCATTACATTGTTGTTTTTTGTGAGCTTATTGGTTTCTAATAATGCTTAATTCTGATATAGATGACAATTGATATTCATATTATACACTGTCATTGACATATGCGCCTAGTTAAATTTCACATCATCTAAAAAGAAATAATGCCGATAGAAGTTTAAGATATGAGGTAAATTCAAAATTTAAGCTCTATGAGTTTATTCTTAATATTCTTTACATTAATTCAGAAAACTACGAGAAAACTACGAGTTCAAATATTTGTTACAATTTTAGTAAATATTTATATATAAAATTTATGAACGCATCAGAAGTAATAAGTTGAAATGAACATGGTGAACAAGAAGTGTTATGTGCGCATAAGACATCATTTTCTAGTTACTAGAATAAGATTTATATATTAAAAAAATACATAAATGAATTTTATAAATACATAGTAACAATCTTTATAGCAAAAAAAAATATTATGATTTTTTTGTACTCAATAGTCAAGAAAATATTATTTATCTTTTTACTTTCTTTTAGGGGGAGGAGGATTTGGTGTGTGTGTGTTGGGGGGGGGGGGGGGGGTTATTTTGTTTGCAAATCTTAATTAATTAATTACATACTTGTATATTGGATAAACATTACACAAAGAGAAAAAAAGGAAAAGGAAAAGTAAAAGCAAGGGAAAGACAAAAAGGGAAAAACTAGATTCTAAAGTCTGGGTTTGCAAGGATTATTACACAACATTGAATTTGGTTTGTAGGGTTTAAACTCTAACAAGTAGTAGCGTCTGTGCCACCATTTACACAGACAACATGTTAGTATTAAGAAAGCAGAATAATTAATGATTTCAACTCTCTCATTTTGACACTTGTGTTTGCTTCTTTAGATGTTATGTTTATTTGTCTGAAAACATAACTAGGCAAAGATTGAGCCCATTCCGTTCTTGGTTTTTGACTGATTTGATCCAGGTATCACAGTTTAATATTTGTCGTTGTTTTGTAATTACAGTGTAGTTCTCATAAGAAAAAATGATTTGTTTATCCCTATTTTGGGAGGTAGAATGGTTGTTTCTGATAGACTCTCGGCTCATGATAAAACAAAAATAAAGTAGATCAACAAGGAAAAGAAACAATAACTACAACAAAATAATATGTTAAGCTAATAACAAGCGACAAATGGTAACAAAAATCGAAGGATAAGAAACTGCATGAAATATACTGCGGCTTTTAGTAAGAAAGGAAACGCGACAGAATACTCTACTACCTATTATCCAGGTATCACAGTTTAATATTTTTGTTTTTGTACTTACATTGTAGTTCTCACAAAAAAATATTGAAATACTACTTGATTTGTTTTATAATTGTAGTGTCCGAAATAATTTGCACGCGCCTCAACTAATTTCACAAAATATTTGTTAGTTTCCGTTAATACATGCACCGGATAGCCTTGTTCACCAACGATTGAACATAAAAGAAGAAATCACTTAGTACTTTTGTCTACTCAATAATTTGAAGCTAAGACCTTGAACCCATTCAATTCTTATTTTCTTGGCTAATTTGATCCAGGTATCACAATTTAATATTTTTGTTTGTGTAATTATATTGTAGTTCTTTGAGAAAAACAAAAAGTACGGAGTGGTTGATTTATTTTATAATTGTAGTCCGAATTAAATTATGCGTGCCTCGATCAATTTCATAAAATATTTGCTATCTTCCGCCAACATAGACATCAGGTAACTCTGTCAACTAAAGATTGAACAAATAAAAATAAGTCATCTTCTTTAAAACAAATGAAAATAAATCACTTACTTTTACTTTACTTGAATCAAATTAGCCAAGAAAATAAATCAATGAAGAAGAAATCGCCTACTATTTTTTCTTCCGCTGAAATTATTAGGCGATTTTTGTACTTATTTGTCCAGATGGATAAAGATGCAAATCATAGTCAAATGTACTCTTAACGTACCGAATGATACATTTAAGAGCGGTAAAGTGTCGCTCCTTGAGGGCATGCATGAACAAACACACCTGATGAACGACATATGCAATATCGATGATAGTGAAAGTAAGATATTGAAGTGCACCAGCAAGACTCCTATATAGAGAAGGATCGAGCACCGAATTCCCGTCATCAAAACTAAGTTTCGACTTTGAGTCGACCGGAGTGAGCATGATCTTGCAGTTTCCCATTTTATCACTGTAAATAATTTCTTCGGCATACTTACGCTGACACAGAAATATTGCATTGTCTGATCTCATCACTGAAATTCCAAAAAAATAACTTAACTTACCCACGTGTATCATAGCAAATTTGGATTTAAACAAGGTAATGATCTCGTGTTTCAGCACATCAGATGAAACAGTCACAACAATATCATCTACATAGAGTAAAAGATATGCAATGTCATTACCTCTATGAAAAATAAAAAGTGAGTTATCACTTTTGATGCACACGAACCATATCTGCATGATGTAAGTGACAAAACGCTCATACCAAGCCCGTGGGTGCCTGTTTCAAACCATATAGTGACTTTCAGAGACGACATACATATTGAGGAGCTTCTGAATGCACAAAACCGAGCGATTGATGCATATATACGATTTCTTTCAAATCCCCATATAAGAACACATTTTTCACATCAATTTGATGAATCAGCCAATTCTTTCCCATAGTTATGCTCAAAACAGTGGGAATGGTAGCTGGTTTAACCACCAGACTGAATGTCTCACCACAATCAACTCCCTCCTGTTGGCCCATGTCATTCGCCACAAGTCTCACCTTATGGTGTTCAAGTTCACCATTATCTCTGAATTTGTGACAATATAGCCACATGCAATGAATCACATTCACCCCCTCCAGCCTCGGGTTAAGTTCTCAAGTGTGTTGTGTGAGCACATTAAATTCCTCACGCATGACCGCATTCCAATTCGGGTCAAGCTTGACTAATTTTGGGGTTTTAGATATGGTTGAGATGGTTTGAGTGGATAGGTTGAAGTGAACTTTTGGTTTGAAAATTCCTTGATGAGCACGGATTTTCATGCGGTGGGTCGGTGGCGGAACTTGGGACTGGGTTTGGGGGAATGAACTGGGTTGGGTGGCAGTAGTTTCGTGGAGGAGGAGGATGTGTTACGTCGGAGTTGGAGGAGGAGGAACCCTCGTGAGATTCGTGAGTAGCCATGTGCAAAAGAGGATTTTTTTTAGGGTAATAAGGGGGTGTGCCACCGCCGAAGAGCAAGGAGAGGGGGTGGCGGCGAACAAGGTGTAAGAAGGGTGTTTAGGATTTGACTCTTGATATCATGTAAAATAGTGTAATTCTGCTTAGTTGGAAACTTCTCATTAATGTACTATATATAAGTGTTTACAAATACAAAATTTAATTGAAAAATGATCTCTATATCCTAATTACACTTGGATCGAATCTCTACCATTATACATGAAAACTTATCTCCTAAATTAACTATCAAACATGATATTACTTACGCAAAACTTAATACCTACCTAATACACCTTCAAATCAGGTATCGAATGACCCCTTAGTTGTCATGTAGTTAATCCGTAAAAAAAGTTTTTCTAGAAAAGGTAAACTCGAAAAACATTATTAACACTTCTAGAAAACATACCAAATTTATGCCTACAATTGAATATTTTATTGCTCTATGCCTCGATCCTAATAAATGCCCAAAAGAAAATAAGAAAATGAAAAAAGAAAAAGAAATGAAGCTATAGCAGATTAGCAGGCCAGTAATAATATCCACAGTCTTGTCTATAAACAAGAAGAAACCCAAGTATCAAGTCAAGCCCAGACAAGAGGCCGCAATGTCAGTAAGATTTGGTCCTATTCTTATCTCTCATCATTATGGACTGTTACTTTGATCCATTTAATGCAGCTGGGCTTCTACAGCAAAGAGGTGTTGCCCACACAAGCACTGACTCAAGTTAAATGTTTTTCTTCCATTTCCTTCGTATGGAGTATGGACTGATATTTAATTTTTACCCCTTAAATTAATGGTCTTTAATTTTTGCTTCTATTTTTCATTTAGTGAAAATTTATGAGTAAATATATCTTTATTAGCTTCTACAAAATTAGTGATTCTGTATTTGACCTCCGGCATAGTCGAAGTTTTGATTTATCGGGTAAGTTTTAATTTTACCTTGTTCATCATAAATTCTGTAGAAATGAAGTTATCCAGTATAAGTTGTGTAGTAACTAATTCACTCGACATAAATTTATAGAAACTTTGCCATGTTTCGCATAAATTCTGTAGAAATGAAGTTATGTTGGATAACTTAATTCCTACCGAATTTATGTCGGACACTTTGCCTTGCAAAATTAGGTCATAGATAAGAGTAGATCGATTTTTTTTTGTTATGTTTTTCAATGTCGCGGGTACTTTTGACTATTTTTATTTCTTAAAGTATCGAAGAGAAAAAAATTAAAGACTAGTAATTTGAGGGGCAAAAATTAAAGACTAGTAATTTGTTGGAGCATTCGTGCGAATTGGCCATTTTCTTTGTCTTTTTTTTTTTTTTTTGCGTTTTTCCGCACTCAAGCTCAAGAAAATTCTTTTGTTTTATTTTCTCCAAAACAATGTGTATGCTTGGTGTTAGACACATTCCTTATACTCATTCCGTCCTAATTTATACGAAAGTTTGATTGGATATGATATTTAAAAATAAAAGAAAATACTTTTAAAATTTATGATCTAAAATAACTTATAAATATTTATATGAAGTTAAATTATTACTATATATAAAAATATTACATTTTTTAAGACTGATTAAAAAGAAAAAAATGTCACATAAATTGAGACAATATAAATAGTTAATTACAGATTGCAGCAACAAACGAACTTTCCAAGTTGACATGGTGACGAATTAAGTAAGCACTTCAAGATGATGCAAAATAGAAGTATCAACGAGGGTTAATATAAGAGAATTTATAAATCATACACGGATGGTTGAAATTTCTCCAAGTTTAATCAGATGACACAATTTGAGCTCTATAAATGGGCAGCGTCTTAATATGGAGTGCTTATCCCATTGGTAAGCCTACCTAACATAAATTCAAATTAGTCGAGCCAGTAAATTCTGAACACTAAAAATAACTAACCAAAACTAGAAAAATAAAAAGGGATTCAAAGTTTTGTGGAGAAAAATGAATTATAGTTTTTTCTCCTTGTTAACTAGTAAACGATGGAGTATCAAAGGTTTAATTGAGTAACAGTAGCCAGGATACAATTTGAATTTGTTCTCGTGAGTCTATGATTCTAACAATTCCACTTTTGGGATGTCACCTTATATGACTATTCATGATTTGAAACACAAGTGTCAGAAGTCAGAACTAATAAACATGATAGTTTAGAAGGGTTTTAACTTTTAATACCTGGAAATTATAGTTTAGGGGTAAAACAAATTAGACATATTTTAAATATGAAATTAATAAAAATGTGATAGTTTAGAAAAAAATTAATCCATTATCTCTTATATAAAATAAAAGATAATTTTATTAATTATAGGTAATTTACATTAACATATCTTCCTACTAGTTCTCTCTGTTTGTCTAGCCTACATTGTGTATAAAGTAAGGTTGTCCAAGGGGCCGGGATCGGGGTGGGTCCCGGCGGGGCTAGAAAGGGTCGGGACCGGTCCTTCAGGCCGGGACTGGCGGGACAAACCGATGTTCCGTCCCACATCCCACCGGAAAAGGGGATTGGTGTTGGAGGGGTGGGGTCGGGTCCGGGTTTCAAGTTTTTTTAGACACTTAATTTTTAAAAAGATGTTGATATAAACACTTAAATAATTGAACAAGATAGTGTAATAAAAATATCTCAATAATGTTTTTGTGCCTCTTATATTATTTAATAGAAATATGATTTTTTTTGTAATACAATTTCAAAATTGCAACATTGTGGTGTTGTTCAGAAGTTACAAATCACATAGTAAAATTACAATTAAAAAATTACATAGTTAAAAACACCTTTTCTAATTTCTTCACAATGTCTTGTGGTTCTTCGGTTGGAATTGAAAGTTGTTGGTCAAATTGGTCGATGTCGCTTCCAGTTCCCTTTGACAAGATTTCGTTGTAGTTTTCGCCGTCTTCTTCGTTGATCTCTGGTTGACCGCACCTTCTATGCTCCGCTCGTATCCAATCTCTGAATAGAACTGTAATCTCCAAGATGTCTCCCGCTAATGAGTGTCTGTGCTCTCCTATTTGAAATCTTCCAACAGAAAAAATGTCTTCAGACACTGCTGATGACGCTTGAATGTTCAACACATCTCAGGTCATCTTTGCTAGTATCGAAAATGTCTTCTTATTTTCCTTCCAGTATTTAAGCAAGTCTTCACGTCCTTCTTCACTGAGAATTGTTTGATACGGTATAACACCATGCAAAATAAAATACCAAACTCGCTAACTTGATTAGCAGTGGAACCACTAAACATTCTATTTCTAAGGCTTTCAATACTAGCCGCAAAAACAACATATCTTTTATAAGGTCGTATTGAAGAAGAATAAGAAGAAGATGGTATAAAAGTCGGTTGGTTGCTAGCACTTTCTTATTGGTAATGCATATATACTTTTTTGCATTCATCGTGTATGCTAGACAAAACTTCTTCTTTAGTTGGTTCCTTAGGTGGTTGTTCATTTGGGGTTTTTGGAGTTGGAGGTGAAAATACTGTTATACAATCATAATGGGAATATAATTTTTTTTTTAATTTGATAAATATTTTTTTAATATGTGCCTTATAAGATGGGTTTTCCATATATTCACTAAGTAACAAAAATATTATAGTTATGTAAAATAACATAGATTAAATTAGGGGTGTTCATTTCAGATATTCGATTCGAAATTTCGGATATCCTAAAATTTTGGATCGGTAAAATTATGACCCGAATCCGATCCAAAATTTTGGATTCTGGAAATTTCAGATTGGATAAATTTACAGTGCACAAATAAAATATGACAACTAATAATTACAGAATTATTATTTAATATAACATAAATCCGCGTTAATTTATGCATTCAATGCTAAAAGATTTATATTTTCCCACTAATTTTTTCATTGAAGCTATTTCCCATTAGTGGAACACCATTAGCTTAATATTTTCCATTAGTACTTTGTCCTTACATTTATATTTCAATAAAAAACAGTATAGTTAGTCTTATAAAAAGAGAGAGAGATTTTTATTTTGCTTTTCATGAGTGTACCTATATATAACTATTCAATCATTTTATAAAATCAATCATATAACATATTATCTTTTAAAGTTCTTAGTTTAAATGTGTTACAATATTTAGCGTATTATTAAGATAAAATAGAAATTATAATTCAATTTAAGTTATTTCTTATTTTAACAAAAGGTTATTTTAAAAAAAAATTAGAAACCAAAATTAAAAGGAAATATTTTTTTTTGGATATTTCGGATATCCGAAATTAAGAAAATTGTGATCCGTATCAGATCCGATTTTTTTCGGATATCCGATTTTTCGGATCGAATTGACCGGATCGCGGATCGGATCGGTCGGATCGAAATGAACACCCCTAATTGAAATAGTAGGATAATATATACCAGAAAATTCTTTAGTTGCTTGAAAGAATTTCTCTAAAAATCCAATAAGTTCTGATTTTTCCCCCAATCATTATCTAAAAGTATATCAGTTGGATTTCGATTATGGGCGTTAAAAAATAAAGTTATAGGTCTTCTATAATCGTAAGCAATAAGTAGTTGTTCGTATAGAGAATTTTAGTTAATCGCTACTTCTTCAGGAATTTTTCTAAAGGTAATCCACAATCGTGACAAAAAAAATTATATTTTTTTCTTTGTATTTTATTAATTCTAAAAATAAAGTTTATAGCAAATTATACTTTATTAAGAATGTCTTCAAAAAGTAATAGATCATCATTTACAACTAAGTTATATGAAAAAAAATAGGAAAATAGAGAGTTAATATATCTTTTAGAAGTCTCACATCATAATTATTAGAAGAATCATTATCTAACATAACAATCATAATTTTATCAGTTATACAATAATAATCTCAAACTTCATGAATATTTTGTACAATAAAAGCTCTAGTGCGCCTATCATCTATATATCTATATGCTAAAATATGTTTTTGCATAGACCAATTATGATCTATCCAATGACATGTTACAATTAATTAATCATTGTTGTTAGTACTACGACATATATTAGAAGTGATAGATACTTTGCTAGGAAAATGATATAATGCATAACGTAAATATTGTTGATATTCATGTGAAAATTTAAAAACGTCTCTCCTAACAGTTGATCTAGGAAAAATCATTAAAAACAGTATTATACATATCTCTTATGTAATGAATAAAACCAGGAGAGGAAGGAAATGCAAAAGGAAAACCCTCCACCACAACTAATTTTGTCATTGATTCCCTATCTATGTGTTTATCGTATTTAGGATGTATAATTCACTCCGTCGTCGGGTTAATTTGACCATGTACTTGATCTGGGACACTATGTGAGCCTTGTCCCGACTCAGAGCGCATTGACACACCCGACTTTGTAGCCTCACATTCTTCCCACTTAGCTTTGTGAAAGCTTTGTACATGTCTTAATAAACCCCCCGTCCCATCCTGACATTTTCCGATTTTAAATTGATAAACAATTTTACAAATTTTACATCTAACTGCTTGATTCTCTGACCCTATAAAAAAAACCATGCATGTGATTTTAATGACCGTTGTGTGGGGCCTCATCTCATACTAGGGGGGAATATGAGGTGTTGCAGTTTATGGTCGACTCTCTGTCTGAGCCTGAGTTTGAGGTGCACTAGTGGGTGTGTCATCTAGATTATCGTCTAAATTAAAGTCTGGTTCAGTTGAATAATTTATCTCATCAATCAAATCATCATGATTCGAAATATGATGACTAGAAGAAGTACACTTGCCCTTGTTACCCCTACTAGAAGAAGCACCCTTACCCTTACTCATACGAGACATTCCATTATAATTATGTAAATAAATAATTAAAGTAAATGAAATTAAGTGTGATAATCAAAATTAAGTAACATTAATAATTTAAAGAAGGAACGAAGGAGCCAAACACCGATGTAACGTCGACGTGTAATCGAGGTTGAAAATGAAAACTTTGCTCGATGGATGATCCTCATGCTAGTTGACAACTTCATTTCCAATTTTTGAATTTTGATATAAATGTCCTAAAAAAGTGAACTTTAACCTTATTTATAGAAATTACTGTACAAGTGTAATTATAATATTATTCTTCTATTAGGACAAGATATTAAAATTGTATTAGGAAAATGTAGACTTATTCTCATATTTAAATATTGTATCATGTATATATAGACTTCTTGATAAATTTATATTCTTTCAGATTTTAGTTACCCACAAAATGGAGCTGACGAGCCAATTAGAAAAGATAATTTCTCTCTCTCCTTAATTTTCTTTAATCATGAGGCATTTTGGTTGATCTGTGTAGGAATTTTTTTGGGATCGCTATGAAAGTTGCATTTTTGTGGCGGTGTAGTCACGGTGTAGGGAAAAAGATCCAAAATTTACCCTTATGGCTAAAACTTTAGATCAGCCATGACCCCCACGACAATTTCGAGTGAATCAAACATAGGGTAAAGTTGTACTGCAAAGTACAAAAGCAAATTTAGACCATAAATACACGTGTTTTTTGTGAATTTTTAAATAGAATTATAGAAGACTTACTACTCGAATCACTATTATTCATAGTTTTCAAAAGTATATAATCTTTCATACCTCTATTGTGTCACATGCGATCTTTAACTGTTTTGTTGTCCCACAGTTTACGTGACTTTTTATCAAGGAGTTAGAAAAATTAATCATCGAAGACTTGTATCATAATTGTTCACCGTTGTTGATGTTGTGTGTATTGTGACAATATCAGGTTTTACGTCTAGATAATATTGTGCAGTGTTTTGCAGATGTTGTCTGCGGTGTTGCACAACATCTCATGACAACATCTTTGGAAACGATTTTGTCTATTCTTCCGGTCAATAAAGTGATTGTTATCGTGAGTTAAAAAATGCCCTAGACAAGCTGAATACGGAGCTGTGTTTAAAACGTGGAAATTGAAGGAGTCAAGCTTGGAATCGAAATAACTTGAAGACCGAGTGAAAGTTGTTGAGGAATTCATGGAGCTGGAAGAGGTTCAAGCTGCTGCCTATTTTCTCTCAACTTCCACAACCAACTAGCGAGAGTTTCAAGGAAGTTTCATACTATAAATAGAGGAGGAACTTCACAGTATTGTCATCCAGAAAAGATTGCAAGAATATCTTTAAGAGCTCTCGGGAATTCAACCCAGAAAACTGGATCAAACTACCATCGCCTAAGTCGTTTAACAACATCTATCCCACATTACGATTGCTATCTCTATTCTAGATTAATCTTAATGTAAAAGCAATTGTAATGAAGATGTTGTAGATTTTGTATTATCTTTTGAATTCTTTTGTACTTAGGCTGAAGTCATCTGCGACTTCGTTTTGCAATTTCTTTTTATTTTGTTTCAATTCATTGTAAAAAGAAATTCATTGTAATTGTATCTAATATATACATTACTTCGGTCATTGACCATCAGGGGCTATATTAATATATATTCTTGAAAATATAAACATTTGTGTCTTTTACTTTTCCGCTGCAATTACTCTTCTAAGGTTTATTTCGTTTTTATCAGGTGTTGCCACTAGTGTTGCACAACATTGTAGGCAACATCAGAAACTGTCTTTTACTTTAGGTCTTTGAATTTTTATGTTCCTACTGTTTATTGCTTATCCGTAGCCTCAGACCCCAACAACAATTTTTAGATTATATTCTTAATACGTCGTAATAGCTAAAATGTTACATTGTTTCCTGACCTTCCTGTTATCTAAGTGCTCAAGTCAGTATTTTCGTAAAACCGTTTATGTTTTAAAACAAAAAAAAAATAATGAAAAATGTTAGATCAGATATAGATAAACAGAAAATTTCTGAGCCCACAAGTTTCTTGTATGTCCTTAAGAAATCTAATCTCCTCACAATTGCCAAGGTTAATGGATTAATTCTTCCCAAGATAGAATGCCAAGGCTAATGGATTAATTCATCCTAAGATAGACCGAAAAACTATTCTGTGACAGTGACAATGCAAATTACAGAACTTCGACGAACTCAAATAGCGGCAGAAAATCACATGACTCTACAATATTTTGTTTAAACAAAAGCAGAAAAATTTGAGGGGAGAGATTCGATATTTTGGGTGTATTTCCATGTCTAAAATATGAGGCAATACTTCTCAATTTAAAGGTAATGAAATGGTGAGATGAAGAGGTGCAATCCAAAATATGCCTCTTTCATTTCTCATTCACACCTTAAAAAAAACTCAACAATCTTCCACATTAATGGGGAATGATATGTTTAAAAATATGCATGGAACAATTGTGTGATTTGCAAGCAAGAATTAATCACATTTTGATAAGAAGGTTTCTCTTTGAACTTTTCGTAGTGAACATATGTCGGATATACTCGGTCAATCTGTAGATTTGATATATTTGAATCGTCGAACTTTGGTATATACCAAGATACCAATTAACCCTTTAATCGTCTTTGATTCTCATTGCTGTGTTCGTTTCAGCCATGAACCGTGACTGGTCTCATAAAGCGTAGAGAATTAGTCTTACAAAATTCTCCTTGAAGCAACTTACACTTACATAGGTGATTCCTAAACGTGTAATCTTATAGAAACTGTAGATTTGATATGATATACACATAGTATACTCTTTGTATACACTTGACAATTTTCAAGAAAGAAGAAAGGAGAATAAGAGAAAGATGGAGGAATAAGATGTAGAGGTCTTGTATTATTAATTTTAGATTCTATCTTACATAATGAGGATGGAGGTCTATTTATACACGTAGAGATCTAAGAAATTAGTTACATAATAACAACCTTCTATAGGCTCCTAACTATAACTAGCTTTCTAACTACTTTTTCTCTAACTTCTCTAACAACATTTTGATTAGCTCAACAAGCTCTCTCAAGCTGGATGCTGGAAAATATTCAGTAATTCAAGCTTGGAACAAAAATAAAGATGCTGGATTCTGCTGAGATCTTTTGTGAGTAAGTCTGCTGGCTGATCTGCAGTATTTATATACTCTGTCTTTACCATTCCTTTTTGGATCTTCTCTCTTATAAAGTGTAGATCAATCTATACATGTTTGGTTCTTTTATGAAAGACTGAATTTGCTGTAATTTGTATTGCTCAATTGCTATCTGTAAACACTGTAACTGGATGACTAATGTTGATGCCAATATCTTTCAGTAGGACTAGTAACCAAGTTAATTCAGCAATTGTTCCAGCTAGACTTTTGTATTCTGACTCAGTAGAACTCCTTGAGATTGTATTTTGTTTCTTTGATTTCCAAGATATAAGAGAATCACCAAACTTAACCACATAACATGTAATGGATTTCCTTGTATGAGGGAAAGTCCGCATCACAATAAGTTGTTACTGTCTCTTGTTTATTACTAGACGTAAGCACTCCTTGTACAAACTATTTTTTTTATATATCTCACTATTCTTAATGCTGCATTAAACTGTGACTCTTTGATTGTTGTAGGAATTGGCTAAGTGTTTGACACTATAAGTTATATCTGGTCTTGTAATTGTGAGGTATAATAATTTACCAATTAATCTTTGATATGTACTAATGTCACTTATTAGTTCATCTTCTGATATTGGTTTCCCTTTTTATGTTTCCTGTTGTTTTTTAGTATATTTATCATATTCTTTTGTGGTCAGTTTTATATTGCAATCTGTAGGTGTGTTGATTGGTTTAGCTGCAGCTAATCCTAACTCAGAAATGAGTTCTAATGCATACTTTCTTTGATGCATTAGAATTACCTTACTAGATCTTGCAAATTTTATACCTAGAAAATACCTTAGTTCTCCTAGATCCTTCATTTTGAATGCATTTTGCAGTGACTATTTTATATCTTCTATTAATCTCATGTTGTCTCCTGTAATTAACATGTCATCTAAATACACTAGTACAATAGTTATTCCTTGTTCAGTTTGTTTTAGAAATAGTGAATGATCATAGTGAGATTGTCTGAATTTCATCTGAATTAAGGCTTCTGTGAGTTTAAAGTTCCATTGCCTAGGTTCTTGTTTGAGTCCATACAAGGATTTGATTAGTCTACATACTTGTTTGTCCCCCTGACTAATGAATCCTTATGGGAGTTCCATAAATATTTCATCATATAAATCCCCTTGAAGAAAGACATGATATACATCCATTTGATGGATATGTCAGTCTCTTGAAGCTGCATTTGATAGTATATATCTTATAGTTACCATTTTAACAACTGGAGAAAAGGTTCCTTGATAATTTATCCCCTTTTGTTGACTGTACTCTTTCACCACTAATCTAGCTTTTAGTCTTTTTATTTCACCAATATCTTTGTATTTGATTTCGTAAATCCATTTACAACCTATAGGATATTTACCCTCTGGTAAAGAGACAATCTCCCAAGTATGATTGTCTTGTAAGGCTTTTATCTCTGCTTTCATTGCTTCTACTCATCTGGGATTTTTTTATGCCTCATTATAATTTCTAGGTTCTGTTATGTCTGAGAACGAGATAAGAAAGTCTTGGTATTTAGGATTTATGTGTTCATATGACATATAGTTGGCTATTGAATAGAACACATTATTTTTTTTTAGTTGTAACAAAGTCCTTAAGCCATATTGAGGGTTGTTTTGGCCTGCTAGACTTCCTAATAACTAGTGTATTATATGACTGGTGTAAAACATCTGTGTTGGAGTTTAAAGACGGTAAGGCATCTGTGTTATCCACATTTGTAATGAGAACCTCAACTGTGTTGGTTGTAGTTGTTGTAGTGTCTGTAGATTCATTTTGTGGTCTATTTAGTCTGTTCTGGATAGTGCTTTGTGAGACTATTTGAGACTGAAAGTTGTAAGTATATCTCTGCACATCCTGAAAAATAGGTAGACTTGGTACATTTGTCTTGAAATGATATTCTGTTTCCCTAAACTTAACATCTCTATTGACTAAGAAAATTTTAGTGTTTAGATCATATAATATATAACCCTTTTGTGTTTCTGAGTATCCCATCAACATACATCACCTTACTCTAGACTGTAATTTATCAGTAACTGTTAGATCATTAGCAAAGCATAAACACCCTATAGTTCTTATATGACTTATGGAAGACTTCTTTTGGTATAAACTTTCAGAAGGTGTTATACCGGTAATGGAAGATGATAGCATATTTATTAAGTACACAACAACATGTACACACAGACCCCAGAACTTAAGAGAAATGTTAGTCTGCAGTCTTATGGCTCTAGTAATTTCTAGTATGTGTCTATGTTTTCTTTCAGTCACACCGTTTTGTTGTGGTGTATAGACACAATGATTTTGATGAATGACTCTGAAATACACTAATGCAAATGTCATTTACAAATTCTGTCTCATTATCAGTTCTAACCACCTTGACTGTTTGGTTAAATTGAGTAGACACATAAGTTAGAAATTGATTAACAACCACACATACTTCTGATTTTAATTTAAGCAGGTATATCCAAGTCATTCTAGTATAATCATCCACTATAGTTAGAAAGTATTTCTTGTCATTATGAGTTTCAACTTTATAAGGATCCCATACATCCATATGCACAAGATCAAATTTGAAAATACTACAAGTATTACTGATAGGAAAAGGTAGTCTACACTATTTTGCACAAGGACACACATTACAATTTTTTATTGTTCTAGCTATCAACTCAGCTTTAGTTCTAATCAATCTACTTGGTACTTTACTAGAAGTGTGATCAAATCTTCTATGCCACAATTCAATATCTTCCTCAGCAATTGTACCACCATGTTCTTTAGCTTGCACATTTAATCCTAACTTTCTTAAATCATGTATAGTACTTGACTGATTAACTAACACATAGAGACCATCATGAAGTCTACCAATCTCCTTCACCCTCCTACTGTAAATATCCTGAAATAGACAGAAATCAGGATAAAATGTAGCTGCACACTTCAGTTCCCTAGTAAGCTGAGAAACCGATGACAAGTTGTATATGAAATGAGGTAAGTAGAATACATTACTAAGTTGTGCTTCTGTTAGACATATTACTAACTCCAGTGTGAGTGACTTTGACAGACTCCCCATTTGGAAAAAAATACCTTTTTAGTTTCAGAAGTATATCCTACTTTAGTTACCTTATCTAGCATATTTAAATCAGAGACCATGTGATTTGTGGTTCCTGTATCTATTATCCATTTATTAACTATATCATAGACATGTAAAGTTTTGAGTTCTTATATACCTGCAATATTTGCAGAAGACTTTGAAACTTGAGATTTAACATTCTGAGTTGCTTCTGTCTGACCTTTGTTTTGGTTCAACAACCTCACAATCTGCTCATATTGGTCTTGAGAGAACATTGATGCTCCTTCAACTTGCCAACTAGTGTTAGTATTCCCAGAAGTAAAACCATAAGTAGTATTCCCAGTGGTGTTTTCAACATCTATTGTATAAGCATTGTGAGCATAATGTTCCTTCCTTTTTTACTTGAATCTAGGAGGATAACCAACCACTCTATAAGAGAACTCCTTTGTGTGTCCTCTCATTTTACACACATCACAGAACAAGTTGGTATTCTATTAAATTTTGGATTTCCTGTTGCTCATGTCTTAGAATACAAGGATGTAGGGTCACGACTCCCATTGTGTCCAAAACCATTTGGACCAACTCCAAGTAATCCTGCAGACCTTGCTGTTATACCTTTCTGGATTTCATCACTAGTAATTATTGAATAAGCTTTGTTCACGGTAGGAAGGGGCTACATAAATAGAATTTGACTCCTAGCTTGCATATAACTTTCATTTAATCCCATAAGGAACTGATACAACTTCTGTCTCTGTAGGTAGTCCACACAATTTTTGGATTTAGGACATGCACATTTAGGTGGTGGAACTAAGAACTGAAACCTACAATGTCTTCAACTTAGTGAAGTATTCA
The DNA here is from genome assembly GCA_029844215.1 of Przewalskia tangutica. Lineage (NCBI taxonomy): Eukaryota > Viridiplantae > Streptophyta > Magnoliopsida > Solanales > Solanaceae > Przewalskia > Przewalskia tangutica. The sequence goes on from CM056722.1 coordinate 22,140,716, forward strand.
GCAACACTATAATTCCCTTGTGATAGAGTAGCAATTTCCCTATGTAAATCATAGGTTATTGACTCATCTACTTTGTCAAACCTTCTCTTAGATCTTTCCATACTTCATAAGCTGATTCTGCATATAACACTCCACTTAATAAACTGTTAGAAACTGAATTCATTAACCATGCTTGGACTACAACATTAACTTTGTCCCATTGATCCCATCATTCCATACCATATTGGTCTTTTTTACACTTTTCATTCATGAAGCCTAATTTGTTTCTTTCCAACAGAGCAATTATCATGGACTTTCTCCATACAACATAATTTTCAGACCCCAACAATTGAGAAGAAATTAGTGAAACTCCACTTACATCAGAGGCTTGTAAATATAGAGGGTGTTTATGATCAAATGTAGTGGTGATAGAGGTAATTCCTGCACTCTCTCTTGGTAGTAGAGGTGTAGGAGGAGTGTTGCTGTTGTTGATGATTGTTCTGTGTCCATTTTAAGAAAAAACCAAGAAGAACAATCTTGCTAGTAGAATCTTATAGTCTATGACTAAGAACCAGAATAACAAGAACAAGAAACATTGGTTTTACTGATTTTTTCAGAAATATACACTGGTTTTTACTGATCTTTTTCAGAAATTTGATATTGCTTTATGTTACAATATCGAGATAGTATCAATATACTAAGGTTTTACTGAGTATATTCAGAGAAACTCAGAACCACAAGATCAAGAATAGAGAAATATTCCCAGATATTCAAACACACAAGATCAAGAAATAGAGAAATATTAGTTTTTCAGTAAGAACAATCTGAAATGTGATTTTCTTACAGAATTTTGCAACAACATTGAGAATCGATGTGATTAATTGATACAACAATCACCTGCTCTGATACCATGTAGATTTTGATATGATATACACAGAATATACTCTCTGTATACACTGTATACACTTAACAGTGTTCAAGAAAGAAGAAAGGATAAGAAAGGAGAAGAAGAGAAAGATGGAGGAAGAAGATGTAGATGTCTTGTATTATTAATTTCATATTCTATCTTATATAATGAGGATGGAGGTCTATTTATACATGTAGAGATTTAAGAAGTTAGTTACATCATAACAACCTTCTATAGGCTCCTAACTATAACTAACTTTCTAACTACTGTTCTCTAACTTCTCTAACAACATTTTGTTTATCTCAACAGAAACACTATTTGATATAACCTATATCAAACTGAGAAACCATTAAAAAGCCTTAACGTTTTATCCTTGTTATTGAACATTGTCTTTATCATGAGAATGGACCAAAAAATTTGTTTGACAATGTTGAACCGTAAATCATAACTTTGTTTGATCTTCTTGAACCTAGTGTTAACACTCAAAAGTGTTTAGCCGAATTGAGTGACGATCGAAGGTGGAGAAGGATCCTAAGTCGGTAACTGAGCGAAATCATAGCTGGATACATTAGTCCTTACCCTCAACTAGAAAAGCATCATTGACTATTATAGTAGTTTGGCCGAGTCATAGTTCTGAGGAACGGCCGAGACCCACACATATTCGGATGCCTCGAAGACCAAGTCAAAGAACCTTATAAAAAAGGTAGCATCCAGCAACGACTAGAAGTAAGTGTTGTTGATCGTGCTAGAGGACCAGGCGAAAAAACTGGCACCACCTCCGCATAGTTGGCTAGTGGATTTAGTGGCTAACATAGGGAGTCACATTTATTTTTTTGTACTATAAATGTAGGAATCATTTGTACAGAATAAGGGACAATCAATTAATCAAACAACTGATTTTACATATCTTCATTTTAACTTTATCGTCTTTACTGCAATTTAGTTGTGTTTATGTTTCTTACCACCTAGTTTACTCAATCACCATCCCAATGCTTTCTGGAGTAGTTGGGGAAACCATTGGAGAAAGTTAGAGTTCGGCCGAAATCGCTTAGTTAAGGAATCAATTTGTCATCCGTTAGATGATAGACATCTCGAAAGAGGAAACACCTAGATTATGGGATCTCCAGTCTTCTAAGTAGAGTTACCAACATATTGACTTATCCTCGGCCATAGTCCCATTTCCTTGGATGATGTCTCAATTTCCTCTTTAGCTAAGCCTTTTATAAGTGGTACCTACACATTATCCTATCGTACATAGTCAATTGTGATAATTTCATTAGAGAGTAGTTGTATAATGGTATTATGTCTTCGTCGTATGTGACGAGATTTGCCATTATACATAGCACTCTCAACCCTTCCTATTATCGCTTGACTATCACAATGTATGCAAATAAGTGCTGAAGGTTAGGGCCAAAATGGAATATCTTCCGAGAAATTCTGGAGCCATTCAACTTCTTCACAGGTTCTATCTAAAGCTATTTACACTCCATTGTAGAGCGGGCAATACACGTTTGTTTAGATGACTTGCAAGACACTGATCCTCCATCAATGATAAATACATATCCACTTGTGAATTTAATTTCAGCTGATTCGGTGATTCAAATCGCATCAAAATATCCCTATATTATTGCGGGATATGAATTGTAGTGCAAAGCCAAGTCTTGTGTGTATTGTAAATTTTCCAACACTCATTTCATTTCTACCCAATAAGTTTGGTGGGATTATTTGTGTACCGATTTAATATACTTATCGCACAAGCTATATCTGACTGTGTACAATTCATGATGTACATCAAACTTCTCAATACTCGAGCATACTCCAATTGAGACTTACTTTAACTTTTATTTCTCATAAAATTATGATTCAAGTCAATTGGAGTTCTTGCTATCTTGAAGTCCAATTATTTGAACAATTCAAGTACCATCTTGATGTAATGAGATCGAGACAATACTAGACCTTGAGAAGTCTTGTGAAGTTTAATTCCTAGAATTAAATCAGCAACTCCTAAGTCTTTCATATCAAACTTGCTAGCAAATATACACTTAGTAGCATTTATGTAGGTAATGTCTTTGCTCATTATTAGCATGTCATCAACATACACGCAAATAATAACTACACGATTTGGAGTGTTCTTAATGTAGACACTTTTATCACACTCATTAACAAGTCTACACAACTTCTTTTATTTTTCAGGAACTACAAACTTTTCAGGTTGTTCCATATATATTTCTTCCTTTAAATCTCCATTTAAGAAGACGATTTTAACATCCATTTGATAAACTTGAAGACCATACACGCCGGCCAATGCTATTAACACCCGAATTGATGTAATCCTCATTACCGGCGAGTATGTGTCAAAATAATCAAGGCCTTCTCGTTGTCTGAAATCTTTGACCACAATTCTTGCCTTATATTTGTCAATAGTGCCATCATCTTTAATTTTTATTTTGAAAATCCATTTTGAACCCAAAGGGTTGTTTCCTGGAGGAAGATCAGTCAACTCCCAAATATGATTGTTTAAAATGGATTTTATTTCCATCTTTTTGTTTGTATAAAAAAATCAGAACACAAAAGATTAAAACAATAAAATATTTAGATTTCTTAAGCTTGTTATCTTAGTGTTCAAATCAGTATTTTTGTAAAACCCATTTTTGTTTTAAAATAAAAAAATAGAATGAAAAACGTTAGATCAGAAATAGATGAAACAAAAAAAATTTGAGCCCACAAATTTCTTGTGTGTCTTTAAGAAATCTAATCCCCTCACAATTGTCAAGGTTAATGGATTAATTGTTCCCAGGATAGAATGAAAAACTATTCTGCGATAGCGGCAATGCAAATTGCAGAACTTCGACGAACTCAAATAGCGACAGAAAATCACACAACTCTACGATATATTATTTTAAAAATTACAGAGAATGGAGAGGGGAGAGATTCAGATTTTTTGGGTGTATTTTCATGTCTAAAATATGAGGCATTACTTCTGAATTTATAGGTAATGAAAGGGTGAGATGAAGAGGTACAATCCAAAAGATGCTTCTTTCATTTCTCATTCACACATTTAAAAAAAGAAACTCAATACTTCCTACACTGGTAGATATCATGGCTGAGTTCTCTTGTTTCGTGGCAAGAAGTCTTAAAACTGCAAGGACTTAAAATAACTAGGATATTGGAGAAAGAGCCATTTGAGTTTAGATGATTGAAAAACAATTTCGGGAACTAAAATTGATATTATAAATAAGAAATCACATGTTCTGATAGAATCATTGAAACTGATAATAAGCATATTTTATTAACAAAGTATTGACAAACAATTTTTTCTGCTAACTAATATGTATTTTATAAAATTATATAAAAATATATATGTAGAAGGAGAAGAACAAAACGAAAATGGAAAGGAGAGCGAGTTAGGAGTTCTATTTTGGAAAGAGAATTATAAGAATTAACAACATATTAGAGATAAATATAAAATGATTGATCAATCCAAAGTACTATCACAAGTTGAGATGGGGGAGGAGACTAAGGCCATATTTGTTTTCATTAAAATTAAGACGTCTGAATTTTAATGCATATCTGAATGATTAAGATGTTGGCTCTAGATATGAACACTGAATGATTAAGACTATTTGTTTTTAACATCTGAATGTGCATAATGTATTTATTTAAACATAATAAATATATAATTTAAATAAAAAAAGTAATTACATATTAAAAAATAAATATAAATCTAATAAAACAAAGCTATTATTTGATTAAAAATGAAATATGTATGTGTGCTAGTGATGGTGGCAGTGCTAATGCTTATGATGGTGGAGATGGTGATAATTGTGATGGTGGGTATTGTAGTGATTGGCGCGATGATGGTGGTTGGTCTGTGATGATGGAGTTGGTTGATGTTAATAATTGACGGTGTTAGTGGCTGAAGAATATGTGATAGTTGGCGGTGATTTTAGTTATGATGGCAGAGGTGATTGATAGTAAAGATTGGGGCAGTGGTGGCAATGGCGGTGACGACGACATTGGCTGTGATGGTGATTGTGATAGTAGAGGTGATTGGTGTTGGTGGAAACGGTGGAGGTGGTTGATTGCGGTAGTGCTAATTGTGATAGTAGATGTGGTTGGTGGTGGTGGTCGATGTTGTCAATGGTGGTGGTGGTTGACAGTGGTGGTTGTGATGAAAAAAGTGGTTAGTGATGGCGGGGGGAGGTGGTGGTTGAGAGTAGGTAGGTATGGGTATGTAGGTGGATGGTGGTGGTGATTGTAGGGTGGGAGTTGAGAGGGGGTTGGGAGGGAGGGTGATGGTGGTGGTGGTGATTGTGATGACAAATGTGGTTAATGGTGGTGGGGTGTGGAGTGGAGTGGTGGGGGTTGGGAGGGTAAGGGTGGTAGTTGTGATGGTGGGGGTGGTTAGTGATGGTGGGGTGAGGGTGGGGAGGGGGTGGTAGTGGGGAAGGGTTGGGAGGATGGGGTGGGGGTGAAGGTGATGATTGCGGACAAAGTGGTGGTAAAAATTATTGACACAAAAATATCTCTTAATGATATTAAGACTTTGCTCAAGATCTTAATGATTAAAACTTAGACCTAATAAGCGTTAGATCTTAATGTAAATAATTGCACTTAATGGCTTAAGATCATTCAGATTCAGACCTCCATTAAGTGTGCAAACAAATGAGGCCTAACTTATGGCTCATGCTCATAACTCATAAGCACTTTTTAACATTTCTAACTAAACACATCGATACGTTAAGAAACGCCTATAAAATAGTTTGACTAGCTTATCAGCTTATTCGATGCCCTTGCAATGCAAGAAAGGTCCTATAATTAGTTTAATAACTTTTGGTACCATACTAACCTTGATTATGCGGATGAAAACCCCCTAATTATAATATTACATTGCAAGAAAAGAATCACTTTTTGTGTACCGAAAACAAAGGTTCGAAATTCAAGTTAAGGCAAAGGTATTCAAGAACAGACAGACCTTTTCTCGTTTGTTTTATTGCACAATGATACTATGCTTGAAAGGGTATTCCTCCATATTATTTAAGTTATGACTAGAATAGACTCTTCAAAGTCTATTAACTTTCCACCATATACAATGCACAAAAAATATAAAAATAATGCTTAAACAAAAAGTTCCCCTTCCCACGGAGGGCTTGAGAAAATGTAATATACCCATATGAGCTAACAGCCTAGCATGCTTTGAATGGCTTTTAGTGGGATGAAAGTGGAACACACAAAAGGGCTTTCAATAAAAGAAAGCAAAATATGAATCAAAATTGAGGGAAGTGCAATGATGTATAATAAAGAAGTTAAAACAAGAATGAAGAGAGGATTTTGGAAACCTGAAGAGGACTTGATATTGAAGAATTGTGTGGAGACTCATGGAGAGGAAATCGGGCTACCATTTCTGAAAAGTCAGGTATACTTAAAATATTTTAGTCTATAGCAACTTATACCTTGGTTTAATACATCGACATCCCTTTAAATTCGCCAGCAAATGTTATTTAGATACTCAAACTTAGCAGAACACATAATAAAGTGTTCTTATTAGACACTTTTAATTTTAAGGTTTTTACGCGTGTTCTCAAGCGTCTATTAGATAGTTAAGCTAACCACATAAAATATGTCACATCCTTCAATTATACACATCATCCTCAATTACATGTCCGAGGTTTTACTGCTTATTGAGACTAAATCATATAAATTAACGGAAATGACATAATTTAAGTGATTAACTTATATATGTAATGGACACTCAAAAACACGTGTAATTGTTTTTCCAAAATTTGAACGAAAAATGTCTTATATGAACACTTTGTTATGTGTTCAGATGCTAAACTAAAATAAGTTGTAATCTAAATAAACTTTGCTGGCAAGTTTAAGAACCGTCTGTCTATTAAGCCCTTTAGTTATCTGTAAGATATCATCAATGGTCTACTAGAATACTGACAATAAAGAGTTTAATGTTTCAATACCATCTTAGGCTTAATGACGAGTGGTAAGAGCTGCAGACTAAGGTGAAAAATTACCTGAGCCAAACATCAAGAGAGGAATGATTTCAGAAGATGAAAAAGACTTCATCATCAGACTCCATAAGCTTCTTGGCAACAGGTCACTGTTTTCCCCCTGCTTTCCTGCTAATACAATATGTACAAATAATGGGAAGATTTAACTTATGATGACAAAAAAGTCTACTAATTAGAAAAGGTGATAACTTTGACTAGCCAAGGTCAAAGCCCACTTAAAAATATGATTAAGTTAATTGGGGTCCGAAATGTAATTTTTAAAAATTGTTAATCTTTTACAAAATTCCAAAACACCCACATTATACCAATATCGTTGCAAAATCACCCACATTTCAAAATCAAAAAATCTCTCCAGTTCTCTTATCAAACGCTCAAACCCTCCATCTTCTTCAAACGCTCTAACAATATTGTTTCTCTCTCGTCTTTGTTGTTGCTGCTTCTCTGGCATTTAAGATAAAATTTTCTCCTTCACTGGGTTCAAAAGTTAAGGAGTTCCACTTGTTGCAACAGTTAGAGTTTTGAAATCAAAGTTATGGTGTTCAAAAATTAGGGTTTTGAAATCAGAGTGTGAAAATGATGATTTTGGTTAGAGAGATGAAGAAGAGCATGAGTTTTTCTTGAATGTTGGTTGTTTTGTTGTAGTTTCGTGTATTTGTTGCACTTGTTGGGGTTTGTGAGTTTGTAAATAGTGGTTGTGGTTGTGAAATTATGCTTTTTGATGTTGTTTTTGTTCTTCTCCTTATTGTTTCGAAAAAAAGGCTTGCAATTTTATTGATGTTTTCCAACAACTGAGGTTACCTATTGCAGCAAATTCAGCACTCGTTTGACAGTTGCAAACATCTGCTGAGGTTGTATGGTTTGTTGTATTTTGTTTAAGTTGTGAGTGAGATTTGTGATGATTGTGTATTTGTAGTGAAATATAAATGTTTCACTATAAATTACTAATTTGTTGTACAATATCCAACAGATGAGCAACCTGCTGCAACAAAATTACCCATCTGTTAGAAATTTTCCAACAGATGAGATACCTGCTGCAATAAGTTACCCATCTGTTGAAAAATGTCCAACAGATGATAAACCTGCTGCAACAAGTTGACAATCTGTTGGACAATTTCCAACATATGATAAACCTGCTGTAATAAGTTGACAATCTGTTGGACAATTTTCAACAAGTTACCAATCTGTTACAGTAAGTTTTTACAACAAGTACAATAATCTGTTGCAATAAATTACTAATCTGTTGTACAATATCCAACAGATGAGCAACCTGCTGCAACAAATTATCCATCTGTTGGAAATTTTCCAACAGATGAGATACCTGCTGCAAGAAGTTACCCATCTGTTGAAAAATGTCCAACGTATAATAAACCTGCTGCAACAAGTTACCCATATGTTGGAAATTTTCCAACAGATGAGATACCTGCTGCAATAAGTTGCCCATCTGTTGGAAAATGTCCAACAGATGATAAACCTGCTGCAACAAGTTGACAATCTGTTGGACAATTTCCAACAGATAAGCTACCGCTGCAATAAGTTACCCATCTGTTGAAAATTTTCCAACAGATGATATACCTGTTGCAACAAGTTACCCATCTGTTGGAAATTTTCCAACAGAAGAGATACCTGCTGCAACAAGTTACCAATATGTTGAAAAATGTCCAACAGATGATAAACCTGCTGCAACAGTTGTGATCATTGGACAATTTCAACAGATGAGAATGCATTGCAACAAATTACCCATATGTTGGAAATTTTTCAACAGATGATAAACCTGCTGCAACAAGTTGACAATCTGTTGGACAATTTCCAACAGATGAGGTACCTGCTGCAACAAGTTACCTATCTATTGGAAATTTTCCAACAGATGATATACATGCTGTAACAAGTTACCCATTTGTTGGAAATCCAACAGATGAGATACCTGCTGCAACAAGTTACCCATATATTGGATAATGTCCAACAGATGATAAACCTGCTGCAACAAGTTGACAATCTGTTGGACAATTTCCAACAGATGAGATACCTGCTGCAACAACTGATTACTTGTTGCACCATATTATTTATCTGTTGCAACAAGTAATCAGTTGTTGCAACATATTCCTTTCCCTTTTTACTTTGAATGTTGCACTAACCAATTAAAACTATTTTTCTATCTCCTGTGTGTAGATAAAATGGATCCAGTTAAAAGAAAATTAGAGAACCAACTGAGGGAGAAAGTAGTAAAAGAGCTAAGGTGCAAACACCATTAGATAAACTTGTGACTGCTATTTGTGAATTAACAGACGAGGAAATAGTTAGTGAAACTGGGGCTTCAGAAAGAGAGGAAACCCACAACACCTCTATTGGGCATGAAGAATCTGCTGAAGGAGATGAACAAAATGAAGAAAATGCTGAAGAAGATGAAGAAGAAGTAAGTAAAGAAGAAGAAGATGATGAAGAGATGAATGGGATATTGAAGCTGAAGGGGATGAAGGAGGTGAAGAAGATGCAGAAACTGAAAATGGCAATGAAGAAGAATCAACAGATCAGACCTTGGTCCAGTTAAGAAGAAAAAGGAAACTGTTATACCCCGTAGTTCTAGTCATGCGTATGAGAGTGTACGGAAGGGATTAAGACTTAAAATTTTCGAAAGATAGGTTGACAGATTGTTTCAGACGGGTTTTAGTCAACTTTGAGGCGGGTTATGACTCGTTACATTGAGAGTTCCTAGGTGTTTCAAAGGCCTAGTGCGTAGTTCGTTGAGTTTAGTTCCCAACGCAACCAACCGTTCATCTATAGGACATCGGAGTAGAAAGTTATGGAAGTTACAAGTTCGGTCGTGATCGGACGAGAAAAGTGTTTGATCGGGAGCCACGAGGCATGCGCGCGGATGACCAGTATTCGCTGAGTTGCAGCGCCGCCGCGGGAAGCGAGGGCGGCAGGAAAGTTCTGGGAGTCGGCAGAGGTTTCAGCGCCGCGGCGCCGAGGCGGGTTCTGCGAAGTTGAGTGGAAAAATCTGAACTGTTTTGTTTTAAAAAAGGCCATGGGAGGGTGACAAGTGTCCCCCCCATCTGATTTTGCATGTACTACTTATTGACCAAGTCTTGAAGACTTGGTCATTCTTCAAGTTCTTCTCTCTAAAGATAAAAACTCTCCCTTCTCTCTAGAATTTCAAGAGGAAATCAAAGCTTGAGGAAAATCTGAAAAGTGTGGCAAGAAGAATGATTGTTGGCTAGCTTGTAGGAGTTATTATAGTGGTGTTTTTGGAAAGGAGGATAACAAACTTGTTGGAATAATTTGGCTAAAGCTCTAAGGTAACAATTCTTCTCTTGTAGCTAGTTTTTAGTATTGCATGTGAAGAAGAAAGATCTTGTAGTGGTAAATATTGCTCTTAGATACATTGCATGCAAGAAATATGGTTTGGATATGAAAGGGTTGGATAAGAATGATATGTAAGCATGTTGTAGCCTAAATACTACCTTAAACTTGTTAAGTTAGTTGTTATACATTGTGGGGCAGAATTTTACACATCCAAGATTAGGTGTGTAATCCCCTTTGAAATGTTTGGATTGTTGGGCCTTAAATGTGGCGTTTGGATGTTGAATTCGACCTTGAAAAAGGTGGCAAAGTATGTAGAAACAAAGGAAATGCTGCCCAATTTTTCATAGAATTTAGTGACTTTGAACTTGGAATATTCTACATTGAACTAGAGGTTAATAAGCGTATTATGGTCATTATAGGTTGACATACTACGTGCGGTATTTTGGACTTAGCAAGTGGATTGACCAAAGAGGTATGTGGAACTTTCCTATCTCTTGAGCATGAATGGTTTTACCTATGTAGTACGATAGACGTACAAATTTTGATATCCCTTACTTGTTTTAAGGATGGTCAAGTTTTGTGAGTAAGGGGGGATTGACTCATTCTTTAAAAGTACTAAGGATGTCTTGAGTTTTCAAAGTTAAGGGACTTGATGTGTTCAAGTATATGATTCTTGTTCTTTTTAAAAGTGTAAGTCCCTTGGGTTTTAGGAAAATGTATTTGACTAAGGTATAACGTTAATATAATGACTTTATGGGAAGTTGATTATATTAGCTTTTTGAAAAGTTAATAAAGAAAGATTTACTCTAAGTAAAATGAGTACGGATAAATGATTTGAGGTTGTGAAAGGCAAATTGATTTTTAAGGCATTAATTGCCTAAGGTTTTAAAAGAGTAGAAGCACATAGTATAATACTTTGGGTTAAATTCCCGGATTTCATAAAAGACATGTTAGTGCCTTAAGTAAACTAAAATGAGAAGGTGTATGAACAAGATTAATAAGAAGTTAAGGGGTTTCTTAACTTGTTTGTATTATGTGTGATAGCCGGTTTGTGCTAATGATATATTATTATTATTTATTACGGGATCATTCCCCGGGTTGTGGCATTTGCATATTCCGTGGATTTGCTACCCACGATGCGAGGAATACCTCATGCGAGTCCGTAGGGCTCATGCGGGTGAAATAGTCCCATGCGGGTGAGTACAACCTATGCGAGGAATACCTCATGCGGGTCCACATGACCCATGCGGGTGAAATAGTCCCAGGAGTAGGAGTCTTAATGACATCGCGGGCGGATGACCTTGCTTTGACCATGAGCTTCCTATTTTCATGCAGTATAGTATTTGCTTGATATTCTCATTGTTAGTAAGGCACAATGTTCTGTAAACTGATTTTTATACATGTCTCCAGTTATTTTAGACTTATGAGGTATTTTCAGTATTTTCCAGTTTCGCATACTTAGTACATATCATGTAATCGACCCTTCCTCGGGCTGCGTTCATGCCGCGGTGGTGGATCCTCATTCTTAGGATCACCGCTCGTGTCGAAGCCGTTCCTCCGGAGACTTGTTTTGTTGGTACGCTTTTCCACGATCTTTGTAGGTATTTTGTACATTCAGGGGTATGGCGGGGCCCTGTCCCGCCACAGTTATTATTCCTAGAGGTCTGTAGTCACGATTGTGGTTTGGGCTGTATGAACAGGTTGTACTGTTATACTTTTGATTAAGTATATTTTTATGGAAGGCAGCCTTGTCGGCTTGCCAGTGATGTTTACTTTATACAGGCTTATGTGTTATGTATGTTCCGTTGCTATTCTCTGATGTATACCTGACGGGGTGCCCCGGTAGGGCACCAGTCGCGGCCCCGGGGTCGGGTCGTGACAGAAACATAATGTGGATGTCAATCTTGTTGAGTCTTCTGGTATTGACATAGATCCCAATAGACCTTCGATTGAGGAGGTCGTCAAGAGTTTCAGCATTGAAAAGTACGGCGTGACGATGCCGCTGAATGAAAATAAGGATTTGTCCAGTGATTTTGTGGTTAGATCAACCATGGGAAAGGGATTTGACACCTTTAGGGGCATTCTCCGGCAGCAGGGGTTGGAGGATTTCTTTAGGGCTAACTATTTTGGGTTCTATTTAGATTTGCCTGAAGATACCGGTGCCCGATTTCAAATGACAATGGTTTCTGAGCGTTTGAAGCGTAAGATTATTTGTAATAGAAAGGATGAGATTTGGATCAATTACTGTGGCATGTCGGTTTGCTTTGGCATGAAGGAGTTTTCCATAGTTACTGGATTGAGATGTTATCCTTGTGAGCCTCTTCATACTGTTGTATTAACCAAGCCAGCCCGGACGCCCAAGGCAACCAAAAAAGCAAAGGGTTCCAAAGCTAAGAATGATGTCTCTTTGGTAAACTTAGTGGGAAAGAGATACATTCAAAAGAAATTGTTGGAAGACTTGGAGTGCAAAACTTTCTCAAAAAAGCACAAGGAGGCACTGTGCTTAGTTCGGTTTGTCCACAGTGTTCTCTGGGCAAGGGACGTAAACAACAACATACCGCTTGGATTGATTAAACTTGCTGAGGACTATGATGCCTTCAACAACTATGCCTGGGGTTTTCAAAGCTTTAGCTTGACTGTTGAATATTTGATGAAGGATTTGAAGCCAACGGGGAAGACACTAAACCGATATGGCTTCCCTTGGGCTTTCATGGTAAATTTTCTTTAATGTTTTACCCTTTTTTTATTTATTTCAATCACTATTTTGATTTTTGATGGCATTTTTTTTCTAGGCTTGGGCATTGAAGCCATTCCTCACCTCAGGCATCAAGTCAAGGAATACTCTGAAGAAGTTACCTATACAAGAATTCTTGGATGACTCACTGTCAGGAACAACACAAAATTGAGTGTTGACCTTTTCAATCCCCCTAAGGAAGCTGTAAGCATTAGAACACAACAGATGACTATGTGTTGCAACAACTTTTATAATCTGTTACAACAACACATGTATCTGTTGCAACAAGTTATGTATCTGTTGGAAAATTAACCTGCTGCAACAAATTACACATCTGTTGAAAATTTTCCAACAGATGAGATACCTGCTGCAACAAGTTACCTATCTGTTGGAAAATGTCCAACAGATGATAAACTTGCTGCAACAAGTTGACAATCAGTTGGACAATTTCCAACAGAAGAGATACCTGCTGCAACAAGTTACATATATGTTGGAAATTTTCCAACAGATGAGATACCCGCTGCAATAAGTTGACAATCTGTTGGACAATTTCCAACAGATGAGATACCTCCTGCAACAAGTTACCCATCTGTTGGATATTTTATAACAGATGAGATACCTGTTGCAACAAGTTACCTATCTATTGGAAATTTTCCAACGATGAGATACCTGCTGCAACGAGTTGATAATCTGTTGGACAATTTCCAACAGATGAGATACCTGCTGCAATAAGTTACCCATCTGTTGGAAAATCTCCAAAAAATGATAAACCTGCTGCAACAAGTTGACAATCTGTTGGAGAATTTCCAACAGATGAGATACCTGCTGCAACATGTTACCCATCTGTTGGACAATTTCCAATAGATGAGATACCTGCTGCAACAAGTTACCCATCTATTGGAAATTTTCCAACGATGAGATACCTGCTGCAACAAGTTACTCAATTTTCCAACAGATGATAAACCTGCTGCAACAAGTTGACAATCTGTTGGACAAGTTCCAACGGATGAGATACCTACTGCAACAAGTTACCTATCTGTTGGAAAATGTCCAACAGATGATAAACTTGATGTAACAAGTTGACAATCTGTTAGACAATTTCCAACCGATGAGATACCTCCTGAAACAAGTTACCCATCTGTTGGAAATTTTCCAACAGATGAGATACTTAATGCAACAAGTTACCCAATTTTCCAACAGATGATAAACCTGCTGCAACAAGTTACCCAATTTTCCAACAGATGATAAACATGCTGCAACAAGTTGATAATATGTTGGACAATTTCCAACAGACGAGATCCTGTTGTAACAAGTTACCCATCTGTTCGATAATTTCCAACAGATGAGATACCTGCTGCAACAATTTACCCATATGTTGGAAATTTTCCAACGATGAGATACCTGCTGCAACAAGTTACCCAATTTACCAACAAATGATAAACTTGTTGTAACAACTTGACAATCTGTTGGAAAATTTCCAACAGATGAGATACCTGCTGCAATAAGTTACCCATCTGTTGAAAAATGTCCAACAAATGATAAACCTGCTGCAACAAGTTGACAATCTGTTGGACAATTTCCAACAAATGAGATACATGCTGCAACAAGTTACCCATCTGTTGGAAATTTTCCAATGATGAGATACCTGATGCAACAAGTTACCCAATTTTCCAACAGATGATAAACCTGCTGCAACAAGTTGACGATCTGTTGGACAATTTCTAACAGATGAGATACCTGCTGCAACAAGTTACCCGTCTGTTGGAAATTTTCCAACGATGAGATATCTGCTGCAACAAGTTACCCAATTTACCAACAGATGATAAACCTGCTGCAACAAGTTGATAATCTGTTGGACAATTTCCAACAGATGAGATACCTGCTGCAACAAGTTACCCATTTGTTAGAAATTTTCCAACAGATGAGATACCTGCTGCAACAAGTTACCCATCTGTTGGAAAATGTCCAACAGATGATAAATCTGCAGCAATAAGTTGACAATCTGTTGGACAATTTCCAACAGATGAGATACCTGTTTTAACAAGCTACCCATCTGTTGGACATTTCCCAACAGATGTGTAACCTTTTGCAACAAGATGATAAATTATTTTAAATATGTTTTGTTTTTTATGATTTAGTACCATTATGATATATCTATTTTTTTGTTGTAGGTTGTGAACCCATGGCTTGTCCCAACAATAAGAGAGTTGGAGATGACATGCTTTGTCACCTTTGTGCCCATAGAATATGTGTCTGACAGATTTATTGATGGGTTCAAAGGGAATTGGCTGGAGTGATAGTCATCACTAGAGTTGATGATGTTGTAGCTAGTGTTATTATCGGTCCGGACCGGTCCGGATATCGACATACCGGAACCGGTCCGATAAGCTTACCGGTCCGGACCGGTAAGAATTTTCCGGGTCGGACCGTTTTTTTTTAAAAAAAAAATTGAATTTCCAATATTGAAATTGACATTCTCGGATGCGGTGCCACGAAATTTTTACGTTGAAATCAATTGTACATCGCGAGATATTTAGATTTGAAAAGGGTAAAAACGTAACGATTTGGGGGAAAAGTGAAATTGAGGGGCAAGATGGACGTTTTTGGAGAAATCGACAGAATCAAACCGCTTCAGCAGTTGGCCGCCCCCGTATCGAAAAATACGCGAAATCAATTTTTTTTAGGTAAAACAGACGTCCGAGCGCAAAGTTATGACCATATAAAGTTTGATCAATTTACAACCTATATTTGATATGTCAATACGTCCGGCCAGGGAGGCGGGGCGGCTAGAAGTGGTGGAGGATCGAGGGGGTGTTACCGGTGTTACACCCCGTAAATTCAAGGAGTTAGATAAGAACATACCAAGGAATTTAAGATGTAAAAAGTTGATAGATAAGTTGACAACATGTGTTGGACGGATTTTGAGTTTGCCTTGGAGTGTTGTACCCCAGTTGTTAAGAATTTCGAGGTGTTTAAAAGGCCTAATGTGTAGTCCGTTAAATCTAGATCCCAACGCAACAAACCGTTCGTCGTTTGGACATCGGAGTCAAAAGTTATGGAAGGTTATTGAATTCGACCTTAACAAAGGTGGCAAGTTAGTAGAAACAAAGGAAGTGTCGTCCAAATTGTCGTAGAATTTAGGGACTTTGCACTTAGTTTATTCTACGTTCGAAGCTAGAGATTGATAGACGTTTTATGATCCTTATAGGATTGAAGTACTACGTGTAGCATATTCCTCTTAAGGAGATAAGATTGTGGAGCATTTTGCTTATTGTCGATACCGTCGCGAGGTATGTGATTCTTCCTATCCTCTTCAAAGATGACTATTTGTAAAATATATAGTGCGGTAGACCTTGCAGTGTTAAAGGAATTTGATTTCCTTTTGTGCCTTGACTTGATATGAAGTGTTAAGGGCTTCATCAGTGTGAAAATAGTAGTAAAGTCTTATCCGTTAGTAACGTACTTGAGTTAAAGAATGAGCCCTATTGGTCTCATAAATGTTTATAGTGGTAATTGGTTGGTTTAAAACATAAAGTGTTATAACGGCTTTATGGGAAGTTTGTTATAACCGCTTTATGTAGCTAAAAGAATGGTTTGTTGTTTTCAAAAGATAAGAGAGACTTGTAATTGACCTAAATGGTGTTGAAAAGTATAAAACCTAATTCGTGAGATATGAATACTTGGTTTTTAAAAGAATAACGTTACAATTTGGAAATGGGAATAAGGATCGAACAAGCCAATGCAGTCGATAAAGGAAAGAAGTAATGACATTAATCATATTAAAACCAAGAGAAACCTCCATCCGCATGTAAGCTAAGATAAGACAAAATGGCATTACATTTCCTAGATCATGGTCATTGCTCTAATGAGAATTATTGAAATCAAGTTTTGATCTTCTTAAAAATTCCAAAGTAAGGAATTCGATTTTCTAAAGGAAAGAGATCAAGAATTTGAAGTATTTTGGTTTAAAAGAAAGGCATGATTTTGTCTTGACTTGTTTTATTAATCATAAAGGGTTGTAATAGCTTTATGGGAGGTTAGTTATAACGACTTTATAAAAATAAAGAAATGGTTTCATTATTAGATTTAAAATGGTAACTTGATTTTGGGAAAATGGAAGTAACTCGTTTTCAAATATTGAACTTCGTGATGGAAAAACATAAGTGACTTGTTTATAAAAGGTAGGAGTACCTTGATCCTAAAGGGGTTAAGTACTTGGGTTTTAAATGGTATACTTGACATTGTGTTAATAAATATTTATAGTACCTTGAGTTGTGTGTAGCGCCTATGCTTGTAGTGATAGCCACGTGTGCAAGTGTTGTATTTATGTACTACCGCGCCTCTCGTTGGAGGGCCGGCTATCTGGTTGATTGATGGACATACCGACACGTTGGGTAGCCCACGGGTGTGCTTCCATTAGGGGTGTTGTTATTGTTATTTGATTGGACATACCGACACGTTGGGTAGCCGGGTATGCTTCCACGGTGAGTATTCTCTTGTTAGTTGTTTGGACATACCGACACGTTGGGTAGCCCACGGTATGCTTCCACAAGGATTGTTATCTTGTTATCTCCTTTGGGCATACCGACACGTTGGATGGTCCACGGGTATGGGCCACTAGGACGGTTCCAGGGCCATGCATATACCGAGGTGAGATCGGGGCACGCGCCTGTGCGGGTTAAATTCGGGTTGTATTTGAGTGATGATTTCACGCATGAGTCCCTATCTTGATATGATCGCTTTTATGTTGTGGTGTTGTAATTTGGTTATCATACATGTCTCCGCTTTATATAGACTATTATGATTTCATTTACGCTTCACATACTGTACTGTTAGATCGACCTCCTTCGGGCCGCGTTCATGCCGCAGTTGAGGTACATAGCTTGGTCGATCCACTCTCTTAGGATCGCTGTTCGGTTCTCGGAAGCTCCATATCTCCTAAGCTTGTCCGTGGTACTTCCTCAAGTAGTAGACTTTTGTATATTCAGGGGCATGGCGGGGCCCGTCCCGTCATTATGGTTTCAAAATTCTAGAGGTCTCAGAATTGTCAAGGGCGAGTTTGTATGGGATGTAACTGTTCAAGTTTTAAATTATGTATAAAAAGGTAACCGTCATTAGCCTACTTTCTTATTTCACTGTTTATTCTTGAGTTTTTATTTCCGCTGGTTTTTCTCTCGATGTTGTATCACCAGGGTGCCCGGTAAGGCACTATCATGGGCCCGGTTCGGTCGTGACAACCGGGTTCGGTCCGCTCTTATCGGTCCGGTATTTTTCAGTACTGATCCGACCGTTAAGGTTTCGGTCCGGTTTAACGGTCCGGTTTCGTCCTTCTCGAGTATATCCGAACCACTAATGCACCTAGTTGTAGTGGTGGTGCGTATTCATTGCCGTGTTGGTTGTGATATTGTTGTTTATGATGGTGGTGTTGATGTTGTTAGTGGTGTTGTTCATCATGTTTAAGTTGTTGGTGTTGGTGGTGGTGTTGGTGATGATGTCCCAGCAAGTATTGCTGGGAAAAAATTAAGAGATGATGATGCGAATATTAATGGATTTACTCCAGTTCATGGATTGAGTGATTTTTCCGGGTTTGGTGATAATTTTAGTGGTGGTGGATTGAGTGATAGAAGATCTGTTGATGTTGGTGCTGGTACTTCTATGGTGCCCTCATGTTCTTGTGAGTGCACCACTTGCAAGGACAAAATGGATAATTGATTAGAAAGGTGGAGGAATTGGCGCAGGCACAAGAAGCCACAAACACTTCTATACAGAGGTTGATATCCAAGAGAGGTATCAAACCATCAAATAATATTTCCTCACCTTATACTCATGTTCATGCTCGGAGAAGGGGCAAAGCAATTGCTAAGGCACTTGCATCAGTTAGATCAAGAAGATCTGTTGCTACTCCCAGTAAGTCAATTGAGACTCCTCTTCTTGATGTTGGGCCAAAAGTGCTAAAGAATATGGATATTTTCAAGCCTGTACATGCCCAAAGAAAGAAAATTGTTGAGACTGCAATCAAGTCCAAAAAGAGTGAGAGAACCTTGTACTCAATGCATGAATTTGGAGCAACAAACTTCAAGGCTCTGACAAGCATGGAAGTTTGGTGAGAGGATTGGGTAAGTTTCAACACTTGTATATATATATATCTAATTCAATATGTTATTGCAACAAGTAGATAATCTTTTGCAACAAGTTAATTAGTTGTTGCAATAAGTAGATAATCTGTTGTATCTGTTGCACCAAGTTACTAACTGTTTTACTACTTTTACTTTAGTATGTAGATGAAATCTTGCTTCTAATGCATATGAGGCAATTCAATTTCCCTGAGTACTATGATTCTATTGACATAATCGTGGACCTCAACTTTTACAACAACATGTCTAAGAGGTACGCAACATTGACAAAAGAGAGTACAGTTCCAAATGTCGTGCATCTGATGGTTAGACTTGTTGAATTCAAGTGGGATGATGATATGCTCGATTATTGTAGGTGTCGGACTTACCGCGAAAGCTCGTGGATCGTGCAAAGAGGGATTTAACAGTGATGAATATTAATGTCACACATTTTGTCACTATCGAGTTCATGATTGAAGAGGGAGTGGTAAATGTGTATGACTGCAATACTCCTGTCTACGAAGAATGTGATTTCTTTTGTTTCATGGAGCCGGTAATGAAATTATGGCCCAAGTTATTGCAACAGAGTGGAATGTTCGCACACTTGCCTGCAAAGTTACTGAATGAATCGTGGGGACTCAATAGGCTACCGAATCTACCCGCAATGTCACTGGTAGTGCATGTGGTTCATGGTATTTTATGGAGGCTTTGCTTACCGGCACAACTGTGACAAAACCCGAAAGTCTAATCAGCGACAACTCTGTAGGGAGGATGCAATGGAGATGGGCATTAGGTGTCATTGAAAAGGTGTTGGAGCCCTAAGATGGGTTGATAAACAATTCATTAATTTTATATTTTTTGGCCTGTTGAATAATTTAAATATATATTAGGAGTTTTTATAACATTATGTAATTTAAGTATATATTAGGTGTTCAGTTATTGCAACAAGATGTAAATTTGTTGCAACAGATGGTTCAGTTATTGCAATTTGCAACATATGAGTTAGTTGTTGTGATAAATCTAACAACTGTTGAAGAAGTTGCAACAACTGAACCATCTGTTGCAACAAATCACAAATTTGTTGCAACAACTGACTCATCTGTTGCAACAGATTCCAACTGCCAAACACACCTTGAGTGTCATCTAAATCAAGAAATTAAATACTACTATATGACTAATAATTAGCTTTATGTATGGAGTGTCTCACATCAATCACTATATGTCACTATATAGTTTTTTCTGTATGAACTATATATTGAGTGTTTCAGAACAATCATATCTCATATTATTTGACTATTTCAATAATTAATTAGATTTAACAGATGGAAATAACATAATCTGTTGCAATAAATTTGTGATATGTTGCAACAGATGAGTCAGTTGTTGCAACAAATCTTTCAATTGTTGAAGAAATTGCAACAACTTACTCATCTGTTGCAACAAGTTTGTAATCTGTTGCAACAGATGAGTTAGTTGTTGCAACAAGTTAATAATATGTTGCAACAAGTGAATTATCTGTTGTAACGGATGAGTAACCTGTTAATAGCTTCATATTTAGTAAACAATAAGTATCATTGGTTTTCGTTGTTTACACCTAAATATGGGTGAATCAAATAGTTCTCATCAAATTACACCAACGATCGCTCAATTTGGGAAGTATACGCTTAGTTGATCATTTGTCTTGACTCAGAATACCATCAAATTGGTTAGGAACATTTAGTAAACAATAAGTATCATTGATTTTCGTTGTTTACACCTAAATATGAGTGAATCAAGTAGTTCTCATCAAATTACACCAACGATCGCTCGATTTGGGAAGTATACGCTTAGTTGATCACTTGTCTTAACTCAGAATACCATCAAACTGGTTAGGAATATTTAATAAACAATAAGTATCATTAGTTTTCATTGTTTACACCTAAATATGGGTGAATCAAGTAGTTCTCATCAAATTACACCAACGATCGCTCGATTTGAGAAGTATACGCTTAGTTGATCATTTTTCTTGACTCAGAATACCATCAAATTAGTTAGGAACATTTAGTAAACAATAAATATCACTGGTTTTCGTTGTTTACACCTAAATATGGGTGAATCAAGTAGTTCTCATCAAATTACACCAACGATCGCTCGATTTGGGAAGTATACACTTAGTTGATCATATACCCTGACTCAGAATACCATCAAATTGGTTAGGAACATTTAGTAAACAATAAGTATCATTGGTTTTCATTGTTTACACCTAAATATGGGTGAATCAAGTAGTTCTCATCAAATTACACCAACGATCGCTCGATTTGGAAAGTATACGCTTAGTTGATCATTTATTTTGACTCAAAATACCATCAAATTGATTAGGAACATTTAGTAAACAATAAGTATCATTAGTTTTCGTTGTTTACACCTAAATATGAGTGAATCAAGTAGTTTTCATCAAATTACACCAACAGTCGTTCGATTTGGAAAGTATACGCTTAGTTGATCATCTGTTGGATATTGTACAACAGATTAGTAATTTATAGTGAAACATCTATATTTCACTACAAACACACAACCATCACAAATCTCACTCACAACTTAAACAAAATACACCAAATCATACAACCTCACCAGATATTTGCAACTCTCAAACAAGTACAATAATCTATTGTAATAAATTACTAATCTATTGTACAATATCCAACAGATGAGATACATGTTGCAACAAGTTACCCATCTGTTGGAAATTTTCCAACAGATGAGATACGTGCTGCAACAAGTTACCCATCAGTTGGAAAATGTCCAACATATTATAAACCTGCTACAACAAGTTACCCATCTGTTGGAAATTTTCCAACAGATGAGATATCTGCTGCAACAAGTTACCCATCTGTTGGAAAATGTCCAATAGATGATAAACCTGCTGCAATAAGTTGACAATCTGTTGGACAATTTTCAACAGATGAGATACCTGCTGCAACAAGTTACCCATCTGTTGGAAATTTTTCAACAGATGAGATACCTGCTGCAACAAGTTACCCATATGTTGGAAATTTTCCAACAGATGAGATACATGTTGCAACAAGTTACCCATCTGTTGGAAATTTTCCAACAGATGAGATACGTGCTGCAACAAGTTACCCATCAGTTGGAAAATGTCCAACATATTATAAACCTGCTGCAACAAGTTACCCATCTGTTGGAAATTTTCCAACAGATGAGATACCTGCTGCAACAAGTTACCCATCTGTTGGAAAATGTCCAATAAATGATAAACCTGCTGTAACAAGTGTTGACAGTCAATTTTGACCCGTTTTTCGTATATTTATTGCAATTTTAAGTATTTTAGCACATTGCATTTTAATCAGCATTTTTTGCATTTTTATCTTTCTATTTTTAATTAAGCATTATGTCTTTGTTAATATTATGTTTTTATTATTGTTACACCGTCGTTTTATTTTAATAATATTTGCATCTTTTTAAATAATTAATTGACATCCCATTTTTTACTTTTAATCAGGCATTAAACATGTTTTAAATATTGCATTTTAGTATTATTGCGTCAACATTTGCATTTTAATAATCTTGCATCTTTTTAAATAATTTTGTTTTAAATAATTAACCAGCCTTGCATTTTTGTCAAACCAGTCCAGTCCAGTCTAAGACACAATTTGAATCAATCCAACCCAACACCATTTTTGTTTTTAATTCCATCCAAACACCCTCTTTCATTTCCCCCCCTAAAATCAAAACCCACTTTTCATTTTCCCCAAAACTAAACCCAATCCCTACACAACGTACCCTATAAATAAATCAGTCTACCCCACTTTCCCCCCACCACACAATCAGCCCTATTATCTATCACCCACATAACGGCGGCAGCCGCACACTACACAAGAGAATCAGCCTCGCCGCCGCCCCTTTCGCCGGAGCTCCAAGCTCCGGCGAACACCCTCTCTCTCCTTAACCCTCGCCGCCTACTCCTCTACCCTCTCTCCCTGCCAATCCCGTCACCCCCAGCCGGCGAACCACCGCCATCACCGAACAACCGGCGAACCCACTGCTCCCGTCGCCACCACCCCGTCGTCGGCGAACCTCACACCACTGTTAACACAGCCCTCACCCCACTGTCGTTAACTCCGGTGAACCCCACTATTTCCATCATCGCCATATCCCTGAACCACCGTCGACCGCCGACGAACCTCCACTATCCGGTGAACCTCGACCACTCACACACATACAACACCAGCAACACCCCGTCGCGAACCACCATTCCATTTCCCGTCGCCGCCAGTCTCACCGGCGAGCTACCCTAGCCGACAGCAACCCTCTCCGTCAACCCTAACCCACTGAACCAGCGAACCTCATTCCAGCGAACAACCCACCGCCGGCGAACCTCACTGCTGTGGCGGCGTCGCTCCGGCGACCTCGCCGTGGAAGCGACGCCGCTGCCCGCTGCCTTTTCGTGTTGTATTGTCAATATCACTGTTTGTATCTCTTTTGTTTGGCTATGTTGGAAACTGATTTGATTTTGTTTTGGTGATTCGCCGGAATTTTAGAACTCCGTCGAGCTTTACTGTTTCCGCGCCTTATTCTTGATTTCCGTGAATCGCCTCGCTTTGGCTATTTCGACCGATTTTAGTATTTTGTTATTTTACACTATCGTTATGGATCTGGTTTGATTTCTTGTTTTGGTAATACGGAGTAAAACTCACGAAGCTTTGAAATCTCCGCGATATTGGCCATCGCTCACATTTTGGGCCCTGTTCGTCTCGTTTGGTTATCTGTTAGATGATTGTTGCCATTTATCGCTATCGACGGTATTTTGTCACTGGTTTTAGGCTATTTTGCTATTGTTTTGGCTATATTGCTATTAATTTCGGACATTTTTTTTTTTTGCTGGTTTACTGATTTTGAACAAGATACTACTTTTGGTATTTTACTGATTTGAACAAGATACTACTTTTGGTATTTTACTGATTTGAACAAGATGCTACACTTGTTTGGCCGATGAAAAAGTTATCCGTCGATTTTTGAGGCGTCCATGATTGCAAAGACGGAAAATAAAATAAATGAAGCTTTACGGGCAAGGATGATTTCTTCCACTTACATCGGATAACCAACATGCGCTGCAAGGCGAATTCTCGCAATGCACTTGTTTAGGCTGTCCTACTTTATATTTTTACATATCTGAGCCCTCCGTGTTTAAAACTATTACTGTTTTGGCGCGGATCCGAAGGTTTTATTTATTTTATTATTTTTAGCAATATTGGCCGATGAAGGAATCCCCGTCTGATTTCCAAGGTCTCCCCTGTACAAAAGACGGATTTATTTGCTTTGTTTGTTAATTTTTGCTATTATTTTAAAATTTATGTATTCTATTACTAATACTTTTACTAAGTGTTTATGCAGGTATCCGGAGATGCATTTCAAAAAGAATGCCCCGGAGTTTACTTTATGCCGTATTTAATTTCATGTTTTATTATTTTGCATTGTATTTTATTTTAATTGTAAATTATGTAAAATGCTTAGAATAGGTAGAATAAAATGAGCAATAAATAATTAACTTAGGTTTGAACGAACAACCGCAAGTTAGCGGATCTTAAAGGATGCCTAACCCCTTCCCTTTAGGATAATAAAGAACCCTGATCCAGAATCTCACTAATTTCGCAGACCATTAAATGGAAGTCAATTGCAGTATTTTTATTGCAATAAACTAAGTGTCCTAATTCACTATAATAATTAGGTGGCGACTCCTTAAATAGCATTCAGGAATCCAACCATGCGCAGCAATAATCCCGTTTCCGACTCCGGTTAAAATGGGGTGTTACGGCATGGCGACTCCACTGGGGATATCAGGTTCTTGATCATAGCAAACCCAGGTTAATTAAATATTGCACTTTATTTTGCTTTTATATTTGTTGTAAATATTTTATATGGTTTGTTTTTATTTTGTAATTAACTACTTTAATTGCTACATTCTTTTATTGCTTTCCTTAAATTGTCATTCCGTTCATATTTCCTCCATTCTGGAAAATTAACACTATCACACACTACACGCGCTGGTGTGATTCGCGCACCCGCAAATTTCTTTCAAGAACACCCAAAATATTAGGAGAGTTGGCGCTTGCGTGGAGTTAGATCGGTTCGTCTGATCAGCCACGTAGCCTTCTCACTCGAGTTGTCCGCCGGGAACCTCAAGGCCTAATAGGCCAAATCTTAGAAAGCTTAAGATGAGCTATACCACCTTTTATATTAGTCATGCATGCATAAACCTTAGGTGGGTTAATCCTTGGTATTAACGCCACAATTAGAAACCCACCAAACTTGTCGACGGGTTTCACAACCCAATGACCCATTAGCATACTATGTGTAGCGTGATGATGATAGACGGATCCAAGCCTGGTCATGACACGCCAAAATTGGAAAAAGTGCACCGTCATTTGGTCGCCATTTCCGATTTAAATATTGCAGTTTAACGGCTTGGACCTATTTATCACAATCCCGCATATTTGACGTTTAGGCTCACCTCTGGCATAAGGGAGGTCCCAAGCATATTAGGGCACGCGCTTGATTTGCATGTTTTTTGTTTATTATTGTTTGTCGCTAGCAACTCTGTACATATTGTTTAATTCAATAATTGCTCTTTTGTGATTCCGACTCGAGCATTTGTATTTTTGCATTTTTGCTTTCACATTGCAATCGGGACTTCATCACGTAAATCACTCTTGAATAGCGACTTGGACTTTGTGAAGCATCAACCACCAGTCCGGTCGAACCAATCAGCGGAGTCTCTGACTATATGGTCACACCCCTTCATTTTGTATTTTATCATTTTCCACTCTCACCTATTTCTCATATTTTTGCAGAAAACAAATTCCTCGCAAATAGTCGAGCGTTCTCAAAAGAAAAAAAAAGTCATCACAAGGAGCGAGAATTATGTTGACTAATAGAAGTCAGTTTATACCAGATTCAACGAGACATCGCTCTCAATTCTTTTATACTTTGTATTTTTATTCATATTTGCAAATTAAATTAATATGTTTAGCGTTAATTACATAGTTTTCGCATACCATGCATTTTACAGCATAATCATTTCGAACTACGCGTGTCTGATTCTCACCGCACGGTGTGATACGTAGGCAACTCATTTTGGGTTCGACACCACAAAAATAAAAACAAAACAAAAATAAAAACAACAAAAAAAAAAAAAAAAAAAAAACACATTTCTCACTCATGCATCTCATTCATCATGTTCTCGGGCATTCATTTTACTTTGCATTCGTCCACAGTGGACAATCATTTTCTTTTGCATAGCTTTACATTACCATCCTTTCATTGATAAATTGTTTTCAAGCATGCGTTTTTATACATATTTGAATGAACTACGCGCTTTGATATTCCTCGACGTAGGCAGCCCTATTCGGGTTCGGTACTATTTATTCAAAAAAAAAAAAAAAACAATTATTCGAAAAATACAAAAAAGAAGAAATACTTTATTCAAAAAAAAAAATACAAAAAAAAAATGTTATTAAAAAAAAAAAAAAACATTTTTTTTTAGTATTATTGTTTAACTTTGTTGATACCAACACAGTTACAAATGTGCATAAACAAAAAAACAAGTGATAATCAGTATGGGTTGACTTCGTGGTAAATCATAGATTCTTTTGGTACCTCTTATTCATACCCGCAGATATCATTGTCTTGCATGTTTTCAAGATAAGAATGAAGCCGACCTCATCGTTTCATATGCATTGTGTGGTGAGTTATTTGAATAAGTTCAATTGCATTGCATTGTGATCTAGAACTTGGCCTGAATGTTTGTTGAGGCGAAATCCTGAGTAACACTCGGTGTAGGAAATGATCGTAGGCTTTCTTTGACCCGTTTGAGCCTTTTCAGCCTACCAAATAACATTATCCCTAGTACACCCCTTTGAGCCTAAAACCTATTTTTTGACAACCGCATATTACACCTATACCCTTTCTGAGTGCGTACGCACTATCCCTCTCTTGGCCCGACCTCCTCGAGTGCTTTAGAAATGTGTAAATGGCTGACAAAATCCTGCGCTGAAGTTTGCAAAGAGAAAAATTGTCAAAGTCTCAAAGAATGAAAGCAGAAACGACTTCACATAAAGAGGAAATCAAAAGCCCCGATAAAAAAAAAAGGGGAATACATAACCCCGAAAAAAAAAAAAAAAAGGGGGGGCTCCAAATGAAAGATTCAAAAGAAATCAATACAGAAAAACTGGGACAAAAAGAAAGCAAGTCAGCATTAAAACACACAAATATCAAGCATGGACGGAGGAATGATTAGTCACTTTTACCCAAATGATATCCATTCCTTTCACCAAGCCTACATTACAAGCCCGTGACAAGCCCTACATGATCTTATACTGAGGGTTCTCACATTAGTGGATACTTACATGACGGCCAAGCCTATGGTATCACAATTGCATGCATTGAACATCTTTTTGAGTGTGAGCGCAATTCTCTCAACGTCCCAAAATTCAAAATACTGGAATATATGTGTGAGATGGGACCTTCTTTCAGTGAGGCATTTGAAACATGAGATTACGTTTAGTTCGAAACCTTGGATGCAAGCAAGTGTGTCGACACTCAGGTATGTTTGAGGTACTATCTGAAACTGTGTGAATTACACCAGAGTCAAACTCGGTTAGACTGAAAACAATAAAAGAACATCCTTATGCACAATATTAATTGTTGGTATCAACTGGAGTCAGAACGTAATGTCGTCTTCCATTTTTTCAGAAAAAAAAAAAACAACAAAATGCATATTACATAAAAATCATTTTGCTTCACGAACTACGTCTTGACCTGATTCCCTCGGCGGGATACGTAGGCGGCCACATCGGCTTCGGACCCGCATTATTTAAAAATCACATAAAAATTCTTATTTTTTGCAGCATGAACTACGTCTTGACCTGACTCCCTCGGCGGGATACGTAGACAGCCACATCGGCTTCGGTCACACCGTTAGAAATATTTCTTCCTTGTTTCTGCACATGACTCGATTTTGTCCATTGGAGAGTTTAGCATCCTCATATATTTTGCATCCATTACTACCTACATATTTTCGGGGGATTGCATTCTCATCTACTCAATTGTACATTGTCCATATTCTCACATTAGCTTTTCACTCATTATAAAAAAATAAAAAAAATGCTTACCTGATCGCCTTGATAGCGTCAAGATGCAACCTTACCTAGTTCAACATCTTCATTACCAGAAACTGGGACATTTTAAGGAATTCAGTGCAAGAAAATGGCAATAGACAGGAAAAAGCAGGCCAACTAGGTCTTCAGTGCAAACCAAGAATGCAAGCGTCAAGAGCCAAAGCTACAGAGTCGACGCTAATCAACCACTCATTTTCTAAAAAACTCACAAGTTTTCTTTGAGTGCAGGATCTTCATATCAGCAAAGGCAGGAACACAACAATAGGCCCATGCGGGTTACAAACGCACAACATCTATGCAATGACGTTATCTCAACCCAGACGGGTCACAAAGCAGGTACGCCCCTAAACCCATGCATTTCATTTTAAGCCTATGCAACGGCTTCATTCATGTTTCGTCTATGCAACGACGAGCATCTGCATCGCGTCCACGCAACGACGCCTTTTCATTTTAAGCCCATGCAACGGCTTCATCCATGTTTCGTCTATGCAACGACGAGCATCTGCATCGCGTCCATGCAACGACGCCATTTCATTTTTAAGCCTATGCAACGGCTTCATTCATGTTTCGTCTATGCAACGACGAGCATCTGCATCGCGTCCACGCAACGACGCCTTTTCATTTTAAGCCCATGCAACGGCTTCATCCATGTTTCGTCTATGCAACGACGAGCATCTGCATCGCGTCCATGCAACGACGCCTTTTCATTTTAAGCCTATGCAACGGCCGTTTATGTTTCGTCTACGCAACGACGAGCATCTGCGTGCGTCCATGCAATGACGCTTTTCATTTTAAGCCTATGCAACGATTTCATTCATGTATAGTCTATGCAACGCCGAGCATCTGCAACGCGTCCATGCAACGACGACCTTTCAATTTAAGCCTATGCAACGGCTTCATACATGTTTCTAACATGCAACGACGAGCATCCGTGACAAGGCCCAAAAACGACGTCATTTCATTTTAAGCCTATGCAACGGCTTCATTTATGTTTCGTCCATGCAACGACGAGCATCTGCATTGCGTCCGAAAACGACGCCTTTTCATTTTAAGCCTATGCAACGGCTTCATTCATGTTTCGTCCATGCAACGACGAGCATCTGCATTGCGTCCGAAAATGACGTCATTTCATTTTGAGCCTATGCAACGGCTTCATCCATGTTTCGTCTATGCAACGACGAGCATCTGCATCGCGTCCATGCAACGACGCCATTTCATTTTAAGCCTATGCAACGGCTTCATTCATGTTTCGTCTATGCAACAGCGAACATCTGCATCGCATCTATGTTTCGTCTATGCAACGACGAGCATCTGCATCGCGTCTATGCAACGACGCCATCAACATCTACAATAACCATGTTCTCTTCAGCACCACGTCACCTGCAACCCAGTGTCAATCATACTTCGACACTGGGATATTTTTTTAGTCAGCGTCAGCTTTGCTTGTTATTTTTTTTTGCATCACCACGACCCAGTGTCATCATGATTTGACACTGGGACATTTTTTGGATCTGCATCATCCCTATTTTTGAGTTTTTAGTTTATAAAACAGGACAAAATTGGCTACAAGTCAACATCTTTGTCCGAAGACTCTTCCATCATCTCCGTACAAAGAGGGACATGCTGTTGACAGTCAATTTTGACCCGTTTTTCGTATATTTATTGCAATTTTAAGTATTTTAGCACATTGCATTTTAATCAGCATTTTTTGCATTTTTATCTTTCTATTTTTAATTAAGCATTATGTCTTTGTTAATATTATGTTTTTATTATTGTTACACCGTCGTTTTATTTTAATAATATTTGCATCTTTTTAAATAATTAATTGACATCCCATTTTTTACTTTTAATCAGGCATTAAACATGTTTTAAATATTGCATTTTAGTATTATTGCGTCAGCATTTGCATTTTAATAATCTTGCATCTTTTTAAATAATTTTGTTTTAAATAATTAACCAGCCTTGCATTTTTGTCAAACCAGTCCAGTCCAGTCTAAGACACAATTTGAATCAGTCCAACCCAACACCATTTTTGTTTTTAATTCCATCCAAACACCCTCTTTCATTTTCCCCCCTAAAATCAAAACCCACTTTTCATTTCCCAAAACTGTGGCGGTGGCGGGACAGACTGCAGTCGGGTTTGGCGAAGTCGGGTGGCGGGGAGCGGAGAAAGGGGCGGGTCGGGCGAACTGGAGGTGGGTCGGGCGGGACCATACCATGTCCCGTCCGATCCGGCCCCGCTGGGTAAGTCGGGGCCTCGGACCAGTCGGTCGGGCCGGACGGACGGGTTAGCGGGTTTTTTCACTAAATTAAAAATAATAAATTACTAAGTACTATCATCGTAACATTAATGTAATATACATATACTATACTATTATAGACTTATAGTATTATAATTTATATTTATTGTATTATAGTATTATACTCATATAGTCATATATATAATATATTTATAAAGTATTAAGTATAAACTATAAAGTATAAACTATAAAGTATAAAGTTATAAACTAAATAATTAAACAAAGACAAGAATAGTGTAAAAAAACATCCCAAGGTCGTTTTTGTGCCTTTTATATTATTAATTTCATTGAAATATGAAATATCAAATATACAAGATTCAAAATTACATTGTAGTGTCTTGTTGTTGAAAAAATTGCAAAAGAGTGAAAGACATAGAAAAATTTAAAATTGCAATGAAATAAATTACCAATTTGAAAATATTTTTCTAATTTCTTTATAATTTCTTGTGGTTCTTGGTTGGAATTGGTATATTTTGATCAAATTGTTCCACGCCGCTACTCATGCCTTCGGATAAAATGTCGTTGTAGTTGTCGCCATCTTCTTCGCATTTCGTTGATCGCACCTCCTTCGCCTCCGCTCGTATCCAATCTCGAATAGTACCGCCATCTCCAAGTCGCCTCCGCTAATGAGTGTCTGCTCTCCTATTTGAAATCTGCAGAAAAGCGCTTTCGAAGCGATGACGCCAATGTTCAAAATATCTCGCCATCATTGAAAGTGTCGAAATGTCTTCTCATTCGCTCCAATATTTCAGCAAGTCTTCCTTTCCTTCTTCATTGATAACTGCTTGGTAAGGTAAATTACCCTGCAAAACAAAAACATCGAACTCACTAATTTGGTTAGCACTGCTACCACCGCACATTTTATTTCTGAGGCTTTCAATAGAATTAATATTAGGCCTAGCCACAGAAACTGCTTGTCTTTTTTTAGGTTGTGTTGAAGAAGAAGATGATACAAAAGTCGGTTGGTTACTAGCACTTTCTTGCTGGTAATGCCGATATACTTTTTTGCATTCATCTTCTACGCTATTCAACACTTCTTCTAGCGTTAGTTCAATAGGTGGTTCAACATTTAAATTTTTGGGAGTTGGAGGTGGTAGTACGTCCATACAGTTATATATATTTTCAATAAGACTTTTACAACCCTCTACTTTAATAGTCGGGTTTAATACAGCACCAATAATATAAATAGGGGGAATAGGAATAAAATATTTTTAATTTCATAAACATTTTTTTAATAGCCTGAGATAAGGTGTTTTTCCATATATTCTTTAAGAAGTAAAAATATTATAGCTATATAAAACAACATAGTTGAAATAGTAGGATAATATAAAGTAGAAAATTCTTTTGTTGCTCGTTGAAAATTTTCTAAAAATACAATAAGTTCTCTAATTTTCTCCCAATCAAGATCCACAATCATATCATTTGGATTTTGATTATGGGCGTTAAAAATAAAGTAATAGGTTTTCTATAGTCATAAGCAACAACTAGTTGGTCATATAAAGAATTCCACCTAGTTGGTACTTCTTCTGAATTTTTCTCAGAAGATAGTCCACAATCGTGGCAAGTTTTTATATTCTTTTCTTTGTTGAATTCTATTATTTTTAAAAATAAAGTGTATAGCAAATTGTATTTTTTCAAGAATATCTTGAAAAAGTGAAAGATCATCCTTTACAACTAAGTTATAAATATGACACACACATTTGATATGAAAATGTGTTGGAAAAGACGGAGTTAAAACATTTCTTAAAATACTAATAGCAGAATTGTTAGAAGATGCATTATCTAATGTAATACTCATAACTTTATCGCTTATTCCGTAATAATCGCGATCAATAAATATTTTCTCAAATAAACTCACCAAAGGTGCCTACTATCTATATATCTATATGCTAAAATACGTTTTTGCATAGACCATTTATAATCTATCCAATGACAGGTTACCGTTAAATAATCATGGCCGTTAGTACTACGACCTATATCAGAAGTTAAAGCGACTTTGCAATTTAAATGATATAATGCATAACGTAAATACTGTTGATATTCATGTGCAAATTTAAATACATCTCTTTTAACGATTGATCTAGGAAAACCTTTATAAGCGAGGATTATACATATCTCTAATATAATGAATAAAACCAGAGATTCAGAAATGAAAAAGGCAAACCCTCCACAAAGAACTAATTTTGCTAGTGCTTCCTATCTTTATGTTTATCGATTTAGTGGCCTACAACTCCCCGTCATAGGGTTAATTTGACCAGACTTTCTCCGGACGAGTATGTGAACCTTGTCCCGATTGAGAGGACGTTGCTCACCGCTTTTTCAATCATGTATTGGGCATGCAAGGCTTTGTGTTTTTGCACTAGGTGTCTTCCTAAACCTCCCGTCCCACCATGAGCTTGTCCAGTTTTACAAGAATAAATATTTTTCCAAGTTTTACATACACTACTTGATTAGCTACGCCCTCACAAAATATTTCCATACGGTGATTTTAATGGTCGTTTTGGGACTGCCTCATAGTAGGGGGGATAGGAGACATTTCACTAGTGGGTGTATCATCATCATCTTCATTAATAGGTGTATCATCAACTAGAGTGTCATCTAAATTAAAATCTTCTTAATTTCAGGATAATCATTTGTGTCAAGATCATATGGTATTTCAGGAAACATTTCAGGATCTATAAAATTATCTTGTCTAGGAATAACTGGAACATGAATACTAGAAGAAGTACTCTTGCCCTTGTTACCACCCCTACTAGAAGAAGCGACCACTTTACCCAACATGCCTCTTAGTCCTTTCATTTTAATTATGCTAATAAATAGTTAAAGATAATGAAATTAAATGTGCTAAATGAAATAAAAACAAAATAATAATTTAATGAGAGAACGAATGTACCAAACGCCGACGTAGAGTCGACGTGTAATCGAGAGGTTGAAAATTGAAACTTTGCTCGATAGATAATCCTCAAGCTAGTTGCCAACTTCACTCCCAATTCTCAAATTAATAAATAGATTGAATATGTAGACAATGTTGTATAGAGAATTAGAGATTGATTGAGAGATTAGAAAGATTTGTGAAAATAATAAGAAGAGGAATGAGGTATTTATAGGGGTTAAAAATAAATATAAAGGGGTAGGGGTTGGGGAGGGGAGGCCTAAAATGGCCGTTGTCAACTACAAATGTAAAATGGCCGTTGGACAACGGCTATTTTGTCTGGTCGAGCGGGGCGGGATTTGGGCGGGGTCGGGGCGGGGTCGGCGGGATCGGGGCTGGCGGGTCGAACTGGCGGGACCATACCATCCCGCCGGTTCGAGCCCCAGCCCCGCTTTTTTTTTATAACGGTGTCGTGTCGAGTCGGGTCGAGGGTGGTCGGCGACCATCGCCACCTTACCCAAAACTAAACCCAAACCCTAAAAAACCTACCCTATAAATAAAACATTATACCCCACTTTCCCCCCAACACAAAATCAGCCCTATTATCTATCAGCCCCCACATAATGAAGGGCAGCCGCACACTACACAAGAGAATCACCTCGCGCGCCCGCTGGCGGGAGCTCAAGCTCGTGAACCTCTCTCTCTCCTTAACCTCGCTACTCTACTACCTCTCTCCCGCGATCCGTCACCCACCGGCGAACCACCGCCATCACCGAACAACCGCGAACCATCGCTCCGTCGCCACCGCCGTCGTCGGCGAACCTCACACCACTGATAACACGCCTCACCCTCGCTGCGTTAACTCGGTGAACCCACTATTTCCATCATCGCCATATCCTCGAACCGCGTCGGCCGACGAACCTCCACTATCCGTGAACCTCGACCACTCACACATACAACACCAAAGAACACCGTCGCGAACCACCATTCCATTTCCGTCGCCGCCGGTCCGTCGCCGCCGATCTCACGGCGAGCTACCTAGCCGACAACCTCCGTCAACCCTAACCCTGAACGGCGAACCTCATTCCAGCGAACAACCCACCGCCGGCGAACCTCACTGCTGTGGCGGCGTCGCTCCGGCGACCTCGCCGTGGAAGCGACGCCGCTGCCCGCTGCCTTTTCGTGTTGTATTGTCAATATCACTGTTTGTATCTCTTTTGTTTGGCTATGTTGGAAACTGATTTGATTTTGTTTTGGTGATTCGCCGGAATTTTAGAACTCCGTCGAGCTTTACTGTTTCCGCGCCTTGTTCTTGATTTCCGGCGAACTGCTCCTTGCTTTGGCTATTTCTGGACTGATTTTAGTATTTTGTTATTTTATACTATTGGTTATGGACTGGTTTGATTTCTTGTTTTAGTGTCTGTACGAGTAAAACTCACGAAGCTTTGAAATCTCCGCGATATTGCCATCGCTCGTCATTTTGGGCCCCTGTTCGTCTCTGTTTGGTTATCTGTTAGACAGATTGTTGGCCATTTATCGCTACTGATCGGGGTATTTTGTCACTGGTTTTAGGCTATTTTGCTATTGTTTTGGCTATATTGCTATTAATTTCGGACATTTTTTTTGCTGGTTTACTGATTTTGAACAAGATACTACTTTTGGTATTTTACTGATTTGAACAAGATACTACTTTTGGTATTTTACTGATTTGAACAAGATGCTACACTTGTTTGGCCGATGAAAAAGTTATCCGTCGATTTTTGAGGCCTCCACAGTTGCAAAGACGGAAAATAAAATAAATGAAGCTTTCTGGGCAAGGATGATTTCTTCCACTTACATCGGATAACCAACATGCGCTTGGCAAGGCGAATTCTCGCAGCCGCACTTGTTTAGGCTGTCCTACTTTATATTTTTACATATCTGAGCCCTCCGTGTTTAAAACTATTCTTGTTTTTTGGGCGGATCCAAGGTTTTATTTATTTTATTATTTTTAGCAATATTGGCGATGAAGGAATCCGTCGATTTCCAAGGCCTCCCTTGTACAAAAGACGGATTTATTTGCTTTGTTTGTTAATTTTTGCTATTATTTTAAAATTTATGTATTCTATTACTAATACTTTTACTAAGTGTTTATGCAGGTATCCGGAGATGCATTTCAAAAAGAATGCCCCGGAGTTTACTTTATGCCGTATTTAATTTCATGTTTTATTATTTTGCATTGTATTTTATTTTAATTGTAAATTATGTAAAATGCTTAGAATAGGTAGAATAAAATGAGCAATAAATAATTAACTTAGGTTTGAACGAACAACCGCAAGTTAGCGGATCTTAAAGGATGCCTAACCCCTTCCCTTTAGGATAATAAAGAACCCTGATCCAGAATCTCACTAATTTCGCAGACTATTAAATGGAAGTCAATTGCAGTATTTTTATTGCAATAAACTAAGTGTCCTAATTCACTATAATAATTAGGTGGCGACTCCTTAAAATACATTTAGGAATCAACCATATGTAGCAGTAATCCCGTTTCCGACTCCGGTTAAAATGGGGTGTTACAACAAGTTGACAATCTGTTGGACAATTTCCAACAAGTACCACACATGTTGCAACAAGTTACCCATCTGTTGGAAATTTTCCAAAAGATGAGATACCTGCTGCAACAAGTTACCCATCTGTTGGAAATTTTCCAACAGATGAGATACCCGCTGCAACAAGTTACCCATATGTTGCAACAATTGAACCATCTGTTGCAACAAATTTACATCTTGTTGCAATAACTGACTCATCTGTTGGAAAACCAAGTTAAGTTAGTTGCTGCAACAAGTTCGATTAATGATTGGAAAAATCCCAATAAGTTACACATCTGTTGCAACATAATTTTTACTTGGTGAAAACTGTTCAGAAATTGCAAAACCACAGAACATACATTGGTGATTTGAGCAAGATCAACATATCATTTAAACTAATTTTACTAACAATTTCATAAAATGTCACAAACACAAACAATAGTAATTATTATTACAAGACATTGCAAATTTAACAATTAGGGAATAATTCGGTTGGGGCCTGTAGTTTTTTTATGGCCACCTGTTTTGCATATGGAGCATTTGTTTTTCCTCGTTGCAAGTGATTCCCATATTCCACTTCTCCTCTTTGTCCGTATTCTTCCCGATTTGCTCGGATCAACATATGGAGGAGGTATTTCTCTCTCTAAAATCTCTATAGAAACTTCCCAAGATTCTTCAGAAGGCACGGAATTCATTTTCTCACAGTATACAATTATGTAATTCTCGACCCTGTAATATGGAGATGAGTAGTCATAAATCCGTCTTCCAAAGTCTTCACCATATTGGACTCGAAGCGCTACCATAGCATGTGGGCAATGTATTTTGTCCAGGTCAAAAACTCTACAAGTACAAGATCATCTTTGCAGATCGACTGTTGCAACTGAACCGTGGCCGATGACGCTGAACTTGTAGTTGACAATTTGATGGGCCAATAACTTATTACCCAAGTTGACAAATTTTGATATTTTTTTCCATTAAGGGAACAAAGATGGTTGGTGAGTCGATGAACTCCATACGCCTCTCACGAAATTTCTCAGTAAACCTCCTGTTTATGGAATCAAATAGAGCAGTAATGAAAATTCTCTTTCAACATTGAACATTGAGTTCACCGACTCAGCAACGTTTGTCATCATAAAATCATACCTGACAAAACAAACATATTAGTATTGGAACATGTGGCTGAGGCTCAGTTGTGTTAAAAATCACA
The DNA here is from genome assembly GCA_029844215.1 of Przewalskia tangutica. Classification (NCBI taxonomy): domain Eukaryota; kingdom Viridiplantae; phylum Streptophyta; class Magnoliopsida; order Solanales; family Solanaceae; genus Przewalskia; species Przewalskia tangutica. The sequence goes on from CM056722.1 coordinate 22,177,891, forward strand.
ACAACTACAATATCTGCCGCAACAAGTTACCTATTAGTTACAGCAGATACATTACTTGTTGAAAACAAAAATGTGAAAATACCTATTTCCGGGGCAGAATACCCTGCTCCATCTGTGGAATCCAGCACGTTCAAGATGTTCGGCGGCCCCAGGAACCAAATCTCTGATTTGATTGAAATGGTCATTGAAGACATCAATATTGTATGATTTTGCTGCTTTATAAAATTGAGATACGACCGCCCCATTGTGAAAGGTGGTTCTCAGATTTTCCCCTAGGTGCCTCATGCAAAACCATAATAACATGTAGGGAAGACAATTGAAACCGCCTTTTTGATACTTGGATGTCTATCAGAAATTATGCACAACTCATGGGTATCCTCTATATAGATCTCATTTGTTCAAAAATATATTTGTACGAAGCATCACTCTCCTTGTCCACTACACAAAAATGCCACCGGAAAAATATGATTATCCGCATCTTGTGCAACTGCTGACAACAACACTCCTTCGTACTTGCTCCTCAAGAATGTCTCATCGACATCTATGACTTTTTTCATTTGCGCAAAACCAAGCATCCAAGCCTTATAGGCTACAAAAAGTACTTGAACTTTCCATTTTCATCAACCTTCAATGCCGTCTTACTTCCTGAATTTGCAGAATGAAACATATAACGATACGCATCAAGCATCGCATACCCGTGCTCATGTGTCCCCCTTGTCAAAGCCTTTGCAATCTCCATGCCCTTCCAGACCTTCCAATAACTTACCTTACAACCCAAATCTGTACGGATTGATTGACTCATATCTTTTATAGATGGGCCTTTACCATAAGGAAACTTATCTTTGAAGTATTCACCAATGACTTTCGCAGTAACGTGTGGATTATGGCTCGTAATGTGCTCAGAACCACATGTGTGATGCTTTATGTAGGTTCTAATACAAAATCTGTCAGAACTTAAAAGCTTCACAGCCCTCAGCCACCACTTGCACTCCAGATGTACATATCTGAAGCAATACACAGTACGCAAATTAATCACCTTCTTGATTCTAAATTTTTTCTTCAAGCAAGCATGTTTCAACCAAGTGACTAGTTCTTCCTTGTTCTTGAATGACATTCCTTTATAAAAACATATTTCATCATCTTGAACATGGCTAGACTGTATTGATTGTGTAGTGCCCAATGTATTGCTCGCAACTTCGGGTATAGGAATCGGGTCAGCCCCACTTCCATTATCTGGGATATCCACATTCACCCCATCTAATTCATCATTTAACACATCTTGTTGGTCTTGAGATAAATTGTGGTTCTCTACCGGGATTCCAACAACGTATACCCTTAAAATGAGCCTAGCTACATCATTCAAATAAGCACGCAAACAAACCTGATCAGTTATCTTAAATGGCAAGACCCTCTGATTTTCAAAAAAGTTGTGCATGTAAGTGATGAAAAGATCTTTTGGTTCACAAGTTAATTCGCAATAGGTGATGATTAGGTTCACAAAATTATCGAACATAACATCTCTTTGGACAATCATCGCTATCATCTCTAACGTGTCACTACACTTCCATCGCCAAATATATCGATTGTTCTTCTCGATCCATTCACCATGGCAATCAACCTCAATTGTTATTAAGTCCCCTATTAGTGGTGTTCAAGGTACCTGAAGATATTTTGTTTAACAAAAAATTGGTCATGAGAGTACATACCAATCTATAACAAGTGGACTACTTATTGCAACAGTAATAAAATTGTTGCAACAAGTCACTAATCTGTTGGAGTCAGCTTCAGTTTTTTTTTGGTAATGTTTCAGACTGTTGAAGATGTCCAACAGATAAACCTGCTGCAGCAAGTTACCCATATGTTGGAAATTTTTCAATAGATGAGATACCTGCTGCAACAAGTTACCCATCTGTTGAAAAATGTCCAACAGATGATAAACATGCTGCAACAAGTTGACAAACTGTTGGACAATTTCCAACAGATGAGATACCTGCTGCAACAAGTTACCCATCTGTTGGAATTTTCCAACAGATATACCTGCTGCAACAAGTTACCCATCTGTTGGAAAATATCCAACAAATGATAAATCTGCTGCAACAAGTTGACAATCTGTTGGATAATTTCCAACAGATGAGATACCTGCTGCAACAAGTTACCCATCTGTTGGAAATTTTCCAACTGATGAGATACCTGCTGCAACAAGTTACCCATTTGTTGGAAATTTTCCAACTGATGAGTACCTGCTGCAACAAGTTACCCATCTGTTGGAAATTTTCCAACGATGAGATACCTGCTGTAACAAGTTACGCATCTGTTGAAATTTTTTCAACTGATGAGATACCTGCTGCAACAAGTTATCCATCTGTTGAAAAATGTCCAACAGATGATAAACCTGTTGTAACAAGTTGACAATCTGTTGAAGATGTTGAAGAAGTTGCAACAACTGAACCATTTGTTGCAACAAATCACAAACTTGTTGCAATCGACTCTGTTCATGTGAACAATGAATCGACTCAACAGATCATTGAGTTGTTGCAACAAGTGCAACACCTGGGTAGATTTATACCTAGGTGAAAAATTGAAATAAAACAACATTGTTGTACTTACCAAATGAGTGTAAAACACTTATGAAGTAATTGTCAGTGCTACACCAACAAAATCCAGCCATAAAATTGCAAAATCGTGTGGTCACTTTTTTTTCTTTCTTGAGGAACAATGGCGGACGAAGAAGAAGAAGAAGAAAGCAAAATAATGGAAAGAGTTATGAAGTAATTCCGTGCTACACGAATGAAATCCAGTCAAAAAGTTGCAAAATCAGGTGGTCTTGTTTTTTTCTTTCTTGAGCAAAATTCAGTCAAGACGAAGAAGAAGAAGAAACGAGCAGCAACATAAGAAGAAGCAGCAAGAAGAAGCAGAAGAAACGAAGCAAAAAAGAAGAGCAAAAAATGGTGGAAAAGCGCAAGCAAACAGTTAATTTGGCGCATTTTTTTTGGCTATCTAGGGTTTATATGGCTTGAGTCAAAATGTTAAAAATAAAACTTGAGGACAAAGTGTAAGGTCAAAGTGTTAAAATATAACTTTGAGGTGAGTCAAAACTCTCTAATCACTAATCCAAAGTTTATCACCCCTACTCAATTAAAAAAATTAGAGTTACCCCAACTCAATTTTAAAACATATTTGTCACCTATAATTAAAAGCTCCCAAATAATGGTTTTTTAAAAAAACTTTTGGTCTGTCGGCTGAAATTAATTACGGGCTTTAGTTAAAATATTACAATATCTATATGATTATATATATGATATGTATTTTTATGTGTATACAATATGTACAATATATCTATTTATACTTAATATATAAATTCTATACATTTTCTGGCAGAATACATAAAGACTCCTAAATTTGATGTGTTTTATTGAAATCCCTCTTGAACTATACATGGTCTTAGTTACACATGTACTTGGCTTTTTTTATAATGGTCACCCCTCAAACAGTAAATTATACTAATTAGCCCCGCTTTTCTATAATCATTACCTCCTCAAAAGAAAAAGAAAAAAAAAAGGAAAAATTAATAATTGTATTTTAATGGAGGAATAGTGAAGATATATATAAGGAAATAAGGAAATAGCCATTGGAATGACTAAGCATTGTATTTTAGATTTTTTACACATCAAATTATATGATGTGGTTATTATTAATTTTACACTATCACACACCAAACTTCATTTGACATCACTTGGATTATAATATAGCTAAGTACATGGAGTAATTAGGACTAGCTATTTGTTTGAAGGGGTAACGATTATAAAAAAAACAAGTACAAAAAGTAATTAGAATCAACCATAATTTAAGATAGATTTGAATAAAACACGTCAAATTTAGGGAATTCTCTATGTATTCCGCCTTCTCTCCTGCTTCTTTGCTATAGTTATCTCACTTGTTTTTTTGGTACAGATGGTCACTAATTGCTGGTAGGCTGCCTGGAAGAACAGCAATGAAGTTAAGAACTTCTGGAACACACATTTGAACAACAAGAGATCTTGTAGAAGCAAAAAGAAACATGTCAAGTCCAAGGAGTCCAATAATACTCACAGCCTACAAGGCAAAATTCAAGAGTACCCTGCTGAGACAGTAAGCAACAACCAAGAAATGGCCACCAAAACAGTTTTAGATTCATGGATAGAAGAAATGCAAGACTTTAATTGCAGCTTACTATCACCTAACATGCCATTTCTTGAAGATGAACCTTTTATTCCCATATTGGATGGCATTGTCTTGCTTGAAGCATTCACAAGGAATGAGATTCAGCATTCCTTTAGAAATGAGTAAATGACTGAATACATCGACAACCCCTTTGAATTTTTCAATAAGTTTTATTTAGACTATGCCTGATCCAATTTAGCACCTGAACACATGATAAAATTGTTCTTATTAGATACTTTCAGCTCAAGTTTTATGAAACTGGTGTGGGTTTTGCGAGTTTTTTGAGTCTAATGCGTATAATTAAAGGCGGTGACATATTTTAGATGGTTAACTTATCTGCGTAATTGCAGCTTAAGAATACGCGCAGAAGCTTTTCCAAAATTTAAGTCGGAAATGTGTAATATGAACACAATCATGTGTTCAGATGCTCAATCGGAACATACCATAGTTCAAATGTGAAACTTAAAAGAGTTGTCGATATATTAAACTTTCCGAAATTTGTGTTAGTATTACTCTATTGCATCCTTCATATAAGAGCACAATCTCCACTAGGTGTTTCGGATTTGAACTTGTGCTTTATCTGCTTGGTAATGTTCATGAGCTTATTTGCCAAACCAATTTATGCATGTATCAAGGTCAGAAACGATAGATCTTTCTTTTTTCTAAGTATCAGCTTCCTCTATTACTTGCCAATCCCAACTAAGTGAGGAAAAGTAATGAACTAGATATCAGGTATTCCTGTTACAAGAGCTAGCTATCTAGTTTTCAATTCTTATTCGCATTGGTGTAGCAACAAAACTTCGAAAACAGAAATCATTTTAAGGAACAATGAAATAAGCTAGGTTGCTCATACTCCTTAAAGATGTCAACAGGTAAGTGTCGTTTTGGTTGCTCATACTCCTTAAAAATGTCAACAGGTACGTGTCGTTTTGAATCTGAAAAGGAATATCTCCAGCAGTGACAACTTCACTGCAATTAGTGTTGTTTTTGGGTCAAGCATGAAAAATTGGTGAAGATGCAATGTCTTACACTCTATTCTTGGTCAAAAGATTCATTGCGTTGCATTTTATTACTTAAGATTTCCTTATATCATTTGTTTTTGCAACAACTTTCATCATTACCTTAATGTTTCAATAATATTTTCTTTGTCAGACTGCTCTATTGTAAAGATAGTATTTTCATATAAAAGGGCATACGCGTGATGAAAAAATTGAGCAAGAGAAATTTATTCTGATTATCAGAATCCATATATACACTGAAAGAATATCACACTGATTGCCAAGGTCATATGTCAATCTATGAAATTAAAACCAACAAATGGTTACAGTACATCATCATCATCCTGTTGATTGTACATTGAAGTAATCTCAACTGGTAATGAAGGTGGAGTTCCAGGAGGGATGCAAGCTTCACCATTTTCACCGGCACATATACACAAAGCCTCAGCTTCCCTGAGGGTAGCATTCAGGTTAATATGACCACTTAGCTCATTGATAAATTTTAGCAGTGTGTCGAAATCCATCTCTTCTCCTATTATTTTATTGCGGTATCTTCTCAGAATTGCAACACAGACATACAGATGAAGATGCTCACTCAAATAATGCGTCCATAAGACCTCCCACAACCGCATCGTTTTCTCAAAGTCAAATTCCCTATATAAGACAAGATATCAACTTAAAAGGAAAACAAAGCATCCATTTAGTGCAAATTGATGTCTGACAGCCTAAACTGGAAGTAACATAAGATTTGAGAAATGATAGCTGCATCAAAGACATTCAAATTACTAAAACTATAACATTTTTGCTGATGTGAAATCAAACATTTCTTTTTTCCCTTTGTTTGCTCTTTTCCTCCCATCCTCAGGGAGAAGGATGCTGGGAAGAAAGGATGCACGACCACATATCACGCTTCCAGGGAAATGCAAATGGATTTATGTAAGTCAAAAAAAGAAACTCAGCAATGCCATTGTGTTGTATTTTTGAGAAATATTCATAAATGGAGGCCTCTTTTTGGTATATGTCAAAGGAACGGATAAAACCTAATAAGGTAAACTTAGATGGACCTCTACACTTTTCTTTTGACAACCTAGAAATCACGAGGGCCATTAGCCCATGGTTCAGAACTCGATTGATAATTGGTCCTTCCCTCTACCCTTCTCCACCTAATACCAGGCTTTATCTGCAGCAGGGTTCGAATCTGTGACGTATGCCTAATCCACATATCACGTGGTATGATCTTACACTAGACCAAATCCCTGGACATTAACAGGTGCAAAAGAACATCTATATGCATGAATAAGATCCAAGAAGAAGTGGTTAGCCAGGTGAAAATGAGAAGGGATCTTTCGCTTCAGTTCCCTAGGTCAAGTGGATTGTTTAAGGATCAATGGACAAAAAAAACTACAAGGTGTCACATACACGCTAAACGTAAAAAATTTATACTAAAATGGGAGTAAGCACTCAACAGGGAGGTGAGAGTTCACACTTCCCAGTATGAAATAAAAGAGAAGCAAATAAAAGAGACACAAGTCTGGAATTTGGCTTTTAATCCACGGCTCTCAAAAAAACTCACAAAAGTCAGAAAAATTTCAACATTATTAGTCATATTCATCAAGATAATATAACTTATTTTTAGCAGTGTAACTAAAAAATGAAAATACTACATGTTTGTTTAAACGTAGAATCCACAGATGATCGGTTAATACACAAGCACATAATATGCGATCAGGGCACAAAGTTTTCAGGAGTAGAACTGCTTGCCTTTTGAATTGTATAAGAACCCAGCGAAAGCAGAAGAAATAATTAAGGCAGTCCTTCTGTTTGAAGTAATTATGCAAAGGATTGTCCAGTAACTCCACCAACTGCATAGCCCAGTAATTGTACATCAGATTTTTGACAGCAAACATATACTTATCAGCCAGATATTGTGAAATCTACAAATCAAGAATCTCTTATAACAGCAAAGGGTAAGAAGGGATCAAAACACTGGAGCTTTAAGAAAAACAATATGCAGCACTGTAACACATTAGCTGAAAATGTTTCATTTCTAAATAGCCAGGCATGTTTAGGTGGTCATCGGAAAGATACCATTTGTCTTGACACCAAATCCTTCAATCAGATGCTTCATGGCCTACTATAGAGGTTATAGCAACAGTAGGGATTCTGTCAGCAGTTAATCGTGGATCAGTTGGTATTTTGTTTGCAACAAGTTTTGATTAGCATCAACCATGCTAGGGTAAATTTCACAGATAATCACGTAACTATCACCTTTTTTCACAAAAGTCACTTAACTATCATTTCTAACACAAAAGCCACTAAAACCATTTTCAGGTGTCACTAAACCACTTTCATGTGAACAACTTATTTTTTACTCTTTAGTTTTATTAAAATATAATATATAAAATTCTAATCTCAAAGGATCAATCCGACCCGACCCAAGACCCATATGAAAAAAGTAAATAACCTTTCATATTCTTCCATATTCCCTTACTCAGTACACAAATTCGGATTAGTCAAAATAGAACCTAGACAGATCAAGGTGCTGAAGGCAAGCAGCAAATCCAATCCTTTTAAAAGAGAACCTGAATCCCCTCTTTCTGCCCTACTTCATGCCAATCACTCTCCTTCCTTCCCCAAGAGCCAACCATGGCATTCGATGCATCAACAATTTCATTGTCTTCCTCTAGAGCGTCAATCTTAAGTGTTGGAAGCTACTGCTAAGGGACTCCCCCTCATCTAGAAAGGATAGAGCTTTCCCTCGCGTAGCTCCATTCAGAAGAACACAAAAAGGGGAGGAAGGAGAAAGAGAATAGACCCATAAACAAAAAAAGAATTAGCGATTCAACCATATTACGGGCCGGAGATCTAAACTATTACTAACCAGGATACTCAAATTGCTCTCTCAAGAGTGAAAATATCTCTCGCATCACAGCCTATTCTATTCTCTACTCTCTACCAGCTTCCACTTCCACTTTAACACAGAAGAACTTCGCCCGAAAGCATTGATTGAAGGTCTCCTCTTTCCATTTTAAAATTACTGTTATTTTACCTTGTTTTTTTTTTTTTACATTTTTAAGCTTTTAAAAAATTATTACTCTATACATAATCGTTAATAATTTGCGAAATTAGCAATTTAAACCATACGGCAAATGACCCGCTACAACAATAATACTATAGTGTAAAAATTATTTAACATATCATAAGCGGCCATAACTCTTAAAATTAATAACTTCAAAATAAGGCAGATTAGTTCCTATATCAAGTAAATTTGAAAATTATGATGACAGTATAACATTTCACTGAGAGACTTTCAAGACTTGCCGGTAAAAGTACTTTATATGTTTCGTACTTTATATGTTTCAATTTATGTGACACTTTTTGTTTTTCGAGATTTAAATTATTTATGCTTTGACCGACATTTTATAATGTATTTTTCATCATGACATGAGAAAAATAGCAATTTATAATACATTTGGTATATTTTTGAATTTCCAATTTAGCCTCAAAAGTTAATTTAATTGACTGTCATGAATCGAAATTAAAGGTGCCACGTAGATTGAAAAGGAGGGAGTATAAAACAAGTTGGCTTTTAGTTTAGAGAAGAAACATGTTGCTTTTTAGCAGATAAAAATGTTCGGTTTTGTGACTTCTAGGATTTGCTGATATTTTAAACATGTTAAAATGGTAGGGAGAAGGGAAAAATATGAAAGGTTATTTACTTTTTTCATATGGGTTTTGGGTCGGGTCGGGTTGAACCTTTTAGATTAAAAATTTATTTATTAGATTTTAATTTTAAAAAAAAAATTATTCACAGGTTTAGTGACACCTGAAAGTGGTTTTAGTGACTTTTGTGTTAGTTGCTCAAAGCTAAGTGATTTTTGTGTTAGAAATGATAGTTAAGTGACTTTGTGAAAAAAAATGATAGTTAAGTGACCGTATGTGAAATTTACCCTGGCATGCTATAGTTGTGTTAATAACCTCAGAATAAAGAAGGAAATAAAAATCAGGACGGTTTTGCAGACACAATGTCCTCTCTTGCATTGTCCCATTACAAGTGAGTTGTGGACACATGTTCATATTGAATTTTAATTTCTGCATATTAATGCTTTAATTGAATTCTTAGAGCCTTTTAAGCCTTCATAGCTTTAATACACAGTTTATTCATGAAACACTAATAAAAGAAAAACATTGAAGAAAGGCAGTGTCTACATACAAGAAGCAAAACGAAGCATCCCTGAGGTACGCAGAGTATAAAACTGAACAGTGAATACACAAAAGCTGGGAAGGGATGGGGATTGAGGAACTGGCAAGAGAAAAGATGGAACCACAGACACACACAGAGAGAGAGAGAACCTTTGACAATGCAAAAAGCTGAGAATGCACTCCGTTCTGATCACGGTTAAAATTTGGTCCAAGCCGCTTCATCAATGCCACAAAGCACCAAAACGATTCTTGTTCATCTTCCATCACATACAATATTGGTGAAAGAAGATCACTCATACCCTACAAGTCAATAGAATAAAAGGATTCATCAGAAAGTGAGCAACCAAGAAAGAAAATGAACAGGCACTAAGTTGTAAGGAGAACACTGGAGCATAAAGGCCCAAACAACATGGATTGAAAGCATGATTCCACAATTCCTCCACTAAGAGTTCAATTCTCTAGAGAGATATGACAGTCAAATAGGAAACTGAGCAATCCAAAGCTAGTAGTATCAGATACTGTAATTTGCATTATGTGAGATCATTTCTTCGTCTGACAGTGTAACAAACTAACAATCGCTTCCAAAAAGATTGAATTGAAGGGAAAAAATCAGGACATTGGGAAGTAATAATGTTAGGTACCAAAACGCACATGCATAAAAACAGCATTATTACGTTGCTACCTTTTTTTAAAATAATGGTGGTGCCGAGAACAGCTCTCCTGCACCTCACCTAATCTACCAGGTATATGCTACCTCCACCAGCACATGTATCGGGTAACTCTGCGTACGAAGGCTTAGGAAGCAGATTTTTCCAACGAAGGAAACAAAATTCTCAGTTCGAATCTTGTTAAAATTTTCAAACTTCCGAATCTTATTTTTTTAATTCACACCATTATACTACCAGAAAACAGGGATTTATTCTGCAGAAGACTAAAATCAGTGTTGGACTCAGTGCTGCCTAGATAGGCAATGTTTCAAGCTCAAGTCTCCCTGTGGTGAAACAGTACATCTAAGAGAAAGAGAAAGGGTGGCAGGAAGCGTGAAGAATTTCAATGTTAGAGAAATCTGAAAATCATGCATGTAGCATATTTAACTTTGTATGCTACCTATCAAGGTGGAGGTAAGGTCTGTGTACACTCTACCCTCCCCAGACCCCACGTTGTGGGATTTCACTGGGTATGTTGTTGTTGTTGTTGTTGTTGTTGTATGAGCATATACAGTAATTAGCAAAGAACAACAAATTAACTAGCACATATTACCTGACAGTAACCCAGGTCAAAGTTGTAGAAGGAGTAAGTGAGCAGTATGTCACACAAACACTTCACATTAGAATTATCATCCCCATCATAGAATGGAATTGACTTATCAGTCCTGACCTTCAAGATCGATCAAAAAAATAAAAAAGGACAGAAGAAAACTAAGTGTCATAATTTTATAATAGAAAAAACAATATGTTATAGTAGTAACACTGGCAGTTAATGGCTTGGATATGCAGAACTGCATATTGCCTCTAAACCTCTCATATAGAAATCATTTGAGGCCCAAAAGGCTGGACTAAAGTCAATACTTACCACATCTTTTTCAATAAGATGTTTCCTTTCTCGGAATTTTGTAAATCCTTTAGCCTGCTCTTTGGAGATGCTCTGCATAAAAAGATCCAATATGAACATTAAAATTTAAAGCTTAATTTTACCAAAAAGGATCATTTTCTCATCATTGGTCTTCTCTGGAGGAAAGCAAAACTGTGGAGTTGGTTTCCCAACATAAAAAGCATAACTCCTCAACAAAAATGCTTAATTCTTTTAACCCTGAAAATGTGTTTGTCCTCTTTGGAGGAAAGAAAAATAGGGTGGTTGACTTCCCAAGTGGAACATCAAAAGTGAAAGTCCCAAAGACATATGATTCAATTCTTTAACCCTGAAGAGTACTACATATTTTTAAACACTTGGAACAAACTTTCAGAGGATAATTATCTCCAAGCTCCTCGATTTCTTAATTCAAGAATACCAAAGGAAACACATAAAAAGAACTGTTACCATCTCTATGAATATCCACTCCTCGTCTCAATATTTAATTTATCATTGGCATCATATAAATCTAGCAGAGACGAGGGATGACAGTACTGATACAAAAATCTGAGATGATATCATTCTGTGTCAAGTGAAGGACAAAGTTTGAGATATCAAAAGAGAAAACAGAAACATCAAAATCCAGCAGCATCATGATGATGGTAATAAGAATCTCACTGGGTTGCAAGTAAACTAAATATAAGATTCAGCTTATTCAACAATTCTAGTCATGAAAGACATTTTACCAATTGAATGAAAGAAATAAACTAACAGGGTTTTAGAAAGAATCAGAAACTCCCCCGCCAAAATAAAAAAAAAAGAAAAGGTCTAGAGAGAGCTACACAGACCTTCCACTGGTTCTTTATTGTTTCATACTCTGACTTTTTGATAGACACAAGATATTTCCTCTCAGCATAAGTTGAATCATACAGATGATATCCCAACAGAAATCTCCAGACCTGGAACCAAAATAACAAGTGGGAGTACATTATTCCTGCTTAGACAGAGTGAGAGGGGCAGATCTCCAAGAACATACCTCTTTTCTCAGACCATTCTCCACTCCTCCATAAAAGATCCTCTTTCTTAGTGCCTGCGAGTCTATGACCCTCCCTTCAGAGTCCAAAAAGGTGGACCACTGAGGAAAAACTTAATGAGAAACACAGTTGTGAATGCAACAACAACATACCCAGTGAAGTCCCACAATGTGAGGTCTGGGGAGGGTAGAGTGTACGCAGACCATACCTCTACCTTGGTAAGTAGAGAGGTTGTTTCCGAAAGACCCTCGGCTCAAGACAAAGCATAAACACAAGCAAAGCAAGAGAAACGGTCAAACCCGGACAAGAAATTTATAGTAGTATGAAAACGAGAGTAACAAAAGTGAATAAGTCATGATAATTATGAAAAAATAAGCAGTAACTAACGCAGGTAAATAAGATAAACAAAGTACACGAAAAAACATACAACAACAGAAATCAAAGGATAAGAGACTATAAAACAATACTGCGCCTACTAGTATGATAGACTAAGCAGGACTACAATAATAACACTACAACTATCAGTATGTAAGCGTAAGTAGAACTACGACAAACTACCTACTACCCTTCTACCCTAATATGTGTCTTCCACAACCTCTTATCTAAGGTCATGACCTCAGTAAGTTGCACCTGCGCCATATCCCGTCTAATCACCTCTCCCCAATACTTCTTCGGCCTACCTCTACCTATCTTGAACCCGTCCATAGCCAACCTCTCACACCTCCGCACTGGGACATTTGTGTCTCTCCTCTGCACATGCCCGAACCATCTCAACCTCGCTTCCCGCATCTTATCCTCAACCGAAGCCACTCTCACTCTGTCTCGGATATCATCATTTCTAATCATATCCCTCCTTGTATGCTCACACATCCATTTCAGCATCCTCATCTCTGCAACTTTCATTTTTTGAATGTACGAAGTCTTGACTGGTCAACACTCCGCCACATACAACATAGTCGGTCTAACCACCACGCTATAGAACTTGCCTTTAAGTTTTGGTGGCACCTTTTTATCGCACAAGACTCCAGATGCGAGCCTCCATTTCATCCACCCTGCACCAATACAATGTGTGACATAATCATCAATCTCTCTATTCCCTTGGATAATAGACCCGAGATACTTGAAGCTTTCTTTCTTTGGGATGACCTGAGTACCAAGTCTCACCTCCACGTCTGTCTCATGGTCACTCTCATTACTGAACTTGCACTCCAAATATTTTGTCTTGGTCCTATTACCCTTTAAACTCCAAAGTCTGTATCCAAACCTCCAGCTTAGCGTTCACTCCGCTGCGAGTCTCATCAATCAGGACTATGTCATATGTGAATAACATACACCATGACACCTCCTCTTGAATTTGTCGAGTCAGTCCATCCATTACCAAGGCAAATAAGAATGGGCTAAGAGTTGATCCATGGTGCAGCCCCATCATTCCAGTGCTCCGAATCTCCTTCTACTGTATGTACCCTGGTCTTGGCTCCATCATACATATCCTTGATCGTCCTAGTGTACGCCACACGCTACAGGTACACTTCTAACCTCCAAACATCTCTATAGAACCTCCCTAGGGACTTTGTCGTTTGCCTTCTCGAGGTCGATGCAAACCATATGTAAGTCTCTCTTTCTCTCCCTATACTGCTCCACCAACCTCTTAATAAGATGAATGACTTCTGTAGTCGAATGCCTCGGCATGAATCCAAATTGGTTCTCGAAAATTGACACGCCCCTTCTCACTCTCATCTCCACGACCCTTTTCCAAACTTTCATAGTGTGACTTAGCAGCTTGATACCCTTATAGTTGTTGCAACTCTGGATGTCACCTTTGTTTTTGTACAAAGGAATCATTGTACTCCACCTCCATTCTTCGGGCATTATTGTTGTCTTAAAAATGACATTAAACAACTCAGTCAACCACTCCAAACTTACCCTGCCTGCGCTCTTCCAAAATTCAACTAGGATTTCATCAGACCCGATCGATCGTCCCCTGCGAACAACACCCTTAACCTCCTCAACCTTAATGCTTTACAATATCCAAAATTTTGGTACCTTCCGGATTGCTCCAGATCTCCCAGCACAATGTCTTTATCTCCTTCTTCGTTCAAGAGTTTATGGAAGTAAGACTGCCACCTCCGTGTAATATGCGCGTCCTCCACCAGTACTTTTCCGTCCTCGTCCTTGATGCACCTCACGTTGATCCAAGTCACGGGTCCTCATATCCCTTGCTTTGGCTAGTCTGTACAACTTCTTATCCCCGCTTTTTTCCTTTAATTCCACATATAGACATTCAAAAGCCGTCGTTTTCATCGTCGTAACCGCTAGCTTTGTCTCCTTCCTCGCCATCTTATATAATTTTCTATTCGTCCACTTCTCCACCTCATCCTTGCTTTCTACCAATATCGCATACGCCACTTTCTTTGCTTCCGGCCCGCGATACCCCCTAGCACTTCTCTAGCTACCTCCCGAATGCAACTGACCGTCCTGTCCCACATACCGGTCGCGTCCCGACTCCTCTCACAAGCCCCCTTGGCCATCAACCTCTCCCACATCTCTTTTGCACTAGCCATGGTCAAACTCCCCCATTTGATTTTTAGCATGTCATCCACAACCCTCCTCTTCTTCTCCACCTTATGTCGGGTTGTAAGATACTCACTCGGAATAACCTTGCAGTCTTTACAAAGGTCGTTGTCAACCTTTCTAAGGAGCAAAAAGTCTATCCGAGTCTTAGCCGCTGAACTACGGAAAGTCACTAAGTGCTCCTCCTTCTTCAGGAACCTCGAATTGACTATCACCATCCCAAAAGTTTTAGCGAATTCCAAAAGTAAGACGCATCCACCGTTCCTATCCCCGAGGCCAAAGCCTCCATGCACGTCGTCATAACCCCCTGAAAGTGACCCGATATGTCCATTGAAATCCCCCCCTACAAATAACTTCTCAGTGGTGGTATACCTCCCACCACCTTGTCCAAATCCTCCCAACGCAACCTTCTCCTCGCCGTCAAGCGCTGCGGTAGCATAAGCACTAATAATGTTCATAGTAAACCCTCCAACTACCAACTTAATCGACAGCATCCAGTCATTGACCCTCCTAACCTCTACGGCTCTACCACATGATCCCTTAGCTCGATGTCTACCAAAATGCCTACCCCATTCTTATACCTCGACCTACTCGAGAACCATAACTTATACCCGTCCACATCCTTAGCTTTAGGTCCTACCCATTTGGTCTCCTGGACATAGGCTATATTAATCCTCCTCTTATTTAGAATCTTAACTAGCTCTATGGACTTCCCGTTAAAGTCTCAATGTTCCAAGACTCTATTCTCAACCTAGCATCTCCCTTACCCTACTTACCCCCCTAACCCTCACCCCCGTCCCCGACCGAGAACATGACCCTAGTCTACCATCATTCACCAAAGCCACTAGAGCAAAAAAAACAAAAATACTAATCAAAGGTTAACGTTAACACACGAAAACCAATACTAAGCACAAGTTAGCAAGAATCTAGAGGTAAGTCAGGCTTCTACAGACCAGAATGGTAAAACAAAGGACAAGAATGTAATGTCAAGATTCAGCAAGGCGTAACAGACAAATTTAACAACAAATATGAACGATAGAAAATCAATAAGGGCAATCGGAGGTACCAACTCCAAGTGAATAGAACATGTTCCCTAAAGAACTTCACCGTCGGAGACAACTGTTCACCGTCGGAGACTACTGTTCACCGCCGAAAGTCGGAAACTACTGTTCACCGCCGGAATCTGTCTTGTATTGGGTCTGGTCGATGTGTAGCGTCGCGACGAAAATCAGCCTGGTTCTTCGACGGAAGAGGTCTGATGTTTCGCCGAAAGAAGTCTGCTTCCTCGCTAGAATAGACTGGTTCTATGTCGGAGATGGACTGGGACGGCAGGACCTGTTGTTGCTCACTCGAACACAACTAGAGAGAGATCTGGGGGAGAGGGGCAGAGTACCGACGAAGCAGAGAAATGGAGGAAGAAAAGGGGTGAGAGAGAAGAAGAAAGAGGAAGAGAGAGAAAATGAAAAGGAAAGAAAGAGGGGCCTTACCTGTGCCCTACGACGTCGAAGATGGGTCGCAACGACGACGGTGTATTATGTGACCGTTAGCGTGAGAGAGAAGAATCGGTGGGGAGAGAGATAAATACGGCAAATTCAAACTAAACAAATAAAATGTAACAATTGTGAATGCCAGACACAATAGTATAGTAAATACCCACAGGCTCCACAATTTGTTAAATTGGGGCGAGTGTAAACACACACACACATAATGAAGGAGTTTCTCATCCAATGCCGTCCAGATGTGCAGTATTATGATAAAAACCTTTTGAACTAAGTTGTTATAACTACCACTCAATTATGTGGCATTTTAGTGGCGAATCATATATCATAGGAAAGAAGACAGAGACTCACCACTATTAATAATTTTACTTAATTTTAGTCAAATACTTATTATCTAAATTTGAAATACCAAATGTTGAACATGGAATAATGATGTGTTAACTATAACATATTAATAAATCCACTTATGTTCGAGAGCATAGCCAGTTTATGTCTAAATGCGGGAAGAGTCGTAGGTTGATGGCGAGCGGAAAAATAGTAAAATTACGATGAATCCTTTTAGTAACGATTTCGTTGATGCTCTTTTAGGTATGGTATAAGGGATTCATATAGCCAACTTTAGAGCATCATGGTAGGACTAATACAACCAATACCCATTAATCAAGGATTTAGATGTAGTTGGTTGATTGATTAATGGATAAGAGATTAGTAACTAATGAAACAACACTAGGGCTTCTAATGTAGGAATACATTCTCGCAAGGGAATATTAACTTGAAGAAGTTCATGTTCTAATGTAGAGTATTTAATACCAATTACTTATGAACTCTCTCATAAAAAATTGAGGTGGTATGTAGCAAGCAAGTCTATGATGTATTGGGACATACAATGTCCATTCCAATTCAAAGAATTCAAAAAACTTCGAATTCTCAATTCTCTACGACGTCTAGACCATAAAATATTTTCAGGAACAAGCAAATAAAAATTATTTTTGTCTGTATTTATTCTCTGAGTTTGAGGTTGCAGAATGAATTCATTGGGAACTCTTCATCAGTCGCTAATTCAGAGGATTCGTTTGTAATGATAGGTGAGTGAGGGGAGCGAAGCAACCTGAACGGTTATTCTAATTGTTTTAGAAACTAGATATGAAATAAGAGATGATCCTGATCCGCTGTTCTTGAATCAGGCATATTTTGGACCTTAGCTCTGTATGCTAGGGATCCTGAGAGGTTCCGGATCGATTAGTTTCACAAAAACGAGATTTGTTAGAATTTCGTGGTCCCGATACGAGTTATTTCCTGACCGTTCCCTCGTGCTTGTTTCAGGAAGCACTTCGGTCAGTAACATTCTTTCTTTTGTTATGAGTCTCACATAGGAAATGGAATGGGCACACAGACTCCTTAACTTGGACAATCCTCACCCTACAAGTCAGGTGCCGACACGACATGGGTGTGGGATCCGTACCCGATCCGGTCAACCAATTTTGGGAACTTTGACCAAAATTGAGGGAGAAATTCTGGACAGATTCAATGATTTATGTAATCAAAACAAAAGCTATGGTGAAATTGAAGAAAATGGAATAGCTTGTATCTAGAAATTTCTATGCCACTCCTTTTTCTTTTATCTCCTTCCGAGATTCTCCTCTTGATCAATATTTGCTCCTCAAATTTTCGACACAATATCTCATACTTTAGATTTTATAACTCTATTTTTAGAATTGACTTACTGTTTGCCGAATCTCCGCACCCTTATCCGTACCCATGAATCTTAAAATTTAGATCATGACGAATCCGAACTCTAGATCTGTAACCGTATCTGACACCCGCACCCGAGTCCGAGCAACATAGCGGGGGAGTGTTAAGAGTTCCACATCGGAAATGAAATGGAAACACGGACTCCTTATATGTTTTTGGGGTTGAGTTAGACCCAAAATTCATTCTTTACATCTCTCAATAAAACTTCCCTCAAAGAAGTTCTAAAAACAACATTCAGTTAAGTTATGGAGCACCTTAAATAAAGAATTCGGGGACATCCAAAAACATAGTTGACTTCCACTTCTGAACAAATAATTTCTGATCTGAAATTTTTTCACTGTGATAAAGAGAAAATAAGCTAAGATGAAGTAGCTTGCAACTGATTCAAGCGGACCAAATAGGAACCTCTTCTAATACAATGGTTATAAAATGACGATGTAGAAATGGAGAATGAGTGGCCAGCTTGTGATTTGTTGCAAGTTTTGACATGTGTATCAATACTCTTCGATAAAACAAATGAACGCGACGACACAATTAACAAAGTGGAATCGTTTGCTTACCCCTCAATGATTTAGCTTTTTTCAGGACCCATTCAAATGTTAACTATCACAATTGCAACTATGAGTCATCTCAAAGTTTAAACTTCTAGAAACATTTTTATTTGTGCCAGGTCTGCAATATGTCTCCACGCGTACAACCTAATTAGTTTCTTGAGTCAAGCACGTGGAAATTTGTTAATTGCGGTGAGACTCAAAAGCCTACTCCTATTCCATGACCACCTCATTTAGAAACTTAAGATTTTGAAAAGGGGACACTTATATTTAGTTAGTTAAGACTGCAACTACAATAGAATGAGATGACCCTGAGCTTCTGTTACTTTAACCTAGCACTGGCACGATACCAACAGTTCAAAAAATGCTACCATAAAATTAGACACAAGACAAGCCTTATACCTCTTTTGATCCCAACGGAGGCTGGCGCGGTTTTCCCCATACTAGTGACAATTTGTCATACTGCAGAAACAAGTAAAAGTGTAGATGAATAACAGAAAGACCACTAAATGCACTTAGTAACTTCTAGATTTTCCTAAGTTCCAACTATTAACAAGGACATCAGTCATTACAGCCGCTGAAGGGAAGTAGCTCTGAAATAAAGATTATTAATCAGCAACCATATCAAATCGTTCATCCACCTATCTTAATCGGGTTACAATTTATTTATTATACATTAATAGTTTAGTTGTATACAGAATTTATTTCAATGCATTTAACCTGTTAGTAATTATAAAATACCGTGCAACTAAAGTAATAAGTTTACTTTGAACTTTATAACAACAACATACCCAGTGAAATCCCACAAGTGGGGTCTGGGAAGGGTAGAGTGAATGCATCCCTTACCCCTACCTTGGTAGGTAGAGAAGTTGTTTCCGGTAGACCCTCGGCACAAGGACAAGCAATTCAAAGCAGTACGAAAAAAGAAATAACGGTAGCGAATAAGCCATCGCAAAATACTATAAAAAAGCATGATTGAACTTTATAACAATATAAAGAAAAGATGACTCAGTCACGTCTAAATCTACAGGTAGGATACAGATAGTGCAACTTTATTCATTGTTTTCAAATTGATTCGTTTTGAAAAATTCCGTCTTAATCTTTAGTTCCATGAAGTAACCCGATCTCCTTCTAACAAAGTAAAAAGTTAAATTTTTATTAATAAAAAAATGAAAAGAAGCAGTAAAAACTTCAGTTTATCCATGAACTGGAGCAACTACATACTAACTAACATCATACTATTGTGTTGGACGAACTTCACCACAAAAGCTGAAAACTAGTAGGTTTTATTTACAGACACCAGTAACCCATGAAATTAATAACATGCTCAACAAGTCAAATGGCTCCTCAGTTACGGACAGACCTCAAAAGTTTCATCACGCAATGCAACTCCTTCATTCTGACTAGGTGTCTCACAAGAACTTTCCTGTTTAAGGATAAAGAACTACGTCAGAACATGTGATGGAGTTGATTCTTTGGAATCAAGGATAAATCATGTCAACAGCCTTACCACTTCTCAATTGGAGCATCAGAGAACTTCTAAACCAAGAAATTGATCCATTTCATATTTAAACTTGCAGTTTTGGTGTAATACTAAATTGTACTAAGCCAGGAGCTGTAAAGGAAAGAAACTAATCCAGAAAGAGAAGTGGAGTACATGCGAGGTTCTTACCTCCAAAAAATCTGCAGGAACATCTTCAGACGGCTTGTGACCATCATTAGATTCAACAACAAAAGAGTAATTATTTGGTTTTTTGTCATGCTTCCTCCTCGCATTAGATATGAAACCATCACCATGAGCTTCACGAAGAAGTTGAGATTTTGTTTCACGTGCAAATCTGGTGACAAGAGAAAATTTCTCCAGTACTTGAATAGATAAATGTCGAGGATCGTTATTTTTTTGTCTTTGCCTGCCATTTTGTTGAATATATGCGGAGTTCTTATCAAGGGCTTCACCATCTGTCCAACTGGGTGAAGATTCACTAGGTGCAACAGATGATGTTGGACTGTTCGCAACAGAAACGACCCCGGGAAGCTCCAAGGAAGAGAGAGTTCTCTATAACAATCACATCAAAGTATGAAGTGGAAGTGTGAAATTTGTGAAGCACTCGAGGAGTTGTTAAAAAAAATGTTAAAAGAGAATTTTAAATGACATTTGCTGCACCTGGAGCGGATCTTGGAAGTCATTGACAAGAAGTGTATTTGCATCTTCAGCTGACCTGAAAATACTCTTCACTAGTGAGAGAAAGGAAATCCTTCCAATAATCTAGTTACTCTGTCCCTACTAGGTCAATAACGGCAAATTAGATATAGAATCAACAAGGATCCCAAATTTCCAGTATCTTTTCTTTCTGAAGGCATGAAAAAATAGTTTGTAGCTATCCTAAAAAAGGTCACCATGCCACAACTTACACTATAATTAGTTACTATACCAGAATTTCAGCTAGTATAAACATCATATGTCAACTGATGGTGGCACCCCTAATAGTATTTGCAAGTAACTTACACTCATCTGCCACCTCCAAAGATCTTATTCTTTATCTCCCATCCACCGAAGAACCTCCCAATGTGATCAAATAGTACAGGGCAACCTGGTGCACTAAGCTCCCGTTATGCGCGGGGTCCGGAGAAGGGCCGAACCACAAGGGTCTATCTATTGTATGGCTGCGTACAATATAATTGTTTATTTGCTAATCCTTGTTTGTATGTTACACTATCATCAAGCATCAATCCATGTGTGAGCTGTGTTCTTATTTCTACTTTCTCATTTTTTGTATCTCTAATAAAACATAAATGGAAAAATAAAGGGATTTTGGTCCCAAGCTGCAATGAAGAATCAACAAGAAAGAATATGAAAATAGGAAAAACATAAATGTGTGAATTTGATTTAATAATCCTTTTAGAATGTTATAGAAATCACAAAGGTGATGCCCAAAGGAAGAACAAGTAACCAAATTCACCTCGCGAGAAAAACATGTTGCTTAACTGTTGCAAGAAATTCTTTGAGACCTCCATTGTAAAAATAAAGTGGAGGAAATGCTAGTCCTGCAAAAGACATAATAAGTTTCACAATCAACAAATTGGTACCACTGTGAAGAAAAGATCTAGCAAAAAGAGCAGGGAAAATAGAGCCACGCAGGTAACTTATCAAAATAATACACAAATAAGGTCATGCATGTAATTTGAATCTAGAGAGAATGAGAGATGTCTATCCATCAAGAATACATATATGCCTGTATAAAATGGTACACAAGCTAAACTAGATTGACTTCAAACATCATGATTTGCTGGAAATGTTGATGAGCAGTATAATCATGCCTTAATCAATCAATTGGATCACCAAAAAAAGAGACCTGAAACATCATGCTATGATAACACATTTTTAAACTAGAAGGATCAACAACTAAGATTTTCTAAATTAACACTGATGCACAGAAGGCTTGTCATGAGATTTTTACCTATTCAGAAACAATAGAAAACATGGAGCTAAAATGAACTAATATTCAATTCATTGACACCTCTTTAGAACATGTTGCTGCTGGCTCCACCTATTGTGTACATAGGTTGAACAAGTTGGAGCCACGTTGAGAAAGAGAAACTAGTTTTACCACAAAAACACACAGAAACAATTATGCAAAATTAGCACATACTAGAGAAATAGGAAATCCTTTGATACTTTGTCAGAAAAATCCTGGTTCAAAAAGAAAGGTATCATAAGTTGGTGACCAAAAATTTAATTGAAAGATAACAAAGAGAGTTCTTAAGCTCAGCAAGCAAGTTGAGTTTCGTTCCACTTTAAGCTCAGCCAGCAATGTCCGGATCTCTAACAAATTTCCACTTTAAGTGCAGTTAGCAAATTGAGTTTCCGATACTTTCTTTATGAACCAAAGCAAGCCATGTCTTTAGGAGCAACTTTGATATCACTCGGGCTTCCAAACTATTGCCAATAGTTTCAGATTACGGTTTGAAAATGATCCTATGGTCCTACCCACATGTCATAAGAATTCCATGATATGAACTAATGCTTACCATGAATTTAGGAGCAATTTTGACTCCACCCATAGCTTCCAAAGTATTGCCCGTAGTTCTTCTCTTATGCTTCGCAAAATTTGCCTACCACAGGCCATAACTTTGCCATGAATCATAATGTGTTTCAAATCTTGCCCAATGAACCAGATCTAAACATGTATCTACGAGCAATTGATTCCTATCTAGACTTGATGGATTATCTCAGCATACAATAGCATTGGACATCCTATTTCCCAAATTCTCAAGAAATTATACCATGTCACAGTTGAGAAATTGAGTACTGAAGCCACACCAGACATGCAAATGATGTAGCATGCAAGGAATACTTATCATTGGCAATTTAGAGAGTAAAAGTGGTCTATTTCCAAAAGAGAGTATCAAGTAAAACACTTCAAAAATCAATGTAGGAACAGAAAGGATTGTGAGATCACAAAAAGAAAAGCTTAAACTATTCCATGAATAAAACACTTCAAAAATCACTGGTGTGGAACAGAAAGGATTGTGAGATTACAGTACATGGCTACGTACCTGATGACAAAACTATAATAGCATATTGCCAACCCAATGTAGGAGTGTGTTTATGGATTGATCTAATATCCGCGAAAGGCACTGCTCTTATTGTATAGAGACTCTTATCTGGACCAAGATATATAAAAAATAACCATTACGGAACAGGTGACAGATTTTTTTTATAAAATCACTACTCATTTGTTTGGGTTATAACACAGATAACTTGAGCCAAACCTTTTCCAGGCAGCCTTGCACTTGAGCTTTGCCCTTCATATGGAATCCAAGTCTGTCTCAAAAGCAATTCAACGGATCAGTTAAATAGGCAGAACCAAGTGACATTGCTACAAAAGTGAGCCACACCCCCGCCCCCCAACACACGTACACACACAATACAACAAAAAAGCGTCATCCTTTTTTCATGGGAAGGAAAGGAGAAAAACCAAAGTTAATTTACAAGTGGAAGGCTATGGAAAAGATAAAATGGAGGTATCTGGTATATGTACCAGACTGTGGAAGTTTGAAAGGAAAATTAGTTCCATTTACACCCACGACTCCAAGATATTATCTGTCTACTTTACAAGCCAAAAATTAAGGGACACCTCATATGTGTAACCCTATTATTTATGTTTTAAGAAATTTTACTAAGCATTGTTATGTATATTGTGCTTCACTCTTTGAACCATATGTCAGTTAAAGAAATTCCCGAACATTCAGAGCTTTTATACATCCATTTGCATTGAACTTTAACACCACCTCGCATCTTATACTTTGATATGCAAATTATGGCAGGCATATATGTAGCAAGCTTCAAATCATGCATGCCATCCAATAGCAATTTTCAAAGACTATACTTGAAAATTGGTTCACACATAAAATTAAGTCTAACAAAGCAAGAAATCTACTTATACCATTAACAGAGAACCTCCTTGCTTGATCAGCTTCAACCGACCTCTGATCCTCTCCCATGCCTCCTGAGTCGGGTGTATCGCCACATTATCTTTCAAATACACTACTTCAGCACCGACTTGTTCACTGGATGAACTACGTTTACTACTATCACTCCTAGTCATACTCATCGAACCCTAATATACACCACAAACAAAAAAACAAAAAATCAATACACCAAATCACAACAAAACAGGATAATAATCAGCTTCGTAAACTTCCCGAACAGTAACTAAACTGTACATTAAACAAGACCAGCTCAATTGTCAGAATCAAGCTTCTTAGTAAATCACACATCATAAGCACAAATTAACTTCGTCAAACATAACGTAAATTCTGCTATTTAAACTTGAGATAATTATGGATAATTCACTTTCAACTTTTTTTAACAGATAATTCAGAAATTTATAAAATGTACTCAATATAGTAGCAACAAATACTTGTTGGGAGCCAACAAGGTGAATATTATACACATTAAGAGAGACGCGAACATATGTGCAGACTTTGGCAAATGAAGGTCATATACATGAAGACATCTGCTTATATGGGAAGCTGCAATCAAGGAAATGGAGTTTTCTCTCTTTGGTTGATCTAAGCAATGTAGCTTATGAAGGATTTTACAGTAATACTTTCTATGTAATATTATCCAATGATCAATTTCTAAGCAATTCACCACATTGTTATATGGGGCAAAGTGTTGGCCAATCAAGAACGCTCACGTTCAGAAGATGGAGGTAGCGAGGATGCTCAGATGGATGTGTGGGCATACTAGTAGGATAAGAAACGAAGTTATACGGGATAGGGTCGGAATGGCCTTTGTGGCGACAAGATGAAGGAAGCAAGGCTGAATGGTCCGGGCATGAGGATGTGCCAGTTAGGAGATGTGAGAGGCTGGAAATAGCAGGAGTTATGAGAGATAGAGGTAGGCCGATAAAGAACTGGGGGAGGTGATTCGACAAGATATGGCACAACTTCAACTGACTGAGGACATGACTGTTACACCTCGTAAGTTTAAGACGATGATTAGGAACGTCATTAAGGATTAAGATTCAAATTTTCGAATTTAAGTATATTCTTACATGTTAATACGGAATAAATTTTGGTAATGACGGAGGTGACGCCGAGAACTTCTCTTAATGATAATTGTGTGTATATATATCCCGTCATAGATTAGTAATGTATATAAGATACGATGATAAGAAATTAAGAAAACGGGAATTAAGATTGTAAGAAGTGGGTTAAGATTTATTATTTGGGGGAATTAATTTGTTAAGTAGACACTTAAGGGGTCAAGTGTAACATGTAGGGGGGGACCAAAGTGTACATTTAGAAATCTGATAATTCTAATACATTGCCCTAATTAACTTCATTCCTCCTCACTTAAACAAAATCAACTCTCTCCTCCTTCTTCATCCCCCTAGACCGAATTTCCCCTCTCTTTTTGTAGCAAAAAAAATTAGTTTATTACTTCATCTTCTTAGACCAATTATCCTACACAATTGAAGCCAAGATTGGAGATTTTCTTTAGCCCAAAACAGTGGGTATTTTTCGATCCACTGGACCGAAAATTTGAGGGTTTTTTCTTCAAGTTTTGAACAAGAATTTTGGAAGGAAAATATGTTAGAATGATGGGTTAACATTATTGAATGGTTGCATGTTGAATTGGAGTTGAAGAAGTGAAGAATTAGAAGCCAAAAATTAGGAAAAATTTGGGCAGAAATCGGGATTCGCTAGCAGATTTTTAGTCAACTTTGGAGGGGTATATCTAGGGTTGTTAGTGGTTCGGATATACTCGAGAACCGAAACCAGGGCCAGAAACCCGGACCAAACCTTAATCTGCGGATACGAGTATCAAAAATATACCCGGACCGATAAAGAACCGGACCGGTAACGATAAAATACCGTGAACCGGTCCCCCCTCCCGCCCCCCACCTCCACCCCGGCCAGTGAGCCCCGTGATCTCCTCGCATCGGCTCTAATTAGTTGTAAATTGATCAAACTTTATATGGTCATAACTTTGCGCTCGGACGTCCGTTTTACCTAAAAAAAAAATTGATTTCGCGTATTTTTTCGAGACGAATAATCCCAAACGGACTTCAGCCGACTTCTCCAAAAACGTCCATCTTGCCTCTCAATTTCACTTTTCCCCCAAATCGTTACGTTTTTTCCATTTTCAAATCTAAATATCACGCGATGTACAATTGATTTCAACGTAAAAATTGCGTGGCACCGCGTCCGAGAATGTCAATTTCAGTATTGAAAATTCAATTTTAAAATTAAAAAAAAAAAATGGCTCGACCCGGAAAATTCTTACCGGTCCGGACCGAGAACCGGACCGATAAGGTTTCGGTCCGGGACCGGATCTCGTCCCAGGACCGAAACCTTACGTCGATCGGTCGGACCGATAACTTATCGGACGGTCGTCCGGGCCGACCTAACTTATCGGACCGGTCGTGGTGATACCGGACGGACCGGTCCGATAACAACACTAGGTATATCTCCTAGTATATTAGGAGTTTTTAGGTGTTTCAAAAGTCTAAGATGAAGTTCGTCAAGTCTAGTTTCCAACGCAATAAACTGCTCGTCGATAGGACATTTGAGTAGAGAATTACGGACGTTACAAGTTCAGCTGACAAAGCAGTGGCTAAAAATCGGGACTGTTTTGGGATTAAATTAAGGTATGAAAATTCTTCTTTCTATGCTATAATTGTAGTTGCATGTTGTTGTAGATTAAGGAAATAAACTTGTGTTAAGATATGAAATTAGATTAAGGGAAAATTAAAATTAAAACATGCATGTGATTGTTGAAATGTGTTGGACCAATTTTGAAGCTAATTCTATCAATTTTGGAGTTGTTGTGTTCAATGGTTGTGTTGTTATCATTATCACAAATTGCATGTGGGAATTGAAGAAGAAATCTTGATAATTAGATTATAGTGTTCATAAGGAATTATTGGAACATGAATTGTATTATAAGAAGTTAAGAAAGAAAATATGGAATTGGTAATGTTGTTGGCCGAATTTGTATGGAAATTAGTGGACATGTTGTATTGTAATTTAAGGGGCTGTTTTGGTGAAATTATGGTGACGGAAATATGAGTTATGCATATACATACACATTATGGTAATCACTAATACATGTCCTAAAAGGATTAAAATGGAAAAGGTGTTCTATGCTAACTATAGGACTTAATCGCCTTGGTTATTGAAGTTGTTGAATTGTATAAGTGTAAAAGAGAAGGAATGTACACTATGGCGTAAAAGGAGTATTTGAGATTGTTTTGGTTACACCTTGGAATGGTGGTTGGTTGTTGGTATTGTTGGCTTGTTGGTTAATTGTGGATATGCACATAAACAGAGGAAGTGTTGCCCGAATTTCTAAAGAAAAGGAAGTCGTCTTTCGATACAACTTACACTAGAAATCGTAGAATTAACGGACGTCTTACCCTTTATTATAGATTGACGTACGAGACGGGACGTATCTTGATATTGAGTTGGCTAGTTCGACTAAAAGGTATGTTAAGACAACTCCTTCTTTCTTTTGGCATGTTCTGCGTATGAAGATAACTGTGATGTTATTCCATAAGTTATTCTACTTTTAGAAGTTAAGGAGTATTTATATTATTGATTCTTTGCTAAAAGCATGTCTAAAGTTATTCCTAAGTCCTTATCAAGGCACATAGGAAAGAGGTTGGTATTCCTGAGAGTCTTTAGTAAGCACTGAAGCCAATTTGACTCTACAAATCCAAAGTAACCAATAAGTATTAAACGTTGGAACTGGTTTAATAAATAAGAAGGTATATTTTTAATAAACATGTTAAAATAAGCCATTGCAGCATTACATGAATAATGTATTGACAATCAATTATATTGAAATGATTAGACTTCCATCTGCATAGAAACTAAGATAAGACAAAATTATTTTACATTTCTAGATCACGGTTGATTTGATAAGATCGTTATAAAAGATATAAACTACTAACGGCTTGTAATGGTTTAACTAGGCAAATAGGATCTGTTATCGTAAATCAGATTCATTATAGTATATGAAAGGAATTACTTGATTTAAGGAGGATAAGTGACATGATTCTATAGGTGAAAGTGAATTGATTTGATGAGTATGAGTAACTTGGCTTTAGATTGTAAGTTGCTTGATGTTGGAAAGTGAAAGTGGTTGAGACTACAAGTGTTAGTGTCTCGGGTGTTATAAGAGAAGGGACATACGGCGGACGTACGTTGTATAGTTGAGCTTTTTAGAGTAGAAGGTGTGTTATTCCTTCTATCCTTAATCTTTCATGACTTAATGATGCCTTAGGCTTTCTAAAGTAGAAGTGCTATACCTTCTAATAAAGTAATAAGATGATCTCTTCTTGCATATGGTTTCTCATGATAGTTATTCGTGCAAGTGTTGTATTTCACTTCACCGAGTCCCTTACATAGCGGGCCGGCAATATATTGTATGTTCCAGGTTCGAGTCCCGGCTATTATTATTATATTACTTGGGTTCGAGTCCCAAGCGGGTTCAACTCCCGGATTATTATTATTCCATGGATTAGCTCTCCATGATGCGGGTTCGAGTCCCATGACATTATATTATTTCATATACTTACGTGGGTTCGAGTCCCACGATATATATACTTACTTGGGTTCGAGTCCCATGGTATATATGTACCTAGACGGGTTCGAGTCCCATGTTATTATATTCTGAGGGTAGGAGTTCATGATTTTGACATGACTCTATAGACGTGCCGACAGTGATGTTGGATTTCCACGGGCATGCTCCTTTGATATTGATTATACATCATACCATGTACATGCTGACGGTGATGTGGTATTCCACGAGCATGCTTCTGTAATATTGGTGATATATATGTTTCTGTAATAGGATGTGCGTAACGAGTCTATGGGCAGGTGTCCCTGATTTTGACATGATTTTCATACTTTGAAAAGGTACAGTAGAATTCCCCTTTTAAAAATGACGCAGGTGATCCCATTTTTGAAAGGTATACTTGATTCTCATTTAATAAGGCACATTGACTCTCATTTCATAAGGCGCAGTCGACTCTCATTTTGGTAAGGCACGGTTGATTCTCTGTCTTCCATGGTACAGTTGGGATTGGTATCTGATAATCTTACATGCCTCTTGTTATTTATTGGCCAGTTATGCTCTGCTTTACAGTTCTATATGTTTTACATATTCAGTACATTATTTCGTATTGACCCCCCTTTCCTCGGGGGGTTGCGTTTCATGTCCACAAGTACAGGTTCTCAGGTTGGTGATCCGCTAGTCTAGAGTTTCCACTCAGCTGTTTGGGAGGACTCCATTGATTCGGAGCTTAGTCAGTTTGGTACAGATCTTTAATCTTGGACCTACGTTCGTTCATATGTCATTATTGTACTCCTAGAGGTCTGTAGACAGTTGTGGGTTGAACGTATGTAATCCTGTTTTGGTTAGTCATGATGTTATATTTTGTGTTGGGGTGTTCCCGCGTACATGTGATACTATTTGGTGGCAGCCTTGTCGGCTAGCCTGTTATGACATGTTGGTTAGTTATAACTCCATAGGAGACAGGTGCAGCCTTGTCGGCTTGCCTACTCTGGGCATATGTTATAGATGCATCG
Organism: Przewalskia tangutica; assembly: GCA_029844215.1. Classification (NCBI taxonomy): domain Eukaryota; kingdom Viridiplantae; phylum Streptophyta; class Magnoliopsida; order Solanales; family Solanaceae; genus Przewalskia; species Przewalskia tangutica. The sequence continues at coordinate 22,207,374 of CM056722.1, forward strand.
TTATGCTGCCGGATTTATTTTATTGATCTTGGCGTCGATTGGATTAAGTGTGACAAGTCAGTAATGGTGTCCAATTAGGACGTCGGGTCGTAGCCGTCTGGTCGGGTCGTGACAATGACCTTAGATAAGAATATTTGGAGGTCGCGCATTAAAATAAAAGGTTAGTAGGTAGTTGAGTAATGTCACATTCTATGTAGGAGAGGTAGGGGCTAGCCTCATCTTCTCCTTTCTTAGTAGTATTATTTAGGTATCGCATAGTTCCTTATTCTTCAGTGTATTATTATATGTTGTTTCATCTGTTTTGTATCTTGACATTTGTTGTCTTACAATCCTACATCGATTACGTTTCTTTTGAGCCGAGGGTCTATTAGAAACAACCTCTCTACCCCACAAAGGCAGGGTTAAGGTCTTCGTACATCCTACCCTCCCCAGACTCCACTTGTGAGAATACACTGGGTATCTTGTTTTTGTTGATCCAATTTCCAAAAGATAAATTTGCATATGGCAATGACATAATTTCAAATCCAATTTCCAAAAGATAAATTTGCATATGGCAATGACATAATTTTCAATTGGAATTGCATCGAAGTAGTTGAGATTATCTCGAATTTAAACTCTAGATAATCTCCAATAATTTGATAAAAAAATACAGAACTATATCCAATAGGCTTAGGAATCAATAATTAGCATATACTACTATTAAACGAAATCAAAGAGCTCAACACTCGTAATCACGCTGCAAATCGCACAGAAAAAAACAATTAAGTTTACCAATCATACAGCAATGAATAGTACGTAGCAATGGAATAAAATGTGAAGAAAACGGTGATAAGTAAGCAATGTGAAAATGGTGAAGAGGTAATTAATTGCTAACTTGTTGCAACGAAGCAGCGTAATCGGAGAGATCGTGAAGGTCTATTTAATTTAATGCATCGCCGGCGATGACAGCTAGTCTTGGTGAGTAAGGAAGAAGATTCGATTAACGGAGCAGGTAACGGCTTCCGTTTGTTGACCCTTCTAGTCTAGTTTCTGGATGCGAGTCTACCATGTCTCACACAATTTTGAAAAAATATTTAGGCTTAATTAGATAAAACAGCCTTAAATTTATAAACAAATTTTATTTAGACACTTGAATTATAAATTATTTTAATTGATTATATGATAAAGTATTTCGATTACACACTTTCGATTCAAATTTCAATTTTGTTTTTGCGCGTATTCACAAATGTTATTACTTATTACATAGATAAGTTAACCACTTAAAATATATTACTTTATTTAGTTATACGAATCACAGTCTAAATAAGCTGTAAAAAATAAGTCATGTTCCAATTAATTAAAAAATTATGACATATTTTAAGTGATTAACTTATCTACGTAATGACATTTAAGATTACACACAAAAAAATAAAATTTGAATCGAAAGTGTCTAATTAAAATACGTTATCATGTGTTCAAGTATTCAATAGGAACAAGTCATAATTTGAGTGTCTAAATGAAATTTGCTGGTAAATTTAAGGGACCGTCTACGTATTATATGTCTCAATTTCAAATTCTACTAATTGACCCGCCATTACTTCATCACGATCGTGAATACGAGCAATGCCATCCCCTATCCAACCCCTTTTCATTAATGGGCTCCTGACGTATACGAAGGAGTGCCGATTGTTCGAGAAATTCCTAGGAAACATTATCTATCTCATTTGGATTTTTCAAAAAAATTCAAAACTCCTTGTACATGCAAAAGAGTTGAAGGAATAAGCCCGGCTAGAATGAGAATAACCAATGCAGTAGCTCCAAAGGAGAGGTTTTTACCATACAGCCTCAATCACCTCCTTCTTTAAGGAGAGAAAAGCAGCGGTTATAGCACAAAATATATTTCTAAGTAATTGACCCATAGATCATACACATATCTATATGAACAAGAAATCATGTAATGACTATACTATATTTGGACTAAAAAATTATATATTGTTATGAAATACTAATAAAAATACAAGAAAACAAGAGATATGACTTGGAAAAGGTAAAATGGAGTTGGTAAACACGTGTGAAGAACGAGTCACTGCTACTTTTCGTGAGGAACAAGTCAAAGTTGTTAGAGGTTTTTGCTCCTTGATCGTCTCCAACCAAAAGCCTACATGTCCACTTTTCCCTCAACCTCCACAACCGATCGATGCGTTTTTCAAAAAAGACTCTCTACTATAAATAGAGAGGCTACTACATTGAATCGATATCCCGAACCAAAAAGTAAAAATAACAAGAAAACTCTCGTGATTTCATCTCAGAAATCTGGATCACCAGTGTTGCTTGAGTGTGTCGACAACATTCTGTCCAACATTACAATTGTTGTTTAGATTCTAGATTAGCTTCGTGTGGAGCGATTGTAATGAGAGGTTGTTTATGTCTACTTAGTTAGATTTTTCAGACAGAAGTCATCTGCGCTTCAACTTTTAATTCATTTCCGTTTTATCTTGTAAATCTGTAAAGAAAGGAATTTGTACAATTATGTATAATATATATACACAATACACTTGTTCATTGAACATCATATGAAAATTTAAAACTTTTGTATTCTTTAAATTTTCGTTGCATTTACTCTTTAAAGTTTCTGTTTTACTAAAGTGTTATTATTGGTGCCGGACGACATAATTTCCGACATTCGGAAACAGAATTGACTTTCGAGTTTATTACATTTTATTTTTATGGTTCCGTAGCCCCTTCAATTTTAAAATACATGTCTAAGGGTGGATTACGCTTCAACATTTTTCCTTTTACTGGCTCTCATGTCACCTAAAAAGGGATAAACAATCTTGCTAATGCCTTGAGGGGAGGGATGCAAAAAAATAAGAAGATAAATTCGTTTGATGCAAAAAATTGAGGTAAAACAGGATACTCCAGTAGTCTAACAATTATGCCTTCCATGATCAGCACAGGTTTTAAGGCTCTGTACCTTGCAATAGTCTTCTGTGTGATATTTGCGTGTTTTTTCTTTAATAGAAATAAAATCCTCTTGGAAGGTTTTCCTTTTGCATATTTTCCTCTTTGAGTCATAGCCTATTTCTGCTTTCTGCTGAAGTTGCTGAACACTTGACTAAGTTATATACTCCATTACGTATCAATTTGTCAGCATAATAAGAGGATTAATTTCAACTTTAACCAATCCCATTTTTTGTGGGACTCAAGGAGGGCGAGTGAAAATATGTCGCCCCCTATTTGGTGTGGTTCAAAAAGGGCGACTTTATGTGTCGCCCTATTTGGTGAATTCAGTCACGGCGATATATTTTAGTCGCCCTATTTGGTGAATTCAACCACGGCGATATATTTTAGTCGCCCTATTTGGTGAAATTAAAAAGGGTGACTATATGTCGCCTTATTTGGTGAATTCAACCACAGCGATATATTTTAGTCGCCCTATTTGGTGAAATTAAAAAGGGCGACATCTATTTGGTGAATTCAACCACGGCGATATATTTTAGTCGCCCTATTTGGTGAAATTAAAAAGGGCGACATATTTTGGTTCTAACTACTTTGTGGCCCTTGTTGGTTAAAATTAGTCGCCCTCTTTGAGGCGATTTGTTGTAGTGTCGTTCCATCTCCCAGTGATAATCATGTTTGCACTGTTAAAATTTATGTAAATTAAACAGTTGTATGTGTCTATGTATAGTCTTTTTGGCTTGAATGACATTCTTGAACATTATTTTGTCTGGTCATATGATTTCTTGATCAGCGTTGAAGTGTCGTGTTAATTGCTCTCACTAGACCAAGATACTGCTAAAATCTGAATTGTCATTTAGTTAAAAAACACTTACTGGATTTCAAGGAAAGCAAGATTTGATAATTTCAGGCTTGTAAGGTAAATCATATTTTAATAATATGCAGATGCTAAGTTCGAGTTTGATTCTCTATGCTTTGAGACACTGGAGAATTATATCTTTCACAGTTCAAGATTCACATACTGTGGTTAAGCACACAACAAACCTCGTACCATTTAAGACAGTACTGCATTGTACTCCGTCTCCGTGCCATTATCATATTTGCTTTACATGGTAAGTATTAAATCTTCTAGTAGTGTTTCTTCTTAGCTTTTCGGTTGTTTCTCAAGTAAATTCGCAATAATTTTTTTCTCTGGCAGTTGGTCTCTATGGAATCTATTCGTGGAATTAGTGTTCTTATGTACACCACTTTGAGACGGACGAGTGTTGTTTTTACAGTGATGGCATGAGTATTTTCTGGCACGGAAAGAATATTCATCACAAGTTGTTGCATGGTGAGCAATCATTCTAGCTATTGCTTCCTTTTTGTATGTACATATATAATACAAAGGTGGAGGTAAGGTCGGTGTACAATCTACCCTCCCCAAACCCCATGTTGTGGGATTTCACTGGGTATGTTGTTGTTGTATATATAATACAAAGAAATACGCAATTCAGTTTTTCTCCCAATAATATCAGTTAAACCAGTTTCGAGTTAAGTCGTTAATATGATCTTTCTTGAATATGGATGTTTTAAAGGGATCAAAGTCAAGGAGTCAAGTTTTATACTGTTGGTCAACAGAAAACATATGAACTGTGGTCTGTGGAAACAAAGAAAAAAGGTTTTTTTTTTCATATTTGGCCAGTCAGCCGAAATTACTTACCGACTCTAGTCACAATATACAAAACTTATACTGATTATGTTTATTATATGTATATTTATGTATATCGTATATAATTTTTGTGTATAAAATATGTATATTTATACTTAATATACAAAACCTACACATTTTCTGGCTATTATTCTTTTGAGCGGTCCGAAAATGTAATTATTTCAAGAAAACACTATGTTCTTTTGTTTTAAATTTTATGTTTTCGTGAGGCTTTTACATGTTGAACTTTTCTATTTTGTGTCTTTATGAAACACTTATAAGGGTCCCATCAGTTAGGAATAATCATGCTTGGTGCATTAGTTGCTGGTGCTCGGGACCTGTCGTTTGACTACTACAGCTATACCATTGTTTTCATCTCAAACATAACTACAGCAATATACCTGGCTTGTATATCTAGCATTGGTATCTCTATGTTTTTTGGTCTTAATTTCTTCTCAGATGCCTTTTCTTGAGTTTCATCAACGAGTTATTGATATATTTCCAAAATCTCTAATTTAGGAGAATCTAGTGGACAGCTTCGGCCTGATGTGGTGTAACGGTAAGAAAATGCTATGATTATATTGACAGTGTTATGTAAAGACATTTAATCTGCCTGATTTAACAATGTGAGACTCTGCAGGTATAATAATGTACGCCAATTTTGCTACTTTGGACAGCATACAGAGGCGATTTAGAAGCTACGAGAAATTTCCGGTACTTGTATACTGCCGGTTTTCAGGTGCTTTATTTTATAAAATGCTCTTTCAAATAGTTCTGCTGGCCAGTGTCTTGTTTTACTAGCTTTAACATAGACATTTCGAAGATGTTATTATCTTCTCTTTTCGTAATTATTCTCGATAAATGATCATTGAGTCTATCCAAAATTGACACTCCAAATACCAAATAATTCCTCTTCGATTAAGTTGTTTCACATCTTTGTGATTCACATCTCTAGATCTCTCTGCCATGGCAAAAAGAGATAAAAACCTTGTTTATCGGAAGGAAAAGAGTAAATAGTAGAGCATAAGAGGAATTAGAGGACAAAAACTAAGAATTAGTTAAAGGTAAACAAATGTTGGTTGATGTAGTTAGCCGTTTAAATAGAAGTAATTTGTTGAGGACCAACTAGTTAATTAGTTCCAAGATACACATATGATATAGTGGATATAGCCACTTCCCAAGTCTTAATATTTGAGAATTTCTATAGAGAAGCTACCTTGAAGAAAGAAAATCACATGAAGAAAGAAACAGCCACTTAATAAGTCTTATTTGTTTGACTAGTGCATTTGTCTCCTAAACACCTCCGAAATCAACCTTTGTGAGCAGCAATTACTGTGCCTCAATCTAAAGCAAGTTGAGTGTTGGCTATATAAATTCTCACTTACCATGTCGCTTAAAAGCAACCTTTGTGAGTTGCGACTATTCTTGTTATTCACTAAATATGGTTCTGCCTTTTCTGTCTGCTCAATTTTTTGAGCCAGTCGAACTTGTTGATCTTAATATTCAAAGTGAGAGTCCTTAACTCTATTTCTTTATTAAAATCCTCTTGTTAAATTTGCACAGAAGTAGTGCATGACTGATGTTCTAACTGAATTCCTTGCTTCACATCTTTGCAGGCTGTAATTTTTCTATCATGTGCTCTGGCTTTCTTATTGAACTATTGTGTATTCCTAAATACAACTATCAACTCTGCACTAACACAGACAAGTCTGCAGAAATCTTAAGGTGTGTGATATACTTCTCCAATCTATTATGCGAATTTTGAATAAACATCAATAGTGGAACTTTCTACGATTCACTAGAGTAGTAGGGGCACTTTATTGTTAGCCCGTGGTGCAATTAATTATCTGCACCATTCTATTATTGTCTTTATGAAGGATGCATAGTTGCATAAAATAAATACGATTCAGTAGTGATGTTAGTTTTCTGTGTTATAACTTGCCTAAAGGAACAGGAAGCTCCTATAAACAAATGTAACTTCTCAATCGACTAGATGGCTCGATCATAATTCTCAATGTCTTTGTTCTTCTCAATTGTAATGGAGAAACATATTAAAAGGTTGATATTACTCATAAATCTGTCTTCCTAATTAAGACGAGAACAATACTAATAAGAACATAAGTGGAAGCAACGGAGGAGCTAGAGGGGCAGAAGGGGGTTCATCGGAAAATCGCACTGTATTTATAAGGTCAATCTTTTAAACGTGTTTATATAGTAGATGTTGGATTCCCTTGGTGAAACTTCTGTCTCCACCACTGAGCGGAAGAAATGAAAGTGAACAAAAGCCCCCTTAGATTAGTTTTCCTTTTTCTGCTGATTATTTCATGTATAGACTCTTGTAGTCCGGCCCTTCCCCGGACCTGCGCATAGCTGGAGCTTAGTGCACCGGGCTGCCTTTTTTCCCTTCACGTATATGTGCTCTTTTGTAACAACTAGTGATTTTCATGTAGGACTTGTTTACTGTTGGATTTGGCTGGATAGTTTTCAGAACTTCCATTTGATCTGGTAAGTATAAAACAATACATCCAATATTTATAATTAGTTAATTTCTACAATTACTGATATATAATTACCATTTTGTCAATGACAGTTGAATATTGTTGGCCAATGTCTTAGCTTTCTCGGATCATATCTGTATGCTTACTGTAAACTCAAAGGCATTTAGTTTGCCTGTATATATGATGTTCATGATTATCTTGGAGGAAAATTAACTATAGATATATAATATATTCAATATTTAATTCTCTATCTCTTGGTGGAAATACCTCAATTTGCATGAAGAAGGTCTGGAAGTTTCCATTTGCAGCTGGTTTGTGAACACCACAGGATCCTTTAAATTGTTTTGGGAGTTTATTGAACAAAATAATTGTTCAACAATAGTATAATTTAGAATCAGTAATTATTTTAATAAATGGATGCAAATTTAATTTGCAACTCTTGTTAGAGTCTTTTTTTTTGCATGTGCAATTTACTGAGGACATGACCTTAGATAGGGGTTGTGGAGGACACAGATTAGGGTAGAAGAGTAGTAGGTACTCAAGCGTAGTCCTACTTATGCTTACACATTGATAGTTGTAGTGTTATTATTGTAGGCCCGATTAGCCTATCACACTTATAGGCACATTATTGCTTTTATAATCCATTGTAGTCTGATTTCTGCTGCTATGTGTTCTTTAGTGTATTTTGTGTATTTTGTTTAGCTTATTTAGTTGTGTTAGCTAATGCTCCCATTGTTCGAATGCACTTTATAGTTAATTCCTTATCAGAGTCTGATTGTTTCTCTTGCTTTACTCTTTACTCTTGCTTTGTTTTGATTGTCCTGCTTGTGATTATGCTTTGTCTTGAGCAGAGGGTCTCCCAGAAACAGCCGCTCTACCTACCAAGGTGGAGATAAGATATGTATACACTATATCCTTCCCAGACCTCACGGTGTTGGATTACACTAGGTATGTTGTTGTTGTGTTATTATTGTTGTTACCGTCTTTTCAGAAAGTGAGAAGCCTTGTGAATGCCACTTAGGAACAAGTGCTTTTGTGTTTCTCAAGGAGCTTAATATGCCTGCATCTTTGGAGTAACTCTATAGAATTGTAATGGTGAGAAGAAAGAGAGTAAGGAAAGAGGACAAAACATACCATCAATTCGGTGTTAATAGAATATACATCGTATATTCATGTGATATTATTAGAGATCTTGTAAACTGTAATTATGGTATTAATCTTTTGTATTAGGAAAATATATATTTGATTTTCGTAAATATAGGCTAGGTTTACTATTGTATATCATATATATAAACCAATTACATTAATGAAAGAATCAAGTGATTATTCTCTTTCATGATATCAACAGTCTAGGGCAAACCTTTCCTTCTCCACAAACCCTTCTGCCGCCCTACTCCTTCGGCAGTCACACTTCGGTTTCCACCTCCCATCATTCTTTTTTCAAAGCCATAATTCTCCTTTTGTTCCTCAATCATGTCTAACACAAAGAATATATTTCATCATGCTCTTGCAGTCTCCAACATAAAAAAGCATCCCTATTGTTCTAGAAATGGAGAACTTCCAGTACACTACGTGGGCAACACTTTTTAAAATTCACGCAAGGTCTCATAGAGTCCTCCATCATATCGTCAAACCGGAAAAAGGCAAGGAGAATGTGTCTTCCACCGATGATAAATTAGAGTTGTGGGCAACTCTTGATGCTACGATGCTCCAATAGATTTATTCCACAATATCTACAGACCTCATACAGACAATCATCGAACCCGACGCCACAACAATGAAAGCTTGGAATAGGTTGCGTGATATATTCCAAGATAACAAAAATTCTCGTGTCGTGCCCCTTGAGTAAGAATTCTCCCACATAAATATATAGGATTTTCTGAATTCCTCAGCCTATTGTCAAAGGCTCAAGGAGTTGTCAGATCAACTCAAGAATATTGGCGCACCCGTCAAGAATGATCGTCTCGTTCTTCATATGGTTGCAGGCCTCTCCGAGGCATATGATGGGGTTGAAACTCTTCTTCGCCAAATCAATCTTCTCCCACCGTTCTACCAAGCACGGTTCATGCTCACCTTAGAAGAAGTATGATTGGCTAAAACGGAAGCTACCGGGGCTAATTCTGCCATGATGGTGGCCATGTTCCGCAAAACTGATGACTCTCAATCATTCTCCGACAATTATGGTCATAACCGTAACAACGGGAGTGGCAAAAAAGTACAAAACTGCAGAATTACTATGGCGGACGTGGTAGTGGCAAGAGTGGTGGTCGCGGCGGCAACGAAGACGACAATGGCGGACAAGGAGCTGGCAGTGGTGGTCAATAGGGGACCGGGCCACTGAACCCCTGGCAGCAGGCTTGGGCCGCTAGGCAGTGGCCTTGTGGCATGCCTTGGGCCAAGGGGCAATGGCCCATGTCGCCTCGCTTTCGAGATCAAAGCGGGCCCGATGGATAGCAGATGCAAGGCCGTCCCGCCTCAAAATAGTCGGCTTGACAATGCGGCACTGTTTCAGTGTTTTGGCCTCGGCCTCAGCCTCAGCAAGCTTTCATTGTTGCGGGCCCAACAGCATCCCCAAATCCATATGGATTCGAGACAACGGTACATACACTTGGACTAAATCCCCCGGATGCAAATTGATACATGGACATCGGTGCTACTTCTCACATGACGTCTGCACCATGTAATCTCTCGTCTTATTTCAATTTGAGCAAAAATTGTGGCATAATTATTGATAATGGTAATTCAATTCCAATTCGTGGTTATGGTCACACAAAATTGTCTCCCCTGAACCCGTCTTCGGCCCTGAAAATGTCCTTCATATTTCTCACTTAATTCAAAATTTGGTGTTTGTTCAAAAATTAACAATTGATAACTCGGTTTATGTTGACTTTGACCCTTTTGGATATTCTGTGAAGGATTTCTGGACGGGGATACCTCTAAGGAGATGTGATAGTTGGGGCGAGCTCTATCCATGACCACCACCACCACTAAATAAGCCACACCGTCAACGTTTGTCGCTTTAGCACATTCCTTATGGCATGCACGTTTGGGTTATCCTGAAGTGTCTGTGTTTTCCTCCCTTAAAAATAATAAATTTATTGAGTGTAATAGTGATCGTTTCACTAATATTTGTCCTTCTGGTCCGCTTGAAAAACATGTTAAATTACCATTTGTGGTTTCAAATTCTAGTACTTTGTTGCAATTTGATATTATTCATAGTGGTCTTTGGACATCTTCTGTTTTGAGCTCTACTGGTCACCGTTATTATGTGTTATTTTTGCATGATTATTCTAATTTTTTGTGGACGTTTTCGTTATCTAAAAGGTCTCGGATTTTGTTCACATTCCTATCATTTAGAGCATTCATTTGTACACAATTTGAACGGGAAATTAAGAATATTTAATTTGATAATGGGCCATTTAGAGCATTTTGTAAGGTTAATGGTATATCTTTTCATTTTTTATGTCCACATACGTCATCAAATGGGAAAGCCGAAAGAAAAATCCACATCATTAATAATATTGTTCGTACACTACTAGTCCATGCATCATTACTACATTCATTTTGGCATCATGCATTACAAATGGCAACGTACCTCCTTAACATACTCCCTATCAAAGGATTAGCATACCAATCCCCGCTCAAAATTCTTTATCAAAAATACCATTCGTATTCTCATCTTAGGGTGTTTGTGTGTTTATGTTATCCTCTGTTCCCCTCCTCTACCATCAACAAACTTCAAGCCAGCTCTACCACGTGTGTATTTTTGGGTTACCCGTCTAATCATGGTGGTTACAAATATTATAATTTATCTTCTAATAAAATCATAATTAGTCGCCATGTCATTTTGATAAAACCAAATTTCTGTTTGCTAAGTTGTATAATTTGGTGTCCAATTCATATATTTTTTTGGATGATGAGCTCTCTCCATATGTGGTCCACTATTTGGTTTGACCCACACCTCGGCTTTTGGACCAGCAGGCACTGGCAGGCCCACTGTCGGCCCAAACACTGTCCGTCTTCAAACTTTGCCACTGCCTGCTGGCCCATCTCTCTTTGCCCTCGAATCTCAGCCAGCTGGCCCAATGCCACACACCCGTGTTCAACTCTGCTAGCAGGCCCACTGCCTGCTGGCCCAAACACGTCCACCCTTCAGCCAATCCAACTCCTTCCAACCCACAATGGCACCGAGAACACCACGACAACCCAGCTCTAGCCCAATTCTATTCCGGGTCAAGAGCCCATTACTCATAGCCAACAGGATATTTTTAGACCAAAATGATAATTTAATCTCAACTTGAATTACACTAAATCGCCCCTATCACGTAACCTTGTATCTGCTTTTCGTGACATGAATTGGAAAATGTCTATGGATGATGAATATAATGCTCTTATTGAAAATAAGATGTGAGAGTTGGTGCCCCGTTCGCCTGGTGTGAATGTAATTCGTTATATGTGGATTTTTACTCATAAAGAAAAATCTGATGGTTGTTTTGAGAGGCATAATTCTTGTCTTGTAGGTGATGGCAGAAATCAACAAGTTGGCGTGGACTGTGGCAAGAAATTCAGTCCGGTGGTCGAACCAGAAACTATTCGCACTGTTCTCAATCTATCTTTCTCAAAAGCATGGTCCATTCATCAGCTAGACGTAAAAAATATGTTCTTGCACTACGAACTCAAGGAAATTGTATACATGCATCAAACTTTTGGTTTCAGGGACCCCGATCATCCAAACCATGTGTGTTAGCTGAGGAAGTCCTTATATGGGCTTAAACAGGCTCCCCGGGTCTGGTACAAAAGATTTGCAGATTATGTGTCTACTCTTGAATTTTCTCATAGTAGGTCTAATAATTCTCTATTTATCTACCGTCGCGGTTCTTCTCTGGCACACATTCTCTTATATGTGGATGATATTATATTGACTATTTCTTTTAATAAAATGCGCAAGTCTATCATATCTCTTCTCAGCTCCGAATTTGCTATGCAAGATTTGGGGCCTTTGAGTTATTTTTTTGGTATAGTTATGACTCGTCATGCAGGTGGTCTATTTTTGTCCCAGAGGAAGCATACAACAGAGATTATTCAACAGACTGACATGTCATCATGTAAGCCATCTCATACTCCATTTGACACTAAACTGAAGTTGAGTGCTACTTCTAGCACACCTTACGAGGATCTCTCCAATTATCGTAGTCTTACGGGGGTTCTTCAGTATCCTACGTTTATGAGGCCCGATATTACTTTTGCATTGCAGCATGTGTGTTTATTTATGCATGATCTGATGGAAGAACACATGCACGCCTCAAACGCATTGTGTGTTACATCAGGGCACTCTTGATTATGGTTTACTTATATCCATCATTGGTATCTACTCTCATGTCTTATACAAATGTTGATTGGGGTGAATGTCCAGATACCAGACGTTCGACATCCGGTAATTGTATGTTTCTTAATGATAACTTGATCTCTTGGTCGGCTAAATGTCAGACTACTTTATCGCGTTCCAGTACGGAGGACGAATATCGAGGGATAACCAATGCGATGTCTGAGTCCTGTTGGTTGCGTAACCTCCTCTTAGAGCTTTATTTTGCTATTCAGAAAGCTACCTTGGTCTACTGCGATAATGTTAGTGTGATATATCTCTTTGAGAATCTTGTCCAACATCAACGCACTAAACATATCGAGATAGATATTCACTTTGTTCACAAAATGGTAGCTCATGGACAAGTACGTGTCTTGCATGTCCCTTCACGGTATCAAATTGTAGACATATTTACTAAGAGCCTTCCCTTAGTTCTATTTGAAGATTTTAGAGACAGTCTCAGCGTCCGAAGACCGCCCGCTACGACTGTGGGGGTGTAATAGAATATACACCGTATATTCTAATGATATTATTAGAGATCTTGTACATCTGTAATTATGATAGTTATGTTTTGTATTAGAAAAATGTATATTTAATTTCGATACATGAAATATTTCACGTTTGCGTAGGGTCTAGAAAAAGGTTGCACTTCAAAAGGGTGTTTCGTAAGAGACCTACCTGATCAAGCATTAATAGTTGACTCGCACTCCAAAAGAGTGTTAGGTAGGCAACTTACCCTAATCAAGCATTAATGTTTAATTTTATAGCTAGAATTTGTGATTGTTTAAATATTATGCATGTCTAAGTTTAAACTGATTAGACGTGTTATGTATTGATTGAGTTGATATAGACATATGGATAAATTTTTTCTATAATAAGAGGGGGATGGGGGACAACTCAAGTTCGTGGGGATTGATGTGTTTCTTATCTCCATAAGGTGACAATTGACTTAATCTTGTTGTCATGTATGAATGAAACACACTCATTAACCACATCACCAAATCCTCTCGTTTATTTTAATTTTCATTCTTTTGACGTTATTCCATGTTCAATATATCATGAAACATTTCTTGGGATATAGGATGTCGACTTACTCATTTAATTCAAGAATGTTACTAGCTCTGGCCCCAAATATCGATCATCTTGACAAATTAAACGTGTTTCAAGGTACTTTACGTTTTAGAAAATACTCACTCCATCCATTTTTACCTGTCCAATATACTAAAAATAGATGTCGCCTAATTTTATTTGTCCAGTTTGGCAAACCAAAAGATATTTAGTCATTTCATACATATTTTATCCTAAGGCCGCGTACAATAGACCCTTGTGGTTCGACATTTTTCGAACCCTCATGCATAACGGGAGCTTAGTGCACCGGACTGTCCTTTTATACATATTTTACCCTTATTATTAAATAATTAGGATTGAAAACTTCAAAAAATTATTAGTGATTGCACAACATTTAAAATATGTTTAATTGATTTCGATTATTTAGATAATTTATAATAAAAGAGATGAATAGTAAAATTGTCATTTTATTTATTGCTCATGTATGAGTGTGCGTAAAACATGGACACATAAAAATGGACGGAGGGAATGAATATTACAAAGTTTGTCGGTTATTACTTTTCCTTGACTTACTTTTTATCATTGTATTAGTGGAGTGTTAATTAATGCAACGTTTAAGATAAACTATAGCTTAAATAAAATATTATACATTTTTCTGTTAAATAAAAAATAAATTGTAATATCTACAAAATATACGAAGTTTTAAAAAGAAATGAGAGAAAATAAGAATGTCAATTTTTTTTTGTTTCTCACTCGATTTTCGATATTCTTAGTGGATCCCATTATATTCGGATTCGCGTCAGGTAGAGTTCATTTCTGAAAAAAACATTCTATATCAAGAAATTTTTTATATCCGAAACCTCTAATTAAAAAATGATCAATTCATGATCAACTTCGTACTCAAGTGAGAAAGCTTGCTGTCAAATCTCATTGCAAATTCAAAACTCAAAAGGGTAATCAATGATATCTTTCTTAGACCCCAAAAGATAATATATCTAGAGTGTTTTAAGCAAGACAAAGCATGAGAATAAAGGAACCTTTTTATGGTGAGACGAATTATTGAGCTTTTAGTCAAAGTTATCAAATTTATTCCTTGAAGTGGGGCTTTACTTTAATGTTGGAGTAAGTATTTTCTTAAAGAATATGCTAAAGATTAAATGGATACTTATGTTAAATCGAACGAAGTAGATAATATTAAATTGATGATTGTTTAGTCAAAACACATATTTTTTTAATAATTAATATTTTTTTAATAAGTATGCAAAAGACTAAATAGACACATATTTTTTAACACGATGAAATAATAAACATACCAATATCTCTTTCACGCCGTAAACCAAAATAATGGAAATATGAAAAAGGATAACATGGCCCACTGGTCTCAAAGAAAGAAAATAAAATCTTATGATGTGAGAAAAACATGGGTGTTCAATTTCCAACTTTATTTATCAAGCGACAGAAAAGCACATTGTAATTTGTTTTTTTGTTATTCAAGATTCAACAAATGTTATTCCAACCTCGCAGAACGCCCTGACCGCTTCGCCGTGAGTCTGTCACACCCTGCCGAGTTTGGTTTAAGCGGGTGGCGTGGTTTGGCGCTTATCACGTCCGGTTTACCCTGCTTGATTCGAAAGAAAGAATGCATTGCGGCCTTTCGTTCAAAAAAAAAAAAAAGATTCAACAAATGTTTTTACTTTAGCTAGATGGCGCACGGGCCAACAATTTGAATTCTCTTTTTTTTTTTTTTGTTGAATCAGAACTAATCGTGTACATTTAAAATTGGGAAAATGACATAGGTACCTATTTAAAACTCTTTATTACAAAATATATAGATAATGATATATTACTAAACATGACACATCTTCATTTATTTTTTAAAATTTATAATTTGTTAAAAGAATTAAAAGTTTTTTTGCTCAAGGCTTAAAAAGTTAACTCAAATTTTTGTGTATGAAATGTGTATATGTGTGCGAAATTTTCAATATAGTTTTCATACGCAAATTGTGGCGGAATTTTTAAGCCTTGAATATTGTATACAATATTGATGTAGTTGTATTTTATACACGAAAAATGTGAGCGAAATTCTAAGTCTTGAGCGAGATATATCTTTTTCATACATACAATTTTGAGCGTAATTTTGAGCCTTGAACGAGATATACACATTTCATACATTTTTTATACACAATTTGAGCGAACTTTTTAAGCCTTGAACAAGATACACATCATACATTATTCATACACAAAAATTTGAGCGATTATTTTAAGTCTTGAATGTGATATGAAAGTTGTATACAATGTTGTTATAGTTGTATTAATTTTACAGAAACTTAACATGAACTTTATACATGAAATGTGAGCTGAATTCTAAACCTTGAGCGAGTTACAAATTTCATACCATTTTCATACACAAAATTTTGAGCGAATTTTTTAAGCCTTGAACAAAATTGAAAGAATTAATCCCTTGATTATTCTTATTGATGAAAGGCTTATATATATACAAGTTACAATAGGATAATCATATTCCTACTTTACATCTAAAACTCTATTCTATATGAAGAGTAATTATACACTTATGGTAATGTGACAATTCTAATTATGGTACAAGACTAAGTCTAATATATACCAAAATAGTGAAGTTGTCTGTGATGCCCATTAGGCCTCTGTTTAACACACCCCCGCAGTCATAGCGGACGGTCTTCGTACGCTGAGACTGTCTCTAAAATCTTCAAAAATGACTGAGGGAAGACCCTTTGTAAAGATATCTTCAATTTGATATCTGGAAGGGACATGATAGACGCGTACTTGTCCTTTAGCTACCTTCTCTCGAACAAAGTGAATATCCATCTCTATGTGTTTAGTACGTCTGCGCCGAATCGATTACCGAAGGTAGATGACGCTTATATTGTCACAATATACTAAGGTAGCTTTCTCAATAGGAAAATGAAGCTCTAAAAGTAGATTTTGTAACCAACATGACTCAGACACCATATTAGCTACCCCTCGATACTCAGCCTCTGCACTTGAACGTGAAAGCGTGGATTAACGCTTGGCAGACCATGAGACCAAGTTATTACCTAAGAACATGCAATAACCAGACGTTGACCGTCTGGTGTCAGGACAACCATCCCAATTAGCATCTGTATATGAGACAAGTGTAGACGTCGACGAAGGATACAAATGCAAGTCATAATCAAGTGTTCCCTGATGTACCTAAGAATGCGTTTGAGCGCATTCATATGTTCAACTCTGGGATCATGCATAAACAAACACACCTGTTGTACGACATATGTAATAACAGGTTGCGTGAATATAAGATACTGAATGGCGCCTGCAAGACTACGATAGCGGGTCAGATCCTCATAGGAAGCACCAGCTGCAGCACCCAACTTGGATTTAATATCAACTGTAGTAGAAGTGGACTTACAGGATGACATCCCAGCCCCCTTAATGATTTCTCCTGCATAATTCCTCTGTGATAAGAATAATCCACATGCATGACGAGTAACAACAATCCCCAAGAAATAACTCAATGGACCCAAGTTTTTCATGGTAAACTCAGAACTGAGCATTGTCATGATAGACTTTCGCAAATCATCGGAAGAGACAGTCAAAATAATACAATCCACATATAATATAATATAAGTCATCGAAGAACCGCGACGATATATGAATAATGAATTATCAGACCTGCTGTGAGAAAACCCCATAGTCGAAACATAATCAGCAAACCTCTTATACCAAGATCGTGGAGACTACTTAAGCCCATACAAGGACTTCTTCAACAAACAAACATGATGATGATATCTAGTATCCATAAAACCCCAAGGGTTGATGCATATACATTATTTCCTTAAGATCACCATGTAGGAAAACATTATTCACATCTAGCTGATGAATGTGCCATGATTTTGAAAGAGTCAAGCTGAGCACAGTGCGAATGGTAGCCGACTTGACCACTGGGTTAAATGTTTCACCACAATCCACACCAACCCGCTGAGTCTTAACATCACCTACAAGACGAGTCTTATTCCTCGCAAATGAACCATCAGAATTTTCCTTGTGAACAAAAATTCACATAGACCGAATAATATTAACACCAGACAGACGGGGTACCAACTCCCACATCTTATTATCAATAAGAGCATTATATTCATCGATCATGACAATTTTCCAATTAGGGTCATTTAAGGCAGACACAAGATTACGGGGTAAGGGTGATTTAAGGACATTAGAATTCAAATTAAAATTTCTTTTGGTTTAAAAATATCTCGTTGACTGCGAGTGATTGGACCATGACTCTGGACTGGATTGGGTGAATTCTGGAAATTTTTGGAAATTTTTGTCGAAGGCGTCGCGGCGCCGAGGTCTAAGGCTGCGGCGCCTGATGAACAGTGCTCTCTGAAATTTTGGCACCGCGGCACATCCTCGGCGTTCGCATACGACGACGGATTAAAGTACCACATTGACGATCAGCCATGCGCGATCCTCGGCGCCGCTACGACGCCGACGGCGAGGCAAATTGGACTGTCATCGAAGCGCACCGCGGCGCTGTCGACGTATTTTGTGAAAAATCTTAAAATTGACAAAGAACATAGAGGGAGATAGCATCATCCAAAAAATCATAAGAACTAGGCACGAGTTGTTCTACTTTAGAATAAGGAAATTGAGACTCATCAAAGATAACATGACGACTAATGATGATTCGTTTAGATGACAAATCAAAGCATTTATAACCACAGTGATTTGACGGATAACCCAAAAACACACAAGGGGTGGAACGTGCCTGAATTTTGTTGATTGTGGTAGATGGAAATAGCGGATAACATAAGCATCCAAAGACCCTAAGATGAGAATACGAAGGAGTCTTATTGTATAAAACCTGAAGAGGGGAAGAATATGTCAAATATTTACTGGCAAGAATATTAAGTAGATCTGTAGCCATTTGTAGTGCATGATGCCAAAATAACGGAGGGACGGAAGAATGAACCAATAAAGTGCGGATAATGTTGTTAATGGTACGAATTTTTCGTTTAGCTTTCCCATTTTGTGAAGACGTATAAGGACAAGAAAAACGAAAATATATTCCATATTGAGCACAAAACTCCCTAAACTCCCCATTGTCATACTCTTTACCATTATCACATTGAATGTTCTTTATTTTCCGTTCGAATTGAGTTCTTATGAAAGCTCTAAACTTTACGAAGATGGAAAAAACTTGAGATTTTTTCGCAATTGAAAATGTCCATATTAGAATAATCATCCAAGAATAAAATATAATATCGATGACCCATAGAACTACGAATGGGAGATATCCATAAATCTCTATGAATAATATCAAATGGCATTAAAGTATGAGAATTCGAAGCTACAAACGACAACTTAATAATTTTTCCTAAAGAACAAGATTGACAATTTGGAGTACTACGCGTACCCTTACAGGAAATAGATTTATTCTTATCTAAAACACATAAAATAGACGACCCCAGATGACCTAGATGAGCATGCCACAAGGAAGGAGCAAGAGCTGGAAAAGTGGATGACATTGCTTGACGCGAGATGCTGGGACTTGGTATGATTGAATAAAGATCTACCCTACTGTCACACCTCATGAGAGGACTCCCCGTCTTGAAATTCTTCACAGAAAATCCAAACGCATCAAAATCAATAGAAATCCAATTATCAGTGGTGAATTTACGGACAGACACCAAATTTTTAATGAGTTTTGGGGCATGAATGGTATTTTTTAAGACAAGTGGTGGATGAGGAGGGGACAACGTTTTATTACCATAGCCCTTAATTGGAATAGAGTTGTCATTACCAACATTTATACCACGATTACTGCTCAAATTGAAATAAGACGAGAGAGTACCTTGGTCGGATGTCATGTGGGTAGTGGCGCATGTGTCCGTGTACCAATTAGGGTGTGGTTAAGTCAAGCCAAGTGTGTGCATCGCGACTTCAATATTTTGTGTGGGTCCTTGTGTGTGATGAGCCTGATGAGGATGAGGCCCGAGTATTCCGAATCGCCGCTCGCCCAGTGGGCTCGATCCGAACCGCCTGAAAGAAGTGCCGCGCTACGCCTGGCACGAGATGGCGGCACCGCGACATCTTATCTTTGGGACCCATCACACCGCGAGGGCCCACTTTGGGCCCCATAGCTGCTACTGCTGCTGCTGCTGACTGCCAGCGGTGGCTGACTCGCCACCGCCACCATTCCGGTTACCTCCGTTGTTCCCGCCGCGATTCGTGCCATTATTTTTCTGATTTTGGCCCTTCTTACCACCACCGTTGTTGTGATTTTGGGTCACGTTGGCTGAATTGGAAGGGGGGAAATTTGAAGCAGTCATCATAACGACGGGGTTAGCCCAATAGATATCTTTTTAGCCAAACCTGCTTCCTTCAAAGTGAGCATGAAGCGGACTTGATAGAACTCCGGCAGGGGGTTACTTTGACGAATAATCGAAGCAACCCCGGTATAGGCCTCGGACAGACCGCCAACCATCTGAAGGATGAGACGACTATTAGTAACAGGAGCACCCACATTGCGAAGCTGATCTGCCAAGTCTTTGAGGCTTTTACAATAAGAAGAAAAGTTAGGAAAATTCGTCATAGCAACTTGGAAAAATTCCTGCTCAAGGATAACAAATCGAGAATGACTGTTATCTTGGAAGATATCACGCAATCGATCCCACGCCGCCATAGCTGTGTATTTGGGTTTCATAATAGTCTGTAAAAGGTCCAAAGATATAGTGGCATAAATTCGCTGGAGAACCTTTGCATCAAGCATGATCCATAAGTTTGGATCTGCTTCTTTGGTGTGTATTGTCGCGCCCGTTTTTTACCTCGGGGTCTGAACGGTATCCGCAACGTTGCTCTTTGGCGCGGTTCCCTGGATGGAGCAATAATGCTGATTTTGAGGAGTCGCCACCTAATTAGTTAAGTGAATTAGGACACTTGATTTATTGCAGTAAAATACTGCAATTAATCTCCATTTAATGGTCTGCGAAATTAATGAGATTCTGGATCAGGGTTCTTTATTATCCTAAAGGGAAGGGATTAGACATCCTTTAAGATCCGCTAACTTACGGTTATTCGTTCAAACCTATGTTAATTATTTATTGCCCCTTTTTTTATTCTACCTATTCTAAGCATTTTTTCATAATTTATAATTAAAATAAAGTGCAATACAGAATAATAAAACTAAAATTAAATGCGACATAAAATAAAACTCCGGGACATCTTTTAGCCATTTTTAGGCCTTCTGCACAAGATGATCTCCGGGTACCTGCATAAACACTTAGTAAAAATGTTAATAGTATAATAAATAATTTTAAAGCAATGACAAGAATTAATAAGTAAAGCCAAAAAATAAATCCGTCTTTTGCACAGAGGAGGCCTTGGAAATCAGACGGAGATTCCTTCATCGGCCAATATTGTTAAAAACAATAAAATAAATAAAACCTTCAGATCCGCGCCAAAACAGTAATAGTTTTAAACACGGAGGGCTCAGATATATATAAAAATAAAGTGGGACATCCTAAACAAGTGCGGCTGCGAGAATTCGCCCTGCCAGCGCATGTTGGTTATCCTGTGTAAGTAGAAGAAATCATCAACGCCCAGAAAGCTTCATTTTATTTTATTTTCCGTCTTTTGCAACTGTGAAGGCCTCAAAAATCGACGAATAACTTTTTCATTGGCTAGTCAAAGTGTAGTATCATGTTCAAAATCAGTGAGACTTTCACCAAGTGTAACATCTGTCCAATCAGTTTAATAAATAAATAAAAGGACAGATTTATCAAAACTCGTCCAGAAAATAGCCAAAACAGTAGAAACACGCTGGAAAATATCAGTCCGACAAACAACCGAAAAACATCAAAACAGTAGCCAACGAAATCGCCGGAAATCTCAGAACATCGCCGGAGTTTTTCAAGAACTCCGGGCGAATGTAAAATCAGCGAAATCAGTCCAGAAATGACTGAAAATCATTCCATTATATGGCCAAAATCAGTAGCAAACATGGCCTAAAAAAACCAATCCAGCAAATAGCCGAAAATCAGTAACCAAAAATGCCAAAAACCAGTCCAACAAAATAGCCAAAATAAAGCGAACAGGTCGCCGGAAACGTCGAACCATAGCCCAACAAGAATACCCAAAATGACAAGAGTAAACATGACCGAGACAGAGGTCGCCGGAATCAGAATGACCCCAACAACCATAGTTCACCGGAAAAGTCCGAATGTCGCCAAAAAATCAGAAATCAGTCCAACAATCGACAACCACTGAAAAATAAAGCAGAGCCAAGGTCGCCGGAGTTTGAAAACTCCGGCTAGACGCTAAAGCCACGAAAAATTAGTCTGTATAAACAAAACAACAACAGTAACCACAAATTAATAACAACATAAAAAATGAAACAGCGAGCTCAACAAAAAGCTAGTCGAAACAGTGTTCAACGCCGCCGGTGGTCAAATATGGCGGAACCACGGCAAAACAGATGGGGGAAGCACGACGTTGCTTCGACGATTTTCACCGGAGCAACGCCGAAGTCTTCTCGACCAGATCTTAAAAACAGAGAGAGCAAAATCGTGTGTAATGATGGTTCACGGTGGTGTTGTTGTGTAGTGATGGCGAGAATGGGGTGAGGGAGATGTGCGGCTGAAGTGGTGGTGGTTGTGTGTGGTTCGCCGGAGGTCCGGCGACGGGAGAAGGACTGGGGAACGGGAGTTTGGGAATGAGAGGGGTGCGGCTGAAGTGAAAGAGAAAGGTTGGGGGGAGAGTGATGATGGTTGTGTGGGGGTTCACCGGAGCTCGAAGCTCCGGCGTTGGAGAGGCAGGGTGAGAGGGTAAGGGAGAGGGCAGGGGTGAGAAAGGGGAGTGGGTTGCTGATGTTGGGTCAAGCGAAAAATAAAGAGGGGAAGGGCTTGTGCGGCTGCTGATGTTGTTAAAAGGAGGGGGTAATGTTTTATTTATAGGGGTATTTAGGTTTAGGTTTTGGGTTTGGTTTTTGGGGGGAAATTAAAAGTGATATTTGATTTTACGGGGATAAAAGAGGTGTTTGGATGAAATTAAAAATGGTGTTGAATTGAAATGATTCGGATTGGGCCTCGGACTGGTTTGACAAAAATACAAAACAGGTTAATTATTTAAAAAGATACAAAATTATCAAAATGAAAATGTCGATGCAATAATAACATACAATATTTAAGAAATGTTTAATGCCTAATTAAAATAAAAACGAGATGCCAATTAATTATTTAAAGAGATACAAATATTATTAAAATAAACGACGGTGTAATAATAATAGAAACATAATATTAACAAAGACATAATGCTTAATTAAAAAATAAAAAGATAAAAATGCAAAAAATGATGATTAAAATACGGTGTCCTAAAACGCATAAAATTGCAATAAATATACGAAAAACTGGTCAAAATTGACTGTCAACATGTATAACCGTTGTAGACGTAGACGCCGCTGTATCACCCCTCCTTTGGGGTAGTTGGAGGGATGATGTGGTGAAGAACTTGATGTGTCATAGCATAAATCTTGAATAATTCCGCCCATGTCCCATATTGGACGTTCTCTAGATCAAGAACAATAAAAAGAATGTTCTTGATGTTAGAAACTGTGAGGGCAGGATGAAACGTGTTTTTATCAGTCATGGTGAATAAAACACAAAGATTCGGAGAAGGGAATTTGTGAGGAAGAAAGAAGAAAGGCTCAGATTTCTTGTTGAATTCCGATGAGGGTAACACGATTTTCAAGAAAAAGTATTGAGAAGCGGAAGCAAGGAAAAAAACCTAGACTCTTGATACCATTGAAAGAATTAATCCCTTGATTATTCTTATTGACGAAAGACATATATATACAAGTTACAATAGGAGAATCATATTCATACTTTACATCTAAAACTCTATTCTATATGAAGAATAATTATACATTTATGATAATGTTACAATTCTAATTATGGTACAAGACTAAGTCTAATATATACCAAATATACAATATACCAAAACAGTGAAGCTGTCCGTGATGGGCTGAAGACGTGATGCCCATTGGGCCTCTGTTTAACAGAAATAAACACATTTCATACACTAAATTTGAGCGAATTTTTTAAGTCTTGAGCGAGATATACACATTTCATACACAAAAATTTGAGAGCAGAAAAAAATAATTTTATTTATAAAAAATATCTTTTAAAAATAATATTTTAATAATATTTTTTTAAAATTGATTTTTTAATTTTTTTTGTTTTTAAAAAAAATAAAATTAATTAAAAATTGTTTTTTTAAAAAATAATTTTTAAAAAAAATAAAAGTGTGTATGAAAGATTAAAAATCGCAATGTTCTGTAAATTAAAAAAAATCGTCATATTCCATAAATACTTTTCTTATTATGTATTTATATATCATTCACCCTTTAAGATTTACCTTTAGTGTGTGAAAACATTATTTGACACAAAACAACAAGTTGTCGATTCATACATCATAAAATACATCTGGAAGCACACATGAACTGATGCATAAAATGGGAGCAATTTAGCAATAGAAAACTTGTTTCTTGTTACATGGATCATCTTCACCATCTATTAATCTATTAACTAAAGCAAGGTACTCGTGACATCATCATGTACACATGTCAGATTATGGTAAAAAAAATCCGTCAAAAGCTAAATATGATGTCACTGATTTAATTTTATTAATTTGTTAAATGTTAAATATATCTGTTAAATAATATAAATTATAATAATACATGTACACATTCACAAATCTCAATACACTTTGGAACAGTAAACAGAACATTATTCCTTTCAATATTTACAACACTTTCAATGAATCAGCATCAATTTGCAACACTTTCAATGAATCACCATCAATTCCAATATATCAAAATTACGGCATATTGGAAAAAATATGTTATCAGAAGAGAAGGCACCTCCATAAATCTTATCTAAAGCACGCGTATGCAAAAATCTAAATTCTGCACATTAATTTAATTATAAAAATTAATTTTGCATATTTGATTCACATTCTTATTTGATGGCATATTTGATAAACAGTAAACCATTAATTCACATTCAAATACCTTAGTTAATTAATTCACATTCAAATATACCATAATTAATTCACTGGAAGTATGGTAAAGCATGACTACGCCATCAAGAAATACTATATAAACAAACAATTTAGCTTGCATTATGCACATTCTTATGCACGTCAGGAATACTATATAAAACTTATTGGTATATCTCTTTAGAAGCTATAAAATGACAGAAGCTAATTTCATAGGAGAAATAACGCCTATGAGGGAGAGTATGACTATCAAGATTAGGATAACACGTTTATGGAGATCACCAAGCTTTAATAAACCGAATGACGATGGTAGTATTGAAATGACGTTTCTTGATGAAAAAGTAAGAAAATATGCAATGTTATTTCACACACATTTTCTAATTTATATTTATAGAGTCTATACAAAGCATTTTGATTGATTTTATCTTCGTGTAGGATGGAAAGATTCAAGCGACGGTTAAAAAATCACTCATTATAAGATTTTCCGACTTTGCTTGAAGAAGGCCAATTGCTTATCATAACCAAATTTGGTGTTGGACAAAGCACGTGAAATTATAGGCCAACACAACATCCTTATAAGATTAATTTTTTCTCTCTATAATTGTCAGGACCTGTGAAGAAAACATATCCATCCCTCTACGTGGATTTAATTTTGTACCATTCGATGATATACTATCAAAAAGTCTGGATGACAAGTTCTTAATAGGTAAGCTCTATAATTCATAATAAATATTATTTTTTATACATAGATTGATGAAATTAATTGAATATTCATCATTTATTTTTTTGCTAGATATTATTGCTCAAGTTATAGTTGTTGGTTCTATTGAAACTATCGAAAGAAATGACAAAGAATCTAAGAGGCTTATTATGGAACTGAATGATACAAAGTAGGTTTTCTAAAGTTTGGTCTATGTTATTTTTTTAATATTTAAATGTTTGATAAGTAATATAATTCTTTGGATATCTTTAGAGCTACCAAATTGAAATGTGGGATCAATATGTAGAATATGCCTCAAATGTTTTTGATGATAATAATTCTGGACCTGTTATTCTTATACTCCAATTTGCAAAAAATAAGGAATGGAAAGTATTAAATATAACAGCATTCATGTATATTTAATATAATGATTTAACCATATTATCTAAACATACATCTTCATGTGCATAGGTGAAATTACATTGTCAAATTCATTGTTTTCCACACGCTTATTTATAAATGATGACATTGACGAAATCAATGTATTCAGAAACAGGCTCGTTCATACTTATTTGATTATACAATGAATTTGTATTTATATTTTTAATAATATATGTTAATATATTTGTATTCTTTTAGACTTGGTGGAAATTCAGAAAATGTTGTTGTCTTAAGGACCACACAACAAACCCAAAGTTCAGTCTCCATAAGCGAGGAGTTTCTCCAATTGCTTGATAGAAAAACATTAGATGATATTCTTGAGACTGACAAATCAATGTGTTGCATTACATTAGCTACAATTATTGGTGTCCAATTGAAACATGGGTGGTATTATTTAGCGTGCAAGAAATGCAACAAGAAAGTGAAAGAGGATGATGATTGTGTATTTGATCGTGATGTTGATAAATCAGTCACTACATTCTTCTACAAAAAATGTAATAGATCGATCTTTGCCGAAGATGTTATACCAAGGTGTGACATTAAATAAATTTAACGTATTTCATTAGAATTTAATGAAATTGAACAATGTCTTATTAATTTAAATATTTTTGTGTATATAATAACAAATTTATATTTTTAATCTTAAATAGGTTTAAGGTGCAAGTTCGAGTCATTGATGAAAGTGGTAGTGCATCATTTGTCATGTTTGATTGGAAAGTTATGTCCATTGTGCACAAGTCCGCTTATGATTTGAAGAATTCACTATCAAAGGTGCATTTATTTTGTTATCTTTGTTAATAATTGGTTATTCACATTTTTAAAATGTATATTACTTATAGACTGATCAAAAAAAAAAAATTAAAAAATGACAGTTTGATGTTGATTCATTTCCCGAGGAGCTGAACAATGTTGTGGGAAAAAAATTTCTTTTCAAGATTGAAGTTACCGATTATAACCTCAAGCAAAAATGGAAAGTTTACACTATTACTAAGATGACTGATAGTGAGGATTTAATACAATCTTTCAAAAGTATTTATACTCAGGTATATATTCTTCTTTATATATGTGTATTCTTCTTTATAATGAAATTATATATGTTGAATACTCCTACAACTCTTCCTATTGATTTTCAGGAGTCCATTTCATGCATGGGAGACTGTTACACCCCGAAATTCCAGAACATGGTTAAGAGAATGTATGTAAGGAATCAGGACCTTAAATTCGAACAAAAGAAAGATTTGTTTTCCAAAGGAAAAATCTTCCGAACCTCGGGAAGGAAAAATGTTCGTTAAATGAGAATTGGATTCTCAAATTTGTTATTTAAGACTTTTAGAATATATCGGAATTTTATTTTCAGAGTTGGATATGTGGGGCCCACCCGAGAAATTTTACGTTTTGTGGGGCCCACGAGGTTTCCGATATTTTGACAAATTATGGAATATTTTAGACCAATAGGAGGGCGACACGTGTCACCCCACCACATGGGCTTGGTCGAAATTGACCAAGGTTAAGTGGTCAAGTGACCAAGGTTAAGTGGATGATCAAGCTTGAGGTAATTGACCAAGTCAACTAGTCAAAGTTGACACAAGATATTTAATTGTCTTCATCCTAGCCCTACTAGTAGCAAGACATTCCAACACTTAGAAAAATTGACAAGACTTGTGTGAGTTCTTGAGGCTCTCGGCCAAGGTTCCTTTAGGAGAATGTTTTTTGCAATCTTGCTTTATAAATCCCAATATTCAAACCTAAGATCCCTAGAGGTATTCTAAGGATATATCAACACAAAAATCCAGAAAAAACTACGTTTTTACGTTAGTCGCAACATGAAAACCTAAGGGTTTTTTCATAACTTGAGTTGGAACTTGAAGATGAGTTCTTCATAAGCTTCTAAGGGTTGATTGTAGTGGATTGAAACGTAAAGAAAAGGAGCTAAAGTTGCTAAGAATCGACTTTTAGTCTTGGAATATATTTGGGCTTATTGAGGTAATAGTCTTCGTCTTCTTAATGTAATTGAAGATTACATGTTGTAGTAGTTGATAAGTGAGCATGTGTTATATAGAATGAAGTTTGAAAAGATTTGGATCATGTTGAGATGTTAAAACCGAAAATTGGCATGCTAGCCATTAAAATTGTTAGTTATAATCGTCGCATGTTATTTAAGGAAAAGAATATAGTCGTTATAATTGATCATGACTTATATTACATGTTGGAATAACGACTTGGATTAGAAAGGAATTGAAAAGAAATAGATGTTGTTGTTGTCCTTGATATTGTCGAGAATTGCCTAAAGATTATGGACTGTTTTATTTTAAATTGTGGGGCAGAGTTTTACACATCTTGTTAGGCGTGTAATCCCCTTTGGTTAGCTGAATTATTGAGCGTTAAATGTGGCATGTTGTTTATTGATTTCGGGCTTTGAAAAAGGTGGAAAAGTACGTAGAAACAAAGGAAGTGCTGCCCAATTTTCCGTAGAATAAGAGACTTTACACTTGGTATTATTCTACCTTAAAAGGCTAGGAATTGATAGACGTATTATGGTTATTATAGGTTAAAGTACTACGTATAGCGTATTCTACTTGAAGGGTGGAATAACTATCAAGGTTAAAGTACTTTGGAGCATTTTGCAACTTGTCGCTAGTCGTCGCGAGGTATGTGAACCTCTTCTTTCTTTTGGCATGATCCTACGTATGAAATATCCATGTGATATTATTTCATGATTCCTTCTACTCTTAGAAGTTAAGAAGTATCTACGTTGTTGATTTTAAGTTAAAGGTATGTCTAAATTATCTTAAGTCCTTACCAAGTCTTATGGGAGATGTTGGTAGGAATGGTTAGGAAGTTATGAGGTTTGATTTAAAGTTATGTGCCTTGATTTATTTGAAGTAAGTAAGTTGATTTTATATTTGAAAATGACTTGAATTTATATGTGAAAAGGGACTTGATTTTATAAGTGGAAGTTATATGGTTTTAAAGAGAATAAGTTACTTGGTTTTGGAAGTGTATGAAACTTTATTTTTCAAGTTATGGGACTTGATTTCTAAAGTATAGATGACATGATTTTATATGTATAAGCGACATGATTTTAAAGAGTATATGATACGAGGTTTTAAGACTATAAGCCTTGATGTTATAAGTGGAAATGACTGTTGACACCCAATTTTGACCCTCCCGTCCAGTCATTAACCATAAAATTACACTAATTTTCAACAATAATTTTAATAATTTTAAAATAATAAAATGCAGCAATAAAACATTAATACAGACATAAATAAACAATTTAATAATGACATCGCGTCTTACGTAGAGTTTTAAGTACTTAGAGTCCCGCGCCCGCATTAATTAATTTTAAGCTCTGTCAAACAATTCTTAATTAATAATAAGTACATAAATAAATAATTTAGCAATGACGTCGTGTCAAGTAGCATAGCCGCATTTATTAATACGCCAGAGAATTTCATAATCATTTGTATTTTAAAATCAATTTAATCTACTACATGCATTTAATAGCGTCGCATTTATAAAAAGCTTTAAACGATGCTTAAATATCATACTTGCATTTAGCATTTGAATAATTTAATCTAAACTCAATTTAATTTTAATTTAACATCGCAATAATGCACAATAATAAGATTTTAAATAATAGCGCCGCATTCTAAAGTATTAAGCATTAATTAAATAGCACGCTCATTTTATTCTTGTAATAATTTTAATAAAGCACCTAGTTAATATAAGCATAATTTATGTTAATTTAACACTAATGGCACCTAAAACTCACCACTAATTAATTAACTAATACCTAGAATTAACTACCTAATTAAGTAATTAAACACTTAAAACTCTACCTAAATTAAGCTAAAACCAGCCCAGCTTCTTAGCCCAATCTACCCGCAGCCCACACCCGCAGCCCAATCACACCCGCAGCCCAACGCCCTTTCCCTTATTTCCCTTCTCGCGCAGCCCATCAGCTTTTGCTTTCCTTTCCTCGTCTTCCCCTATTCAAAGCCTACAAATGAAAATCAGCCGCACACTTCACTTCACCCCTCTTTCTCGAACCCTAGCCGTCTCTCCCTCCTCTGTCTTCTCGTCGTCGCCGCCGCCGCCACTCTTCGCCGGAGTTGAACTCCGGCGACCTTCCCACATCACCAGCAACCCTCGCCCTCTCTCCCTGCTGCTCCCGTCGACCACCACCCCCTCTCCACTCATCTCCCTTACCGGCGAACTCGCCGCCACCCTAGCCGCACTCAGCCCTTTCCCGTCACCATCATTCCCGTCGAACCTCACCACTGACCCGTCACCACACACCCGTCGCCACTGCCCTGAACCACCACAACCCCTTCGACCACCACCACCACCACTGTCCCACATCACCGGCGAACCTCACTACTGTTCCCGTCAATCTCACCACTGCGGTGGCGTCGCTCCGGCGACCTCGCCGTGGAAGCGACGCCGCTGCTGCCTCGCTCTGTTGGTAACGCTGAACCTTGTCGGATTTAAACTTCGGCGACGCTACAGTTGTTTCTTCATTTTTATTGCTATTATTGTGGTTGGCTATTTTGGACTGATTTTCTGATATTCTGTTTCTGTCGGAGACGACGTTTGTTTGGTTTCTATTTCTGGGAGTCTGTTTGTTGACGGACTCGTTTTTGGTATTTTGCTATTTTATCTGATTTTGCATTGTTTGGATTGCTCCGACGACGTTTTGGTCTTTTGATGAACTGCTGTTTCGTTGTTCTCGGTTTGATTCTGACGATTTATTTTGTAAGTTGTTTGGAACGTACAGTCATTTCAAAAGAACAGAGTGCTACACTTGTGGGAAATACCACTGATTAGAACGTATTGCTATACCCGAATATTTGGCATTTACTGGTTTGAACAGGATACTACATTTTTGGTACTGACTTGAACAAGATACTACACTTGGTATTTTATTGATTTTGAACAGATACTACACTATGGCCGATGAAAAAGTTATCCGTCGATTTTTGAGGCCTCCACAGTTGCAAAGACGGAAAATAAAATAAATGAAGCTTTCTGGGCAAGGATGATTTCTTCCACTTACACCGGATAACCAACATGCGCTGGCAAGGCGAATTCTCGCAGCCGCACTTGTTTAGGCTGTCCTACTTTATATTTTTACATATCTGAGCCCTCCGTGTTTAAAACTATTACTGTTTTGGCGCGGATCCGAAGGTTTTATTTATTTTATATTTTTTTAGCAATATTGGCCGATGAAGGAATCCCCGTCTGATTTCCAAGGCCTCCTCTGTGCAAAAGACGGATTTATTTATTTTGCTTTACTTATTAATTTTTGTTATTGCTTTTAAAATTATCTATTCTACTATTAATACTTTTACTAAGTGTTTATGCAGGTACCCGGAGATTATCTTGTGCAGAAGGCCTAAAAAGGGCTAAAAGATGTCCCGAAACTTTATTTTTATTTAATTTTAAGCTTTTCTTATTTTTGTATTGCATTTTATTTTAATTATATATTATTAAAAATGCTTAGAATAGGTAGAATAAAAAGGGAAATAAATAATTAACCTAGGTTTGAACGAATAACCGCAAGTTAGCGGATCTTAAAGGGTGCCTAACTCCTTCCTTTTAGGATAATAAAGAACCCTGATCCAGAATCTCACTAATTTCGCAGACCATTAAATGGAGATTAATTGTAGTGTTTCACTGCAATAAATCAAGTGTCCTAATTCACTATAATAATTAGGTGGCGACTCCTCAAAACAGCATTCATTGCTCCATCCAGGGAACCGCTCCAAAGAGCAACGTTGCGTACACCGTTCAGACCCCCGAGGTCAAAAACGGGCGCGACAATGACTTGATTTAAAAATTATGGCTTCTTGATGTATTTCAAAGGATAAGAAGATTGATTTCAAAAGAGTATGTAGTGAGTTTTAAAAAGAAGAAATTTATTGATTTAAAAGAGAAGGAGTTTTATGATTCTTTTTAAGTATGTATGTACG
Organism: Przewalskia tangutica; assembly: GCA_029844215.1. NCBI lineage: Eukaryota > Viridiplantae > Streptophyta > Magnoliopsida > Solanales > Solanaceae > Przewalskia > Przewalskia tangutica. The sequence continues at coordinate 22,239,115 of CM056722.1, forward strand.
TAGTACTTTTGAGTTTAGTTTCCCCAATGTGATAAGAAATAAAAGTGCCTTAAGTTCTCTAAAATGAAAGGTTGTTATAATAGCTTGATGGGAAGTTGTTATAACGACTTAAGGAGAAGTGAAAAGGTGGTTTAAAATGTTATGTAAGGAAAATCACACCGAGCCTACAAATAGGCCGGGTTATGTTATGAGATACACCGAACCTATAAATAGGCCGGGTTATGTTATGAGAGACACCGAGCCTAGAAATAGACCGGGTTATGTTATGAGATACTGATGCGCGAAAAGATGCACACACTTTAACGCAAGTGCACGTTATCGTGACAAGTAATATAGTCTTGGTAAGACCGAATATCGTCCACAAGGATTAGTGTTCAAGTACCAACTATCTATCTTTTGGTATCTATTTGGTAACCGATATTGATTTTGTTGTTTATAACTAACAATTATAAAAGCTAATTAACTTTATGTTTACTTCAGTAGTGATGGGAATAGGGCTTCCACGTCTCCTCAACTATCCGCTTATGTTACTTATTAATGCAATGAATTATGGTTTTCTTCTCTTGGAGCTAGCAGGTTTACTAAATCGTTTTATACTCCCGTTAAGGCTATATAAACACTCAACCCCAGTATTGCTCCTTTCTACCTTTCGGTGATAAGGATGACTCTATAGGAGGATTAAGACCAAAAACCTAGTTAACCGTCACGCATCATGCGTAAAATCAGAGTTGTTAAGCCTCTCATTAACGCTACATAAGTAATTGAGGTATTTTCATCCCCAATCCAAAATATGTCTACCCAACTTACAGCATATTCACAACCTCCTCCTTTCGAAGTTTGATTAGAAATCATATAAGTAATGATAATTAGTGATCAATTAATTACCAAGCATTCAAAGCAATTATTGGATAAATCTCAACAAGAAGAAGAATAACCATAACATGCATCAATTCATAACATACGTTTCTAGTGATTTAACATGGAAAGCCCTATAAAAGAATTAGTTCCTAGCCATTGACATGACAAAAACTAATTCAAGGTTCATCATACAAAACTGAAATAAAGGAAAAGAAAAGAAAAGAAAGTTACTAAATTATTGTCTCCCATCTTCAATCCAAAAATCTTTGTGTTGTGCAAGAAAGAGAACCCCTAAAAACTGCCTAGGGTTCTCCTTTTATAGGCTCCAAACCGCCTCAACCTTTTTCCGCGTGCTGGCGAGTCGTCATTAAACTGATTTTCGCGTCGCGCCGCGGCCGCTATCGGCGCGGCGCGCAACTCTGCGATGCCGGATGATTTGGCGCCGCGGCCAGTCTCTGGCATGCGAGAGCGCGGCGCTGCAACTTCTGCGGTATTTCTGGATATTGGGCGCCGCGGCCCTGCACCTGTTGGCTTAACCTGCGTTTCTGCCTCGTTCGCCACTTTCTCTGCTTTTAAGCTCTGGAACCTCTACTTTTGCCCTCTTTTAGCTCCTTTTCCGCCGTTTGGCCATTTTAACCACTTTGACTCAAAAGAAAGAAAATCTATCCTAACACTACACTTATTTGTACAAAAGGGGACAAAAGACTAACTAAAAACGACTCAAAAAGTGTATATAAAATACACCGATCAAATACCCTCAAACTTAACATTTGCTCGCCCTCGAGCAAAGATAAAAAGAAAGAAATAAAGACTCAAGGAGATGAAAATAAAAGACTCACTGACATTGATCACTTTTGCTGCATTGGTGTTATCTAGAAAAACATGAAGGTTAGCAGAATAATATGCAGGAACATATAGCATGAAATTTTTAGCACACTAAACACATTAAGCTAGATATTTCGCAAACTCATTTTTATCATGCTTAATGGAAGTCAACGTACTGAATCATGCTTGTAAACTAGAAAAATCCTATGGCATGTTTACTTGCTATTCTCCACTAATCCTGGATATGCATAAAAGAGATCTTCAGGACTTTTAAGGGTTGTAATGTAGGCTTAGGTATAGGTAGGTAAAAATAGGCTTTTAGGCTCATTTTTGTGTACCATAAGCTCTTTAGCTTTTCAGTATTTCCCTTTTCTTTTGATTCTTTTCATCACTTCAAATCAATCTTTCCTCTCTTTTGTTTTGGGAGAGTGAAGTGTATAATAGTGACAAACACCCCCAAACTTAGGCTTTTGTCTATTTCTTATTACTTTTTTATTGGGGTGCATCAAAGTTGTTCACTCTTTTTGTCTCTTTTTTAACACAATTTATTCCACTATTTCACATTTTTACTTATGGCACAATTTGTGGGAATATAGGGTGTCAAAGAAGAAGTTTCAATTTTTAGGCTCAATGGGGCTGACTAGGGATACTTTTAAAGTCCGGGATAGAAAAGAGTGGTAAGAATTGGCTATCAAAGAAACGCCTGAGTCATCTCCCTAACATGCATATCCTAACTATGTCGCCTCAAATAGCAAGCAATCATAACACATAGGTTTTAATCATTTAGCATGCACAATTCAAGCAAGAAACTCCAAATAGACAGACTTTGTGAGTTTTTGACATATCTAACCTAAGTGTTTAGATGGTTGCTGTCACGCCCTTTTTCGGCCGCGACTTTAAAATAAAAAGCTCCTGCTTAGAAATAGTGTTAGGAAATAAATAATAAATGCTAAAAGTGCAAAAGAATGCTAAAATGTTAAAGAGTGCTTAAAAGGGCTAGAAATGCTAGGGGTTGCTAAAATGCTAAAAAGGGGTAGAAATGCTAAAGGTAGGGTGCTAAGGTGCTAAAAGTGCTAAATGCTAAAATGCCAAAAAATGCTAGGGGTGCTAAGGGTTCGCGGAGTCGCCACCTAATTAATTGGGTGAATTAGGACACCTAAATGTTAACTAGTTTAAAGTGAACATTAACTTCATTTTAATGGTCTGCTAAACTTAATGAGATTCTGGGTAAGGGTTCTTCATTATCCTAAAGGGAAGGGGTTAGGCACCCTAAAGGATCCGCTAACTTGCGGTTGTCCTGCCAAACCTAGGGTAATTATTATGTTTAAAAATGCGTGTTTTGAAAATATAGAGGATGCTTCAAAATATTTTATAAAAGGAGGCATGTTGAATAAAGTTTGTAAGACTAATGCTATAAAGAATATATATAAAGTTTTAAAGTGTGCGTTTATATTGTTTATGATGTAAGCGGTGCCAAGTCGATTCATGGACTATAGATATGCATTTATCTGCGAAATCAAAAAAGGTGGTGCGTTAGTTTTAGATATGCAATTTTAAGGATTAGGCAAAAAATTAGATATAAAATGACAAGCCTAAGATAAATGATTAGAGGTGCATTTAATTCTAAATCATCTTCCCACCTTTTATGTTCAAAGACTAATTGAACTAGCTCTCCTATTAATTACAAGGTTAAATAATAAATTTGCAATAAACAAATAAAGGCATAAAATGAGGCAATTAGATTTAAAGAGTAAGAGGAGTTGAGACGGATGACAACGTCATCTTGTCCTATTTTGTTTAGGAGTTTCTGAAGCGGGAATGCGAATGCGGATGTACATAGACGCGGTTTGCCATTTGAAGTAGCTCGTGATGAGTCTCGCCGTGAGACTCTTCATTTTGCTCTGATGCATTTCATGTAACAATAAAGAAAGATAAGGATTAGTAAGAGCCCAAATAATAATAAACAAGTACTAGGTATAAGAACTAGCACGTATGATTTATACTTAAACATGTATGCATGATTGAATTGCGGGATAGCGAAATAGGCGAGAAGCAAATCCAAGGGAAGCCGAACCCAGATGTACATACATATGGGACAGGGTGTCGGGCAGTATGCAGGAAAGGAGAAATAAATTCCAAGATCAGCAAGTAAGAAATAAACAAAAGGCAAATATGAGGCGAAGCGACCACTAACAAGAATGATAACACAAGTAACGGCAACGACAACAATACCAAAACAGTGGCAGCAGTAACAATAGTGCCAACAGAACAGTAATAGCAACGCTAATGCTAACCAACTATTTCTATGGCTTATGAGACTTTCTAGGTATGCAGTTTTAGAAATCCAAGTAAGACAAACATGCACATCTTGGCAGGCAATTCAGGTAATTAAAACAGATGGGTATGAATGTCCTAAGTGCAGGCCTATATGAAGGTGATTAGTATGGATAGATGCATGCGGCGAGAATCACAAGCGTGATATGTCGGTGGCAATGAGATAGAGAGGATATATAAGGCAGGCGCCCGATGGTCTTATTCAGGACATACACAGATCAATAAATCAAATTAATGAACCTCTTTGCATAAGATTTAATCCCTTTGGATGTGACATTGTGCAAATTTGTGGGTTACATAAACCAAGCTAGGTATCCTTCCTAACGCAACAGGAGCCAGATAGCTTATATATTAACATGGCGGCATTCTTATTATGGGCAGACAAACAAGTGCACAATTGATACAAGTCAGCGAAAAGCAAATCAAATACGATTGGTTAGCCTTATGAGGACTCTATCTCGAATACATAAATGTGCCGATATGCATAATCAGTAACATTTTAAGACATGTTGGACCGAACTCAGAAACACTCAACAAGTGCCCATATGCTTCCATATCGTTCTTAAGTGTAAATAGAGCATGGACAGATTATTAAGGCATAATATTGGACTCACACAAACACTTTAAAATCGTCATCTTCTTATCCTGAACTTGCAAGTAACGAGTTTATCACTATGCTAACAGGGAAACACAGATGCGCGACTCGTTATAACACATAAAACAGGACACAACATCTGGGCATTAACAACAATATGACAAAACTGATTTTAACATAGAACACAATAAATGCCTAAGGGGCATAGGATATATAAATCAGCATGTTTAGGCCTCAATAAACAGATTACAGATAATTTTAACGATGGCCATCGTCATCTTCATGCCTCACAAATATGAAAGAACCAATACATGTTTAATCACAAACAGACATACAACACTACAAAATGGACTGAGAAGAATTCGATTTTACCTTCTCCGGGCAGCGAACCGAGGCAGCGTATCAAGTCGTCGGTCCACTCGACGGGTTTTGGGTTTGCGATGCGAATAAAAGGGCAGGGTTTGTTTGTTGATTTCTTGGCTGGAATTGAAAGAAGGGGATTCGAACTTCCTATTCTTGCGATGCTAATGGTCTGGGTGACTGCTTCCCCCTTCTGAGCTCTGCCTTGATGCATGCGCTGGTTTTGCCCTCCGAGCTCGATCATTGCTATTGGACTGCTCTCCCAACTGAGCTCTGCCTATCATGTTCTACTACTCTGCTCGCATATGTAAAACGATTGCTACCTCCCTGAGCTCTGCCTTTCTAGGGTTTCTATTGGGTGTATATGCTGTGTTTTCTACTGGCTTTTTCCATTGACGGGGGAGATGCCCTTTTGCATGTGTAGTTGGTTGGCTTATATAGTTTCCATCTGACTCTAAACTTGGTAAACTACTGGTGTGATTTCGTGGGCGATTTGGGTTGATTTGAAGGATATTTTGTGCGATTTGTTACTGATTTTGAAGTAAGATTTTGGGTGCTGGTTATGGTAAAAAATCGTTGGAGAAGGGAGGCAGTGGGGTTAGTGTGCATGGTAAGGAAAGTCGTCAGTTCTCAGGCGAGAATCTCGGCAGGGAAGGTGCGGCGATGGGGGTTGCGAGGTAAGGTGCGGCGTTTGTTTTTTTAGGTTTAGGTTTTTAGGTTTCGTTTAGGTTTTTCTTAAGGGCGAGACGATGGGTATATGGGCAGAGGGTATATGGGCAGATGGGGCGTGGGCTTCTGGGCTGATAAGGGTAAAGGGGAGCGTTGGGCTTGCGGGTCGCGTGGGTAATTGGGCTGGGTAGTGGGCTAGGCGAAAATGGTGGGTAGTTAGTTTTAATTAGGTATTTAATTAGTTAATTAGTGGTAAATTAATAAATTGTGATTAAATTATTTAGGTGCTTTATTAATCTAATTGTTATAATAATAAATGCGGGCGTGCTATTTAATTAGTGCTTAATATTTTAGAATGCGGCGCTATTATTTAAAATCTTATTTATTGTGCATTATTTATCATTATTTAAAAATAAGTTATGAAATTGCTTTGCGTATTAATAAATGCGACTATGCTACCTGACACGACGTCATTGCTAAATTTTTTATTTTATGTACTTATTATTAATTAAGAATTGTTTGACAGGGCTTAAAATTAATCAATGCGGCGCGGGACTCTAAGTGCTTAATATTCTACGTAAAATGCGGTGTTATTATTAAATTGCTTATTTATGCATGTATTAATGTTTTATCGCTGCATTTTATTATAAAAATTATTTTGCAAAATTAGTGTGATTTTATAGTTAATGACTAGGCGGGAGGGTCAAAATTGAGTGTCAACAACTTGTCCCTCTTTGTATGGAGATGATGGAAGAATCTTCGGACAAAGACGTTGACTCATAGCCAATTTTGTCTCGACACTCAGAATTGCAAAAAATGTTGGGCAATTAAGACAAGGCTGACGCGGACTCAAAACTGTCTCATTGTCGAGTTATGACAATACTGGGCTACCATGGTCAAAACACCAAGGCGGGCTAATGCGGACTCAAAATTTGTCCCAGTGTCGAGTTATGACGACACTGGGCTACCATGGTCAAAACACCAAGGCGGGCTAACGCGGACTCAAAATTTGTCTCAGTGTCGAGTTATGGCGACCTTTGGCGTGATGCTAAAATAAAAATAAGAGCAACCGACTTGAACACAGGGTGTCTGCTATCGATTTATGATCTTTGGGTTTTATGGTGATGTGGAACGAGTGGACCGACGCTTGAGGCCGCTTCTGCCATTCATTGGGAAGGTTGGCCCCCCAACAAATTGCCCCGGTTCGCTGTAAGAGAAAATCCACGTTGTGCTCCTGCTCCTGCATGCTAAGACTTAAACAAACGGTTAGTGCATAACTGTTGAGGCAAAATGATGATGCATAATTTTTTAAAAGCAATGCAACTGTGAGTAGAAAATGTTATCCTGCAAAAATGTGATGCATGTTGTGTTGATGCGATGCTGCAAATGCCGTGATTTTGCCCTTGCACAGACGTGTTGCGATTGTGAATGCGGATATGTTGTCCTTGCTGCAACTGCCCCTGTAGACTAGAGCTCAAGGAAGAGTTAGTGCATAACTGCTAAGACAGAACAATAAAGCATGAATAAGAAATGCAGTTTGAGAGTATAGAAATCGTCCTTGCGTAGATGTGATATGCTGATGATAGCGTCATTTTCGGACTTGCGTCATAGCGTCGTTTTCGAACTTGTTGTGCTGATAACGTCGTTGCACGGGCGATGTTCTTCTTTGGCGTCGTTGCGTAGACATAATCCGATCACGTCGTTATGCGGGCGTGTTCTTTGCGGCGTCGTTTCGGACTTCTTTGTCTTGATAACGTCGTTCTTGGGGCGATGTTCTTCTTGGCGTCGTTGCATAGACATAATGATGATCACGTCGTTATGCGGGCGTGTTCTTTGCTAGCGTCATTTTGAACTTATTGTCGATAACGTCGTTGCTGGGCGATGTTCTTCTTTGGCGTCGTTGCGTGAACATAATGCGATCCGCGTCGTTATGCGGGCGTGTTCTTCTTGGCGTCGTTCCGGACTTCTTTGTCTTGATAACGTCGTTATCGGGGCGTGTTCTTCTTGGCGTCGTTTGGACTTGTTGTCTTGTCGCGTCGTTGCCACGGCGTGTTCTTCTTGGCGTCGTTGCGTAGACATAATCTTGATCCGCGTCGTTATGCGGGCGATGTTCTTCTTTGGCGTCATTTGGACTTCTTTGTCGCGATAACGTCGTTCTTGGGGCGTGTTGCTCTGGCGTCGTTGCGTAGACATAATCGCGATCACGTCGTTATGCGGGCGTGTTGTTGATAGCGTCGTTTTGGACTTGCTATCTTGATAACGTCGTTGCTGGGCGATGTTCTTTGCTTGGCGTCGTTGCGTGGACATAATCGATCACGTCGTTATGCGGGCGTATTCTTTGGCGTCGTTTCGGACTTGTTGTCTTGATAACGTCGTTGCACGGGCGATATTCTTCTTTGGCGTCGTTGCGTAGACATAATCTTGATCACGTCGTTATGCGAGCAGCGTTCTTCTTTGGCGTCGTTGCGTGAAGGCAATTGCGATGATGTCGTTACTGGACATAATGTTGCTAACGTCGTTGCACGGGCGTGTTCTTCTTGGCGTCGTTGCGTGAACGCGATCTTGATGGCGTCGTTGCCGGGCGATGTTCTTTGCTTTGGCGTCGTTGCGTAGGCGCAATCTTGATGATGTCGTTATGCGGACATAATCGCGTAACGTCGTTGCACGGGCGTATTCTTGATGGTGTCGTTGCGTGAACCGCAATCGCGATGACGTCGTTGCCTGGACATAATACTAATAATGTCGTTGCCTGGACGTATTGCTGATGGCGTCGTTGCGTAGACGCAATGCTGATGATGTCGCTGCCTGGACATAATGTTGTTAACGTCGTTGCCTGGACGTATTGCTGTTGTTCCTGTAGAATAAATGCTCATGCAGGCTAAGTTTGAGAAAAATTAGTGTATACATGTTTAAACGAAATGATAAATACGTATGAGAAGTGCAATCCTATGGGTAGAGATGTCGTCCCTGATATGCAAGATGGTGCGAATACTGAGATGTTGTCCTGGCACGAACATGCCGCAACTGACGAGTTGTCATGATGCCTTTGTCGTGTGCGATGAGTGGGTTGCATATTTGGCTTTGCGCCCGAGCCGATGCGCTAGAATTTGTTCGAGTATTTTGAACTTTGATTGTTGATCGTCGATGTCTCTTTCTGTTTCTGCTGCGTTCTTTCTGCTCCTGCTAATATGAAGAAACCTGCGCTCAAAGGAAATTTGTGAGTTTGGGGGATGGTCGATTCGTATTTGACTTCGTTGCTCCGCTTCTTGACATCTGCGCGTCTGGCCTGTTTAGACTTGCAACCCCTGTCTGGTTTCCTTGAGGTGTTTGGTAATGTCCCAAAGTATTTTCAAAAACGAAACATTTTCATGAGGTATGCACAAAACATTTTTTTAGAAATAAACATTTATATGACATGCGTATAAAGTGTAAAAGTCTAGTCGATTTTGCTGAATATGACATATATTCCGACCAAACAAACATCTTTGGAGTCCTCATTATGATCTCTTCGTGACGCGTAAAATTGTCCCAGTTTCGTTATGCGGGCGTGTGGGCGAGACTTAACTCTGATGAGGATTGTTCATATCTCCTTTGGAATAACCAACACATTCTGCTGCACGCGGGCTAATGGGGAGATTCCTAATGGTATGACCGAAGCCGATTTATGCCGCCTACGTATCCCCATGAGGGAATCAGGTCATGACGTAGTTCATTACAAGCGAAATTCGATGAAGCTAAAATTTCTAAATGTGGGGCCAGAGCCGATGTGGCGCTACGTATCACTTGAGGAATCATGTCGAACGTAGTTCCAATGCAAGCAAAACAAAAGAAAACATTATTAAAGCTTAAATATGAGTTTTTCCTTTTATTAATCTGCTAAGCTAAATTGCTCTTTCTTATCCGGGCTTTAGGCGGACCAGAACAAGAGTGCAAGTCCAACTAATATGCCTTCTTGCTCTGCATCATGGCTGGCTGGGTCTTCATGCTCTGCTATCAGTATCTCCTTCTTTTGGCTTCTGCGTGGTGCATGCTTGGATAAATGGCCCGATTCGGGCGGAGTTACGGCCAGGGAACACCTCTCTTCCTTTGGGGTTCATTGTACTCATTGGGGTAGGCCTCCTCCACCTGAATGACTCCCTCCTTGATTAACTCCTCTATTTTGTCCTTGAGTGTATAGCAATTTTCGATGTCGTGTCCCTCGACACCGGAGTGGTATGCACAATGTTTGGTTTTATCATGCCCTCGAGAAGTAGGCTGAGGTATTTAGGAATTGGTGGAGTATTCTGAGGCTTTGACTCATTACACTTGGGTTATGGATTTGGCTAAAGGTGTATAGGTTCTGGTTGGCTTTCTCTCAGCATCTATGCGGGGTTTGAAGATGTTTAGTGAGCGGGCTTTTGGTTGTGGCGTATGCGGATGGAGTATCATGAGGTTGTCGTATGCATTGCGAAAGTAGGTTTGTGGTGGCCTTTGGTTTGTGTTTGGCTGGAGTATGGTAGGCATGGGTGCATTGTATATTGGCTGAATGTGATATGTAGTAAGAGGGTACTGGTAATAATTTGGAGGATTTTGGTTATTTGCAGTGACGAGTGCTTTAGTGATGTTTCTGAGCCTTCTGATTTCGGCCTGCAAGGCTGCCATTTGCTGCGGTAATTGGGCGAGGTGTTCGATCGGATCTATGATGCTTTTCTCTTCTGAGACCCCTGCTTTGCCTATAGGAACCAAGGCGAGTTCCGACTGCTTTCGAGATGTCATTGAATCGGTCGTATCATTTGGACCGTGCCTTTGATCTTGTGAGATATCGATGCTCTGCCATTGCTTAGTCAAATACAAATCGACCTTTGGGGAAGATGATAAATCCTTTTAGACAAAACACAACAAATTGCGTTAGTGTAAAGCACGTGATTTTGCAAAAGTGTAAATAACATTTAGCAAGTATATGTTGCACACAAACTGTCATATTGCAAGCGAGTCCTAATATGTATGGGGACCCTTTATGCGGTAGGCCTAAGCGTCATTTATGCGAGATTATGACGGATTTGTCAAGTCGTCCAATGTAATGCTTTTGTTGGAAATGGCGACCAAATGATGTGCCTTTTTCCAATTTCGATGTCATGATTAGGCTTGGATTTGTCTATCATTGTCGCTTACACATAATATCTTTGGTTGGTCGTTGGGTTGAGAAACCGTCGACAAGTTTAGTGTCTTCCTAATTGTGGTGTCGATTCAAGGATTGACCCACCTAGGTAAATGCATGCGTACCACTAAAATAAAGGAGTGGTATAGCTCTATCACGAGTTTCTAAGATTTGGCTTTACTAGGCCTTGAGTTCTCGGCGGACAACTCGAGTGAGAAGGCTACGGCTGATCGACGAACCGATCTAACTCATGCGCGTGACTCTCCTAAAATTTGGATATTTTTGAAAGAAATTTGCGGTCTTGCGAAGCAAACCAACGGTAGCGTGAGTGTGTGATAGTGTGAATTTTCCAGAATGGAAGAAATATGAGCGGAATGCCAGTTTAAGGAAAGCAGTAAAGCATGTAGCAATTAAAATAAATAAAATAAAAATACAACACACAAAATTAAATGCAAAAAGTAATGCCAAATAATAACCCTAGGTCTGTTGTGGTTAAGAACATAAATTCCCCAGTGGAGTCGCCATTTCTGTCACGCCCTTTTTCGGCCGCGACTTTAAAATAAAAAGCTCCTGCTTAGAAACAGTGTTAGGAAATAAATAATAAATGCTAAAAGTGCAAAAGAATGCTAAAATGTTAAAGAGTGCTTAAAAGGGCTAGAAATGCTAGGGGTTGCTAAAATGCTAAAAAGGGGTCGAAATGCTAAAGGTAGGGTGCTAAGGTGCTAAAAGTGCTAAATGCTAAAATGCCAAAAAATGCTAGGGGTGCTAAGGGTTCGCGGAGTCGCCACCTAATTAATTGGGTGAATTAGGACACCTAAATGTTAACTAGTTTAAAGTGAACATTAACTCCATTTTAATGGTCTGCTAAACTTAATGAGATTTTGGGTAAGGGTTCTTCATTATCCTAAAGGGAAGGGGTTAGGCACCCTAAATGATTCGCTAACTTGCGGTTGTCCTGCCAAACCTAGGGTAATTATTATGTTTAAAAATGCGTGTTTTGAAAATATAGAGGATGCTTCAAAATATTTTATAAAAGGGGGCATGTTGAATAAAGTTTGTAAGACTAATGCTATAAAGAATATATATAAAGTTTTAAAGTGTGCGTTTATATTGTTTATGATGTAAGCGGTGCCAAGTCGATTCATGGACTATAGATATGCATTTATCTGCGAAATCAAAAAAGGTGGTGCGTCAGTTTTAGATATGCAGTTTTAAGGATTAGGCAAAAGATTAGATATAAAATGACAAACCTAAGATAAATGATTAGAGGTGCATTTAATTCTAAATCATCTTCCCACATTTTATGTTCAAAGACTAATTGAACTAGCTCTCCTATTAATTACAAGGTTAAATAATAAAATTGCAATAAACAAATAAAGGCATAAAATGAGGCAATTAGATTTAAAGAGTAAGAGGAGTTGAGACGGATGACAACGTCATCTTGTCCTATTTTGTTTAGGTGTTTCTGAAGCGGGAATGCGAATGCGGATGTACATAGACGCGGTTTGCCATTTGAAGTAGCTCGTGATGAGTCTCGCCGTGAGACTCTTCATTTTGCTTCGATGCATTTCATGTAACAATAAAGAAAGATAAGGATTAGTAAGAGCCCAAATAATAATAAACAAGTACTAGGTATAAGAACTAGCACGTATGATTTATACTTAAACATGTATGCATGATTGAATTGCGGGATAGCGAAATAGGTGAGAAGCAAATCCAAGGGAAGCCGAACCCAGATGTACATACATATGGGACAGGGTGTCGGGCAGTATGCAGGAAAGGAGAAATAAATTCCAAGATCAGCAAGTAAGAAATAAACAAAAGGCAAATCTGAGGGCGGGACGACCCTAACAGTAATGATAACACAAGTAACGGCAACGACAACAATACCAAAACAGTGGCAGCAGTAACAATAGTGCCAACAGAACAGCAATAGCAACGCTAATGCTAACCAACTATTTCTATGGCTTATGAGACTTTCTAGGTATGCAGTTTTAGAAATCCAAGTAAGACAAACATGCACATCTTGGCAGGCAATTCAGGTAATTAAAACAGCTGGGTATGAATGTCCTAAGTGCAGGCCTATATGAAGGTGATTAGTATGGATAGATGCATGCGAGGCAGAATCACAAACAGTGATATGTCGGTGGCAATGACAGATAGAGAGGGATATATAAGACAGAGCGCCAGTGGTCTTATTCAGGACATACACAGATCAATAAATCAAATTAATGAACCTCTTTGCATAAGATTTAATCCCTTTGGATGTGACATTGTGCAAATTTGTGGGTTACATAAACCAAGCTAGGTATCTTTCCTAGCATAGCGAGCGGATAAACATATATTAACATGGCGACATTCTTATTATGGGCAGACAAACAAGTGCACAATTGATACAAGTCAGCGAAAAGAAAATCAAATACGATTGGTTAGCCTTATGAGGACTTTATCTCGAATACATAAATGTGCCGATATGCATAATCAGTAACATTTTAAGACATGTTGGACCGAACTCAGAAACACTCAAAAAGTGCCCATATGCTTCCATATCGTTCTTAAGTGTAAATAGAGTATGGACAGATTATTAAGGCATAATATTGGACTCACACAAACACTCTAAAATCGTCATCTTCTTATCCTGAACTTGCAAGTAACGAGTTTATCACTATGCTAACAGGGAAACACAGATGCGCGACTCGTTATAACACATAAAGCGGACCTGACATACGGGCATTAACAACAATATGACAAAACTGATTTTAACATAGAACACAATAAATGCCTAAGGGGCATAGGATATATAACTCAGCATGTTTAGGCCTCAATAAACAGATTACAGATAATTTTAACGATGGCCAGCGTCATCTTCATGCCTCACAAATATGAAAGAACCAATACATGTTTAATCACAAACAGACATACAACACTACAAAATGGACTGAGAAGAATTCGATTTTACCTTCTCCGGGCAGCGAACCGAGGCAGCGTATCAAGTCGTCGGTCCACTCGACGGGTTTTGGGTTTGCGATGCGAATAAAAGGGCAGGGTTTGTTTGTTGATTTCTTGGCTGGAATTGAAAGAAGGGGATTCGAACTTCCTATTCTTGCGATGCTAATAGTCTGGGTGACTGCTTCCCCCTTCTGAGCTCTGCCTTGATGCATGCGCTGGTTTTGCCCTCCGAGCTCGATCATTGCTATTGGACTGCTCTCCCAACTGAGCTCTGCCTATCATGTTCTACTACTCTGCTCGCATATGTAAAATGATTGCTACCTCCCTGAGCTCTGCCTTTCTAGAGTTTCTATTGGGTGTATATGCTGTGTTTTCTACTGGCTTTTTCCATTGACGGGGGAGATGCCCTTTTGCATGTGTAGTTGGTTGGCTTATATAGTTTCCATCTGACTCTAAACTTGGTAAACTACTGGTGTGATTTCGTGGGCGATTTGGGTTGATTTGAAGGATATTTTGTGCGATTTGTTACTGATTTTGAAGTAAGATTTTGGGTGCTGGTTATGGTAAAAAATCGTTGGAGAAGGGGGGAGACGACTGGGGTTAGTGTGCATGGTAAGGAAAGTCGCCGGATTCTCAGGCGAGAATCTCGGCAGGGAAGGTGCGGCGATGGGGGTTGCGAGGTAAGGTGCGGCGTTTGTTTTTTTAGGTTTAGGTTTTTAGGTTTCGTTTAGGTTTTTCTTAAGGGCGAGACGATGGGTATATGGGCAGAGGGTATATGGGCGGATGGGCGTGGGCCACGGGTGATAAGGGTAAAGGGGAGCGTTGGGCTTGCGGGTCGCGTGGGTAATTGGGCTGGGTAGTGGGCTAGGCGAAAATGGTGGGTAGTTAGTTTTAATTAGGTATTTAATTAGTTAATTATTGGTAAATTAATAAATTGTGATTAAATTATTTAGGTGCTTTATTAATCTAATTGTTATAATAATAAATGCGGGCGTGCTATTTAATTAGTGCTTAATATTTTAGAATGCGGCGCTATTATTTAAAATATTATTTATTGTGCATTATTTATCATTATTTAAAAATAAGTTATGAAATTGCTTTGCGTATTAATAAATGCGACTATGCTACCTGACACGACGTCATTGCTAAATTATTTATTTTATGTACTTATTATTAATTAAAAATTGTTTGACAGGGCTTAAAATTAATCAATACGGCGCGGAACTCTAAGTGCTTAATATTCTACGTAAAATGCGGTGTTATTATTAAATTGTTTATTTATGTCTGTATTAATGTTTTATCGCTGCATTTTATTATAAAAATTATTTTGCAAAATTAGTGTGATTTTATAGTTAATGACTAGGCGGGAGGGTCAAAATTGGGTGTCAACAACTTGTCCCTCTTTGTATGGAGATGATAGAAGAATCTTCGGACAAAGACGTTGACTCATAGCCAATTTTGTCTCGACCCTCAGAATTGCAAAAAATGTTGGGCAATTAAGACAAGGCTGACGCGGACTCAAAACTGTCCCATTGTCGAGTTATGACGACACTGGGCTACCTTGGTAAAAACACCAAGGCGGGCTAATGCGGACTCAAAATTTGTCTCAGTGTCGAGTTATGACGACACTGGGCTACCATGGTCAAAACACCAAGGCGGGCTAACGCGGACTCAAAATTTGTCTCAGTGTCGAGTTATGACGACACTGAGCTGTGGTGCTAAAATAAAAAATAAGAGCAACTGACTTGAACCTGGGGTGTACCGCTATCGATTTATGATGCTGGGTTTTATGGTGATGTGGAACGAGTGGGCCACACGAGGCGCTTACGCCGTTCGTTGGGAAGGTTGGCCCCGACAAATTGCCGGTTATTTGTAAGAAAATCCACGTTGTGCTCACGCTCCTGCGTGCTAAGACTTAAACAAGCGGTTAGTGCATGCTTGTTGAGGCAAAATGATGATCGTAATTTTTAAAAGCAATGCAATGTGAGTAGAAAATGTTATCCTGCAAAAATGTGATGCGTATTTGTGTTGATGCGATCTTTGCAAATCTTAGTGATTTTGCCGCACGCGGGCGTGTTGCGATTGTGAATGCGGATATGTTGTCACTTGTTGCAAGCCCACTGTAGACTAGAGCTCGAAAGAGTTAGTGCATAAGCGCTAAAGCGAACAATAAAGCATGAATAAGAAATGCGGTTTGAGAGTATAGAAATCGTCCTTGCGTAGATGTGATATCTTTGATGATAAGCGTCGTTTTGGACTTGCGTCATGGCGTCGCTTCCGGACTTGTTGTCTTGATAACGTCATTGCACTGGGCGTGTTCTTCTTTGGCGTCGTTGCGTAGACATAATCGCGATCGCGTCGTTATGCGGGCGATGTTCTTCTTGGCGTCGTTTGGACTTCTTTGTCGCGATAACGTCGTTCTTGGGCGATGTTCTTCTTGGCGTCGTTGCATAGACATAATGATGATCCGCGTCGTTATGCGGGCGTGTTCTTTGCTAAGCGTCGTTTCGAACTTCTTTGTCTTGATAACGTCGTTACTGGGCGTGTTCTTCTTGGCGTCGTTGCGTAGACATAATCGCGATCACGTCGTTATGCGGATGTGTTCTTCTTGGCGTCGTTTGGACTTCTTTGTGTTGATAACGTCGTTCTTGGGGCGTGTTCTTCTTTGGCGTCGTTTCGAACTTGTTGTCTTGATAACGTCGTTGCCACGACATATTCTTCTTTGGCGTCGTTGCGTAGACATAATCGATCGCGTCGTTATGCGGGCGTGTTCTTCTTTGGCGTCATTTGGACTTCTTGTCGCGATAACGTCGTTCTTGGGGCGTGTTCTTCTTTGGCGTCGTTGCGTAGACATAATCGCGATCGCGTCGTTATGCGGGCGTGTTCGCGATGGCGTCGTTTCGGACTTGTTGTCTTGATAACGCGTCGTTGCACGGGCGATGTTCTTCTTTGGCGTCGTTGCGTGGACATAATCGATCACGTCGTTGTATGCGGGCGTGTTCTTTCTTGGCGTCGTTTTGGACTTGTTGTCGCGATACGTCGTTGCCTGGACGTGTTGCTACTGGCGTCGTTGCGTAGACATAATGTTGATCACGTCGTTATGCGGGCCGTTCTTCTTGGCGTCGTTGCGTGGCGCAATCTTGATGATGTCGTTGGTGGACATAATCGCTGCGTCGTTGCACGGGCGATGTTCTTTCTTTGGCGTCGTTGCGTGAAGCGATCGCGATGGCGTCGTTATGCGGGCGTGTTCTTTCTTGGCGTCGTTGCGTGAGCGATCGCGATGATGTCGTTGTCGGACATAATCGCGTCGCGTCGTTGCACTGGGCGTATTCGCGATGGCGTCGTTGCGTGAACCGCAATCGATGGCGTCGTTAGGTTTTGATTTTGAAATTGGGGAAAATCGATTTACGGCGTCTTTTAATTTACGGATTTCGGCGCCAGCGGCCACAGCGCGCGTCGCTGATGTTCTGCACTCGCCGGGAATTTCCGGGCCTGATGCGGGCGCGCGGTGCCTAGACTTGGCAATTTTTACGGATTTTTGCGCGCCTGCTCACAGGCTCATGGCGCTTAAACTTCAGCCGTTTACGCTCTTTTGGCGCGCACGCTCTGGCGCGCGGCGCTTACCACTTTTACGAAAATCCTGCTTTGTTCTCGTTTTCGCCTTGATTTATTGACCTATACTGTCGATCAAAACACAAACACTACCTCCGTGAGACCGTTCTTAAAAAAACTATTATATTAAAGTAAAATAAATCAAAATACCTTGGGTTGCCTCCCAGTAGCCCATCTTTAACGTCTTTTAGCGGGGCCAAGTTCCTTAATTCAATAAGCGTGGGGTGGATCAACCGCAACTAATCCATTTTCTCACATTTTTCGTTTTCTTTTTCTTCTCCTCTTAGCATTATCGTTGAGGAAGTTCGAGAACACATACTGCGTTTGTGGAGGTTCGACAAGCCATACACCTTTCGTGGGCTCATCTCCTTGGTTTGACTTATGCGGGCTCACGGGGAGGTTTGATGGTCTTGATTACAGCACACCTTTCGTGGTTGGTGGCTCGATGATGTGTTTAAATACTTTAAACACCATTTCTTCCTTCTCCACCCTTAATGTCGACTCTCCTCTTTCTACATCGATCAAAACTCTCACTGTCGCTAGGAATGGTCTCCCCGATATGATAGGGATTTACATCCTCTTCCATGTCAAGAATGAGGAAGTCGCAGAAAAAGAATTTCCTACTTTAACAATCACGTCCTCGATCTTTCCTCTTGGATGAACCATCGCATCTGTCGGCTAGTTGTAGGCTCACTGTGGTTGGTTTTGCCTCGCCTGACTCAATCGTTTAAATACCGATAAAGGCATCAGATTTATACTTGCCCTAAATCGTCTGCAGCCCTGTTGCATGTTACCACTTGGTATGCGGGGGTAGTGTAAAGCTCCCTGGATCTTTTAGTTTCGGGGGCAACTTCTTCTGTAAGATAGCACTACACTCCTCCGTTAGTGCTACTATCTCGTACTCTGCCAGTTTCTTCTTCTTCCCCAAGATCTCTTTCATGAACTTGAAATAGGAGGGCATCTGCTCCAATGCTTCTATAAAGGGTATGTTGATATGCAGCTTTCTGAATGTCTCCAAAAATTTGGAGAATTGTTTATCAACCGCCTTCCGCTGTAATCTCTGGGGGAATGGGATCTTCTCTGTATACTCCTTCTCTGGAGTTTTCTCTACTGCTGGGCGAGATTCAACCGTCTTCTCTTTTTCTATCTCTGCCCTTTGCTCAACTACTGGCTGAGGTGACTGCTGCTCCAACTGCTTGCCACTTCTCAATTGTACTGCCTGACATTGCTCCCTCGGATTCACCTCTGTGTTGCTTGGCAGTGTACCCTGTGGCCTGCTGTTTACTTGCTTTGCTAGCTGACCCACTTGTGTTTCCAAATTCCCGAATGAGGATCTAGCACATCGCGGCTGAGTGGCGTTGGTGAGTGCAACAAAGCGCTCTCGGCTCGTCAGCTTCTGGTGAGCAGTGCATTGAAATGTTGACTAGGTGGGGCCTGAGTAAAGGGCTGCTGATTCTGGTTCTGCTGGTTTTGGTACTGGCCCCTATATTGATTCTGATGCCCCTGGTCTCCTCTCCATGAGAAATTTGGGTGATTTCTCCACCCTGGATTATATGTGTTGGAGTATGGATTGTTTTGTGGCCTCTGAAAATTACCCACGGCCTGACACTCTGCCTGCTCCATTGGCATATTATTAGGATCAACTGAAGGACACCTATCGAATGTATGTGGGCCACCACATATTTCACAATTTTTAGGCATCGCACGCGTTCATCGACATCTTGTATCTTCTTTGCTGTTTAAAAAAGGGCCACTTGGGCATTCAAGGCAGCAATGACATTTTTTTCGTGGACTCCCATTGTTCTCCTCCCACTCATTGATCTCTCTTCTGTGACATGGTTGTTGGTGGCCATATCTTCTAATAATTCGTGAGCGTCATGGGCTGTTTTCCTCATGAATATCCCACCTGCTGCTGCATCTATAATGGTTTTGGTTGTTCCGCTGAGCCCGTTATAGAAGATGTGGACCAAGTTCCACAACTCAATGCAATGGTGTGGGCATTTTCTCTGCAAATCTTTGAACCTTTCCCACGCTTCGTACAAGGACTCTCCATCTGTTTGGTAGAAGTTATTCAACTCCCCTCTCAATTTTGCTGCTTTGCACGGGGGAAAGAATTTGGCCAAAATTTTTTGTGCCAGCTCTTGCCATGTAAAAATCGAATCGGCTGGCAGGGAATTCAACCATACTTTTGCTCTATCCACGGTGAGAAGGAAAGAGTCTCTCAACTGGCATCATCGATGCCGTTATATCCGAAAGTTGCACATAGCTCGAAATTAGCTATGTGCGTGTGTGATCCTCGATGGCGATCCTCCAAATTGCACCGTGTCTTTGCTCGAATTGCGGTTTGATTTCAAAGTTGTTTGCTCTGTGCGGGAGCCTAATACATGTCGTGCTCGTTCACCCTTGGCGAGCGTAGTCTCCCCAAGCTTAACTGCACGGGCTTGCACTCTCTCCTCGACATCCACAGGTACTCGCCGAGGCATTCCTGGGTTAGGTTGATTTTCACCTAACCCTTCTCTCATCATATTGTTGTTTTGAACACCGTCCATATCTATCAAGGTTGCAATCCGCTGATTCTTTCTGTTCTGTTTACAGGTTTTCTCAATCTCTGGATTGAAGGGAACAAGAGTGTCTGCCCCTCTTCTCCTTCGCATAAACTGATTTCCTGAAATAGATCAAAAACAGACAACAAATCACGGCACCCTGATTTTTTACCGAAATCAATAAACAAAAACGTAAAAATAAAATAAAAATTAAAAACCAAATTAGAAATTAAAAATAGATAAACTTGATATTGAACTATGCCTAATCCCCGACAACGGCGCCAAAAACTTGATGCGCGAAAAGATGCACACACTTTAACGCAAGTGCACGTTATCGTGACAAGTAATATAGTCTTGGTAAGACCGAATATCGTCCACAAGGATTAGTGTTCAAGTACCAACTATCTATCTTTTGGTATCTATTTGGTAACCGATATTGATTTTGTTGTTTATAACTAACAATTATAAAAGCTAATTAACTTTATGTTTACTTCAGTAGTGATGGGAATAGGGCTTCCACGTCTCCTCAACTATCCGCTTATGGTACTTATTAATGCAATGAATTATGGTTTTCTTCTCTTGGAGCTAGCAGGTTTACTAAATCGTTTTATACTCCCGTTAAGGCTATATAAACACTCAACCCCAGTATTGCTCCTTTCTACCTTTCGGTGATAAAGATGACTCTATAGGAGGATTAAGACCAAAAACCTAGTTAACCGTCACGCACCATGCGTAAAATTAGGGTTGTTAAGCCTCTCATTAACGCTACATAAGTAATTGAGGTATTTTCATCCCCAATCCAAAATATGTCTACCCAACTTACAGCATATTCACAACCTTCTCCTTTCAGAGTTTGATTAGAAATCATATAGTGATAATTAGTTGTCAATTAATTACCAAGCATTAAATTCAAATATTGGATAGATCTCAACAAGAAGAAGAATAATCATAAGCATGCATTAAATCATAACATAAGTTTCTAGTGATTTAACATGGAAAGCCCTATAAAAGAATTAGTTCCTAGCCATTGACATGACAAGAACTAATTCAAGGTTCATCATACAAAACTGAAATAAAGGAAAAGAAAAGAAAAGAAAAGAAAGTTACTAAATTATGGTCTCCAATCTTCAATCCAAGAATCCTTGTGTTGTGCAAGAAAGGGAACCCCTAAAAACTGCCTAGGGTTCTCCTTTTATAGGCTCCAAACCGCCTCAACCTTTTCCCTTTCGGGCTGGCGAGTGCGTCATTAAAAGCGATTTTCCGCGTCGGCGCGGCGCCACGCTGCTATCGGCGCGCGGCGCAACTCTGCGATGCCGGATGATTTGGCGCGGCCAGTCTGCTTTACGAGCGCGGCGCTGCAACTTCTGCGGTATTTCTGGATATTGGGCGCGCGACCCACTGTTGGCGTGGCGCGCGGCGCGACTGCGTTTCTGCCTCGTTCGCCACTTTCTCTGTTTTTAAGCTCTGGAACCTCTACTTTTGCCCTCTTTTATCTCTTTTTTCGTCGTTTGGCCATTTTAACCACTTTGACTCAAAAGAAAGAAAATATATCCTAACACGACACTTATTTGTACAAAAAGGGACAAAAGACTAACTAAAAATGACTCAAAAAGTGTATATAAAATACACCGATCAGATACACCGAGCCTACACATAGATCGGGTTACGCCATATGCACCGAGCCTACACATAGGCTGGGTTACGTCATCTTACACCGAGCCCCACAGGAGGGTCGGGTTATGCTACATGATTCCACGAGCACCACAGCCGGGCGGTCGGGTTATCTTCTGATTCCATAGTACCGCCCCATGGGCGGGTAGTTATGCTCTGATTCCACAAGATGCAGGCGAGCTGTGGGCGGGTTATGTCACATGATTCATCAAGACACCGTGTGTCACGCAAATGGGCGGTTACGTTATCACGTATGGATAATCAAAGCAAGCTCCAAAATGAAGTTCTCCATAAAGTAGGATTATGTTATGTAAGATATGTAAGTTATGTGGAAAAACTTGATCAAATTCTTAAGTATGTATGTAAGAATATGATGTTAATTCTTATTGAAAGAATGAAAAGAACAGTTAATGTACGATTGATTTCATGAGTTAAAATGGCACGGTAGGATCTGATATTTCATTTTTATACTTGCCCCTGTCATTCTTTTATACAGTTATGATTTGGTTCTTTGACCTTATTCCGTTTCATACTCGGCTTTGTTATCGACCACCTTCGGGGGGCTGCGTTAATGCCCGCAGGTGTTAGGTACACAGGTTGGTGATCCTTGCTATTAGGATCTCTGTTCAGTTTTTGAGAAGAAGCTCCATTTACTCCGTAGGCTTGTTTTTGGTATGGGTCCCTGTTGTTGTAGATTTATGTACATTCAGGGGTATGGCGGGGCCCTTTCCCGTCCTAGTTGTTATGTCCAACTCTTAGAGGTCTGTAGTCATGTATGTGGGTTGTACTTTGAAAAGATGTAAGTCCTTTTGTTATGTATGTATGTATGGTGGCAGCCTTATCGGTTTTGCCTTTGTTTAGAAAAAAAATGAGTGATATTTATCTTTCGCGTTTTACTTATGATGTATGAATAGAAGGGTGTCCAGGTAGGACACCAGTCACGGGCCCGGGGTTCGGGTCGTGACAGAGACAATGAAAAATTGTCGGAGTTGACACCATCTAGCTTTTCAAAAAAAACGATCAGTGGGAGTTGATTCGGTTAACCTTGATGTTGAGTTATCTACTACCAAGAAGAAGAAGGTTGAAGTCAAGATTGAAAATGATGAGAATTGATCGCAATTGGCACAATTTAGTTTATGAATAAAAATTCAATTATGCAAGAATTCAAAAAATATTTGGGTATCTTTCTATTTTTGATGTTAAATATATAATGGTTGGTGATTTCGAATTGCATTTACAGTTATAACCAATTAATGTTATCATAAATATTTTGTAATTTTGGATGATCATCTTCCCATACTCATGGGAAGGTTGAAAGATAATATCAGTTTTACTATTTTATTGAAATTATTGAATATTATTGAAAATTTCTAATTCTCACCAATATTCCAAGTCTACCAGAAAATACATACTTGGATGAAATATTAGTCGATAATAATGTATGAATAGGGCCTTCTAATAAATTTCATTACCTCATACCTCGATAATTCATTTCTTACTGATGAAACATTATTGAAGGCAATTTTAAGAATGGAGGAGGATATATGTCCATTCAGTAAAATTACATACATATAATAATGTATGAATAGGGTCTTCTAATAAATTTCATTACCTCATACCTCGATAATTCATTTCTCACTGATGAAACATTATTGAAAGCAATTTTAAGAATGGAGGAGGATATATGTTCATTCAGTAAAATTACACACATATAATAATGTATGAATAGGGTCTTCTAATAAATTTCATTACCTCATACCTCATACCTCGATAATTCATTTCTCACAATGAAACATTATTGAAGGCAATTTTAAAAATGGAGGAGGATATATGTCCATTCAGTAAAATTACATACATATTCTGATATATTTCATTAAAAGAATATTCAAACTACCTTTTCAAGAAAAGCTTTTGGAATCTCAACAAAACCTTTTGTATTCTCAATAAAATCTTGGGACTAATATTTTATATTTCCAAAGCATAATATATTCTCAAGAAGAATATTCTTTTGAGGGTAAGGAAAATATTTTCAGATGTCAAGGGAAGGGAAATAATAGACATACCATGGACAAAGAGAACGAAAAACAGGCAAGAAAGAAGCGAAAGATGATTATGACAAGTGACTAACCTTAACAATTTTATAGCATTTAAGACACCTACGTTAATGGAGACGACAAGCTTGCGTAGATGTTCTTCAAAGAGTGCACGCCCAAGTAATGCTTTTAAATCTGAAAAACATGTAATTCAAAGTGTACTGTGAAACATTCTTCATCAAATATTTCAGAATTATTTGAAGAAACGAGACACCATAATGAAACTACTTCATGTAGACAAGCAGGTAAATTCATAATATTTCTATTAGTGTTCATTAGCATTTCCTAATATGTACTCAATTAACAATGTCAATATAATAGTGTATAGCACACATCGATCGAAAACTTTGAATCGAAGTGGATGCTCTTCAACTAATGAAGTGAGCAACGGATCTGATTCTTTGAAATTTGGAAAATATGTATTGAAACACGACGCTATCAGACAATCAATAACATCAATGCAGGAAATTTCAATGGATTCTGGAGATCTGCTACAAAATTCTATGAATTCTTTTTCATACACAAGCAGTTTCAGAACCCCCATGAAAGAAATATTGAATTGTAAGTCTGATTTATAGGTATCATCTATTACTATCTCAATATGCCGATTTCATATAAATTAATCAATTGTGTTATTTATTATATCAGATTAAACAGAAATTCTGTTAAAACACATATCTGAGATTATAAGTTTTTTTCTTAAAGACAATATAAAGTAAAAATGCAATTGACAAACCTTAGCTATTTGAAAGTTTTAGTCACAGTCGCGTCAATAGTAAATCCTATTATAATTTGGATTGGGAATCCTAGATATCCATTGAGATGCCCTAAAACTGGATGGCTAGTGTCGTTTCTGTGTCGATCTTTGCAAATTCTGAGCCCTAAAATGGATAGGCGTTCCGTGAACTGGAATACCCAATTTGGTTTTTCAGTTTTGTTGAATACCCATTTCTCTGATGCAATTCTCCATCAATTGTTAGCTCTAAGTTTAGGTAATCAGAGAAAAAGAGAATTTTCCAGGGTGGTTGACTATCTCTGATATGCATACCCATTTTTCTGATGCAGTTCTCCATCAATTGTTAGCTCTAAGTTTAGGTAATCAGAGAAAAAGAGGATTTTTCTTGACCATCTCCACTGCCTTCGGTCCCCCAAACTTACTTACTCGTGGCAACCTTCCGGCCGCCCAACGACCTATAACGCTAGTCACTACTCCCACTGGGGCTAGAAAGTAAGCCCCACAACCCAAAGCGGCGAAGAACAAATAGAATTTGCTACAAAAGCCGGATAACGAGGGTATTCCTGCGTATGAGAACATAGTAATGGAGAAGGTAATATCCAAAATAGGATTCGTTTTGGCTAGAGCGCCCAAATCTGCTTCGATAGAGCTAACCAACCTTCCCTCAAAAGTAGAGATAGGGGATCCAGTTAACGAAAAGGCAGGCTACGGCTGTAGCTGCCGTCGCAAGCAACCTCTCAAAGAATAGGGAGTGAACGACCCTTCTATCTAGATCGGTGATTCCGTTCGATATGCATATGCCTATAATTTTTTCTTAGCTCTAATCAACTATCTTTGATATGCCTATGTAGCTTTCTCTTTGCATGTTTGTAGAACAACAAAATCTGAGCCCTAAAATGTACGACAACCATTTGATGATGGTCTGAAATGGATGATTGTTCTCGGAAACTGAGATACCCAATTAGGTTAGGGTTAGGTTTTGGTTGGTTTTGGGAAGATAGGTGGAGAAGATTCTTGAATGATTTTGCGCTAGACAACAACAACAAGATGAATATGTAAAGAGTCGATTTCCGGCCGATTTGACTGCTTGAAAATCCGGCATAGACGTCGAATTTCCCCAAATGGGAGTCATTCATTGTTGAGAAGAAGGCTGTGAACATTCTGGAAGAAGAAGAGAGTGGGCGATGTAACTTGGGGTATTTTATTAAAATAGGTGGGCCGGATTTCAGAGGAATAGATATGGACTGAAATATTTGTGCTGGTAAATAGTGTAATGGGCTGACAAATGTAAGAGCATTCATTAATAGCAAGTATATAACCTCATAAAGGTAAATGTCTCTGCTACATATTTTGTCATGTGTTAACATTAAAATGATTTTAATTAATATTGAAAATAAGAGCATTCATTAATAACAAGTATATTTCAGTTATTCATGCATGCAATTGAATTTCTCTTTAGTTGCAAGTATATCAACAGATCGACAAGTACGCAAACACTATACTAAGCAATTTAGCATCATCATTTCATTTGGAGAGTTAGATGGTCTTCAATTTTGATCTTTAAAAAAGAGTAGCATCTTGGTATTTACTTTGTATCGTTTTTTAATTTTATTATTATCATATTGATTTCATGTAATTTAAAATTTTAATTAAATAAATTAAATCGTTGATATTATGAATATTTATTTTTTTACACAATCATCCGTGCATCGCACGGGTACTAATCTAGTAATAAAGACTAAACAAACTCCAATAACCTTGGTATATTAAGGACAAAACAACATTACACTGCAAGCTGAGGAAAATACCTTCTGAAGGCTACTGGCCCAAATTGTTATGTCTTCCAGAGGACCAATGTAGAAGCTTTCTATTGAGTCACCTACACTCCAATGATGATATGATTAATTTGAGATTTAGGCTACTTTATGTATCACTATCTTCGATTATAAATCAACTCGTCAATATAACACGAGCAAAAAAAAAAGAGGCATAAAATCAGAGGACAATTTAAACACAAATATTTTGCTAAGCAAAAAGCTACTTTTTGGGTGACAAGACCTTGCACATGTTGCATGCCATTGTTTGAAGCACGCAGTTTTCTAAAACGCATAACTTGATCCATGAAATGATAATCCTACTACATCATCGCTATAAGTTTCTTTATTATATCAGCCTTGCACTTCGATTTTTTTGCCAAATATTTGCATTCTCCCATCAAGGTTTTGGCTGATCGAAAGAAATCACCTAGTTTTTATTTTCATATTCAAATCCTAGTCTTCAATAGTCTTAATTGTACCTACAATGATTAGATCCTCGTGAAAAGCAACTGAAAAAGATGGATTAGTATCGACATTATTGAATCTCAAATAATTTGAATCTCAACTTTGAAAGAGCTGGACTAGTATCGGATACTGAAATTACTAACTTTAAATGCAATTGGGGTAAAGAATGGATCTTGAGAACTAACTCAACCTCAAAAGCTAGCTTGTAGGGTGATGATTGTCCAAGTCCATATAAGGATTTCATGTTCTCATTCCATTCCGATGTGAAACTTTTAACACTCTCTCACACCTCCAGAACTTGTTAACTGGAGCGTGAATAATATAATTTGGGGCCCAACATCGATGAATAAAGAGTTGGAATGAGTCTTACTCTGATACCATGTAAATAATGAATCTTGGGCCTAACTTAACCCCAAAAGCTAGCTTATAGGGTAAGGATTGTCCAAGTACATATAAGAAGTCTATGTTCTCATTCCATATGCGATGTGAGACTTTTAACAATTGGTATATTTAATTCTCCCAAATTGTGAGTTTACTTCAAAGAAGCTTGAGCTTCACTTCACCAAATCGTTTAACAAAATCTTTCTAATCTTTTCTTCATCCAGGAGATAGTTATGGTAAAAAAGCAAGAACCAGCTTACTAATTGTCAAAATTAAAGCAACAGCAACAACATACTCCTACCTCGTGGAGGTAGAGAGACCGTTTCCGGAATACACTCGGCTCGAGTGCAACAGAGCAAATCAGTTATGAAAGAGGTAATACAACAGTAAAGAAAACATGTAAGAGCATTCAGAAAAATAATAGCAATAGCACGGAAATATTGCGATAACCGGTCAAAATTAAAGCAAAAATAAATAAGAGGAACACTAATATTATATGTACTTGGCAATAGAAAATTTATAGATATAAATGAGGAGTTGATTATTACATATAACACAAATATACTGTAACATAATTTCTTTCTTTAGTAACAAGGAAAAAAAAAGAAGAGAACTGATAGGTATATACTTGGCAATTATGCATGCACAATAATCAGTTTAACTCGTTCATGAATTGGTAAAAGGAAATGATATTGGCGCGGCTCAATCTGAGATCGTTCTTTACAAAAATAAAATGTAAACTCGTCTTCAGATTGAACCTCACCAACATCGCTTCTCTAATTAACTACTCACCTTTAATTCCTCATGGTACTATCCATATGTACCATACTTCTCGTGATAGTAATTCTGTGGCCTTGAATTGTACCAAATAAAAGTGGAAAGATGAAATTAAGGAGGAAAGAAGAATCTACATACCTTTTTAATTTTACTTTAAATGGTTCCTTTGTTGCATCACATGAAAAAACAATATGATAGTCATCTAAAGTTTTTTAGGTTGGACTGTGAAAGAAGATGTAGACATGGAATTATTGGTCATGATATTTAGCTTTATTCTTTTCTAGTCAAATGAAACGTTTTGTAACCGTTTGACTACCACTAAGGAACCTTGAAAAAGACCCCCAAAAATTAATAATTCAAATCCATGCACCTTGAGATTGAATTAGATAAATATATAAGATGTTTCGGTTCGAGACCGTGGAATAATGAAGATCTTTTGTTAGGGAGTACTTTATCCCAGGGGCGGAGCTGCCTGGACAAGCGTGTTTTTTTTTTTGCAAAGATATTTTCCACTTTTGAACAAGCATAGCATCCTCATTTCCTCATACAACGCTGTGATTTTTTTTCGAACAACCACTTCAAACTCGATAGATTGTTTTATCCCTAAAGGATGCATCCAACATAAATTTAAATTAATCGAACTAGTAAATTTCAAATACAGAATATTGTCTAAAAGAAGAAGAAAAAAATGAATATAGCGATAGAATCAAACAGTATGTAAATAGAGAGATCATGACAACGGAATAGAACTTAGGTGAGTACTGCTAAAGCCTAGAGTTTAGAATAAACTTCAAACCTAATAGCACTAGAGCTCTATCAAATCTTCATCCATATAAACAGAAATAAGATGGATCGAAAATTTAAAAGGTTTTTTCTTCAAAAGGACTATTAATTTGGATAAAGAACATTTTCAACACTCCATATATACAAAGATAGTAAAAGGAAGGAGGGAGAAGCTGGGAGAGATGAGAGTGAAGTGACAGAGAGAGAGAGGAGAGAACATCCATGATTTATAAGAGTTTAAATCCTTTGTGATATGCTGTAAGAAATATTTACGCAATCAGATATTATTTTTAATAAATTACAGACAGATCTCTATAATAATCGACTATCAATTTGTAACTTGATACCAGCACGATAATAAGTTAACTTAGTAGTAGATTAGGGATTCTCATTAAGGATTTTTTTTGGTAAACGCAAAAAAATGTAAAATATAAAGAAGTAAACACAAGAAAATAAAGGGGTTCCAAAATATATATAATATATGAACATAAAAAGAAAATATTGATCTATCTATATAATGTAATTTTTCGACAAAAGAATACATTTGTTGGAGAAGGATAGCTCTGTGACTAAGTTAATTAAACATCTATTTTGTAAGAAAATTATATACTGAGTATGTATATAATTTAATTCCGATTTATAAAGTTGTTTTTCGTTATAGTGGTTGCCTCGGGATGGGAAGGAGAAGAATGTGAGTGCAATGATGTCAATTAGGAAGCAACTTGCTTTAGGGTTCTTCATGCTTACTTTTTCCCACAAAATCACACAAATAAAGAGACTTTTAATTTTCTCACTCTTTGGTTTCTCTTTTAATTTCCCGTATTTTCTCTCTTTTTGTCAATTGTTTATTTTAATAAAATTAAAAACGCTTTTTTTTCTTGATCATGCTTGTATTTGATTAATCTCTTTATCAGAGAATGAGAGTCTTTTTTTTGGCAATTAAGTATGGGATAGTTATATTGGCTTACTTGTAAGCTTTCTATAAACAAATGATGGATTTTATGCAGCATGCATACTTTCACATTAAATTAATCCTTGGCTTGAAAAGTTGAATATACCATTTAATTAAAACGTACAAGCAATCTAGATATTTTGATCTTCATCAATGAAGTTGGCTTGAATATACCATTTAAGCAATATTAAAATTGCAAATTTTACACTATCCGTACAATTTTAACATGTTATACAACAACAATAACGTGTAACCGCACAAGTGGGATCTGGGAAGGTAGGGTGTATTCAGACTTTACCCCTACCTTGTAGAGGTAGAGAAGTTGTTTTCGAATCCAAAGTGTTTGGTCTGATGGTCAAACATGAGGGTACTGCTGGGGGAGGTTTTGTGTTCGAGTCCTCTCTCAGTGAAAAATTGTTCCGGGTGGCATATTCCAGAAGCAAAGGATGGGCGCCAAGGCGCGCTGGTGATAGCGATGTGGGACCGGGTCTATCATCTCCAGGACGTCTAGATAATACTAGGATAAAAAAAAAGGAAAAAAAGATTAAAAAAAGGAAGAAAAAAAGAGAGAAGTTGTTTTCGATATAATTTTAAATTTTGTTAAATTACTCACGTTAGTAATAGTATAATAAGTACTTACTTTTATAATTTAGAGAGAGGTAGCATGAAGAATCCTAGAAGCAAGTGTGCAGAATGTCAGCAAAAGAAGGACTATTTGTCTAGTCAAAAGAAGTTTCTAAAGAGGTCTGTGTGTGATTGTGTGTAGCTACAAACTTTTTTTCTATTATTTCATTGTTCTTACAACATAGGCACACGCACAAAACACACTAATTGCACGTAATATGTCTGTCGCAGACATGCACTATAGGCTTTTATTACAAGCAAGAAGCATTGAGTTTATAAGTTTTACTATGAGTTTATTTAACCCAAAAGCGGAGACACCGGCGCCAAAGTGCTTGCCTTGGGCCTTTATTAGGAGACACTTCCCTTGATTTTTGCTACCCCTTTTTATGGTTTTTTTTGGAGGGGGGGGGGAGTGCGGATATACACAATTTTGGGCTCATTGTTGCTCCAAAAGGTAGAATCTCCCACCCTAGGAACCCCACACCCCGGTCTGACAGGTCTGTGAAGGAGATAAATAATGGTGACTCAATAAATTTCAAAGGTTAGACCAGTATCACGCAGCACACAAGGAGCCCTCCTCTATTTCAAGAAGAAACCCCCACACTGCCGCTGACGGAATTCGATCCTTGGTCATTGTTCCAAATATCCCCTTGAAACCAATTGAGCTACCCAAGCGAACAATTTTGGGATCATTGTTAAAGTTATATGAGTAGTGCACAAAATTTTACAAATTTATCCGCTACACAACACCCTTCATACATACCCAAAATAATTTTAGTCATTTTCATAGTCAAATTTCACTCTCAACATCTAAATAAATGAACCTATCCAATTTAGTAAAATAATATATCTCTATTTTTAACCACATCAAAAAGGGTGACTGTAGTCGCCCTTGTTGGATATCGATCAAAGAGGGCGACCTTGTTGGATATTGATCAAAGAGGGCGACTACAGTCACCCTAGTTGGATATCGATCAAAAAGGGCGACTTTGGTATGTCGCCCTCTTTGAGTACAACAAAAAACGGGATTAAATAACTTTTATTTGTTACTTCATTTAGTGATTAATAATGTCACGCCCCGACTTTTCCTAAGTCTTTACTTAGGGCGTGATGACACCTGCACAATTATTTTCCACCAGGAGCACCATTTAATTCCCTTTGTTTAGAAATTTAAACTTGTATTCAAATACGGAGCTATTAATAAAAATAACAATAAAGAAATTTGTTTATGACTTTATTGAAAATATAACGCGAGCCCATGCTCGTGCAAATATTGTTTCTACATAGACATACTGACAAATATTATTCTAAGTTGGAAGGGAGACCATTCCACACGGGCATTTCCCGAGACATTGGAACTGACATTCTGAACCTGACGAGTACCAAGCCCGAAATAATGGACTTGGTATGACAAGAGGCTGTGGGACGATCGCTAGCCTTGGCGTGGAGTCTTTCCTCTATCACGCTTTCCTGAAACATGTTAAATAAAGAGTCATACTACCATCCAAATGAGGTGAAACCTTACCTGCAATTCAAAGTAACACCACAATATTCCAAGCGCAATCACATTATAACGTAATAAGCATATTGCAAAAACATATCGAGTTACAACATTTTTAAATATGCAACAACTCATAGAAATTCTCGGTTTAACTAACACTTGGTTTATCTCGTATTATCGTTAGGACATTCCCTACATTTCCATATGTTTGTTACATTTATATATTTGTGAACGCGTATTCACTTTTCATATTTATATAAAGGCGAACATGTATTCATCTTTCATATTTGTTGCGGCGTGCGGCCGATCCATTATATTTACGTATTTGTGAACACTTATTCACTTTACGTTTTGTTGCGCGTCACCCGATCCATTATGTTTACGTATTCGTGAACGCGTATTCACTTTAAGTTTTGTTGCGGCGTGCAACAGGCCCCATTATATTTACGTATTTGTGAACGCCGTATTCACTTTATGTTTTGTTGCATGCGCAACCCGACCCATTATATTTACGTATTTGTGAACACGTATTCACTTTACGCTTTGTTGCGCGCAACCCGATCCATTATGTTTACGTATTTGTGAACGCGTATTCACTTTACGTTTTGTTGCGCGCAACCCGATCCATTATATTTACGTATTTGTGAACACGTATTCACTTTACGTTTTGTTGCGCGCAACCCGATCCATTATGTTTACGTATTTGTGAACGCGTATTCACTTTACGTTTTGTTGCGCGCAACCCGATCCATTATATATTTATATATTTATGTGAACACGTATTCACTTTTCATATTTTTCAGAAGATCGAATAAATATTATTCTCTTTTCTAACATTCTGTCATTCATACTTGTAACGATTATAACTTTTTAACCATAACTCCAACTAAGGTGTTTCTCAAGCGGAAACTAAGGTAAGACGGGGATCTTTCACTGTACCAAATTTCATTTACAACTACTTTGGGTAACTAACACAAATTTTATCCTCAAAACAGCCATATGAGATTTGTTTCGGCAGAATTTTTATTAAACAGAACCCAATCTTAGAATAGTCATAACTCCTAATCTGTAAACCCGTTCAAGCCCCATAAAATCTCAAAACGATGAGAACAGAGAGATACACGTCTACATGTGAACCATCCTTTCATATTCCGTACCATTTGGTACAGTTTTACACTTTTATTCGCTGCCCTTCCTGGATCTCGATAGATCCGAGGCAGAAACTTTAAACAGCGATAACTCTCAATCCGTAAGTCGGATAGACCCCCGTAAGGTCTCAAAATGTCCAAAACAAAGAGATATAGAACTTTCATTTAGCAACAATTTTCATATTCCCCACAGATTAGTACAGTTTTACGTTTCAACGTCCTGCCCTTCTGGATTCCGACGAATCCGAGGCAGAAACTTTAAACAGCGATAACTCTCAATAAGTAAGTCGGATAGACCCCCGTAAGATGTCAAAATGTCCACAACAATTAGATCTAGAACTTTAATTTAGCAACAATTTTCATATTCCCCACAGATTAGTACAGTTTTACGTTTCAACGACCTGCCCTTCTGGATTCCGATGAATCCGAGGCAGCAACTTCAAACTACAATAACTCTCAACTCGTAAGTCCGTTTTAATAAATATTTATCTATATCTGTCCGTAACAGAGAGATTTACAACCATGTAAATTTTCATATAATTCTAATAAGTAAAACTCAATAAAAACAGTCCGTAATTATGCCTTTCCGAATTTCGGCCAAATCTAAGGCAGGAATTTTGAACTATGATAACTTTCAAACCGTATGTCCATTTTACCTCATTTTTTGGTTCTATATGATCATAATAGAGAGGTGTACCACTCTTCCGAATTTCATCAAATTCTAACAATTATAACTCAGTGAGAACAGTTCGTAAAGTTCATGACGCAACTAGTTGTCTAAACAATCAAAAGTTCAATATTTCTTTTCAATACTCAATTCTTATTCTAACATGTATTGAACTCAAAATAAAGGATGTTACCAAGAATTTCTGAGTGAGAAAACTCACCTTGTAAGCGTGAAAAGGATTGTTGTTCGGTTGCTAGAAATGATCATTGCTCCCTAGTATTTCCTGATTCTTATTCTTCTTGCTCTCTTGATATGTTTCTGATTTTTTTTTTATTCTGTTTGTTTACTTGAATTTTTTTCTGATTTGTTATTCTTTGTGCTAGGTACTTTGTTTTTTTTTTGTGTCAAACACAATATATAAATTGAGGTGTAGGTAACCCATAGTAGGTGGAAGGACAAGGGATTGAGGGGAATTAAAGGGAGGGGAAGGGGAAAAACGTGAGTGAGGGGAGAGGGAAGGAAAGATGTGCCTATTTTTTTTCCATTTAGTGTTAAGATGAAATTTAACACAATCATTAATATAAGAGGTCATCATCTTTTATTTAATAGGATAGTGTAAATGAAAAGTTAATAATATGTTAATAATGTATAACTTAAATTCTTAATTTTCTAATGCCCCCCACTATTATTATTATTATTATTATTATTATTATTGTAACAATAATTTGGGACTTCACATTCTCCCTTCCTTAAGCAACATTCGCCTCGAATGTGAATAAGGTCAGAACATAATCACCTAGACACACAACAAATTTCGAATTTTACATTCTCCTCCTTAAACAACATTCGTCCTCGAATGTGAATAAGGTCGTAACACATGCATATAGACAAACAAAAATATAGTACACATATGAAGTACTATTTGACACATTTTTATTACCTCATTCAAAGATAAATAGATATTTTACTTTCATCGCGTCTTCAGCTTCCCAGGTAGCTTCTTATGTGGAGTGATTCCTCCATAGACCTTCACTAAGCAATATCTTTATTTCTAAGGCGTTGGACCTTTCTATCAAGTATTTCTACCGAGCCTCTTCATATCAAGCTCTTTATTAAGAACTATCTCATGGGGAAGGATGACGTGACTTGGATCGTGCAAGTATTTTCGTAACATTGACACATGAAATACCGGATGCACTACTTCCAGCTCTTGTGTAAGTGCTAATTCGTAAGCCACATTCCCCACTCTTCGCAAAATCTCATATGGCCCAATAAACCTTGGGCTC
The DNA here is from genome assembly GCA_029844215.1 of Przewalskia tangutica. Classification (NCBI taxonomy): domain Eukaryota; kingdom Viridiplantae; phylum Streptophyta; class Magnoliopsida; order Solanales; family Solanaceae; genus Przewalskia; species Przewalskia tangutica. The sequence goes on from CM056722.1 coordinate 22,273,898, forward strand.
AATTTCCCTTTCTTACCAAAGCGCATCACTCCCTTCATTGGGGACACTTTTAAAAATACTTTCTCCTCCTCGAATTCAAGATCTCTTTCCGATGATCCGTGATAGGACTTATGACGGCTATGAGTTGTTTTGATCCGCTCCCAATCATCTGACCTTATCATTTGTTTCTTGAATGACTTGGTCCGAACGATAAGGTCTCACCCACCTCGAACCATCCAAGTGGAGACTACATTTTCGTCCATATAATGCTTCAAACGGCCATTTGTATGCTAGAGTGAAAACTATTGTTAGGCGAACTCAATTAGACATAGATGGTCCAACCAAATTTTCCTTGAAAATCTAACACACACGATCGCAACATGTCCTCAAATGTTTGAATTGTTCGCTCGACTTGCCCATCTGTTTGAGGGTGGAAAGCCGTGCTTAACTTAACTTTTGTCCCGAGACTCTGCTGGAAACTTTTCCAAAAGTGTGAGGTGAACTGGGAACCCCTATCTGAAATAATTTGTAAAGGAATCCTGTAACCGCATAATCTCCTTCAAATAAATGCATCTTGTGGTGCGCGATCGTAGTCTTGGCCGTAAGAAATGGGATGACTTTGTAAGCCGATCAACAATCACCCAAATAGAATCATACCCTTCTCGAGTTTTCGGTAGACCGTTACAAAATCCATATGAATCGCTCCCATTTCCACATGGGACCCCAATGTCTGAAGTAATCCGCTGTGTTTTGATGTTCACTTTTCACCGCGACATATAAGACACCTCCCGACAAACTCCGCAACGCCCTTCATCCCGTCCCACCGCAATTTGCCTTGAGGTCCCGATACATTTTTTTGACGACTGGATGAATGGAATATCTTGTGTTGTGCCTCATCTAAGATCTTCCTCCTTAGATCTTTTACCTTAGGAACACATAACCTACCCTTATACCGAAGGGTTCCGTCATTATTTCCCAATGTAAACTGTGAAGGTTTTCCCTGTTGGATCCTCTCCGAAATCCAACAAACTCCGTATCCTCAAACCGACTTTCTTTTATTTTCGGCTAAGGCGATCATGAGGTATCATGTACCACCACCCTACCTTCACCGATCTCAGTTAAGCTAACCCCGAGGTTTTCCAATCTTTGTACCTCACGAACAATACCCTCTTTTGTATTGCCAAATGGGCCAAGCTGCCCATTGATCTCCTACTGAGTGCGTCAGCCACCACGTTGGCTTTCCCAGGATGGTAAAGAATACTAAGGTCATAATCCTTAAGCAACTCTAACCATCTTCTTTGTTGGAGATTCAAATCCTTCTGCGTGGTTATGTACTGCAAACTCTTATGATCTGTAAATATGTCCACATGCACACCATACAAATAATGTCTCCATATTCGTAAGGCAAACACCACCGCAGCTAATTCCAAGTCATGAGTTGGGTAATTCTTCTCATGTATCTTCAATTGTCTAGATGCATACGCAATAACCTTTTCAAACTGCATCAAGACACATCCTAACCCAACTCTAGAGGCATCGCAATAGACTGTGAACCCTTCTTGTCCCGATGGTAAGGTTAGGACTGGTGCAGTAGTCAACAATTCCTTTAGTTTCTGAAAACTTGCTTCACATGCTTCTGACCACTGGTACTTAACCGCTTTTTGAGTCAACCGGGTCAAAGGAGCAAAGAAGACTAGAAAACCTTTACGAATCTTCTATAATACCCACCAAACCCAAGAAACTTCTAACCTCTGCCGGAGTGGTCGGTTTTGGCCGCTTCATCGCTTCTATCTTCCGGGGTCTACCATAATTCCCTCTCTTGACACAACATGACCCAAAAAGGCTACCTTTTCCAACCAAAATTCACACTTTGAAAATTTAGCATATAGTTTCTCCTATTTCAAGACTTGAAGCACTACCCTCATATGCTCTTCATGTTCTTCAACACTCTTACTGTAGATTAGGATATCATCTATGAACACAATCACGAACAAATCTAGGAATGGTTTGAAGATTCTGTTCATTAAATCCATAAAAGCTCTTTGGGGCATCGTTAACCCAAAAGACATGACCAAAAACTCATAATGGTCGTACGTTCTAAAGGTCGTTTTGGATATATCATCCGATTTATTTTCACCGATGATATCCCGAACGAGATCAATCTTGGAAAAATAGCTAGCTCCTCGAAGTTGGTCAAAAGATCATCGATTCTTGGTAATGGGTATTGGTTCTTGATCGTGACCTTATTGAGTGCCGATAATCGATGCACATTCGAGCGATCCGCCTTTCTTTTCACAAACATGGTCGTGCACCGCATGAGAAACACTAGGCCTTATAAAGCCTTTATCCGTAAGATCCTTCAATTGTTCTTTTAACTCCTCAATTCACCGGGTCATTCGATATGGAGGAATAGAAATGGGTCTTGTACGGAATTAACTCTATAGCAAACTCCACTTCTCTATCCGAGGAAGGCCCGAAGATCTTCAGAAAACCTTCGGAAAATTTTGAACAATAGGGACATCATTCAACTGAGGATTCTTTTTGGGTATCCACTATATTAGCGGATATCGTACTCCACTGCGACTTCTCAATAACTTTTGAGCCCCAAGGTAGGAAATAAACCGACTGAGGTATTCCAATCCTACCCTTATAACAACTTCGGTTCTCCTGAAAAGTTAATCTCACTATCTTTCACGACAATCTAACATGACATAACATGCCGACAACCAATCCATACCCAAAATGACGTCGAAGTCTACCATATCAAGTAGTACTAGGTTCACCATTGTTCCCCTGCCATTCACTTCTAATGAGAAATTATTTACCACCCGAGAGGTCCAAATTGAGGCCCCTACTGGTGTCATAACCTCAAAAGGTTCACTTAAATAAGAAGGTTCTACGTGTAAATTCTTAGCAAAGCCCATTGACACATATGAAAATGTAGAGCCGGGATCGTATAATACAAATGCAGGAATACTCGAGACTAGCAAAATACCTGTGACCACCGTTAGATGCTTCGCCTCATTCCTCCGGGCAAAGCGTGGCCGATTAAATTGTTGGGTTGTTGACCTCCCGACTCTGGCGGGTTGGTTTCCGATTTCCCAGAGTACCGTGGTTGCTTCTGACCTTCCCTGAATAGATTGAGTTTGGGTCCTCTTCTTGAAATCCCTGGCATAGTGGTCTGACTCTCCACAGTTATAACATGTCTTCGTTAAGAGCCGACGTTCTCCATTGTGTTTCCTTTGACAAATTTTACAAATCGGTTTGTCACCTCCTGTGTTAGGGTTGGTGGCCTTGTCCTTGCTACCTTGGTAATTAGACCAAATGTGCCCCTTAGGCTTGAAATAAGATCGCCCATTGATTGGTTCGGTCCTGAAGATCCCATACTAAACTCCTGCTTCTGATTTTGACTCTGGTTAAATGATCCTGACGTCTGAAATCTCTTATGCGAATATTCTCTTTTTGCTTTAGCGAAATCTTCTACCCTCATTGTCATACCGACGATCTGAAGGTATGCCCGATAATGGGCTAATGCCACTACCTTCTCTTCCAAGTTTGGGTTTAAACCCTTAACAACTCTTTTGACCTTCTCCCTTTCTGTAGGAATAATATGTGTCAGATGTCGACAATCGGATGAATTAGGTATTGTATTCTATCACATCATGTCTCCTTGTTTCAACAGTTCAAACTCACGTCTGAGCGCATCTTTCGGAGTTAGGCATGTACTTTCATCGAATGCACTCAACTCCCCACGTCATCGGTGGTGATATCGAAAATGATTTCTTCTAAAATTTCTCCACCACACCCGTGTCGCCCACTAACCGCAGCGATTACCAAGTTGACGCCCTGCGTCTCCACGCATCCCAATGTGAACATTAAGTTTTCTACATCATCGAGAAATACTATTGGGTTAGACTTGTAGTCCTTCCCTGTATAGATATGTTCCCTTCTTCTCACAAAATATGCCCCATAGTTTATCTGGTACTTCTCCTACCTTTTCGGTCGGTGCGATCACATCTGGTTATTTTATCGTTGTACACTCCCTTCCATAATCCTTTGAAGGAGGTAGTACGAGAACCAAGTCTTTGAAAAGACTCAAGATAGGCACGAGAAGAGTATGAAAGAAGTGGAACTTTAGGATGTTATTCCGCTTACTTATTCCTAAGCGCGCGCACACCGCCGCAATAAGTAACCGCTCAAACATCCAACTCAAGAAACTTCCTAGAATCTCCTAACTGGTTTAGCTTTGATACCAACTTGTCACACTCGACTTTTCCTAAGTCTTTACTTAGGCGTGATGGCACTGACAATTATTTTCCACCAGGAGCACCATTTAATTCCCTTTATTTAGAAATTTAAACTTATATTCAAATACGGAGCTAATAATAAAAATAACAATAAAGAAATTTGTTTATGACTTTATTGAAAATATAACGCGAGCCCATGCTCGTGCAAATATTGTTTCTACATAGACATACTGACAAATATTATTCTAAGTTGGAAGGGAGACCATTCCACACGGGCATTTCCCGAGACATTGGAACTGACATTCTGAACCTGACGAGTACCAAGCCCGAAACAATGGACTTGGTATGACAAGAGGCTGTGGGACGATCGCAAGCCTTGGCGTGGAGCCTTTCCTCTATCACGCTTTCCTGAAACATGTTAAATAAAGAGTCAGCCCTACCATCTGGGGCTGAGTGAGAACCTTACCCTGCAATTCAAAGTAACACCACAATATTTCAAGCGCAATCACATTATAACGTAATAAGCATATTGCAAAAACATATCAGGTTACAACATTTTTAAATATGCAACAACTCCTCATAGGAAATTCTCGGTTTAACTAACACTTCAGTTTATCTCGTATTATATGTTAGGACATTCCCCTACATTTCCATATGTTTGTTACATTTATATATTTGTGAACGCGTATTCACTTTTCATATTTATATAAAGGCGAACATGTATTCATCTTTCATATTTGTTGCGGCGTGCAACCCGATCCATTATATTTACGTATTTGTGAACACTTATTCACTTTACGTTTTGTTGCGGCGTGCAACCCGATCCATTATGTTTACGTATTCGTGAACGCGTATTCACTTTACGTTTTGTTGCGGCGTCCAACCCGACCCATTATATTTACGTATTTGTGAACGCGTATTCACTTTACGTTTTGTCATGCGCAACCCGACCCATTATATTTACGTATTTGTGAACATGTATTCACTTTACGTTTTTGTATGCATAACCCGATCCATTATGTTTACATATTTGTGAACGCCGTATTCACTTTACGTTTTGTTGCGCGCAACCCGATCCATTATATTTACGTATTTGTGAACACGTATTCACTTTACGTTTTATTGCGCGCAACCCGGTCCATTATGTTTACGTATTTGTGAACGCGTATTCACTTTACGTTTTGTTGCGCGCAACCCGATCCATTATATATTTATATATTTATGTGAACACGTATTCACTTTTCATATTTTTCAGAAGATCGAATAAATACTATTCTCTTTTCTAACATTCTGTCATTCATACTTGTAACGATTATAACTTTTTAACCATAACTCCAACTAAGGTATTTATCAAGCGGAAACTAAGGTAAGACGGGGATCTTTCACTGTACCAAATTTCATTTACAACTACTTTGGGTAACTAACACAAATTTTATCCTCAAAACAGCCATATGAGATTTGTTTCGGCAGAATTTTTATTAAACAGAACCCAATCTTAGAATAGTCATAACTCCAAATCTGTAAACCCGTTCAAGCCCCATAAAATCTCAAAACGACGAGAACAGAGAGATACACGTCTCCATGTGAACCATCCTTTCATATTCCGTACCATTTGGTACAGTTTTACACTTTTATTCGCTGCCCTTCCTGGATCTCGATAGATCCGAGGCAGAAACTTTAAACAGCGATAACTCTCAATCCGTAAGTCGGATAGACCCCCGTAAGGTCTCCAAATGTCCAAAACAAAGAGATATAGAACTTTCATTTAGCAACAATTTTCATATTCCCCACAGATTAGTACAGTTTTACGTTTCAACGTCCTGCCCTTCTGGATTCCGACGAATCCAAGGCAGAAACTGTAAATAGCGATAACTCTCAATACGTAAGTCGGATAGACCCCCGTAAGGTCTCAAAATGTCCACAACAATGAGATCTAGAACTTTCATTTAGAAACAATTTTCATATTCCCCACAGATTAGTACAGTTTTACGTTTCAACGACCTGCCCTTCTGGATTCCGATGAATCAGAGGCAGCAACTTCAAACTACAATAACTCTCAACTCGTAAGTCCGTTTTAATAAATCTTTATCTATATCTGTCCGTAACAGAGAGATTTACAACCATATAAATTTTCATATAATTCTAATAAGTAAAACTCAATAAAAACAGTCCGTAATTATGTCTTTCCGAATTTCGGCCAAATCTAAGGCAGAAATTTTGAACTATGATAACATTCAAACCGTATGTCCATTTTACCTCATTTTTGGTTCTATATGATCATAATAGGGAGGTGTACCACTCTTCCGAATTTCATCAAATTCTAACAATTATAACTCAGTGAGAACAGTTCGTAAAGTTCATGACGCAACTAGTTGTCTAAACAATCAAAAGTTCAATATTTCTTTTCAACACTCAATTCTTATTCTAACATGTATTGAACTTAAAATAAAAGATGTTACCAAGAATTTCTGAGTGAGAAAACTCACTTTGTAAGCGTGAAAAGGATTGTTGTTCGGTTGCTAGAAATGATCATTGCTCCCTAGTATTTCCTGATTCTTATTCTTCTTGCTCTCTTGATATGTTTCTGTTTTTTTTTTATTATTCTGTTTGTTTACTTGATTTTTTTTCTGATTTGTTATTCTTTGTGCTAGGTACTTTGTTTTTTTTTTGTGTCAAACACAATATATAAATTGAGGTGTAGGTAACCCATGGTAGGTGGAAAGACAAGGGATTGAGGGGAATTAAAGGGAGGGAAAGGGGAAAAACGTGAGTGAGGGGAGAGGGAAGGAAAGATGTGCAGATTTTTTTTCCATTTAGTGTTAAGATGAAATTTAACACAATCATTAATATAAGAGGTCATCATCTTTTATTTAATAGGATAGTGTAAATGAAAAGTTAATAATATGTTAATAATGTATAACTTAAATTCTTAATTTTCTAATGCCCTCCACTATTATTATTATTATTATTATTATTATTATTGTAACAATAATTTGGGACTTCACAAATAATTACATGTCTTCTTAGAGTAGTAAAGGCGATTTTGATCTATTATTTCTATAGCTAACAAAGAGGTTGAAAATCAACTTGTCGAAATGAATTTATGAGGCAAACGATATATCATCTATACTTTTTCGTATGTATGCATAGTCATTTTCTCTCAATCTAAATGATTTTAGTCATTTTCATAGTCAAATTTCACTCTCAACATCTAAATAAATGAACCTATCCAATTTAGTAAAACGATATATCTCTATTTTTAACAACATCAAAAAGGGCGACTACAATCGTCCTTGTTGAATATCGATCAAAAAGGGCGACATACCAAAGTCGCCCTTGTTGGATATCCACCAAAAAGAGCGACTATAGTCGCCCTTTTTGATGTAAATCAAATAGGGAGACTTTGGTATGTCTCCCTCTTTGAGTACAACAAAAAATGGGATTAAATAACTTTTATTTGTTACTTCAATTAGTGATTAATAATTACATGTCTTCTTAGAGTAGTAAAGGCTATTTTGATATATTATTTCTATTACTTGACAAATATTTAAGATACATGTTATTTCTTGAAAATATATTAATTAATAATAACATATTTGTAAATATTATTGTAAAAATAATAGTATATTTTCAAATTAGATATGTTTTAATTTAATTAATTATGAAATTAAAAGCACATATTTGTAAGAACATCATGTGTTGTATATATTATTTATGAAACTATTAATAGTAATTGATATTTTTAATCTTTAAAAGTAGATTTCAAATTGAACAAAAATTATAATTCTTAGATTAAGAAGGACAATTTTATCAAGTTTCCCCTTTTGTAAGGACAAATAGGGCGACCAAACTCGCCCCTTTTTATATAACTCAAACAGGGCGAGTTCGCTCTCCCTATTTGACCATAGAAAGGGGGCGACTTGAGAAAATCGTCCTTCTTGATATAAGAATTATAATTTTTGTTCAATTTGAAATCTACTTTTAAAGATTAAAAATTTCAAACCTGATTAATTCTCTTTTTAACTCAAAGTCTCGGAATCCAATACGAAAATTTTGGATAGCCGATTTTTTGGATATCCGAACTATTCGGATCCGAATCCGATCCTAAATGATCCGAAAATTATAAATATCCGATTTTTTGGATATCAGAAATATTCGGATCCGAATCCGATCCGAAATTATCCAAAAATTACGAATAGTCGATTTTTTGGATATCCGAACTATTCGGATCCGAATCCGATCCTAAATGATCCGAAAATTACAAATATCTGATTTTTCGGATATCCGAAATATTCGGATCCGAATCCGAAATTATCCAAAAATTACGAATATCCGATTTTTTGGATCTCCGAACTATTCGGATCCGAATCATATCCTAAATGATCCGAAAATTATGAATATCTGATTTTTTTGGATATCCGAAATATTCGAATCCGAATCTGATCCTAAATGATCCGAAAATTACGAATATCCGATTTTTGGTTATCCGAATCCGATCCAAAATTATTCAAAAATTACTAATATCCGATTTTTTTAATATCCAAAATATTCGAATCCGGATCCGATCCGAAAATATCTGAATATCCGATTTTTTGAATATCCGAAATATTCGAATCCGAACCCGATCCGAAATTATATGAAAATTACGAATATCAGATTTTTTGGATATCCGAAATTATCCGAAAATTACGAATATCCGATTTTTTGGATATCTGAAATATTCGAATCCGAAATTATCCAAAAATTACGAATATTCAATTTTTTGGATATCCGAAATATTCGAATCCGAATCCGATCCAAAATTATTCGAAAATTACGGATATCCGATTTTTTTGATATCCGAAATATTCGGATCCGAAAATTATGAATATTCAATTTTTGGATATTCGGATCCGAATCCAAGGGATTTATGATTATGGGTGTATAAATATAACAAGTATTGATGGCTGGTTTAGTGGTAGAATGACACAATTCCAAAGAGGATGCTCGGGTTCGATTCTTGGCAGGGGTTGTATTTGTGTTGATTAATGTTGCATAACTAGTGGTCTAGTGGTAGAAGAATAGTACAATGTCACAGTCTAGACCAGGGTTCGAATCCTAGTTGTATTTGTGTTGATTAATGTTGCATAACTAGTGGTCTAGTGGTAGAAGAATAGTACAGTGTCACAGTCTAGACCAGGGTTCGAATCCTAGTTGGTGCATTTAAATTTTTCTCTTTTTTGAACCATCCCAAATAGGGCGACCAGAGTCGCCCTTTTTGAGATTCATCAAAAAGGGCGATTATTATTGCCCCGGTTGGTCCTTACCAAAGGGGGCGACTTGAAAAATCGTCATTTTATATCTATGACAACGAACGTAATAAGGCGACTTGAAGGACGACTAAAAATCGCCCCCTTTGATCTAAGGGGCGATATTCCAACCAAAGAGGGCGACTGTAGTCGCCCTCTTTGAACCGATTTGTTGTAGTGTAGTGCATACTCTAGACGATTATGACTGAAGTTTAACTTCAGACAATCATATTTGATGTTTGCTTGAAACAATCCTAACTTCATATATCAATTATCTATTCGGGGTAAAGACTTTGATCGTAAGACTGTTCAAAATAATCCCTTAGGTACCCGATAGAAGTGCACAAAAACTGATTTTGGGTTCACTATTTAAACTATATTCATAGTGCTTAAAAGATTATACGCTTTATCCATTAAATAACTTTTGTATATGCGGTGTTTGAACTTTCATATAGCTAAAGTTCAGGCACAAAGGATTGAAGTTTAGTCATTTTTGCCTAAGTTCATGCATATACGATAAAAATATTTGAACTTTAGCCATATGAAATTTTAGACACAACATATCTAATTTTTTCTGAAGCGGATAAATGTCCAAAAATATTGAAAAATACTAGTTAAATAACGATATTCAAATAAGATACATGTGAAACTTTTTACTATGTACCCATTCCGTCAGTTTTCTTTTGGGAAAAGAACATTGAGAGGCCACCGGCAAAAAAAGGTTAGAAAGGGCCTCATTTTGGGCTTAACACCGCAAACTAGCTCTTCGGCCCAAAATAATCCCAGCCGCCCAGCCCATTCACTAAAAAAAGTTGGACTTTTTGTGGTGACTTTTAATCACCACAAGATCGAAAATCGTCACTAAAAGTTTAGCTGAAAAAAGAACAAGACTATTTGTGGCGACTTTAGTCGCTATTAAAGATCAACGAAAAATTTATTATTAAGCCTTCAAAAACGGTATCATTTTTGTATAACAATTATCACTATTGCATATGTATATAAAATGTAATATATGTGTATAATTGGTAAGTATACATCAATTATACATTTATTAAACAAAAATTATACGTTGATTATACATTTATTATACACAAATTATACAACAATGATATATTTTTTATACATATACTTAGTACATATTCTATATGATAATGATATAATTTATATACGTGTGATACATTTTCTATACATATACAGTAGTAAGTAGTAACACATATTCTATACAACGATACAATTTCTATATGTATGATACACTTTTTCTACATATACAGTAGTGATATGCATTATGTACAAAAATGATACACTTTATATATATATATATATATATATATATATATATATATATATATATATTGCTGAAATTAGTTGAAAATGGCTAGAAAATTGAATTATTTTAAAAAGGCTAAAAAATTATATATATATATATATTGCTGAAATTAGTTGAAAAATGGCTAGAAAATTGAATTATTTTAAAAAGACTAAAAAATTACCTTTAAGATTCTTTGGTCACCGAGTGTCAATAGTTTTACCCGGATAACCATTTGTGTCATTATCCCTTTTCTTTTTTCATACATGGGACTTCCTCTTCCCTTTTCTTTTCTTTTCTTTTCTTTTCTTTTATACTAACCTTTATTTGATGATTTTTGAAATTCTAAAAAGCCAAAACCAACATCCCCACCCCCACCCCCACATCCATTGCTTCTCTTTCATAATTTGGAGATATAGAAGTACGTAGGCGTGCCACTACCAAAACAGAACCACCAAACTTATAAAAACCCATATATCTAATCTTCAATTATGTATATTCACTTGGTTTTCCTCTTTATTAATAACCAGATCCTAGGACACTTTGTGTCGTTACCAATACTTTGGCTACTCCTACTTCATAGTTCATAGAAGAAAGGTCAAAAGTTTGCTCTGCTGCGAATTATACAACAATTTTCTATTATTATTCACTTTAATAATATTTATAGAACTCCCCATGTTTTTATTTTGAAAAACTTCATTCACTTTAATTAGTTTGCTTAGCTTTGTTTTCTTTCTTTAAGATCAGTGGGGCATGTTACCCTTGCCTTTTTCAAATTTCCGTGTCTTTGGTTTCGGCATGAGGGAGATATGGTGTGTGTCTATTAAAATACTGTTAAACATTACCCACGATCAGTGGGGTCCACACGGCGGACCATATCCAGGGCCCATTGAGTGTCCAGCATTAGACACATTATTATTGTATATTTGGTAGACTTAGTTTTGTACCATAATTAGAATTATTCTATTACCTTAATTGTATAGAACAGGAATTTAGTTGTAAAGTAGGAATAAGATTCTTCTATTGTAACTTGTATATATATGTCTTCAATCAATAAGAAGAATCAAGAGTTTATTTCTTTCATGGTATCAAGAGTCTAAGTTCTCTTTACCTTGCCTCCGCTCCTCAAAATTTTCTCTCTATTCTTTTCAAAATTTTGCCCTAAATTCTCAATTTTTTTTGTGTTCTCCCTCTTTCACAAAAACCGAGTATCTTCTCTTCCAAAATCTTTTCTCACAAATTCCCTTCTCTGAATCTTGTTGTTTTATTCCCTATGGCTGATAAGAACACTTTTCACCCTGCCCTCACAATTTCTAATATCAAGAGCGTTCTTCCTATCGTTCTTGATCTAGAAAACGTTCAATATGGAACGTGGGCGAAATTATTTAAGATTCATGCTTTGGCACATAAAGTCCTCCACCACATCATTCCTCCAACTCCTCCAAAGGGGGGTGATGTGACGTCTACTTCTACGACGATTGTGCCCACTAAAGAAGCAGATCCAGAATTATGGGTCATACTTGATGTCATGGTTCTTCAGTGGATTTATGCCACTATCTCCTTGGACCTTTTACAGACGATTATGAAATCCAATTCCACAGCTATGGCGGCGTGAGATCGATTGCGAGACATATTCCAAGATAACAGTCATTCTTGAATTGTTATCCTTGAGCAGGAATTCTCCCAGGTGGATATAGCGAATTTTCCCAACGTTTCTTCTTATTGCAAACGCCTCAAGGACCTGGAAGACCAACTCAGCAACGTGGGTTCTCCTATTTCTCAAAGTCGTCTAGTTCTTCAGTGGTTGCAGGCCTGTTAGAGGCCTATAGCGGTGTTGCTTCGGTTATTCGTCAGAGTAACCCCCTGCCAGGATTTTTTCAAGCCCGGTCTATGCTTACTTTGGAAGAAGCCGGATTGGCTAAGAAAGTGGCGATTGGGACAGCCCTGTCGTCATGATGACTTCATCCAATTTTTCTCCTTCCAATCCAGCCAACGTGACCCAAAACGGGGGTGGTAAGAAGGGCCAAAATCGGAAGAATAATTGAAAGAATCGTGGCGGCAACAACGGAGGCAATCGTCAGCAACAACAACAGTTCTGGAGCCCACAGGCCCCCTGGATAGTGGCAGTGGGTCCCAACGCCACACACGCGGCCCACAAGATACATGGCCAAATTTTTACAAAGACCGCGGCTCGGTCTTCTGACGCCACGACGCTCGCCGCGCCCGCTTTCTTCAGACTAACGACGGGCGTGGCCAAGAATCCAGTATATATGGGCCTCGCCCCCCATCAGGCCCACCACGCAGTGGAGCCCACCCAGACCGACATTAAAGCAGCGATGTATACGCTTGGCTTGACTCAACCGAACCCTAATATACATGGACACCAGCGCCACTACCTACATGACATCCGATCAAGGTACTCTCTCGTCTTATTCCAATTTGAGCACTAATCGTGGTATAACTGTTGGTAATGATAATTCTATTCCAATTAAGAGTTATGGTCATAAAATTTTGTCCCCTCCTCATCCACCCCTTGTCCTGAAACATACCCTTCATGCCCCAAAATTAATTAAGAATTTGGTGTCTGTCCGTAAATTCACCACTGATAATTGAGTTTCTATTAATTTTGATCCATTTGGGTTTTCTGTGAAGGATTTCAAGACGGAAAGTCATCTCATGAGGTGTAACAGTAGAGGTATCTTTATCCAATCACTCCAAGTCTCAGCATCCCACGTCAAGCTATGTCATCCACTTTTGCAGCTCTTGCTCCTTCCTTGTGGCATGCTCGTCTAGGTCATCCAGGGTCGTCTATTTTATCTTCTTTAGATAGACATAAGTTTATTTCTTGTAAGGGTACGCGTAGTACTCCACTTTGTCAATCCTGTGCTTTGGGAAAAATTATTAAGTTACCATTTGTAGCGTCAAATTCTAATACTTCAATGCCATTTGATATTATTCATAGTGATTTGTGAACATCTCCGGTTCTCAGTTCTATGGGTCATCGTTATTATGTTTTATTCTTAGATGACTATTCTAAATATTTATGGACGTTTTCAATTGCGAAAAAATCTCAATTTTTTTCCATTTTCATAAAACTTAGAGCTTTCATAAGAACGTAATTCGAACGGAAAATAAAAAACATTCAATGTGATAATGGCAAAGAGTATGACAATGAGGAATTTCGAGAGTTTTGTGCTCAAAATGAGATAAATTTTCGTTTTTCTTGTCCTCATACGTCTTCACAAAATGGGAAAGCTGAGCGAAAAATTTGTACAATTAATAATATTGTCCGCACTTTATTGGTTCATTCTTCCGTTCCTTCATTATTTTGACATCATGCGCTACAAATGGCTACCGATCTACTCAATATTCTTCCCTCTAAAGGTTTTGTCACGACCCGACCCGGTCAAGAATCGTGCTCACCAGGCACCCCGTCAGGTATACATCAGAGAATAGCAGCGGAACATACATAACACATAGACCTGAATATGGCAAACATCACTGGCTAGCCGACAAGACCGCCTTTCAAGATTAAACTTAATCAAAAATAAACAGTGCAACTTGTTTTTTACAGCCCAAACCACAAACGTGACTACAGACCTCTAGGAATAACAAATGTGGCGGGACAGGACCCCACCACACCCCTGAATGTACATAATACTTATAGCATTAGGGAAAAACCGTACCAACAAAACAAGCCTCCGGAGGAATAGAGCTTCTGACACCAGAACATTGATCCTAAGAGTGAGGATCCACCACCTGCTTACCCCTACCTGCGGCATGAACGCAGCCCCCGAGGAAGGGGGTCAGTACACAATATGTACTAAGTATGCGAAACTGGAAAATACTGAAAGTACCTCATAAGTCTAAAATAACTGGAGACATGTAAGAAAATCAGTTTACAGAACACTGTGACTTACTAACAATGAGAATATCAAGCATATACTATACTGCATGAAAATAGGAAGCTCATAATCAAAGCAAGGTCATCCGCCCCGCAGTATCATTAAGCACTCCTACTCCTGGGACTATTTCACCCACATGGGTCATGTGGACCCGCATGAGATATTCCTCGTGATAGTTGTACTCACCCGCGTGAGACTATTTCACCCGCACGAGCCCTACGGACTCGCATGAGGTATTCTCGCATCGTGGGTAGCAAATCCACGGAATATGCAAATGCCACAACCCGGGGAATGACCCCGTAATAAATAATAATATATCATTAGCACAAACCGGCTATCATACATAATACAAGCAAGTTAAGAAACCCCTTAACTTCTTATCAATCTTGTTCATACACATTCTCATTTTAGTTTACTTTAAGGCACTAACATGTCTTTATGAAATCCGGGAATTTAACCCAAAGTACTATGTACTTCTACTCTTTTAAAACCTTAGGCAATTAATGCCTTAAAATCAATTTGCCTTTCACAATTTCAAATCATTTATCCTTACTTGTTTTACTAAGAGTAAATCTTCCTTTGTTAACTTTCCATAAAGCTAATATAACCAACTTCCCATAAAGTCATTATATTAACGTTATACCTTAGTCAAATACATTTTCCTAAACCCAAGGGACTTACACTTTTAAAAAGAAACAAGAATCATATACTTAAACACATCAAGTCTCTTAACTTTGAAACTCAAGACATCCTTAATACTTTTTAAAGAAATGAGTTAATCCCCCTTACTCACCAAATTTGGCCATCCTTAAAATAAGTAAGGGATATCAAAACCTTGTACGTCTATCGTACTATATAGGTAAAGTTATTCATGCTCAAGAGATAGGAAAGTTCCACATACCTCTTCGGTCAATCCACTTGCTAAGTCCAAAATACCGCACGTAGTACGTCAACCTATAATGACCATAATACGTTTATTAACCTCTAGTTTCAACGTAGAATATTCCAAGTGCAAAGTCACTAAATTCTATGGAAAATCGGGCAGCATTTCCTTTGTTTCTACATACTTTGTCACCTTCTTAAGGTCCGAATTCAACATCCAAACGCCACTTTTAAGGCCCAACAATCCAAACAATTCAAAGGGGATTACACACCTAATCTTGGATGTGTAAAATTCTGCCCCACAATGCATAACAATTAACTTAACAAGTTTAAGGTAGTATTTTGGCTACAACATGCTTACATAACCTTCTTATCCAATTCTTTCATATCCAAACCATATTTCTTACATGCAATTTAGCTAAGAGCAATATTTTCAACTACAAGTTCTTTCTTCTTCACATGCAACACCAAAAACTAGCAACAAGAGAAAGAATTATTACCTTAGAGCTTTAGCCAAATTAATCCAACAAATTCACTAGCCTCTTTTCCACAAACACCACCACAATAACTCCTACAAGCTTGAAAATAAGTTTCCTTCTTGCCACACTTTTCAGATTTTCCTCAAGTTTTGATTTCCTCTTGAATTTCTAGAGAGAAGGAAGAGCTTTTATCTTTAGAGAGAGAGAAGAACTTGAAGAATGACCAAGTCTTCAAGACTTGGTCAATAAATAGCGTCACACCCTTTTTCGGCCGTGACTTTTTTAAAGCGAATCTCCTGCTTAATAAGATGTTAGAAAATAAATAATAAATGCTAAAGTGCAAAAAGAATACTAAAATGTTAAAAGGGCTTAAAGATGTTTAAAAGGGTGCTAAAATATTAAAAGAGCTAAAAATGCTTAAATATTAAAATGGGTGCTTAAAAAGGTGCTAGAATATTAAGGTGCTTAAAAGGTGCTAAATGCTAAGGGTGCTAAAGGTGCAAAAGGATTGCTAGGGTTCGCGGAGTCGCCACCTAATTATTTGGGTGAATTAGGACACCTAAATGTTAACCAGTTTAAAGTAAACATTAACTCCATTTTAATGGTCTGCTAAACTTAATGAGATTCTGGGTAATGGTTCTTTATTAATCTAGAGGGAAGGGATTAGGCACCCTCTAAGATCCGCTAACTTGCGGTTGTCCTGCCAAACCTAGGGTGATTATTATGCTTAAGATGCAATAGATGTCTTGAAAAATGTGATATAGGAAGTATTTTCACTAACATAAAAATGTGGAATTTGCTTTAAAATATATAAAGTTAGTTCTAGCTAAAATATGTATTATTATATATGCAAAGATGATTTATACATTTATTCATTTACGAATCTTATTAGTATATCATAATATGCCACATGTTTAGGAGGATTTTTAATAACAGAAATAAGGCTTTTATATAAATGTTAATGAGAGTCTATAAAATGCTAGCTGCGACCAGTTACGTGGATGACTAAATTTAATAGTTCAGTGTGACTAGAGCAATATGTGGCGAGCCTAAAGTGATTAACCTAAAGGGGATTGGTTTCTAAACTAGAGGTTCAAGGTTTAGATATTCTAATTATTCTATTAGTTAATGTAGCGTTAGACAAATAATTTACAATAAATAAATGAATGGGGGCGGGGTAGAAGATAATAAAACGACTCGAGGAATGGCGAAGTCATTTCGCCTCTGGCTTAGAATTTCTGATGCAGGGATAAATGCATGTAGATGTGGTCTTCGCGTTTGCCACGATGAGTCTCGTAGTGAGACTCTTTGTCGCCCGTGCATTTCATGTAAAAAAGGAAAATAAGGATTAGTAAGCGTCAAAAGAGAAATAGAAATTACCAAAAGAATCGAAATGCACATAAGGTAACTTGACTCAATAACTAAAGAACGGGCCTAAAGAAAGCAGAAGCAAGTTTTAGACTAATAATAGAGGAAAAACTTAAAATGGGCGTGGCCCTCGACAGATCACGCCATCTTAGCACCTTCCACATAATAAACATGTCTCGATTTCTCACCCTCAAACCATAGATCGTATAAAATGACAATGCTGCAAATTGAACTTCACAAGTAAATTACGCTTTGAGTGCGTTTAACAGGCGACCAACACTACCTAGAATACAATTCTAAACTTGCGCACATAATTCTGTTTCATGGTTGCTAAGAAATACCAAGTACTTGAATACCTTTAGTTGAGATGGTATTAGAATACGCGTTGGATCAATGGACTACAGCATGCTTCTTAACCGAGTTTGGACATCTACATTAAAGTTGGTAGGAAGGTTTACTACACCCTATTAATCTAATTAGTCCTCACGATCCCATGACTCAAAATTATTTATGCTAATCGCTTCCAACATGATGAATATTTCAATACACAAACAATTATAGGCATATGGAAACATAGACAATGACTCGATCGATCCTATAAATTAGACAACAACTAATCTGCTTTCAACCACACGATAGATCTTGCCAAGAAAACACAACGTATTCACAGTTGCAAAAATTAGTAACAGTGGATATTAGCTAACACATGTTCGAACCAAACCAAATACACTTCGAATCATACACCAATGACAAATTACATGCCATTAAATATATTTAATAAGGCATACATCCATCATACAATCTGCAACATATAAATCGCATAGAAAATTTGAAAGGAGACTAGAGGAATTTGGGTTTACCTTCTCCGGACAGCGAACCGAGGCAGCGTATCAAGTCGTCGATTCACTCGGAGTTGCGATGCGATGCGATTGAGGGATGAAGTTTCTGTTTTTGCTCTTAGACTGCTAATTTTTGATTGCTGAATACCTAACTCTGAGGTTGAAGGCTGCTAAATGCATGTATGTCGATCGGCTTTTGTTAATTGAAAAGGAAAGGAGGTCTGGATTGCTGGCCACCTTTGCTCTCCTCCTCTCGATGTTCTGCCCTTCCCCCTTTCATGTCCGATAATCGCCCGTATTTATACCCCCCTTTCGTTCTAAGATTTCAAACCTAAATTTGGAAAGGGGATCTTCATTTTATGCCCTGGAGTCCGGACGTTTAGCCAGACAATCCAGGCCATTCGATTTCCATTTTTGCCTCCTAAAAATCGTGATTTGCGAGACGATTTTGGGACGGATTTTAAGGGATTTTAGAATGATTTTTTACTCTGATAGGGGAGTAAGGATCGAAAAGGAGAGGATGGTAGCATGACCGGATTTTCAGCCGAAAATCTCGGCGAGGAAGGTGGCGGTGGCGTGGTCGCGATTTTTAGAGTGCGTTTTTGGTGTGGGCTGTTGGACGATGGGATTGGAAAATAAGGGCTGGGGTGAGTTGGGGGGAAGGAAATAGGTCGGCAGATCTGGGCCCTTCGTCAATGGGCGTTTAATTAATTGGGTCGGGTAGAGTGGTGGACTGATTTTAATTAGGTATTTGGGTAGTTGGGCTGGGTAGTTATTTTAATTAGGGGTAAAGTTTTAAGTGTATTAGTTTTAGGTGTTTTGTTTAATTAGTGGTAAATTATTGTTAAATTGTGATTAAATTATTTAGGTGCTTTATTAATCTAAGTTTGAATTTAAATTATTATAATAATAAATGCAGGTGTGTTATTTAATTAGTGTTTAATGTTTATAATGTGATGTCATTATTAAGACTTATTAAATAAAAATTAGGACTTCTTAATTCTTTTTATGAATGTTATTATTAAAACGCATGTGTTAGATTATTATTTTATGTATTTACTATTATTTAAGAATTATGACATGGCTTAAAATTAATAAATATGGGCGCGAGACTCTAAGTGCGTAATTTTCTACGTAAGACGCGGTGCCATTATTAAATTACTTATTTATGCTTGTATTAATGTTTTATTGCTGCATTTTATCATAAAAATTAATTAGTGTAATTTTATAGTTAATTACTGGACGGGAGTGTCAAAATTGGGTGACAACAGTTGTCCCTCTCTGTATGGAGATGATGGAAGAATCTTCGGACAAAGACGTTGACTCATAGCCAATTTTGTCTCGATCCTCAGAATTAAAATGTTGGGCAATTAGGCAAGGCTGATGCGGATTCAAAAATTGTCCAGTGTCGAGTTATGACGACACTGGGCTACCATGGTCAAAACACCAAGGCGGGCTAACGCGGACTCAAAATTTGTCCCAGTGTCGAGTTATGTCGACACTGGGCTATGGTGTAAAAAATAAAAATAAAATAATTGGCTTGAACTTAGGGGTGTACCGTTATCGAATTATGGTGCTGGGTTTTATGGAGATATGGAACGAGTGGACCGACGCTTGAGGCCGCTTCTGCCATCTGTTGGGAAGGTTGGCCCCCCAACAAATTGCCCCGTCATTTGTAGAGAAAATCCACGTTGTGCTCCATCTTTGCGCCTCGTAGATTGAAGCTAAGATAGAAGCATTAGTGCATAACTGAAACAATGTAAGAATGTGAATTTGTGCTGTGGTTGTAGTCAGATTGTATATACTATATAATGAAATGATGTGATGATACACCGTCTTGTATAGACGAGATGCAGATGACGCCTTGTATGGGCGCTCGTTGCCAGATGGACGAAAATGCAAATGTTAACGTTGTATAGACGATGCAAATGACGCCAGATATACGAAATGTAAATGACGCCTTGTATGGGCGTTGTCGCCAGATGACGAAATGCAAATGACGCTTGTATGGCGTTGTCGCCGTTGTATAGACGAAATGCAAATGACGCCAGATGGCGCTGCCGTTGTATAGACGAAATGCAAATGATGTCTCCTAAAAAATTGTTCTATATGTGGAGTTGTGTCGTAATTCATGCGTAATCAAAACTAGATGAAATAATTAAAGTGTAAATGATGTAGCCTGTGGTTTTTTGCAAGATGTATTTGATGTAGACTTGTTGCAATTTGACTTTGTGAGCGAATCTGTTGTATTGGAATGTTGCTATTGGCGTCGTTTTCGGACTTGGCGTCGTTTTCGGACTTGGCGTCGTTTTGGACTTGTCGTCGTTTTTGGACTTGTTGTGTTGATGATGTCGTTGTGTTGCTGCTGCCCCTGTAGACTAAAGCTCAAGCAAGAGTTAGTGCATAACTGCTAAGACAGAATAATAAAGCATGAATGAGAAAAAATGCAATTTTGAGAACAGAGAAAATCGTCTCTGCGTAGATGTGATATGTTGATGATGGCGTCGTTTTCGGACTTGGCGTCGTTTTCGGACATGGCGTCATTTTCAGACTTAGCGTCGTTTTCGGACGTGGCGTCATTTTCGGACGTGGCGTCGTTTTCGGACGCGGAGTCGTTTTCGGACTCGACGTCGTTTTCGGACGTGGCGTCGTTTTCGGACGTGGCGTCGTTTTCGGACGTGGCGTCATTTGGGCCGAGTCGTTTTTTGGCGGATCGTTTTGGTGGCGTCGTTTTGGTGGCGTCGTTTTCGGACGTGGCGTCGTTTTCGGACGTGGCATCGTTTTCGGACTTGGCGTCGTTTTCGGACGTGGCGTCGTTTTCGGACTCGACGTCGTTTTCGGACGTGGCGTCGTTTTCGGACGTGGCGTCGTTTTCGGACGTGGCGTCGTTTTCGGACTCGACGTCATTTTCGGACGTGGCGTCGTTTTCGGACTTGGCGTCGTTTTCGGACTCAGAGTCGTTTTTGGACTCGACGTCGTTTTCAGACTGGGCGTCGTTTTCAGACTGGGCGTCGTTTTCGGACGTGGCGTCATTTTTGGACTTGTTGTGCTGATAACGTCGTTGTCTGGACGTGTTGCTGATGCTCCTGTATAATAAATGTTCCTGCAAGCTAAGCTTGAGAAAAATTAGTGTATAACTGTTAAAACAAGATGATAAATATATGAGAAATGCAATTATGTGAATAGGGATGTCTTCCCTGTATGATATGTGGGGTGTTGTGAATGCTGAGATGTTGTCCTTGGGCGGACATGCTAGATGCTGCCACTGACGAATTGTCATGATGCCTTTGTTTTGATGCATTTGTGAACCATATGGATTGACATGATGTCTTTGTTGTGCGTTTGTGCACTGCGAGTTCTGATTTGACTCAGGCAGAGTGATCGCTATAATTTGTTGCGGGATTTGAACTCTGATTGTTGATGTATGTCTGCTTCTGCTGCTTCTGAAGAATTTTGTTATATTTCTGCTTCTACTAGTATGAAGAACTTTGTTGTACCTTCTGCTAATATGAAGGACCTGCGCTCAAAGAAAAATTTGTGAGTTTGAGGGGGGGCGGTTGATTCGCGTCGACTTTGTAGTTTTGACTCTTGATGCCGGACGTCTGCCTTGTTTGGGACTCATAAC
Source organism: Przewalskia tangutica (assembly GCA_029844215.1). Classification (NCBI taxonomy): domain Eukaryota; kingdom Viridiplantae; phylum Streptophyta; class Magnoliopsida; order Solanales; family Solanaceae; genus Przewalskia; species Przewalskia tangutica. The sequence continues at coordinate 22,295,816 of CM056722.1, forward strand.
CCCTGCCTTGTCTCAGTTTTTAATTTGCAAAGGGCATTTAGCCTAAAAGTGGGTTTCCATGGGGTTGCTTGTATATTATGTGTGTTTTCGTTATTTTCAGAACGAAGGGAAAGTTTCCTAATGGTGTGACCGAAGCCGATTTAGGCCGCCTACGTATCCTCATGAGGGAATCAGGTCATGACGTAGTTCATTACAAGCGAATATTGGGTGAAATTCTAAAGGTGGGACCGAAGTCGAAACGACCGCCTACGTATCCGCCAAGGGAATCAGGTCAAACGTAGTTCCAACATTACAAACGGAAAGAGGCAAAATATGTTAAACTAACAATGTATTTTTTAGATTCTCAGAGGCCAAGACAGGGGTACACGTCCACTTGTTCAAAATGTCGCATTGCTCTGCATCTTAGATGGTAGGGTCTTCAGCGGGATCATACCGGATCACATTGTATTTATGTTTCCTTTTCAGCAACGAGAAGACTTTAGAGCCCTTTCACGCATTTTTTCTGTATCTTCTTCTTTTGATTTCTGCGAAGTGCATGTTTTGATGAATGACCGATTCAGTATGATGTGCTCTACAGCGAGCATTCTCTTCCTTTGGAGATTGATTGATGATTCAACCTTCTTCCTTTTGGCCGTAAGATGAATTTCCAAACTGTTTTGTTCAACAATCATGTTCACATAGGCATCATCAGGGTTTGGTAAGTGGTTGTTGTTTATATTGGGGGGAGCTTCTTTAAGTTGGATGACTCCATCTTTGATCAATTCCTCGATTTTGTCTTTGAGGGTATAACAATTTGCGATGTCATGCCCCTCGACACCGGAGTGATATGCACAATGTTTGGTTTCATCGTGCCCTCGGGAAGTGGGCCTGGGGGTATTTCTGGGAACTGGCTAGAGTATTCCTGCGGCTTTCAACTTCTCATACACTTGGGCTATAGGTTCAGCTAAAGGTGTATAGACTCTGGTTGGCTTTCTCTCAGCATCTATGCGGGGTTTGGGTCCGTTTGGGGTGCGAGTTCGTGATTGTGGTGAGTATTTTGGGTATGCTGGTTGGGTATGGTAAACAGGATATGGGGTGGCGATCTTGATAATATATGTGGATTTTGAGTGTTTTGGTTATAGTAAGAAGGCGGTGGGCTTTGATACACCGGAAGTTGTTACGCCTATGCTCACGAATGACCGTAGCGAGAGGGTGATCATCGTCTCTGTGAGGTACCTCAGATGGAATTTGACTGCCGCATCGCTAGTTGCTTGTAGAGTCAAGTTTGTAATCCTGCTGTCTTAATGCCTCTTCCGAAGTCGCCCATTCTTACGACTTGCAAAACTTCGCCAATTACATCGATCATCCTTTCATAATATGTCGGGTCTTTCTACGACTGCACGAACAAAGTGGTCATTTCGCTCTCCGCCATTGGAGGTTGGACCTTTCTTTGCTTAGCCGCCACCTCGCGTATTCACGAAAGTTTCGGTGGATTTCTTTTGAGTTTCATAAGATAAAATCTATCGTGCATGTCGGTGTTGAATCAATCTATCCATGAAATCTTGTGCCATGGCATTCCAACCGCCCCATTTTAGGTCTTGGCATGTGTACCGATCCGGCGCCGGTTAGACTCCTGATGAATAGTTTCATGATGATTGCTTGATTTTTACCAACTCCAATCATTTTATCACAATATGACCTTAGATGAGCTCGAGGATTCCCCTTTCCATCGAACATGTCAAATTTGGGCACCTTGTACCCCACAGGTAATTCAACGTCGGGGTGCATACATAAGTTTTCATATTCTAAATCTTCCTCCCCTTTGTTCATTTGAATGCTTTTGAATGCCTCTTTCAAACTACGGATTTATTTTGCCATATTTTCATCAGCCCTAGCTCGAGTCTGCCGCACCACTTCCCCGTACTGATCTGTCTCTTGAGAGGATGCATGCATAATAAATGGTTGGCTTTCGGTCGGATGTGCTAATCCCCCATATTGTTTGTTAGGGCTAGTGATGCGTGTCCTCTGCTCGTATTGGGTGACTTGGCAATTTGGGATGAGTGAGGAGATATAAGTGGGTGGAGGTTGAGATATGTATGTAGTAAACGGATCATTTTGGAAGTCGGTTTGCAAATTGACCGGGCGAGTGACATTTTGGTGTGAGCTGGTATGTTGCGGCCTCTGCGGGGAGCTTTGGGGAAGTGGAGGCTCAAGGGCTTGTGACACGATTGCATTTGTCCCTTGCTCTGGGAGTGGTGCACTCAAGCTAATAGACAGGTTTGTTATATTTCGGAGCCTTTCTATTTCGGCTTGCATGATTTCCATTTGCTGCAATAGTTTGGCGAGGTGTTGATCATTGATGTTTCTCCTTTCTAACGCCTCTGCATCCTCTACAGGAACGGGAATGAGTCCTAAGTTGTTTCGTTCCGGTGCCTCTGGATTAGTCATTTATTGGATGATTGTGCTTCTACCAGTCAACGCGAATCAACCTTTTGGGGATAAGCTAGGCAAAAATAAACATTTAACAAATGAAGCAAACCAAGTTAGTATAATATGCAAAAAGTTGCAGACAATATATACTAATAAGCAAATTGCAAATCAAGTGCGTGTTCTAACATGTTTGGGACCTCTTTATGTCAGAGGTAGGCCTAAACGTCAGATATGCGAGGTTATGATGGATTTGTCCAAGCCGCCCAACTGTAATGCTTTTGTTGGAAATGGCAACCAAATGATGGTGCACTTTTTCCAATTTCAGCATGACATGCTTAGGTTTGGATTTGTCTATCATTGTCACGCTACACATAAGATGATGGTTGGTCGTTGGGTTGAGAAACCCGTCGACAAGTTTGGTGTCTTCCTAATTGTGATGTCGATGCCAAGGACCGACCCACCTAAGGTAAATGCATGCATGCCCTAAAATAAAGGGTGGTATAGCTCTATCTTAAGTTTCTAAGATTTGGCTTTTCTAGACGCTTGAGTTCGAGCGGACTACTCGAGTGAGAAGGCTACGCGACCAGGTTGGGCCGGATTCTCGCGCAAAACACCAACTCTCTTAAATTTGGGTGTTTGAAAGAATTTTGCAGTCTTGCGCAAGCACACGCGTGTTGTGTGTGATAGTGTGAATTTTCCAGAGTGGAAGAAATATGAGCGGAATGCCAGTTTAAGGAAAGCAGTAAAGCAGGTAGCAATTAAAATAAATAAAACAAAATATAGCACAACCAATTAAATGCAAAATAATGCCAAATAATAACCCTAGGTCTGTTGTGGTTAAGAACCTAAAATCCCCAGTAGAGTCGCCATTTCTGTCACACCCTTTTTCGGCCGTGACTTTTTTAAAGCGAATCTTCTGCTTAATAAGATGTTAGAAAATAAATAATAAATGATAAAGTGCAAAAAGAATACTAAAATGTTAAAAGGGCTTAAAGATGTTTAAAAGGGTGCTAAAATATTAAAAGAGCTAAAAATGCTTAAATATTAAAATGGGTGCTTAAAAAGGTGCTAGAATATTAAGGTGCTTAAAAGGTGCTAAATGCTAAGGGTGCTAAAGGTGCAAAAGGATTGCTAGGGTTCGCGGAGTCGCCACCTAATTATTTGGGTGAATTAGGACACCTAAATGTTAACCAGTTTAAAGTAAACATTAACTCTATTTTAATGGTCTGCTAAACTTAATGAGATTCTGGGTAAGGGTTCTTTATTAATCTAGAGGGAAGGGATTAGGCACCCTCTAAGATCCGCTAACTTGCGGTTGTCCTGCCAAACCTAGGGTGATTATTATGCTTAAGATGCAATAGATGTCTTGAAAAATGTGATATAGGAAGTATTTTCACTAACATAAAAATGTGGAATTTGCTTTAAAATATATAAAGTTAGTTCTAGCTAAAATATGTATTATTATATATGCAAAGATGATTTATACATTTATTCATTTACGAATCTTATTAGTATATCATAATATGCCACATGTTTAGGAGGATTTTTAATAACAGAAATAAGGCTTTTATATAAATGTTAATGAGAGTCTATAAAATGCTAGCTGCGACCAATTACGTGGATGACTAAATTTAATAGTTCAGTGTGACTAGAGCAATATGTGGCGAGCCTAAAGTGATTAACCTAAAGGGGATTGGTTTCTAAACTAGAGGTTCAAGGTTTAGATATTCTAATTATTCTATTAGTTAATGTAGCGTTAGACAAATAATTTACAATAAATAAATGAATGGGTGCGGGGTAGAAGATAATAAAACGACTCGAGGAATGGCGAAGTCATTTCGCCTCTGGCTTAGAATTTCTGATGCAGGGATAAATGCATGTAGATGTGGGTCTTCGCGTTTGCCACGATGAGTCTCGCCGTGAGACTCTTTGTCGCTCCGGTGCATTTCATGTAAAAAAGGAAAATAAGAATTAGTAAGCGTCAAAAAAAGAAATAGAAATTACCAAAAGAATCGAAATGCACATAAGGTAACTTGACTCAGTGAACTAAAGAACTGGCCTAAAGAAACGGACAAGCAAGTTTTAGACTAATAATAGAGGAAAAACTTAAAATGGACATGGCCCGATCGTGAGATCACGCCAGTCTTAGCACCTTCCACATAATAAACATGTCTCGATTTCTCACTCCCTCAAACCATAGACTGTATAAAATGACAATGCTGCAAATTGAACTTCACAAGTAAATTCTGTCTTTGAGTGCGTTTAACAGACGACCAACACTACCTAGAATACAATTCTAAATTTGGCACAGACAATTCCTGTTTCATGGTTGCTAAGAAATACCAAGTACTTGAATACCTTTAGTTGAGATGGTATTAGAATACCGCATTGGATCAATGGACTACAGAGCATGCTTCTTAAATCTGAGTTTGGACATCTACATTAAAGTTGGTAGGAAGGTTTACTACACCCTATTAATCTAATTAGTCCCTGCTGATCCCATGACTCCGAAAATTATTTATGCTAACTGCTCCAACATGATGAATATTTCAATACACAAACAATTATAGGCATATGGAAACATAGACAATGACTCGATCGATCCTATAAATTAGACAACAACCAATCTGTTTTCAACCACACGATAGATGCCGGCAAACACAACGTATTCACAGTTGCAAAAATTAGTAACAGTGGATATTAGCTAACACATGTTCGAACCAAACCAAATACACTTCGAATCATACACCAATGACAAATTACATGCCATTAAATATATTTAATAAGGCATACATCCATCATACAATCTGCAACATATAAATCGCATAGAAAATTTGAAAGGAGACTAGAGGAATTTGGGTTTACCTTCTCCGGACAGCGAACCGAGGCAGCGTATCAAGTCGTCGATTCACTCGGAGTTGCGATGCGATGCGATTGAGGGATGAAGTTTCTGTTTTTGCTCTTAGACTGCTAATTTTTGATTGCTGAATACCTAACTCTGAGGTTGAAGGCTGCTAAATGCATGTATGTCGATCGGCTTTTGTTAATTGAAAAGGAAAGGAGGTCTGGATTGCTGGCCACCTTTGCTCTCCTCCTCTCGATGTTCTGCCCCTTCCCCTTTCATGTCCGATAATCGCCCGTATTTATACCCCCCTTTCGTTCTAAGATTTCAATCCTAAATTTGGAAAGGGGATCTTCATTTTATGCTCTGGAGTCCGGACGTTTAGCCAGACAATCAAGGCCATTCGATTTCCATTTTTGCCTCCTAAAAATCGTGATTTGCGAGACGATTTTGGGACGGATTTTAAGGGATTTTAGAATGATTTTTTACTCTGATAGGGGAGTAAGGACCGAAAAGGAGAGGATGGTAGCATGACCGGATTTTCAGCCGAAAATCTCGGCGAGGAAGGTGGCGGTGGCGTGGCTGCTGATTTTTTAGGGCTGCGTTTTTTGTGTGGGCTGTTGGACGATGGGAAGGGAAAATAAGGGCTGGGGTGAGTTGGGGGGAAGGAAATAGAGGCTGGGCAGACTGGGCCCTTCGGGTTGGGCTGGCGGGTTTAATTGGTGGGCTGGGTAGAGTGGTGGACTGATTTTAATTAGGTATTTGGGTAGTTGGGCTGGGTAGTTATTTTAATTAGGGGTAAAGTTTTAAGTGTATTAGTTTTAGGTGTTTTGTTTAATTAGTGGTAAATTATTGTTAAATTGTGATTAAATTATTTAGGTGCTTTATTAATCTAAGTTTGAATTTAAATTATTATAATAATAAATGCAGGTGTGCTATTTAATTAGTGTTTAATGTTTATAATGTGATGTCGTTATTAAGACTTATTAAATAAAAATTATGACTTCTTAATTCTTTTTATGAATGTTATTATTAAAACGCATGTGTTAGATTATTATTTTATGTATTTACTATTATTTAAGAATTATGACATGGCTTAAAATTAATAAATATGGGCGCGAGACTCTAAGTGCGTAATTTTCTACGAAAGACGCGGTGCCATTATTAAATTACTTATTTATGCTTGTATTAATGTTTTATTGCTGCATTTTATCATAAAAATTAATTAGTGTAAATTTATAGTTAATTACTGGACGGGAGTGTCAAAATTGGGTGTCAACAAACAGTACATGCAAAATCAGATGGGGGACACTGTCACCCTCATGACCATTCTTAAAACAAAAGCGATTCAGATTTTTCCACTCAACTTGCAGAACCCTCGCCGGCGCCATGCGGCCGGCGTCGCGGCCGCCTCGCCGCGGCGCTGCAACTTCAGCAACCACTCAGATCATCTGGCGCCGCGGCCCTGCATCCGGCGCCACGGCCCTGTGGCTCCTGACCGAAACACCTTTCTGTCCGACTGCGCACTGAACTTGCAACTCTCATAACTTTCTACTCCAATGTCCTATCGACGAACGGTTGGTTGCATTGGAAACTAGACTCAACGAGCTACGTTCTAGGACTTTGAAACACCTAGGAACTCTCAATGTACCGGGTCATAATCCGCCTTAAAGTTGACCAAAACCCGTCCAAAACAATCCGTCAACCTACCCTTCTAAAATTTTAAGTCTTAGTCCCTTTCGTACGCTCTCATACGCATGACCAGAACCACGGGGTGTAACATTCTCCCCCCCCCCCCTTAGAAACATTCGTCCCGAATGTTCCTTCTAGGCTTACTCAAATCACAATCTCGACATAGACCCCCTTAACTATTATTCTTGCAAATAAAGACGCTCCACATAGCCACAACATTACTTAAGCATAATTGCTAAATTAAAACTAACAATCAGGAAAGTGGGTTACCTGGAGGTGTAGGGAATAAGTGAGGATACTTATTCATCATGTCCTCCTCTGCTTCCCACGTCATTTCTTCCCTGTTCTCGTTCCGTCATAAGACCTTGACGGAAGCCACGTCCTTTGTCCGAAGTCGCATAACCTGACGATCGAGTATCGCTATGGGACTCTCCTCATACGATAACCCCTCTGTCACCTGGACATCATGAATCGGGTGCACTCTAGATGGATCTCCAATACATTTCCGCAACATAGACACGTGAAAAACTGGATGTACTGCCTCCAGGTCGGACGACAGATCCAACTCATAGTACCTCATAAGTCTAAAATAACTGGAGACATGTAAGAAAATCAGTTTACAGAACATTGTGCCTTACTAACAATGAGAATATCAAGCATATACTATACTGCATGAAAATAGGAAGCTCATAATCAAAGCAAGGTCATCCGCCCGCAGTATCATTAAGCACTCCTACTCCTGGGACTATTTCACCCGCATGGGTCATGTGGACCCGCATGGGTCATGTGGACCCGCATGAGGTATTCTCGCATAGGTCAGACTCACCCGCATGGGACTATTTCACCCGCACGAGCCCTACGGACTGCACGAGGTATTCCTCGTGATCGCGTAGCAAATCCACTAATATGCAAATGCTACAACCCGGAATGACCCGTAATAAATAATAATATATCATTAGCACAAACCGCTATCATACATAATACAAGCAAGTTAAGAAACCCCTTAACTTCTTATTAATCTTGTTCATACACATTCTCATTTTAGTTTACTTTAAGGCACTAAAATGTCTTTATGAAATCCGGGAATTTAACTCAAAGTACTATGTACTTCTACTCTTTTAAAACCTTAGGCAATTAATGCCTTAAAATCAATTTGCCTTTCACAATTTCAAATCATTTATCCTTACTTGTTTTACTAAGAGTAAATCTTCCTTTGTTAACTTTCCATAAAGCTAATATAACCAACTTCCCATAAAGTCATTATATTAACGTTATACCTTAGTCAAATACATTTTCCTAAACCCAAGGGACTTACACTTTTAAAAAGAAACAAGAATCATATAATTAAACACATCAAGTCCCTTAACTTTGAAACTCAAGACATCCTTAATACTTTTTAAAGAAACGAGTTAATCGCCCTTACTCACCAAATTTGCCCATCCTTAAAATAAGTAAGGGATATCAAAACCTTGTACGTCTATCGTACTATATAGGTAAAGTTATTCATGCTCAAGAGATAGGAAAGTTCCACATACCTCTTCGGTCAATCCACTTGCTAAGTCCAAAATACCGCACGTAGTACGTCAACCTATAATGACCATAATACGTTTATTAACCTCTAGTTTCAACGTAGAATATTCCAAGTGCAAAGTCACTAAATTCTATGGAAAATCGGGCAGCATTTCCTTTGTTTCTACATACTTTGCCACCTTCTTAAGGTCCGAATTCAACATCCAAACGCCACTTTTAAGGCCCAACAATCCAAACAATTCAAAGGGGATTACACATCTAATCTTGGATGTGTAAAATTCTGCCCCACAATGCATAACAATTAACTTAATAAGTTTAAGGTAGTATTTTGGCTACAACATGCTTACATAACCTTCTTATCCAATGCTTTCATATCCAAACCATATTTCTTACATGCAATTTAGCTAAGAGCAATATTTTCAACTACAAGTTCTTTCTTCTTCACATGCAACACCAAAAACTAGCAACAAGAGAAAGAATTATTACCTTAGAGCTTTAGCCAAATTAATCCAACAAATTCACTAGCCTCTTTTCCACAAACACCACCACAATAACTCCTACAAGCTTGAAAATAAGTTTCCTTCTTGCCACACTTTTCAGATTTTCCTCAAGTTTTGATTTCCTCTTGAATTTCTAGAGAGAAGGAAGAGCTTTTATCTTTAGAGAGAGAGAAGAACTTGCAGAATGACCAAGTCTTCAAGACTTGGTCAATAAATAGTACATGCAAAATCAGATGGGGGGGGAGGGGGGACACTTGTCACCCTCCCATGGCCTTTTTTAAAACAAAACAGTTCAGATTTTTCCACTCAACTTCGCAGAACCCTCCTCGGCCACGCCTGCGCGGCGCCGCGTCTCTGCCCGGCGGCCGCTGCAACTTCAGCAATAACTCAGATCATCCGCGCCGCGGCTCGCATCCGCGCCGCGTGTCTCCCGACCAAACACCTTCGTCCGATCACGCACTGAACTTGCAACTCCCATAACTTTCTACTCCAATGTCCTATCGACGAACGGTTGGTTGCATTGGAAACTAGACTCAACGAGCTACGTTCTAGGACTTTGAAACACCTAGGAACTCTCAATGTACCGGGTCATAACCCGCCTCAAAGTTGACCAAAACCCGTCCAAAACAATCCGTCAACCTACCCTTCTAAAATTTTAAGTCTTAGTCTCTTTCGTACGCTCTCATACGCATGACCAGAACCACGGGGTGTAACATTCTCCCCCCCCCCCCCCCTTAGAAACATTCGTCCCGAATGTTCCTTCTAGGCTTACTCAAATCACAATCTCGGCATAGACCCCCTTAACTCTTATTCTTGCAAATAAAGACGCTCCACATAGCCACAACATTACTTAAGCATAATTGCTAAATTAAAACTAACAATCAGGAAAGTGGGTTACCTGGAGGTGTAGGGAATAAGTGAGGATACTTCTTCATCATGTCCTCCTCTGCTTCCCACGTCATTTCTTCCTCGCTCGCCCGCCATAAGACACTGACTAAGCCACGTCCTTTATCCGAAGTCGCATAACCTGACGATCGAGTATCGCTATGGGAATCTCCTCATACGATAACCCCTCTGTCACCTGGACATCATGAATCGGGTGCACTCTATATGGATCTCCAATACATTTCCGCAACATAGACACGTGAAAAACTGGATGTACTGCCTCCAGGTCGGACGACAGATCCAACTCATAGTACCTCATAAGTCTAAAATAACTGGAGACATGTAAGAAAATCAGTTTACAGAACATTGTGCCTTACTAACAATGAGAATATCAAGCATATACTATACTGCATGAAAATAGGAAGCTCATAATCAAAGCAAGGTCATCCACCCGCAGTATCATTAAGCACTCCTACTCCTGGGACTATTTCACCCGCATGGGTCATGTGGACCCGCATGGGTCATGTGGACCCGCATGAGGTATTCCTCGCATAGGCTGTACTCACCCGCATGGGACTATTTCACCCGCATGAGCCCTACAGACTCGCATGAGGTATTCCTCGCATCGTGGGTAGCAAATCCACGGAATATGCAAATGCCACAACCCGGGGAATGACCCCGTAATAAATAATAATATATCATTAGCACAAACCGGCTATCATACATAATACAAGCAAGTTAAGAAACCCCTTAACTTCTTATTAATCTTGTTCATACACATTCTCATTTTAGTTTACTTTAAGGCACTAAAATGTCTTTATGAAATCCGGGAATTTAACCCAAAGTACTATGTACTTCTACTCTTTTAAAACCTTAGGCAATTAATGCCTTAAAATCAATTTGCCTTTCACAATTTCAAATCATTTATCCTTACTTGTTTTACTAAGAGTAAATCTTCCTTTGTTAACTTTCCATAAAGCTAATATAACCAACTTCCCATAAAGTCATTATATTAACGTTATACCTTAGTCAAATACATTTTCCTAAACCCAAGGGACTTACACTTTTAAAAAGAAACAAGAATCATATACTTAAACACATCAAGTCCCTTAACTTTGAAACTCAAGACATCCTTAATACTTTTTAAAGAAATGAGTTAATCCCCCTTACTCACCAAATTTGCCCATCCTTAAAATAAGTAAGGGATATCAAAACCTTGTACGTCTATCGTACTATATAGGTAAAGCTATTCATGCTCAAGAGATAGGAAAGTTCCACATACCTCTTCGGTCAATCCACTTGCTAAGTCCAAAATACCGCACGTAGTACATCAACCTATAATGACCATAATACGTTTATTAACCTCTAGTTTCAACGTAGAATATTCCAAGTGCAAAGTCACTAAATTCTATGGAAAATCGGGCAGCATTTCCTTTGTTTCTACATACTTTGCCACCTTTTTAAGGTCCGAATTCAACATCCAAACGCCACTTTTAAGGCCCAACAATCCAAACAATTCAAAGGAGATTACACACCTAATCTTGGATGTGTAAAATTCTGCCCCACAATGCATAACAATTAACTTACCAAGTTTAAGGTCGTATTTTGGCTACAACATGCTTACATAACCTTCTTATCCAATTCTTTCATATCCAAACCATATTTCTTACATGCAATTTAGCTAAGAGTAATATTTTCAACTACAAGTTCTTTCTTCTTCACATGCAACACCAAAAACTAGCAACAAGAGAAAGAATTGTTACCTTAGAGCTTTAGCCAAATTAATCCAACAAATTCACTAGCCTCCTTTCCACAAACACCACCACAATAACTCCTACAAGCTTGCAAATAAGTTTCCTTCTTGCCACACTTTTCAGATTTTCCTCAAGCTTTGATTTTCTCTTGAATTTCTAGAGAGAAGGAAGAGTTTTTATCTTTAAAGAGAGAGAAGAACTTGAAGAATGACCAAGTCTTCAAGACTTGATCAATAAATAGTACATGCAAAATCAGATGGGGGGACACTTGTCACCCTCCCATGGCCTTTTTTAAAACAAAACAGTTCAGATTTTTCTACTCAACTTCGCAGAACCCGCCTCGCACGCGCGGCCAGCTGCTAGTCTGATGGCTCTACGAGTTTCGGCGCCGGTCTCGATTCCGCGCCACGACGATTTCCCTTTTTTTGCTCCTTTTTCCTCGGTTTTAGCTTTCAGTCCACCTGTCATCCAACAACACAAAACAAGAACCCAAGGCCGTGAGACTGTTCAAGGCAAAATAAAATAAACTAAAGACATAAATTAAAAAAACATTGGGTTGCCTCCCAACAAGCGCTGTCTTTAACGTCTTTTAGCCGGACGTAATTAACCTTTACGAGTGCCCATTGGATCCTTCTGCGAACTGCTCGCAATCTGCAGAGTTATTGTTGCAGATCTCACTTCAACTACAACAATTTCTTCAAACAAGGGCCTCAAATATACGATTATCCCCCAAGTACACAAGACATGCCTGTCTTTTAGGCTCTCTCTACTGTAGGGATCAGTGAGATTCCCAACATCTCTCAACTCTAGGGGGTGCCCTTGATGGTATGGACTTTCTGTTTGGGGGTCAACATTGACAGCTGATGGTGTTTCTTCTGCAATAGGTACAAGAAAGAGATTTTCCAAGGAATCCAAGAAGGTGAATAATTGGATTTCAGCAATCTTTTCCTTCTCTGCACCAATTATCTCGCCGGATTCCTCAACAGCTGAGTGTGGTTCAGGCTCTTCTATTTGCTTACCACCTCCCATAATGATGTCGCTAGGCAGATTTGATTGAGTTGTATTGCTCATCTCATCCCTCAATTGCCCTATTTGTATCTCCAATTTTCTGAGGGACTCTCTTGTCTCAGCCATAAACTGAGTCTGACACTTGTCGAATATAAGTATGCCTTCTTGCAACTCATCTAGATCTTCCTCTGAATAATGTGGGTTAAGCTGTTGTTGATGACTCCACTGTCTCTGATAGTAGTAGTCCATGTGTCCTGATTTTATTATATTTTATTTTTATTATTTTCGTTTTTTTTTCGAATTTAACCTGAAAAATAAGAAAAACAACAAAAGGTGATAAAAAGATGCTCGCAGAACAAGTTAGAAACTTGTTCTTGGAGCAAAAACAAATAAAAATAAAAACAGAAATAAAACCAAATTAGAAATTAAAAATAGATAAAATTGATATTGAACTATGCCTAATCCCCGACAACGGCGCCAAAAATTTGATGCGCGAAAAGATGCACACACTTTAACGCAAGTGCACGTTATCGTGACAAGTAATATAGTCTTGATAAGACCGAATATCGTCCACAAGGATTAGGGTTCAAGTACCAACTATCTATCTTTTGGTATCTATTTGGTAATTGATATGTGATTTTGTGGTTTATAACTAATAATTATAAAAGCCAATTAACTATAGGTTTACTTCAGTTGTGATGGAATAGGGCTTCCATGTCTCCTCAACTATCCGCTTATGTTATTTATTAATGCAATGAATTATGGTCTTCTTCTCTCGGAGCTAGCAGGTTTACGAAATCGTTTTATATTCCCGTTAAGGATATATAAACACTCAACCCCAGTATTGCACCTTACCTACCTTTCGGTGATAAGGATAACTCTATATGAGGATTAAGCACAAAAACCTAGTTAACCGTCACGCACCATGCATAAAATTAGGGTTGTTAAGCCTCTCATTAACGCTGCATAAATAATTGAGGTATTTTCATCCCCAACCCAAATATGTCTATCCAACTTACAGCATATTCACAACCTCCTCCTTTCGAAGTTTGATTAGAAATCATATAATGATAATTAGTTGTCAATTAATTATCAAGCATTCAAAGCAATTATTGGATAAATCTCTCAAAGAATAATAATAACCATAGACATGCATTAATTCATAACATAAGTTTTTAGTGAATCAACATGGGAAGCCCTATAAAAGAATTAGTTCCTAGTCATTGACATGACAAGAACTAATTCAAAGTTCATCATACAAAACTGAAATAAAAGAAAGAAAAGAAAAGAAAATACTTAATAATGAGTCTCCAAGCCTTCTAGCATCCAAGGATTGTGTTGTGGAATATTTACAAGATGGATTGGTGGAAGGATGGATGTAGAGTGGTGAATGGTGGAATGGAGAATGAATAATTCTTCTAATGATGTAGAGTATTTATAGCCAAAAAATCCTTTTGGTGAAGGGTTAGGGATTTTGTAGGTAGGAAAAGTTATTAGAATCCTTTTAGGTAAAGGTTTTAAGGTAGGAAAAGTTATCCCTTTAGGAAAGAAAAGTTATCCCTTTAGGATTCAGAAAACATGTCAAATTCGGCCCAGCACTTCATAATTCCCGCGTCGGCGCCAGCTTCAGATCAGCGGCTACCAAAATCGAGATCCTTGGATCGCCGTTGGTCGGCGCACGCGCCGCTGCCAGCGCCAGCTCGTGACGGAATTCTTCCGGATTTTTCGTTTCTTCGTCCTTTGTTCGTCCGGTCTTCGTCTGATCTCCTCTGTAATACCCGGAACTTCTTAGACTTCCTTTCTTGGCCCTTTTTGTGTGCAATTCCATCTCAATTAAGCTTATTTTCTCATCTTTTCGCCATTTCTCCATTTATGACCGTTGTGACACAAAAGAAAGGAAAACGACCCTAATACTATACTAAACGTAAATAAAATGAGTAAAATACTAATTAAAAATGACTCAAAAAGTCTATATAAAATACACCGATCAAATACCCCCAAATTTAACCTTTGCTCGCCCTCGAGCAAAGATCAAAAGAAAGAAATACAGACTCAAGGAAAACGAAAAATAACAGACTTAATGACATTGATCACTTTGCTGCATTGGTGCTACTTGGAAAAACATGAAGATTAGTATAATAATATGCAGGAACATATAGCATGAAATTTCAGCATTCTAAACACATTAAGCTAGATATTTCGCAAACTCATTTTTATCATGCTTAATGGAAGTCAAATACTGAATCATGCATGTTAATTTCAAAATTCCTATCGCATGTTGACTTGCTATTCTCCACTAATCATGGATATGCATCTAAGAGATCTTCAGGACTTTTAAGGGTTGTAATGTAGGCTTAGGCACGGGTAGGTAAAAATAGGCATTTAGGCTCATTTTTGTGTACCATAAGCTCTTTAGCTTTTCAGTGTTTCCCTTTTCTTTTGATTCTTTCTTTCACTTCAAATCTATTTTTCCCCTCTTTTGTTTTGAGAGCGTGAAGTGTATCATAATAGCAAGCACCCCCAAACTTAGGCTTTTGCCTATTTTTTATAACTTTTTAATTGCGGTGCATCAATTTTTCTTGCTCTTTTTGTCTCTTTTTTAACACATTTTATTCCAACTATTTCACATGTTTACTTATGGCACAAGTATGAGAATATAGGGTGTCAAAGAAAAAGTTCAATTTTTAAGGCTCAATGGGGCTGACTAGTGATATTTTTAAAGTCAGTGATAGAAAAGAGTGGTAAGAATTGGCTAACAAAGAAACGTCTGAGTCATCTCCCTAACATGCATATCCTAACTGTTTCGCCTCAAATAGCAAGTAATCATAACACATAGGTTTTAATCTTTTAACAATGCACAAATCAAGCAAGATACTCCCAATAGACAGATTTCATGAGTTTTTGGCATATTTAACCTAAGTGTTTAGATGGTTGCTTCTAATTCCATTACATTATTCAACCTTACTTCACTAGGCAATTCAAGTAACTACAGCATGCATGATCTTAAAAAAAAATTATGACTCAAAAATAACTCAAAAATACACAAAACAATTCAACAAGACTCAAAAACAATAAAACATCCCCCCAAACTTAAATCACACATTGTCCCCAATGTGTGCAAGACTAAAAAAAAAATTAGTGACAACTTACTGACACAACACAGCGGTCATAACGGAGGTCTAGGAGGAAGAATTCTGGAATTTGCACGGAATATGGTCCTCTGAAGTTCCGGCGCCGCGGCCCTGAGATTCGGCGCCGCGGCGCTGCATTATGACTCAAAAATACACAAAACAATTCAACAAGACTCAAAAACAATAAAACATCCCCCCAAACTTAAATCACACATTGTCCCCAATGTGTGCAAGACTAAAAAAAAAATTAGTGACAACTTACTGACACAACACAGCGGTCATAACGGAGGTCTAGGAGGAAGAATTCTGGAATTTGCACGGAATATGGTCCTTTGAAGTTCGCGCGCTGCCTCGAGATTTAGCGCGGCTGCTAGTACGGTGGCTCTGGAGTTTCGGCCATGCCCGATTCTCGCGCCGCCACGACGATCGCTTCCCTTTTTCAGCGTTTTTGCTCTTTTTCCTGCTTTAGCTTTCACCCACAGTCATCCAACAACACAAAACAAGAACCCAAGGCCGTGAGACTGTTCAAGGAAAAATAAAATAAACTAAAGACATAAATTAAAATATTATAATTAAAAAAACATTGGGTTGCCTCCCAACAAGCATTGTCTTTAACGTCTTTTAGCCGGACGCAATTAACCTTTACGAGTGCCCATTGGATCCTTCTGCGAACTGCTCGCAATCCGCAGAGTTATTGTTGCAGATCTCACTTCAACTACAACAATTGCTTCAAACAAGGGCCTCAAATATACGATTATCCCCCAAGTACACAAGACATGCTTGTCTTTTAGGCTCTCTCTAGTGTAGGGATCAGTGAGATTCCCAACATCTCTCAACTCTAGGGGGTGCCCTTGATGGTATGGACTTTCTGTTTGGGGGTCAACATTGACAGCTGATGGTGTTTCTTCTGCAATAGGTACAAGAAAGAGATTTTCCAAGGAATCCAAGAAGGTGAATAATTGAATTTCAGCAATCTTTTCCTTCTCTGCACCAACTATCTCGTCGAATTCCTCAACAGCTGAGTGTGGTTCAGGCTATTCTATTTGCTTACCACCTCCCATAATGATGTCGCTAGGCAGATTTGATTGAGTTGTATTGCTCATCTCATCCCTCAATTGCCCTATTTGTATCTCCAATTTTCTGAGGGACTCTCTTGTCTCAGCCATAAACTGAGTCTGACACTTGGCGAATGTAAGTATGCCTTCTTGCAACTCATCTAGATCTTCCTCTGAATAATGTGGGTTAAGCTGTTGTTGATGACTCCACTGTCTCTGATAGTAGTAGTCCATGTGTCCTGATTTTATTATATTTTATTTTTATTATTTTCATTTTTTTTCCGAATTTAACCTGAAAAATAAGAAAAACAACAAAAGGTGATAAAAAGATGCTCGCAGAACAAGTTAGAAACTTGTTCTTGGAGCAAAAACAAATAAAAATAAAAACAGAAATAAAACCAAATTAGAAATTAAAAATAGATAAAATTGATATTGAACTATGCCTAATCCCCGACAACGGCGCCAAAAACTTGATGCGCGAAAAGATGCACACACTTTAACGCAAGTGCACGTTATCGTGACAAGTAATATAGTCTTGATATGACCGAATATCGTCCACAAGGATTAGAGTTCAAGTACCAACTATCTATCTTTTGGTATCTATTTGGTAATTGATATGTGATTTTGTGGTTTATAACTAATAATTATAAAAGCCAATTAACTATAGGTTTACTTCAGTTGTGATGGAATAGGGCTTCCATGTCTCCTCAACTATCCGATTATGTTATTTATTAATGCAATGAATTATGGTCTTCTTCTCTCGGAGCTAGCAGGTTTACGAAATCGTTTTATATTCCCGTTAAGGATATATAAACACTCAACCCCAGTATTGCACCTTACCTACCTTTCGGTGATAAGGATAACTCTATAGGAGGATTAAGCACAAAAACCTAGTTAACCGTCACGCACCATGCGTAAAATTAGGGTTGTTAAGCCTCTCATTAACGCTGCATAAATAATTGAGGTATTTTCATCCCCAACCCAAATATATCTACCCAACTTACATCATATTCACAACCTCCTCCTTTCGAAGTTTGATTAGAAATCATATAATGATAATTAGTTGTCAATTAATTACCAAGCATTCAAAGCAATTATTGGATAAATCTCTCAAAGAATAATAATAACCATAGACATGCATTAATTCATAACATAAGTTTCTAGTGAATCAACATGGAAAGCCCTATAAAAGAATTAGTTCCTAGCCATTGACATGACAAGAACTAATTCAAAGTTTATCATACAAAACTGAAATAAAAGAAAGAAAAGAAAAGAAAATACTTAATAATGAGTCTCCAAGCCTTCTAGCATCCAAGGATTGTGTTGTGGAATATTTACAAGATGGATTGGTGGAAGGATGGATGTAGAGTGGTGAATGGTGGAATGGAGAATGAATAATTCTTCTAATGATGTAGAGTATTTATAGCCAAAGAATCCTTTTGGTGAAGGGTTAGGGATTTTGTAGGTAGGAAAAGTTATTAGAATCCTTTTAGGTAAAGGTTTTAAGGTAGGAAAAGTTATCCCTTTAGGAAAGAAAAGTTATCCCTTTAGGATTCAGAAAACATGTCAAATTCGGCCCAGCACTTCATAATTCCCGCGTCGGCGCCATGCGCAGATCAAGGCGCTCAAAAATCGAGATCTTTGGACGGCTTGGTCGGCGCCACAAGGCGCTGCGCCAGCGCCATGCTGGTGACGGAATTCTTCCGGATTTTTCGTTTCTTCGTCCTTTGTTCGTCCGGTCTTCGTCTGATCTCCTCTATAATACCCGAAACTTCTTAGACTTCCTTTCTTGGCCCTTTTTGTGTGCAATTCCATCTCAATTAAGCTCATTTTCTCTTCTTTTCGCCATTTCTCCATTTATGACCGCTGTGACACAAAAGAAAGGAAAACGACCCTAATAATATACTAAACGTAAATAAAATGAGTAAAATACTAATTAAAAATGACTCAAAAAGTGTATATAAATTACACCGATCAGTGATCCTTATAATAAAATGTTATAAAATGAAATCAGATTTCAAAGAGGTCATTACACGGAAATTCCACAATACACTTGAATAGAGAAACTCGAGGGATGTAACATGGAATAATGATTACTGCAGCACATTAAACGTGAAAACTGTATAAATCCGTAAAGAATATAAAAGTATAGGCTGAATGAAAGTTCGCAAGACAAGTGAGCCATTATGCAATAGAGATGCAATTAGATGATAATCACAGAAAATAACACATATGGCGACAAACCCACATAACAGCTGACGAAACCAACGTAATTGTAACTCATCTCCACTTCATGCCCGAAGGCCTATCATGCTATCTCTGTCACTTTCTACAACTACATAAGATTCTCTAATCAGAGTCTAACTAAAGTACACCATAACATACCTCAGTGCCCAGCGGGTGCCACGAACAATCAAGTCAATGTATTTCCCTTGCGTAGAACCTCTGAACGATTAAAATCTAGAAAATATGCGAACTATGTTATAATACGAATCTAAGGACACCCATATTGCTATATTTATATTAATCATATTTTTACCATTTCAATTGTATGGGTACACCCCTATACATATAAAAATATTACCATATCTTCAGGAATTTCAAATAACGTTCATTTCTTTCAACTTTCTCGTATCTCCCGCTTATAAAGGATATAACATTAAATTCGTAACTCAAAATCAGGTGTTTATTGTACCACATCGAAGGCAACACTAAGATCTATTATTATACCGAATCCCATATGACATTACTTAGTGTAGTTGGTGAAAATTTACGAAAGAAACAACCCTATAAAATCTGTGTCGCCAGAATTTTTGTAAATCAAGGTAGAACTTCAAACAGTCATAACTTTCAAACATAAGTCGGATTTATCTTCGTAAGATATAAAACTGACGGTAACAGAGTAATATAAAACTTTCATTAATCCAATAATTTCATATTCCTTACGGATTTGTATAGTTTTCACGTTTTATATGTTGTGTCGCCTGAGTTTCGATAAAACGGGGCAGAAACTTTAAACAGTCATAACTTTCAAACCATAAGTCGGATTTATCACCGTAAGATATCAAACTGACGGAAACAAAGTAATATACAACATTCGTTCAGCCCATACTTTTATATTCTTTACGGATTTATACAGTTTCCACGTTTAATATGCTGCAGTAATCATTATGTCATGTTACATCCCTCAAGTTTCTCTATTCAAGTGGATTGTGGAATTTCCGTGTAATGACCTCTTTGAAATCTGATTTCATTCCATAACGCGTATTATAATTATCACGAATAGATTAACTCAACCATGTAATATAGAATCTAACCTGAACCTGATTGCTAGGTTTTTTTTTCTTTCTTCTTTCCTTCTTTCTCCCTTCTTCTCCTGCGTCTGGTTGCTGCTGCGTACGTTCCCTTTTCCCTCTCCATTCTTTTCTTTCTTCCTCTAGGGTTTTCTTGCTGCTTCGTCGTTTCCCTTTCTCCCTCCCCTTTCTTTTCTACTAGGATTTTGTGTTCTTGAAGATGAAATGTGAGAATGAGTGGGAAGGTTAATATGTTAAAAGAAAATATGAAAATTAAAGTTGCACATAAGCCCCTAATTTTCCTCTTAATTTAATCTCCCAAAAACTTATTAAAACTTCGATCCCAAATCCTTCAATTAATAAATCTTAAACCCACTTCTTTTAAATCTTAACTCCCACTTTCATTAATTTCCGAGAATTTCATAAAGCCTCGTATTTTCAATGTCATAATTCTTTTTCGTAGTTTAAAGTGCTAAACGATCAGACGGTTCGTTACAGTTATCTAATCATTGTCGGCCTATGATGCTTACCAGTACTAGTGTTGTACTGATACTACTCTTGCTGCACTTTTGTTCAGTGCAGAGTACGATCCAGGTTCTAGTCTACACCCCGTGGCTGATCCGCGAGGTGGACATTTTCCAATCATTCAGGGTGAGCTATTTGGTCGTTCGTGGCCCCTGAAGGCTTCTTAGTTAATTCCATTTTCTTGTTAGTTGACAGACAATATGTAGCCTTCGGGCGTTCTTTCAGACTTTTATTTTCAGACTTGTTAGCGCTCTTGTACCATTTTGACCAGATTTTGGGGAATTAAGTATTTAAGACTGTCGCGCCCTTTTTCGACCGCGACATTTCAAAAAGCGAATCCTGCTCAAAATGCGAATGTTAGAAAATAAAATAAAATGCTAAATAAATAAATAAATGCTAAAATATAAAAGAAAGTGCTAGGGATGCAAAAGTGCTAAAGTTTAAAAGGGTGCTAAAATGCTAAAGGGTTGCTAGAATGCTAAGGGTTCGCGGAGTCGCCACCTAATTAATTTGGGTGAATTAGGACACCTAAATGTTTAACTAGTTTAAAGTAAAACATTAACTCCATTTTATGGTCTGCTAAACTTAGTGAGATTTTGGGTAAGGGTTCTTTATTAATCTAGAGGGAAGGGGTTAGGCACCCTCTAAGACCCGCTAACTTGCGGTTGTCCTGCCAAACCTAGGGTAATTATTATATTTTTTAAAATGTAAAATAAAAGCTCCACCTGCTTAATAAAATGCTAAGATGTTAAAAATGTTTAAAAGGTGCCTTAAAGTAAAAGGTTGCTAAAGGTATTAAATGCTAGAAGAGCTCCTGCTTAGAAAAAGTGTTAGAAAAATAAATAAGATGCTAATTGTTTAAAGGAAGGCTTAAAAGTATTTAAAAGGGTGCTAAAATATTAAAAGTGCTAAAAGGTTAAAGATGCTAAAAAATGCTAAAGTTTTAAAAAATGCTTAGAAAGCTTAAAAAGAAAGGTGTCAAAGGTGCTAAAGGGGTGCTAGCATATTAAAGGTGCTAGAAGTGCTAAGAGGGGCTAAAAGGCTAAAGGTGCTTAAGAGTGCTTAAGATTAATTTTAAAAGTAAATGGTGCTAAAAGTGCAAAAAGAATGCTAAATGTTAAAGAGTGCTTAAAAGGTGCTAGAAATGCTAAGATGCTAAAGGTGTTTTATGGGCCATAGATTTATCTGCGAAATTAAAGAAGTGAGGCGTTAGTTTTAGATATGCAATTTTAATAATTCAGGAAAAGGATTAGATATGAAGTGACAAACCTAAAATAGATAATCAGAAGTGCCTTGCCGATTTTAAACTACCCGCCCAATTTATTTATTTCGACAATAATTGTTCTATGTCTCTTATTATTACAAAATAAATAGAATTGCGAATAAACAAACAAAGGCATAATGAGGCAATTAATTTTAGAGAGTAAGAGGAGTCGAGACGGATGACCACGACATCTTGTCCTATTTGTTTTTCCTAAGAGTTGCTGAAGATGGAACTCGATGGATGCAGGTGCGGGTTGCCATTTGAAGTGGCTCATGATGAGTCTCGCCATGAGACTCTTCATTTTTTGCTCCGATGCGTTTCATGTAAGAAAAGAAAATGATAAGGATTAGTATATATCTCAAACCTTACAATAATGTAAACAAATAAGGTATTCATGCCGACACCTATGTATTTTATTACTTAATTGTATCAATACCAAACTAAATGATCCAAATAAAGTAAAGACCCAAATGTTATTCAACCCAAACCGGGCTTGGTTGATGGCTGAGTAATGAGACAAGCAAGCCCAAACAATACATATATTTTCATAGAAACATAGAAATTATATTACTTTGGATATATAGAGAACATAGGACATATACAGTGCACGTTGTAATTACCAAAGGCAACAAACCCATTAGCAGAAAGAACCAAATGAACTACCACCCTTGGTTAGCCTGATTCTTCATAAGGCAACTAAAAATACTACTGCTATTAGCATTACTTATTATTTATGTTTAGTCTGACTACTCAGTCAAAAGGTCTAAAACTCGTGGCTAATGAAATCAGAGAAGACCAGCACATGACCAGCATAAGGCCAACAAACAAAACATACTGATTTAAAGAAAAACATACGAACATGTACTTGCACACAACACAACCATATAAGATGAGAATAACATAAATCTAACACTGACCAACTTTTCACAATACACGATTTGGACTGCATAATCCAACCATTAAAATTTGAATATAGTGATACAATGGAACCAAGTATAATGACACATTTACTCAAAAGATATAGCAGCAGATTGGTTCAGAAAATTGGACAAAGCAGACGGAACCACATCATGTTACTCCTCAGGCATAGCAGTGTCAAGACCAAAACAGAGCACATCGAGATCAGAAAATTATCAGCCAGATGCATAGATACACTGCCAATGCTAATATTGGCCTAATCACATTGGCCAACACAGTTGCGAGTATCAATAACTATTAATATTGACTAAATAGATTTAGAACCAAACAGATATACTTCAATTCGTATGCAAATGGCAGATTACACTGTACTAACATATCCTGCAAGCGTCATACAGGCCATAAAAAATGCAAATCGAACCGGACGAATTTACCCTTTAAGAACTCCAAGTTATGACTTTAACGAGACATGCCAATTGCTGATTCAAACTATTTTAACTAGACTGATTTCTTACAATAGGCCTAGCATGATATCTAAGTGACTTAACTTGGTCGGTTTAGGCCAGGCAGACCTGCCTGCTAGTTGGTTAGATACATGTTAAACAAGTTTTATAGAGCTTGACGTAATGCCTCATAATACAATTTAGTAGGAGATTCATGTATTTCCAAAGCAACCCAGCCTGTTAGCTTCGCACTTAGTAAACCAGCACATGAATACAACAAATACACAAGGGACATAAAATATGTGATTCAACGTATTTAGGCATCAATAATCCCATGACAGATTAACAAATAACTTAACGATGACCAGCATCGTCATTATGCCTCAATGAATGCAAATACAAATGAACCAATACGAGTTTAATCACGAAAGAACACAGCAATACGAAATGAACTGAGAAGGATTCGATTTTACCTTCTCGACAATGACCCGGCAGCAGATCAAGTCGTCGGTCCGATCGACGGGTTTTGGGTTTGCGATGCGAATAACGGCAAGGTTTGTTTGCCGATTCTTGGCCCGAATTAAAAGGAGGTTTGAACTTCCTATTGGTGCTAATAGTCTAAGTCAACCCCAACTCCGATACTCTGCCTATGCTCTATGTTATCACGCTCGTCAATTTCTTAATCGCCGCTAGGTGTCGATGCTATATGAGTTCGACTATGGCTAAGGGTTTTAAACTCTACTCAAGGTCCCCGTCGATGCTATGGGTACCTCTCTCTAATCGAGTATTGTCGTCGACTCGACCTATGTTCGACATCGCTGCCATCGTCGCCTGAAATGAACTCTCTTTGTGCTATTTGCCGATGCTATCCGGTCTTGTTGCCCTAAATTGCTATGTTGCTATTGGACTCTCCGAGCCCTCGCTTACTGCTCACCCCCACTTTCGATGCCTTTGCATGCTCTTAAATAGCCTCACCCTAGGTTCTAATATTGGTAAGCAATTAGGTGATTCTAGGTGAGATTTCGTAAGAGATTTGTCCGATTGGTAAGTGATTCGACGATTTGCTACTGATTCGAATGGGTTCTGATTTTTGGAAGGATTTGTTTGGTTATGGAAAGGTATCGTTGGATTCGTTGGAGAATAGATATGGTAAGAAATGAGTTGTCTGTGCGTAATGGGTAAAGGCGGATTCTCCTACGAAATGAAATCGGCGCGACACGGAGGATTAGGGTTCTGGGTTTCGTTTTGTCGAGGACGATGGGGCTGAGGCTGCGTATATGGGCTGCTGAACGTTTAAAGGGGCAAGGGCGTGGGCCGGGTCGACGGGTCGCGGGTCACTGATCGACGAAATTATTTGGGGCATTCGCGAATTAAGGTATTAGTTAGGTAGTTTTAATTAGGCTTTTAATTAGGAGTTAATTTTAGGTATTTAAAATTAGTGATAAATTAACTTAATGAATTGTGCTTAAATTATTTAGGTGTTCTATTAGCCTAATTGTTATAAATCGCGTGCTATTTGATTAGTGCTTAATACTTTACGTAGAAAATGCGAAGTTATTATTAAAATCTTATTATTATTGCGAAGTTAAATGCAAGTATGATATTTAAGAATTGTTTAAAGCTTTTATAAATGTGATGCTATTAAATGCATACATTAGATTAAAATTGATTACAATGCGAATATGCTACTTGACACGACTTCATTGCTAAATTATTTATTTTATGTATTTATTATTAATTAAGAATCATGACATGGCTTGAAATTAATTAATGCGGGCGCGGGACTCTAAGTGCTTAATACTCTACGTGAGACGCGACGCCATTATTAAATTGTTTATTTATGTCTGTATTTATGTTTTATTCGCTGCATTTTATTATAAAAATCCTAAAAAATTATTTTACAACATTAATGTAATTCTATGGTTAATGACTGGACGGGAGGGTCAAAATTGGGTGTCAACAGTTGTCCCTCTTTGTATGGAGATGATGGAAGAATCTTCGGACAAAGACGTTGACTCATAGCCAATTTTGTCTCGATCTTCGACTGCGTAAATGCCGGCGGTAGACAAGGCCGACGCAAAA
Organism: Przewalskia tangutica; assembly: GCA_029844215.1. Taxonomy (NCBI): domain Eukaryota; kingdom Viridiplantae; phylum Streptophyta; class Magnoliopsida; order Solanales; family Solanaceae; genus Przewalskia; species Przewalskia tangutica. The sequence goes on from CM056722.1 coordinate 22,321,147, forward strand.
ATCAAACCGCCCCAGGTCGAGTTATGACGACACCGGGATACCATGGTCAAAACACTCGCGCGCTAACGCCGACCAGCCGCCCCAAAGGTCGGAGTTATGACGACACCGGGCTACCATGGTCAAAACACCAAGCGGGCTAACGCGACTCAGTTGTCGATGTCGAGTTATGACGACACCGGGTTACCATGGTCAAAACACGGCGCGCTAACGCGACTTAAAGCCGCCCCGGTCGAGTTATGATGACATCGGGCTATGGTGTAAAAAGTAAAAGAATATAATCGCTTGAACACGAGTGTATCGCTATGGCTTGCGTGCCGGGTTCTATGGTGATGCGAGCGAATGGACCGACGCTGAGGCCGCCGCCATTCATCGGAAGGTTGGCCCCCAACAAATTGCCCCGTCAGAAGAGAAAATCCACGCCAGGCTCCTCGCTTCCCGCATGCTAAGACTTGAACAAACGGTTAGTGCATAAATCATAAGGCAAAATTGATGATGTATAATTTTAAAAGTAATGCAACCGTGAGTAAAAGGTTATCCCGCAAAACGATGCTGCCGTGTTGACGCGATGCCGCAATGCCGTGATTTCGCCGCACGACGTGTTGCGATTGTGAATGCGGATACGTTGTCCTTGCCGCAATTGCCCTCGTACTAAAGCTCAAGAAAGAGTTAGTGCATAATCGCTAAGACGTAATAAAGCATGAATGAGAAAAAATGCAATTTTCGAGAACAGAAAGTCGCCCCGCAGATGGCGTCACGACGGGCGCTGCTTAATTGCCGCGGCCGATAACGCCGCCGCTCGGACGTGTTGCCGCCGGGCGTTGCCGCAGACTTGACGCGGCCGATAACGCCGCTGCTCGACGCGGTCGCCGGGCGCCGCTGCAGACTTGCCGCGGCCGATAACGCCGCCGCTCGACGTGCCGCCGGGCGCCGCCGTGACTTGCTGCGGCCGATAACGCCGCCGCTCGACGCCGCCGGGCGCCGCGGCGACTTGCCGGCCGATAACGCCGCCGCTCGACGTGTCGCCGGGCGCCGCTGCATAGACTTGACGCCGATAACGCCGCCGTCGACGCCGCCGGGCGCGCTGCAGACTTGCCGGCCGATAACGCCGCTGCGGGCCGGGCGCTGCTGCAGACTTGCCGCGGCCGATAACGCCGCCGCTCGACGTGTTGCCGCCGGGCGCTGCCGCAGACTTGCCGCGGCCGATAACGCCGCCCGACGTGTTGCCGCCGGGCGCCGCTGGCGACTTGCCGCCGATAACGCCGCCGCTCGACGTGCCGCCGGGCGCCGCTGCGACTTGCTGCGGCCGATAACGCCGCTGCTCGGACGCTGCCGCCGGGCGCCGCTGCGCGTAGACTTGCTGTGGCCGATAACGCCGCTGCTCGGACGCTGGCCGGGCGCTGCTGAGACTTGCTGCGGCCGATAACGCCGCTGCGGACGCTGACGCCGGGCGCCGCTGCAGACTTGCTGCGGCCGATAACGCCGCGCTCGGACGCTGGCCGCATCGCTGCAGACTTGCTGCGGCCGATAACGCCGCGTTCGACGCTGGCCGCCGCGCCGCTGCAGACTGGCGGTGCAACGCCGCCGTTCGACGGCCGCCGCCAGAGAATAAATGCTCCCGCAAGCTAAGCTTGAGAAAACGTTAGTGTATACCGCTTAAACAAAATGATAAATATATATGAGAAGTGCAATTTTATGGATAGAGATGTCGTCCCTGATATGCCTGACGAATACTGAGATGTTGCCCTTGCACTGCAACTGACGAATTGTTATGATGCCTTTGTTGTGCGCGATGCGCTGGTTGCAAGTTTGACTTTATGCCCGAAGCCGACGCGCTAGGTTTTGTTGCGGAACTCAACTTTGATTGCCGATTGTTGATGCCTTTCACTGGCTGCCGCTTCACGCGACTTTGAATTTTGAGATTTTTGTCATATCTTCTGCCTCTGTTTTTTCTTGCGAAGAAACTTCGCCGTATTTTCTCGCTTCCATTATTGCATTTGCGCTTCGTTAATATGAAAAGACTGCCAAAGAAAACTTTGTGAGTTTTGGGGGGGGGTCGATTTGTATTTGACTTCGCCGCCGTGTCCCTTGACATTTGTGCACGGTGCGCTTGGATTTGCACCGCCTGCAGTTTCCTACATTGTCCCGTTTGAGAAGGTGTCACGCTTCTTCTTTTCGAGACCCTGCTTTGCCTATAGGAACTAAGACAGTTCACTGCTCCGCCGGATGCCCTTGAATCGGTCATGTCGCTGGACCGTGCCTTTGATCTTGTGAAATATTGATGCTCTGGCATTGCTAAGTCAAATACAAATCGACCTTTGGGGGAAGATGATAAATCTTTCTAAAAATGCAACAAACGGTGTTAGCATAAAGCACATAATTTGCAGGTATGTAGCAGATATATTGCACATAGCACATTCAAACGTTTCCTAACATGCAAGGGGACCTCTTTATGCCAGAGGTAAGCCTAAACGTCACTTATGCGAGATTATGACGGATTTGTCCAAGTCGTCCAACTATAATGCCTTTGTTGGAAATGGCGACCAAATGACGGTGCACTTTTCCCAATTTCAGCATGTCATGATTGGGTTTGGATTTGTCTGTCATTGCCACGCTATACATAATATGCTGGTTGGTCGTTGGGTTCAGAAACCCGTCGACAAGTTTGGTGTCTTCCTAATTGTGGTGTCGATGCCAAGGACCAACCCACCTAAGGTAAATGCATGCATGCCCTAAAATAAAGGGTGGTATAGCTCTATCTTAAGTTTTTAAGATTTGGCTTTTCTAGACGCAAGGTTCCCGAGCGGACAACTCGAGTGAGAAGGCTACGCGACCACCGGTTGGACCGGATTCTCCGCGCAGAATACCAACTCTCTTAAATGTGGGTGTTTTGAAAGAAATTTGCAGGTGCGCGAAGCACACCAGCGCGTGAGTGTGTGATTTGTGTGAATTTTCCAGAATGGAAGAAATATGAGCGGAATGCCAGTTTAGGGAAAGCAGTAAAGCAAGTAGCAAAAATAAACAAAATACAATACAAAAAAAATTAAATGCAAAATAATTGCCAAATAATAGCCCTAGGTCTGTTGTGGTTAAGAACCTAAAATCCCCAGCAGAGTCGCCATTTCTGTCGCGCCCTTTTTCGACCGCGACATTTCAAAAAGCGAATCCTGCTCAAAATGCGAATGTTAGAAAATAAAATAAAATGCTAAATAAATAAATAAATGCTAAAATATAAAAGAAAGTGCTAGGGATGCAAAAGTGCTAAAGTTTAAAAGGGTGCTAAAATGCTAAAGGGTTGCTAGAATGCTAAGGGTTCGCGGAGTCGCCACCTAATTAATTTGGGTGAATTAGGACACCTAAATGTTTAACTAGTTTAAAGTAAAACATTAACTCCATTTTATGGTCTGCTAAACTTAGTGAGATTTTGGGTAAGGGTTCTTTATTAATCTAGAGGGAAGGGGTTAGGCACCCTCTAAGACCCGCTAACTTGCGGTTGTCCTGCCAAACCTAGGGTAATTATTATATTTTTTAAAATGCAAAATAAAAGCTCCACCTGCTTAATAAAATGCTAAGATGTTAAAAATGTTTAAAAGGTGCCTTAAAGTAAAAGGTTGCTAAAGGTATTAAATGCTAGAAGAGCTCCTGCTTAGAAAAAGTGTTAGAAAAATAAATAAGATGCTAATTGTTTAAAGGAAGGCTTAAAAGTATTTAAAAGGGTGCTAAAATATTAAAAGTGCTAAAAGGTTAAAGATGCTAAAAAATGCTAAAGTTTTAAAAAATGCTTAGAAAGCTTAAAACGAAAGGTGTCAAAGGTGCTAAAGGGGTGCTAGCATATTAAAGGTGCTAGAAGTGCTAAGAGGGGTTAAAAGGCTAAAGGTGCTTAAGAGTGCTTAAGATTAATTTTAAAAGTAAATGGTGCTAAAAGTGCAAAAAGAATGCTAAATGTTAAAGAGTGCTTAAAAGGTGCTAGAAATGCTAAGATGCTAAAGGTGTTTTATGGGCCATAGATTTATCTGCGAAATTAAAGAAGTGAGGCGTTAGTTTTAGATATGCAATTTTAATAATTCAGGCAAAGGATTAGATATGAAGTGACAAACCTAAAATAGATAATCAGAAGTGCCTTGCCGATTTTAAACTACCCGCCCAATTTATTTATTTCGACAATAATTGTTCTATGTCTCTTATTATTACAAAATAAATAGAATTGCGAATAAACAAACAAAGGCATAATGAGGCAATTAATTTTAGAGAGTAAGAGGAGTCGAGACGGATGACCACGACATCTTGTCCTATTTGTTTTTCCTAAGAGTTGCTGAAGATGGAACTCGATGGATGCAGGTGCGGGTTGCCATTTGAAGTGGCTCATGATGAGTCTCGCCACGAGACTCTTCATTTTTTGTCCGTGCTTTCATGTAAGAAAAGAAAATGATAAGGATTAGTATATATCTCAAACCTTACAATAATGTAAACAAATAAGGTATTCATGCCGACACCTATGTATTTTATTACTTAATTGTATCAATACCAAACTAAATGATCCAAATAAAGTAAAGACCCAAATGTTATTCAACCCAAACCGGGCTTCGGTTCGGTAAACTGGAGTAGCCGAGACAAGCAAGCCCAAACAATACATATATTTTCATAGAAACATAGAAATTATATTACTTTGGATATATAGAGAACATAGGACATATACAGTGCACGTTGTAATTACCAAAGGCAACAAACCCATTAGCAGAAAGAACCAAATGAACTACCACCCTTGGTTAGCCTGATTCTTCATAAGGCAACTAAAAATACTACTGCTATTAGCATTACTTATTATTTATAAGCGAGTCTGACTACTCAGTCAAAAGGTCTAAAACTCGTGGCTAATGAAATCAGAGAAGACCAGCACATGACCAGCATAAGGCCAACAAACAAAACATACTGATTTAAAGAAAAACATACGAACATGTACTTGCACACAACACAACCATATAAGATGAGAATAACATAAATCTAACACTGACCAACTTTTCACAATACATGCATTTGGACCTGTACAATCCAACCATTAAAATTTGAATATAGTGATACAATGGAACCAAGTATAATGACACATTTACTCAAAAGATATAGCAGCAGATTGGTTCAGAAAATTGGACAAAGCAGACGGAACCACATCATGTTACTCCTCAGGCATAGCAGTGTCAAGACCAAAACAGAGCACATCGAGATCAGAAAATTATCAGCCAGATGCATAGATACACTGCCAATGCTAATATTTCCCTAATCACATCACAACACAAATTGCAGTATCAATATCTATTAATATTGACTAAATAGATTTAGAACAAAACAGATATACTTCAATTCGTATGCAAATGGCGATTACATCAGACTAACATATCCTGCAAGCGTCCTACAGGCCATAAAAATGCAAATCGAACCGGACGAATTTACCCTTTAAGAACTCCAAGTTATGACTTTAACGAGACATGCCAATTGCTGATTCAAACTATTTTAACTAGACTGATTTCTTACAATAGGCCTAGCATGATATCTAAGTGACTTAACTTGGTCGGTTTAGGCCAGGCAGACCTGCCTGCTAGTTGGTTAGATACATGTTAAACAAGTTTTATAGAGCTTGACGTAATGCCTCATAATACAATTTAGTAGGAGATTCATGTATTTCCAAAGCAACCCAGCCTGTTAGCTTCGCACTTAGTAAACCAGCACATGAATACAACAAATACACAAGGGACATAAAATATGTGATTCAACGTATTTAGGCATCAATAATCCTGCGGACAGATTAACAAATAACTTAACGATGACCAGCATCGTCTTTATGCCTCAATGAATGCAAATACAAATGAACCAATACGAGTTTAATCACAAAAGAACACAGCGATACGAAATGAACTGAGAAGGATTCGATTTTACCTTCTCCGGACAGCGACCCGGGGCAGCGTATCAAGTCGTCGGTCCGATCGACGGGTTTTGGGTTTGCGATGCGAATAACGGCAAGGTTTGTTTGCTGATTCTTGGCCTGAATTAAAAGGAGGGGTTTGAACTTCCTATTGGTGCTAATAGTCTAAGTGCTGAACCCCAACTCCCGATACTCTGCTGTCTATGCTCTATGTTCTGCTGCTCTGTCTGAATTTCTTAACTGCCGCTAAGGTGTTGATGCTATATGAGTTGCTGACTATGGCTAAGGGTTTTAAACTCTACTCAAGGTCCCCGTCGATGCTATGGGTACCCTCTCTAACTGAGTATTGTCGTCGACTCGACCTATGTTCGACATCGCCGCTCTTCGCCTAAATGAACTCTCTTTATCGTTGCCGATGCTATCCGGGTCTTGTTGCCCTAAATTGCTATGTTGCTATTGGACTCTCTGAGCCCCGCTTTACTGTTCACCCCACTTTCTGATGCCTTTGCATGTTCTTAAATAGCCTCACCCTAGGTTCTAATATTGGTAAGCAATTAGGGCTGATTCTAGGCTGAGATTTCGTAAGAGATTTGTGCTGATTGGTAAGTGATTCGTGACGATTTGCTCTTGATTCGAATGGGTTCGATTTTGGAAGGATTTGTTTGGTTATGGAAAGGTATCGTTGGATTCGTTGGAGAATAGATATGGTAAGAAATGAGTTGTCTGTGTGCATGGGTAAAGGGAAGCCCGGATTCTCCGGCGAGAAATCCGGGCATGGCGGCGACACGGAGGATTAGGGTTAGGTTTCGCTTTGTCGGCGACGATGGGCCGAGGTCGCGTAGGCTGGTCACGAACGTTTAAAGGCGCAGGGCGTGGGTCGGCCGACGTCGGGTCACGATCGACGAAAATTATTTGGGCTTCGCAATGCGAATTAAGGGTATTAGTTAGGTAGTTTTAATTAGGCTTTTAATTAGGAGTTAATTTTAGGTATTTAAAATTAGTGATAAATTAACTTAATGAATTGTGCTTAAATTATTTAGGTGTTCTATTAGCCTAATTGTTATAAATGCGGGCGTGCTATTTGATTAGTGCTTAATACTTTACGTAGAAAATGCGAAGTTATTATTAAAATCTTATTATTATTGCGAAGTTAAATGCAAGTATGATATTTAAGAATTGTTTAAAGCTTTTATAAATGTGATGCTATTAAATGCATACATTAGATTAAAATTGATTACAATGCGAATATGCTACTTGACACGACTTCATTGCTAAATTATTTATTTTATGTATTTATTATTAATTAAGAATCATGACATGGCTTGAAATTAATTAATGCGGGCGCGGGACTCTAAGTGCTTAATACTCTACGTGAGACGCGACGCCATTATTAAATTGTTTATTTATGCCTGTATTTATGTTTTATTCGCTGCATTTTATTATAAAAATCCTAAAAAATTATTTTACAACATTAATGTAATTCTATGGTTAATGACTGGACGGGAGGGTCAAAATTGGGTGTCAACAAAGACCTTATAACTTCTTTTCTTTATTTATTTTCCGCTGATTTAACTTGTTAATGAGAACGTGGTTCGCCTACTCGGGGGAATAGAGTAGGTGTCATCACGACTTGTGAATTGGGTCATGACACTTATAAACATAAGAGAGGGGGTGGTGACGGGGGGGCGGGCACTATATGTAGGCATTTATTGAAAGATCATCCGACACAATGGGGTGTAGCCTCTGATTTAGAACTCGGTCGACAACAACTTAATCCATTAACGGGGGGTGGTTAAGTACGATGCAAAGAAGAATCGCATTAAATTGGCAAAAATGATTGTCGGAGGTTGTTATATTTTTCTTTTGCTTCTTCTTCATATTTAATTACATATATTCAAAGAGTATATAATCATTTATTTAAATGTGTTCCTCGTAGTACTCGTAGAGCCGATATTTTTAGACTTCATAATAATTATGTTATTTTTTTGCAATATTTGTTCACTAACCTTCCATGCCTAGTTAGTTTTACTTCAGACATTGGGCATGCTTTAAACGGTTATGATTATTTAACAATTACTTGTCATTGGATTGATGAAAATTTTAAAATGGAAAAACGTATTATTGTTTTTGCGTATGACGAGGATCAAAGTCATACTGGAAAATATATAAGCGAAACTATTTGTACTTGTACAAAAAATTATAATCTTTATAAAAAAATACTTTGTATATCATTCGATAATGCATCTAATAATACTACTGTTGTAGATCTTTTAAAAGCGGAATTAGAACTGTCATTTCCTGATATATTTCATGTTCATTGTGCTTGTCATATTTATAATTTAATTGTTAAAAGTGGTCTTGATTTATTTGTAATTGAAATAAAAATTGTCAAAAGAGTTGTTGGGCTTATTCAGGGTAATAATAGGAAAAATAGAATTGTAAAATTTAAAGAAAAATGTAAACAATTTAATTTGAGACCTAAATCCACGTCAGATGAGATTATTACACGGTGAAATTATACTTATTTATTTTTAAAAGAATGTTATAAGTATAAAGACCTCATAACACATGTTGAAAATACGCATTGTAAGAACGTGATTTATATATTAACTGACGAACATTGGAAATCAATTGCTGAACTTTTAAAAAAATTACGAAAATTTTACACTGCTACTGTTGAATTTTCAGGATCTTATTACCCAACAGTTTGTAATGTTTTAACTCATATAGCTGAAATTTCATATTTACTTTATGGTTTAAAATCAAATATAAAATATAAAGATGCAATTACAATTATGTTTGAAAAGTTTAAAAAATATTTTTTCCCTATTCCTGATATTTATTGTATTGGTGATGTTTTAAATCCTTCTATTAAAAAAGTAGATTGTCATAATTTAATATTTAGTTTATATAATTATATGGAAGTAGGTGCAACAGAAACTCCATCCTCATTAGATTTCATAACTAAACTTGATACTAATTTAACTAAATTATATGAATATTATGCTACATTACATGAAAACAACAACTCTGCTACTAATATTCCTTCTAGTTCTGCTTCTGTGTCTACACCTTCAGGATTCGATGAAGATGATGATAATGAATCTTTAGACATATGGAGTACTTTTAAAACACAAACAAGCACAAGTCGATCTTGTGATGAGATGCAATTTTATTTGCAAAAGCCAGCGGAGTCGAAGAAAAACTTTCAACATTTACAATGGTGGCAGGATAACAAAAGATAATTTTCGGTACTTGCAGCTATGGCACGGGATGTTCTTAATGTGTTTATCTCAACAGTGGCTTCTGAAAGTGCATTCAGCCAAGCACAAGATCAAATAGAAGACACATGTCACTCATTAAGTGGAAGCACATTAGAAGTGTTAGTCTGTTTAAGGGAATTGATCAGATCAGAGAGAAGAAATCAAGGATTGGTAGACATTGATTATCCGGAAGATGAAGAAATCAGCAATATTTTGGAAAGGGAAAGCGGGAGCGGAAGCGGAAGCGGGACTGTAATTAATACTCCAGATTTAGAGGCTATGAATCAACCTATAAATTACGAAGAACTTTGTAAAAGAATACATAATATGTAAATAAAATTATTATTACTTCATTAGTTCATTATGTACTCTTATTAACATTATGAATAATGAAAGTTCGAAAGTTTACACTTTACGTCTTAATTCTTGTCATTAATTTTTATTGTATTATTTTTTTAGTTGTTAACTTATGTCTTGATTGTCTTCTAATCTAATAAATTAATAAAAGTATAACTACAATATAAAGTATAAAGTATAAACTATAAAATACAAAGTTAACTTTAAATTTTAAAATAAAAAATATAAAACTATATTATATTACATATTTAATTTGAATTTAGTTTATAATATATTTTTGGAATAAAAAAATTAAAAAAAGGGTTGTTGGCGGGCCCAACGGTAATATTACTATCACGATCCAATTCACAAGTCGTGATGGCACCTACCCTATTCCCCCGAGTAGGCGAACCACATTCTCATTAACAAGTTAAATCAGCGGAAAATAAATAAAGAAAAGAAGTTATAAGGTCTTAAATACTTCTCATCACTAGATTTGTCACGACATTCCCCAAAATCTGGTCAAAATGGTACAAGAGCGCTAAACATGATCTGAAATAGAAATATGAAAATGTCCGAAGGCTACATAATGTCTGTCAAATACATAGGAAATGGAAATAACTAGGAAGCCCTTCAGGGGCCACTGATGATCAAGTAGCTCACCCTGAATGACTGAAAGATGTCACCCTCGCTAATCAGCCACGGGGCGTAGAGCTGGAACCTGGATCGTACTCTGCACTCAACAAAAGTGCAGCAAGAGTAGTATCAGTACAACACTAATACCGGTAAGCATCATAGGCCAACAATGATTAGATAACGCATGAAGAGTTGAAACCAACAAATAGCACATAGAGCAAACATGTATGGTCACATATCATATACAAGTAAGGTGTAAATAAATCACGAAATCAACCAAGACAGATAAAATTCACCAAGTGATCAGTCAAATATACGAGTGGATAAATACAATGCAATTCAATAGTCACCTCTCTCACATTCCACTCTCGTACACACATGCTAAGGGCAGTGCCTCAAAGTCATTACCCATGGGGACCCGCGAAGTCCATGTACCACTCGTGCTCTCCGGCATAAACCTCGGAGGCTATCAATCACTCCTAATCTCCGGCAAAGACCTCGGAGTCACTCAATCACTCTCAATCTCCGGCAAAGACCTCGGAGTCACTCAATCACTCTCAATCTTCGGTAAAGACCTCAGAGTCACTCAATCACTCTCAATATTCGGCAAAGACCTCGGAGTCACTCAATCACTCCCCTCACCAACATCACAAAAATAATATGGAAAGTATGTCAGGCATGATATCAGTCAACACACATCACTAATATACAATCGACAAGTATAAGTCATATCAATGTCCTATGTTCAATTATCAATATTACAATTCTTTTATTTCACGTGACGAGTGAGTTAGTAGGAGACGGAGATACAATCAGGTGATAATCACAGAAAAATAACGCATATAGCGATAAACCCTTCGCATCATGTCCTCGCAGAATCATTAATCGCGGTCCTCGCAGAATCGCACGCGGTCTTGACCCTTCATGTTCGATGTTCTAGCATGCTATCCCTGTCAATTCCTATATCTACATACGATTTTTTAATCAAAGTTTAACTAAAGTAAACTATAACCTACCTCAATGTCGAGCGGGTGGCACGAACAATCAATCTAATGCCTTCCCTTTACGTATAACCTCTGAATTTGACTCTAGATTTTGTGTAGTGTTGTGATGTCCAGGGCTGCTCTTCTATGGTGGATTAAACGACGAAGAACAGGGACTACGCAGCCATGAAGGTATTTTCTTTTCTTCTAACCTAGTTGCTATGGGTTTTTTCTTTTTCTTTCTTTCTTTCTTTCCTTCTCCTCTTCTCTGCGTACTGCGTCCCCATCCCTTTCTTTTTTTCTTTTTCTTTTCCCTTCATGGCTGATGCGCCCGTTCCCCCCCCCCCCCCCCCATTTTCTTTTGTAATTTTCGTGCTCTACCAAAAGGGTAGTGGGCTTGGCCCACTTACTTACATAATTAAATTCATGCACAATTTCATATATCACAATCATAAAACTAAACACTCTATAGTCTCATGCCCTTTTCGTAGTTTTAAAGTGTTAAACGACCAAGCGGGTCGTTACAATTACCGTTGGGGGGGCAAGGACTGGGAGGGGGGCAGCCAACGGTCAGTGAACCGTTTGGCTTGGTTTTTTTATTTATTATTTATTAATTACATTTTTACCCTTTAAAAATTTATAAATACTCTATATTCTTCTCATTTTTATCACACAATTATTTCTACAATTCTAAATTCTCATACTCTCTTAATTCTCTCTATTTCAATTCTCAAGTTATTATTATTATTATTAATTTTCAAAGTAGCAAGACGCAAGACTTCGATCTTCGAGTTTCAATTGAGTTCTGAATCCCAAATTTTGGTACACTCGTTTCATTCTCTAATTATTTTATTAAATTGTCATATTTATTTGTTGATTATTTAAATTAAAATTAAAATTAAAATTAAATATTTTATAATGGATAAAGGTAAATCTATTTCAAGGGGTACAAAATCTAAAGGTTCTTCATCATCTAATCAAAATATAGATTATGATCAAATGCAAGAAGATTTTGAAATAAAAGATAATGAATATGATAATGTTCATATAGATAATATTGTTGAAACTGAAACTCATACACCTACTAGCGTGCCTTCTGTCAATGTTAGTACTACTAGTCGTAGACCTCCTTTACCAGTACTCCAGTAGTAACGAGTAGGAGAATAAGGAGTAAAGTGTGGAACTTTTATGATAGAATTGAGGACACTGATAGAGTTAGATGTAATATGTGTGGGCAAACTTATAAACATAAGAGAACTTTAAATGACGGAGGGACGGGCACTATAGTTAGACATGTAGAGAAAGTTCATCCGACACACTAGTCAACAACAAATTAAGTATAAAATATAAAGATGTAGTTACATTATTTGATAACAACAACTCTGCTACTAATCTTCGTTCTAGACTTTTAGTTCTGCTTCTGTTGTGTGTCTACATCTGCATGATTCAATGAAGACGATGATAATGAATCTAGATTATAGATTCTAGATATATGGAGCACTTTTACAACAGCACAAGTTGCGGCGGAACCGCGGAAGCTGGACTGGAATAAATACTTCAGATTTAGAGGCTATGGAGCATCACCAATTCAATCAACTTATAAATTATGAAGAACTTTGTAAAAGGATGTATAATATGTAAATAAATTATTATTACTTCATTATGTACTCTTATTAACATTATGAATAATGAAAGTTCGAAAGTTTACCCCTTATCATTAGTTTTTATTTTATTATCTCTTTAGTTGTTATTTGTTAACTTATGTCTACTAATTTAATAAATTAATAAAAGTATACCTACAATATAAACTATAAAGTATAAAGTTATAAAGTTATAAACTATAAAATAGAAAGTTAACTTTAAATTTTAAAATATAAAATATAAAACAGAAAACTATATTATATTATTATATTACATATTTAATTTAATTTAGTTAAATTTTCAAAATTAAAAAAAAAAAGGTCCGGTAGGCCCGGTTCAACCAAGAATCGCACGGGCCGACTGGAAATCCGGTAGTGAACCGGTCCGGTAGAACCGGTAAGCCGGTGAACCGGACTGGTAACCGATCTGGGTCGATCCGTTAGCCACCTTTAGTTTTAATTCATTTCCGTTTTATCTTGTAAATCTGTAAAGAAAGAAATTTGTATATAATATATATACAATACATTTGGTCATTGACCATCATAAGTTATATTATATATATAACTTATGACATAAGTTATATTATATATATAACTTATGAAATTTAAAATTTTTGTGTTCTTTAAATTTTCATTGCATTTACTCTTCAAAGTTTTCTGTTTTTTTAAAGTGTTGTTACTGGTGTCGGACGATATAAACTAAATACTCTTCAAATTATAAAATGATTTTTGAAACTAAATTGTATTAGATCAACTCAATATTTTAAAATTAAAATTTAGACATTCAGAAACTATACGATATAAGTACTATAAGATGTAATTCCTTTTATGTATTTTAAATGTTCAGCCAAAGTTTGGAGATGCTAGCATTATCTCCAAACTTAATATATACACACACGTGGGAGAGTTGATTGTTGGAAAAAATACTAGAAAATGGGTAAGTAACAACAACAACAAAAGGTAACAAATCTGGAAATGAAACAAGAAAAGTGGTTTGCTGAGTCGATTGATATTCAATCTATTCTTAAGACAATATTTCCCCGTATTAATTCTTTAACGGCTAATGGAAATTCGTCTCCCAATATAAAACACCAACAAACAATTGAGTAAAGGATGACTCAAGAGTTTACTAAAAGAAGGGCATTTGAGTGTGTGAAAAATTGCTTAGAGAGGAAGAAAAACTTAGAAATTATGAGATTGTGTGTTCTTCCATTGTGTCAAAGGCATCAATTTATAGTGTGATCAAGATGTCTTCCCAAATATCCAAGTAAATTGCCTTCAATTCCATGTAATGACCTTAAATTTGAGGTTACAGTTCAACCAAATAATGGCTGAATTCATGAGTCAAATAATAGATGATTAATACTCCAAAGTCAGCCCAAGAATCAGTTCGAAAACGTCTTCCAACGGCACACTCGTCCCGAGGCGCCGCGACCCTTCAGGAGGGCACCGCGGAGCTTCATCTCCAGTAACTTCCCAGGAATTTTACCATTACGGGTGCCGCGGCCTTTGGGAGGAGGCACCACGACCCAGACTGGGTCGCGTCGTGGCCCTTCACGGCTCCGCAGTGATTTCTGACTTATTTCATCTTTCACACATTGTATATTCATTCCTTCATTTACCAACGTGAAACCACTTGTTATTTGGCAATAACCGTCTATCATTTCATGTCTCAAACGTTTTGTTTACGTACCAATATCTCTTTCACTAAAGAAATTTACGATCCTTGGTATAACGTGTGCACGCACGTCGGAAACGACGTTTCCGACGTGTGGGGCCCCAATTGTTCGAGTCATAAATAATAGGATTAACTTTATTTCACGATAATAAATTTCCAACAATCCCCTCTTGAAAGAGATTTTGGCGCGCACACACGATGCCTTTCTTGCAATCTTCTGGCGGATCGATGTTGCATCTGGATAGGTAGCCATAGCTTTAAACCTTCCATAGTAGAATACCATCAGACTTACTTACTGCGCGGTGAACGCGATGTCTTGAACCGTCAGTGTTTAATATAAGCCAAGACAATGGTACCAACACAACACATTTTCTTACTCTGTCCTTTTTAAGGTTTTGTCTGTTGTGGCCATGTACACTTCTTGAATTTTTAAGTGCATTGAATTGAGGCGGTCAGTCCTCACACTTAAATAGGTGGTCTCCTACAAAGGTATTCTGCTATACCCAACTTTATAAGTGTTAGGAACCATTAAAATTTTCTCCAGACCTAACCTCAACTGTTGATGATCATCAAAGGTTTTGGAAACTTAACCTTTACCCACTCTGCAAATAGCACTTTAATGTCTATCACGGGAACAACCTTGGATTCATGTTTCTATGTAGAAATCATTATCTGAAGTCTCTTGCTTCCATCGAAGCGGAACTTTTACGACTTAATTTTCCCATTGAACCTAATTCCTGGGATCTCCAGTCTGTTAGGTTAGGTGTCTGCGGTATCAGTTCTTAGTGATTGAGTTTTAGGATCATTCCCCTAGACAGACAGAACATCTGATCTCTGGGTATGCCCTTTGTTAAGGAATCTTCTATGTTTTCCTTTGATTTTACGTAATCAATGGAAATAATACCCGTGGTGATCAGCTGCCTAACGGTCTTATGTCTCCTTCTAATATGACGAGATTTGTCGTTGTACATAGAACTCTGTGCCCTTCCTAGAGCCGACTAACTGTCGCAGTGGATCATTACAGAAGGTATGCGTTTATCCCAACACGGGACATCCTCTAAGAAGTCATGAAGTCACTCAGCTTCTTCTCCTGTTTTGTCTAAAGCGACAAACTCTGATTCCATCGTGGATCGGGTGATGCAAGTTTGCTTAGAGGATTTCCAAGACACAGTTCCACCACCAATTGTAAATATATACCCACTGGTGGATTTGGTGTTCTCTATATCAGATATCCAATTTGCATCATAGTACCCCTCTTATCGATGGATATCTCGAATAGTGTAACCCGTAGTTTTGCGTGTATTTTAGGCATCTCAGTACCCGACTCAACGCTTTTCAGGGATCATCACTTGAATTAAGGGTGAACCTAGCCAACTTGTTAACCGCATAAGCGATATTAGGTCAAGTGCAATTTGTGATATACATCAAACTGCCAATCACCCGTACCGCTCCTGACGTATGGGAACACCATGATGTTTATCAATCTTCTGATTCACATCCAGTGGTGTTGTTTTTGGTGAACTGTCGAAAACCTCATATTTATTCAGCACATCCTCGATGTAGTGATATTGAGATAAGACCAGTCCGTCAGATGTCTTAGAGATCTTGATCCCCAAGATAACATTTGTGATACCCATATCTTTCATGTCGAAGCAATGTGTCAACATGTTCTTAGCCTCAAGGATTATCCTAGGACTGTTCTATATGATCAACATGTCGTCTACGTAAAGGCAGATCATGACGAACGAGTCGACATCTCCTTTCGTGTAAACACATTTGTCACACTCATTAATGGTGAATCATTTTGATAAAAGAGTATTATCAAACTTCTCGTGCCATTGTTTTGGGGCCTGTTTCAGCCCGTACAAAGATTTGACAAGCCGACAGACTTTCTTCTCTTGATCAGGAACCACATACCCCTCGGGTTGGTCCATATAGATTTCTTCTTCCAAATCACCATTTAGATTTGACATACCCCTCGGGTTGATCCATATAAATTTGACAAGCCGACAGACTTTCTTCTCTTGAAGGTTGTCTTGGCATCCATTTGGTGTATTTCAAGATCCCGTAATGCGGCGATAGCTATGAACATACATATGGATGTCATCCTAGACACTGGAGAGTAGGTGTCAAAATAGTCAAGACCCTCTTTTTGTCGATAGCCCTTGACTACCAATATATCCTTGTACTTGTCTATAGAACCATCTGCTCTCAACTTCTGTTTGAGTATCCATTTACAACACAGTGGTTTATTTCCCGAAGGAAGATCAACCAACTCCCAGGTATGGTTGTGCAGGATGAATTCTATCTCACTTTCAATAGCTTATTTCCAGAGCAGAGCTTTTGGAGTTGACAATGCTTCAGCAATAGTCTGTGGTTCGTCATGAACCATATAAGATACAAAGTCCGGACCGTAGGATTTATCGATCCTGGCCCGTTTGCCTCTTATTGGTTCAGATCTAGTGAACTCCGAAGTAGCTGACTATCCGGAATCAATAATTCCAGATTCTCAAGATTTGGAGGGTTACTTGGCTATTTGGGAAAACATCTTGATCACACTATAAATTGATGCCTTTGGCACAATGGAAGAACACACAATCTCAGAATTTCTAAGTTCTTCTTCCTCTCTAAGCAAATTTCCATACACTCAAAGACCCTTCTTTTAGTAAACTCTTGAGTCATCCTTTACTAAATTGTTTATTGTTGTTTTATTTTGGGAGACGAATTACCATTAGCCTTTAAATGATTAATACGGTGCAATATTGTCTTAAAGATATATTGAATATCAATCGACTCAGCAAATTATTTTTCTTGTTTCATTTTCAGATTTGTTACCTTTTGTTGTTGTCGTTACTTATCCATTTCTTAGTACTTTTTCCAACATTGATTACCAAATGCCAAAAGTGCTGGCAGCGAAGAGAGCAGTCCAGATACCCCATTGATCTTGTGGAGAAATTATTGGAAAATTCAATTGGGATCTAATCGTAGTATTCAACTTCCTCTTAGGGAAATCTTGAGGTTTGTATTTTCGTTCAATGTTATTATCGGATGTTGAAGTATTGTATTACTAGTAATTGATGAGGCATTTTGGCGGCGAGAGGAACACAACGTCGACGTCGATGGCGGAATGTACGAATATTTGTGTAGAAATAAATGTTTTAACGCCATTACCCCCCCCCCCCCCCCCCCCAGGTTTTTGTATTCATTTTAGGGTCGGATTAATTCAAATTCGGACTTGAAATTTGAAAGTCCCATTTTAAGAATAAAGTGTTTTTTTATTAAAGACGATTTTTATATCTATAGTTCATTCGAAACCTCTAATTAAAAATGAAGGAGTTACCGCTCCACCATAATTTTTAATGATTTAAAAGTTAAAGTACTCTCCTATTATACCCATGAGATTGTTTTCGTTTGTAGGATAAAGATAATAATCTCGCAATTAAATATGAAATTGTTTTATCATGCGTTTAGTTAAGAAGATTAATTAGTTTCAGAATTATTTTCCCTCATCATTTGTACTAAAATGATGAAATTAGCTATTTCATATAGAAAATATGATAACTAATCCCATAGAATATTTCAATTCATAAAATATTCCTAGTTCTTTAGGTGAACTTTGCATAATTCAACTTTGAAAAGATTAACTTCGCCTAATTCATAATTTTGAAGGAAAAAATTCAGCAGAACACTTCATATTAGTTTGTTCAAGACATGATATATCCAAAAATCATACATCATCATGGATAATTCAATTCGAAAATATTCATTTTCAAGAAAATTCATGCATCAAAAAAATTAAAAAAATTGCTAAGCTGTAAGCAACAATATTAAACATTCTAGGAATATATACAAACACAACACGATCTAGACGTGAGACATGTTTCAAATTTCTTCACAAGCAACATACACGTTTCAAGCCGTCTTCACAATTTTTTTCAAGACATCTACCATATTTCTCACAATATAGAGATAAGTTTCTCCATCTATTTTGTATCATTGTTTTCACACCTTTTTAATTGCAAACGCTCAATAACTGACTTCCCAACGAACTAAATTAGGGATCTATGGGCATGAAGCAAAACGCCCTGGATATCTATGGCAACCAAAGCAATACCCTCATTTTTCGATTCAACTTGTAACCTTGCATCAATAAACAAACAAATTCCATCTTCGGACACTATTAGATGATATTCATAATTCATATGTAAATTATCATTTGAGAAATCGACAAGCATTATTTCAAGAATTTCATTAAAGGAAAGCCCGATGCACTAAGCTCCTACTGTACGAGGTCGAAAAGGGTCGGACCATAAGAATCTATTGTACGCAGTCTTACCCTGCATTTCTGCAAGAAGCTATTTTCACGACTTGAACATGTGACCTCATGATCACATGACATCAACTTTACCAGTTACTCTAAGACTCCCCTTCATTTCAAGAAATTCATTACTCAAATAAAAAAATGTCCACGTTGTTCCGAGGATCAATTAATTTATTATTAAAATATCAAGTATTCCTAGACTTTCATATATATCACATTATCAGTATTATCAAATTCAGAACACTAGGTGAAGTAGGATATGTTTTTTCCATATTAATCTTGTCATTTCCTAATTATATTATTTATTGATAAGGTATTCAGCACACACTTTCTTCGAAAATGTTTATGTCTGTCTTTTATTTTCATTGCCCATATATAGTCCCGAAAAAGCTCCAGGGAATGCATGCCTATTAGATTGAGTAATATTACCACTGGTATCCCCTTGCTTGCTTAATTTTTTTGCAAGATGATAGCTCGATCTAATCTCATGAGTCTTTGATTTTCGTAAAGTGCTGAATTTTATCCCTATAATCCGTGATAGATAAAAATGTAGGTGTTTTGTCGGATTCGTACACGCAGCGGAATTTGAAAATTTATGTTTCAAACCCGACTTCGGCAGAACTTTAGGATGATTACAACAATGTAAAAAATATAAGAACTGTAATGCGTCGATGAGAACACTTACAGTTAGAGCAGCTTCCAAATCTTCAATCTTTGATTGTATATTCTGAGGGTGCGCACGCAATCGTCCCTCGATTCGCAAGTCAGAGACTGTGATGTAACTCTCTTTCGGAAAGCTAGAAAATTCAGCAGAGTTTAATCTTATGAAAAGATAGTATATAAAATATGAGGCTAAACCTCAGATATATAGTGAATAAGTCACCTAGATTTCTTCGTGGGCGTGCCCGAACGAGGCAGATTTGGGTCAACTCGGACCCACTGGATGTGAGGCGTCGCGACCCTGGCTCACTAAGGTCGCGACCCTTTGCTCCATTTCTGCTTCGTTTCTATTTTATTTTAATGTCTCGATCGTCAACTAAACATTAATTAATTAACTCTCTTATTACATCCTTTGAATCGACGGAACAATTGACTTAGTGTTACCCTTCAGGCCTTCACATACTGACACTAATATCATTAGGGTCTAAACTAACTCCTACATCACACAAGACGAACTCAATATGTGAAGTCTAGTTACACGAAACCTGTGAACCGAACCTTTATGCGGGAAGATAAAATCCTTTCATTCATGACACACTCAATCAAGCTTAGGATCTGTCAAGTGTCTATCCAAATGACTTAATTATTATAACTCATCTATATTAGCTGACAACAAGACCATGTCACATACATGTTCATTGCATTGGTCAATGACTTAGTCAACCTAATACCATATGAGTACCTGAGTGTTAACTCGAATATAAATTCAAGGAATGAATCATTTCTTGGCTCACATATCACCTTTAATTTACTTCGTAATGCACCCAAAACAAGCCGCGTCTCAACCTATAAGACATTTGAGCTTAGGACAAGATCAAAGTATATTACTCCGTAAACAAGATGATATTGACCTCAAGTCTAAGGACTTTTATCTCTCACATGCCGATGACATTATAGACATATAACAAATAATGCATCAGCACGGTGTACCAATACTTCAACAAGTGTCCATGTGTCCATGTGTCCATCATGAGTTGTCATAACTCGTTACAAGTGAGACATACTACATCCACTAAGGATATGATGCAGACCATATGTCGACGTATCGCATATCATCGATATCCCAATTTCGATGATCATTAGTCGAGGTAATTTAAGAGTTACGTTATAATATTAATTCTCACATCATTAATAAACACGTAACTTCTAGGGATGCATTTATAGAATATTATAAACAATCAACTAATAATTCAATAAATGCAAATTGCCATAATATTAATCATCATTAATATAAATATGACTATGTATAAAGTACATTGTGTCATAATACAGATTGTCTCTAGGACATACATATACTTTCAATCTCCCACTTGGCCTAGAACCAATCACCAATATATCTAATACCCATGTTCTCAAAATGACCATTATGCTTCACCAAACTTAATGGTTTAGTAAACGGGTCTGCTAGATTATTGTCTGTGGGAATATAATCTATCTTGATATTTCAGCTTCCACCATCTCTCTCAGGATGTGGTACTTCCTTGGTACATGTTTTTTTCTGTTTGTTTATCTTGGTTCTTTTGCCTGTGCAATCGCACCAGTGTTGTCACAATAAACAGTTATTGGACAACTAGCACTCGGAACAACCCCTAGTTCCTTCAGGAACTCAAAAATCGCGACAGCTTCTTTAGCAGCCTCCGATCCAGTAATGTACTCCGCTTCAGTAGTCGAGTCTGCAGTAGTAGCCTGTTTGGAACTCTTCCAGCTCACTGCTCCTCCGTTGAAAATGAAAGTGTAACCAGACTGAGATTTGAAATCATCAACATCTTTCTGGAAACTAGCATCGGTATACCCACTGGCAACCAGCTCATAAGCTCCACCATAGACTAAGAAGTAATCTTTAGTATGCCTGAGGTACTTGAGAAAACTCTTGACTGCTTTCCAATGTTCCTCGCCATAATTCTGCTGGAACTTGCAAGTCATACTAAGTGCGAAGGCCACATCTGGCCTAGTACATGTCATGGCATACATGATTGATCCTATAGCCGAAGCATATGAGATCATCTTTATGCGCTCAAGTTCAATAGCATTAGAAGGGCAACCCTTCTTTGATAACTTGATGCCTTGACCCATCAGAAGACCGCCTTTGTTGGAATTCTCCATTGAAAAGCGTCTAAGCACTTTGTCTATATAGACTGAATGTGACAACCCCAATAATCTATTCGGTCTATCTCTATAGATCCTAATTCCCAGAATGTAGCAGGCTTCACCTAAATCCTTTATCATTAAGGTCTTGGACAACCAATCTTTAACTAACTACATGAGGGTCCTATTATCTCTCATTATCAATATGTCATCAACATATATAATAATGAAGACAATATCCTCATCCTTGCGTTTGAAATAAACACAAGGATCCTATTTGCTTTTGACAAAATCAAAAGATTTGATAGCATTGTCAAAGCAAATGTTCCAACTCCTAGAGGTTTGCTTAAGTCCATAAATGGACTTCTGTAGCTTGCACACAACATTTGGTCTGAACTCACATGAAAACCCCTCGGGTTATTTCATATACACTTCCTCAATTAGATTACCATTGAGGAATGCAGTTTTGACGTCCATCTGCCAAATGTCATAATCATAATGTGCAGCTATCGTAAGCAAAATCCGAATAGACTTTATCTTAGCCACTGGTGAAAAGGTTTCATCATAATCCACACCAGGACGATGTGTAAAACCTTTAGCCACTAGTCTAGCTTTATAAGTCTGAACCTTGCCAGATGCATCAATCTTCTTCTTAAATACCCATTTCCATCCTATGGATTTAACCCCATTCGGCAAATCAACCAAGTTTCATACTTGATTGATATACATAGATTCCATTTCGGATTTCATGGCTTCTCGCCATCTCTTTGAATCAATGTCTAGCATTGCTTCGCTGTAGGTTCTAGGCTCGTCATCATCTGGAATATCTAGCTCATTTTGTGTTTCCACAAGCAGATTTAGTCTTTCCGGAGGACGATGAGATCTAGTGGACCTACAGAGTTGATTGTCTCAGCCATGCGATGTTCTCGATCGTGAGTAGGTTCTTGTGCGCTGGTCGATCCACCAACATTAGAGCTTTCAGGAATATCATTTTCATGTATTTCCCGAATGGGAGGAAATGCAACTGGTGCACTTGTTCCCAAGGTCTGTGCCGGAAGATCTTGCATTTCTGCATTATTCCTCATAGCACTCCCACTGACCGAAAGAGGTACCCTAAATACCCAATCTTCGACAGAAGCTCCCACTGAATTCTTGCCTTTATCATCGGGCAATGATTCAACCTCTATATTACTTTGTTCTTGAATTTCTTCAAATTCTATCTCCGTGCAACTCTCATCCTTGTAGACATATTCGTCTTCAAGAAAAATTGCGTTCCTAGAAATAAATATCTTATGTTCTCCAGGAAGATAGAAGTAGTATCCTTTAGTTTCCTTTGGATACCCAACAAAGTAACATTTCTCACTTTTAGATTCCAACTTATCAGTGATCAACTTCTTGACATATGTAGGACACCCTCAGGGCCTCATGTGTCTAAGTGATGACTTCTTGCCACACCATACCTCATATGGTGTCTTTTCGACTGATTTAGATGGAACTCTGTTTAGAACATATATTGAGGTCAAAATAGCGTATCCCCAAAGGTATGTAGGAAGAGGTGAAAAGCTCATCATGGAACGAACCATGTCAAGCAAGGTTCGGTTTCTCCTTTCGGCAACACCATTCATCTGTGGTGTTCCAGGAGGTGTTCGGAATGAACTCCATGAAGCTTTAAGTAGTCAAGAAATTTTTGACTTAAGTATTCACCCCCACGATCAGATCGGAGATTCTTGATACTCTTTGAGAGCTGTTTCTCAACTTCACACTTAAACTCCTTAAACTTCTTAAAAGCATCGGATTTGTGCCTCATAAAATACACATATCCAAACCTTGATAAGTCGTCAGTGAAAGTGATGAAGTAAGAGAAACCCTCTCTAGCTTGAGTCGAAAATGGTCCACATACGTCCGTATGTACCAACTCAAGCACCTCCTTGGCACGGATCCTCTTTCCAGAAAGAAGTTTAATGATCATCTTACCTTTCAAACATGATTCACAGTTACCATAAGATTGTAAGTCAAATGGTTCGAGGTAATTTAATTTCCTCAACCGTTCTATCCTTGTTTGATTGATATGACCAAGTCTGCAATGCCATAAGTAGGTAGAATTTCTTTCATTTAACTTAGCCCTTTTATTTTGTACATTGAAAATTTCAATGATGTACATACCTTATCCACTAGAGGTAAAAACATCTTGTGCTCTTCCTCCTAGTGCAGTGCAGTCCTTTCTTCCAATGCCCTTCCTATTATAGTTAGGCATACATCCTTGACCGGAATCACCTTTTCTTCTTCACACCTCCCTTAGGCTTCATAGCTGAGGGCGCAGTGACTGTCTTGCCCTTCTTCTTCTGTCATTCCTTACCTTTCGGCTTGGTCCGGATAGAGGAGCTCATCATGAGCGCAACTTTGCTATTGGAAAATTGAAGATTCAAAGGTTTTTAAACATGTCATGCAGTTCCGGCAGAGGGTGGAAGTGACGTTACTCCGCAGCCTTATGCCAATCGAGGCCAGCCTTTTTATCAGCCTTATCATCTTCAACACATGCTGAGACACTTGGCTCCCTTCATTTAGCTTACACTTGAAGAGTTCTATTAACACCCCAATTTCAAAGTTTGGAACTGAGAGTCATAGAGATTCTTCAAATGTTCGAGCATCTCGTTAGGGACCATGTTCTCATGTTGTCTCTATAGTTCCACTGACATGGAAGACAACATGACTTGGCGTCATCTAGGTTCTTCTGGTAGGCTACCTTATCAAATGTGGCATAATTTGCAGAATCATCAACGGGCACTGTGGGGAATACTTTGTCCAATACGTATTTTAATTTCTTCTTGTCTAAGAACAATCCTAACATTTCTTAGTCAGTCAATGAAGTTGGGTCCGGTGAGTCTGTTTGACTCTATAAGCATTTTCAACGAAAAGTTTGATATTTCTGAAGATCTGAAGATAATAGATAGAACATGAAAATGAAATCAAAAATTCATTCTCCTAAATTATACACATTCATAATAAACAAATTTAACGTGACCTTTTGTTTAATTAGCTCCCACTATTTTGCATACTTATACGACCTCAAGGCAGATTACAGACCTAATTTAATATAAAGGTCATAATGGGTCAAGATCCAAACATATGCTATATCCGCGTTTGCTTTGGCTGATAACTTCAATAGCACACTTTGGTAGGTCCTCAACCAATTGTAAAACAACTCTATAACTCTTGGTTTGATTAAATATCTTTCATTTTAATCTTATGTCTTTAGACTAGTCCGGCACTTTGGCGTCAAGATTCATCTAAGCAAGCCAACCCCATTACACGATTGTGTTTAAATGTCTAAGTAAATTTAGCCTTTGCAAGCAAACACTTTGGTGTAAATGCCTACAAAAGTTTATTATCTACTTTCATTTTAACACATCTATGAAAGAGCCTTAGTCCTCTTAGACTTAGAGCAAATGATTTGACATAAATATCTTTTTCGCCGAAAAGGACTTAGCACTCTAACAATTATAATGAACGACGCGTTATAATTAGACTTGTATTTAATGTTTGAGGAACATTTTTAGTTTTCGGGGATTCATTCAAGATCAACGATCAAGTCATACATCATATGACATCCTATCATGCAATTTCTAAACACAATTAGATGAGAGACCATCAAACCCAATAGGCATGATAAAAGATGGTTTTAATCACATATCAAGCGCCGCCTACCCGCATGATTATAAATGTCATTTGAAATTAAAAATTACTAGCGCCGCTACCTGCATAATAATCATGACGCTATGCTAATAATTTAAATGCATCACATTCAATCACTTAGCATATTTGTATATTATAGAATAATATACCATTAATGATAATCATTGGTCTATTTGTCTAAACTCTAAATTCTATGTCTATGCTAAACAGTCCCTAAATAATTTCTGATTTAAAAATTTGGATTTTCTGAAATTCTGTAAACTTTTCAAAATTTATAGTTTAGTTCCTCAAGAATTTAAAGTTTTAATTTTGAGCCCTAAAAATTCAGAAAATACAATTTTAACTCTCAAAAAATATTTTCAGGGACCTGTTTGCAATTTCCAGATTTCAAAATTATATCTTTTTGAAACTTTACTTAATTACAGAATTGCCCGAAAGGATCAAATCCGTCTAATTAAAAATTTCAATCTTCCTGATTCTGAATATTTTAAAAATATTAGGATCAGAATCTGAATATTTAAAACTTCAGTTTCTGATCCCATAATTTATTTTTATTTTTTTAAATTACCGCGTGCCGCGCTCGTGGCTGAGCCGCGACTCTGACGCGCAGGATCGAACCGAACAAGAATTGAATTAGAGCCGCGGCCCTCGGGACAAGAGTCGCGGCGCCGCCGTCAAACCCTAGGAGGCGCCGCGACGCTCCATCGTGGAGTCGCGATGCCTCAACCCAGAAACGTCAAATCTGAATTTTCGAAGGCCTAAAACTAGTTCAGGGTCAGATGTTCAGATCCATCCTTGTTCCCTTTTATTATCAAACAACACGTTCATCGACCATTATCCAATCCCTTCTCGTTCTTCGTCTCGGTGCACCATGTTCGAAATCGAACCGGTTTCGCACGTCGACTCAGTAGAGTTAGATTGGAATAACTTCCTCAATTACATCATTGTTCAACAGTTCCAGAGACAAAGATTATGCTTTCTTGAGATTTTAAGGTTTTTAAAAACTTTTAAAAGACAAAATTTAGATCTAGACACATCCTAACTCATATTATCATTAATATTCATTGTTATAATCACACAAAACAACCCAGGCTCTGATACCACTGTAGGTGTTTTGTCGGGTTCGTACACGCAACGAAATTTGAAAATTTATGTTTCAAACCCGACTTCGGCAGAACTGTATGATGATTACAACAATGTAAAACATATATGAACTGTAATGCGTCGATGAGAACACTTACAGTTAGAGCAGCTTTCAAATCTTCAATCTTTGATTGTATATTCTGAGGGTGCGCACGCAATCGTCCATCGATTCGCAAGTCAGAGATTGTGATATAACTCTCTTTCGGAAAGCTAGGAAATCCGGCAGAGTTAAAGTAGAGTTTAATCTTATGAAAAGATGATATATAAAATATGAGGCTAAACCCTGTATATAGCTGAATAAGTCAGCTAGGATTTCCTTCGTGGGCCAGGCCCAGAAAACGAGGCAGATTTGGGTCAACTCGGACCCATCGACGCGGCGCGCACCGCTCACTGGGTCGCGATTGGTGTGTAAAATAGACCGACCGAAACCGATCGGACGATCGACCGTCCGACCGGTTGATTCCGGTCGGTCCTCGTCCGTCAAAATCAAGGATTCCGGTTTTCCGGTCCGGCCTGTAAAACCGGAATTTTTCGGTCCGACCGAACGGACCGATTTTTTTAAATTGAATTTTCAATACTGAAATTGACATTCTCGGACGCGATGCCACAAAATTTTTACGTTGAAATCTATTGTACATCGCAAGATATTTAGATTTGAAAATGGGAAAACGTAACGATTTGGGGAAAAGAGAAATTGAGGCAAGATGGACGTTTTTGAAGAAATCGGACGAATCAAACCGCTTATGCGGTTTAGCCACCCTCGTATCGAAAAATACGCGAAATCAAATTTTTTTAGGTAAAACGGACGTCCGAGCGCAGTTACGATCAGATAAAGTTTGATCAATTTACAACTTATATTAGATATGTCAATACGTCCGGCCGACGTGGTCATGGTGGGTGGATGGGCCTGGCCGGGGACTGGCGGGGGGTGGTGGTGGACTGGGGCAAATCATTCGGTCCGAGTAATCTGTAATTTTGTCTTTCTGGCCTCAGATTTTAACCTTTTGGCACTCTAGTTTCGTGAATGTCCAAATTCCAAATAGAAAATAAAAATATAAATGGTGTGTAACTTTAATTAATGAGTAGTTCAAGAGTTCAGATATGAACCAAGTACATTTGGTGATTTTCTTTAAGTTAGTCATATTAATGAAATAAAGTTTATTGAAGGATAAGGAAAAAACAAACATATTTAATGAGATTGATAAACGAACACATTCTTAAAAATTTATAATTTATAAATTGCATTTAACAAAAAAAAAAAAAACCGGTCCAACCGTCCAAAATCGACCGACCGAATTTTCCGGCCTCGGTCCGTAAAATTCGATTCCTGCCCGGCCCATTCCGCTCGTCCGGCCCGGCTCGACCTGAACACCCCTAGTCGCGACCCTTTGCTTCATTTCTATTTTATTTTAATGTCTCGATCATCAATCGAACATTAATTAATTAATTCTCTGATTACATCCTTTGAATCGACGGAACAATTGACTTAGTGTTACCCTTCAGAAATTCACATACATACACTAATATCATTAGAGTCTACACGGAACTCCTAGACTGCGCTGGAATACAAACTCAATATGTGAAGTCAAGTTATACAAAATCTGTGAACCGAACCTTTATGCGTGAAGATAAAATCCTTTCATACATGACATACTCAATCAAGCTTATGATCTGTCAAGTGTCTATCCAAATGGCTTAATTATTATAACTCATATATATTAGCTGACAACAAGACCATGTCACAGACATGTCCATTGCATTGGCCAATGACTTAATCAACCTAATACCATATGAGTACATGAGTGTTCACTCAAATATAAATTCAAGAGATGAATCCTTTCTTGGCTCACATATCACCTTTAATCTACTTCGTAATGCACCCAAAACAAGCCACGTCTCAACCTATAAGGCATTTGAGCTTAGGACAGGATCAAAGTACATTACTCCGTAAACAAGATGATATTGACCTCAAGTCTAAGGACTTTTATCTCCCACACGCCGATGACATTATAGACATATAACAAAACAGTATATCAGCACGGCGTACAATACTTCAACAAGTATCCACGTGTCCATCATGAGTTGCCATAACTCATAGCAAGTGAGACATACTACATCCCCTAAGGATATGATGCAGACCACATGTCGACGTATCGCATATCATCGATATCCCAATTTCGATGATCATTAGTCGAGGTAATTTAAGAGTTACGTTATAACATTAATTCTCACATCATTAATAAACACGTAACCTCTAGGGATGCATTTATAGAATATTATAAACAATCAACTAATAATTCAACAAATACAAATTTCCATAATATTAATTATCATTAATATAAATATGAATATGTATAAAGTACATTGTGTCCTAATACAGATTGTCTCTAGGACATACATATATTTTTTTTTTTAAAAATGGTCAAAATAGCATTAACATCATTCAAGTCATTTTCCACTAGCAGATTTTTTTCCGAAAAACTCTATTTATTCTGGTGCGGGTGGCAGGCAAACCTATAAAAAAAAATCTATTTAATTGGTTCATATTTCAAGTTTGAAATTCTACATGTATTAGATCAAACATTTTTAAGTCCAATTTTCAGGAGCAATAGTTTTTAAGTATAACGATTTTATGAATTAAGGGGTCTTCCATACAAAACTTCCTCACCAGTAGCAACTCTTCATCTTAGTTTTTTTCTAACAAATTCTGACCCAAGTTGTATTTTTCCCAATCCAAAATGATGATAAAAAAGGAAACAGTTGAAAAATACTTACTTTTTTAAAATTATTGCAAAAATAAATCGGAATTAAGCAATATTCTTCAAGCTATTTTTGTCAAGGATCATAAATTTTCTTAGTGAAATAGATATTGGTACGTATATGAAACGTTTGAGACATGAAATGATACACAATTATTGGCCAAATGACAAGTACTTCACGTTGAAAAATGAAGGAAGAAGTGTACAATGTGTAAAAGATGAAATGAGTCGGAAATCGCCGCGGAGCAGTGAAGGGCCGCGACGCCTCCTCCACGAGCCGCGACGCCTGGGACGTGAAAAACCACTGGAATTTAGGCGCCGCGGCGCTTCGGTTCCAGTGGCTACTGTCCACTAGGCACCCGGAATCCGGAGCGATAAGAACGAAAGGGTTGGTGTGGCCACAACTACAACTACTGGCGCTTCAAAAGGCTCCGACGCCTTCCAGTGAGGGCCGCGACGCTTGGCATCCAGAAGGCACGACGGGGACGACGAAAAGTTTTGACTTTTGGGCTGATTTTGGAGCATAATTCCTCCATTACTTTGCACATGAATTCATCCATTATTTGACAGAATTATAACCCCTAATTAGTACCATTACTTGGCTAGATGGGAAGTCATCTTCTACACAATATAAATTGAGACTCAAAGCTCATTTGAAAGCACGCTTAAAATCTGAATATTTCTTCCTCTCTTGCTATCTTTCATACACTCAAAAACTCTTCTTTTATAGTAAACAATTGGGTTATCCTTTGCTCAATTGTTTGTTGATGTTTTATCTTGGAAGACAAGTTGACAATAGCAGTTAAGAGATTTATACGGAAAAATATTGTCTTAAGGACATATTGAACATCAGTCGACTCAGCAAATCATTTTCTTTGTTCTATTTTCCAGATTTGTAATCATTTGTTATTATTGCTATTTTTCTATTTGCTTGTAATTGCAATGGTAACTCACAAACTTTAACCTTCACGAGATTTTGGTTCACATTATTTGTCCATTTTTCAAACTAAATATTTTTTTTTTCATAACCCTCACTCCACCAAAAAAAATTAAAAGGATGGATGTTATGTCCTTACATAAGCTCTCGAATATTGAAAACTAGATAAAGCAATATGTAGGTACAACGGTTAATACCGCCTTTAACCTATGGAAGACTTAATAGACCCCTTTCCATCATTTAATTAAATACTCGCCTCCTATTTTTAATAAAATAATACTTTTTAGGCCTTTATATAACTACTGGTAATTCAAGATATATTAGATTGTCTTGGTGTTGTCTCAATATATAAAAGATATATTCTTTTATCTGCCTATAAAATATTTTTACTAAAATAAATATTAGATTTCTCTACATTAATCACTTAGCTCAAATTATATAGTAATTGATATGCATTACATTACATATAGCCGTGCGCGAGTTTAGAAAGTAGTTAAATGAAAAAGTTAACGTTTAAATCATACCTTAAGTATCAATTTATTTAAATTTTTTATCTGAATTATGTGAGAGTTACTTCAACACTTAATTATTTATTTTTTCTAGTTCAGTTAAGAAATAAAAAATCTTTGATACCTCTTTTGTCTCGATAGAAATTATCATATTTTACTTATTAGTTTGTTTCAAAACGACTGACACATTTTTTATATTTAAAAATAATTTAATTTTATGAAATGATCACACAAATATTAAAAACTTGTTTGAATTACTATTTTATTTTTTAAATTTTGTGTCAAATCAAATTAGGTAAATCTTTTTGAGACGGACAATTACTAGTCTTTGACCCTTATATCTAAATGAAAATGCGTCACCTTACGCACACAATGACAAAGCCACCGCTTGTTCAACCACCAGCCAAAACGTAACGGAGAATTACGGAAGCACCGTTTCATACGTGGCATCATATTACTAGTCCTTCACCAAAATATTCTCAAACCTACTGTCACTTATCTTCCCCTGCTTTTGTCAAACAGTCCCATCAATCTTGTTGCAAACGCCGCTTTATCTCATTAAAGAGGAGATAAAGATTTATGTTTTTTATTTTCTTTATCTCCTTTTTTTTTTTCAAGTGGGATAATTGAAAAAAAAGAAAATAAAAAATATAAATTAATACTAATGTATTATGAGTATTAAATTACATAGATACTGAAAACTTTTTTTTCCCTTATATTACTGAAAATTTGCTGTATATACTAATTATTTTTATTTTTTTTGGTTATTGTTTTTGGAATTGATAAATATTGAAATCTGCCTATTGTTGTTGTTGTTGTTGTTGTTGAGAATTTGATTTTTTTGGCACAACATGTCTGCTATAGTGTGTGGAAAGAGATCCAATTTCTTCGAAGATTTGCAATCGCAATCGTCATCATCATCGCCGCCGGTTCCGAAGAGGATCCGTTGCTCGACGTCTTCTTTCTCTCAGCCACGATCCTCCGCGACTCCGTCGGCGATCGATCATCTCCGATCGATCTTCCCTGATATGGACAAACAGGTTACAATTTCAAATTAAGTAATTTAATAATTTCAGAGCTATTGTTTATTGGAGTTTCTGTTTGTTTTGGAAGTTTGAGCTGTAAAAAAAAATCTTATTGTTGTACTGGACTGGAAATTGATGAATTTAATTTAATAATTTCAGAGCAATTGTTTATTTGGAGTTTATGTTTGCTTTTGAAGTTTGAGCTGTAAAAATAATCCCTTTGTTTTATCTTATTGTTGCACTGGACTGGAAATGTTGAACAGACAACAATAACATACTGTAATCACACGAGTGGGTCTGGGAAGGGTAGAGTGTTCACAGACCTTAGGTAGAGAGACTCTTTTCGAAAGACCCTAGGCTCAAATAAATTAGAAACATAAGGATAGCAAGAAATTAAAGTAGAAGAGACAACTAGTAGTAATAGAAAACTAAGGATAAGAAATATGTGAAAACTGTTGAACAGACAAAGAAAGAAAAGAAAGTTTCTTTGATAATTAATTACAATGATTTTTTCAAAGTTTCTAGGTCACTAAGTTATTTACAGACAGGTTTCCTTGTTTGAATCCTTTTATTAAGTGATTCAATAATTACACTGCAATTCATTTGAGTTTCACGTTGGTTTTGAAACTTTTTAGCTGTAAAATCCTTTGTTTATCTTGTTTTATGAATGTTGACTGACAAAAGAGGGTTGATTGTATATAGTTATACTATTTGATTTTAGCTTTTGATGTGGCGGATGATAGATTTTTAGTGAAATTTTGGAAGTTTTGAGGTCATTAAGTAATTCGTAGTGCTATTCATTTGGACAAATGGCGATAAATATCCTTTCTTTATATCATTATTGTATCAGTTCCAGTTAATCTATAAAGAAACTGCTGATTATCTTTTGTTATTCTAGTTAAACAACTTTCAAATGCATTTTGAAAAAGATATGATGGTTGTTTTCCCATATTTATCATCGATAACGCTGACATATATGGTTAGTGGTCTGTACTATTTGGAAAGACTCACAAAATGAACATTTTGTTATTTGTCTACATTATATCTTGACAGGACCAATCTAGTTGAGGTCTGTGCTAATGTATTAGACACAATTGTGTATGTCTAGTTGCATGATTGGACTATAGAGCTGCATCATTGTATTCCTTGCCGGAGGCTGCAATAGTGATTGTGCTTAAAGGAGATATCGAAGTAACTATGAGTGGGTGGTTAAAAGAAATATGATTTCCGAACTATGCTATCCGGTATTAGCACGTGAAGATCGTGTCGTTAGCTCACAAGCTGACGTTGAGCAACTTCTACATTTTAGTTTAATGGCACTGTTTTGAGCCTCTTTTTTACCCCAAGCTTGCACGACATGCACACCCATGATTTTGGTTCCATTTAACTGGATGAAGTAGTTTTTTATCTGTGAAATGGTTCCCTTTTGCGTTTAAGCAGTAGTTTGATGAAGGGGATTTAGAGATGTGTAGATATATGATTGCAAAAAGTCGTGGCTTGTGCAAATATAAGTCCCAGAAAGGAAACACCCGATCATAGGAAGATATCGTTTTTATTGGCTTTTACAATGTGGATATATCTTGAAATTTACCAGTATGGTTGCTATTGGCTGGTCTTCACTAATAGCATCTTGAAATTGACTCTGCAAATGCACCTTTTAATGAAATCCTGACATTGTTTGGAATTTATCAAGTGATGCCAGACGTTGTGAAAGGGTTGATGTACAACTGGATATGCGTGAGAAGAAAAAGGTCTTGGAGTGTTGCCCCACTTGCACTGATATGGATTTTTGGAAAGTAAGAAATAGGAGAGCTTTTGAGGGTGTTGAGATGAATTTTATAAAGTTGAGGAGAATTCCCTTATCCCTTATTTCTTTTTGGTGCACCCACGAGATGCCTTGTTGTATATAACATTGGGTGTCTTTTGTAGAAAATTCTCTTTTTGTAGGTTGTCTGTTGTAGACGGGCTTTGGTTTGTCCATTTTTAATGAAATTTATTTACGTTATCAAAAACAAAATAAGTGGCATCCTGAACTCATAAAGTTAAAATCCTGGATCCGCCTAGATGTTAAGACATAGTTGATTGAGTTGGTGGAGTTCATGTTAATAGGGTCTTCCCTTTCACATCATGATTCCACTTCTGCTCGTCTTTGTTGGATTTGTGAGGAGTTCTACTTCCGCCTTTCTTATTATGCAACCTTAAGCCTTTCAAACGGATATTTTGAGGTTAGGGCTCTCTAGGAAAATTCCAAGTGTCTACTTCAATCTTGATCAGTAGACCACCACGATCGCGTTTGTAGTTGCTGTATATAGGTGAATTTTATCCTATGTCCGAACTCCTGAACCAAGCTTTTAACCTGTCAAACAATTGGGAGGGTACTTTAGCAATGTTTCCTATCAAATTTTTGTTACATTTACTTGCACTTGGTTGCATGCACAGATTGTTGTTTTAACTATACTTAGCTAGTCTGAGCTTTAAAGTGTGTTAAAAATGTTACATGTGAACTTCGAATTTTCTAGAGGTAGCGTATTGTGGATACTCTATCAAAAAAGAGGAGCACTTTAGTGCAGATTCAATCTCCTAAATAGTAAACTAGTGAAATTTTCGTTGGTCATAAATTACACTGTTATGCTGTTGAACTTATAAAAACCAGTTATGCAGTCGATTATTCTCAAATTATTACTCTAAAATCCTCATAGTTCGACATTTTTATTCCGAGGCACAATAACCTCCTCTATTTCAAATTTCCTTAGAAACCACTTTATGCTTTAGTTCAATTGCTGCAATAACTATAAAAATAATAAACACAGAGACCAAATCAAATTAATCATGTGGCAACGGCCTTGCCAACACCTTGCTTGTCCTATTTATAGGAAGTTCTTTTTAGGAAATTAAATAGATATGCATCTAAAATTCTAGTTGCAATCATTTAGGTTGATAGTATTTCTATTCTTCTTTGTATTTGTGGTGGCTGTTTCCTGTTTAAGATTGATACTACGATGATTATTAGTTTAATCTTATATTAGTTCGTAAAAACTCAAGTCACTATTACGCTTTCTTTTCACAATTTATCCATCTGAGGTATCTTTGGTTACGGGGAGTTCAATTTCAAAAAACCCATTTGAAGTTTTATTTTTCTATGATGGTATAGTGAAGAAAGGTAAGTAAGAGGGGATGGAGGGCAATATAAGAAATAAAATGCATCCTGATACCCAAGGGTGAGGCCTAGTGGTGGATGAAGTTGGATGAAAACCATAGAAGATCAGGGTTCAATTCCATAATGATTTCATCTTATCTTCCTAAGATTTGGTAAATAGAATTACCCAATATTTTTGATGGTGGGAGATATCAAGTAACCGGTGGAATAGTCAGAGGTGTATGCGAGTTGGTAAGTACTTGCTTTACTTGGTTCAAAAAGGTAGTCCTTACACATAACTTAACTAGAAGGGGTTATCAACTATGTTCCAGATGTTATTTATGTGGAGAACAAGCAGAGACAATCAACCATCTCTTTCTACACTGCAAATGGATATATCAATTGTGGAGAATATTCATCAACCTGAGGGGAATTGGATGGGTAATGCCAGAAAGTATACTGAATGAGGGTAGATTATCCAGTCAGGAGTATTGTCCCAGCATGCATTTAGTGGAAAATATGGAAAGAAAGAAATCAGAGATGCTTTAGAGATAAAGAAAGCACTATCCAAAGCTGAAGAGGAATTGTCTCGTCATTTATTAATTTATGGTGAGACAGAAGATATTTGTGATGTTCTTGATATTTTGGTGAGAGGTGTGTCTATTTTCGAGAACCAACTCAGATTTATGTCGGGACGCTTAACTACAAAAGCCATTCATCTAGTAAGGAGACTGATGGAGCAGTATAGGGAGTGGAAGGGAGGTTTTATGGAGATACTTGGAGGCCAGATGTGTACCGGTGGCGTACACAAGGTCGATCAAGGACATGTATGATAGAGCCAAGACAAGGGTAAGGACATGGGGAGGGGACTTAGAGCACTTTCTAGTTATGATGGGGTTGCACCAGAGCTCAGCTCTTAGCCTGTTTTTATTTGCCTTGGTGATGGATGGATTAACGCGACAAATCCAAGGTGAGGTGCTATGATGTATGTTATTTGCTGATGACACTGAGAATCGCAGCGGAGTTAACGCTAAGTTGGGGTTTAGGGACAAACCTTGGAGTCTAAAAGGTTCAGGCCGAGTAGAACCAAGATAGAGTACTTGGAGTGCAAGTTCAATGACGTAACACATGAGGCCGGTGTAGAAGTGAGGCTTGGTACTAGGTCATCCCAAAGAAAGAAAGTTCTAAGTATCTTGGATCTATTATCCAAGAAAATGGGTTTGAT
Source organism: Przewalskia tangutica (assembly GCA_029844215.1). Taxonomy (NCBI): domain Eukaryota; kingdom Viridiplantae; phylum Streptophyta; class Magnoliopsida; order Solanales; family Solanaceae; genus Przewalskia; species Przewalskia tangutica. The sequence continues at coordinate 22,357,147 of CM056722.1, forward strand.
GATGTCACACATCGTATTCGTGCAGGGTGGATGAAGTGGAGGCTTGCATTCAGAGTCTTGTGTGATAAGAAGGTGTCACTAAAATTTAAAGGCAAGTTCTACAAAGTAGTGGTTAGACTGACTATATTATATGGAGCGGAGTGTTGACCAGTCAAGAACTCTCACGTTCATAAGACGAAAGTTGTGGAAATGAGGATGATGCGGTGGATGTGTAGGCATACTAGGATGGATAGGATTAGAAATGAAGATATCCATGACAAGATAGGAGTAGCCTCAGTGGAGGACAAGATGCGAGAAGCGAGACCGAGATGGTTTGGACATGTGAAGAGGAGATGCCCGGATGCCCCAGTGCGGAGGTATGAGAGGGTGGCTATGGATGATTTCAGGAGGTAGAATTTGGCTGAAGAAGTATTGGAGATGTGATTAAACAGGACATGGCGCAGTCCCTACTCACCGAAGACATGACCATAGATATGAGGTTATGGAGGACATGAATTAGGGTGAAATGTTAATAGGTAGTTGTGTCGTTTATCCTTTCATACTAGTTGTAATAGTATTACTCTTGTAGCGTCGCACCCTTTGATTTTTGCTACTATTTGTTGTTTCTTATTTATCGATTATCGTATTAATTTGTGGTAGTTATAACCCTTCTTTTCAGATCGCTCTATCATGCATTTTATAGTTCATCACTACCGTTATTTTTGTTTTCATACTGCTTTGTATTGTTTGTCCTTGTGCCGAGAGTCTATCCGAAACAACCTCTCTGCCTTCCAAGGCAGGGGTAAGGTTTGCGTACACTCTATCCTCCCCTCCCCAGATCTCACTTTGTGGGATTTCACTAGGTATGGTGTTGTTGTTGTCTGGATTACAAATTAGATAGGCGAGGAGGTAGGATCCCCCTAAATACAAACATAGTTTTTTTTAATTTCAGTAATCCAAATTATCTATTAAAAAATTAGATAGAATAACTTCGACTTTTTCAACTGCTAATGAAAGATCGAAATTCGGGTATATACCAATACCTATTATGGGTGAAAGGATGGAGATCGAAACTTTTTCCTTTATATTTAAACAAGGAATCCTCTTGGTTGGTTGAAACTCTAAAACTTTTTGGTTTGACCACACAACTTGTGTAGTAAAATTTATATATAAAAACATGTTACATCAACATACCAGTGTAATCCCACAAGTGGGGTCTGGCCGTCTGGGGAGGGTAGAACATATGCGACTTTATCCGTATCTTGGGATGGGAGGTAGAGATGCCGTTTCCAATAGATGTTCGGTTCAGGATAAAGCAATAAGAAAGCATGTCAAATAGGAAAAAAAAACAGTAATTGCATGCACGTCGCTAAGAGAAGAACAAGTGACAGTAGATAATAACAGAAATTGAAGGACAAAAAACTACGACTACAAGGAAGAATAAGCGAGACAACACCGTACTACCTACTAACCTTCTACTGAGTCCTCCACAACCTCCTATCTAAGTCATGTCCTCGGTAAGCTGCAATTGGGTCGTGCCCTGTCTAATCACCTCTTCCCAATACTTCTTCGACTGACCTCTACCTCTCCTGAAGCCATCCATAGCCGGCCTCTCACACTTCCACACTACACTTCCGCACTGGGGCATCCACACTCTCATCTTCACATGTTCGAAGTATCTTAGCCCCACTTCCCGCATCTTGTCCTCCATCGAGATCACTCCCACCTTATTTTGGATATCTTCATTTCTAATCCTATCTCTCCTAGTACGACTTCTTCATTTCCGCAATATAAAAACTTGTTACCGTTCTCGATAAAGAATAATGACTAAAAGTCTCGTTTGAAATTTGTCAAATAACCATAGAAGTTTCGGTCTAAAGAGTTTTATGTTTGATCTAAGTTGCTCGGACTTGAATGTGGGTATCTGATACGGGTGCGGATTTAAAATTTGGATTCATCATCGCATAAATTTTAGGGTTCGAGGTATGGACCCTAGTGTGGATACGGGTGCTATGATACTGCCAATAAATGTATATTACGACATACAAAGTATATATCTCGATTAATTAAAGCTATTGAACTTACTAATAAAATTTAATTCCGTATAAATACCTAATATTGTATTCATAAGATATCTCGTGTAATTGCCGACATTTTTCATACTTTATACAACTATATATATGATATAAACCCAAAATATCAAATCAAATACCCAATCAATCTTTACTTCTCGGTCATAGATGTAGTCAAAGCACCCAAGGTAAGTTAGTCAAATCCGGTGTGGATCCTGCAACCACACCCATACCTATGTTATGTCGACACTGGTGCGGCAGGGATTTTAAAGAGTCCGAGCAACATAGTGTACGACAATATAAACAGCTAGGTAGTAAAGTTATTAGTGCAAGCGTAGTAATCTCTTTTATTAACAACTCATGCTATTATTTTTCCAAGACCAAACCATAAAAGGAAAGCTATTCAATATCTGATTTTAACTAAAAAAGAAAGGGAATTAAGGGGAAGGCAGAGCAAATTTGCTACAATAGCAGTAGTGAAGGTAGTTGTTTTCTCATTATTTTTCAATATTTAGTTGTCTTTTGCAAGTAACTTTGTGGGAGGAGAAGTGTAAAACTTGTATCCTGTTAGAGCATTTCATGATTGAAGTCACTCGATCGGGTTCATTAAATTTTTGGTAAGTGTTTTAGAATTGATGAAATCCTGTAAGAAATTGCTCACTCCACCAACTCTAGTTTCAAATACACTTGGTAGGCTTGACAAAGAACAAAGAGGGAAATCTTCGGAAGCACCAATTACAGATCATTGGTTTGGTGAAGGTCGTTTCTTTTCCTCTAAGAGAGAAAAAGGCTTTTGCTTTTGTAACGTAATAAGGTTTTGGATTATCTGAAAATATTGCAAAAACTAATTATTACAACACTCCAAATACCGTTCAACTTCTAAAAGAATTAAAGAGGTTTCCAGCTTACTTTTGGTAGGTGTCATTTGTAATTTGTATGTTGACTTTTACCTAATCCAAAACCTTGTTACCTTATAAAATGCAGGTATAAACAATAAAAGAAACACGTTTCATCTGTTTCCTACTAGAGTTATTTCAGAATTTCTCTTTGATTTCTTCTACTAATACTGATACTTGGATTTAAAGTTCGCGATCGTTGATTTATTCTAAGAGGATTTCTAACCAATCCGATTGATCCAGAAATGGTATGCTGCTGCAGATTTTCATCTAGTGATATCATTGATGGATCTAACTTTGTGTTTTTTTTTTCTTTAAAACAATTCTATGAGGTTGATTTTAGGTTTTGATAGCATTGATTTGTAGAAGCTAGTTTCTGTTCCTGGTCACATTTCGTTGACCTAGATCTCCAGTTCTATGGCATAATTTCCTACAACTTTTCTTTATCAAACGTTTGTTTACCCTGAAAAGGGGAGAATTTAACCTAGAGATGCATTTTTGTAGTTTCTTGAAAGAGCTCTAGAAGAATGTGATTATGATCTGGATGCTTCCATCAAAAGACTAAATGAACTTTGCTTGGGGTCAGCTGAGAATCTGGGGGCCCTCGGAGGAAGATCTGATGCTACCCTGGAGACCGGCACCCAGATCTTAACTCAAGGTAAAACATCGGTATTTAGTTTGATTCCTTATTGATTGGTGCATGATGTTTAATTGTTTCCCCTCTTTGAATCATTTTTAACTGAAACTTGGGGAATGATTTCAAGTAGTTTCTTTTGCGATATCCTTTGTTCGTTGGCAATAATCACGTGCTATATAAAATCATTGCAAAACAACAATTGTGCAATTCAGATTTTTCTTTCTTCTTCTTTTTGTTCTTTTTTTTTGGGGTAAGTGATTATGTGACTCGAGTTATAAAGGCATGTCAAGATTGTGAATTTGTAGATTGTATTGTAATTCGCTCTCTGTAGATGTTTATTAAGTAGTATTTGCTATTCAGTGAATCTATGTGATATTTTCATTGATCAGTCTAATATCCTGTTCCTTCCTTGTCCAATCTGATGTGTTTTTTTTTCACATGGTTAAAAAACCAATGTCAGTATCCTGGCAGTTTTCCTCTCGTGCTATGTTTTGTGTATCACAATGGCTATAAATCCTGCTATGCGCGGGCCCGAAGAAGGGTCGGGCCACAAGGGTCTATTGTATGCAACCCTACCTTGCATTTATGCAAGAGGCTGTTTCACAATGGCTATGCCGAGTTTTTATATCGTGCACGTTTAAGAACTGCTTACAGTTTATACTAGAAATGCCACCATGCAGCTAGTGTTTTCTGCACCCTTTAATTGGAGACTTTAGTCAGTTGTGGTCAATTTCTTCTGTTTCATTAACTTGATTCTGTTTCACAAACTTAATACTTCCACAGTTGCTTACGGTAAATTTTTGCATTACTTTATTACTTACTGACTTTGATGCATATTTATTGAATTTTAAGCGCTACTCAATTCTTTACTCTTTGTTGTGTTGGAGAAGTGGTTGCATAGAAATGTAAAGACAATAATGAGTAGTTATTAAAATATTTCTTTTCTTTGCTTGTGTTTGACTTGTCAAAATGTTGATATGGCAATCAGAGTCCCTTCAAGCCCAACATGATATTCATTTATTTATACAAGTTGTTGTTATGGGTAAGCTTTTTAGTTGATTTTAAGAGAAATGTCTCGTTTCTTTAAACGGAAAAAGGTCATATTTGCCCTTTTACTTTCTAATATTGTTTATATCTACCCTCCGTTATAGTATTCGACTCTATATATCCTTGCCGTTATACTTTGTCCCAGATCTACCCTTCTGCCGTTAATAGACCAGATCCCAACACTAAATAGACACGTGGAGGGCCAGGAATCAATTTTAAAGACTCAGTTCATTTTGCCCATCAAATAACCGACCCAACCCATAACCTGAATCCGAAAATGAACCTAAATCTTTTTTTTTTCCTGTCCCATTGGAGATCTAACTAGGGGAATGCTCTCCACCTTCATTCTTCCCTGATCTAAAGCAACTTGTCTTTCTCTCCATCTCAATGGCTGATGAGAATATACAATTCAATATGGATTAAAGCCTTTAACCCACTTCAACAAATTGCAGAAACCCCTTCTCCCAAGTTGCTCCTCAAGCAATCGCTCAAAGAAAGAAGGATCTGACCTCAATAGAATTGCTACCAAAGAAACTCAAATCATTCAGTCAATGTTAATATAGTGGTGGATTGTCAAGAGAATACTAGATTGCCTGCATCTCTTCTTTTATGCGCTACAAGTTCTTTTATCCTTGTTTCTTGGGAGGTTGTAAACAAAAAAATCTGAAGCTTTTGGCTTCTGAAATCATGTAGTAGTAATAGTAGAAGAAGATGATTCTGGGAGGTCAAGGGAAGTTGCAGAATATAATGTTCTGCTTTTGGTTATTTGGTGTTCTTTTCGTATTTTGGTTTATAAAATTCATTTGACAATAAATTATTGAGGTTTTCAGGTGTTAGAAGAAACACTACCCAACCATATTTAATGTTGCAGCCAATTTTGGAATCCTGTAATTTCCTTTTCCATACTTGCCGTCGTAGTATTGCTCTTGTAGTTTCTTGGCCTTTGATTTCTGTTAGTATCTAGTGTTTCTTGCCCTTCCGTTATCATATGATTTTATGGAAGTTGTGCTATTATTTCTTTTTAATGGGCTGATTTTGTTATTATCTGGTGTTTCTTTACTTTTGTTATTTATTTGTTCGATTGTTTGTGTTTGCTTTTCATTAAGCTGAGGGTCTATCGGAAACAATCTCTCTACCTCCCAAGGTAGGGGTAAGGTCTGCGTACACTCTACCTTCCCCAGACCCCACTTGTGGGATTACACTGGGTATGTATGTATGTTGTTGTAATTTCCTTTTCCCTCCCTAGGAGTGAGTGAATATTGCTTTTTGGAAGACCTCTAATTTTTGCAACGAAGGAGATGAAGTAATAAAGGAGGGGGAAAGATTCATATTCAGGTAATTAGTTATTTGTACGGGTTTGGGTTAGGCTAAATAATTGGGTATATCTAAATGTGTAAATAGCCTCCACGTGTCCCTTTAATTGGTGGGTCCTAGTGGTCTGTTAGGCAGAGGGGCAGATTTGGACAAAAGTATAACGGCAAGGGTATATAGAGTCGAATAGTATAAAGAAGGGTAGATATGGACAATATGAAAAAGTAGATGGGCAAATATGACCCTTTTCCGTTCTTTAAAGCACTTTACTTTTGCCAAATTGCCTTACTGTATGACCCTGACACCAGACTGAAACTTGTGTTTGCTCCAGACACTTGTTTTCTTAACTGGGTGACCCGAGGCCATGGATGTACCACTACTAATTTTGTGTGTCGAGACACTGTTGAGAAAGATGGGGGACCTGAAAAATCCAGGAGTGAACCCCTTCTACAATGAAGTTAAACTACTACCGATCTTGCTTTATTACATGTGTAAAGAATGGATCTTGGGCCTAACTCACACCCTAAAAGCTTAGCTCACAGGGAGGAGGATTGCCCAAGCCATATAAGGAGTCCAAGGAACCATCCCACAAACGATGTGGGACCCCCCCCGCACGCCCTGGACTGGACATCTAGAGCGTGGACAATATAAGACGGGGGGCCCAACATCGGAAACAATGAATCGAGATGGGTCTGGCTTTGATACCATGTAAAAAATGAATTTTGGGCCGAACTCACACCCCAAAAGCTAGCTCATAGGGAGGAGGATTGCCCAAGCCATATAAGGAGTCCAAGGAACCATCCCACAAACGATGTGGGACTCCAACAACGTGCTTACTGAAATGATGAGTGATGTCCCTCTAAGCTCACTTTTTTTGTTGATACTTTTACCATTGTTTCTTAGGTGTATCAGTACATTTGTTGGATGTTTTTGAAGTTCACTAGCACAAGTCTGTTTATACTGGTAGTCTCCTTGCACATTTTGGTGCAGGTAATGGTGGGCCCGCACCTGCAGAGGATTCATCTGTAGCAAAAGAACTGCACATGGAGAAAACAGAATGGGTGGAGCTGATTGTTAGAGAGATGTCGAATGCCTCAAATATAGAAGATGCTAAAGCCCGTGCTTCACGAGCTCTTGAGGTCTATGAGAAGTCCATTTGTGCCCGCGCTACAGAGGCAACAGCTCGAGTTTTCCAGCAGGTGGTCTAGAAATGTTAACTTTATTTTGTCTGTGAACACTATGCCTTCTATTTTCTCTTTGTTTTTTTTATTTTTATTGTCATACCCCTGATGCTGGATTCAACTGGTCTACAGTGTTCTTTTTATTTGCTTAATCTGTCTAATCACTTACTATGGGCATACTATTCAGTTGTTCTTGAAGGTCCTCAATACTCAGTAGGATGTAGATGTTGGGAAGCAACGTCAATTGTTGCATAAAAATATGAAAGCAGATATGGAACGAGATAAAAGTAGGGTTTTCCGCAGAATGTAAAGCAAACTTTAAATATAGATGGTTCTGTTTCTCAAAAAAAAATGTTTAGATGGTTGAGGAATTAATATTTGATGGTCTGGCTATAGTATAGATTACTAGTGTTCTTTCCTTATAGCCACTCTCCCGCCCCCCTCCCCTCACCCCAACAAGCAAGCACCAAATTTCAGTGTGTGAGGGTTGGGGCTGGAGATGCACTAGGTATTCCAGGCTAATGATCTTATTTTGGTAGGCAACCACCTACTTAATTCTATTTAAATTTTGTGGCATTAAAAAAAATGCTACTCTTCACTTTCTTAGTGCTCGCTTTTGATATCAATAATGCATACCATTTCCAAAAAGAATAAATGTTATTCCATGTCTATACATTTATGGTTATGTAATTATTCAGGAAAACATCATGCGCAAGCAGCAGTTAGAAGCTCTTATACAAGAGAATGCTATTTTGAAGCGAGCATTTGCAATTCAACGTGAGCGTCAAAAGGAGTTTGAGGATAGAGGTGATGAGGTGAATCAGCTGAAGCAGATGGTGGCTCAGTACCAGGAGCGGCTAAGAACGCTTGAGGTTAGATTACCCTCTTCATACTTATTACATGCTTTATACTATCCGGGAACAAAGATAAAAAGTTGAAAAGACATATGAGGACTAAAATCTGCTGGTCAAGCATGCTTTCTTCTATAGAAAGGGGTAGAATGAACATCCACCCCTCTGGCTTTCCCAACACAGAAACTTTGTTGTTGAAGTGATATCTGTACTCACATATGTATGTAGACGCATGCATATAAATGTTGGTTGTAAGAAACTTTTCAGTTTCCCTGGAAGTATATTGGATTGTTGGTACATTTGTACGATTAAGAGTGTCGCCGATACATTTATACCATTAAGAGTATATGGCCAGAGATCGTGAGTTGTTTTATAGGAGTTCCAGCTTTACTTTTTAATTTTCGCTTCCCACGTCACTGCTCATGTATGACATAAAGTGATTGCCCTTTCTGTGTTATCAGGTTAATAACTATGCGCTCACGATGCATCTCAAGCAGGCCCAACAAAGCAGCTCTATCCCCGGGCGCTTCAATCCGGATGTGTTTTAATGTGTATTATGTCCTTTAATGTATAGGACAGCAATAGTCATGTCCTACTATCGGTATAGGCAGCACGTGATTCTGGAAGGGTGATATTAGAGCCAGAATCTGTGTTGCCTGGTTGAAGCCACCTGGTGCTGTTATAAGCCGAAGGGTAGCTATAGTAAGTTATAGACATGGTTTTACTTGCTTTTCAGTTGGTACTTCAAATTAGAATACAGGTTTATAGTTATCTGTTTTTTCTTAATGATAAGAAACTATTTGATTTATAATTAACATGCTTTTAGGATTATGTTTCAATTCGATATTTGGCTCTTGCATAGGTGCTTAATTGAAATGACCTCCCAGCTCTCTCACCCTTTTTTCGAAATTTCACCTATCTTTAGGGTCCCGGTTGTTGTTGTCCTTGCTTAAACTTTTACAAGGCAGAACACATCAACGTCCCCTTAAACTTAAATTTTATTTATTCATTCAAACTATGACAGGCTCCAATTAAGCACCTGATTAGTGTCATATTAGACTTTCCCTTCATTTTTTTGCGCGTATTCTCAAGCGTTTATTATGTAGATTAGTTAATCATATAACATATGTTATTATGTAGATTAGTCAATCATATAACATATGATGTTTTACAATTTGTTAAGGCTAATGCGTATAGTTAGAGGAGGTAACATATTTAAGTGTAACTTATCTACATAACGGGTTCTTAGGAACACTTGCAAAAACAAATTAAAATTTGAGTTAAAAGTGTAGTAAGAATGTTTTATCATGTGTTTAGGTGTTCAATTAAAATAGATTGTAGTTTGAGTGTCTTAAATAAAATTTAGGGTCAAATTTAATAGGTTATTCCACCCTTAAATAAACTACTAGTACATTGATAACACCTTTGTAAGATGATATTAATCTCCATTGGGGAGTTTTTCCATTAATATCAAGGTATATATAAAGTACAATATTCATCTTTTATACAATAGGAATCCTAAGTCTATACAAAAAAGGAATTCTAATCTTACCATAATTATATTTACACAATATATGAAAATATTCTAATTATGGGTAGGGAATATATTGTTTCTCATATTTACATGTCACACCCCCTCAGTCGGAGCGGGAGGAGGCCGGACGCTGAGACTGGATCTGAAGTCAAGAAACAACTGTCTGGGAAGTCCTTTGGTAAATATGTCTGCATACTGATACGATGATGGAATATGTAACACTCTGACATGGCCTAGAGCAACTTTCTCACGAACAAAGTGTATGTATCTCAATGTGCTTGGTTCTTGACCGAACCGACATGAGACAAATAGATGGGCAGATGTTATCACAAGATACAATATATGCCGACGCAGGACATCAAGTTCTAACAGAAGTTTCGAGCTAACAAATATCGCCACTACATTTGCAACGCTCAGACTACTCGACATCGATCTAGATATGGTAGCATGTCGCTTGACAGACCAACAAATCAGATTATCCCCTAAAAAAACACAAAAGCCGGAGGTGGAGCGTCGTGTGTCCGGACACCCTGTCCAAGCTGCATCCGTATATGAGAGCAACATGTTTGGCGCAGAGGGGTATATGTGCAAACCATAATCAATGGTACCCTTAATGTATCGAATGATACGCTTAAGAGCAGTGAAATGAGACTCCCTGGGGGCATGGATGAATAAGCACACCTGCTGAACAGCATAAGCTATGTCTGACCTGGTAAATGTGAGATACTGAAGTGCACCTGCAAGACTCCTATACAGAGTAGGATCAGAGACTGGAGCACCATCCATAGCACTGAGCTTAGATTTCGAATCGACTGGAGTAGGCATAACTTTGCAATTCGCCATCTTAGCCCTGTACACTATCTTCTCTGCATACTTACGCTGACACAAGAACATGTAATTGACAGACCTGGTCACTGATATCCCCAAGAAATAATTCATCTTTCCCAAATCAGTCATTGCAAATTCGGACTTAAGCAAGACAATAATCTCATTTTTCAATCTATCCGGCGAGGCGATGTAACAATATCATCCACGCATGAATAAGTAAGCAAAGGCTACTACCTCGATGAAAAATGAAGAGTGATGTATCACTCTTGCCGCATACAAACCTAACTGCAAGATATACCGCAAAGCGATCATACCACGCACGGAGCCTGCTTGTGCTATATAGTGACTTACGAGACGCATACACACATAGTAAGAGATCATTGACGGGCGAACCCAGCGATCACGATGTACATCGCTTTCTCTGTGTCCCCATGTAAGAATGCATTCTTCACATCAAGTTGATGGATCGCCGTGTTTGCCCGTGACCATGCTCAAAATCGGAATAGTAATGGCTTGACAACCGCCGGGCGTCTCTCCACAATCAATGTCCTTCTGCTGATTTGTGTCATTAGCCACAAGACGGGTCTTATACCTCTCAAGATTCCCATTGTCTCTGAACTTGTGACGAAAAAGCCACATACATCGAATTACATTCACCCCCTCATGTCTAGGTACTAGATCTCACGTGTGCTGTTTAGTTAAAGCATTGAATTCCTCATACATAGCCGCATTCCAATTAGGGTCTTGTTTGTCAAATTTTGGATTCTTTGGAAGTGGAGAGATGGTTTGAGCAGACAAGTTGAAATGGACTTTGAGTTTGAAGATTCCATGCTTTGAACGAGTTTCCATTGGATGAGTAGGGACAGTGGGTGACGGAGTGGTGTCTAAGACGGGGGGTAAAGTTGGATAAGGAGAAGGTGGGGGCGAAGCCGCGACTCCTGGATCGAGCGCCGCGGCGCTAGAAGGTTGACAGGCTTCTCTGAAGTTTGGGCGCCGCGGAGCCTCAAAGATGCGTCGCGACATCGCCGACGGTATCTCAAGATTGCCATCGAAATCGCGCCGCGCGTCTCCTCGGGACGCGACTCTGGCGACGGAACAGAGGACGTGAGCTGTTCGAGGATGAGGGGAGAGATGGCAAACTCGTCAAGAAATGAGTAGTCTGGTTTTTGAAATTTTGAAAGATTCGAAAACGGGAATGTGGTCTCGTCGAATGTGACGTGACGAGATATGTGAATTTGACGAGTCGACAAGTCATAGCATAGATAGCACCTATGGTTTGGTGGGAATCCTAGGAAGATACAGGGAGTAGACCTAGGAGCAAGCTTGTGAGGGGCGGTAGAACTGAAGTTGGGATAGCACAGACAACCGAAAATCCGTAGATGATCATAAGAGGGGACTCTATGGTAGAGGATTTCGATAAGGGTCATATTGTGAAGAGTGCTAGTAGGGAGAATATTTAGAATGTATTCTGACATTTTAGCAGCATATACCCAGAAGGAAGGACGGAGGGAGGCATGAATCAATAGATAGAGTGTGAATCATATTGTTAATGGTACGTATGATTCTTTCAGCTTTACCGTTTTGCGGTGAGGTGCGAGGGCAGGAGAAGCGAAAAACCATGCCATTATTTGTACAAAACTGGTGAAACATAGAGTTATTGAATTCACGACTATTATCGCACTGAAATGATTTTATACTTTTTCCAAATTGTGTGTGGATAAACTTGCGAAACTCAAGAAATTTGGCAAACACTTTCGACTTAAATTTAAGAGGATATAACCAAACATAGTGTAAAAAATCATCAAGCAACACAAGATAGTATTTATGACCGAGAGAACTAGAGATAGGAGATGTCCATAAATCGGCATGTATAATATCAAAAGAAGCAAGTGTAACACTAGTAGATGATTTAAATGAAAGACGAATATGTTTGCCTAAAGAGCAAGAAACACAATTTTGGGCAAGTTTCCCATTACAAGCAATGAAATTGTTGTCTTTAAGTAAATTAAAAATTGGGACTCCTGGATGACCAAGCCTATTATGCCAAGTTGAAGAATAAACAACCGCTAGAGTGACGGGAGAGCAAGATCTGGCAGCGGGGGTGGAAGTGAATGGATAGAGATCCCCCGTGCTATTGCATCTCGTAAGAGGTGTCCCGTATTCATCTCGAGTGTTGTGTTCTTTCGTTTCCTCTATTAGTAGTCATCTTGACTTCTTCTTTTCTTTGGAGACGTCCTTCTAACTCGTGAATGAATGATGCTGCTCTTTTTTTCCCACGATAGCGATATTCATTTGCTACTTCTTTCCTCGGCTAATGGAAAAAAGTGAATCTAGTTCTCAGACGAGCAAGGAGCAACTAGGATTCCTTATCACGCCACACATGAAGATCTTTCCATTGATAGATCAGAGGGTCCTCCCTTCAACAAAAGCCTCCTACCCCAGATTTTTCAGTCAATTTGGAATAGACTCATCTCTAGGCTTAATATCCGTGAGGGAGAGACATGTATACTTCCTTTTTTGGAACATGTTAAGGCAGTTTGGCTGACCCTCTTCTTCCCATTCGGGTTGGGTTGACAGAACCACCTAATGAAACCCAATTAACAAAAGCGGGAGAATCTTCCTTACATGTCTAGCCTAGGATATTGGATCCATTATACCAAGGGTCTGAGAACAAAAAGGGAAAAAGGGCAAGGGTAGACGAGCCCTTTTGTGAAACAAGTTCCTTTACTCTTTTTGAATGAACACATTCAATCATGAGAGGGCAACTTGAGCAATCAAAGTTGGCCAAAATATGAGACCCGAAGGGCCCGACGCGCACAATCCTAGTCCCAGCTGCAGATCATTCTCAGAAGTCACACCTTCCCCACTATTTTTACCTGCTGATTGGTCATGCTTCTTCGACTGTAGAGAAGGAGTTGTAGCAGACTGGTCTATAGTTCTGTCACCTGGGGTTGAGCTATGAGAAGATCCTTCACAGTAAAATGAAAAGGGTCAAAATCCACGGAGACAGAATTATTACGAGTAAATTGGCGGACTAATATGAGGTTCTTAATCATGTGTGGGACATATAAGGTGTTTTTTAGGGAGAAGGATGGATGAGGAGGTTGTGTGTATGAGGTCACATACCCTTTAACTGGAATGTGTTGTCCACTACCAACTGTTTCATATTGAAGATGGTTTAAACTAAACAGTTTAGGGACAGTACCTGCAGATTGAGTGACGTGAGATGTGGCGCCTGAGTCCATGTACCAAGTATTGTCACGTTGTTGCATGGAGAGGGTGCTGAATGGATGTCCCAACTCAGTGGGTGTCATGTCGGATGAGGGCTGCAAAACCTGACCTTGCATGAAGTGAAACAGCTGGGAGGCTGGAGCGGGGCCCAACAAACCAGGGTAAGAATACGGATTGTAGGGTTACTGGTACTAGAATGGACTCGGTGCCGCGACCAATCGGGCACCGCGGCTCAGACGGCGCCACGCAGCGACCGTCGGCGAGCCGCGCCCGCTTGTTCTGCGATCCTTGCTGGCTCGCCGGGTTCTGGCTGATCGCGACCTTTTCCACGACCACGACCTCCTCTCGCCACGCCTCGCCACTTTCCACCGCGTCCTCGCTGCGGTTGAGAGTTTTCGCGGTGTTGGATCTTGGCGCGCTTTCGATCGCTAATGCCTTCGATCGTGCTCATCCTCGCTTAGCACGTCGAGTCTCTTCGAGCAACAACTGCGAGCGAGCTTTGTTAAAGCTGGGTAACGGATCTGCCTGTTGAATCATGGTGGCCAAAGTATCATATTCGCCTTTAGGAAGGCCATCAATCAATTGTAACACCAGTTTGGTGTCAGTAACATGCTCGTCGACAGCAGCAAGTTGATCCGTCAGTAGCTTTAACTGTTTGCAGTACTCCGTCACATTGGAAAAGTTTTCAAGACGTGTATTGTTAAATTGCTCCTCTAAATACACAGCACGGGTGTTCTTATTGTCCTGAAAAATTTCCTCCAAACGATTCCATAACTCAAGGACTGTGGCGCCAGATTTCATGATAGTAAGAAGAAGGTCCTGAGAAATACTATCATAAATCCACTGTTTGACGCCGACGTCTAGACGACGCCAAATAGACTCATCAACCTTCGGAGTGCGCGGAATGGTGTCATTGATGTGATCAAGCACGTTATAGAGACATGCATGATTACGAAACAGTTCAACCCAGGGAGAATACTGACTGTTTTCTTGATCAAGAAGAATGAGAATAGAGTTCTTGATGTTTGTAACAGTTAGAGCTGAATGAAAAGAGGATGACAACATGGTGGTGGGATTTGTGGAGGTAGAAGATTCAGAAAGTGTGGAAGATTTAGAGATAGCCATTTAGAGAAGAGAGGAATGAAAAAGAAAACCTAGAATTTGTAGGGAGGGGGGCGCGGCGAGTTCCGAGAGGGGGGGGTTCTCGGCGGCGGTAGGAAGAAAGAGTTCTAGGGTTTTGGGTGTTTGACTCTTGATACCATGTAAGGTGATATTAATCTCCCTTGGGGAGTCTTTCATTAATATCAAGGTATATATAGAGTACAATATTCATCCCTTATACAATAGGAATCTTAAGCCTATACAAAAGAAGAATCATAATCTTACCATAATTATAATCTTACCATAATTATATTTACACAATATATGAAAATATTCTAATTATAAGTTGGGAAATATTTACATGTTTACAACCTTATCTTTGATTCGACATGGTACTATATTATCTAATCAAAAGTAGGAAGATCAGTACATATTGTCCTTCAAAATTTGTGCTTTATTTTAAATTTTGTAGTTGAAATGTGGCCCCATTAATTATAGTAGCTTGCTGGCAAGCAGGTGGTTTGGATCTCTATATCGTGGGTGTATTCCGATATTTGAGATCCACATTAACACGAACTCAACTTTCTCCTTTCCTCTATCTCGTAAATTAGTGATTGGAAGCTGGAAATGCGGGCACAAAAGTATTCATAAACATTTGGTAGTGCAATGATTTATTTAATTTAATGTAAATTTTTTGATATTGCTTGATCTCGTCAAAATGTGGATGGACACGTATTGAATTTTTCAAAAGTAATTTGGAGAGGATATGATGGTGCAATAATTTTTTTGAAGAGTCCGAGCAACATATACAATTTCACTAAAATTTAAACAAATGTTATTTTTGAATTCATAATTCTAGAAGTATATTCAGTGTCAACAAGTTTAGATGTCGAACTAATCAAGTTTAAGTATAGGAACCGAAAGAAATAATCACCTTGATTATTCTTATTAATGAAAGACATATATATACAAGTTACAAGGAAGATCCTCTTCCTATTCTATCTAGGAATTCCTATTCTATAAGAATACTAACTTTACAATTATGATAATATTACACTACTAATTAAGATACAAACCTAAGTCTAATATTTATCAAATATACAAAAGAAACTCAAAGGGTCTCATATACACTTATACACTTTAACAGGAACCATTTATGCGTTGTAGTTTTAACTAATTGTTGGTTTACGTAAACGATGGATACTAGGCGCTGTGTGTATCGACCCGTGCAGTGTTGTAGCTAACGCGTTAAGTAGTTTACTTACTTTTTATGGTTTATATACACGGAAAAGGGTCATATTTGCCCTCAACGTTTAGTAAAAGGTTTGTATTTGCCCCCCGTTAACGTTTGGGGTCAAATATGCCCTCCGTTAGTCCAAACCTTTTAAATTTATCCATTTTTAACGGATCTGCCACGTGGCAAATACGTGGACGACATATTGAAATTTTCTGCCAAACCACGGTAGTTCCGGCCAACTCCGACATCCATTGGGGACGAGACATAGTCCAATAGCTTTGTTTCGTCAAGCCCGTTAATTCCATACCAACCACCACCGTCGATTCTTCCTAAATCGCCGATAATTTCAGATCGAAAAATACCCTGTTTTCCGATTCAGATTTTCGCATTTTCCGGCGAGGTACGGCGGTTGCACCAACAGACTCCCCATCTCCTCTCCGTCATTTTGACACCCCCCACGTTGCTCGATTCTCACTAAATTTCAATAACACTCAAATCGAAATCCTTGAAACCCTAAACGTCGTCGCTCGTTTTCCGGCGACCTGAGATACATTCGAGGTTCGTGGTTGGTACCAGTAGACTCGCCGTCTCAAGGTCGACGTCCTACACCCAACCACGACCTTCAATTCTTACCCAATTCACCGGTCGACCAAATCAAAAAATCCGACGGGTTTTTGGCTTTTTCCGATCAGCTCTGGTAGAGTCGAGGACTGTGGGTGGTATCACTGAGTTCGTCTCGTCATTCTCTACAACACACTAATTTTCGAAGTTCAACTCTCAATTTTGGATTTTCATCATTTTTTCCGGCGATGGCAGATGACATTACTGCGGCGACGACTAGACAATCGCTCACCGACGCTGTCCATCAACACTAAACTGACTTTCCACGTATCTGCCACGTGGCTGATTCGTTAAAAATGAATAAATTTAAAAGGTTTGGACTAACGGAGGACATATTTGACCCAAATGTTAGGCATTTGCCTATATACACACATTTTTAGTAAAGAACGATTAGCTATTACTGCCTTATTTTTGCATCAACCAGGCTAGTGTATTAAACATATAAACTGAACATAAAATAATTAGTCAAACTGGAGTAGATTTCTCTAGAAGGCGAAGACGCTTTTGCTCCTTCACTCTAATAAAAAATCTCGGGTTCAAGTCTAGCTGAATCGGGGACACCAGACATCGGGTTGGAAAGTAAAAACAAAAAAGAAGAGGCGTTTACCCCTCTATTATACGGCAAGTACAGTTTAATTATCGTTGTAATTTAAGAAGACATCTTCCTATAGACTTTGAAACATCACAGTCAGATTAAGTCAATGTTTTTTGGTTGCAAGTCATCAATTTGTGACTAGACTTGGTTTAGAACTTTAGACTTTAGACATTGACTGTTCTTATATGCTATGCCACCCAGTTTCTCATTTGTGCACCAAGTATTTTCAAAGTACTTTTAAAAAGTCTCAGGTGATGTATGCTGTCCTTCCATCTGAGTTTGTGTGAACATGTTTGTCTCGGTACACAAAGTTAAAAAAAATATTAAAACTTGTGACGTAATTTATGGTTATAAATCATTTTAATAATATAAAATAAATTATTAAAATTTATGGCTGATTGACCTGTAAGCTCGACGGAATCGTGTTGCCAATTCATAAACCATCTCATTAGAGTTTTGAGTATTTTCAGTACTATCAAACTTATACACGATGTTAGTGGATTCCTAGACTTCTAGTAATTTATCTTTTTATAATGCTTAGATACGAAGCCGTCTTCTTTGATATTGTTAAATCGTTTAGGTGTTCTATGTACAACTCCTGCCTTGAAAACGTAGAGAGTCTATTTCTATAAACCCTAGGCTCAAGTATAGCACAATAAAATCAGTATGAAAATGAAAATCAGCCATGCTGAACATAATTGGAAAATATAGTATACCTAATTAGGAGCCATACCAAAATCTTGGCTCTTGTCCATTCTGCAGTTACATATGGAACTTACATTGTATATTAAACTTGCAGGTACCAAGATATAAAATATGAGTTTTATATTAAAGATCTCACTTGAAATGTTTGAAAACTTGAACATCAATTAACAAGTAACACAAAGAAACAAGTCAATTAATAAACAAACATATAGTGTCAGCACAACCATAAACTTGTCTGCTCTAAAACAACACATTAAAGATCAAATACAGAGCCACAAGTGTGATGCTTGTTCCTTCCCCTACCTCTTCATGTGCTCTAATTTTCTTTAATCCAAGTAGTTAAGGTGAAAAAAGAAGAAATAAAAGAAGAGGAGAAAAAAGTCTTAGTTGACTTAACTAGACCTAATATCCAATCTTTAGCTTCATTAAATCCTAATAGAAACTAAGAAAAGTAACTAACTATACAATCACTCAAAGCAAATTCTTGTTCCAAAAAAAAAAGGCAGCTGTTGCACGACGCATCCCCTATTCATGCAGGGTCCGAGGGAGGAAGGACCACCATCCCTAAATCGTGTGATGTAAACAGTCTATCCTAAATGCATGCACCGATGACTAATTTCACGGTCCGAACCTGTAACCTAGATCACACGGAGAAAACTTGTTCCTATCTGTACAAAAATCTTGATTCATCAAGACTAGTAGTAGTAGTAGAGATTCATCAATTTTGTTTTCTTGAATATGCTTTGGTAGAAACAATAAATTGATACTAACAACTTTGCATGGATTTTCAAGAAATTGCAATAAGCCTTCCACCAGCTCTCATCATCTTCTTGAATTCATCAAAATTCACCATTCCATCACCATCCACATCAACTTTCCTTATCATTTCTTTACACTCATCTAATTTGTTACCTTGATTTAACCCCAAAGATGATAGTACTTTACTTAACTCCTCCTCAGATATTAATCCATCTTTATCATAATCAAACACATCAAATGCATCTTTAAGATCCTTTTCTTGACCATTCTCTTCTTCACTTACAATTTTTTCTATGCCTAAGAAAGAATGACAAAGCTCATAAAACTCATCAAGATCAATCAAACCATCTTTGTTTGCATCAACTTTCTCAACCATCTCAACTATATCTTGATCATCCATATAAATCCCAATATTCTTGAGTGATTGCTTTAACTCTTGCTTTGTTATGTAACCATCACTATTCTTGTCAAATGTTGCAAAAATAGTCTTTAACTCAACCTTGTTATGACCCTTTTTTAAATCTTTTTTCTGGGAAATATTTGAGTTCTTGATAAGAGGGGTTGGAGTTTGAGCTTTGATAGAGAGGGAAAAGATCCAAGATTGGATTTTTTTTGTGGGGAATTTGAAAAGGGTTGTGATTAAACCAACAATGAAGAGAATTGCTAAGACAAGAATGCTTATTGTCAACATTTTTTTCTTTCTTCTTCTTGTTCTTGGGATTCAATGGAACAGAAGAATGAAAGATGAAAGAAATGGCTTCTTTAGTTGTTTTTGAGTAGTTTTGAGGGGCTTAAATGAAATTAAAATAAGAGAGGAGAGAATCACAAAATGGTATCTTATGTTTGAGGGTTGGTTTAAAATAGTCCCTCAAGTATGTATTGGACAGTTTTGGTTTTATGAGTTTGTCAAAAGCTAACAGTTTGTCTCTGTCAAATATATATTGAGTTCTATATG
This sequence comes from Przewalskia tangutica, assembly GCA_029844215.1. NCBI lineage: Eukaryota > Viridiplantae > Streptophyta > Magnoliopsida > Solanales > Solanaceae > Przewalskia > Przewalskia tangutica. The sequence goes on from CM056722.1 coordinate 22,376,687, forward strand.
TTTAATTGACAGGAGTAGAAAAGAAATATTTAATAAATAAATAAAAAAATTAATCAAATCCTAAAATATGTAACACGAAAAACTGTAAAGATACTAAAAATATACTGTAATTTTTTTAAAATAATAGAATTACACCTCAAAAAGTTGCATCAAGACACTAGAAATAAATAATTAATAGCAGAAACTATAAAAAATATACATTTAAATAGACATGTTCAAAGCTTAGGTCGGGTCGGTGCCTTTTTTTCCCTACTTGCCCGACCCTGGCCTTGACCCTCGGGTCACGGGTCGACCCTGACCCCGTCTACAAAACAAAATAATGGGGGGATTTGGACGGGTCGGGCGGGGTCCCGGGACCCGACGATTTTTTTTTGTTATTTCTAAAATTGAATTTTCAAGACTGAAATTGACATTCACACCTACATTACCACGAAATTCATACGTCAAAATCTATTGCATATCGCGAGATATGTAGTGAAGAAAAGGAAAAATTAGAAATCGATTTGGGGGAAATGTCAGATCGATTGGGAAGATGTACGTTTTTCCAAAAATTGGCGTTGTCAAACCGATTAAAGTTGCACCATTTAAAACTACTTTCTTCTGATCGCGCGTCCGAGCGCAGAGTTATGACCATTTAAAGTTGAACCAATTTACAACTATTTTCTTCTCTACCTATATTTATGTCAATACTTCACATTAAAACATAAAGTCTACATCACATATATTCTTAAAATATGTAAATATTAATAAAAGAAAAATAATATAAATTATATTAAAAAAATTAAGTGGCGGGTCGAGGTTGGGCCGGGCCGAGTGGGTAGAAAAATCTGACTCTGGCTCAACCCTACAAATGCTCGGGTCCCCGCTTTTTCGGGTCAGGTGGATCACGGGTCAGAAATAAGCTACCCTGACCCTGATTTTTTCGGGTAGGGCGGATCCCCGACCCTATGGACAGGCCTACCTTTAAATGTGAGTTTCTGCTAATTTCCTTTTTCTCTATTATTCCCGTCAAATCTAACAGACATAGTTTGATAAATATTTGGTGAAGACTACAAGCGTTAACTTTTGACAAACTTAATAGACTAAAATAGTTTTAGTATATACTCAGCAGACCATTTTGAATGTATCCTTCAACATATGGGACCATCTTTGTCATTTTCTCATAAATAAAGTATTGAAAGTGAAGTAAAGAGAAGAATACGCGTTTGTTTGGTGCTTTGCTTTAACTTTTATTTTATTTTTTTTGAAATCTTGTCCCACAAAAAACCGCGTGAAACTGTAAATAACTGTAAATTATTTCTCCTCTATACGCGTTGCTTCCATCAATTTAGGCAGTGATGGGAGTTTTGGGGGTGGGGTGGATGGTGATGGGTGTGGGGGTGAGGGTTCTAGAATTAAATTTAATTAATTTTTTTCGACTAGTAGAATTAACTAATGTCACTAGTCAAAACTTGCTTGTACGTTACACTAACACCTAAAGTCAAAAATCGGCTTATATTAATTTTTCTTCCCAAAACTTTGCTATTCCTCTATCGTATATAATCGATCAAGGTTTTCAATTATTAGCTTTCGCATGATGTCCATCCCCAATAATTTTTTTTTTATTAGAGTTATGCATGTAGTAATAATACAAGGACAATCTCTTATCTAAGGTCATGTCCCCAGTAATTTGTACTTGCGTCATATCCCGTCTAATCACCTCTCCCCAATACTTCTTCGGCCTACCTCTACCCCATCTTGAACCCGTCCATAGTCAACCTCTCACACCTCCGCACTGGATAATAGACCCTAGGTACTTGAAGCTTCCTTTCTTTGGAGTTTGGAATGACTTGCGTACCAAACCTTATCTCCACGACTGCTTTAGGGTTGCTCCCGTTGCTGAATTTGCACTCCAAATATTTTGTCTTAGCCATACTCAACCTGAACCCTTTAGACTCCAGAGTCTGTCTCCAAATCTTCAGCTTAACGTTCACTCAGTTGCGAGTCTCATCTGCGAATAATATACACCATGGTACATCCCATTGAATTTGTCGCATCAGCCCGTCCATCACCAAGACAAATAGGAATGGGCTAGGAGCTGATCCCTGGTGCAACCCATCATCATTGGGAAGTGCTCCGAGTTTCTTTCTACTTGTCCGTACTCCAATCTTGATTCAATCATACATAACTTAGTCTCGGTCTATTGGATATAAAAAAGATATTCTGTTAAGGAGTGTTTCATCCTTAAATGAGCCTTATGTGATGCACATCTGAATTAGTCGGGCCTCTAATACAGATACCGAACATCAAATAAGAAATCAAAGAAAAAAGACAAACTCAATTACTCCGAACGTAAAGACAATCCATGAAGTGAATAAAAATTACAAGAAATTAGTGTTTAATATTCAATAAAGATAAAAATAGTAGGAGATTTTCCATCTACTTTGATGCACAAAATTACTTTATCTCATGCTCACAAATGATGATAATTATTTACTTAGTAGTACAATAGTAAAAGTGCAAGCAAACTTACTCAACGTTGATATTAAAAAAACATCCCCTTATCAACATTACAAGAAAAATGTTACACCATATGCCCCATCATCATCAATGCAATACCAAAACATCACTTTTGAACCCCACAAGGGCCACAACAAACTTTCATATTTTTTCTTTGGTTGTGACCTGTGATGTATTTTTTGATAACATAATTAAATAATTCACCTATGACTTTGGATGGACAGAAAATAACAAGAAAGAGAGACCACCAAATCTTCCAAATTAAACTGCATTCACAAGAAAAATAAGCTTTTCATTTGATTCCTTGTAAATATTCCAACATTCTTGACTTGTTCAACATTTTAGCCGGTAGGAAACTATAAATGCTAGATGACAATAGCTAACACATAACTTATAATATAAACATCATATTTTTATAAAGAAATCAATCTTTTCTAATTGAATATAAGGGGTGTATTCAATTAGGATTTTAAAAGACTATCTTGAGATAAATAAATCCAGTGGATTTTAAAAGTTTATTTAAGAATGTAATGACTTAACCGATTTTAAAAGACAATCAAAAAATTTATGTTTGGATTTTAAAAAGATTTATCATAAGATTTATAAATATTTGAAAGGACCACATGAATTTTCAATGTCAATTTCTCTAACAGGTATTTCAGCAAAGAACTTGCATACATAGATTTGGAGAAAATGACTCTCCTGATTTTGCTATGAAAACAATATAGAATCAACTCTACACACATAAACAAAATATGTAGTTGCATAGGGGACATTCTTTCTCTAATAGAGTCAAAGACTTGTAACAACTGCAAATACAAGTGCATTCATGGGGAACAAATCAATGCAGCTAAATAAAGAACAGTGTATAAAGCCCAAATATAATTTTAAGGTGTTTCACAATCCAAATCATATTCATGCCTGAAAGCTAGATATCCTTGCTAAAATGAGATTTTGAATACCAAATTTGCCTGAAATCAGTAAGTTTTTGAATATCAAAAGACTTTGTGTTACTTCGTCATGACCGATGTTGCTTATTATTGCATTTCTAAGCCCAAAAACTCAAATTCGTGATTTTTTGTACTTTCGGTGGGTATTAGCACACCGATTTTCTAGAATCATGTGGACTATATCTAATTGGCCTGAAATTCACCAGATTCATGAAAAACAGACTTGTGATCGAAATTCATTACTTCGTCATGGCCGACGTCGGTTATTTTTGCATTTCTAAGCCCATAAACTCAAATTCGTAATTTTTTGTACTTTCAGTGGGTTAATATTAGCACACAGATTTGTATTATTTGCTACAACGTAGTGAAACTTCTTTAATTCAACATAAATTTCATACTTTTTTCATGTTAGGTTTTTAGTGAGAAAATTTTCTCCTTTGTCTTGCCATGTGCGTAGGTCAATCATATAAAAATGATGTTGTAAATAGGTATGACTGTATTATTTTTCAGTGAATCAACAATCAAGAAAATGAAAGAAAAAATAATATAAAATTTACTAGTACTAAAGAGAAAAAAAAACACAGAACCTGACAGCAGCATTAAATCCGGAGGCCCCCTACCTCACACACACCCACCCAACAAACCCACAATCCTGTAAGCACAAGTTTGAAAGGAAAAAGCTAGAAGTTTAGTAGGTATATAGTTACTTGCAGATTTATAAGTGCTACCTACACCCTCTCCAAAAGCTTAATTTGCTCCAACGCAGTCCCTGCAATATTATCTTCAGATCAGACATACAAATAAACTTAAATCATTTCTCACAAATTGATTTTGACACAAAAAGTTATGTAAATTCACTCTGTTTTTGTATTTATGAATATGTTGTCCAAATATGCTCTCAAAAACTTAACAAACCTAAACTACACAAAATATAGGAAAAGAATCAAATTCTTCTGTTGCAAGCAAGATGAATGTATGCTTTATACACTCCTCATTACTAAACCTCTTTATTGCCTTCACTAATTCTTCATTTCGTGGGTAACCCATACTATGACTCTTCATTCTTTTCATTAATTTAGTCTTATTCTTTACAGTATTATTTATTGTCTTTATATGGACTTTTAAATATAGGCAATGAGAAAAATGATAGAAAAAATGTCAAGTAAAAGAAAAAAAAGATAAATATCAATAGAGAGGTCATAGACATGTGTCACATCACCTCGTATATATCTAGCTTTATATTATATATTATTGATTTTAACTATTGACACCTTAAAGAAAGTTCCAATAATGACTGTTACAGCATCGGATACTTTGCTTTGCTTTGTGTTCATGCATAGATCGAATTTATCTTGATTCTTCACCCACCAACCCACAAAAAATTCTCTTATTTGTTTTTAAGGTCAAACCCATGGAGGGATCCTTATGATTGCTAAAATATTTCACTTAAATACTTTAATTAAGTCTTATTTCATTTAGACATCTATAACAGGATTTGACGGTATCATTTAGACATTTTTAGTTGACTTCACATGGTAAGTGTGATATACTCATTAATGGCGCGTGAATAATTTTATTTAGTCATTTTTTATTTTATTTTTTCTCTTCTTTTCCCCCCTTTTTCCCATCCATTTTCCCAAGCTTAAACTCTTCAATGGAGGTACTAAAATCATGTATTTTATCTATCTTCTTTCATCACCTTCATTCCACTATTCTTACCTTTCACTGGGTATGTTGTTGTTGAATTAAAATCACGATTGGAACAAGAACACACGTGAAGATGGTGAAGAACACCAAAAATATGATTTCCAGATTTTTCTTTTGTTTGTAAATGGATTTTCTTGTGTTAATAATATGGGTGGCCAACGGGCTGGGTCGGCCCGATCCCGTTATTAAAAATAATTATGGTACCGGGACTCAAACCGAGCGGGACTCATCCCGCTCAGACCCGGCCTGCCCCAGTTCCGCCAACCCGCCCTGATCCCTCCCGATCCCCTCCCATTTGCACAAAATAGGCGTTGCACCAACGACCATTTTATATTTTGATCGTTGTGCAACATCCATTTTTGGCTTTCCCCCTACACCCTTAATATTTATTTTTAACTCTCAAGTTATTATATTTACACTTTAACCCAATTTTTCAACTATAAATACTTCATTTTCTCTTCACATTTCTCACAAATCTTCCTACAATCTCTCTAATATCTCAATCTATCTTCTACAAATCTACATTATCCACTAAATATTTAATTTTATTTATATATTTGGGAGTGAAGTTCGGAACTAGCTTGAGGATCTTTCATAGAGCAAAATTTTAATTTTCAACCTCTCGATTACACGTCGACATTACGTCGTCGTTTGGTATATTTGTTTATTCGTTAAATTATTATTGGTCTTTATTTTATTTAGCTCACTTAATTTCATTATCTTTAACTATTTATTAGCATAATTAAAATAAAAAAAATTAGAGGTATGTTTAAGGATAAGGGTAAGGCTTCTTCTAGACCTAGTAGAGGTAACATGGACAGGGGTACTTCTTCTAGTATTCCTAGTCCTACTCCTAGACGAATTTGTTGGTACTGGACATTTTTCTGAAATACCATATGATTTAGACGAGCAAATATTTTCTGAAACTCAACAAGACTTAAAAGATGCTCTAGATGACACACACACTAATGTAGATGAAACATTCACTAGTGAACCTCCAACTGGAACGTCTCCTATTCCTCTTAGTATGAGATGAGGTTCAGCAAAGCGACCATTAAAATCAAATGCATGGAAATTTCTTGATAAGGACATAGAGAATCAAGTAGCTATATGTAAAATTTGTAAAGAGGTTTATAGATTTAAAAATAGAAAAGTCAGGGTGGGAAGGGGGTTTAATGAGACACATTTCAAATGCTCACCCAGCTAGGTATTCCCAATATGAGGCTGAAAAAGATGGTGCGCAAAGGCCCTCTCCATGGGGACAAAGTTCACATACTGTCCCGGATCTAGTACAAGGTCAAATTAACCCTATGACAGGGGAATTGTAGGCACTAAATATGATAAACATAGAGATAGATAAGCATTATCAAAATTAGTTATTGTGTAGGGTTTGCCTTTTTCATTTCATTCATCTCCTAGTTTTATTCATTATATTAGAAAAATGTATAATCATGCTTTTAAAGGTTTTCCTAAATCAGCTATTAAGAGAGATGTATTTAAATTTGCACATGAATATCAACGGTATTTACGTTATTCATTATATAATTTTAATGGAAAAGTGACTCTCACTTCTGATATAGGCCGTATTACTAACGATCATGATTATTTAACGGTAACCTGTCATTGGATAGATTATAAATGGTCTATGCAAAAACGTATTTTAGCGTATAAATATATAGATAGTAGGCACACTGATCTTTTTATTTCAGAAAATATTTATTCAGTTTGCGATTATTACAGAATAACTGATAAAATTATGAGTTTTACATTAGATAATGCATCTTCTAATAATTCTACTATTACAGTTTTAAAAGATGTTTTAACTCATCTTTTTTAAATATTTTTCATATAAAATGTGTATGTCATATTTATAACTTAGTTGTAAAGGATGATCTATTACTTTTTCAAGATATTTTTGATATAATACAATTTGCTATAAACTTTATTTTTAAAAATAATAGAATACAACGAAAAAAAGATTATAAAAAATTTGTCACGATTGTCAACTACCTTATAGAAAAATTTGTCGAAGAAATACCCACTAGGTGAAATTCTTTATATGAACAACTATTTGTTGCTTATGATTATAGAAAACATATAACTTTATTTTTTAACGCCCATAATAAAAATTCAACTGATATGCTTGTAGATAACGATTGGGAAAAAATTCCAAACTTATTATATTTCTAGAGAAATATTTTCAAGCATCAAAAGAATTTTTTGGTATATATTATCCTACTATTTCAACTATATTATTTTATATAGCTATAATATTTTTAATGCTTAGTGAATATATGAAAAAATCAGCTTATAAGACAACTATTAAAAAACTATTTTATTCCTATTCCCATAATTTATATTATTGGGGCTGTATTAAATCCGACCATTAAAATACACGGTTGTAAATCACTTATTACAACTATTTATGAATGTATAGCAGTACTACCACCTCCAACTCCCAAAAAGTCAAATGACCCACGACCTATTGAACAAACGAAAGAAGAAGTGTTGTCTAGCATAAAAGACGAATGCAAAAAAGTATATAGGTATTACCAACAAGAAAGTGCTAGCAACCAACCGGTTTTCATACCATATTCTTCTTTTCAACACAACCTAAAAAAGACATGTTGTTTCTGCGACTAGTATTGAAAGCCTCAGAAATAGAATGTGTGGTGGTAACACTACTAACCAAATTAACGAGTTTGATATTTTTGTTTTGCAGGGTGTTGTACCGTACCAAGCAGTTCTCAATAAAGAATGACATGAAGACTTGCAGAAATACTGGAGGGGGAATGAGAGGACCTTTCCGACACTTTCAATGATGACCCGAGATGTTTTGAACATTCAAGTGTCATCAACCACGTCTGAAATCACTTTTTCTATCGGCATATTTTAAATAGGAGAGCACAGACACTCATTAGTCGGATACAGCTTGGGGATTGCAGTATTAGGGGTGATCGGGTCCGAGTGCCCTAACTTTTTTGAACTACCTAGACCCTGCCCAGTAAAAGATCGGTTCCTAAATTTACTACCCGAAACCTATCCGTAGAAATCATTACCCGGAACCTACCCGTACCCTGTGGTTTCGAGTAGGTTCCCGAGTACCCTGTAATTTTTTGTATTATTTAAAGAGATATATCTGATTATCACAGTAGCCTCATCTGAATCACTATTACGTACACGAATCAGACAACAAAAGTTAGAATGAAAACAACCAACAACGTAGGCCACAAATACTATCTGGTATTTTTGGATGATTTCTCTCACTTTCTTTGGGTCTATCCTCTCAAACTCAAATATCAAGTGTTCTCCAAATTTGTTGAGTTTCGAACACTGGTTAAAATGCCGTTTGAAAAAAACATAAAATTATTTTAATGTGATAATGGTCGTGAGTTTAATAGTTCATTATTTCATAAATTATGTGCGGCTAACGACATGGTTTTCCATTTCTCGTGCCCATATACCTTCCCTCAAAATGGTAAAATCGAAAGAATTCTCCGAACCATTAATAATATGATTAGTACCCTCATTTTTCACGCGTCTCTCCCTCTTACTTTTTGGGTTTATGCACTAAAATGGTAGAACGCATTCTCAACATTTTACCTACCCGTTCGATTCAAAATAGGACACCCACCGAAATTTTCTACCGTCGGATCCCTACTTATGACCACCTTAAATTTTTGATTGTATGTGTTACCCAATAATGACATCCACAACACCTCATAAATTAGCACCCCGTTCTACTCCGTGCGCCTTCCTCAATTTTCCGTCAATCCATATGGGGTACTTGTGCTATGAGCTCTCCATCGACAAAATCATAATTTCTTGCCACATCGCCTTTGTTGAGTATGTTTTCCCGCTTGACAACATTAAAAAAATTTGAGTCACTGATTACCAATTACTCAAATATTCATACCATCACCGTTTGTCCAACAACCATTCCGTCATGGATCCAATGTTCCAACGTCAGCTGGCGCACCACATGCCACCACCACTACTCAGTCAAACCCCAAACACCAGTCACTGCCTCACACCGCTTCCACCACTGAACCACCGACATCGCTGGTCACGACGTCCCCTGTCAGCCGATCTACTAGTTCATTGTCCCCCCTAACAACCCCTGTCACCGCCGGTAATCCGCCGGTGTCGTCACTGCCACAGTCCAACGCCACAACCATCATCTCTACACCGATGCCACCCCCGACCACATACCCCACAAAACCACGACAATCTTCCAGATCGGCACAGTCGTCGCCTTTGAAAACCCACCAAAAACCCTCACCCTCCAGATCGGCACCTCTGGCGCCTCCGGCAACCCAACAAATACCGTCACCTCAACCAATCAACATCACCGTCGACACCCACCCACGACTGACAACCAGCAGTTGACAGACCCGCACCCACACCCTAGCTCGCTACCCAGCAGAACCACAACGCACACCACTGCCCCTTCACACCCTATGAAAACCCGTGCCAACACGGGATTTTCAAATCCAAAGTCCACTTTAACCTATCCACTTAGGCAATACTCCAATTTCCAAAAATCCAAAATTGGTCAAACTAGACCCGAATTAGAATGCAGCTATGTGTGAGGAATTTAATGTTTTAACGAAAATGATTTTCTTATTTGAAGTTTAAATTAATTAGGTAAGACTCTGGGGGTTTAAAGTAAGCGTTACAATTTTTCGATAAATTAAATATCTCTTTCGAAATCCAAATTATATACAAACACTTTACATTCCTTTTTGGGTCTAATTTTCCATAAATAATTGGTTATTCCGGATTTAAACATATAATTTATCTGAATCTTTTTAATTTACTCCTAAATGCCTATTTGGATACTTATGACAACTTAGGTCTAAAAGTTGTATTTTTTCCCCCTAAAAGCCATATGATGTCCTTTTTGTCCCCTAGCTTCTTTTTTAGCTCTTAAACACTTTCTTAATGATATATTTTGCTACAATATTAATCCAATACTCTTTCAAATCATATCTAGCATATCCTGTCATATGCCACACATCATCTACATCCCACACATCAATTCCACATTTTGCTAGCCATTTGTGTCGTAATTATACTTGAACTTAATGTGAATAAAAGTAAAAAAAATCGGACCTTTACAGATTGGTTGTTCCTTATCCCCAAACATTTTTAGCGCGGATTTCCCTTCATATGGATTGGTTTTTTATTTTTGCCCCCCAAATTGGTGGTCTTTAATTTTTGTCCATACTTCTCATTTAATGAAAATATACGAGTCAAAATATTATTATTCGCACGTCTACAAAATCAGAAATTCGGATTCAAACCCTAGCTCAGTATAAAAAATTGCGCAAGGCAAAGGTCTCACAAAAGTTATGCATTAAGTGTGAGAGCAAATGAGTAATAACAAGAAAATGGGAATGCAACAACAACAACAAATGTGTTATAATCTTTTGAAATGAACAAAATAAATTGGCTTGCTGAGTGATTGTATGAATAATCTATCCTTAAGATAATATTGCCACGTATATCCTTTCAACGGTTGTAATGACAACTTATCTCCCAAGATAAAACAACAATCAAACAAGTGAGCAAATGGAACTAAGTGTTTGCTTAGGAAGAAAAATCTTTGAGTGTTTTGTGATAGGAAGAAAGGAAGACAATTTCAGAGAATTGTTAAGTGTCAATGTGTTTTTGCAAATGAGCCCAAGGCTCCATTTTATAGTGTGAAGAAGATGGTCTTCCACATAGCCTAGTAATGGCCAATAAAGACCATATAATGCCTTGAATGTGGAGAAATAATCCAGCCAAATAATGGCTGAATTCATGAGCCCTATAATGGAGAATTAATGCTCCAAAGTCAGCCCAAAAAATAATTTTCGTTCATCTTTCAACGGTCTAAAACGTCGCCGACGTCGTGGCCCTGCAGGCTGGCGCCGCGGCGTCGAAACTTCAGAGAGTTTCGGGCTCCGCAGCGCCGTGGCCCTGTAGGGAGGCGCCATGGCGCTCTGGCGTCATGGCCTTTTTAGACTCGTTTCATCTTTTACACATTTTATACGTCTTTCTTTCGTTTACCAACGTGAAATCATTTGTCATTTGGCCAATAACCGTCTATTCTCTTACGTCTCAAACAATTAGTATACGTATCAATATCTCTTCCATTTAAGGAAATTACGATCCTTGACACTTTATGTGCACGTGTGTGGAAACCATGTTTCTGACGTGCGGGGCCCCAATTGTCTGAGTCATAATTAATAGGATTAATTTTATTTCACTTTTAGAAATTTTTCAACAATCCCCTCTTGGAAGAGATTTTGGTGCACACACATGGTGCCTTTCGAGCAATCACTCGACGGAACGATGTTGCATTTGGAGAGGTAGCCGGAGCTTTGAACCTTCCATAGTAGAACATCATCGGACATATTTACTGCGTGGTGAACGTGATGTCTTGAACCGTCAATGTTTAGTATATGCCAAGACAATAGTACCAACACAACTCCCTTCCTACTCAATCCTTCTAATGTTTTTGTCCATCGTGGGCCTTTGACACACTTGAATTCTTAAGTGCGTTCATTTGAGGCGGTCTGTCCTCGCACTTAAATAGGTGGTCTCCTACAAGGTATCCAGCAATAACCCACTACACAAGCGTTAGAAACCATTAAAAATTTCTCCAACCTAACCTCAACTATTGAGGATCATTAAAGGTTTGAAAACTTATCTTTTACCCCTCTTACAGGTAGCGCTTTTTGTCTATCACGGGAATGTATTGGATTATGTTTCTTAAGAAGAAATCATTATCTGAAGTGCTCTTGCTTCCACTGAAGCGCTCAACTGAACCTTTACAGTTTAGTTTTCCCATTGAACCTTATTCCTGAGATCTCCAGTCTGTAAGGTTGGGTGTCCACTATATTGGTTCTTATTGATTGAGTTTTAAGCCCATTCCCCTAAACAGACGGTATATCTGATCTCTGGTCATTCCCTTCGTCAAGGAATCTATGATATTTTCCTTAGATTTAACATAATCAATGGAAATAACACCCGAGATGATCAACTGTATAACTGTCTCATGCCTCCGTCGAATATGACGAGACTTGCTGTTGTGCATAGAGCTTCGTGCCATTCTTAGAGTCGACTGACTATCACAGGAGATCATTACAGAAGACACGAGTTTATCCCAATATGAGACATCCTCTAGAAAACCATAAAACCACTCAGCTTCTTCTCCCGCTTTATCTAAAGCGATAAATTCCGACTCCATCGTGGATCGGGCAATAAGTGTTTGTCTAGAGGATTTTCAAGACACGGCTCCACCACCGATTGTAAAAATGTATCCACGGTGGACTTGATGTCTTTGCTATCAGATATCCAGTTTGCATCACTGTACCCCTCTAGAAATAGTGTAACCTGAATTTTATTGTGAACTTCAGGAACTGGAGTACCCTATTCAACGCTTTCCAGTGATCCTCACTTGGATTTCGGGTAAACCTAACCAATCTATTGACTGCATAAGCGATATTAGGTCGAGTGCAGTTTATGACATACATCAGACTCCCAATCACATGTGCATATCGCTCCTGGCGTACAGGTACACCAAGATGCTTGTCAATCCTTTGAATTTTATCCAATGGTGTCTTTACTTGTGAACTGTCGAACATCTCAAATCTCTTCAGCACATCTTCGATGTAGTGAGATTGAGACAAGACCAATCCATTAGATGTCTTAGAGATCTTAATCCCTAAGATGACATCTGCGACACCCATATCTTCATGTCGAAATATTATTTTAACATGCTCTTAGTCTCCAGGATTGTCCTAGGACTGCTACCAGTGATCAACAAGTCATCTACATAAAGACATATAATGACGAACGAATCAATATTTTCTTTCATGTAGACACATTTATCACATTTATTAATGGCGAACCCTTTTGTTAGTAGGGTACTATCAAATTTCTCGTGCCATTGTTTAGGGGCCTGTTTCATCCCATACAACGATTTAACAAGTCGACACATTTTTGTCTCTTGTCCTGGAACCACATACCCCTCGGGTTGGTCTATATATATTTCTTCTTCTAAATCACCATTTAGGAAGCAATCTTGACATCCATTTGATGTATTTCAAGATCCCGCAAGGCGGCGATAGCTATGAACATACGTATGGATGTCATTCTAGACACCGGTGAGAAGGTGTCAAAGTAGTCAAGGCCCTCCTTTTGGAGATAGCCCTTGACTACCAATCTAGCCTTGTATTTGTAGATAGAACCATCTGCCTTTAACTTCCGTTTGAGGACCCACTTATAACCCAAAGGTTTGTGTCCTGGAGGAAGGTCAGTCAACTCTCAGTTGTGGTTGTGCAGGATGGATTCTATCTCGCTTTCTAAGGCTTCCTTCCAGAGGGGTGCTTCTGGAGTTGAAAATGCTTCGGCGATTGTCCGTGGTTGGTCCTGAACCAAATAAGCTTCAAAGTCTGGACCAAAGAACTTGTCCTTCTGAGTCCTTTTTCTTCGCCTTGGTTCCATCTCTGAATCTTCCAAGTCCTGACAATCTGGAATACTTAATTCCGGATCGTCAGCCACTTCAAAATTTACTAAATCTGAACCATTTGGATCTAGGTAGTCAGCAACTCCTAGATCCTCAAATATTTGTTCATAACTTAATTTACGAGAGGTTATATTGTTTTCTTTATATGGAAACGTGTCTTCAAAGAACCACGCGTTCCTTGATTCCATGATCGTACCTTCATAAATGTCCAGTACATCATACTTATGTACTATGAAACGATAAACACTACTGTTATAGGCATATCCGATGAATATGCAATCCACAGTCTTAGGTCCAATCTTGACCTGCTTTGGCATAGATACTTTTACCTTGGTCAGACAACCTCATACCTTCAAATATTAAGTATTGGAGAATGTATTGTTGTTATATGGCCTCTGGAAGTTTCCCACCGCCTGACATTGAGCCTGCTCCATTGTCATATTTTTGGGGTCAGTTGTTGGACATCTATCGAAGGTGTGTGGACCCCCACAAATCTCACAAACCGCTCACATCTGAACAACATTTACGGATACTGCATTCTGCTGCAATTGCTTGGTCAGGAGTGCAACCTGTACATTCAGTGCTATGATGACATCTAGCTCATGGACTCCACTCGCTCTTCTGCCACATGTTCCTCTATCTTCTGGCAAATAATTGTTCGTGGCCATATCTTCCAGTAAATCATAAGCTTCATGTGCTGATTTTCTCATGAAGGTGCCACTTGCAGCTGCATCAATGATCGTCCTGGTAGTCCCACTCAAACCGTTATAGAAATTGTGGACCAAATTTCACTGCTCAAGACCATGGTGTGGGCACTTTATTTTTAAATCTTTGAAACACTCCCAGGCATCCTATAATGACTCTCCATCCATCTGGTAGAAATTATTCAATTCTCCCCTAAGCCTTGCTGCCTTTGATGGTGGAAAGAACTTGGCTAAAAACTTCTGGGCTAGGCCCTGCCATGTGAAGACGGAGTCTGTCGGCAAGGAGTTCAACCAAACCTTTGTTCTGTCCCTGAGTGAGAAGGGGAAAAGCCTCAACCGAATGGCATCATCAGTAACGTCATTGTATTTGAATGTGGCACACAACTCCAGGAAATTTGCAATGTGCATATGTGGGTCTTCATATGGTAACCATCCAAACTGGACTGTGTTCTGCACCATACTCAAAATAGCAGGTTTGATCTCAAAATTGTTGGCTCCTATCACTTGGAGCCTGATGCAAGTTTGCACCCCTGTAACTGTAGGCAATACATAGTCCCCTAGGCTCCTTTCTGCAGCCGGTAGCTCATCATTCCCTACGTTGTTGTTTAGCTGATTTTCCATTGTACAAAGGATCAACAATTACCTTGTCCTTCCTGCAAGTGATAAAACACAAGTAAACAGATCACGACAAAATGTTCTAAAATAAATAAGTAAAATAAAAATAAAAACCAAAGTAGAAATGAGAATAGATAGTTCGATATTGAAAGTACCCCAGTCCCCGACAACGACGCCATAAACTTGTCAGCGATATTTTCGTATGCTTAACGCAAGTGTACGTATCGTTACAAGTAATATAGTCTGGTAAGATCGAATATCGTCCTCAGAGACTGGTTTCTAATTACCAAACATCTATTCTAGATTATCTATTTGGCAAACGATGGTTGATTTGGGTTTTTATCTAACACTACTAGAGTAATTGCAAGAATTAAACTAAATTACTTCTGTTTAATCAGTTATGATGGAAATATGGCTTCCAATATCCTCAACTATCCACTATTTTCAATCCTTAATGCAACTAGAATGACTTCTTCTTTTACGTTAAAATAACGGTTAACTAGACTGTCTTATATTCCGGTTAGGATATATAATCGCTCAACTCCAGTGCAGAAACCTTCTATATTTCTATGATAGGTTTTACCACATAGGAGGATTAAGAACAATAACCTATAATGCTACACAAGTATCAGGGTACTTTCGTCCGCGATTTTAACCTATGTCTTTTCAATTACAACATATTCAAATCTCTCCTCTCGGTTCTTGATTCGAAATCATATAGATTATGATAATTAGTGATCAATTAACTATCAAACATTCATACCAATATTGAATAAATCTTAATCAAGTGGAGAATAAATCAAACTAATGCATTAATTCATGAAAGAGATTTTCAAGCGATTCAATAGGAAAGCCCTAATAAAGTGTTTAGCTCCTAGCCATAGACATTGTCACGACCCGACCCCGGGCCCGCGATCGGTGCCCTACCTGGGCACCCTTACAGGTATACATCAGAGAATAGCAGCGGAACATACATGAAACTTATAAAATAAAATAACGAGAAATTAAACCACAGGTTAGCCGATAAGGCTACATTCCTGGACACATATACATATACATAACAACAGCAGTCACGTCTCTTTCCCTTTTACAAAACGACCCACAATATGTAACTCTGCACCTTAAGAATTACAATCGTGGCGGGACGGGGCCGCCATACCCCGAATGTACATAAGTCTACCATATCGTGAAACCGTACCAAAAGATAAGCCTCGGAGTGAAAGGAGCTTCTTTCCAAAAATCGAGCAGAGATCCTAAGCAAGGATCACCAACCTGGTACCTATAACTCTGCGGGCATGAACGCGGCCCGAAGAAATTCGATTACAACAGTGCAGAGTATGGAACATAAATAAAATGCAATAACCAAATCGTATCTGTATAAAAGAATGTACTTTTAACTCCTGAAATCAATCATATATTAACCGTTCTTTCCTTCTTTCAATAAAATTTAACAACATATTCTTACATACATACTTAAGAGTTTAATTCGATCTTTTCACATAACTTACATATCTTACATAACATAATCCGCCCGTTATGGAGGACTTCTTATTTGGGAGCTTACTTTGATTATCCATGCGTGATAACGTGTCCGCCCATTTGCGGGACACGGTGTACTCATAAATCATGTGGCATAATCCGCCCGCTGGGCTCGGTGTCTTGTGGAATCATGTAGCATAATCCGGCCGCTGTGGGGCTCGGTGTCTTGTGGAATCGTAGCATAATCCGCTCGTGGGGCTCGGTGTCTTTGTGGAATCATGTAGCATAATCCGCCCGCTGTGGGGCTCGGTGTAAGATGACGTAACGACCTATGTGAAGGCTCGGGGTAATATGGCGTAATCCGCCTATGTGTAGGCTCGGTGTATCTCATAACGTAATCCGCCTATTCGTAGGCTCGGTGTATTTCATAACGTGTCCGCCTATTCGTAGGCTCGGTGTATTTCATAACGTGTCCGCCTATTCGTAGGCTCGGTGTGATTTTCCTTACATAACATTTTTAAACCATCTTTTCACTTCTTCTTAAGTCGTCATAACAACTTCCCATAAAGCTATTATAACAATCATTCATTTTAGAGAACTTATGTCACTTTTATTCTTACAACATTTAGGAAAAGCGGTATCCAAAGATACTACGTACATACATACTTAAAAAGAATCGTATCGCTTAAAACTTCATAATCCTTAAAAGACAATCAAAGTTCTTAGTCTTCAAACTTCATAACATACTTCCTTTAAAGCCCAATTACTTATACAAAAACATATAAAGTTCCTTACCTTCCAAAACCAAGTAATTCATTCCTTAAAACCATATAACTTCCACTTTTAAAATCAATCCCTTTTCACATATAAATTCAAGTCATTTCGAACATAAAATCCACTTACTTACTTTAAACAAATCAAGACACATAGCCTTTAAATCAAATCTCATAACTTCCTAACCGTTCTTACCAACGTCTCCCATAAGACCTAGTAAGGACTTAGGACAATTTAAACATACTCTTAACTTAGATTCAACAATGTAAATACTTATTAACTTCTAAGATGAGAAGGAATCTTGAAATACTATCACATGTTGATTTCATACTTAGGATCATGCCAAAGAAAGAAGAGGTTCACATACCTCGACGACTAGCGACAAGTTGCAAAAGGCTCCAAAGTACTTCAACCTATAATGGCCACAATACGTCCATTAACCTCTTAATTCAAACGTAGAATATTCTAAGTGCTAAGTCGCTAAATTCTACGGAAAATCGGACAGCACCTCCTTTGTTTCTACTCACTTTGCCACCTTTTTCAAGGCCGAAATACAATAACCAAACAGCCCCAATTGGCTCACAACAATAAAGAAGGTAGTCCTATACAAATGAATAACTAAATGACCCCAATTGGCTCACAATTTAGAAAGTAGTCCAAATTTGACCACCTAGAGTTCAACCATACCAATACTTATCAAATTTCCATTTCAATCCAAATTGTTAATCATAACATGATATCAAGTCGCATTTGGTTATAACTACCACAATCTTCAAATCAATAACGTCGGCGATTCTAATAACGACTAAATTGAAATCCAACTTAATACGGCTTATATTACATTCCGATTTCCAATGCTACAATCAATCCACAATCCTTATAAACTTCTACATATCAACTTCATGCTAGCAACACGTAAAGCTAACAACAACAATATAAATATATAATCTTGTAACACATTAAAGGACAAAATTATACCTCAACGAATCTTAATCCAATTCCAATCCGAAGTCGCTCCTAGTAGTTTAGAACCTTTCCAAGACACTTCAATCCGCTCGTTGAGACCCTTAGAACCATACCAACAACTTTCCTTCAACTTCCAATCCAAAACCTAGAAAGACCCTTAGGTTTTCGTTTTGCGACTAACCCGTAAACTATTTTTTTCCAAGATTTCTCTATTGAGATAAGCTTACAATACACATAGGAACCTTGGTTTAAAGTGTGGAGCTTAAAGAACAAGAAACGAATTTTTTTCTTCTTGGAAGTGAGCTTGGCCGAGAGCACCTCAAGGTGTAGCACAATATTTGTGGAAATTTTTCTAAGTATGGAACTAGTATTGCAATGTGAATGAATATATAAAACATTGGAGGGGGTAGATTAGAACACTTGTGAGGTTTGGATGAGTTTCTACTAAATATCAAGTTTATGTGGGGTCATTGACTTAGTCAATGTTGTCAAGCTCTAAGGCTAGCAAGACTGTTTTTCCTAACAAGTGGTCAAATGACCGCGTGCCAATGTAAAATTCGTCCAAGACATCACTAAGGGGGGGGTGACTCGTGTCGCCCTCCCATTCGTCACAATATTACGTTTTTCCGACAATTCCATAATTCCGCTAATTTTTTTACAAGTCTCAAATCTTAACACTTGAGCTCTTACGCACTACCTTAAAACATGTCTTGTAAATACTGGTGTAACATTCTTCCCCTTAGAAACATTCGTCCCGAATGTTCTTTCTGAGCTCAATCTATCATTCCTTGGCATAGTCTCATAAGCTTGCACTTAGCAAAACCTAATTATGCCACCTATGGCCCTAATATACCGTGACTTGCATATTTATCCATCACAAACCAAACGAGAAAACAATCCATAGTGCATCATCACTATATACTCACATTCAAGGCCTAAAAGATTATCTTTTCGCATTTCCAACTTACTTCTAAAGATAATGCATAATTTCAATATTATCCGCTTTGATACTTAAACATAAAATAACCTTATCATGCATACAGATCTCAGAAAGGGTCAAGATATACCGAATTCATATAGGCGGTTCAAAGGACCGCTTAAAATCGAAACTTCCACCACGACCCTCGCCACTACCGTGGATGAACATCCCGCCTAGCTATCAAGGCGAAGAACCCGCAATCGATCCGGTAGACTTTTCTATCCTCCCGCAACTCTCCTACTAGGACAATCCTCAACATATGGCTGACGCCACAGCAAACAGTACCAAGAGCACGATCGACATTCCCACGGTGATGCCGCCACACTGCGTGAACATCGAGGAAGAGGGCCCCGATCGTGTAACCCATGCGCGATACGAATCCAAGCCTCGAGCTCGACGGCCCCGACTACCCGGCCGATCTAACCTCCGCCGTAAAAATGGAAGGAACACTGCGCCGAATCAGACCTAGCTCGGCTGAGGCTCTCCGCCTTGAAAATCACCTGAACCTCGCTGCCCCGGCCTCTTGGCCGCCGCCTGCTCGGTCCTTCTCTCCATGTCCTCGATCCTCAGGCATAAGTTCGCATCCCGCAATATCCATTCTCGGTGAAGGGCTACTCCTGTGCAAGCGGTGATCATATAACGGTCTAGCCCCATAACATAGCGATGAACTCTATCACCATGTTAGCCACAATAGTATCGCGTGTCCGCCGGCGAGTCAAACTCCAAGCTATACTCTCGATAGTCCTCCTGCTCGCCTCAAGGTCAAGAATCTGTCTACCCGGCTCTCTCATCTCGGGAGGCAAAAGTGATCCATGAAGGCCTCAGTAAACTCCCCAAACAGCTGGAAGAGCATCATCACCTCTTGAAAGCAACCACGACTAAACTCGGTTCAACGCGATATCGCAGAATCGGAGGAGGCTAGCGTAATGCACTGGCTCTCAAGCCCTAAGAACTCGCGCGTCCGTCAGAGTCGCCGAATGAACTCCCGTGGATCCTCATCGACCTCGAACCATAAAACTCGGTGGATGACATCCTAGAAAATCCCTAATCCGCAAACCGGCTCTGGCGGGTCGCCGCTCTCGCTTTGCCCGACTACTATATCGTCAATAACCGATTCGCTCCCGTAGTTCTATACTCGCACCGGCCGCGAATCGAGGATCTCGCACGAACCTTCTGAGCTACCGCCGCTCGCCTTCTAATATCGCCGCGTGGCTGAACTCGCCGACCCGCCATTACTACTCGTGCATATTCTCGGCTCGACTCGTAACTCACACCATCGCGCCTCGCCGCTTTGCCTTCTCGGGCCCCTCGCTCCGCGAGGCATAGCTGATTCACATACATAAGAATACGCCGAGACGGATCAACCTATTAATACAATTTCATCGCACGATCTCGAGTGAGAAGAATGGAAACTAATCCTAAATGTCTGCAGCCTCCCGATTATAGATGTGCGCAACACACCGATAATCAAGACTTACTAGACACGGTCTCAGACACTTTCCGAGGACTAATCGCCTCGATACCACTTTTGTCACGACCCGACCCCGGGCCCGCGACCGGTGCCCTACCTGGGCACCCTTACAGGTATACATCAGAGAATAGCAGCGGAACATACATGAAACTTATAAAATAAAATAACGAGAAATTAAACCACAGGTTAGCCGATAAGGCTACCTTCCTGGACACATATACATATACATAACAACAGCAGTCACGTCTCTTTCCCTTTTACAAAACGACCCACAATATGTAACTACAGACCTCTAAGAATTACAACTGCGGCGGGACAGGGCCCCGCCATACCCCTGAATGTACATAAGTCTACCATATCAGGGAAACCGTACCAAAAGATAAGCCTCCGGAGTGAAAGGAGCTTCTTTCCAAAAACTGAACAGAGATCCTAAGAGCAAGGATCACCAACCTGGGTACCTATAACTCGCGGCATTTAACGCAGCTTCCGGCTGGGTCGATAACAAAAATTTAGTATGGAATGTAAATAAAATGCAATAACCAAATCAGATTCAGATAAAAGAATGTCCTTTAACTCTTGAAATCAATCATATATTAACCGGTCCTTTCCTTCTTTCAATAAAATTTAACAACATATTCTTACATACATACTTAAGAGTTTAATTCAGTCTTTTTCACATAACTTACATATCTTACATAACATAATCCGGCCCATTATGGAGGGACTTCTTATTTGGGAGCTTACTTTGATTATCCATACGTGATAACGTAATCCGCCCATTGCGGGACACGGTGTACTCATAAATCATGTGGCATAATCCGCCCGCTGTGGGGCTGCATCTTGTGGAATCATGTAGCATAATCCGCCCGCTGTGGGGCTCGGTGTCATCGTGGAATCACGTAGCATAATCCGCCCGTGGGGCTCGGTGCATCGTGGAATCATGTAAGATAATCCGCCCGCCTGGGGCTCGGTGTAAGATGACGAACCCACCTATGTGAAGGCTCGGGTAATATGGCGAATCCTATGTGTAGGCTCGGTGTATCTCATAACGTAATCCGCCTATTCGTAGGCTCGTGTATTTCATAACGTAATCCGCCTATTCGTAGGCTCTGTATTTCATAACGTAATCCACCTATTCGTAGGCTCTTGTGATTTTCCTTACATAACATTTTTAAACCATCTTTTCACTTCTTCTTAAGTCGTCATAACAAATTCCCATAAAGCTATTATAACAACCATTCATTTTAGAGAACTTATGTCACTTTTATTCTTACAACATTTAGGAAAACGGATCCAAAGATACTACGCATACATACTTAAAAAGAATCAGACGCTTAAAACTTCATAATCCTTAAAGACAATCAAAGTTCTTAGTCTTCAAACTTCATAACATACTTCCTTTAAAGCCCAATTACTTATACAAAAACATATAAAGTTCCATACCTTCCAAAACCAAGTAATTCATTCCTTAAAACCATATAACTTCCACTTTTAAAATCAATCCCTTTTCACATATAAATTCAAGTCATTTTGAACATAAAATCCACTTACTTACTTTAAACAAATCAAGACACATAGCCTTTAAATCAAATCTCATAACTTCCTAACCGTTTACCAACGTCTCCCATAAGACCTAGTAAGGACTTAGGACAATTTAAACATACTCTTAACTTAGATTCAACAATGTAAATACTTCTTAACTTCTAAGAGTAGAAGGAATCTTGAAATACTATCACATGGAGATTTCATACGTAGGATCATGCCAAAGAAAGAAGAGGTTCACATACTCGCGACGACTAGCGACAAGTTGCAAAAGGCTCCAAAGTACTTCAACCTATAATGGCCACAATACGTCCATTAACCTCTTAATTCAAACGTAGAATATTCTAAGTGCTAAGTCGCTAAATTCTACGGAAAATCGGACAGCACCTCCTTTGTTTCTACTCACTTTGCCACCTTTTTCAAGGCCGAAATACAATAACCAAACAGCCCCAATTGGCTCACAACAATAAAGAAGGTAGTCCAATACAAATGAATAACTAAACAGCCCCAATTGGCTCACAATTTAGAAAGTAGTCCAAATTTGACCACCTAGAGTTCAACCATACCAATACTTATCAAATTTCCATTTCAATCCAAATTGTTAATCATAACATGATATCAAGTCGCATTTGGTTATAACTACCACAATCTTCAAATCAATAACATGCGACGATTCTAATAACGACTAAATTGAAATCCAACTTAACATGGCTTATATTACATTCCGGATTTCCAATGCTACAATCAATCCACAATCCTTATAAACTTCTACATATCAACTTCATGCTAGCAACACGTAAAGCTAACAACAACAATATAAATATATAATCTTGTAACACATTAAAGGACAAAATTATACCTCAACGAATCTTAATCCAATTCCAATCCGAAGTCGCTCCTAGTAGTTTAGAACCTTTCCAAGACACTTCAATCCGCTCGTTGAGACCCTTAGAACCATACCAACAACTTTCCTTCAACTTCCAATCCAAAACCTAGAAAGACCCTTAGGTTTTCGTTTTGCGACTAACCCGTAAACTATTTTTTTCCAAGATTTCTCTATTGAGATAAGCTTACAATACACATAGGAACCTTGGTTTAAAGTGTGGAGCTTAAAGAACAAGAAACGAATTTTTTTCTTCTTGGAAGTGAGCTTGGCCGAGAGCACCTCAAGGTGTAGCACAATATTTGTGGAAATTTTTCTAAGTATGGAACTAGTATTGCAATGTGAATGAATATATAAAATATTGGAGGGGGTAGATTAGAACACTTGTGAGGTTTGGATGAGTTTCTACTAAATATCAAGTCTATGTGGGGTCATTGACTTAGTCAATGTTGTCAAGCTCTAAGGCTAGCAAGACTTGTCTTCCTAACAAGGGTCAAATGACCCTTGTGCCCATGTAAAATTCGTCCAAGACATCACTAAGGGGGGGTGACACGTGTCGCCCTCTCATTCGTCACAATATTACGTTTTTCCGACAATTCCATAATTCCGCTAATTTTTTTACAAGTCTCAAATCTTAACACTTGTGAGCTCTTACGTACTACCTTAAAACATGTCTTGTAAATACGGGGTGTAACAGACATGCTAAGAACTATACAAATCCAAACATGAACTGAATTGAAAACTAAAGAAACAAAAATTACTTAAAAGTAGGTCTCCAATTGTAGCCTCCGAAGTTGTGTTGCGTTCTGAGAGATGATATGTTATAGAATAATCCCTAAAATATGTCCCAAAGGTTTATATATGTTGTCAAAAACGTGTGCCTTGGACCCTTTTGCCCCTCGCCAATTCTATTTCGAACTGAAAATTCCCGTATCGGCACCGCGGTACTGCAGAATGGCACCGTGGTACCGAAAATACTGTGGCTAATCAGTAATTATGGCACCGCGGTCCTGCAGTCCGACACCGCGGTCCTACAATCTTTCGTCCTTTTTGCTTCGGGAGCTCTTTTTCTGCCCACTTTTAGGTTCTTTTTGCTATTTTGCCATTTTAGAACCGTTGTGACTCAAAAGAAAGAAAAACGACCCTACACGACACTTATTTATACGAAAATGGGAAAAATACTAACTGAAAATGACTCAAAAAGCGTATACAAAATACACCTAACAAATACCCTCAAACTTAACATTTGCTCGCTCTCGAGCAAAGATCGAGCAAAGATCAAAATAAATCAAAGAAACAGAAACAAACAGACACAAAGACTCAAATCAAGCAGCTGCACAAGATTACTTAGAAAAACATAAATGTCAGTTGGGATAATATGTTGGATCATATATAGCTTGAATATAACAATCTAGAATTTCAAGTCAGATATTTCGCAAATTCATTTCAATCATAATCAATGGAAGCATGGACACTAACCTATGCATGTCAATTTCATTTAGTTATATGACCTGTTTACTTGTTATTCTCCGCTAATCTTAGACATACATTCTAGAGATCTTCAGGACTTTTCAGAGTTGTAATGTAGGCTTAGGCAGTGGTAGATAAGAGTAGACATTTAGGCTCAATTTACGTACCATAAGCGTTTTTCTCATTCAACCATTTTGTCATTCTTTTTGGTATTTTTTTCAGTTCATACCTATCATTTTCCTCTTCTCTTTTTGAGAGCATAAAACACATTCTCATAGACACCCCCAAACTTAAGTTTTTACACCTTTTTCATTAGGGTACATCAATTTTTCACTCTCTTTTCGTATTTCTTTTTCACACTTCTTTTATCCCATTTTTTCAATTACTGCTTATGACACATAAGAGAATCACATGGTGCAAAAGAAATAACTTATTTTAGGTTCAAAGGGGCTGACTAGGGATATAATTTATTGCAAGGTTGATATTGAATGGTAAGAAGGGCTAACAAAGAAATGTCTGAATCATCTCCCTAAATATGGACATCTTAACTATTTCGCCTCAAATAACAAGCAAGAATATTTCATAGACATTTTTCAATCATTCTTTCCACAATTGACAACACATAGGCTAAGCACAAATATCCACATCATTAGATTTTCATGAATTTTGGGCATATCTAACTTAAGCACACAAATTTTAGCTTCTAGTTTCATTACATTATCCCACTTAATTCACTAGGCGTTTCAAGCAGCTATGGCATGCATGATCATAAAAAAAATTGACTCATATAGACATCATAAAAGACACAAAAACTCAATAAAAAAGACTAAAAAACAAACACACAAAATTAAAATAAGAAGGAACCCTCCCCCAAACTTAAACGACACATTGTCCCAAATGTGTAAAGACCCAAAAATAATAAAGGGACGACTTATAGACATACAACGACTCAAAATGGTGGAGGTGGCAGCGGATATTGTTCGTCGGAAAATTTCCCAGAGGCGCTGCGGCCCTGCTATTTTGGCGCCGCGGCAACTCATGCAACTTCACTGATTAATAGGCGTCGTGGCGCTGAAACTTCCGCAGCCTCTCAAGACATTCGGCTCTGCGGCCATGCAATATGGCGCCGCGGGTCTGCACCAATTTTATGTTTCCAGCGTTTTTCCGTGCTTCATGTTCAATTCCCTTCACCTGTCATCACAACACAATAAAAAATACCAAAAGTGAGACTGTTCAATTTAAACTAATTGCATAATTTAAATATTGGGTTGCCTCCCAAGTAGCACTGTCTTTAACGTCTTTTAGCCGGACGCAGTTCTCTTATTTAATCACTGGAGTAAGTTACCCCACAACACACCCATTTAAAAATCATCTTTCTCTTTCTCATTTTACTTTTCTTTTTCACAGAGTTGAGTTTAGGGAGATTTACCTCTGGGTCAGCATTCGCCGTTTCCTTGGCCTTACTCTCAGGTTCCACTCTTTTTTTAATGGTACCCCACGAGCATCAGTACTTGTGAGACTGTTCTCAGACACAACTTTGTCAACTATCTCAATAGCATAACATATATCAATCACTTGAGGTTCAGGGGGTGGCTTGAAAACTTTGAAGGTCATCTCTGGCTAAGGTGGTGGCTTGAACACTTTGAAGGTCATCTCTTCACATTGAATTATGAGTTTTAGCTCTCCTTTTTCAACTTCAATCAATGCCCTCCCTGTGGCTAGGAATGGTCTCCCAAGAATCATTGGTATCATCTCATCTTCCTCCATATCAAGAATGAGGAAGTCAGTAGGCAAGATGAATTTGTCCACCTTTACCAACACATCTTCAATTATTCCTCTAGGGTGCACAATAGAGCGATCAGCTAGCTGAAAGTGGACTGTTGTTGGCCTTGCTTTCCCCAAACCAAGCTTTTTAAACACAGATAGGGGCATAAGGTTGACACCTACTCCCAAATCACACAAGGCCTGCTTACATGTCACCTTCCCTATAGTGCAAGGTAAGGTAAAACTCCATGGATCTTTCAACTTCGGGGAAAGTTTCTTTTGCAAGATAGCACTGCACTCATCTGTCAGCGCTATTGTCTCATAGTTTGCCAGCTTCCTCTTTTAAACAGGATGTCGTTCATGAACTTTACATAAGCTGGCATCTGCTCCAAGGCTTCAATGAACGGAAGATTAATATGCAGCTTTTTGAACAATTCTAAAAAATTTGAAAACTGCTTATCCAGCGACTTTTTCTGCAGTCTTTGAGGGTAAGGAATTCTGTCTACATATTCCTTCATGACTGTCGGTGGAGCCTTCTCTAAAATAGGGCGGTCTTTAGTAATCCCCTCATTCTCTACCTTAGTTGTCTTCTCCGCCTCATTCTCCTTCTCCCTCACTGGTTGAGCTACAACTGGTTCTACCACTTTACCACTCCTCAAAGCTATTGCATGACATTGTTCCCTGAGGTTTACTTCTGTGTAACTTGGAAAAGTCCCCTGAGGTCTAGTATTCATCATGTTTGCCATCTGCCCTACCTGCGTTTCCAAGTTCCTAATAGAAGACCTGGTTTCTGTGACAAATTCAGCCTGGGATTTGGACAGGGTCGACATCGAATTCATTAACTGGCTCTGGGAGTTGGCCAGGGCAATCAGGGTTGCTTCCAACTTATCTAGTTTCTCTTGCGAGGCTGGTGATCTGAACTGTTGTGAAGAAGAGGCCTGGTTCTGTGGCTGGCTCTGAATTTGTGCTTGCTGCCCTTGGTCGTTTCTCCATGAGAAGTTAGAGTGATTTATCCACCCTGAATTTTAAGTATTGGAGAATGTATTGTTGTTATATGGCCTCTGGAAGTTTCCCACCGCCTGACATTGAGCCTGCTCCATTGTCATATTTTTGGGGTCAGTTGTTGGACCTCTATCGAAGGTGTGTGGACCCCCAAAAATCTCACTAACTGCTCACATCTGAACAACATTTATGGATACTGCATTCTGCTGCAATTGCTTGGTCAGGAGTGCAACCTGTGCATTCAGTGCTATGATGACATCTAGCTCATGGACTCCACTCGCTCTTCTGCCACATGTTCCTCTATCTTCTGGAAAATAATTGTTCGTGGCCATATCTTCCAGTAAATCATAAGCTTCATGTGCTGATTTTCTCATGAAGGTGCCACTTGCAGCTGCATCAATGATCGTCCTGGTAGTCCTACTCAAACCGTTATAGAAATTGTGGACCAAATTTCACTGCTCAAGACCATAGTGTGGGCACTTTCTTTTTAAATCTTTGAAACACTCCCAGGCATCCTATAATGACTCTCCATCCATCTTGTAGAAATTATTCAATTCTCCCCTAAGACTTGCTGCCTTTGAAGGTGGAAAGAACTTGGCTAAAAACTTCTGGGCTAGGTTCTGCCATGTGAAGACGGAGTCTGTCGGCAAGGAGTTCAACCAAACCTTTGCTTTGTCCCTGAGTGAGAAGGGGAAAAGCCTCAACCGAATGGCATCATCAGTAACGTCATTGTATTTGAATGTGGCACACAACTCCAGGAAATTTGCAAAGTGCATATGTGGGTCTTCAGCTGGTAACCATCCAAACTGGACTGTGTTCTGCACCATACTCAAAATAGCAGGTTTGATCTCAAAATTGTTGGCTCCTATCACTTGGAGCCTGATGCAAGTTTGCACCCCTGTAACTGTAGGCAATACATAGTCCCCTAGGCTCCTTTCTGCAGCTGGTAGCTCATCATTCCCTATGTTGTTGTCTTGCTGATTTTCCATTGTACAAAGGATCAACAATTACCTTGTCCTTCCTGCAAGTGATAAAAAACAAGCAAACAGATCACGGTAAAATGTTCTAAAATAAATAAGTAAAATAAAAATAAAAACCAAAGTAGAAATGAGAATAGATAGTTCGATATTGAAAGTACCCCAGTCCCCGGCAACGACGCCAAAAACTTGTCAGCGATATTTCCGTATGCTTAACGCAATTGTACGTATCGTTACAAGTAATATAGTCTGGTAAGATCGAATATCGTCCTCAGAGACTGGTTTCTAATTACCAAACATCTATTCTAGATTATCTATTTGACAAACGATGGTTGATTTGAGTTTTTATCTAACAATACTAGAGTAATTGCAAGAATTAAACTAAATTACTTCTGTTTAATCAGTTATGATGGAAATATGGCTTCCAATATCCTCAACTATCCACTATTTTCAATCCTTAATGCAACTAGAATGACTTTTTCTTTTACGTTAAGATAACGGTTAACTAGACTGTCTTATATTCCGGTTAGGATATATAATCGCTCAACCCCAGTGCAGAAACCTTCTATATTTCTATGATAGGTTTTACCACATAGAAGGATTAAGAACAATAACATATAATGCTACACAAGTATCAGGGTACTTTCGTCCGCGATTTTAACCTATGTCTATTCAATTATAGCATATTCAAATCTCTCCTCTCGGTTCTTGATTCGAAATCATATAGATTATGATAATTAGTGATCAATTAACTATCAAACATTCATACCAATATTGAATAAATCTTAATCAAGTGGAGAATAAATCAAACTAATGCATTAATTCATGAAAGAGAGTTTCAAGCGATTCAATAGGAAAGTCTTAATAAAGTGTTTAGCTCCTAGCCATAGACATGCTAAGAATTATACAAATCCAAACATGAACTGAATTGAAAACTAAAGAAAGAAAAATTACTTAAAAGTAGGTCTCCAATTGTAGCCTCCGAAGTTGTGTTGCGTTCTGAGAGATGATATGTTATAGAATAATCTCTAAAATCTGTCTCAAGGATTTATATATGTTGTCAAAAACGTGTGTCTTGGACCCTTTTGCCCCTCGCCAATTCTATTTCGAACTGGAAATTCCCGGATCGGCACCGTGATCTGCGCAGAATAACGGCGGTGCAAAAAACGCGCTTCGCAATTATGGCACCGCGATCCTGCGATCGCACCGCGATCCTGCATCTTCGCCCGACCGCCAACTTTCATCCTTTTTGCTTTGGGAGCTCTTTTTCTGCCCACTTTTAAGTTCTTTTTGCCATTTTGCCATTTTAGAACCGTTGTGATTCAAAAGAAAGAAAAACGACCCTACACGACACTTATTTATATGAAAATGGGAAAAATACTAACTGAAAATGACTCAAAAAGCGTATACAAAATACACCTAACAAATACCCCCAAACTTAACATTTGCTCGCTCTCGAGCAAAGATCGAGCAAAGATCAAAACAAAATCAAAGAAACAGAAACAAACAGACTCAAAGACTCAAATCAAGTAGCTGCACAAGATTACTTAGAAAAGCATAAATGTCAGTTGGGATAATATGCTGGAGCATATATAACATGAATATAACAATCAAGAATTTCAAGTCAGATATTTCGCAAATTCATTTCAATCATAATCAATGGAAGCATGAACACTAACCTATGCATGTCAATTTCATTTAGTTATATGGCCTGTTTACTTGTTATTCTCTACTAATCATAGACATACATTCTAGAGATCTTCAGGACTTTTCAGAGTTGTAATGTAGGCTTAGGCAGTGGTAGATAAGAGTAGACATTTAGGCTCAATTTACGTACCATAAACGTTTTTCTCATTCAACCATTTTGTCATTCTTTTTTGTATTCTTTTCAGTTCATACCTATCATTTCCCTCATCTCTTTTTGAGAGCATAAAACACATTCTCATAGGCACCCCCAAACTTAAGCTTTTACACCTTTTTCATTGGGGTACATCAAATTTTCACTCTCTTTTCGTATTTCTTTTTCACACTTCTTTTATCCCATTTTTTCAATTACTGCTTATGGCACATAAGAGAATCACATGGTGCAAAAGAAATAACTTATTTTAGGTTCAAAGAGGCTGACTAGGGATATAATTTATTGCAAGGTTGATATTGAATGGTAAGAAGGGCTAACAAATAAATGTCTGAATCATCTCCCTAAATATGGACATCTTAACTATTTCGCCTCAAATAACAAGAAAAAATACTTCATAGACATTTTTCAATCATTCTTTCCACAATTGACAACACATAGACTAAGCACAAATATCCCACATCATTAGATTTTCATGAATTTTGGGCATATCTAACTTAAGCACACAGATTTTAGCTTCTAGCTTCAGTACATTATCTCACTTAATTCACTAGGCATTTCAAGCAGCTACGACATGCATGATCATAAAAAAAATTGACTCATATAGACATCATAAAAGACATCATAAAAGACACAAAAACTCAATAAAAAAGACTCAAAAACAAACACACAAAAATAAAATAAGAAAGAACCCTCCCCCAAACTTAAACGACACATTGTCCCAAATGTGTAAAGACCCAAAAATAATAAAGGGACGACTTATAGAACCTCAGCGACTCAAAATGGTGGAGGTGGCAGCGGATACTGTTCGTCGGAAAATTTCCCAGAGGCGATGTGGCCCTGCTATTTTGGCGTTGCGGCGCTGCAACTCATGCAGCTTCACTGATTAATAGGCGTCGTGGCGCTGAAACCTCCGCAGCCTCTCAAGACATTCGGCTCTGCGGCCCTGCAATATGGCGCCGCGGGTCTGCACCAATTTTATGTTTCCAACGCTTTTCCGTGCTTCATGTCCAATTCCCTTCACCTGTCATCACAACACAATAAAAAATACCAAAAGTGAGACTGTTCAATTTAAACTAATTGCATAATTTATATATTGGGTTGCCTCCCAAGTAGCACTGTCTTTAACGTCTTTTAGCCGAACGCAGTTCTCTTATTTAATCACTGGAGTAAGTTACCCCACAACACACCCATTTAAAAATCATCTTTCTCTTTCTCATTTTACTTTTCTTTTTCACAGAGTTGAGTTTAGGGAGATTTACCTGCGGTGGTCAAGATTTCCTTGGCGTTACTCTCAGGTTCCACTCTTTTTTTTAATGGTACCCCACGAGCATCAGTACTTGTGAGGTTGTTCTCAGACACAACTTTGTCAACTATCCCAATAGCATAACATATATCAATCACTTGAGGTTCAGGGGGTGGCTTGAAAACTTTGAAGGTCATCTCTGGCTCAGGTGGTGGCTTGAACACTTTGAAGGTCATCTCTTCACCTTGAATTATGAGTTTTAGCTCTCCTTTTTCAACGTCAATCAATGCCCTCCCTGTGGCTAGGAATGGTCTCCCAAGAATCATTGGTATCATCTCATCTTCCTCCATATCAAGAATGAGGAAGTCAGTATGCAAGATGAATTTGTCCACCTTTACCAACACATCTTCAATTATTCCTCTAGGGTGCACAATAGAGTGATCAGCTAGCTGAAAGTGGACTGTTGTTGGCCTTGCTTTCCCCAAACCAAGCTTTTTAAACACAGATAGGGGCATAAGGTTGACACCTGCTCCCAAATCACACAAGGTATGCTTACATGTCACCTTCCCTATAGTGCAAGGTAAGGTGAAACTCCATGGATCTTTCAACTTCGGGGGAAGTTTCTTTTGTAAGATAGCACTGCACTAATCTGTCAGCGTTATTGTCTCATAGTTTGTCAGCTTCCTCTTTTTAACAGGATGTCTTTCATGAACTTTACATAAGCTGGCATCAGCTCCAAGGCTTCAATGAACGGAAGATTAATATGCAATTTTTTGAACACTTCTAAAAATTTTGAAAACTGCTTATCCAGCGACTTCTTCTGCAGTCTTTGAGGGTAAGAAATTTTGTCTACATATTCTCTCATGACTGTCGGTGGAGCCTTCTCTAAAATAGGGCGGTCTTTAGTAATCCCCTCCTTCTCTACCTCAGTTGTCTTCTCCGCCTCATTCTCCTTCTCCCTCACTGGTTGAGCTACAGCTGGTTCTACCACTTTACCACTCCTCAAAGCTATTGCATGACATTGTTCCCTGAGGTTTACTTCTGTGTAACTTGGAAAAGTCCCCTGAGGTCTAGTATTCATCATGTTTGCCATATGCCCTACCTGCGTTTCCAAGTTCCTAATAGAAGACCTGGTTTCTGTGACAAATTCAGCCTGGGATTTGGACAGGGTTGACATCAAATTCATTAACTGGCTCTGGGAGTTGGCCAGGGCAATCAGGGTTGCTTCCAACTTATCTAGTTTTTCTTGCGAGGTGATGCGTGTTAAGATGCACACACTCAAACGCAAGTGCACGTTATCGTATCAAGTAGTATAGTCTTAGATAAGACCGAATATCGTCCTCTGGGATTAGGGTTCAAGTACCAACTATCTATTTTCTAGTATCTATTTGGCGAATTGATAATTGATTTGGTTGTTTATAACTACGAATTATAAAATCTATTCAATTATAAAGGTTTACTTCAGTTGTGATGAGAATAGGGTTTCTATGTATCCTCACTATCCGCTTATGCTACTTGCTAATGCATTACTTATGATATTCTTCTTTTGGAGAAAGCAGGTTTACGAAATCGTTTTATACTCCCGTTAGGGTTATATAAACACTCAACCCCAGTATCATTCCTTACCTAACTTTCGCTGATAAGGGTAACTTTATAGGAGGATTAAGAACAAAAACCTAGTTGACCGTCACGCACAATGCGCAAAATTAGGGTTGTTAAGCCTCTCATCAACGCTACATACTAATTGAGGTATTTTCATCCCCAATTCAAGAATGTCTACCCAACTTACAGCATATTCACAATCCCCCCTTTTCAGAATCTGATTAGAAATCATATAGTGATAATTAGTTGTCAAATAATTACCAAGAATTCAACTCAATTATTGGATAGATCTCTCAATAAGAACAATAACCATAAGCAGGCATTAATTTATAGCATAAGTTTCAAGCAGTTCAACATAGAAAGCCCTATAAGAGAATTAGTTCCTAGCCATAAAGATGACAAGAACTAATTCCATGTTCATCATGCAAAACTGAAATAAAGTAAAGAAAAAAGGAAAATAAATTACTAAATTAATGGTGTCCAATCTCCTAGCAAAAGTCTTGAGTTGTGCAAGAAGGGGAACCTTCAAAAACTGCCTAGGGTTCTCCTTTTATAGTCCGAAACCGCCTCCTCATTTCTTCGCACTGCCCGTAAATTCGTCCAAAACCTAATTTTTCCGCCGCTGCGCCAGTAGCGCCATGGCCGAAGTTCTCGCAATCCGGTGTTTTGGCGCCGCGCCTCGCTATTCTGCTGTTCGGTAGGCGCGCCAATCTTCGTAGCTCTCCGGATGTTTAGCGCGCGCCGCCGCTTCGTCTTCGAGGTGCCGCGCGAAGTCTCGGGCCCTTCGATAGCTGCGCCGCGTTCGCTGAGCCGCGCGCTGGATCTTCGCACCTTCTTCGAATGATGGCGCCGCGCCTCGCTGATCGCAGGAGGCGCCACGGCGCTGGTCTGGATTTTAGCCTTGTTCGCCACTTTCTCTGTTTTCAGCTCTGGCATCTCCTCTTTTTGCTCCTTTTTTCGCCATTTGGCCATTTTAACCACTTTGACTCAAAAGAAAGAAAAACTATCCTAATACGACAATTATATGTGCAAAATGGGACAAAAGACTAACTAAAACTGACTCGAAAGGTGTATATAAAATACACCGATCAAATACCCCCAAACTTAACCTTTGCTCGCCCTCGAGCAAAGATAGAAAGAAATAAAATAACAAGACTCAAAGAACGAAAAATAAAAGGACTCTCTGCCATTGATCACTTTTGCTGCATAAATGTTAACTAGAAAAACATGAAGGTTAGCTGAATAATATCGCAGAATCATATAGCATGAAATTTTCAAAGACACTAACCACATGAAGCTAAATATTTCGCAACTCATATTCATCATGCTTAATGGAAGTCAATATACTAAATCATGCATATAAATTCAAGAATTCCTATGGCTTGCTTACTTGCTATTCTCCACTAATTCTAGATATGCATAAAAGAGATCTTCAGGACTTTAAGGGTTGTAATGTAGGCTTAGGTAGGGGTTGGTAAAGATAGGCATTTAGGCTCATTTTTCTGTACCATAAGCTCTTTTGGCTTTTCAATTTTTCGCTGTTTCTTTTGATTCTTTCCTTCACTTCAATTCTATCCTTCCTCTTTGTTTTGGGAGAGTGAAGTGTATTATACTAATAGGCACCCCCAAACTTAGGCTTTTGCCTCTTTCTTATTACTTTTCCATTGGGGTGTATCAAACTTGTTCACTCTTTTTGTTTCTTCTTTTTAACACAATGTACTCCATTATTTCATATTTTCACTTATGGCACAATTTGTGGGAATATATGGTGTCAAAGAAGAAGTTTCAAATTTAGGCTCAATGGGGCTGACTAGGGATATTTTTAAAGTCCGGGATAGAAAAGAGTGGTCAGAATTGGCTATCAAAGAAGTGTCTGAGTCATTTCCCTAACATGCATATCCTAACTATTTCGCCTCAAATAGCAAGCAATCATAACACATAAGCATTTATCATTTAGTATGCGTAATTCGAGCAAGAAACTCCAAATAGACAGATTCTACGAGTTTTTGGCATATCTAACCTAAGTGTTTAGATCGTTGCTTCAATTCCTTTACATTATTCCACCTTACTTCACTAGGTGTTTCTAGCAACTATAGCATACATGTTTTTTGACAGCCAATTATGACTCAAAAAAGAAATTTTTTTTTGGTGGCTCTGAATTTGTTCTTGCTGCCCTTGGTCGTTTCTCCATGAGAAGTTAGAGTGATTTATCCACCCTGAATTTTAAGTATTGGAGAATGTTGTTATATGGCCTCTGGAAGTTTCCCACCGCCTGACATTGAGCCTGCTCCATTGTCATATTTTTGGGGTCAGTTGTTGGACATCTATCGAAGGTGTGTGGACCCCCAAAAATCTCACAAACTGCTCACATCTGAACAACATTTATGGATACTGCATTCTGCTGCAATTGCTTGGTCAGGAGTGAAACCTGTGCATTCAGTGCTATGATGACATCTAGCTCATGGACTCCACTCGCTCTTCTGCCACATGTTCCTCTATCTTCTGGCAAATAATTGTTCGTGGCCATATCTTCCAGTAAATCATAAGCTTCATGTGCTGATTTTCTCATGAAGGTGCCACTTGCAGCTGGATCAATGATCGTCCTGGTAGTCCTACTCAAACCGTTATAGAAATTGTGGACCAAATTCCACTGCTCAAGAGCATAGTGTGGGCACTTTCTTTTTAAATCTTTGAAACACTCCCAGGCATCCTATAATGACTCTCCATCCATCTTGTAAAAACTATTCAATTCTCCCCTAAGTCTTGCTGCCTTTGATGGTGGAAAGAACTTGGCTAAAAACTTCTGGGCTAGGTCCTGTCATGTGAAGACGGAGTCTGTCGGCAAGGAGTTCAACCAAACCTTTTCTCTGTCCCTGAGTGAGAAGGGGAAAAGCCTCAACCGAATGACATCATCAATAACGTCATTGTATTTGAATGTGGCACACAACTCCAGGAAATTTGCAATGTGCATATGTGGGTCTTCAGATGGTAACCATCCAAACTGGACTGTGTTCTGCACCATACTCAAAATAGCAGGTTTGATCTCAAAATTGTTGGCTCCTATCACTTGGAGCCTGATGCAAGTTTGCACCCCTGTAACTGTAGGCAATACATAGTCCCCTAGGCTCATTTCTGCAGCCGGTAGCTCATCATTCCCTACGTTGTTGTCTTGCTGATTTTCCATTGTACAAAGGATCAACAATTACCTTGTCCTTCCTGCAAGTGATAAAAAACAAGCAAACAGATCACGACAAAATGTTCTAAAATAAAGAAGTAAAATAAAAATAAAAACCAAAGTAGAAATGAGAATAGATAGTTCGATATTGAAAGTACTCCAGTCCCCGGCAACGACGCCAAAAACTTGTCAGCGATATTTCAGTATGCTTAACGCAATTGTACGTATCGTTACAAGGAATATAGTTTGGTAAGATCGAATATCGTCCTCAGAGACTGATTTCTAATTACCAAACAACTATTCTAGATTATCTATTTGACAAACGATGGTTGATTTGGATT
The DNA here is from genome assembly GCA_029844215.1 of Przewalskia tangutica. NCBI lineage: Eukaryota > Viridiplantae > Streptophyta > Magnoliopsida > Solanales > Solanaceae > Przewalskia > Przewalskia tangutica. Next base: position 22,413,206 of record CM056722.1, read on the forward strand.
TTTATCTAACACTACTAGAGTAATTGCAAGAATTAAACTAAATTACTTCTGTTTAATCAGTTATGATGGAAATATGGCTTGCAATATCCTCAACTATCCACTATTTTCAATCCTTAATGCAACTAGAATGACTTCTTCTTTTAAGTTAAGATAGCGGTTAACTAGACTATCTTATATTACGGTTAGAATATATAATCGCTCAACCCCAGTGCAGAAACCTTCTATATTTCTATGATAGGTTTTATCACATAGGAGGATTAAGAACAATAACATATAATGCTACACAAGTATCAGGGTACTTTCGTCCGCGATTTTAACCTATGTCTATTCAATTATAGCATATTCAAATCTCTCCTATCGGTTCTTGATTCGAAATCATATATATTATGATAATTAGTGATCAATTAACTATCAAACATTCATACCAATATTGAATAAATCTTAATCAAGTGGAGAATAAATCAAACTAATGCATTAATTCATAAAAGTGAGTTTCAAGCGATTCAATAGGAAAGTCTTAATAAAGTGTTTAGCTCCTAGCCATAGATATGGTAAGAACTATACAAATCCAAACATAAACTGAATTGAAAACTAAAGAAAGAAAAATTACTTAAAAGTAGGTCTTCAATTGTAGCCTCCGAAGTTGTGTTGCGTTCTGAGAGATGATATGTTATAGAATAATCCCTAAAATCTGTCCCAGGGGTTTATATATGTTGTCAAAAACGTGTGCCTTGGACCCTTTTGCCCCTCGCCAATTCTATTTCAGACTGGAAATTTCCGCATCGGCATCGCGGTACTGCAGAATGGCACCGTGGTACCAAAAGTACTGCGGCTTCTCAATAATTATGGCAGCGCGATCCTGCAGTCTTTCGTCCTGATCTGCCAACTTTCGTCCTTTTTGCTTCGGGAGCTCATTTTCTGCCTTTTCTGCCCACGTTTAGCTTCATTTTGCCTTTTTGCCATTTTAGAACCGATGTGACTCAAAAGAAAGATAAACTACCCTACACGACACTTATTTATATGAAAATGGAAAAAATACTAACTGAAAATGACTCAAAAAGCATATACAAATACACCTAATAACTGGTGTATATGTGGAGAAGACATCTTTATTGGAACAAATGTGACGGGTAGCACCCGTGTCTAGCCACCATTGCACCGGATTCTCAATGAGGTTAGCTTTTAGCACCACCGCTGGGAATTCTTCAATCATATCGTCTAGGAGTATGTCTTCGACGATGTTAGTCTTTGCCTTGTCTTTGGCCTTCTCATTATTCTCATGTTTGATCTTGCGGCAGTCCTTGGCCATGTGATCAACTTTAGCGCAGTGATGACAAGTACCCTTAAAATTTTCAGTTATTTGGGACTTACCAACTTTCTGAAACTTTCGCTTCTTGCTTGGGTTCCCTTTGACTTCCGCCAGATTCGCCTTAGCCTCAGCGGGTTGTTTCCCCTTTGGCATGACCTTCTTATTTATCCTCCTGAATTTGGAGTTTGATAATAAGCTCATCTAATGTCATCTCACCCATCTTGAGTTTCTAGTAATTCATAAACTCAGTCCATGAGGGAGGCAACTTCTCGATCAATGCCCCAACCAAGAATTGCTCGTTGAGCTTCAATCCTTTCAAATCTAGGTGATGTATAATCATTTGAAATTCCTGGACTTGAGATGACACACTTCTGTTGTCCACCATTTGAAATTTCAGAAATTTCTCAATGATGAACTTTTTGGCACCCGCATCTTGGGTGTTGTATTTCTTTTGCAGTTTGTCCCACAATTCCTTGGTTGTCCCAACGGTGTAATATACCGTGTACAAAGGATCAGACAAACTATTCAGAATATAGTTCCTGCACATGAAATCACTATGATTCTATGCATCTCGAACCATCTTCATGCCGTTAATGACATGGATACCTTGGCCCCCTCCCGCTATTTCATTTGGCTGAGGGTCAGTGTCTTCCCCAACTTGTGGAGGGTCTTCCGTTAGAAAACGTGACATTACCATAACCGTCAAGAAGAATAATATTTTTTGCTGCCATCTTTTGAAATGCACACCCATGAACTTTTCAGGACGTTCATGGTGGAATCCGGCGGGTGTTGAAGCAGTGGCGCTCCCGAGCAGAAGCAAAGATGTTTGGAACGCCTTGAGCATTGGTAGTATTGAAACTTGTTGTGCCAAAACCAGTGGTGTTGAAGGCATTTGGATTGCCTTGAGGAGTGTTGGTGAAGGAAGTGAGATTGCCTTGAGCATTGGTGAAATTTTTAACGTTCAATTGATCTTGTCCAGTCATGTTGTCGTTGAACAACGAATATTTTCTTAAGTTTGTGAGAGCAAATGAGTAATAACAAGAAAATGAGAATGCAATAACAACAACAAATATGTTATAATCTTTTGAAATGAACAAAATAAAATGGCTTCCTGAGTTGATTGTATGAACAATCTATCCTTAAGATAATATTGTCACGTATATCCTTTCAACGGTTGTAATGAAATCTTATCTCCCAAGATAAAACAGCAATCAAATAAGTGAGCATAGAGAACTCAAGTGTTTGCTTAGGAAGAAGGATCTTTGAGTGTTTTGTGATTGCAAGAAAGGAAGACAATTTCAGAGAATTGTTAAGTGTCAATGTGTTTTTGCAAATGAGCCCAAGGCTCCATTTTATAGTGTGAAGAAAATGGTCTTCCACATAGCTTAGTAATGGCCAATAAAGACCATATAATGCCTTGAATGTGGAGTAATAATTCAGCCAAATAATGGTTGAATTCATGAGTCCTATAATGGAGAATTAATGCTCCAAATTCGGACCAAAAAATAGTTTTCGTTCATCTTCCAACGGTCTGAAACGTCGCTGACGCCGTGGCCCTGCAGGCTGGCGCCGCGGCGCCGAAACTTAAGATATCCGGCTGATGCGCGAAAAGATGCACACACTTTAACGCAAGTGCACGTTATCGTAACAAGTAATATAGTCTTAGTAAGACCGAATATCGTCCACAAGGATTAGGGTTCAAGTACCAACTATCTATCTTTTGGTATCTATTTGGCAATAGATATTTGATTTGTTGTTTATAACTAAGAATTATAAAGACTAATTTATCTAATGAGTTTACTTCAGATGTGATGGGAATAGGGCTTCCATGTCTCCTCAACTATCCGCTTATGTTATTTATTAATACAACGAATTATGGTCTTCTGCCGGAGCTAGCGGGTTTACGAAATCGTTTTATATTCCGTTAAGGATATATAAACACTCAACCTGATATTGCACCTTACCTACCTTTCGTGATAAGGATAACTCTATAGGAGGATTAAGAACAAAAACCTAGTTAACCGCAGTACGCGCATGCAAAATTAGGGTTTTTAAGCCTCTCATTAACGCTACATAAATAATTGAGGTATTTTCATCCCCAATCCAAGAATGTCTACCCAACTTACAACATATTCACAATCTCTCCTTTCGAAGTAAATTAGAAATCATATAAGGATAATTAGTTGTCAATTAATTACCAAGCATTCAACGCAATTATTAGATAAATCTCTCAAAGAAGAATAATAACCATAAACATGCATTAATTCATAACATAAGTTTCTAGTGAATCAACATGGAAAGCCCTATAAGAGAATTAGTTCCTAGTTATTGACATGACAAGAACTAATTCCAAGTTCATCATACAAAAACTGAAATAAAAGAAAAGAAAAGGAAAAGAAAGTTACTAAATTATGGTCTCCAATCTTCAATCCAAGGGTTGTGTTGTAGAATATTTACAAGGTGGATTGGTGGAAGGGTGGATGTAGAGTGGTGAATGGTGGAATGGAGAATGAATAATTCTTCTAATGATGTAGAATATTTATAGCCAAAGAATCCTTTTGGTGAAGGGTTAGGGATTTTGTAGGTAGGAAAAATTATTAGAATCCTTTTAGGTAAGGGTTTTAAGGTAGGAAAAGTTATCCCTTTAGGTAGGAAAAATTATCCCTTTAGGATTCTGAAAACATGTCCAATTCGGCCCAGAATTTCATAGATCCCGTCGTCAGCGACCATGACGGCGCGGCTGAAAACTACAACTTTCGAGCTTCCGGCCACGTTGGTATGCGCCATGCTCGGTGGCGTTTTTACGGCGAATTCCGTTTAGTCGTCTTTTCTCGTCGGACTTAAATCGATTTCTTCTATAATTCGGAACTTTTAGACTTGATTCTTGGCCCTTTTTGTGTAATTCCATCTCATTTATGCTCATTTCATCTCCTTTTCGTCATTTCTCCATTTCAGGCATTGTGACCAAAAGAAAGGAAAACGACTCTAATACTATACTAAACATAAATAAAATGAGTAAAATACTAACTAAAAATGACTCAAAAAGTGTATATAAAATACACCGATCAAATACCCCCAAACTTAACCTTTGTTCGCCCTCGAGCAAAGATCAAAAGAAAGAAATAAAGACACAAGGAAAAAGAAAATAGAAAGACTCAACGACATTGATCACTTTGCTGCATTGGTGCTACTTGGAAAACATGAAGATTAGTAGAATAATATGCAGGAACATATAGCATGAAATTTTAGCATTCTAAACACATTAAGCTAGATATTTCGCAAACTCATTTTTAATCATGCTTAATGGAAGTAAGAATACTGAACTATGCATGTCAATTTCAAAATTCCTATGGCATGGTTACTTGCTATTCTCCACTAATCATGGCTATGCATCTAAGAGATCTTCAGGACTTTTAAGGGTTGTAATGTAGGCTTAGGCATGGGTAGATAAAAATAGGCATTTAGGCTCATTTTGTGTACCATAAGCTCTTTTAGCTTTTCAATGTTTCCCTTTTCTTTTGATTTCTTTTCTTCACTTCAAATCTATCTTTCCCCTCTTTTGTTTTGGGAGAGTGAAGTGTATTATAATAACAAGCACCCCCAAACTTAGGCTTTTGCCTCTTTCTTATTACTTTTTCATTGGGGTGCATCAAACTTATTCTCTTTTTGTCTTATTTTTTTTAACACAATTTATTCCAACTATTTCACATTTTTACTTATGGCACATTTGTAGGAATATAGGGTGTCAAAGAAAAAGTTTCATGTTTAGGCTCAACGGTGCTGACTAGGGATATTTTTAGTGTCAGGAATAGAAAAGAGTGGTAAGAATTGGCTAACAAAGAAATTCTTGAGTCATCTATCCTAACATGCATATCCTAACTATTTCGCCTCAAATAGCAAGCAATCATAACACATAGGTTTTAATCTTTTAACAATGCACAAATTAAGCAAGGTACTCCAAATAGACAGATTTCATGAGTTTTTGGCATATCTAACCTAAGTGTTTAGATGGTTGTTTCTAATTCCATTACATTATTCAACCTTACTTCACTAGGCAATTCAAGTAACTACAGCACGCATGATCTTAAAAAAAAAATTATGACTCAAAAATTACTCAAAAATACACAAAACAATTCAAAAGACTCAAAAATAATAAAACATCCCCCCAAACTTAAATCACACATTGTCCCCAATGTGTGCAAGACTCAAAGAAAATAAAAGAAAAAGGACAACTTGCGACACAACACAATGCATGCGGAGGTCTAGGAGGAACAATTACGGAATTTGCGGAAATATGGCTCTACGAAGTTGGTAGCGCGGCACGAGATTCGTGCGCTAATCTTGTGTCTCTTACGAGATTCTGGCCATGTCCCGATTCTGGCGCATGGCCAGCTTTTCCTTTTTCAGCGTTTTGCTCCTTTTCCTCGGTTTTAGCTTTCAATCCGCTGTCCAACAACACAAAACAAGAACCCAAGACCGTGAGGCTATTCAAGACAAAATAAAATAAACTAAAGAGAAATTAAAATAACATAATTAAAAATATTGGGTTGCCTCAAGTATTTGTCTTTAACGTCTTTTAGCCGGACGCCTTTAACCTTTACGAGTGCCCATTGGATCCTTCTGCGAACTGCTTGCAATCCGCAGAGTTATTGTTGCAGGTCTCACTTCAACTACAATAATTGCTTCAAACAAGGGCCTCAAATATAAGATTATCCCCCAAGTACACAAGACATGCTTGTTTTTTAGGCTCTCTCTAATGTAGGGATCAGTGAAATTCCCTACATCTCTCAACTCTAGAGGGTGCCCTTGATGGTATGGACTTCCTAATTGGGGTACAACAGTGATATTTAGTGGTGTTTCTTCTGTAATAGGTGCAGGAAAAAGAATTTCCACCGAATCCAAGAAGGTGAATAATTGGATCTCTGCAATCTTTTCCTTCTCTACACCAACTATCTCACCAGATTCCTCAATAGTTGGGTGTGGTTCAGGCTCCTCAATTTGTTGTTCGCTGTTCAAAATGACTGCGAGTTCTCCTATTTGCAGTTCCAACTTCTTCATGGCCAATCTCGTTTCGTCCATGAACTGAGTTTGATACCTAGCGAAACTGAGTATGGCTTCTCGTAATTCCTCCCTCTCTTCCTTTATGGTTGGAGCTCTATCATATTGACAATAGAAATCCATGTCTTAAGGATCCCTGAGATGAATCAAAACCAACAACGAATCACAACACACTTGTTTTTTTTTTTTCCAAAAGAAATAGAATAAAATAAATAATTTAAAGAAAAAACCAAATTAGAAATTAAAAATAGATAAAATTGATATTGAACTATGCCTAATCCCCGGCAACGGCGCCAAAAACTTGATGCGCGAAAAGATGCACACACTTTAACGCAAGTGCACGTTATCGTAACAAGTAATATAGTCTTAGTAAGACCGAATATATATCGCGAGGATTAGGGTTCAAGTACCAACTATCTATCTTTTGGTATCTATTTGGCAATCGATATTTGATTTGTTGTTTATAACTAAGAATTATAAAGACTAATTTATCTAATGAGTTTACTTCATATATGATGGGAATAGGGCTTTCATGTCTCCTCAACTATCCGCTTATGTTATTTATTAATACAACGAATTATGGTCTTCTCTGAGCTAGCGGGTTTCTGAAATCGTTTTATATTCCGTTAAGGATATATAAACACTCAACTCAAAGATTGCACCTTACCTTTCGGTGATAAGGATAACTCTATAGGAGGATTAAGAACAAAAACCTAGTTAACCGTCGCGCGTACGCCAAAATTAGGGTTTTAAGCCTCTCATTAACGCTACATAAATAATTGAGGTATTTTCATCCCCAATCCAAGAATGTCTACCCAACTTACAGCATATTCGCAATCTCTCCTTTCGAAGTAAATTAGAAATCATATAAGGATAATTAGTTGTCAATTAATTACCAAGCATTCAACGCAATTATTGGATAAATCTCTCAAAGAAGAATAATAACCATAAACATGCATTAATTCATAACATAAGTTTCTAGTGAATCAACATGGAAAGCCCTATAAGAGAATTAGTTCCTAGCCATTGACATGACAAGAACTAATTCCAAGTTCATCATACAAAAACTGAAATAAAAGAAAAGAAAAGGAAAAGAAAGTTACTAAATTATGGTCTCCAATCTTCAATCCAAGGGTTGTGTTGTAGAATATTTACAAGGTGGATTGGTGGAAGGGTGGATGTAGAGTGGTGAATGGTGGAATGGAGAATGAATAATTCTTCTAATGATGTAGAGTATTTATAGCCAAAGAATACTTTTGGTGAAGGGTTAGGAATTTTGTAGATAGGAAAAGTTATTAGAATCCTTTTAGGTAAGGGTTTTAAGGTAGGAAAAGTTATCCCTTTAGGTAGGAAAAGTTATCCCTTTAGGTAGGAAAAATTATCCCTTTAGGATTCTGAAAACATGTCCAATTCGGCCCAGAATTTCATAGATCCCGCGTCGGCGCCGCGGCCCTGCAGACTGGCGCCGCGGCGCCTGAAAACCTGCAACTTTCTGAGCTTCCAGCACATTGGGCGCGGCTCTTGCCGGTATGCCGCGTCGATGACGTTTTTACGCGAATTCCGTTTCGTCGTCTTTTTCTCGTCCGGACTTCGTCTGATTTCTTCTATAATTCCCGGAACTTCTTAGACTTCAATTCTTGGCCCTTTTTGTGTGTAATTCCATCTCATTTATGCTCATTTCATCTCCTTTTCGTCATTTCTCCATTTCCGACCGCTGTGACACAAAAGAAAGGAAAATGACCCTAATAATATACTAAACATAAATAAAATGAGTAAAATACTAACTAAAAATGACTCAAAAAGTGTATATAAAATACACCGATCCATCGTCGTAGCATACAGTGGCGTGACGCGCCAGAGTTAGACTCAGTGCGTGTCCCTAGAAAGCGCGTGACACTCTGGCGCCACGGACTTTTCAGACTCGTTTCATCTTTTACACATTTTATACGTCTTCCCTTCGTTTGCCAACATGAAACCATCGTCTATTTTCTTACGTCTCAAACAATTCGTATACGTACCAATATCTCTTCCATTTAAGGAAATTACGATCCTTGGCACTTTATGTGCACGTGTGTGAAAACCATATTTTCGACTTGCGGGGCCCCAATTGTCTGAGTCATATTAATTTTATTTCACGTTTAGTAATTTTCCAACATTAAGACATAACTTCTGTAGTTCTATGTTCGAACCACAACCTAGTAAAAAAAATCGCATAACTTCTGTATCACTTCTCCAAATAGGCATAGTTTGTTATGAAACTTTGTCTTGCGGTTTTTTTTTGACTTTGCTATTGTTCAACCCAGAATCTCAGGAGTATTTTCGTTATTTTTTTAGGTGTAGGACAAAATAAAAAAAATAACAATTTAAGCAGTAAAAATTAATGACCACCTTGAAATAAGGGCATTTGTACGAATGGCCCATCCTCAATTGATCCTTCACTTTGGGCCTTCTACTTAATGGGCTAGGTTACTAGATCTACAAGGCCCATATACCAAGATAATCAGGCAAAAAAGTTTCACACTTTTGTTTACATCAAATCAAATAATTAATCTTAACAAATAAAAGTTTAAAGTGAAAATTAATATATAGTACTCAACCACGGTTAAATGGTAGATGTGATGAAAAACACTTATCTTGAATTTATTAATTTAATATAATCATCGGACGCAAGCAATTTTTTACTAGATAAGCATCTTAACTTTCTTGAATTGTTTTCGACTTTTGAAATATATAGTAAGAATAAGGGTGATATAGAGGAAAATATTCTAATTTTCTCATATTTGATTTATCAAAAATTTTGAAAAATACTTTTTTAGTAAAATAAGTTCCTTAAAAATTTAGAAAATGACTTTCCTAATGTAAGTAGGGAAAACGAAGTCCCACAAGTAGCAATCCATATTAATTATATACTTCCCACATTCGAATTCACCCCACCCAACTCCCACTAGACCCAACCACCTACCCCACCCACCCCTCCAATTGTTTTTTAAAGTATTTAAAAGCTTTTTGGTTTCTTAACCCCCTCCCCCTTGGCCCCACCACCCTACAAAAATAATTTTACCAAAAAAGTTGTTTTTTTTACTTTTTACCACTCCCCATTCCCCAACCCATTCCAAAAAAATCATTTTAAAAAAAAAAACAAAAAGTTAAAAGTTGTTTTTTCTTTTCTACACCACCCACCCTCGCTGCCCTCCCCCTTCCAATTTCAAATTCGTATATTTTATTTTAGTTTAATAAAAATATTATTAAAATGAGAAATTGTGTGGTTAAATTTTATGTGCGGTGGGTGGAGTTTGGGTTGGGAGTAAGAAAAAACTGCTCATTTGTTCTAAATTTTTTTTAATAAAATTAAATATATGAAATGAAAAATTAGAATGAAGCAGGGAGGGAGCTTGGGGGTGATTGGGGTGGGTTAGGGTTGGTGGGGTGATTGAGGGGTGGGTGGTGGTGTTGATAGATGTGTGTGAAGATTAGGTGTGTTCGAGAGTGGTGATTTGATGGGGGTTGGTGGGGTGGTATTTGGGGTGAGTGATGGAGGGTGGGTGCTTTGGACTTTTATAATTATGAGATCATTTATTCTTTTCATAAACAACACAATAACATCTACAATGTAGTCGTTTAGATAGTTTCGTTTAAGGGGAGATTACTCTCTCATAGCTTATGCCTTTTTTTATATTTATTTTTTATATGTAGGTAAGTTCATCATATCATATCAAAGTATTATGCGTCTTTAGTATACTTTTCTTTTTCGCTTGATCATTTATCTCGTTCAAGGTTTGTAATTGTTAGACGTTATGCTTATTTCGATCCCAACATGTGCTTGGGGTGAGTGATGTGAATTCGTGGGGGTTGGACAGATATTTTTTTAATAATATTTTTTATAACCAATCGAATAAAAAAAATCAAAATTTACTCCATGTCGAACACTCCCTAAGTGAAAAAATAGTTTATTACTCCAATGTTTCAAGAATTCAGCTAACCAATGCTTGATATGAGATATAAACTTTAGTAGATAGATAATATTACTTTAAAATAGACCCTCCCCACGTGTGGAGTGGGACCAAATAGATAGATAATTTCTGTCTAACTTTAGTAGAAGAAACATCTTATCATTCCCTCTGTCATTTTACTTTGTTAAATCAAACGAGCCACGTACCACGCTGATACCATTCATTTTTTTTTATATCTGTCCTGATTTGCACCAAACTAGTCTTAGAGATAGTAGTATCGATCGCCAATCTTATTATCGATGTCATTGGATATCTTGATAATCGAGTTTGAGAGCAGACAACCGATAAGACTTTCTGAGGATCAATTTTGCCCTCAGTTTGAAAAGGTTAAAGGTCCAAAATTACCCTTATAATTTGAAAAGGTCTAATTTTGCCCTCAGTTTAAAGTTTGGATCAATTTATCCTCATTATTAACAAGCTGACACACATTTGTTCTTATTTTAAGTCACATAAAATTATTTAAAAAATAATAAAATCACGAAAAGGGTCTAAAATTACCCTTGTATTTTACGAAATGGTTACTTGTGCCCTCCGTTTGATATCTGGGCTAAATGTTGCCCTTTATCACTAATGCTCCATTTTTAACCTCTTTTTTAATTTTTTTTTATTACATACGGATAGGAAAGGAGAAATGGGGAGGGGATTACAACATGGAGATTCAAACTCTCACTAAAAAGGTGAAGTTAAGGTAGCCAACTAACTGTGCTATTAGATCCCTACTCTATTTTGAACCTTAATTTATGTCAATTAAAATAAAAAAATTCACTTTGCAATTAATTAAAGGAAAATTACGCTCTATGTCTATTTTGAAAAATATTTACGACACTATTTTGTGTATAAACATCCGAACTTTCAACATTTTTGTTTTTAAATATGTTTTATACACTATTATGTAAAATAATGTATATTGTCGTATAATTATATATTGGGATACGTGGTGTAAATATTTTTCAAAAGCGGTATATTTTTAAAAATGTCCCATTAATTAAACCCCTTCTTTTTTTGCCAGCCCCCTCCATCCTACTTTTTGAAAGAAAAAAAAATCAATTTCCCAAAACTTGAAGTGGGGTTTCACATTTATAAAAATGGAGTTGACAGGACAGGCTCAAGGGGGGAATGGTTAATTTTGGAAACTGATTTTTGTCTTTTGAGTACAACTTTGAAATTGTTTGCCAGCAAATCAATGTAAAAAATAGTAAAATTGTGGTCCTTTTGAGTACTCACCAGTCCTAAAAATGGTAGTATTGTATTCTTTTTTATGGATATATGTTTGGCATAATAGAGTAAGTGGTGTTACCTATCAACTGAATAAACTGATTGATGTGGTAATTTGATATGTCACTTGACTTTCAATTTTTAAAGGGATTTTTTTCTTAATCTTACTTTGGCTATTTCAAGGTATAAATGAGTAAATTTCTTTTCCTATCTATGGTGATGGATCTTGAGAGGGATATAATTTGATTTCGATTTCAAACTTTGAGAATTGAGAAAGTTACGTATGTATGAAGCTTTTTCTCTTTTAATGATTTCTATGTGGCACATATCCGTATTAATCTTTTGTATATATAACATAATATATATGTGGAAACATGAAGGGGAAACATAAAATCTTACTTCTCTTTATACACTTGATCATGACGTGTTGCAATAGGAGTACCTAAGATTCCCTCGTAACACTTCTTCTTTAGGTTAAAAATTCAATACAAAACATACATATAGATGTGAAAACAACTAAAATCTTAGCTTTGGATTCGTCTTTGTATAGACTATTTTACGATACTTAATCTTTGTTTTCTTCTTCTTTCAAATATGTGAATAATCCGTAAGAAAAGTTTGAAAGACTACAACCACATTGGAAAAATAGGATAAAATTCAGAAATGATTATGTTAAACACTGACCAGCGTCGTGGTCCTGTTCCCTGAAACAGTGTTCCGATTTTGTATATTTTGGTATATTTTTCCTATTAGTCATGTATCTTAATTAAGATTGTATTATTACCATAAGTGTATATTCATATAGAATAGAGATTTAGATGTAAAGTAGGAATAGGATTCTCCTATTATAACTTGTATATATATGTCTTTCATCAATAAGAATAATCAAGTGATTAATTCTTTCATGGTATCAAAAGTCTAGGTTATTTTCATTGCTTCCGCTACTCACTCCTTTCTCAAATTTCTATTGAAATCTGTGACTAAATCCCCCCACCCCCCACCCCTCGGTTTTCAGCAAAACCCGAGCCTCTTTTCTTCTCCTTCCCCTAAAAATCTTGTCCAAATTTTGTCTATTCACCATGACTGATAATAACACTTTTCATCATGCCCTCACAGTTTATAACATCAAGAGTGTTCTCCCTATTGTTCTTGATATAGAGAACGTCCAATATGGGACGTGGGCAGAATTATTCAAGATTCATGTCAGGGCACATCAAGTTCTTCATCATATCATCCCTCCAACTCCTCCAAAGGGGGGTGATACGGCGACGTCTACGTCTACAATGGTTGTGCCCACCAAAGAAACAGATCCAAATTTATGGGTCATGCTTGATGCAAAGGTTCTCCAATGGATTTATTTCACTATATCCTTGGACCTTTTACAGACTATTATGGAACCCAACTCCACAACTATGTCGGCGTGGGATCGATTGTGTGATATCTTCCAAGATAACAGTCATTCTTGAATTGTTAATCTTGAGCAGGAATTTTCCTAACGTTTCTTCTTATTGTATATGCTTCAAAGACTTGGCAGATCAAATTCGCAATGTGGGAGCTCCAATTACAAATAGTCGTCTCGTTCTTCAGATGGTTGTAGGTCTTTTCGAGGCCTATACAGAGGTTGCTTCGGTTATTCGTCAAAGTAACCCCCTGCCGGAGTTCTATCAAACCCGCTCTATGCTCACTTTGGAAGAAGCAAGTTTGGCCAAAAAGACGTATATCGGGGCAAGCCTCGTCGTCATGATGAATGCTTCAAATTTTCCCTCTTTCAATCCAGCAAACGTGATCCAAAATCACAACAACGGGGGTGGTAAGAAGGGCCAAAATCGGAAGAATAATGACAAGAATCACGGCGGCAACAACGGGGGCAACCGTCAGCAGCATCAGCAGTTTTGGGGCCCATAGTGGGCCCATGGGCGATGTGATGGGTCTCGGTCTGCGCCGCTGCATGAACCAGCGTTCTGACGCGCGATCTCGGCCAGCTGCCGCGGCGAACTTCTTCCGTGATAGACTCCGGGGTTCATATCATCTTATGGGCAGCCCCAACAGTCCGGTATACTTGGACCTCGCCCCCCTCAGGCCCACCATGCAATGGGCCTCACTCAGACCGACATTGAAGCAACGATTCACACGCTTGGCTTGACTCAACCGGACCCTAATTGGTACATGGACACAGGTGTCACTACCCACGTGACATCCGACCAAGGTACTATCTCGTCTTATTCCAATTTGAGAAGTAATCATGGTATAATTGTTGTTAATGGTAGTTCTATTCCAATTAAGGGTTATGGTAATAAAACTTTGTCCCCTCCTCATAAACCACTTGTCCTGAAAAAACTTTCAGGCCCCAAAATTGATTAAAAATTTAGTGTATGTCCGTAAATTCACCATTGATAATTGGGTTTCTATTTATTTTGATCCGTTTGAATTTTCTGTGATGGATTTCAAGACGGGGAGTCCTCTCATGAGGTTGACAGTAGGGGAGATATTTATCTAATCACACCAAGTCTCAGCATCTCGCGTCAAGCCATGTCTTCCACTTTTGCAGCTCTTGCTCCTTCCTTGTGGCATGCTCGTCTAGGTCGTCATCTTATTTTCGTTAGATAGACATAAGTTTATTTCTTGTAAGGGTACGCGTAGTACTCCACTTTGTCAATCTTGTAAGGGTACGCGCCAAAACTTCAGAGAGCTCTACAGTTCATCAGGCGCCTTCGACGAAAATTTCCAAAAATTCTCAAAATTCACTGAATCCAGCCCAGAGTCATGGTCCAATCACTCGTAGTCAACAGAGTATTTTTAAACTAAAAAGACATTTTAATTTGAATTCTAATGTTCTTAAATCACTCTTACCCCGTAATTATGTGTCTGTCTTAAATGACCCTAATTGGAAATTATCATGACCGATGAATATAATGCTCTTATTGTTAATAAGACGTAGGATTTGGTGCCCCGTCCATCTGGTGTTAATATTATTCGGTCTATGTAGATTTTTGCTCATAAAGAGAATTTTGATGGTTCGTTTGCAAGGCATAAGACTCGTCTTGCAGGTGATGGTAAGACTCAGCAGGTTGGTGTGGATTGTGGTGAGACTCAGTCGGTGGTCAAGCCGGCTACCATTCGTACTGTGCTCAGCTTGTCTCTTTCGAAATTATGGCTCATTCATCAGCTAGACGTGAAGAATGCTTTCCTATATGGTGATCTCAAGGAGACAGTGTATATGCATCCGTCCTTGGGGTTTAGGGATACTAGATATCCTAATTATGTCTGTCTATTGAAGAAGTCCTTATATGGGCTTAAGTAGTCTCCACGGGCTTAGTATAAAAGGTTTGCTGACTATGTTTCGACTATGGATTTTTCTCACAACAGATCTGATAATTCATTATTCATATATCGTCGGAGTTCTTCCATGGCTTATATATTGTTATATGTGGATGATATTATCTTTACTACCTCTTCTGATACTTTGCGAAAGTCTATTATGACAATGCTCAGTTCTGATTTTGCCATGAAGGACTTGGACTCATTGAGTTACTTTTTGCGGATTGCTGTAACTCGTCATGCAGGTGGATTATTCTTATCACAGAGGAAGTATGCAGCAGATCATTGAGAGGGCTGGAATGTCATCCTTTAAGTCCACTTCTACTCCAGTCGATACTAAACCCAAGTTGGGTGCTGCAGCTAGCTCTCCATATGAGAATTTGACCCGCTATCATAGTCTTACAGGCGCCCTTCAGTATCTGACGTTCACGCGACCTGATATTACATATGTCGTACAATATCTGTGTTTGTTTATGCATGATCCCAGAGTTGAACATATGAATGCGCTCAAACGCATTCTTAGGTAAATTCAGGGAACACTTGAGTATGGCTTGCATTTGTATCATTCGTCAACACTAGTCTCCTATACAGATGTTGATTGGGGTGGTTGTCCTGACACCAGACGGTCTACGTCTGGCTATTGCATGTTTTTATGTAATAACTTAGTCTTCATGGTCTGTCAAGCGTCAATCTACGCTTTCACGTTCAAGTGCAGAGGTCGAGTATAGAGGGGTAGTCAATGTGGTTTCTAAATCATGTTGGTTACGTAATCTACTTTTGGAGCTTCATTGTCCTATTGAGAATGCTACCTTGGTATATTGTGATAATATAAGTGTCATCTACCTCTATGGTAATCCAGTTCAGCACCAGCGTACTAAACACATAGAGATGAATATTTACTTTGTTCGAGAGAATGTAACTAAAGGACAAGTACGCGTCTGTCATGTCCCTTCCAGATATCAGATTGCAGACATCTTTACAAAGAGTCTTCCCTTGGTCCTTTTTGAAGATTTTAGAAACAGATCTCGTCTGAAGGCGTATGGCTGCGAGGGTGTGTTAAGCGATTGCCGCGCGTATTGAGCCCATAGCGTCGCGGCCCTGTTCCGTGAAACAGTGTTCCAGTTTTGTATATTTTGGTATATTTTCCCTATTAGTTTTGTATCTTAATTAGGATTGTAATATTATCATAAGTGTATAGTTATTCTTCATATAGAATAGGAATTTAGATTTAGATGTAAAGTACGAATAGGATTCTCCTAATGTAACTTGTATATATATGTCTTTCATCAATAAGAATAATCAAGAGATTAATTCTTTCAAATTACTTTTCAAACATTGTAATTGAAAAATAGCTAAAGTCATAGTTCAAGTTTCACTAGTGATACTCTAGGATATGTCACAAAGTTTTATTTACAAAATTTGAATTTCATTGTAGTAATTATTTTTCAAAAGCAATATTAAAAAAAGTTGCAACTGAACAGCTATTTCTATGGAAAAAGATGGCTCGTATCTGCGTATATGGGGTCCATGAAATAAGTAGAAGTGGTGCATGACACTGAAATAATAGGCATAGTTGTCATCAGAATGAGAAAGATGGGCCAATTTATGAACTGTATTCAATAGTACTCAATAAGCCTTTTTTGGCTTCTAATATAAGGAACTTATTGCTTCTCTATATTCTTGTCGAATCATATTATTGTACTTTCTACATTTACAACCAAGTGTAATATTTAAATTGTGGACTAAGGTGGCCGTAATTTGGGCGATGGACCTCATTCCAAACTAATATCTACATCATTTTCTTCAACATCTGGTCCATACATAATAACTAAAGCCAACTTTGATTGGTGAGTCGGATCAGCTCACTGATGGTCTTAATGATGAGTCTGTTTGTATGTATTTCATATGTATCTAATTGTTATATTTAAAACACACGCAAATTAACTTGGATTATAATTGTGATTATGGACCTTCTGATTGTACTAACCGCATCTTTTAGTGTAATTAGTATCGATTATTCCTTACCTCGGGAACAAATTGGTAACTTGGCGGTAAATATAGTAACAGGTGACCCTAAAGCTATTCCTATACTAGAATTACCTTTAGTCGAAACTCGAAACATTTCGCAGTAGAATAAACACCTACCAATAGGAAGAATAAACACTACATTAGGAAAATTCCTGCCCTCAGTGGCTGAGATATTAAAGGGTGTCATTGGACAATGCTTTACAAATTTTTATATACAAATATATGTGTATGTAAATAGTTTTTAAGAATATATAATTGATATCCTTTAAGATTAATTAATACTAAGTACTATAATTTGATGCAAAGATTAAGTCGCCTGCACTATCCACTAGGAGTCCGGAACCTAAATGACTCCAAAAAAACTAATACAAAAGTGATCAAAATTCAAAATACCTCATAAAAAAAATAAGTTACTAAAGTATCTTTCACACAACTTTTTTGTGTGCAATATAAAAATGAGTTAACATCTGTTACCCGAACTTTAAAAAAATAAAAAATAATAAATAAATAAAAAATAGTGTAATTTTCATTGAGGGAGTTCTCTTATTAATGTCATATATATAGAGTATACAATTGTAGTCCTTATAGAATTAGGATTTCTATTTTACATTAATTACCTTAATGACACTAAATAATTACATAATATATTGTGAATATATATGAATATATTCACTATCACACCTCGGTCAGGCGAGTACAGGACATTGAGACTAAATCAAGTCGAGCGGTTGTCGAGGCCGCTTTTGTGAAGATATCTGCGTCTTGTCACGAAGAAGGAGCATCACACCACTAACATGACCCATTCTGACGCCTGCGACAAAGTGAATATCCATCTCAATATGTTTGGTTCGTTAATGCTGAACCGGGTTATGAGACAAATAGACAGCAGATATGTTATCATAGTAAGCCAAAGATGTCTTACGTAAGGGACAATGAAACTCAAGAAGGATATTTCAGAGCCAACATAGCTCGGCAAAAACGTTCGCAACGCCTCGATATTCTGCTTCTCCACTCAAATGGAAAAGCGTGGTTTGCCGCTTGGCAGACCATGAAATAATATTATCTCCTAAAAATACGCAATAGCCAGACGTAGAGTGACGGATGTCCGGACAACCTGCCCAATCGATGTATATGTAGGAGAGCAATTTATTCGGTGCGGAGGGATATAAATGTAGTCCATAATCAAAAGTGGCCTTAATACAGCGAATGATACGCTTAAGAGATGTAAAGTGAGAATCCTTAGGAGCGTGCATGAACAAGCACACCTGCTGAACAACATATGCAATATCTGGCCGAGTGAATGTGAGATACTGAAGAGCACATGTGAGACTCCTATATAGAGAGGGATCGCTAACTGAATACCCATCATCCGCATTGAGTTTAGACTTTGAGTCGACATGATTGGACATGATCTTACAGTTAGCCATTTTAGCCCTGTTGGCAATCTCTTCTGCATACTTACGCTGACACAAAAATATGGCATGTGGGGATCTGATCACTGATTTATTAAAAAAAAAACTCAACTTACCAAAATCTGTCATCGCAAATTTAGACTTGAGCAGGGCAATAATGTCCTATTTCAGAGTGTCAGAAGAAGCTATCAGAACAATATTATCCACATATAAAAGAAGATAAGATGTGTCAGTACCTCGATGAAATATGAACAGGAATGATCACTCTTGCTGCATACGAACCCTATATGTATGATGTATGTATCAAACCGCTCATACCAAGTCCTAGGGGCTTGTTTTAAATCATAGAGTGACTTACAAAGATGGTAGACATAATGAGGAACCTCCAGATACACAAAGTCAGGCGATTGATGCATATAAAATGTTTCTTTCAAATCCCCATGTAAGAAAGCATTTTTGACATCAAGATGGTGAATAGGCCAAATTTTTTCCATAGCTATGCTCAACATTGTATGAATGGTGGCTGGTTTGACCACCAGACTAAATGTCTTTCCACAAACAACACCCTCCTGCTGACCAGTACCATTAGCCACAAGTCTTGTCTTATGGCATTCAAGTTATCCACTATCTTGGAATTTGTGACGATAAATTCACATGCAACGAATCATATTCACCCCTTTTGGTTTTGAAATAAGATCCCAAGTGTGCTAATTAGTTAATGCATTAAAATCCTCACGCATAGCAACATTCCAACTTAGGTAAAATTTGACTAATTTTGGGTTTTGAGAATGGGTGAGATGTTTGAGTGGATAGGTTAAAGTGAACGTTTGGTTTGAAAATCCGTGTTGTGTACGAGTTTTCATGCGGTGTGTGACAATAGGTGGGAAAGGGGACTGGGAGACACCGGGCTGGACTGGATAGTGGTGTCAGTATTGGGCAGTGGTATCGGTATTGGGCAATGGGACGAGCGGTGGGTGGCGAGTTGGAAAGAACGATCGCGATGCGATGGGATAGGCGGTGGTTGTCGGGTGGGCGTAGGTATTTGGGTCGATGAGCACAGGTATTTTTCAAGTAGGAATGGGGTAGGATTCGGGCAGTTGGGTGGGGTCGACTGTCCGGTTGGCGGGACGTCCTGAGGGTGCGGATTTTGTAGTGCATTTTAGACTAGAGGTGAGGTGTCCGAGTCATCAAGAAATTTGTAATCAGTGACTAGAAATTTTTGAATGTTGTCAAATGGAAAATGTACTCATTAAACGTGACATGACGTGCGATTACGATTTTGTCAGTGGATAACTTATAGCACAAGTACTATCTATGGTTCGATGGGAAACCTAGAAAGACGCATGGAGTGGAGATATGTGCTAATATGTGAGGGACCGTTGAGGCAAGATTTGGGTAACATAGGCAACCGAAAATTTGAAGGTGATCGTAGAAAGACATCCGACGGAAGATAATTTCAGTGGGTGTCCTATTTTGGATCGTACAGATAGGTAAAATGTTAAGAATATGTTCTCTCATTTTTAATGCATATACCCAAAGGGGAGGGGGAAAGACGCATGAAAAAGAAGGGTACGAATCATATTGTTAATGGTGCGGAGAATTCTTTCAGCTTTACCATTTTGAGGGGAAGTATAGGGGCATGAGAAATAAAAAAACCATGCCATGATCCGCACAAAAAATATGAAAAGAGGAGTTATTGAACTCACGACCATTATCACATTGAAACATTTTGATATCTTTTTCAAATTTTGTTTTAACCAAGGTACGAAATTCAAGGAATTTGGAGTAAATTTGAGGCTTAAGTTTAAGCGGATAGACCCAAAGGAAGTGAGAAAAGTCATCCAATAATACCAAGTAATATGTATGACTGAGGTTGCTAGTTATAGGGACGTCCATAAATCTGCATGAATGATATCAAAAGGAGATAAAGTAATACTTAAAGAAAACGTAAATAGAAGTCTAACATATTTCCCTAGATGACAAGAGGATCAACTATGGAAAAGTTTTCCTTTATTACACTGGATTAAATTGTGGTTTCTAAGGAATAAAAAACATGAGCCCCCAGATGACCAAGTCTAATATGCCACGTTGATGGAGATATTGCAGCTAAAGCGGTGGGCAGAGTGAAATAGGCAGTGGACATGGGTAGGAAAGGATAAAGGTCCCCTCACTATTGCATCTCGTAAGAAGTTTTCCGGTACGTAGGTCCGTTATTGAAAAACCAAATGGGTCAAGGTTAATGGATACAGAATTATCAGTGGTAAATTTTCTGACATAAATTAGGTTCTTGATAATGTTAGGGGCATATAGGACATTTTTAAGGGAGAAATGGGGATGTGGTGGTGGGGTTAGTGTGTGGTCAAACCCTTGAATTAGAATGCAGTGACTATTTCCGACCATAATAGATTGAGGAGTATTTAAATGGCGCAGTTGAGGAAGAATACCAGAATTGTTAGTGAGGTGAGACATGGCGTCTGTATCCATATACCACGTGACATTGTGTTGCTGCTAGGCCATTGTATAGTGGGCCTCACAGCTGTAAAGTGGCTCGGTGGTGTTGGGCTGATGGTCAGTGGGTCTTAGCTGCGTGTTGGACCGATGGGCAGTGGGCCTCGGTAGGAGCCACTATTACTGCTGGGTCGTTATGTAGTGGGCTTGATGGCTGGACAGTGGCCCGGTAGTGCTAGAACATTGGGTTGTGGGACTCAGCATTATGCTAGCCCGCTGGGCAGTCGGCCTCGACAGTATGCTAGCCCGCTGGGCAGTGGACCTCGGCAGTGGTTACTATTGTTGTTGGGCCGTTGTGTAGTGGGTAGTGGCTCGGCCCACTGGGTCGTGTACTGGGCATGCGACAGATAATTTGTGACGTCGGGAGTTGAGAAAGCGAAAGCGGGAGAATCTATGGGGGTTACCGAAAATTCGTGGAAGAATATTGGTTGAGAGGTTGTCGTATATCAGTTGTACAACAACGGTATAATTGGCTGCTTATGTGATAAATGTATCTGGTGGTGTATATTGCATGTATACTTAACGTATACGGGCTACAAAGCATATAATATGGGGGATGGGTGTTGTGTATATCGATGTATATCAGCGGTATACAGATTCAGTTTGCGAAGAATGAGAGTATATTAGCGGTATGTATATTTAACACTGAAGTCAGAACAAGAATTGCAATTGAAGTCGTCTCTGTAGCTAGCGACGAGTTATACACCTTTTTATACTGTTATATATATATATATACACAATGTGTATAAGCATTACTATGAAAAAAAGGTTGATTATGCCGATATAATTTTAAAATGTGGTTACATAGATGCAAAGTGTTATGTTGTACTATATATTTTGATACTCTGTTGTTTGAATTTCCTTATACGAATTTCTGACAACGCAAATACTCCACTCTATTTCTTATTTGTAGTAAATGAATAACCACCCACACCAATTAAAATTAAGATAAATGGAAAAACCAGCATGCAGGATTCCAACTCATTGTTTCCACATCTGAAATCCTGTACATTTTAGGAAAAGCATGCACATGCAATGGATGTCATAATATAGGGTTTCTATTTCTTAAGTTATCCAGAATGACCTAAACCCCCTTAACAAACAAAAATCTATACATTCTTGACAGTATTTACATCAAAGATAATATATATTAGTAAGTGTATGATGCAGCAGAAAATAAAACTTTAATTTAGGGGGACCATAAAAACCCCATAACTTTTGTTCCCAACAAAATTTTTACAGAAAATCATCATGGCCACATGGTGACAAGTGATGGGATGCCCTTGTCATTCTCCTTTTTCCTCCCTGTTAAAACAAATATTTAGCTAAAAAAGATGTATACATTAGTGCTCTGCAGCTTAACCGGTTATTACAAAAAAAAAAATCTGTTTTCTAGGTTAAATATCAAAATTTGTTAGAGTTTAAGTTTTCTACCCTGATATTGTAAAAATTAGTTATATAATTAAGTCAACAATAAGGCAGATTTATAAAAATTCCTTTTTTAGGCTACCATTTCAATTTTGTTCCTATTTTAAAATTTTTGAATGTAGCCCTTGGTACTGGACAAAATATTAGACCGTCGACTCACGTCTACAAAATTTTAAATTGTGATCAAACGTGTTCTCATATGATTTTTTATTTATTAAAAAAAATGGACTTTGGTCTAAAGATCCATAATTTGTAAGTGAAATTAAAAAATATTATTTACTAAATAGTTATTCAAAATATTAGCGACTACCATTGAAAGTTTTGCACTAATAAGATAATTCCAAGTAATTTTCATGATAACTATTAACTGGTAACCTGATAAAATTAATAATAACGTTCTAGCACAAGTTATACTACACCATGTAAAAAATATTTATATTATTAATGCATATAACTTAACTATAGCACTATTAGCACATATTTTCTTTCTTCAATTACTTCTTGTTGATATTGTTCTTTTCTTTACTACTGTATTTTCTTTTTAAACTTGGGTTGAAAACAGTTTCTCCACCTTCACAAGTAGAGATGGTAGGTGGGTACAATTTTGCGAATTTCTCACCGCACCCGCCTTAGTTGGGGCGGGTATGGGTATAACTTTGACGGGTATGGATGTTGAAAATGTACCTGCCACCACGGGTATATAATTTTCTGACGGGTACGAGTGCGGGGATGGGGTACACGCACCCGCTCCACCCAACTATCATCCCTATTACAACTTTATATTTATCTAAAACCCAAATAATTTGGCACACATAATTTTAGTAGCCCATAAGCCTAATAATAATGAATTTTGAGGATATCCACTTGAATGGTGGAGCGGATGTGGATTTAAAAATATATCCATCTAGACAGGTATGAATGTTGAAAATGTACATGTTTTCTGGCGGATACGGGCGTGGGGAGGGGTACCTACACCTGCCCCGCCCAATTGTCATCCCTATTCACAAGGTAAGGGTAAAATTTGTATTCATACATCCTTTCCAGACCCATTTATGAAATAACAGTGGTATGTTGTTATTATTTTTATTAGCACATATTTTAAAAATGTTGATGTATAGCTTTTGTTTGTTTTCAAGATTTAAGAGCTAACCATCTAAGATTGAGTGTATGGTACCCCCACAGCGCACTCACAAAATAAAGAAAGCAGGCATTGTATTATATGTGGGCAAAAAATGAACCCTACTGTACTTAGTCCTCTCTATAAAGCTGTGGTTAATTTCACAAAAAAATTATATATTGCTAGTGTGGTCCATCAACACATTTGTTTCATTCTCCATCTATATGGCCTATGACTTAATATCTCTTCTTACTTCATCACTCTCTCACTCTTCTCTTTTTTTTATACTTGTTCAATTTTTCTTCTATTTCTTTCTAAAGAATTGACGAGTTTTACGTTGGCTGTTGTTGATGACGAAGTCCTAGTCATGCTTTTCCACAGCTTTCTTGAACTTCTTCTTGCTGAATTTTGATCTCTAAATTGGGAAGTTTTTTAGATGAGATTTGAAGCTATGAAAGTCCAAGAAAGCTGTGGGAAAAGATGGCAAGCTTTGGACTTTTATTTTCCCATGGAGTACTTGAAGATCAGCCTAATTTTCATGGTAAATTCTTGAAAATTATCTTAATATAGTTTTCATTTCTTTAAATTCACTTTTAAATTGCACATGAGTTAGATAATCCAATTGTTTGGCATACTTAAATGTGAATTCTCTGAATACTTGTTATACACGTGTAGAGAATTATGATTTTTTAGGACTTTTGAAATTCGTTTTGGAAAATCAGCAACATTTCGTATATAAAGTCTTAAAATTTTCTTTTTTTTAATATATATAATAAATGATGAACTCACTTCGCCGAAAATTCATACCATATTTATAATATTAATTTTTTAATGTATATATAGTAGATGAATGAAAAGCCACTGAAAATTAGATCCACAATTTTTTGGATTTAATGGAAAGTTACATTTTAAATTTATTTCTTTCTTTCTTTCCTGATTTGCTTGACTTTAAAAATCAAAGTGGTGAAAACATAGAGAAAGTGGCAGAGAATCAATTATTGATATAACTTGCCCCTTTGTTTTTGCGCTCTCTCTGATATCTCAATGCATTTCCCTGTAAAAGATTAATTATTTGTTACTATGTGAGACATCCTTTCCCTCTCACCATTCAGAGTATATAAAACACCTAAAAAGACAAGAATTCTCAATTCCCACATTTATATAAACAAAATGAACTTACTGACATCAAAAACTGATAGTATAAATAAAAATGTTAAATAGTAAGATCCTTAGATTGTGATAAGCCTACTGCTTAATGACATAATTAACCAAAAAAAAGAAGAAGACATGATTAATGTTCCCACTTAAACTTGATTATCTCATAGTGCTTAATGCTAATTTAGATTCTAATATCTGCTAATTAATCATCTTAACTAAAGAATTATTTTAACCTTATAATAAATAAAATCTTAAAACAATTTTCTTTTGCTTTGTAGGGAGGGGGTAAAAGGGGCTGCTGTCAACATACTACTGATATATAGTTAAGCAATTCATAACAAATTAGAGAAGAAGTAGTTTAACTTACTATACATGTTAGCAACATGCATTGCCCATGGGAATGAACAAGTCATGATATATATGTATATATAGGTATAACAGTGGGATAGCTAGCTAGGGTACTCTATGGTGATTTAAATAGGCCAGACAATAAGGGATGGTTGCTCTGTGAACTTTAAAAGGATCATATGAGAGTACTACATTTATTGCATTATTATTTACGTATAAATAATCTTATTTTGTTTATTTAACCTCTCAACTTAGATAAATGTTTGAAGATGGTATCAACAACAATTAGGTTTATGATATAAGTTATATACGTTGATAGTCTAAATATTGTTCTAGGGTATTAGTGAATTTTAATCAGAGACATGCGCAGATTCAAGATTTGAAATTTATGAATTATGTATTCTAGTCTTTTTGAGTTACTAGGTTCTAAATTACTAATTTTTACACATTAAATGAATCTTCCAATACAAATACAAATTTTCGATCAACAATGTCGGGATCTGTTGAACTCGTACCTTCTACTCTATCTCTTTTAACCTCTTATATATGAAAGGTTATTTATCAGATTACCAATTAATTTTTATTGTAAAAAAATTTGTCTGTAATTACCTTATAAGTGAAATTGTGTAAATACCTTTACACAGAAACTTAAACTCTTAATTTTATTATGAAGAAATTTATGATATTCATATCAATATATTATGCACATGTGCATCTAACATTCTGTAGACTGCTTTGAGGCATAATGTTCATGATGTGAAAAACATTTTTCTTAAACTTCGTCAAAGCTTATCAATTTACTCATTTATTTCGAACCATAGACTTTTCAATCATTTTTGTAAGTGTTAGTGCTAGCTCCCATAAATAATTGGATTTTCTTAAGCCTGTAGACATGCAAAAGTAACTGCAGTTTTTCTTAACTGTTTTCTACTTAATTAGTGTTGGCTTATGTTATACATATAAAGTAGGTCTCGTTATGGGTAGGATCCGGAGAAGGATCAGAGTATAAATGTCTATTAGAAGCAGTCTTACCTTATATTTATGCAATATATTTATGTTACACATATATGAAGCAAAAGTGGATGCCTTGCTGGTGGAAATTAAAAAGGGCTGCCACTGACATTACTACAACTACTGTAGTTATAAGTCATGTTTTTTTTATGAGTGGCAGAATGAAACATTAGTGAAGGAAATATTTTTCGTGAATATTTTATTCCTTGAATATAATATTATATATATATATTAATACAAGATCAAAGCTAGACTATAATTAAGATAGAATATACTACAAATATTTACATCCTAACTGTAAGATATTTAATTTGATTTGATTTTATTATGGAAATAATTAAGGATTATTTCCATAATCTATCACTTAGACTAGTTTTAGGACAAAGTAAATCTTCGTATTGAACTGAATAGAGTAAATCTTCACTAATACTTGTTTTAAACATTTTCTTTTTCATAATAATGTTGCATAATCATAGGGCGGAGCTATAGGGGTAGAAGGGGGTTAATCAGGACTTTGTCTGTAAATTATATTGTATATACAAGGTCAAATTGTATTGTGTATATACAGTGTATATTTGACAATAGCTTGCTAGGAAGAATGTTTAAAAGGTATATGTGGTCATTTGAAGAGCATGCTGCCAAAACGATGGTGGTATGGACGAATGAGCTAGAAGTGTGCGAATTAAATTATTGATTGTTCGTATTTTTCGTTCGGCTTTCGCATTTTGAGGAGAGGTATGTGGATATGAGAGAAGATATAACGTATCATTTTGGTGATAAAAATCTTTAAATTGGTCATTTATGAATTCCCTCACATTGTGAAAACATTTAATAGATCTCTCAAATTGGATTTGGATGAAAGTACTAAATTGTTTGAAAACAGTGTGAACTTAAGATTTTTTCCAAATTGAAACATCCACAGAAAATTCGAGTAATCATCCAAAAGAAGCATATAATACTTATGACATGCTGAACTTAAAACCGGGGATGTCCACAAGTCACTATGCATGATATCAAATGGCAAAATAGTTTTTGAAGTAGATAAAAAAAAAGGAGAATTTAACATGCTTCCCAAAAATACAAGTCTGACAAACATGAGAATCCAAAGTTTGTTTACAACCAACAAACTTATTGTTTTCTAATAAAATTGAACATTGGTGCTCCCCGGGTGTCCCAGACGATTATGTCATATGGTAGGAGAAAGAGCTGCAAAGGTTGATGGTGAGGGGACTTGGTTGTTGGTGGTGGCTGTAATAGAATACAAATCTCCAGTGCTATCATATCTCATTAGTGGCATCCCCGAATAAAAATCCTTCACAGAAAACTCAAACGATCAAAATTAACATAAACATTATTGTCAGCAGTGAACCGACGCACATATAGCAAGTTTTTAATAAGTTTGGGTGCATGTAGGACATTGTTTAACTGTAAAAGTGGGTGAGGGGGGTATTTAATTGTCCAATACAATAAATTGGAATTTTCTGTCCACTACCTACCACAATATTTTTATTACTGCTCATATTAAAATAAGATGAGAGATTACCTTGAGATGCAGTTGTTTTCCCCGTGTCCATGTACCACAAGTCATCAGGAACATTGATAGTCATATGTATATGGCTTGCTTGATGTCCGTGGGAACATAACTTGAAGACGATAGTCCATGGACTGAAAACCCTTGTTGTGGACGACTACCTAGGACTCTGGTCTGCCGGGGTGTGTTGAGCCTAGCCCACTGGGCTATCAGATACGGGCAAGAAGGGCCCCACTAACCGTTGTCGTTGTATTGTTGCAGTTGCTAGTGGAGCTCGCCATTACGCCCATTTGCGCGCCCATTTCCATCATTATTTTTTCCTTTGTTATTAATGCGATTTTGATCCGGTTTTGGTCCATTATTTGTACGATTTATACCACTTCCCGAACCAAAATTTTAAGGGTCAAAATCATCGGTATACATGTTGGTAGAAAGGAAGGCGGGGTCGGCATTTTTTTCTACCATCGTCGCTTGTTTCACTTTCCAGGTTTCTTTAAGAATTAATCTCGAATGGCCTCATGAAAAGGTGGTAACGGGTTACTTTGTTGAATGAACGTAGCAACACCATCATATTATTCACTCAAACCCGTAATTAATTGGAGAAATAACATTTGATTTGTCACTGGTGCACCAACGTTTGATAGTTGATTGGCAAACACTTTCAACTCTTGACAATAAGCAGAGACGTTTGGAAAATCATCTATTTTGACATTAGTGAATTGATGTTAAAGATAAACCGCACGAGAATTCTTATTATCTTAAAAAATATTTTGCAATTCTCACGTGCTTGTTGAGCCATCAAATTTGGATCCAAAATAGTGTGCAAAAGGTCGTTTGATATGGTGTCGTAAATCCATTGAATGACTATAGCATCCAAGCGAGACCAAAAGGTCATGTCAACATCAGTGGATTGTCCATGACTCCCGATTCAGAGGGGAGGATATGGTCGATGACTTGGTATGTTCGGCAATGAATTTTGAATATCTCAGTCCAAGAGGAATATTGTCCTCTTTCCATAATAATTGAAATAAAGTTCTTGACGTTGTTTACAGCAAGAGCAGGATGAAATTTGTCTTAGTCGGTCATTGTTTCCCTAGAGGAGAAGGAAAATTGATAAGAAAATAGGGTTTTTGCAAGGAAAGAAACCGAAAATAGTACGTTTCAGCGAGAGGAGGGGGTGGCGGAACCCTAATTAGGGTTTTAGGAGGAAGGAGTTGGTCGAAAAGGTAGGGTTTTGGCAAAAAAAAACCAGTAAGGTTTCGGCTTAGAGTGGGTTGGCCGAATAGAATTAGCGTTTTGGGTGGTTAATTTTAAGTTCTTGATACCATGAAGAAAATATTTTTCGTAAATATTTCATTCCTTGAATACAATATATACATCAATACAAGATTAAAGCTAGACTATAATTAAGGTAGAACATACTACGAATATTTTCATCCTAAATGTAAGATAATTGATTTGATTATTTCCATAATTAATCACTTAGACTAGTTTTAGGACAAAGTAAATCCTCGTATTGAACTGAACAGAGTAAATCTTCACTAATACTTGTTTTAAACATTTTCTTTTTCCTAATAGTGTTGCATAATTATAGGGCGGAGCTATAGGGGTAGAAGGGGGTTAATCTGGATTTTGTCGGTAAATTATATTGTATATACAAGATTAAATTTTATTGTGTATATGTAGTGGATGATGTACTCCTTGGCGAAAATTTTGTCTCCGTGACTGTGCATATATAATTATGTTTACAATCACATAGTACACACGTCAATTGATCTCTCTATGTTACTATTTTCCCCTCATGTAAAGGGAATTGAAGAGTGTTAAAGTAATTTGGTGGTTACTGTCTTTGTTGCATCGGCTAATATTTGTGAAATTTTAGTATATATAAAACCATGTCAGAATGGATTTTATATTATGGTGAAATCATTTCTGGCTGACTTTGCAGGATACAAGTGAGTTGCAAAATGCTGGCACCAGAAAGTTTTCTGATGTTTTTTTTTTTTTGTTTTTTTTTTTGTTGTGAAGGCGAATGTGCACTACGCTTCTTTCGAGTGCGCGAAATGCGTAAAGCGACGCAATACCGAAACCACGTCGCTAGGTTAAACCACACTTGGCAAACTGCGTGTGTGCTCCCCAAGAGCGGCGGTCGTGCGTTACTGCAGGGTTTCGAACTTGTGGCCTCTTCCACACCACCCATGAGGATACTCGCTCTCAAGCACTAACCAGTGGCCAGGCTTCGCGATGTTCTTTTGAATTATTGTTGGAGTACTTATGCAACACAGTTATGTGTATTAAATTATAGTAACATGCAGAAAATTAAACGCACCAAAGCTAGATACTAGATGATCCCAAACTTATTACGTACAGATTATTAATCATTCAACAATTATTGCTTGACAATTCCATTCTTCAAGCATTATTTTTTCAAGCAAGTGCATATTGAGCAGTATATATAAGCTTTTACCCTAGTTGTGCAGTATATATAAGCTTTTACCATTAATATAAATGGAAAATTGTTATATATTTTAATCCAATATCATTTAAGTCTGTAGATTAATATGGTAAAAGTAAAGTTGATCTCTTTGTTTCAACAATATAGCTAACAGAAAACTGTTGTAACTAAACAATAAAATTTATTTTAAATCATATTTAACGACGATTTAGCGATAAATTATCAAATATTAGCTATACGAATTATTCGGTGAGAGATTAGCCACGAACTTCACCACTAATTGTGATAAGAGAGAAAGAGAGAACATATCTTAATATTCTACATACTTATGAAAGAGGGGGGAAATTAAAAGAGGATTTTGGATCACAAACAACCTATAACATACATTGGCATGTTCATAAAGGAAGTTAAAAGCTACTCCCTCCATTTCAAAATACTTGTCGCATTTTTTATTATACGCCCCTTAAGAAAGCATTTATAGCATTTTGATTATTTTATCTTCTTAACATGTTTCATCATATTATCTCTCTTCAATAAATATTTATCCATCAAGGTCCAAAGATGAGAACCTCTTAAATGTTGTTAATTAATACAAGGGTAAAGTGAGAAAAAGCTACTTGATTGTATCTTGATTAAATAAAACGATAAGTATTTTGAGATATATATTTTTAGTAAGAACACCAAATATTTTGGGACGGATGAGTAATATATAAGTAAATTTACGAGATCAACCAATGATTTTGAGAGCATATGAGTATTGTTGAAACCTTGTAACTACAATGGGATGAGAAAGGATAAGTTAAAACAGAAAAAGGGGCAATTTGTGTCCCAATATGTTGGAGAGCAATAGAAATAGTCATGTCGCTATTAGCATCAATTTGGCCATGTATTTATTGTTCGAAAAAATAATCAAATAAAACTATATAAACTCCATGGACATGGTTGCTAGTATATTTGATAGTGAAAATGGCCCCTCAATAGTTAATGGGAACTTTGTCTACCATGAAATGGACTTGAATTTAAACACATAGCTATTGGCTCCTTTTGCAGCAATGGCCATAACTGTCAAGTAGTAATATTTGTAAATAGAATATTAGTAATATTATATTAATGTAGAATCATAGTAAATATGGTAGATAGTAAAAGAATATATTAAGAAGATATTCTCTCTTCATTATTAGGCATGATTTCCTCTTCTACATTAATGTATATTCTATGTATATATTCCTCCCTTATGGGATGAAGATAATTTAGGAAAACATTTTCAAATTATTATATGGTATCAAAAGCTTAAGACAAGATCCAAAATTAGTTTTGGTCTTCTTTTTTCTTTCAGTCCTTGCTCCTATTACCGAAAAATTTCCCTTCTAATTTTGTCTTGTCTTCTTTGACTATTTTTTTTTTCTTTTCCAAGTCTCCATTGTTGAACACCATTAATCTCAACCAACCATGTCAAAATCATCCTTTCACCCTGTCCTGACTGTCTCAAACATCAAAACTCATGTTTCGGTCAAACTAGAGATGGAAACCGTTCATTACGCAACATGGGAGGAATTGTTTAAAATATGTTGTAGGGCTCACAAGGTTCTTCGTCATATTATTCCACCAAAGGATGGAAAGGAGCAAGCATTAACAAAGGATGCGGACAAGGATTTGTGGGATACACTTGATGTCGCAGTTCTTGGTTGGATTTATGCAACTATCTTCACAGACTTGTTGCATACAATAATAGGGCCGGTTTCAACAGCCATGGCGGCCTGGGAACGCTTGAGGAATATCTTTCAAGATAACCAAAACTCTCGCGCGGTTACTTTGGAGCAGGAATTCTCAACCGTAGACATGGCGGATTTTCAGAATGTTTCGGCATATTGTCAACGCCTAAAAGTGTTGGCGGATCAATTACGAAACGTTGGTTCACCGATTACTAATAACCGGTTAGTTCTGCAATTGGTCGCGGATTTCACACCGATGTGTATAGTGGCGTGGGGACCGTCATACGTCAAAGTAATCCACTCCCAAAATTTTATCAAGCAAGATTCATGCTTGTGCTTGAAGAATCGGGCTTGATAAAAAAGGCATCAACTACTTCAAATTCCACCATGATTTCCACTTCTTCTAATGATAGTAATTTTTATGATCTGTCTCAACAAAATAAGGGACAAAAAGGACAGAATAATAATAAAAATAAGGGTGGAAATAATAAAAATAGAGGTCACCGGAATTCCGACGGCGGAGGAAATAGCGGTACCACCACCAACGGTGGCGGCGGCAAGATGAAACGATGGGCCATGGCGGCGGGAGATGGCGATGGCGGCGTCAGCGGGACTATGGCACTAATAGCCATTCATCACGGCAAGTGATGGTGGCGATACCCGATCCAATCTGAAATGCAAATTGGGCCAGATAACCCAGCAGACCCAATTTCCATTGGAGACAGAATCAATTCACTGGCCCAATTGGGATGATTTTTTTACCAACCCAGCAGGCCCAATTTGCTGGGTCAGTCAGGTGCAACAACAACTTTGGGCCTCCACCGACCCAGTGGCAGGAGGCCCATTCAGCAATGACCCAACCAACGGATATTGAGAATGTCATGCACATCATCTGACTCAATCCACCGGATTCAAATTGATATATGGACTTCGGAGCAACGTCATATATGACATCATCCCAAGGTACGCTGTCACCCTATTTTAATTTGAGCAAACAAAATGGTATAATTGTC
The DNA here is from genome assembly GCA_029844215.1 of Przewalskia tangutica. Classification (NCBI taxonomy): domain Eukaryota; kingdom Viridiplantae; phylum Streptophyta; class Magnoliopsida; order Solanales; family Solanaceae; genus Przewalskia; species Przewalskia tangutica. Next base: position 22,445,837 of record CM056722.1, read on the forward strand.
AGAAATGGTCATTCAATTCCAATAAAATGGTATGAATCTAGCAAATTGAAACCACCAAACCCGCCACTAGTTTTAAAAAATGTTCTTCATGCACCCAATTTAATAAAAAATTAGTCTCTGTGAGATAATTTACTACTGATAATTGGGTATCTATTCGTTTTGACCCGTTTAGTTTTTTCGTACATGAATTTCAGACGGGGAAGCTTCTAATGAGATGTGATATCAAGGGGGAGCTCTATCCGATATGTTTACCAAATCCACAGTCTAAAATTTCTTCCACTTTTGCAGCCTTGGCACCATCACTATGGCATGAACGTTTGGGACACCCGGGAGAGTCAGTTTTGGCCTCTCTTAAACAAAAATAATTTTATTTCATGTACTCAAACTCGGACTTTGAATAAGTGTCATGATTGTGCCCTTGGTAAACATGTTAGATTGTCATTTACTTCTTCTACTTCATGCAATACTATGCCATTTGACATTTTACATTGTGATATTTGGACATCACCTGTTTTGAGTTCCTCATGTCATAAGTATTATTTACTTTTCCTTGATGATTACTCTAACTATTTGTGGACATTCCCTTTGTCGAAAAAATCACAAGTGTTTTCCACTTTTCTAAACTTTAGAGCATTCATCCGAACTCAGTTTGAACGGGAGATTAAAAGTATTCAATGTGACAATGGGATGAAATTTGACAATAATCAGTTTTGGGATTTTTTTCAAAACAAATGGCTTACATTTTCGTCTATCCTGTCCTCACACCTCTTCACAGAATGGAAAGGCTGAACGCAAAATTAGAACCATAAACAATATTGTTAGAACATTCCTTGTTCATGCATCTATACCCCTCCCCCTCCCCATTTTTTGGCCGCATGCGCTTTACATGGCAACCTACATGTTGAATATCATTCCCCATAAAAACAGGTCTTACCAAGCTCCACTAAAAATGCTTTACTTACGAGAGCCCTCATATCATCATCTAAGAGTGTTTGGTTGTCTTTGCTACCCTCTATTTTCATCCACCACAATCACAAAACTCCAACCCCAGTCCACTCCATGTGTCTTCTTGGAATATCCTACTAATCATCGTAGTTACATGTGTTATGACATTTCTTCCAAACGCATGATATATGTCGTCATGTAATTTTAGATGAAACAAAATTTCCTTTTGCCAAGATACATGACACCGGGACTAATACTTATAATTTTTTAGATGATAATAGGCTCATGTATCTAACTTTCCACAGCTCGGGACCTATAGAATCTGCTGGATCACCGCAGCTGGGCCCACTGGACCAAGGAATAGTGGTCCAGCCACTGGAAAAATTCAATCCAGCCAATTGGGCCATCAGTTCTACGGCCAAGTGTAAGGAATTCTTCCACAACAAACCATTTGTCCCTTCCATTGGGCCAATCCACATTTCCAGGCCCAATAACACACCAACAAAGTGTCCAGCGTACTGCCAGACTTGGAGAAAATGGACTGGGCAGTGGCGTTCAGCCCACTGCATCACTCTCGGTCAGTGGTGTCCAGTCCACTGGTCACGTCACCCATCCGGTCACCCATAGTCAACATGGAATTGTCTATACACATAAGTCTCGAAATCACCTTTGCCCCGTAGCCCAGTGTCTGCACTCGAATTGGAAATTGACAATAGATAATGAATATCATGCTCTAATTAAAAATAGGACATGGTAGTTGTGTCTCGTCCATCTAATGCTAATATAATTCAGTCTATGTGAATTTTTAGTCATAAAAAATCTGATGGATCTTTTGTGCGGCATAAGGCTTGTCTTGTAGGTGATGGAAAGACTTAACAGGTTGGACTAGATTGCATGGAGACATTCAGTCCAGTGGTCAAATCAGCAACAATCAGAACAATTCTCAGCCTTTCTCTCTCAAAAGGATGGTCACTTCATCAATTAGATGTCAAAAACGCCTTCCTCCATGGACACTTGAGTGAGACTATCTACATGCACCAACCATTGGGATACAGGGATCCTAAATATCCCAATCATGTATGTTTGCTGAAGAAATCATTATATGGATTCAAGCAGGCTCTCAGGGCTTGGTATAAGCGGTTTGCAGATTTTGTGTCCAACATGGGGTTTTCACACAGTCGTTCAGATAATTCTCTGTTTATTTATCAACAGGATAATCATACTGCTTAAACTTCTTTTATATGTGGATGATATTATCCTAACAGCATCTTCAGACTCTCTTCGTAAGAGTATCATGTCACAGCTTAATTCAGAATTTGCGATGAGGGATCTTGGTCCACTACACTACTTTCTTGGAATTGATGTGACACGACATGCAAGTGGATCATTTCTGTCCCAGAAGAAGTATGCCTCCGAGATCGTGGAACGAGCTGGAATGTCTTCGTTCAAACCTTCAGCAACTCCGGTCGACACAAAATCAAAATTGAGTGTTATCTCTAGCAAACCTTTTGCTAATCCTACATTATACTGCAGTCTGGCAGGAGCTTTGCAGTATCTCACATTCACCATACCAGATATTACATATGCAATGCAACAAGTGTGTCTCTTCATGTATAATCCAATAGAAGAACATATGCATGCACTCAAACGCATTTGCGATATATTCATGGCATTCTGGAGTATGGATTACATCTTTACCCGTCTTTCATTTCCAAACTTATTCCTTACACAGATGCATACTGGGCAGGATGTCCGGACACCAGACGTTCCACCTCCAGTTATTGCGTCTTTGTAGGTGATAATTTAATCTCCTGGTCCTCTAAAGGCAACCCACATTATCACGCTCCAGTGCCGAAGTTGAATACAGTGATGTTGCTAATGTGGTGTCTAACTCATGCTGAATTCGAAATCTGTTACTTGAGATACATTGCTCCATTCCAACAGCCACTCTGGTATAATGTGATAATATTAGTGCAATCTATCTCTCGGAAAATTCAATCCATCAGCAACGCACTAAATATATTGAGTTAGATATCCATTTTGTTCGTGAAAAAGTGACTCGCGGACAAGTGGAGTGTTACATTTCCCAATGCGCCATCAGATCGCAGATATCTTCCCGAAAGGGCTTCCGCTGATATTATTTGAAGAGTTTAGGGACAGCCTCAGCATTCGTCGACCTGCAGCTTCGACTGCGGGGGAGTGTTAGAATATTAGAATATTAGTAATTAATATTAGTAATATTATATAATGTAGAGTTATAGTAAATATGGTAAGTAGTAAAAGAATATATTAGGAAGATATTCTCTCTTCATTATTAGGATATTATCTATTCATTATTAGGCATGATTTTCTCTTCTACATTAATGTTATATTCTATGTATATATTCCTCCCTTATGGGATGAAGATAATTGGGGAAAATATTTTCAAATTATTACACTTACAAGACACATGACATTCCAATTTACTCTTTGTATGGATTTCCACCGGGAGTTCCATATCTTCTTTTGAGTCCAACTAATTCGGGTTCACGCTGGAAAGTCTCGCTTTTGATGGTAAACACTTCCTGTCAAGGCGACTCCATACGCAAAACTCAAATCCGAGACTTTTGGTTAGTAATAACAAAATACTTAATTATCACTCCATTACAATATTTGATGGTCAAATTACTCTTTTGGCCATTAATGAAATAGAGACTAAGATGAAGTTGAGCTTAAATATCACATAGAAGTCGCGGGTTGACTAAGAAAACGATGACTGAAAAGGAAAAACGCTAAAAAAGGAAGCTATTATTATTATTATTATTATTATTATTATTATTATTATTATTATTATTATTATTATTATTATTATTATTATTATTATTAGTATCAAACTTAGTTGTCTATTTAGTGGAGTAATATGAGAATAAACACACAACAACCAACACTAGATAGAAAAATAGGGAGAAGAGAAAGTAATAGCTAGAAAGGATTTAATCAATTAAATGAAAACAAAATTAAGCATTCAATAAATGACTATAATCCAAGGAAGAAGAGAAATTGAACTCAAACAAGGGAACTTACCCCAAGTAAACAAGAGGGTTCAATTTGGAGAGATAAGAGGGGTTTTGAAAGAATTAATCCCTTGATTATTCTTATTAATGAAAGACATATATATACAAGTTACAATAGGAAGATCTCTTTCCTATTCTACTTCTAAATTCCTATTCTATATGGAGACTAATCATACAATTATGATAGGACTACAAGACTAATTAATATACAAGTCTAATATACAAATATACCATAAATGAATATACACTAAATTTAACGACACGGACAGGATATCCTCGAGCTGGGCCTGGACATAATATGGGTAGTGGGCTTCCGTGTATATCTAATACACACACAATATACAAAAATATACATACAATATACTTTATATATTGTGTGTATATTTAACACACACCCGCAGTCATAGCGGGCGGTCTTCGTACACTGAGACTGTCTCTAAAATATTCAAATAGGACCGAGGGAAGACCATTTGTGAAGATGTCTGCAATTTGATACCTGGAAGAGACATGACAGACGCGTACTTTTTCTCTAGCTACCTTTTCTCGAACAAAATGAATATTCATCTTTAGTGCGCTGGTACTGAACTGGATTACCAGAAAGGTAGATGACACTTATATTATCACAATACACTAAGGTAGCCTTCTGAATATGACAATGGAGCTCTAGAAGAAGATTACGTAACCAACAAGACTCATAAACCACATTGGCTACCCCTCGATACTAGGCCTCTACACTTGAGTGTGATAGCGTAGACTAACGCTTGGAGACCATGAGACCAAGTTATTACCTAAAAACATACAGTATCCAGACGTAGATCGTCTGGTGTCAGGACAACCACCCCAATTAGCATCTGTATAGAAGACAAGTGTAGACATCAACGAAGGATACAAATGCAAGTCATAATCAAGTGTTCCATGAATGTACCTAAGAATTTGTTTGAGCGCATTCATATGTTCAATTCGGGGATCATGCATAAACAAACACATTTGTTGTACGACATATGTAATATCATGTCGCGTGAACGTAATTTCACGCCCGATCCGACGGGCCGCGACCGGTGCCCTACTTGGACACCCTTATACTGACCTGTCACATATAATCAAACTAATACCAAGGATACTGCGGAAAACTGTAAACCATATCAAAATAGGCAAGCCGACAAGGCTGTCACTATACACAGGATTATACAAAACGTATTACAATTGTAGCTGACCAAACGCGTCTAAAACCACACATGTCCAACCCACACATGACTACAGACCTCTAAGAGTGTAACCGTGAATTATGACGGGACAGTGCCCCGCCGTACCCCTGAATATGCATAAGTCTATGTAAGGATCTGTACCAAAATGACTAGGCTCCGAAACAATGGAGCTCTCCAAACAGCTGAGGAAATCCTAGACTGAAGGATCACCAAACTGAGCACATGTACCTGCGGGCATGAACGCAGCCCCCCGGGAAAGGAGGTCAGTACGAAATAATGTACTAAGTATATAAAACATGAAGTACTGTAAAGATGAGCATAACTGGTCAAAATATAGCCTGAGACAAGTATAATAATCAAAGATATCAATGCAACTGTGTCTTATGAAATGAGAGTCAAAACATGTCCATATAAAATAAGTCATATTTGTGGATGTCTGTCTACAAAAATCATATCCGGCCCTCTAGTGGGGGTCTCGGTGAACATATAATGTGTACACATAGTTATATCTGTGGATGCCTGTCCACATATATAATCATATATATACATGTCTGGCCCTCTAGTGAGGGACCCGGTGAATAATGCAGGGAACTGCGCACGAACATTTCCGGCCCGGGACTCGGTGAAATAATATAATCACATTAGCACGAGTAGATTATCATGAGCAACCATATGCAATTTAAATTATCGTTTGACTCTCAATAGAATAAATAGAATGATACTGTAAAATCAAAGGCAACTATCATATCAAATATCACTAGGAATTAGGATTCAATGGAATTACGTACGTCCACCGTACACTCCTTTTATGTAAATCATGTCAAAAGAAAGAAGGGATAGCTTCACATACATTATTGTCGAATTAACCAACTCAATAATTAAAGCTGTCTCAATTAGCACTTCAACCTATAACAATAATAACATGTCTGTCAACTCTATGATTACTAGTGTAAGTTATTTACCAAATGATGACTCTCTTTTCATATAAAAATTTGGGCAGCACCTCCCCTATTTATATACGCATCCACAACTTACAAACAAGGCCAACAATACAAATAACAAGACACAACTCAAGGTCATAACCAAATCAGTCTCATATACTCCACAAACGTCATTGTTATACATTTTTTCCCTTTACATTCATGGACTACAATAACCACAACAACCAAGGTGATTAATACACTTATTTCTCACGTTAATCCATCCTCTTTAACCGTATTAAAACAGCCCCTAAAAACAGCCCATATTCCAACAACAACGATAGATATTCCAACAACAACGAGAGTGCAATTTTCAATCTTTTTATACCTTAATTCCTTTAGGACATATGTTAGCAATTACCACAATGTACATGCATATTCATAACTGAAATTCCAGCATTCTAACTCAATAAGAGCAACCCTTAAATACAACACCACATGTCCAACAATTCCATGCATGTCTCGGCACACCCAACATAATACCACAACTCTTCTTATAATTCCTTAAAATCCAATTTCATGTTTCACACTCTCATATAATCAACTATACTTTATATATCAAGATTTCCCTCAATTTTTAACATGCAATTAGTGACAACGATAATAACAACAACAATCAACCCAATGTACTTAAAAACAACCCCAAAATCGATAACAACAATTTCATTCGGCTCAACAACATCAATAACAACCACATGCGTTTTCTTACTTCCATTCTTTCTTAACACAAGTTCATCTCTTAACTACAACATCATTTAACTTCCAAATACTCTATAAGAAGAAGAAATCTTACCTTGCTTAGCCAAAACATTCCCTACGGCCACTGCTCCAATTTTGCACCAATTTCACCATTTCTTCAAGTTACAATGACATGCATGCTTCCTTTACAAGTTTAAATCCATCTTACTTGCATGTTTTTCTTCCAAATAGCTTGTCTCCATCTGGACAGAATTTCGGTCCAACATTACCGATTTCAGACACTGTTTGGAGTTTACCATGACTTAGAACTTTGTAGAAGACTTAATCTTGGAAAAGGGAGTTAATTTGGTCTCTAACTTGACTATAAAAATGGGGGGAAATCTATTTTGGAGAGAAGGAGAGAATGAAGGATGAGAGAGGGGTGTTGTTTCGAACAAAGGGGAGGAAAATGAGAATATGTGGGCTGAAAAGGGATATAAGCCTATGCCACTTGGAGGGCACAAGGTGCCACTTGTCTTGCCCACTAGTTATGCTTCTCACTAAAATAAATCTCACACTTAATAAAATCTGAAATTTTCGATGGACTCCATATTATCAATGTCAACATTTTTTATAATACAACACTAATCCAAAACCCCATTGAGAAAATTCAACTACTAGTATTAATTCTCATCGCCACATATGTTATATCCAAAATTATTCCGGGATCACATCCTTTGTATACTAATTTTTGTATTAACATATGTGAATATACTTTATTTCCAATACCCTAATCTTATTCTTAATTACGTTCTCAAATTATTGCCTTAAAAAGTACGAGGTGTAACACGTAAGATACTGAAGGTCGTCTGCAAGACTACGATAGCGGGTCAGATCCTCATAGGGAGAGCCAATTGCAGCACCTAACTTAGGTTTAGTATCAACTAGAGTAGAAGTGGACTTACAGGATGACATCCCAGCCCTCTCAATGATCTCTGCTGCATACTTCCTCCGTGATAAGAACAATCCACCTGCATGACAAGTGACATCAATCCCAAAAAATAACTCAATGGTCCCAAGTCTTTCATAGCAAACTCAGAACTGAGCATTGTCATAATAGACTTTCGCAAAGCATCAGAAGAGGCAGTCAAGATAATATCATCCACATATAATAGTATATAAGTCATCGAATAACCGCGATAATATATGAATAATGAATTATCAGACCTGCTGTGGAAAAAATTCATAGTCGAAATATAGTCACCAAACCTCTTATACCAAGCCTGTGGAGACTGCTTAAGCCCATACAAGGACTTTTTTAACAAATAAATATGATTAGGATATCTAGTATCCCTAAATCCCAAGGGCTGATGCATATACAATATCTCCTTGAGATCACCATGTAGGAAAGCATTCTTCACAGCTAGCTGATGAATGAGCCATAATTTTGAAAGAGTCAAGCTGAGGACAGTGTGAATGGTAGTCGGTTTGACCACCGGGCTAAATGTCTCACCACAATCCACACCAACCTGTTGAGTCTCACCATCACCTACAAGACGAGCCTTATGCATCGTAAACGAACCGTCAAAATTTTCCTTCTGAGCAAAAATCCACATAGACCGAATAATATTAACATCAGATGAACGGAGCACCAACTCCCACGTCTTATTATCAATAAGAGCATTATATTCATCGGTCATGGCAATGTTTCAATTTGGGTCATTTAAGGCACACATAGGATTACGGGGTAAGAGTGATTTAAGAATATTAGAATTTAAATTAAAAAGTCTTTTTTGTTTAAAAATACCTCTTTGACTGTGGGTGACTGGACCATGACTCGGGGCTAGATTGGATGAATTTTGAGAATTTTCGGGAGACGGTATGGACTAGCCAGCAGGCAGTGGCATGCTGGCCCATTTTCGGAAATAGACGTCAGAGGCGTCGCGGCGCCTCCCCGAAGGGCCGCGACGCTTATGACGGGTTGAGACCAGTATCCTAAAATTGATGGATAATATATGGTGAGATATCATCATCCAAAACATCATACGAACTAGGCACGGGAGTTTCTACTTTAGAAAATGTAAATTGAGACTCATCAAAGATAACATGACGACTAATAATGATTCGTTTAGATGACAAATCAAAGCATCTATAACCACGATGATTTGACGGATACTCCAAAACACACAAGGGATAGAACGTGTCTGAAGTTTGTCAATTATGGTGGATGAAAATAGTGGATAACATAAGCATCCAAAGACCCTAAGATGAGAATATGAAGGAGTCTTATTAAATAAAAGTTGAAGAGAGGACGAATATGTCAAATCTTTAGAAAGAAGAATGTTAAACAAATATGTAGCCATTTGTAGAGTATGATACCAAAACAACGGAGGGACGGAAGAATGAACCAATAAAGTGCGGATAATGTTATTAATGGTACAAATTTTATGTTCAGCTTTCTTTTTTGTGAAGACGTATGTGGACAAGAAAAATGAAAATTTATCCCATTTTGAGCACAAAACTCCCGAAACTCCTTATTGTCATACTCTTTTCCATTATCAGATTGAATATTCTTTATTTTCCGTTCGAATTGAGTTCTAATGAAAGCTCTAAATTTTACGAAGATGAAAAAAACTTGAGATTTTTTCGCTATTGGAAACGTCCATAAAAATTTAGAATAATCATCCAAAAATAAAATATAATAGCGATGACCCATAGAACTGAGAACGGGAGATATCCATAAATCACTATGAATAATATCAAATGGCATTGAAGTATGAGAATTCGAGGCTACAAATGACAACTTAATAATTTTTCCCAAAGAACAAGATTGACAATTTAGAGTACTACGCGTACCCTTACAGAAAATAAACTTATTTCTATCTAAAGTGGATAAAATGAACGACCCCGGATGACCTAGACGAGCATGCCACAAGGAAGGAGCAAGAGCTGTAAAATTGGATGACATGGTCTGACGCAAGAAACCGAGACTTGGTGTGATTGGATAAAGATCCCCCCTACGGTCACACCTCATGAGAGGACTCTCCGTCTTGAAATCCTTCACAGAAAACCCAAACGGATCAAAATCAATAGAAACTCAATTATTAGTGGTGAATTTACGGACAGACACCAAAATTTTAATTAGTTTTGGGGCATGAAGAGTATTTTTCAAGACAGGTGGTGGATGAGGAGGGGACAAAGATTTATGACCATAATCCTTAATTGGAATTGAATTGCCACTACCAATAATTATACCACTATTACTGCTCAAATTGAAATAAAATGAGAGAGTACCTTGGTCGGATGTCATGTGAGTAGTGGCGACTGTGTCCATGTACCAATTCAGGTCTGGTTGAGTCATTCCAAGCGTGTGCATCATGGCTTCAATGTCAGTTTATGTGGGTCTCGCTGCGTGATGGGCTTGAGGGGGCCGATGCCCGAGTATTCCGGACTGTTTCCCCGGCCTATAAATTAGTTAGAAACCCAGAGCATGACCCGAAAATCACGGGCCGCGAGTCGAATGGGCAGATCGCCGCGCCGCGGCCTTTATCGGGCAGAATCGGGCCCCATCACATCGCATTGGGCCCACTTTGGGCCCCATGACTGCTGACAGGGCCGAGAACCTCCACTGCTACCTCCACTGTTCCGGTTGCCGCCGGTGTTGCCGCCACGATTCTTGCTATTATTTTTCCGATTTTGACCCTTTTTACCACTGTCGTTGTAGTGACTTTGGCTTGAGTTGGTGGAGCCAGAAGATAGAAAATTGGACTCAGTCATCATAACGACGGGACTAGCCCCTATAGCTGCCTTTTTAGCCAAACTCGTTTATGTGAGCATGGAGCGGGCTTGATAGAATTCCGGAAGGAGGTTACTTTGACGCAGGATAGAAGCAACACCGTTATAGGCCTCGGATAATCCTGCAACCATCTATAAAACGAGAAGACTATTAGTAACTGGAGCCCCCACGTTGCGAAGTTGATCCACCAAGTCCTTGAGTCGTTTACAATAAGAAGAAACGTTAGGAAAATTCGTCATATCAACTTGAGAAAATTCATGTTCAAGGGTAACAATGCGGGAGTGACTGTTATCTTGGAAGATATCACGCAATCGATTTCACGCCTCCATAGCTGTGGAATTGGGTTCCATAATCGTCTGTAAAAGGTCCATGAATATCGTTGCATAAATCCATTGAAGAACCTTTGCGTCAACGTGACCCATAATTTTGGGATGTCCGCTTTGGTTGGTACATCATCATCTTCGGTGGTGTCGTCCCCCGTTTTAGGAATAGGAGGGATGATATGGTGAAGAACTTGATGTGTCATTGCATGAATCTTGAATAACTCTGTCCACGTCCCATATTGGACGTTTTCTAGGTCAAGAACAATATGAAGGACGCTCTTGATGTTAGAAACTGTGAGGGCATGATGAAAAGTGTTCTTATCAGTCATGGTGAATAGAACGAACTTTAGATAAGATTTTTAGGGGGGAAAGGAGATCTCAGGTTTTGCAGAAACTGAGGGGAGGGGGAGATTTTTGTCATGGTTTTCAAGAATTTGAGAAAGAAGTGAGAAGTGGAAGCAAGAAAAATAATCTAGACTTTTGATACAATGAAAGAATTAATCCCTTGATTATTCTTATTAATGAAAGGCATATGTATACAAGTTACAATAAGAAGATCTCTTTCCTATTCTACTTCTAAATCCCCATTCTATATGGAGACTAATCATACAATTATGGTGGGACTACAAGACTAATTAATATATAAGTCTAATATACAAATATACCATAAATGAATATACACTAAATCTAATGACACGGACAGGACATCCTCGAGCTGGGCCTGGACATAATCTGGGCAGTGGGCTTCCGTGTACATCTAATATACACACAATATACTTGTATATTGTAGGTATATTTAATAGTTTTTTCCAATATCCGCAAAGGAGCCTAAAACTAAATGTTCATCCAAAAACTAGCTACTCTAATGTGAAAGACGTAAATATACTAATCTTGCAAAAATAATAAATTTACAAGAATGGCCAAATTATAAAAATAGTCATTTGATCTCCTCGGTTGCCACTTGCCACTACTTTCCTCGCATATTGCGGACTTTAAACGTTTTTTTAATAACTCTTTCATGACACTTTATGCTCTTGGTAGGTAATTGAAAGCTTTCATATCTAAGAAAGCCCACAACCTCACTTTTCATAATGACCTTGTACCTCAATTTGCATCACATAGAGTTGAATATATATTTCAGAACTGCATTATTTGAATTCTGAATCCAAATTGTTTGTGGGGGAGATGGAGGATGCATATTAAGCAAGATATACTAATTGCAACTCCTTTTTGTGTTGGTACTATAATTTTCCACCATAATTAAATAAATAAAAGTTGTTATAGGTGTCTAATCTCAACTTTTCAATCTTATCTTTTTGTCCACATGCTAAATTACACTGACCTATCAGACAAACACAATAATTTAATTGCATGTTGATCCCATCTGTTTGACTTTAAACCAACAGAGCTATTGACCCTCTAAAGTAAAACAAACAAAAACCAATCTATTGAATAAATTAACTAATGAAAAATTATAAGCACTAATCAAGAATCTTACAGCAAAAAAGGAAGATTACAACTTTTTCTTTTCTTTTCTTTATGATAACAACTTTAATGATGAGAATTTTGGAACATATTAAGAAAGTGCAAAAACATACTCAATGGATTAATTTATTATGATCAGCTTCTGTAATTCCAGCTATGATAAAATATGAAACTCTGAGAAGTGATCCAGATATACTAGATCCTGCAAAGAAAAACATAAATAAATACATCAAACTTTTCGTGTTACAATATACTTATTTGAATTTTGAGTACAGATATACTAGCAAGGTCGTGATAGAGTGATAAATAGTTTGCCCTTCTTGACCAGATATCTAAGATTTAAATTCTAAATATAAAATCATTTTTTGTTAGGGAGCACTTTCAAATATAAAAAAGAATTGGTGCTAATCTAAATTTAATCGAGACTATACAGGTACTAGACGTCGGCTAAGGAACTAAAAATAATAATTTGAGTACAGATGTGTCTGACCTGGCTAAAAAATGGATCAAGCAACTTAGAGTAAATGTAAATAATATATATAATTAATTAAAAAAAGAAGCTTTGTTCTTTATAGTTTATACCATACAAAGAAAAGGCAACAACTGTGGGATCTGATATAAAGGCATGTCAGCCTTAACAAGACAAAACAATATAGTATATGTTCCTTGCTAAATAGTTGTCTTTGCTATTGTAGGAAAACAAAAAGTAAGAACCCTAATATTTTTATTTTTTATATATAACAGTTTTATTTCTTTTGCAAGATTTTGACTAAAAATGTTTCTTTCCCAAGGTGAAAAAATCACAAGAGGTGGGGAGTGGTGGGGGGGGTGTACATTTTCTTGGTTAAATCTGGTCTGACATCCACGTTTAATGCACACACGTCTTTTTCGGTTAATCATTCAATTGATCCGACTAATTCAAATTTGTATAATTGAATCAACCTCAGAAGTTAACGGGTCGAACTAAAAGTTCGGATAAGTTGGAGTTTATACCTCTTTGGGATTCCATGAACCAGGATCTTGCTTTTAATATATGATTTGTAGAAAAAGCTTCTAATTTGAATGAAATAGAAACAATTCTTTCCATTTGTATCGGATAGGCCTACTAATTGGCCCGACTCATTTAATCATCCGGTATCAAAAGTTAACTAGTCGGACTAATCTAAGTTAACTAGACAGAAAAATCCAAATTTTTATAGGATAAATAGAATATTAATTGGCGGGACTAATTAAGATGAGAATATTATTATTATTCGGGCTCAAACTCAAAATCTCTGACTAAGGGTGCATGAAAAGATATCAACCACATCCCACAATATCCTCATGTGGTTGCACAAACTATTTCCCTACAACATGATTTACCTAATTCATATAAATGGCCACTAGAATGTACATAAAACTTAGATGGGTAGCTAGGTTCCAAATATGAGAAGGCAAAGCCAAACTTGTGGTCCATATAAACATTCAATTCAATAGCTAGCACCACATTCACAAGCTATAGAGGTGAAATGGTGGTGGTAATGCATTATATTTGACTATAAAATAAAAAAGAGGTGGAAAATAAATGAGCTTATGATTAATTTTTTTTTAAAAAAGCATCCAAGAATTGTTAATAATAGTTAAAACTAGATCACATTCAAAGTAATTAAATCTTTTGATAAACACTATGTGATGGGGTGTGAGGATTGGAATTAATATGTGCAAGAACTTAAGGATTCAGTTAAAAGACTAGAAAATAAGAGTGTTATCCTAGAGTTTATGGCTATATATAATCTCAATTTCATACCACCAAAGCGGATGGATATTTCTCCCTTAATCAGAAATCTCGAATTCAAGACATGTTGAGCGCTCGAACACCTGGTGATCTCAATTTTGATACAATAATTAAGATCTAAATCCAAGAACTTACCACACAAGTACAAGATCTTAAATCCAAGAATGTATTACCCAAACAGTACTAAAAGTAGCTGTTTTCTCATAACATTATAGTTATATATAATATCATAATTTCATACAATAAGATCTTAATTCAAGAATTCCTCACATAAGTAAAAGATCTTAATGCAAGAATTTACCTCAAATAGTACTAAAAGAGAAACAAGAGAATCATAAAATTCAAAAGAACATGAAAATTTTGGTCACTATACACCAAATAAGCAAATCTCAAACATATATTCCCATATCTGCATAATAAACACACACACACACACACACACACAATACATAGAAAATTCAGAAACAGAAAAACTGTATATCATCATGAACACCTTTTAATTCCCTGGAGCAAATAATAATAATACCAATTATAACAATAATAATAATAGATTAACATAACTAGCACAAATCCATGCATCTAAAAATACCAAGTCAGTAATAAATTATTCTTATAGTATAGTAAAAAAAACGAACATAAGTAGATCTGCCACCATGCATCACAAAATCTTGAATCTATATAGTAATTCTCTTTGACCCTATCTGTATCTTCCCACAGCTTTATTGAACCGCAAAAATATTAATTAATTTCCCCTTTTTTCAACTAATAATTAAATTGATGAAAATTGTAATAGATGCAGTTCAAGAAAGCTGTGGAAAAATACAAAGAGAGCCATTTTTGCAAGCAAAATATATTAACCCTAATAGGGTTTTGGTTGAATGAAGATTAAATAAATGAGAGATTCTCTTTATTATTATGAAGAAGTGAACAAAGGGAGAGTAGTATTTATAGGGGGAATTGAGAACACCAATCCCGAGAAGAATATTTGGGCCTAAAAAGAAACTCTCTCTGATACACACAACTTTTTTCACCTATTAAAAAGCCGACTTCTTTTCATCCCATTTATTAAGGATTTAATTGTTATTATTTTTTTCAATTATTCCCTTGAGAACTAGTTGAGTTGTCCATGCGGATTAATTGTTATTATTATTATTATTATCATGTATTGAAAGATTTTTCTGCCAGCATCTGTACTTTTAACTTTTTATATAATGTTTAAATGGTTTTATGTGACAAATTCATATTAGTCGAGGTCACAATATTGATATCGAGTACCCGATCAGAAACCAAAAAGAATTTATATAATGTTAGTTGTTATTGCCCTCTTCACTCAGGATTTAGAATTTAACTTATGAATTCAAATTTTAAGATTTTTTATATTGTATTCCATTGTTCTTTAAAATTATAGTTTTAGACCTGCTATTCATTGTAATTTTAGTGAATTTTAATATATAAGATTAACCCCACATTGAAAGTCCGAATCCAAAGCTTGAACGATGCATTGCCGGTGAGCTCGACTCAATTTATGTGATATTCTTGACTTTTTAGTAAATTCAAAAGAAAATGAGATATTTTGTATTTAGTAATAATTTCATATTAAATTTTTTACTTTATTCTTAATGAATGATTTATAGCCACCATAAATATTTATCTTATTTTAGATATTTATTTGATTGCAAATCATCTCAATAGTAATAAAGTAAAAAAATTAATATTAAATTATTTCTAATATAAAAGAAGTACGTCACATAAATTAGGAAGAAGTTGTTATAACTTATAATGTATACTTGATTACCTTTTTTAAATTAGGAAGAAGTTGTTATAATGTATACTTGATTACCTTTTTTATCTAATTATGAATCGTTGCTTACCATGCATGCCGATTTACTTGTGATTACTTTATGATTTAAGTTGTATTCGTTGATAGTATATATATTTCCAACACTATAAATTTAATTTAACATATGATAACAAATTAATTATAATATTTACCAAAGAGAAAATTGTCAAATTTGTCCTCCAACTATCTTTTAAGAAACACATTTGTCGTCCGTTAAAATTTGGGGTCAAATATACCCTCACCGTTTGCAAACTTGTTAAATTTGTCCTCGTTTGGACAAAAGTTGATGTGGACACCACATTGGATCCACGTGGATGCCACGTCGGATCCATGTGGAGGACAATCAAACACATGCCATGTGGGATCCACGCCAAACCTCACCCCACTTTTCTACTCCCCTTTCTCCGTCTCCCGCTGCTCCGGCGAGGAGCTCCAGCTCCGGTGAACCGGAGCAGCCAACAACCGACCCCGTCGTTTATTATCAACTCCATTGTTACACAAAACCTGCCCGACGCAATTACAAATTAAAACACGCCAAGATCAACTTCTTGTTCTTAAATTTTGGTCTTAAATCTCGACTAATACACTACCAAATTGTGACGAAATGAGGCATATGCTTCCATTCTGAACGACGGGTCGGTTGTTGGCTGCTCCGATTCACCGGAGTTGGAGCTCCTCGCCGGAACAACGGGAGACGGAGAAAGGGGAGTAGAAAAATGGGGTGAGTTTTGGTTTGGGTTTCACATGCCATGTGTTTGATTGTCCTCCAAGTGGATCCATGGGGATCCAATGTGGCGTCCACGTCAGCTTTCCGTCCAAATAAGGAATTCCATCGCACCACAATTTGAAGGTCCCACATTTTAGATGTGGGAATTCCATCGCACCACAATTTGACACCACATTTTAGATCTGGTTGACGGTTGTTGTTGCAATCAAATTTGCAGGTTTTGCATATTCTTCTAGTCAGACACAAATTTAGGATTAAATATTTATAGATATTTTAAGCTTGTTATTTTATGCGTGCCTTTGATAGATAAATAAGAGCATTTATATATCTAAATATATGACAAAAATAGCATTTACTACCCACGTTTCAATCATATCTTTAGAGAAATAGCCATTATGATGAAGTTTTAAATTTCATACTTGAAATTAAATTCCATGAGAATAGCCAGTATAATTGAGTTTCAATTTCACTCATGAAATTTCATAACTATTTTCAGTAACGGATGTTAAAAACTTGCTATTTGTGAATTTATCTGAAATATTTAGCTATTTATGTGTATGAAAAAATCTTTGATAGGGAGTGTTTCCCCATGAATGGAACCTTACGCAATGCTAATTCGAATTTAGTCGGGATCCAATATAGATATTTGACATCGGATGAAAAAAAAAATGATAACATAACACTGTATTCCTTCTTTTATTGGTATTCAAAAGTGGAAAGGAAACCAAAGACATCAAAATTGAGAACTTTAACGTTTATTTATTGATTTATGATTTTACACTTTTAAATAACTGTGATATCATGTAAATTATTTCTAACTTTATAGATGTATGATTATTGAGGTATTTTTAATTCCACAAAGTACTTTATAGAAATTCTTTCATCTAATTATCCAGTCTTAATCTGTTCAAAATCTTTTTTAAATAACTTAATTGTTTCCTTGTTATTTTTCTCAAAAAGATTAATGAGACCTATTTAATTTCAATATTGAAAGTAAACAAAAAAAATTAAATAAAAGATAACGGGAAATAGCAAATTTGGTCCCTATGTTATTGCATTATATTCCTATTTTGATTTCCATATTAGTCAACTTTAAAAAATTAACATTTAATTAATTCAAAAGTCCAATTTTAATCCATGAAAAAATAAAGGAGAATAATGTCTTCAAATAAAAAATAAATGTTTGCTATAATTTTTAGGATTTATACAACATCATACCAACAACGAATGTGTTGATGGATACGAGCACTCCTCCCTTAATTAAAGATATTGGGTTCGAATTCTGAATATCAAAAAAATCATGTTACGAAAATGTTTTCTCCTTAAATGGGTCTTACCCATCACAAGTTTGAATTGTCAGGGTTTCAATACGAATATCGAATTAAGAAACTAAAAAAATAAAATAAAGGAATTCGAAAAAGAAAAAAAAATCATGAGCTACCAAGTGAAACACACACAATGGCATGCAAGTAAGAAGGAAAAGTAACCAGTGGGCGAGGAATTTCACCTTTTGCTCCCAAGAAGGAAAAGTAAGAATGAGTTGGACTAGTTTCTTTATTAAAATTAAAATTAAGATTAAAATTCAAAAATTCAAACAACAAAAAAAGAAAAGAAAATAGGGCTCTCACATGGTGGCATGTGAGGGTGACCCACAGTGTTAAAAATGACATTGCACCCCGTTTTTTCCGGACAGCTCTGTCGGGTTATGGGTTTGTTGCCCCGACACTTCTATATATATATATATATATATATATATTCCTACGATGCACCGTTTTCCCTCCTAATACTCCAAATTTAAACCATCTATCTTTCATTATTTTATTACATTAGTACTCTAATAAATTTGCTCTCATTATTTTATCATTTGTTGCATAGTGTATGTAGCAATTCGATTACGTATACATTTGAATTTAATATTTACTTATACATAGTATGAATATATAAGTGAAAACACATCAAAATTTCGGAAAATATTATATAGAAATTCATGATTTTAAAAGTACAATCAATTCAATATTGCAAAATTTAAAGATCAAATACATCGAGTTGTTCATATTATAGATTCGGCTTTGTTAGTTCAAGTTCAATTGGATCGCGTATTTTTCAACAAGAAACATGTATATATGTGGGAAAATACAAAAAAAATGACAAATATTATTTTTAAACTTATACTATCAAATGTTTAATCGGTTTAGTGTTGAGAACTTTAATAAAAGAAATAATCTCTTGATTATTTTCATTAATGAATGAGTATATATACAATTTACAATTTTCATAATATGGAAAATCATATTCCTATTCTCCCAAAACCCTATTATATTTGTACAAGAATTCTACAATTATGGTAAGTGTACAATGCTAATTCAATACAAATACATGTTACCTAATATACTCCAAACCGTGATATACATGTGTTATACCGTGATATACATGATATACACAAGGCAGTGTATATGTCGTGTATATCGTGTATATCACTTTGATATCTTCTACATCCGCAATCACAAGGCGTCGTCTGTTGAGATCGCCTCTAAAATTTTCAAATAGAACCGAGGGAGGCCCTTTGTAAAGATGTCTAAAAGGGACATGTAAGACGCGTACTTGTCCATGAGCTACCTTTTCGCGAACAAAATGGATATCCATCTCAATATGTTTAGTTCGTTGCTGTTGAACCGGATTTCCAGAAAAATATATTGCACTAACATTATTACAATAAACCAATGTAGCTTTTTGAATGGGAAAGTGAAGTTCTAAGAGAAGATTACGTAACCAACATGATTCAGAAACTACATTAGCTACCCTTCGATACTCGACATCTGCACTGGAGCAAGATAAGGTAGTCCGCCGTTTTACAGACCATGAGACCAAGTTATCACCAAAAAACATACATTAACCAGACGTAGAGCGTCTGGTTCCCGGACAGCCACCCTAATTAGCATATGTATAAGAGATAAGTGTAGAGACCAACAACATATATAGATGTAAGTCATAATCAAGTGTTCCCTGTAAGTATCGTATGATGCGTTTGAGCGCATTCATGTGCTCAACCCTGGGATCATGCATAAACAAACACACATGTCGTATAATATCAAGTCTCGTGAAAGTAAGATATTAAAGTGCCCCTGCAATACTACAATAGTGGGTGGGATCCTTGTACGGTGAGCCACCCGCAGCACCCAGCTTAGGTTTAGTGTCAACTGGAGTGGAAGAAGATATACCAGCTCACTCAATAATCTCGGGATCATAATTCCTTCGAGACAAAAATAGACCACTTGAGTGACGTGTGACTGCAATGCCCAAGAAATAACTCAAGGGCTGTGAAGTGATATAATAGACTTGCGCAGAATGCCATATGAAGCAGTCAATATAATATCATCTACGTACAATAAAATGTATGCCAAAAGAAGCACCACGACGATATATAATTAGAGAATGATCAGACCGTCTGTGAGAGAACCCAATCGAAGATACAAAATCTGCAAACCTCTTATACCAGGCTCGCGGAGCATGCTTAAGCCTATACAAGAACTTCTTCAATAAACAGACATGATGAGGATGATTGGAGTCTCGAAAACCCAGTGGCTGATGCATATATATTGTCTCCTTCAGATCACTGTGTAAGAAAGTATTATTTACATCTAAATGATGAATCGACCATGCTTTGGAGAGAGCCAAACTAAGAACAGTTTGAATGGTAGCCGGTTTGACCACTGGACTAAACGTCTCACCACAATCCACGCCTACCTGCTGGGTTTTCCCATCACCTGCACGATGAGCCTTATTGCCGCTCAAAATAGCCCGTCAGAATTTTCCTTATGAGTAAAAGTACCAGATTTTGTGTGATAAGTAAGGGACTTTCTTAATGGAGCATACATAACGGACAAGGACTTATAAGACTATTCTTAGCCTTTTATTCAAGAAATCCACATAGACCGAATAATGTTAACACCATATGGACGAGATACTAACTCCACATCTTATTTTCAATAAGAGCATTATATTCATCAGTCATAGACAATTTCCAATTCCGGTCATGTAGCGCAGTGCCATGATTACGAGGTAGAGGAGATTTATAGACATTAGAATTAAGATTAAAATGTCATTTTGGTGTAAAAATGCCCCCTTTTACTACGAGTAATTGACCCTTGACTCGATAAGGAAACAATTGGATTTTGGGCGAGTGGTATGCGGTGATGACAGGCCAAGAGTGAGCGGCCCGCCGCCTAATGACGGAACATGGCACGAATGGAATCGGGATGGTCGACCACCGAACGGAACTGGTAGCTGGCCGACCACTGAATGGCATCAAGATCGGTATCGGGTCGTATGGTTGGTCCACTAGGCAGAGATGACAAAGTAGTGGGGACAATGGGCAGTGGACCCGCTGGCGGATTTTGAGTACGGGACAAGTCCGATAAGTAATGGATAATATACAGTGAGACCTTGTCATCTAAAAAATTATACGAACTAGGTCCGGGACTACTCACTTTAGCAAACGAAAATTGGGGTTCATCAAATATAACATGACGACTAATTATGATTTTATTAGATGATAAATCAAAACACTTGTAACCACGATGATTAGATGGATAACCCAAAAATACACAAGGGGTAGAACGAGCTTGAAGTTTGTTAATTGTAGTTGACGGAAATGGTGGATAACATAAACACTCAAAGGCCCTAAGATGTGAATACTAATGAATCGTATTATATAGAATTTTAAGGGGAGATTCATATGTTAACCCTTTGGTAGGAAGTACGTTTAGGAGGTAAGTAGTCATTTGGAGAGCATGATGCTAAAAAGAATGAGGTACGAATGCATAGGCTAATAAAGTTCAGACAATATTATTAATAGTACGAATTTTTCGTTCGGCTTTCCCATTTTGTGAGGACGTATGAGGACACGAAAAATGATAAACTATGCCATTAGCATCACAAAATTCTCGAAACAACCCATTATCATATTCTTGCCATTATCACATTGAATATTTTTTATTTTCCGTTCGACTGGGTGTGAATAAATGCTCTAAAATTTAAAAATATAGAAAACACTTGAGATATTTTCGCTAACGGAAAAGTCCACAAAAATTAGAATAATCATTCAAAAAAAGAACATAATAACGATGGCCCAAAGAACTAAGAACGGGAGATGTCTATAAATCGCTATGAATAATGTCAAAAGGCATCAATGTACGAGAAGTAGAAGCTACAAACGGTAAACTAACATTTTTCCTAAAGGACATGAATGACAAATTGGAGTACTACGCGTACCCTTACAAGAAATAAAATTATTTTTATGTAAGGAAGACATAATTGACAACCCCGGATGACTTAGCATGCCACAAAGAAGGAAAAAGAGCAACAAAGGTGGATGGAAAGGCATGGCTCGTGGAAGTGGATGTGATTGGATAAATCTCCCCCACACTATTGCATCGCATGAGAGGTATCCCTGTCTTGAAATCCTTCACAGAAAATTCAAAAGGATCAAAATTAACAAACACCCAATTATCTATGGTTAATTTACGCACTAAGACTAAATTTTTAATTAGGTGTGACGCATGAAGGACATTTTTCAAGGCAATAAGTGGATGTGGGGAAGATAGATTGGTATGACCATAACCACGAATTGGAATTGAAATATTATTACCAACCATAATACCATGATTTTTGCTCAATTTGAAATAAGACGAGAGAGTATCTGGGTCGGATGTCATATGAGTAGTGGCTCCGATGTCCATGTCTCAATTGGCGTCCGGAGGATTCAATCCAAGTGTGTGCATTGCGACTTCAATATCGGTTGGGGTTGGGTCTAGGGAGGCCGAGGCCCTAGCACACCCGTTCTTGCCCCACCAAAATCGCTTCTCGTACCTACTATCACTGTAAAAATCGGGCTTGTTGCTGAGAATGGGCCCGATTTCCGGTAGGAATTCTGCGGGTAATAGGGGTTATTGGGCCAGGGCCACTAGCCCAGTTCCATGGCCATGGACCCCAAGGTTGTGGCCAGTTGTCTTGCGGCCCACCGCCTCGAGGCCCATTGCCTCCGGTCCAGTTGACACCCCAGTTCTTGCCTCAGTTTCCACTACGGGTTTTACCATTATTTTTGCGATTTTAACCCATTTTGCCGCTACCATTATTGTGGTTTTGTCCAGAATTGTCGTATACTGATGGAGAATAGTCGGACGCGATCATCATTACGACATAAGGAGCCCCAGTGACCGCCTTCTTAGCCAAGCCTGCTTTTTCGAGCGTGAGCATTGAACGAGCCTGATAGAGCTGAGAATTGGTCCACCAATTCTTTCAACCTTTTGCAGTAAGCTGAAACATTCGGGAAGTCTTCCGTATTGACGTGGAAGAATTCTTGCTTAAAGGTAACATCTCAAGAATTCATATTATCTTGGAATATATCACGTACTCTATTCCAAGTATCCATCGCCGTAGCGTCTGATTCGATATTCGTTTGCAATAGGTCGGTAGAGATAGTGAAGTAAATCCACTAAAGAACGGTAGCATCAAGAATCGTCCATAATTTAGGATTATCCTTGGGTTTAGGCACCTCCCTATCATCAGGAGCCGAGAGAATTATGTGATGGAAGACTTGATGCGGGCGTGCGTGACCTTTGAATAGTTCGGCCAGGGTGAAACATGTTCTTAACCATAACAACAATGCAAGACGTGATGTAGGGATTTGAAAGAAAATTTGGGAAGAGAGATGGAAAAAAAGTGCACGGAGACCAAGAGTATGTTCTCGGAACTCGAGGCACGAGAAGAGAGTTTGGAAAAGGAAATATTTGACCTAGACTTCTGATACCATGAAGAAATAATTCTTTGATTATTTTCATTAATGAATGCGTATATATACAATTTCCATAATATGGAAAATTCTATTCCTATTCTACTCCCAAACTCCTATTCTATTTGTACAAAAATTCTACAATTATGATAAGTGTACAATACTAATTAATTAATACAAAATACATGTTACCTAATCTACTCCAAACCGTGATATACATGTTATGTATATCACGGACTGTTTGTCCACTGTTTTTCTGTTATACCGTGATATACATTGTATACACAAGGCAGTGTATATCACGGTACACTTTCATTTAAAGATCAAACCCGTTAAGTTAAACTAATGGATCTGACTTTATTTTGGGGGGAAAGGGACGTGGAATGTGCACGTTAACGTATATACACAAATAATTAGAGTACAAATTAATATTCACGGAAGTTAGTGGGTTCTTGTTTAACTTAGCTGGCAATCACTAAATTAGTGTCTCATCTTTTTCATAATTAAGATTTATGCTTTGTTGGTTTGATTAGATTAGAATATCTCACACACCTACTTTTCTCTTTTTGAATCTTTTTCATAATTAAAGATATACTTTTTTTCCTTTTCCTTTGTGGTGGTTGGGAAGGTGTGTGGGGGCAATTGATAGAAAATTTCTACAAGTCCTCAAATTTTTAAGATGTATATCATTTTTTCCACCTAGTTTATGGTGTTTGTATTGGGTCTGATTGAATTTGGATTCACATCGTAAAGTCTCACACTATAAGGGTGTAATGTGTTCCCTAACATAAGCGAATTTGTACCCGAAATTTGAACCCGGTTTTTTTTATTAAAGATGAAGAGAGTACTTATTACACTGCAATTCTTGTTAGTATATTAGTTCGAGTTTCAACAATTTGAAAGACAATTATAGAAATTAAATGTGTTAGGACTCAAGTGATTCACCAACACGATGAGACTATAAAAGTTATTTTGTCAAGTGTTAGTAAATTAATGTTCCCTTAATCGGAGAAAAAATTTGATGATCACAAGAATTGAAGTTATTAAAGGTAAGAAAACTAATATGAATAACAAAAAGTTATGTGAAAAAAATACAATCGCCAGCTGGCAGTAGCGTAGCTACATAGATAGAAGGGTGGTCAGTTGTTGAACATCATTCGTCGAAAAATTAATTGTGTATAATAATATTGTGTATACAAGTCAATTTACTTTTATAGATATATATTATTTTTTGATATCCTTAACCTAAAGAAAGAAATTGTGAACATGGTTTAATTCCCTACTTATTTGGCTTGACCTAAGAAAAGTAAATTATTGAATTATTGTTTTTTGGTGGGACTTTATTATAATGTTTAGCTATTATGTGAGTTGTATTTTGGATGCATGTTTAATTGGCTTATATAGAAGAGTACTAGTTGAAAGTATATGTCATTTTCAGATCACTTTATCTCCAAGTGCATGTAATGTTTTTTTAAATAAATATATATTTTGTGAAAGTAATTACTTATTGTTATATTAACTTATTCTTCAACCCAAATATATTATCTCACATCTTTCATTTTTTAGCTTTTATTATTTCGATCAGGTAGTACTAAGGTAAAAAAAATGTTGGCAAAAATGGGACTCCATTAAACAATGTAATGTACTGTTCTTGTTTGAGGTGAAACTTTAACTGCTTCCTCATGTATGGAAGTTGTAATTACTAATCCATAGGTATGATTAATTAACGGCCTAAAATGTAGAGGTGGATCCAAAATATGAAAATTATATTTTTTACAATAATTTTAAATTAGTATACAATAATAATTTGTCACATTCCAATATTTTATATTTATTGTGCATACCAGTAGCATTAGTACTAATCGCATAGTTTCTTGTTTTTCGATTTATCTTACTACATGTTGTTTATTTGCTCAGTTATCACATTATTTTGTTAGTGTTAGTGTTCTTTTTTGTTAAGAGTCTCACATCGGATATGGAATGAAAACATGAACTCTTTATATGGATTTGGACAATCTTCACCCTACAAGCTATCTTTTGGGGTTGAGTTAGGCCCAAGATCCATTCTTTACATGGTATTAGAGTCCGACACATTTCAATTCTTTATTCACCGATGTTGAGCCCCCAAATTATATTATTCACGCTCCAGTTAACAAGGTTTGAGCGTGCGGGAGTGTTAAGAGTCTCACATCGGATATGAAATGAGAACATGGACTCCTTATATAGACTTGGACAATCTTCACTTTACAAGCTAGCTTTTGGGGTTGAGTTAGGCCCAAGATCTATTATTTACACTTTTTTAATAATATGTAACGATTTCTCTATTATTTGTTATGTCTGCTTTACTTCTGTATTATGTGTTTGTAAACTGCTTTGATTTGCGTTATTTGAGTTGAAGGTCTTTCTGAAATAGTCTCTACCTCCACGTGGTAGGGGTAAAGTCTATGCACGTTATATCCTTACCTAGACCCCACCTGTGAGATTACAATGGATATGTTGTTGTTGTTGTTGTGATGATGGTGGTGGCGGCGACTCTGTATATATATAAGATTTAAGTAAAAATTACTACTCCCTCCACCTAAATTAATTCTCATGTTTCTCTTTTCGAAAGTTAATTTAATTGATCTTTGAAGCTAAATAAAATCAGATTAATCAGTATTTCACAATTTAAATTCAAATATTAAAAAGTATACTATAAGTTGTAACTTTACTTATATCAATATAATAAAAAAAAAATCTTCACTAACCACATAATATTCTGGATCCGCCACCGTTAAAATGAGATTTAATAACTTAAATTAGACAAGGGCTATATATATAGAGTGATAAAAAAAAAGGTGCACGTTTAGGTGATGGGAGACAAATGCATGGAAATTCACTGCGTACAATATTGTCAGTCCATGTATAACTTCTATACATATTTCTACAAAAGTTCTCACTCTCTTTTTACTACAAATCATATGACATACCTTTGTCCGACAGGATTAGAAAAGGTTGTTTGTCTATTTGAGTTTACCCATGGTTGTGTCTAATTTCACCTACTTTTTTTATAGACTATTTTTCCTCTTTGAGGTGTTAGCCAAACTAAATTAAGGAGATAATTAAGGAAGTAGAAAAAAATGTAGAATTTTGTTTTTATATTCATTTTCTGTTGGAAATTTACTTAATATGAAATTAAGTTTATTCCATTATTTATTACTCGAATAATTTGGAAGCCCTACACGTCGGAAACGTCGTTTCCACGCACGTGCACACATAGTGCCAAGTATCGTAAATTTCGTTAATAAAAGAGATATTGGTACGTAAGTAAACTGTTTGAGACATAGAATGATGAACTGTTATTGGTCAAATGACAAGTATTTCACGTTGGTAAACGAAGGAAGAAGTGTGTGAAGTGTAAGATGAAACAAGTCGAAAATCGTCGCGAGCTATGGCGGTTGCAGAGCTACGGGTGCGGCGCGATCTCGTCGAGCCACGACGCCTCCGTGCATCGCCAGACTCTAATGGTTGGTCGGCCATCGAGCGTAGCCGCCGCTTAATTCGCAGAGTCGCGGCGCTTCGGAAGCAGAATGGTTCGATGGGAGACTAAAAGTTCCTGATTTTTTGACTGATTTTGGAACATAGAACCTCAATTACTTGACACTTGAATTCAGCCATTATTTGACTGAATTGTAACCCCTCAATAAGTGTCATTACATGGTTATTGAAAGTCATTAGTTGGGTAGTTGGGAGGTCATCTTCCTTACACTATAAATTGAAGCTTTGGCTCAATTGAAGAACACACCAAATTCAGATTTATGATATTGTTCTTCTCTAATCTTTTTTTCACACACTCAAAGGTTCTTCTTTTAGCACTACAAAAAAGGACCTACGTGATAGTTTGGGTGTGACGATTTTAAAAATCGTCACACGTTATGACGGTTTTAGCATTGACTTTCTGGTCAATGGGCGTTCGTGACAGATGTGTGACGGTTTTATTAACCGTCACAGCTTTGTGACAGATGTGTGTTTTTGTGACGATTTTTAAAATACGAATTAATTTTCTATTATTTAAAAATAATTTATACCCGACCCGACCCATTTTATTTATAAACTCAATATCCCTAAAACCAAACACATCGCAGCCATTCTTTAACTCTCAAAACGTGAATTTTCTGATAGAATGACGATTTTTGCGCCGCTACAGTAACTTCGTTGGAGTTTTGCCTTTTTCGGCCAACTCCGGCGGCTGTTGCCACCGAGAACACATCCATTAGACTCGTCTCAACACCAGCTTCAAGTCTATATCAGTCTCGACATTTGATTCAACCCCAAACCCCATCAATTTTAGCCCGCAAAAATCTAGATATTTTTACCCCCGACAGCGATTTGTACTTTCCGGCTAACTTCGGTCGACTCGAAGGTTGAGAGTGGTGTCTTTGTGTTCATCTACCTTAGATTAATACTTTATACCTACCCTCTTACTTCGATTCAAGTTATTTTGGGTCAAATTTCAGATCAAGTTTTCGCAAATCGCGATCTGAGTTTCTGACGTGTTCCGGCCAAGGCGAGCTTGAAAGTGGTACTAATAGATTCGTCACTGTCTCCTCTTCATGCTACACTAATTATTTGGTCTCGATTTATCCCCAACTATTTTTGTAATGCATTATGACTACCATTGTTGTCGAGCTCAAGGTTCTGAGTTTCTATGGAGATTTCTTCGACTGGGCGACCTCATTGGCTTATTCTCACATCCTCAAATCGACAATTTCAGTGAAGGACCTCATTGTTGGCTCTGTTTTGACTACTGGCAGCCCTCTGCCTCCACCATTTCCATCGAAACAAGTACAATTTCTCCACGGGGAGCCTACCTTCATCAGGTTGTTAGTTGTATAATATTCGGTGTTTTCTTTCAAATATTATGGACATTTCTGTATAATAAATACCTTATAGACTGTGTAAGACATCTTTAGAAGTTCTGATTCATTGAAACTTGTTGTTTAACAATGGAAGAAGTAGGTACAAACTACTTTTTAGGTTTATCTACTTTTGCTATTCTATTTGCCAATTGGTTAGTAAGTATGAATTAGTTGTAACCTCACTTAATGGTCATCTTTGAAGGAAGAAAAGAAACAAGAGAGTTCTTTATGTTAAACCAAGTATACACTAATGTAAATATATATAATCTCAAATGTCAAGTTTCCAACATCTACCTAAACAGTACATGGAAATTAGAGTATGATGATTATGCCATTGCTAGCAGAGTAGCAGTGGGAGTCTATCATGTTTAAATCAGGCAAACATGGGGCCCAGACATGGATATTAGAAAACCTCATTTTCTAGCTTTTGCTGCAGCTGAGCGTCAATTCCTGCAATCAGAGTATGATGATTATGTCATTGCTAGCAGAGTAGCAGTGGGAGTCTAGCATGTTTCCGCTAAATTGAAATCATTGTAAGTATAAGTTGTGTAATGGTTCTTTGTTTTAGTCATTCTGTTTGTAAGCACTTCATTATTGAAGGTGTTGTCTTCTATTAATGCAGTTGATGATACTATTGCTGATACACCAAACTTTGATGGTCACAAGGGACTTCGCAATGGTGCAGGACTCATCTACATTCTTCAATGTAAGTTGGAGCCATTATTCCATATATTTTTCTCTTCCGAGATAATTTGACAATAAGTTGTGCTGAAGGGCTGCGGTAGGGCTGGAAATATGATTTAAAAAAACAAGTAACCATCAAATCATAAGACATGGGGTTGGATAACTGACTTTCTGAAAATTGATTGAATATGGATGATATCCACTAATAAATGGATATCCATATTGTATGTTTGTTTATCTGTGTTAAATACGGGTAGGTCGGATATTTTATCTATTTTTCTTTAACTCGTTTTCGACTTGCTCGTTTGTCACTCCTCTCCTATGTTGCAGTGCCATGCTGTTCCAAGAATTGGTTCTTTCATTAGGGAAAAAAATAAAAAGAAAATAGGATTCGTTGTTTGTATCATTGAATGTGATTACTAAGTGTATTGCCTTGTATCAGCAATTAGCATGATTAAGCATAAACATCTACTTTATCTTTTTTATTCTGATTACGTGAAAATTATTTGAGCCCATTTGAGTTTATTTTGTTAGCTAAAGTAAAGTCTTTGTTCATCTTTGTGATTATGTGCAATAGTTTAAAGCTCCTGTATATGTCTAGTCCATTTAAGCTTTACATATATTCATATAAAAGAAAAAATCATGGTCTTAAGTAATCAGTTTTTATCCCATTGATAATTGAATAAAGCATTGTAACCTACAGTACTAATGCTACCATTTAACTTTCAGATCTATTTTTATTTTTGAAACATATTCCTCTCTTGAATATGCTAAGTTGTTTCATTGTCTTTGGCTGCTGCTGATATTCTGTTATTATCTTCACTTTAATAGTTGCCTTGCTGCTATATTTGTCACGACCCGACCCGACGCCCTAATTGGACGTCATTACACTAACATGTCACATAATCAACTGACACTTAAGGGTAATAGAAAATTTCGACAGCAAAACGCTGCATCTATAACATATACCCAAAATAGGCGAGCCGACAAGACTGACTTACACAATTAACCAACAATCACAACAGACTAGTCGACTAGGCTGCCACCAAATAGCATCAATTATATAAGGAAACAATCAAATAGGCAAGTCGGCAAGGCTGCCACTATATACGGGAACATCCCAAAACAAGTGCAACAGTACGGTTGACCAAAATGCATAACAATTTTCACAAAACCAAAACACACCTACCGCCCACAACTGTCTACAGACCTCTAAGAGTATGACAACGACATAAGACGGACAGGACCCCGTCGTGCCCATAAATATGTACAATCAAAATAGCAGAGGTTCTGTACCAAAATAATTGGCTTCAAAACAATGGAGTTCTTCAACAGCTAACAGATGTCCTAAACTGGAGGGTCACCTAACCGAGCACCTGTACCTGCGGGCATGAACGCATCCCCCCGAAGAAAGGGGGTCAGTACGGAATATGTACTGAATATGTAAGGCATTACTGAATCATGATACAAGAAAAAGCGTAACAGTAAGCAAGTTTAGAAAGCAACCTGGAGATAACCTGGGACAACACTTTGAACCATGTCATATGGTCCCTTACACCAATTCTAGTATACACAACATAACTATAAAATATCCTACTTGTAGCCACTTCCGGCTAATAACTCAATAGTCCCTTCGGACGGTCGCTTCCGGCTAATAACATAATAGTCCCTTCGGAATGCCGCTTCCGGCTAATAACTCAATAGTCCCTTCGGACGGCCGCTTCCGGCTAATAACATAATAGTCCCTTCGGACTGCCGCTTCCGGCTAATAATATAATAGTCCCTTCGAACTGCCGCTTCCGGCTAATAATATAATAGTCCCTTCGGACTGCCGCTTCCAACTAATAATATAATAGTCCCTTCGGACTGCCGCTTCCGGCTAATAATATAATAGTCACTTCTAAGAATAGAGTACTTATGTTTTACATTCTTTAAGAATCATAAAAAAAAGGATCATGCCAAAATATGAAGGAAGGGTTAGCCTTACATACCTCTTAGTCGCACAATCAATGCATTACTAGGATACGTCTCGTCTACTACTCCAACCTATAATAAGGGGTAATACGTTTGTTAATTCTATGATTTCTAACGTAGGTTATATTGAATATCGACTTCCTTTTTCTACAAAAATTTGGGCATCACTTCCCCTGTTTATGTGCGTATCCATAATTAATCAACAAGTCAATCAAACCAACAATCAACTATCATTCCCATATATAATCAAGTTAGGCTCGCGGTCACGGCCCAACTCAAGCGCGGATCGTGCCCTACCCAGGCACCCTTCTACCTTAACAATACAAGTAAGTCATGAATCAAATAACACCTCATTTTTTTTTAAAACAAACGTGCGTGCAAGGCAAAGCCGATGCGCCGCCATATATACATAAACAAAAGACACTACACCGCATACGAGTCCAATCCCACATATGAATACGCACTTGCGAGTTAAATCGAACTATGACGACAAGGCCCCGCCGCACTAAAACTATACAAAGCTCAGATCAAGGACATATACCAAAGATAAACTCCTAATGTAAGGAGCTTATCCAAAACTCCCGAGCATGATCCTACACTGCCGATCACCGAATCAAGACCTAAACTCGCAGATTGAACGCAGCCTCCAAGGAGGTCAAGACGGGAATGTACCAAGTATGTGAGCATGAAGTATCAGTAATAAAATCATAGCGATCTAAATAACACAGGAGACATGTATGATATCCAACCTACGACATAACACATAAGCGAATATATCAAGTCGTGACGCAGCCTCAAAGTCATTACTCAATATAACCATGGGTCTCACGCCCATAATATCAATCATGCCCGTGGAATCCTTCCTCACCGCCATCCATGATGTAATAACACCAATAAGGATACATGAACACCAAGTCCCACCTGTGTCCTCAATACTCGTGGTCCCATGCCCTAATCCCACCTCAGAAAAGCATGACCATAGGGTAACACAAACAAATCCGGGACATATATGATAATCAAAATACAACACATTGTGCCTTACTAACAATGAGAGTAAACAGAGTATCCTTACAATGTAAACTAGGAAGCTCATGATCAAGCAGACCATCCTCCCGCAGATCATTTAGCAATCCTATTCCCGGGACTATTTCACCCGCGATAGGTCGCGTGGACCCGCGAGGTATTCTCGTGATAGGTCGGACCCGCCGCACGGGACTATTTCACCCGCATAAGCCCTTTCGACCCGCATGAGGTATTCCTCGCATAGGACTATTTCACCCGCATAAGCCCTTACGACTCGCATGAGGTATTCTCGCATAGTCGGACCCGCCCGCACGGGACTATTTCACCCGCGTAAGCCCTACGGACTCGCATGAGGTATTCCTCGCATCGTGGGTAGCAAATCCACTAATTATGCAAATGCCACCAACCCGGGAATGACCGAACGACTGATATAACAATAGCACACAACCGGCTATTTCCAGCACACATAGGCAAATCCTTAATTACAAGCCAAAGTCTTTACCAAGGCACACTTAGAATAATTCTCTTTAACAAGCCAAAGTACTTATCAAGGCACACTTAGACAAATTCTCAATTTATCAAGCCAAAGTACTAATCAAGGCATACATAGAATAATTCTCTTTTAACAAGTAAAAGTACTTATCAAGGCACACTTAGACAAATTCTCAATTTATCAAGCCAAAGTACTAATCAAGGCATACGTAGAATAATTCTCTTTTAACAAGTCAAAGTACTTATCAAGGCACACTTAGACAAATTCTCAATTTATCAAGCCAAAGTACTACATACGTACATTCTTTTATAAAAGACTCCTTTCTATGTAAAATCCCAAGATACTAACACCCGTAGTATCAAGGCGTGTCTATTTTTCAAAGTAAGTTACTACACTTTTTAGAAAACTCATTTCAAAGCTTGAAATCAAGTAACTCTAAATTTTCACAATCTAGGCAACTTATGCCGATTAATCAAAATAGACAACTTTCAAAACCTTCCCTAAAGTCGTTATAACCAACTTCCCATAAAGCCGTTATAACCATTTATGGTTTTAGACGTATCCATTCCTTCAATAACCAAGAGACTTATACTATTAAAACCAAGTATCACATACTTACAAAACAAGTTCTTAACTTTCAAAATACTTCAAGTCTCTTAATAGTTAGAAAACAAGTTTTCTTCCACTTTTTAAACCTCAAGTAACTTCACCCTTAACGCAAGTTACTTCTCTTAAATCATGTGATTTCTCCTCTTTTAAATCAAATAAGTAAATCACTTTTGACTCTAAAGTCATTATAATGACCTTTAGGTTTTAGAACTAAGGCACTAGCCAAAAGATTTGGAAACTACTTTTCAAGTCTCGATGGACTTTAAGAAAATATACCTGCACTTTTAAGAATCCACACGTCCCTCAGGAAATGGATTATACTACTTATAATTTAAACATCAAAGTACACTCGGAAGTACATAGAACAAATTCTATTTTAGGCAATCCAAATACAAGCAAGGAATGGATCATTCGAGTAGAACTTACTTTCTTTATTCTAAGGAATCATGCTAGAAGAGGAGATAGTTCACATACCTTTCGCTAAATCCACAAGCTAAGCCGAATACGCACGTAGAAGTGTCAACCTATAATGGTCACAACAAGACTATCAACTTCTAGTCTCTAACGAGAATAATACTAAGTATTTGGTCTCTAATTCTACGGAAAATCGGGCAAAGACTTCCTTTGTTTCTACTCACTTTGCCACCTTTTCAAGGCCGAATACAATAACTAACAAGCCACATTTAAGGCTCCAAACAACAACCAAACAAGGGGATTACACGCCTTACAATACGTGTAAAATTCCGCCACAATTCATACGAAATAGTCTAATGCACACTAGCCAATTCCTACCAACTTACATAGAACACTAAGTCTTTTCAATCCTTTTCCAATTCCAAGTTCTAAGGTCTAACATGTTATATAGTCTAAACAACTTCAACAACTACAATTTCCTTCTTTATACAACATGCGACGATTAGACTAATAATCGACTTGAATTGTAATATTTAAGCTAAACATGCTAGTTTTCTGGATTAGGGTTCCAATAGCCGATAAACATATCAAACTTCATACTATAAACACATGCTTGCTAAAATCCATAGCTACAACAATAAGTAAGCCTTAACTAATAAAACGACAAAATTTATACCTTTCAAAGCCCTTAAACTTTCCAAGATTCGAAGTCGCGCCTTAGCCATTCTTAGCTCCTTCCCTTAGGTTCCAATTCGCTCCAAGCACTCCTTAGAGGCCTATGAAGAACCCTTCTTCAAGTTCCAACTTCAAAGTCAAGAACTCCCTTAGTTTCCGCCTTGAGACTAACGTAAAAATACGTTTTTTCCGAAATCTTTCTAATGAGATAACCTTACAATACCCTTGGGGACATTGGGTTAAAGTCTTGTGAACAAAGGATCACAAACTAAAATTTTTTGTGTGGGACAAAGCCCTAACCCGAGAGCTCTACTCTTCCCTCTAAGTGTTCTAATTTTTTTTCTAAGTGTAAAATGAGCTAGTCTTGCTACTAGTAGTATATAACACATATTGGAGGGCTTTAGACTTAAACAAATGTGAGGCTAGGATTAAAATCACATGGATCAAGCTTATGTGGCAAGTGACTACGATTATGTCGCTTCAAGACTTATCTTCCACCATGGTAAATGACCATTATACCCCTCCTCTAATTCGACCAAGACCACTTATGGGGGTGCCACGTGTCGCCCTCTCATTCGTCCATAAAATTCCGCAACCCTCGTGGGCCCCACAAAACGTAAAATTCCTCGGGTGGGCCCCACGTGACCAAATCCGTAAAAATAAATTTCCATAATATTACCAAGTCTCATACTCTTCAATTAATGCATTTTGAGAATCCAATTCTCAACAACGAACATTTTTCCTTTCCGACATTCGGAAGATTTTCCGTCGGAAAAACAATTCTTCCTTTCGTACTAGTTTCCAAGTCTTGTTTCCTTATGTACATTCTCTTATACATGTCCTGGACTTACGGGGTGTAACATTCTTCCCCCCTTAGAAACATTCGTCCCCGAATGTTCTTAGTCGGTTGCCAAGCTATACACACTCCGGCACAATCTCTATACTATGCCTATCGATCAAAACTGCACAAGACCAACGATGCCACACATGGCCACCACATAACATACGTAAACATAATAATGGACCTTCCGTCCGTGGTCCCTTCTCACAAAACTCAAAGGTTACAGTCTTCCCAAACACGGGATCCTTAGAGGTTCCTTTCTTTCCTTACTTGTCATACTTTCGTGCTTTCAAACTCATCTAGTACACGTCAAAATCCCAAATTCTGCTTTCGTTCCCAACTGGAGTTACTAACCAACTTGGCCATTATGCTACTTGAATTTCCGCTAAGGCTCTTCTCGGTCCTTACGACCTAGTTCCGGTGGAACGCGTCCACAAACTCGTACAACGATTAACTAAACTTGGGCCTGGCATCCCCAGGACCCTACCACATAATGGGACCATTTCTAACTGACATCACCCCATTCCAAACTATCGGCTGACCCGAAATGAGTCCATAACCCGACTCATCGTCACGCTTAACTTCTCATTCTTAGTCTGAAGTAAATCTCTCTCTTATCCCAAGGTACTTCTTACCCTACCCCCTATTCACTGGAGGTTCGTCTCATAAGCCAAAGTATTTCTACTGCACAATCTTCCCTATCGGTCTTACACTTATACGGGGTAATTACAACTTGTGAACTTTATACAACTATAGTCTCAGTTCACCTATCATTCTTGTCAACATTCTTACTTCTCACTTACTAATCAAAGTATCCCTACCTCTGGGGTACTATCACTTACAACTGCTAGCACCGCTATCTTGGTCAATAACACAACGGCTTTCCTCATGACCCTATAGTCTTCTCCTAACCGAGAAACTGGAGGCTCTGGTGCTGGGGCCTCAAAACCTGGCGCAGAAGAACTCGCCGACTGCGGAACAACATCCGCACTCGGGCATAAGCCCTATCAACTCTCGAGTCCGACTAGTAGCTCTGCTACTCTTTGCCCTTCAAGGGCGCCGCTTCCTCGAGGCATAATCAGAACACAACAATACGTCGGAGGAATTATCTTACTAACACAGCTCTATGCACGATCTTGAGTGAGAAGAATAGAAACCAACTCCTAAATGTCCTGTAGCCTCGCTTATGGGTGTGGCGCGCAACACACCGATAATCAAGACTCTACTAGACACGGTCGTAGACATTCCGGCGATCGATCGCTTCGATACCACTGCCACGGCCCGAACCTCGGGCTCGGATCGTGCCCTACCTGGGCACCCTTCTACCTTAACAATACAAGTAAGCTACGGAACTGAAATAACACCTCATTTTTTTTAAAACAAACGTACGTGCAAGGGCAAAGCCGATAAGGCCGCCATATATACATAAACAAAAGACACTACACCGCATACGAGTCCAATCCCACATATGAATACTGCACTTCTGGAGTTAAATCAACTATGACGACAAGGCCCCGCCGTACCCAAAACTATACAAAGCCTGCATCAAGGACATATACCAAAGATAAACTCCTAATGTAAGTAGCTTATCCAAAACCCTGAGCATGATCCTACACTGCCGATCACCGAATCAAGGTACCTAAACTGCATGGCGTAACGCAGCCGGGCGAGGTCGACGAAGAATGTACCAAGTATGTGAGAATGCATGTCACGACCCGGTTCGTGATCGTGCCTTACCGGCACCCAAGTAGTCATACATCGAGTAACCGGAATATAAAACAAGACAGAAACAGTTTATAAAATAAGACACGCTTATCTCGATGAAAAGCTTGCCTTTCGCATAATATAAATAACTCAAGTTTTGCGATATATCCCAACTGCATAATAGTACTACTGCACTCTGGAAGTAAACAACTATGGCGGACAGGGCCGCCATACCTCGATCTGATAAAACTATCTACAATACAGGAGATCATACCCAAAAGTAGAGCCTCCGAGAAGATGGAGCTCACGACACCAACGCAAAGATCCTAAGGATGTGGATCTAGCACTGCCGCTCTTACCGCAGATTTAACGCAGCCCGGGCGAGGTCAAGATAACAGTACCAAGTATGTGAAACTATAAAGTACTTAAAATGAAATCAAAGTATTTAAAACCTTTTCACAAATACAATCGGTTCAATTGCACATAGTGTCACATCACAACCAACAACAATAATAGGAAAATCAGAATAAGTCTATTCTAGGCCGCGAATGATCGAAGCAAGGCCAATCGCCCGTAGTATCATTCTGCGTGCCTAGTCCTCGACTTCCGCACTCGCATAGGTCTCACATGCACTGCGTGAGATATTTCGCGATCGGGGCAGCAACCCCGGCGTCCGCCTAGGCTCCCGCAGCCCGCATAGCCTCAAAAGACCGCGTAGTCTCAACAGACGCGCAGTGAGTCCCCGCGTCAGGCTAAACGCCGAATGATCAATCACGAGCATACCGCTGCTCGCGTAGTCTCACAGACCGCGATAGCCGTATAGACCGATCGAGGCAAGCCCTCGTATAACGATCGGGGTAGGTGATACAATAACAAAGACAATGGACTTACTGTTAGCAACGTAAGCACGCAAAGAATGACTTCTTACACAAAGATTACAAGACACTAACACGTAGCATCATAACATGTCTACTTATCAAACAATCTTACTACACTTAATGTAAATCAATACAAGGCTTTTATAAACAAAACAAGTAAACAGCCTTTTTATCTTCTTAAGTTGTTATACCTAACTTCCCATAAAGCCGATAACTCTTACGCTTTTGTTTTAAAACCAAATATTTATCTTCATTAAAAATGATTCATATTCTTTTGAAACGTTTTGATTCTTTGTTATTCAAAGCTTAAGCCGAGGCATTCCGTAAGTATTATTCGAGCTTAAGCGTGAGGCATTGCCATAAGTATTATTCAGGCTTAAGTCAAAGACATTGCCGTAGTTATTATTCAGTTAACACATGTACGTCTACCGTACTATATATTGTAAAATATCATGCTTTAGGAAGAATCACATACCTTCTCAGCGAAAACCACCAATAAGGATACATGAACACCAAGTCCCACCTGTGTCCTCAATACCTCGTGGTCCCATGCCCCGGAATCCCACCTCGTAAAAG
The DNA here is from genome assembly GCA_029844215.1 of Przewalskia tangutica. NCBI lineage: Eukaryota > Viridiplantae > Streptophyta > Magnoliopsida > Solanales > Solanaceae > Przewalskia > Przewalskia tangutica. Next base: position 22,484,202 of record CM056722.1, read on the forward strand.
CATGACCATAGGGTAACACAAACAAATCCGGGGACATATATGATAATCAAAATACAACACATTGTGCCTTACTAACAATGAGAGTAAGCGATGAGTATCCTTACAATGTAAACTAGGAAGCTCATGATCAAGCGGGACCATCCTCCCGCAGATCGTTTAGCAATCCTATTCACGAGACTATTTCACCCGTGATAGTCGCGTGGACCGCGAGGTATTCCTCGCATAGGTTGGACCCGCCCGCGTGGGACTATTTCACCCGCGTAAGCCCTTTCGGACCAAAGATGAGGTATTCCTCGTGATAGGACTATTTCACCCGCATAAGCCCTTACGGACTCGCACGAGGTATTCCTCGTGATAGTGGACCCGCCCGCACGGGACTATTTCACCCGCGTAAGCCCTACGGACTCGCGTGAGGTATTCCTCGCGATCGTGGGTAGCAAATCCACGGAATTATGCAAATGCCACCAACCCGGAATGACCAAACGATCGATATAACAATAGCACACAACCGCTATTTCCGGCACATAGGCAAATCCTTAATTACAAGCCAAAGTCTTTACCAAGGCACACTTAGAATAATTCTCTTTAACAAGCCAAAGTACTTATCATGGCACACTTAGACAAATTCTCAATTTATCAAGCCAAAGTACTAATCAAGGCATACATAGAATAATTCTCTTTTAACAAGTAAAAGTACTTATCAAGGCACTTAGACAAATTCTCAATTTATCAAGCCAAAGTACTAATCAAGGCATACATAGAATAATTCTCTTTTAACAAGTCAAAGTACTTATCAAGGCACACTTAGACAAATTCTCAATTTATCAAGCCAAAGTACTAATCAAGGCATACGTAGAATAATTCTCTTTTAACAAGTCAAAGTACTTATCAAGGCACACTTAGACAAATTCTCAATTTATCAAGCCAAAGTACTAATCAAGGCATACATAGAATAATTCTCTTTTAACAAGTCAAAGTACTTATCAAGGCACACTTAGACAAATTCTCAATTTATCAAGCCAAAGTACTAATCAAGGCATACATAGAATAATTCTCTTTTAACAAGTCAAAGTACTTATCAAGGCACACTTAGACAAATTCTCAATTTATCAAGCCAAAGTACTAATCAAGGCATCAATAGAATAATTCTCTTTTAACAAGTCAAAGTACTTATCAAGGCACACTTAGACAAATTCTCAATTTATCAAGCCAAAGTACTAATCAAGGCATACATAGAATAATTCTCTTTTAACAAGTCAAAGTACTTATCAAGGCACACTTAGACAAATTCTCAATTTATCAAGCCAAATGACTAATCAAGGCATACATAGAATAATTCTCTTTTAACAAATCAAAGTACTTATCAAGGCACACTTAGACAAATTCTCAATTTATCAAGCCAAAGTACTAATCAAGGCATACGTAGAATAATTCTCTTTTAACAAGTCAAAGTACTTATCAACGCACACTTAGACAAATTCTCAATTTATCAAGCCAAAGTACTAATCAAGGCATACATAGAATAATTCTCTTTTAACAAGTCAAAGTACTTATCAAGGCACACTTAGACAAATTCTCAATTTATCAAGCCAAAGTACTAATCAAGGCATACATAGAATAATTCTCTTTTAACAAGTCAAAGTACTTATCAAGGCACACTTAGACAAATTCTCAATTTATCAAGCCAAAGTACTAATCAAGGCATACGTAGAATAATTCTCTTTTAACAAGTCAAAGTACTTATCAAGGCACACTTAGACAAATTCTCAATTTATCAAGCCAAAGTACTACATACGTACATTCTTTTATAAAAGACTCCTTTCTATGTAAAACCCCAAGATACTAACACCCGTAGTATCAAGGCGTGTCTATTTTTCAAAGTAAGTTACTACACTTTTTAGAAAACTCATTTCAAAGCTTGAAATCAAGTAACTCTAAATTTTCACAATCTAGGCAACTTATGTCGATTAATCAAAATAGACAACTTTCAAAACCTTCCCTAAAGCCGTTATAACCAACTTCCCATAAAGCCGTTATAACCCTTTATGGTTTTAGACGTATCCATTCCTTCAATAACCAAGAGACTTATACTATTAAAACCAAGTATCACATACTTACAAAACAAGTTCTTAACTTTCAAAATACTTCAAGTCTCTTAATAGTTAGAAAACAAGTTTTCTTCCACTTTTTAAACCTCAAGTAACTTCACCCTTAACGCAAGTTACTTTCTCCTCTTTTAAATCAAATAAGTAAATCACTCCTTTGACTCCCCTAAAGTCATTATAATGACCTTTAGGTTTTAGAACTAAGGCACTAGCCAAAAGATTTGGAAACTACTTCCTTTTCAAGTCTCTATGTACTTTAAGAAAATATACCTTCACTTTTAAGAATCCAAACTTCCCTAAGGAAATGGATTATACTACTTATAATTTAAACATCAAAGTACACTCAAGGAAGTACATAGAACAAATTCTATTTTAGGCAATCCAAATACAAGCAAGGAATGGATCATTCAAGGAGTAGAACTTAGTTTCTTTATTCTAAGGAATCATGCTAGAAGATGAGATAGTTCACATACCTTTTCGGCTAAATCCACAAGCTAAGCCGAATACGCCGTACGTAGAAGTGTCAACCTATAATGGTCACAACAAGACTATCAACTTCTAGTCTCTAACGTAGAATAATACTAAGTATTTGGTCTCTAATTCTACGGAAAATCGGGCGGACTTCCTTTGTTTCTACTCACTTTGCCACCTTTTCAAAGTAGAATACAATAACCAACAAGCCACATTTAAGGCTCAAACAACAACCAAACAAAGGGATTACACGCCTTACAATACGTGTAAAATTCCGCCACAATTCATCTGAAATAGTCTAATGCACACTAGCCAATTCTCGGCCAACTTACATAGCAACACTAAGTCTTTTCAATCCTTTTCCAATTCCAAGTTCTAAGGTCTAACATGTTATATAGTCTAAACAACTTCAACAACTACAATTTCCTTCTTTATACAACATGCGACGCTTAGACTAATAATCGACTTGAATTGTAATATTTAAGCTAAACATGCTAGTTTTCGGATTAGGGTTCCAATAGCCAATAAACATATCAAACTTCATACTATAAACACATGCTTGCTAAAATCCATAGCTACAACAATAAGTAAGCCTTAACTAATAAAACAACAAAATTTATACCTTTCAAAGCCCTTAAACTTTCCAAGATTCGAAGTCGCGCCTTAGCCATTCTTAGCTCCTTCCCTTAGGTTCCAATCCTCTCCAAGCACTCCTTAGAGGCCTATGAAGAACCCTTCTTCAAGTTCCAACTTCAAAGTTGAAGAACTCCCTTAGTTTCCCCCTTGCGACTAACGTAAAAATACGTTTTTTCCGAAATCTTTCTAATGAGATAACCTTACAATACCCTTGGGGACATTGGGTTAAAGTCTTGTGAACAAAGGATCACAAACTAAAATTTTTTGTGTGGGACAAAGCCACAACAGAGAGCTCTACTCTTCCCTCTAAGTGTTCTAATTTTTTTTCTAAGTGTAAAATGAGCTAGTCTTGCTACTAGTAGTATATAACACATATTGGAGGGCTTTAGACTTAAACAAATGTGAGGCTAGGATTAAAATCACATGGATCAAGCTTATGTGGCAAGTTGACTAGTCAATTATGTCAAGCTTGAAGACTTATCTTCCACCATGGTAAATGACCATTATACCCCTCCTCTAATTCGACCAAGACCACTTATGGGGGGTGCCACGTGTCGCCCTCTCATTCGTCCATAAAATTCCGTAACCCTCGTGGGCCCCACAAAACGTAAAATTCCTCGGGTGGGCCCCACGTGACCAAATCCGTAAAAATAAATTTCCATAATATTACCAAGTCCCATACTCTTCAATTAATGCATTTTGAGAATCCAATTCTCAACAACGAACATTTTTCCTTTCCGACATTCGGAAAATTTTCCGTCGGAAAAACAATTCTTCCTTTCGTACTAGTTTCCAAGTCTTGTTTCCTTATGTACATTCTCTTATACATGTCCTGGACTTACGGGGTGTAACACTCCGTATACTAAAATAGTCCATATTCCAATAACATCTAGAGTGCAATGTAACACCTTTTTATGCTTTAATTTCTTTAAGACGTGTAATAGTATTTACCATATCGTATTCATATGTTCCTAACTTATTTTTCCAGCACTTTAATACTGCCCAAAACAACCCCTAAAATGTTACAACAACATCTAACAATTTCATGAAGTTCTTGGACGCAACATGTCATAATTTCATAATTCTTTCCCTCAACTTCCTAAACTCCAATTTCATGTTTCAACACCAAAATACATTTTTAAATGTCAATATTTCTTTCAAGACTTCCTTCCATTTTTAACATGCGATTAGCAATAATAATAATAACAACAACACTTAATTATAATTTACACAAAATAAGTCCCACAGTTCGGCTACAACAACATCACGACAACCACATGCAATCTCACTCCCGTTTCTTCTTAATCTAAGTTTAACTCTTAACTCAATTTCATTTCTTAATTTACCACATCATGCAACTTCATATAAACTATAAAAAGAAGAATTTTTACCTTAAATTTGAGCCTAAAACAGCCCTGAAATCAGCCCACTGTCCCAGCGAAAATGCGCTCTGTTTTGGTCCTTTTCTTGCCAAATTTTTCACATTTTTTAACTCCAAATTAACACGCATGAATTCTACAACGTTACCCCATCATTCTAACATATTTTCCCTAAAAAATGTACCCTAAAACGTTGCATTTTCCAGTCCCAAATCTCGGCAGTGAGGCCGATTTCAGCCACTGGTTTTGCTATAATTTTTTACTTAGAAAATTGGGGGAGAAACTTAATCTATAGTGAGGAACTAGGAAACTACAAATTTGCTAAGGGTAGGGGGAGTGTTCACGATTTGTGGGAGAAAGAATGAGAGTGAGGAGTGTAGTAAATGAAATCAAATTTTTAGAAGAAAGAAAAAAAAAAGGGTTACCAATATTGAAATAAACCAAATCTGGAAATTCTCATTCTTTTCTTTTCTTTTTTGCAACTTAGCCCAATTCTCTTACTTATCCTCTTAAATAACCCCTCAAGTAATAATTAAGGCTTAAATCTCCCTTTTTTCTAATTCCCAAAAATTTCATAATGTCTCGTATTGCCAATGTCGTAACTTATATATATTACTAATACATAACGAGAATATATAACTTATCATTTAAAGAAATTTTCCAACGTCACACTCGTCGTTACAAAAAAATTATTTCGTATTATCATATAAAATATACTTAAATTCCAAAATTTCGAATCTTAATTCTTAATGATGTTCTTAATTATTATCTTAAATTTACGAGGTGTAACATCCTCCCCCCTTAGGAACATTCGTCCTCGAATGTTGGAAATATGTAACTTATAGAAGTTTTATGAATAGTTATCAATAGAATAAAACATGACGATACTATTTAAGGTCAAATTAATCGTATCTAATACCGTCAGTATCATGTTATAATAACTAAAAGGTTACATATCAAGGGTAGTCTTCTATTCATTTACCCTCGTTCCGATTTATAGTTATGGTCTTGCTATGCTATGGACACTTCCCCCATTAAGGTTTCAACTAAGTTTTTTACTAAGTCTTTTGTCTCGATTTACCCCATTAACTCATATGCTTGTATTCTAACTTATGTTGTAATATATCATGTCATAGTGGTAAGGGACATCGTGTATATAGCTTAAACCCATTAATAAATAATCTGAAGAAGGGTATACATGATGGTGCATCCTGCGGTGTCTCTGGACCCGGTCTCCCACCTAGAGCGTAGATACGATGCGGCCCGATCGAAGCTAGATGCCCGTCTGCGCCTACCTCGGCCGTAAAGTGCGAGTCCTATCTGCAGGGATCTCGGCTGAGGGTGGCGATCTTTGCTACCGAATTCTCAGGAATAATATTACCCACTCTTTGTGGGCAATATCTAGCATAGTGGCCCGGATCACCACAAGTATAGCATTCACCCCAACGACATCGTCCTACATAATGTTTCCCACAAGTCGCACATCGAGGAGAAGGCATCACCTTCTGCCCTGACCCCACCTGCTGCTGAGGACCCGATGCATAAGAACTCTGTCTCTGTCTAAGAGAAGTCTCCTACCCCGCTGAGATCCTTGAAACTGCAGAGGTGCACTATACTGGGGTCTGCTCTCGCTAGTGGAACCTCTATACTGTCCTTCTAACCTAGCCATCTTGGGCTGACTACTACTCTGCTCCGAGATAGCCTTTCGTTGGCACCTACGATCCTCTGACTCTTGAGCATAAGCCCAAATACGAGCTATATCCATACATGGCTGCATTGCTACTGCCATACAAGCCTCTTTCAACCCTGGCTCTAATCCCATCACGTATCGGTGAACTCTATCTTCCATTTCTTGTACAATAGAAGGGGAATATCTGGCTAAAGAATCAAATTCCACACTATACTCTCTAACAAACATACTACCCTGCTGCAGGTTAAGGAACCTATCAACCCTTGCTCGCCTCAACTCGGGTGGTACATAATGGCGCAAGAAGGCATCTGAGAATTCCTGCCAAGTCAGCGGAAGAGCATCCTTACCCCTTGATAATCTCCATGACTGGAACCAATTAATCGATATACCCTGCAATCTATAAGCAGCTACCTCAACCGATTCTGTAGCTGATGCCTTCATCACATTTAAAGTACGCTGCATACTATCTATGAACTCTTGAGGATCATCGTTAGGGTCCGTGCCCTTAAACTCTGGGGGATCTAATGCAAGAAAATCTCGGGCCTGCAGCGGCAAAACCTATCTGGATACTCGCTGACCACATCCTGTCGTCCGGCCGGGTAGCAACTATCTGAGTCAACAAACGGATAGCATCTCTCATCTCTCTCATCTCACGACCACGAGCATCGGTGAGGGTGGAGTGCAGTGTGGGGCCTCAGATACCGGTGGGGTTGCCCCCTGAGAGGGAGCCTCTGGAGGTGGTGACGAGGCAGAACTCACCGTCTGGGGCACACTCTCAGACGTAGACCGCGTGTGGGACCTGCTAACTCTATGTACCCGACTAGTATCCCCCGTTGTAGATTTGCCCTTCTATGCCACTGGCGCCTTCCTCGGAGGCATAGCTGTAAATATATTAAACTATCAGAACAAGGATCATCCTAATAACACAGCTCTATAGCACGATCTAAGAGATGAAAAAATAGAAAAACAATCCTAAATGTCTGGCAGCCTCCTGTGTATAAGTATGGTGCACAACATACTCATACACAAGACTCTACTAGACACGATCTGTAGACATTCCGAGGACTAACTGCTCTGATACCACTCTGTCACGACCCGACCCGACGGGCCGCAACCCGACGCCCTAATTGGACGCCATTACACTAATATGTCACGTAATCAACTGACACTTAAGGGTAATAGCAAATTTCGACAGCACAACGCTGCATCTATAACATATACCCAAAATAGGCGAGCCGACAAGGCTGCCTTACACAATTAACCAACAATCACAACAGACTAGTCGACTAGGCTGTCACCAAATAGCATCACTTATATAAGGAAACAATCAAATAGGCAAGCCGGCAAGGCTGCCACTATATACGGGAATATCCCAAAACAAGTGCAACAGTACGGTTGACCAAAATGCATAACAATCTTCACAAAACCAAAACACACCTACCGCCCACAACTGTCTACAGACCTCTAAGAGTATGACAACGATATAAGACGGGACAGGACCCCGTCGTGCCCATAAATATGTACAATCAAAATAGCAGAGGTTATGTACCAAAATAATTGGCTCCGGAACAATGGAGCTCTTGACGGTGACAAATGTCCTGGCGGAGGTCGCTGCTAAGAGCACACTGTACTACGGGCATGACGCAGCCCAGTAAAAAAGTCGATCACGGAATATGCACTGAATATGTAAGGCATTATTGAATCATAAAACAAGAAAAAGTGTAACAGTAAGCAAGTTTAGAAAGCAACCTGGAGATAACCTGAGACAACACTTTGAACCATGTCATATGGTCCCTTACACCATGTCGCGCCCTTTTTCGGCCGCGGCATTTTTTCTAAACTCCTGCTGCTCAAATAAAAAAAGGGGTTAGGAAATAAATAAAGGATGCTAAAAGTTCTAAAAGTGCAAAAGAGGATAAAAGTGCAAAAGATGCTAAAGGTGCAAAAAGGGCTAAGGTTTAAAGAATACTAAAATTTAAAAGGGTGCTAAAATGCTAAAGGGTTCGCGGAGTCGCCACCTAATTAGTTTGGGTGAATTAGGACACCTAAATGTTTAACTAGTAAACATTAACTCCATTTGATGGTCTGCTAAACTTAATGAGATTCTGGGTAAGGGTTCTTTATTAATCTAGAGGGAAGGGGTTAGGCACCCTCTAAGATCCGCTAACTTGCGGTTGTCCTGCCAAACCTAGGGTTAATTATTATGTTAGAGAAACGCAAAAATAAAAGGGCCTCCTGCTTAATAGAAAAAATGTTTAAAAGGTGCTTAAAGTATAAAAAGGGGAAAAAGATGCTTAAAGCATAAAAAGGGCAAATAAAAGGTGCTAGGATGCGAAAGGTTACTAGGGAGTACTAAAATGCTAAAAGAGTGCTAAAAATTGCTAAAAAGGTGCTAAGGGATTAATTTTTTTTAAGATAAAGGATGCTAAAAGTGCAAAAAAGGTGCTAAGAGTGCAAAAGAGGCTAAAATTTAAATGGTGCTAAAATGCTAAAGGGGTGCTAAATATTAAAAGTGCTAAAAGGTTAAAAACGCTAAAAAATGCCAAAGTTTTAGAACGCTTAAAAAGAAAGGTGTCAAAGGTGCAAAAGGAGTGCTATAGATTAATTTTAAAGGTAAATGGTGCTAAAAGTGCAAAAAGGATGCTAAATGTTAAAGAATGCTTAAAAGGTGCTAGGAATGCTAAGATGCTACATGTGCTTTAGTCAAGAATGCAAGATTTATTTTAAGTATAAAAAATGAGCTTTGGTTTCAACGAAAAGAAATATATTCCTAAAGTGATAAGGACTATATGAAATGTAGTGTTTAGCTTAGTATAGAAGTATGATGCAAATTTATTATGACAAGATATGTGTTTGTAAACTAGGATATGCGGAGGTCTTTTTCATGCAAAGATTAACGATCTTGGGACCTAAATAGCTTTTGCTAGGTCAAATGCTAATAATGCTTTCATAACAAACTGCTTTTCTTTTCTAGATCTTAGCTTCCTATATGATTATGAGAATGAAATTGTTAAGGGGTTAGCCTGATTTGAGTAATATGCGACGACTAAGGTAATCGACTCAAGGGGAATGAGATTTCTAGTGTCCAACTACTTGCTAATCTATTGGTTCAAGATTTAATTATTCTAACTATTCTATTAATTGGTGTAGCGTTAAACAATTAATTTACAACAAATAAATGAAGCAGAACAAAATAAAGATGACTCGGGGAAGTGACGATGTCATTCCGCCTATAGCTTGAAATTTCTGACACAAAGAGAGGATGCAATTGCGGACATGGACATATGCTTCGTTTGATAAGAGGTGCGATGAGTCTCGTATCGAGATTCTTCGTTTGCTCCCATGCATTGCAGTTCATGTAAAATAAAAAAAAAGGAATAAGGATTAGTACGAGCCCAAAACAATAATTGATACAAATAATTAGAACGAGCACATAACATGCCACAATGACTCAAGGAGCAAAAGGGAAAACTGGCCCAGGGCAGTCGCTGGGCCCTGGGTGCAGGCAGTTGGGGCAAAATGCAAAAAGAGAACACTATTGTGATGCTAAGAGAAGGCAGCCGGCAGGAAAACAAATTTAGACAGCAAGCATGACACAACAAGATAGAAAAACACCAGACAAGCGGCGATCGGGAGCAAATTCAAGAGGACAATACTTGAGGCTAAGAGAAGGCATCGATCATGTTTAGTAATAGGGAGCAGATCTAGTTCCAAATCGGTATGAGGTAAGCGCAAACCAAGCATTAAGCGAATGCAAAGAAACTAGCACGAATGTGAAAGTTTAGATTTAAAATGAGCAAATCGACATGGCGACAAGCGGCCAGATATAAGCATTCAGTCCCTGAAGTCTTTAGACATTAAGCTATACATGATTACTGGTTCATTTTTAACAGAACCCAAATAAGCATTCAGTCCCTGAAGTCTTTAGACATTAAGCTATACATGATTACTGGTTCATTTTTAACAGAACCCAAATAAGCATTGATTTACGTCTACCTCTTTCGGCTAAAGGACATGATGCAAATCACTTCCTAGCCAAAATACACATTTATACATTCATTACGATTTTAACTAGTAAGCGTGTCAAACTTGAGCCGGTATGAGACTAATCTATACATGTGATTCAAAGTAAGGGACAAGATGCACGTATACGAAGACAAAAACTTGATAGGGATCGTGGTCACTTGGTTTAAAACTTTAACAATTAGCGGACCTAAGATGAACTCACATACATCATCTCAAGCAGGAACATCAATAACGATTAACATTAATTTGGCGAATCTGATGATTCGCTAAGCCTGGCAATTGTAAATATTGATTTACCACCAATTGATCGCGCTAAAGGCATATTTCACATTGATATTGGTATTGCACTAAACACATTGACACCCATAACTACGAACACGATGGCGATTAATTACGATAAGCGAGTTCAACACAAACCGATATACTTCACATCATACGGGTGATATTAAGCGTAAGCAGAGAACACATCATTCGAGCGAGTTGTAAGGCGTAAAATGAGAAATCGAAGGAGAAGCGGGTTTACCTTCTCCGCGTGAACAGGCGGCGTATCAAGTCGTCGGTCGCTTGGCGGGCCGGGTTTGCGATGCGAATGAAAAGGCGAGTTCGCTGCGATCTTTGGTGGAATTGAAAGGAAAGGATTAATTTCCTATTTGTGCTATGCTGATTGTCTATGTGCTGAGCCCCCTTAACTTCCTATGCTCTGTCGATTCTTGCTACTGAACTCCCTCGTCTCTGCGATCGATGCCTCTGGGCTTTATTTGACTCTGTGTGTGTGCTTAACTGCTGCTAAGGGTCGATCTTTATCGGTATCTGCTTCTTTGCTAAAGTATGTCGATTTATGGTATCCTAGCTTCTTTGCTAAAGTGTGTGTCGATGCTATGGGTTTTCCCCCCTTTCTGACCTATGTTCGACTGCCCCTCCGATTCTCATTGCATGTGCTTATATAGCCATCTTCGGGTTCTAAGTTAGGTAGGCAATTAGGGTGGTCGAGCTTGATTTGTCTTTGATTTGTAAGTGATTTCGAGCAGTGCGATCTGAAGGATTTGTTTGGTTATGGAAAGGTATCGTTGGACTCGTTTGGTTATGGAAAGGAGAGGCGGCTAGGAGTGCGTGGGTAAGGGAAAGCCGGATTCTCGAGCGAGAAATTCGGTGAGAGTCTTTGGTGTATTGGCGGCGATTGCAATTTAGGTTTAGGGTTTTTTAGGTTTGCTTTCGTTTGGTGTGGGGGAGACGATGACTAAGTGATGTGGGTTTGTGGGCTGCTGGTATAAGGGAAAATAAGGGCTTGCGGGTTGGGCCTCGCGGGTCGCGGGTCGGACGAATTAAAGGGGTGTTGGGCTGGGTAGTTAGTGTTAGTTTAGTGTTTATAATCAATTCTAGGTATTAGTTTTAGGCTAGTTAATAAATTATTAGTTTTAGGTGCTTAATTAATTAGTTAGCTAATTAATTCTAGGCAAGTGTATTAATTAATTAGTGCAAATGTGATTAAATTAATTAGGTGCTTTATTAAAATTAATTGTTATAATAAACGCGGGCGTGTTATTTAATTAATGCTTAATGCTTTAGGATGCGACGCTATTATTTAAAAACTCGTTATCGCGAAGTTAAAATTAAAATTGAATTGAGTTTAGATTAAATTATTTAAATGCTAAATGCAAGTATGATTTTTAAGAATTGTTTAAAGCTTTTATAAATGCGACGCTATTAAATGCATGTATTAGATTAAAATTGATTTTAAAGTTACAAATGATTACCAATAAATGCGGCTATGCTACCTGACACGACGTTATCGCTAAATTATTTATTTTATGCATTTATTAATTATTTAAGAATTACGACAAAGCTTAAAGTTAATTAATGCGGGCGTAAGACGCGATGTCATTATTTAAATTAATTATTAATGCCTGTATTTAATGTTTTATTCGCTGCATTTTATTATAGAAATCCTAAAAAATTATTTTACAAAATTAGTGCGATTTTATAGTTAATGGCTGGACGGGAGGGTCAAAATTGGGTGTCAGCGGATGTCCTCTTTGTATGGAGATGATGGAAGAATCTTGGACAAAGCGTTGACTCATGTAATTTTGTCTCGATCTTCGAGTGCAAAAATCTTTGGCGGTAGACAAGGTGTATGAAAAATCAAAAGCGTCGATGTCGAGTTATGGCGACACCGGGATACCATGGTCTAAACACCGCGGGCTAATGCGGACTGCCGTCCCGGTGTCGAGTTATGGCGACCTTTGAGCTATCATGGTCAAAACACGAGCGGGCTACTTGGGCTTAAAGATGTCGGTGTCGAGTTATGGCGACCGGGCTACCATGGTCAAAACACGGCGGGCTACTTGGACTTAAAAGTCGATGTCGAGTTATGGTGACCGGGCTATGGTGCAAAAAGTAAAAGAATATAAGCGGCTTGAACACAGGGTGTCTTGTTATGGCTTGCGGTCTTTGGGTTCTACGATGAAGTGGAAGCGAGTGGACGGCAACGAGGCGCTTACGCCAATCGTTGGGAAGGTTGGCCCCGGCAGATTGCCGGTTATTTGTAAGAAAATCACGTTGTGCTCTGCTCTGCGTACTAAGACTTGAACAAGCGGTTAGTGCATGCTGTTAAGGCAAAATGATGATGCATAATTTTAAAGTAATGCAAGCGTGAGTAGAAAAGGTTATCTGCAAAAATATGATGCTCTTTGTGTTGATGCGATCTTTGCAAATGTTGTGATTTCGCCGCTTGCCGCGGGCGTGTTGCGATTGTGAATGCGGATCGTTGTCCTTTGCTGCAATTGCCCACAGTAGCTGCGTGTTGATGCGATCTTTGCAAATCTTTGTGATTTTCGACCTTGCACGCAGGCGTGTTGCGATTGTGAGCAGCGGACGTATGCGTCACTTCTGCAAATGTACTGTAGACTAAAGCTCGAAAGAGTTAGTGCATAAGCTGCTAAGGCGAATAAAGCATGAATGAGAGAAATGCAATTTTGAGAACAGAGAAAAATCGTCCCTGTGCAGATGTGATATGCTGATGATGGCGTCGTTTTGACTTCTTTGTCTTGATAACGTCGTTACTGGGCGTCTTCTTCTTTGGCGTCGTTGCGTAAACGCAATCTTGATGGTGTCGTTGCACTGGACCTGATGTTGATAACGTCGTTACTGGGCGTGTTCTTCTTTGGCGTCGTTGCGTGAAGCGCAATCTTGATGGTGTCGTTACTGGACACCGTCGCGATGATGTCGTTACTGGACATAATGTTCTTTGGCGTCGTTGTGTAGGCAAATCTTGATGGCGTCGTTACTGGGCGTGTTCTTTCTTGGCGTCGTTGCGTAGACGCAATGCTGATGATGTCGTTGCCTGGACATAATGTTGCTGGCGTCGTTGTGTAGACGCTTGATCGCGATGGCGTCGTTACTGGGCGATGTTCTTCTTGGCGTCGTTGCGTAAAGCCAATCGCGATGATGTCGTTGCCTTGACATAATCTTGTCGCGTCGTTGCACGGGCGTGTTCTTCTTTGGCGTCGTTGCGTGAGCGCAATCTTGATGATGTCGTTGCCTTGACATAATCGCGTGCGTCGTTACTGGGCGTGTTCTTCTTTGGCGTCGTTGCGTGAGCGCAATCGCGATGATGTCGTTGCACTGGACATAATCGCGATAACGTCGTTGCACGGACCTGATGTTGATGGCGTCGTTGCACGGGCGTGTTCTTCTTTGGCGTCGTTGCGTGACGCAATCTTGAGGATGTCGTTGCCTTGACATAATCGCGATGGCGTCGTTGCACGGGCGTGTTCTTCTTTGGCGTCGTTGCGTGAACGCGATCTTGATGGTGTCGTTGCACGGACACAATCGCGATAACGTCGTTGCACGGGCGTATTCTTTCTTTGCTCGTAGAATAAATGCTCCTGCGAACTAAGCTTGAGAAAAGCGTTAGTGTATACTGTTTAAACAAAATGATAAATATATGAGAAATGCAATTATGTGAATAAGGATGACTTCCACTGTATGATATGTGGGGTGTTGTGAATCTTTGAGATGTTGTCCTTGGCGGACATGCTAGATCTTTGCCATCGCGGCAATTGTCATGATGTCTTTGTTGTGATGCGTTCGTGAACCATGTGGATTGTCATGATGTCTTTGTTGTGCGTTTGTGCCTTCGCATGAGTTGCAATTTGACTCTAGGCAGCCGATGCGCTATAATTTGTTGCGGACTTTTGAATTCGATTGTTGATTATCGGTGCCTCTATCTCTCGGCGTATGGAATCATATTTGTCGGTGTCCTTTCGTGGCGAAGTCCTTAAAGATGTCGATTTGGTATGGCCCGAGTCGGATATATGTCGTCGCTGGACATAATCTTGATAACGTCGTTGCACTGGGCGTGTTCTTCTTTGCTCTATAGGATAGATGCTCGCAAGCTTGAGAAAACATTAGTGTATACCGTTTAAATGAAATGGTAAACACATACGAGAAGTGCAATTTTATGGGTAGAGATGTTGTCCTGCTCGTCGGATGAATCGAGATGTCGCCTTGCGTAGACATGCTAAATCTTTGCCGACGAATTGCCATGATGCCTCTGTTGGGTGTGATGCATTGGTTGCCAATTTGACTTTGTGCCCTAGTTGATCGCTAGGTTTTGTTGCGGAACTCGAACTTTGATTGCGATTGTTGATGCCGCTTTCTGCTGCTTTGCCGATCACGGACTTTGGATTGTTGTCATCCTCTGCCTTTGTTGCTTTTCTTTATACGCTATCTGAAGAAACCTTTCGCCGTATTTTCCATTTCGGCTATTGCACTTTCTGCTTCTGTTAATATGAAAAGACCTGCGCTCAAAGAAAATTTGTGAGTTTTGGGGGGGTCGATTCGTATCTGACTTCATTTGCCTTGTTCGCGATATCTGCGTGCGAACTGTTTGGATTTGCAGCCCCTGTCTGGTTTCCTACATTGTCCCGGTTTTGAGAAGGTGTAAATGCGCTCTTCTTTTACGAGACCCTGCTTTATAGGAACGAGCGAGTTTCGACTCGTTCCGCTCAGATGCACTTGAATCGGTCATGTCGCTGGACCGTGCCTTTGATCTTATGGAATATTGATGCTCTGCCATTGCTAAGTCAAATACAAATCGACCTTTGGGGGGAGATGATAAATCTTTCTAAAAATGCAACAAACGGTGTTAGCATAAAGCACATAATTTGCGGGTATGTAGCAGATATATATTGCATATAGCACATTCAAACGTTTCCTAACATGCAAGGGGGACCTCTTTATGCCAGAGGTAAGCCTAAACGTCACTTATGCGAGATTATGACGGATTTGTCCAAGTCGTCCAACTATAATGCCTTTGTTGGAAATGGCGACCAAATGACGGTGCACTTTTCCCAATTTCAGCATGTCATGATTGGGCTTGGATTTGTCTGTCATTGTCACGCTACACATAATATGCTGGTTGGTCGTTGGGTTGAGAAACCCGTCGACAAGTTTGGTGTCTTCCTAATTGTGGTGTCGATGCGAGGACCAGGCCACCTAAGGTAAATGCATCGTGCCCTAAAATAAGAATTGGTATAGCTCTATCTTAAGTTTGCTAAGATTTGGCTTTTCTAGGCCTTGAGTTCCCGGCGGACAACTCGAGTGAGAAGGCTACGCGGCCAGGTTAGGCCGGCACTCCACGTATATTACCGACTCTCCTAAATTTGGATTTTGAAGAAAGAATTTTGCTGATGCACCCAGCGCACCTCGCATGTAGTGTGTGATTGTGTGAATTTTCCAGAGTGGAAGAAATATGAGCGGAATGCCAGTTTAAGGAAAGCAGTAAAGCAGGTAGCAAAAATAACAAAATACAACACAAAAATTAAATGCACAATAATTGCCAAATAATTGTCCTAGGTCTGTTGTGGTTAAGAACCTAAATTCCCCAGTGGAGTCGCCATTTCTGTCGCGCCCTTTTTCGGCCGCGGCATTTTTTCTAAACTCCTGCTGCTCAAATAAAAAAAGGGGTTAGGAAATAAATAAAGGATGCTAAAAGTTCTAAAAGTGCAAAAGAGGATAAAAGTGCAAAAGATGCTAAAGGTGCAAAAAGGGCTAAGGTTTAAAGAATACTAAAATTTAAAAGGGTGCTAAAATGCTAAAGGGTTCGCGGAGTCGCCACCTAATTAGTTTGGGTGAATTAGGACACCTAAATGTTTAACTAGTAAACATTAACTCCATTTGATGGTCTGCTAAACTTAATGAGATTCTGGGTAAGGGTTCTTTATTAATCTAGAGGGAAGGGGTTAGGCACCCTCTAAGATCCGCTAACTTGCGGTTGTCCTGCCAAACCTAGGGTTAATTATTATGTTAGAGAAACGCAAAAATAAAAGGGCCTCCTGCTTAATAGAAAAAATGTTTAAAAGGTGCTTAAAGTATAAAAAGGGGAAAAAGATGCTTAAAGCATAAAAAGGGCAAATAAAAGGTGCTAGGATGCGAAAGGTTACTAGGGAGTACTAAAATGCTAAAAGAGTGCTAAAAATTGCTAAAAAGGTGCTAAGGGATTAATTTTTTTTAAGATAAAGGATGCTAAAAGTGCAAAAAAGGTGCTAAGAGTGCAAAAGAGGCTAAAATTTAAATGGTGCTAAAATGCTAAAGGGGTGCTAAATATTAAAAGTGCTAAAAGGTTAAAAACGCTAAAAAATGCCAAAGTTTTAGAACGCTTAAAAAGAAAGGTGTCAAAGGTGCAAAAGGAGTGCTATAGATTAATTTTAAAGGTAAATGGTGCTAAAAGTGCAAAAAGGATGCTAAATGTTAAAGAATGCTTAAAAGGTGCTAGGAATGCTAAGATGCTACATGTGCTTTAGTCAAGAATGCAAGATTTATTTTAAGTATAAAAAATGAGCTTTGGTTTCAACGAAAAGAAATATATTCCTAAAGTGATAAGGACTATATGAAATGTAGTGTTTAGCTTAGTATGGGAGTAACAATGCAAATCTATTATGACAAGATATGTGTTTGTAAACTAGGATATGCGGAGGTCTTTTTCATGCAAAGATTAACGATCTTGGGACCTAAATAGCTTTTGCTAGGTCAAATGCTAATAATGCTTTCATAACAAACTGCTTTTCTTTTCTAGATCTTAGCTTCCTATATGATTATGAGAATGAAATTGTTAAGGGTTAGCTTTGATTTGAGTAATATGCGACGACTAAGGTAATCGACTCAAGGGGAATGAGATTTCTAGTGTCCAACTACTTGCTAATCTATTGGTTCAAGATTTAATTATTCTAACTATTCTATTAATTGGTGTAGCGTTAAACAATTAATTTACAACAAATAAATGAAGCAGAACAAAATAAAGATGACTCGGGGAAGTGACGATGTCATTCCGCCTATAGCTTGAAATTTCTGACACAAAGAGAGGATGCAATTGCGGACATGGACATATGCTTCGTTTGATAAGAGGTGCGATGAGTCTCGTATCGAGATTCTTCGTTTGCTCCCATGCATTGCAGTTCATGTAAAATAAAAAAAAAGGAATAAGGATTAGTACGAGCCCAAAACAATAATTGATACAAATAATTAGAACGAGCACATAACATGCCACAATGACTCAAGGAGCAAAAGGAAAAGCGGCGAGGCGATCATTGGGCCACAGGTGCAGGCAGTTGGGGCAAAATGCAAAAAGAGAACACTATTGTGATGCTAAGAGAAGGCAGCCGGCAGGAAAACAAATTTAGACAGCAAGCATGACACAACAAGATAGAAAAACACCAGACAAACTGGCAGTCAGGAGCAAATTCAAGAGGACAATACTTCAAGGCTAAGAGAAGGCATCGATCATGTTTAGTAATAGGGAACAGATCTAGTTCCAAATCAGGTATGAGGTAGCGCAAACCAAGCATTAAACAGAATGCAAAGAAACTAGCCTGAATGTGAAAGTTTAGATTTAAAATGAGCGAATCTGGCGACAAGCGGAAGATATAAGCATTCAGTCCCTGAAGTCTTTAGACATTAAGCTATACATGATTACTGGTTCATTTTTAACAGAACCCAAATAAGCATTCAGTCCCTGAAGTCTTTAGACATTAAGCTATACATGATTACTGGTTCATTTTTAACAGAACCCAAATAAGCATTGATTTCTGTCTACCTCTTTCAGCTAAAGGACATGATGCAAATCACTTCCTAGCCAAAATACACATTTATACATTCAGCCCTGATTTTAACTAGTAAGCATGTCAAACTTGAGCCAGCGCAAGACTAATCTATACATGTGATTCAAAGTAAGGGACAAGATGCGTATACGAGACAAAAACTTCAATAGGGATGCATGGTCACTTGGTTTAAAACTTTAACAATTAGCAGACCTAAGATGAACTCACATACATCATCTCAAACAGGAACATCAATAACAGTTAACATTAATTTGAGCAGATACAGTGATTCGCTAAGCACAAACAGCTGTAAATATTGATTTACCACCCGCAACTGATCGCACCAAAAGGCATATTTCACACATTGATATTGGTATTGCACTAAACACATTGACACCCATAACTACGAACACCAGTAGCGATTAATTCTGATAAACAGGTTCAACACAAACCGATATACTTCACATCATACACAGGTGATATTAAACGTAAACGACAGAACACATCATTCGAACAGGTTGTAAGGCGTAAAAATGAGAAATCTGAAGGAGAACGGGTTTACCTTCTCCGGGCAGCGAACCGGGGCAGCGTATCAAGTCGTCGGTCCGCTTGACGGGCTTCGGGTTTGCGATGCGAATGAAAGGGCGAGTTCCTTTACTGATCTTTGGCTGGAATTGAAAGGAAAGGATTCTAATTTCCTATTTGTGCTATGCTGATTGTCTATGTGCTGAGCCCCCTTAACTTCCTATGCTCTGTCGATTCTTGCTACTAAACTCCCTCGTCTCTGCGATCGATGCCTCTGGGCTTTATTTGACTCTGTGTGTGTGCTTAACTGCTGCTAAGGGTCGATGCTATCGGTATCCTAACTGCTGCTAAAGTATGTCGACGCTATGGTATCCTAACTGCTGCTAAAGTGTGTCGATGCTATGGGTTTTCCCCCCTTTCTGACCTATGTTCGACTGCCCCTCTGATTCTCATTGCATGTGCTTATATAGCCATCTTCGGGTTCTAAGTTAGGTAGGCAATTAGGGCTGATTCTGAGCTTGATTTGTGCTGATTTGTAAGTGATTTCGAACAGGTGCGATCTGAAGGATTTGTTTGGTTATGGAAAGGTATCGTTGGACTCGTTTGGTTATGGAAAGGAGAGCTGGCTAGGGTGCGTGGGTAAGGGGAAAGCCCCGGATTCTCAGGCGAGAAATCCGGGCTGAGGTGCTGGTGTATTGGCGGCGATTGCAATTTAGGTTTAGGGTTTTTTAGGTTTGCTTTCGTTTGGTGTGGGGGAGACGATGACTAAGTGATGTGGGTTTGTGGGCTGCTGGTATAAGGGAAAATAAGGGCTTGCGGGTTGGGCCTCGCGGGTCGCGGGTCGGACGAATTAAAGGGGTGTTGGGCTGGGTAGTTAGTGTTAGTTTAGTGTTTATAATCAATTCTAGGTATTAGTTTTAGGCTAGTTAATAAATTATTAGTTTTAGGTGCTTAATTAATTAGTTAGCTAATTAATTCTAGGCAAGTGTATTAATTAATTAGTGCAAATGTGATTAAATTAATTAGGTGCTTTATTAAAATTAATTGTTATAATAAACGCGGGCGTGTTATTTAATTAATGCTTAATGCTTTAGGATGCGACGCTATTATTTAAAAACTCGTTATCGCGAAGTTAAAATTAAAATTGAATTGAGTTTAGATTAAATTATTTAAATGCTAAATGCAAGTATGATTTTTAAGAATTGTTTAAAGCTTTTATAAATGCGACGCTATTAAATGCATGTATTAGATTAAAATTGATTTTAAAGTTACAAATGATTACCAATAAATGCGGCTATGCTACCTGACACGACGTTATCGCTAAATTATTTATTTTATGCATTTATTAATTATTTAAGAATTACGACAAAGCTTAAAGTTAATTAATGCGGGCGTAAGACGCGATGTCATTATTTAAATTAATTATTAATGCCTGTATTTAATGTTTTATTCGCTGCATTTTATTATAGAAATCCTAAAAAATTATTTTACAAAATTAGTGCGATTTTATAGTTAATGGCTGGACGGGAGGGTCAAAATTGGGTGTCAACACACCAATTCTAGTATACACAGCATAACCATAGAATATCCTACTTGTAGCCACTTCCTGCTAATAACTCAATAGTCCCTTCGGACGGCCGCTTCCGGCTAATAACATAATAGTCCCTTCGGACTGACGCTTCCGGCAAATAATATAATAGTCTTTTCGGATTGCCGCTTCGGCTAATAATATAATAGTCCCTTCGGACTGCCGCTTCCGGCTAATAATATAATAGTCCTTTCGGACTGCCGCTTCCGGCTAATAATATAATAGTCCCTTCTAAGAATAGAGTACTTATGTTTTACATTCTTTAAGAATCATAAAAAAAAGGATCATGACAAAATATGAAGGAAGGGTTAGCCATACATACCTCTTAGTCGCACAATCAATGCATTACTAGGATACGTCTCGTCTACTACTCCAACCTATAATAAGGGGTAATACGTTTGTTAATTCTATGATTTCTAACGTAGGTTATATTGAATATCGACTTCCTTTTTCTACAAAAATTTGGGCATCACTTCCCCTGTTTATGTGTGTATCCATAATTAACCAACAAGTCAATCAAACCAACAATCAACTATCATTCCCAAATATAATCAAGTTAGGCTCCGTATACAATAGTCCTTATTCCAACAACATCTAGAGTGCAATGTAACACATTTTTATGCTTTAATTTATTTAAGACGTGTAATACCATTTACCATATCGTATTCATATGTTCCTAACTTATTTTTCCAGCACTCTAATACTGCCCAAAACAGCCCCTAAAATGTTACAACAACGTCTAACAATTTCATGAAGTTCTTGGACGCAACATGTCATAATTCCATAATTCTTCCCCTCAACTTCCTAAACTCCAATTTCATGTTTCAACACCCAAATACATTTTTAAATGCCAATATTCTTTCAAGACTTCCTTCCATTTTTAACATGCGATTAGCAACAATAATAATAACAACAACACTTAATTCCAATTTACACAAAATCAGTCCCACAGTTCGGCTACAACAACATCACGACAACCACATGCAATCTCACTCCCGTTTCTTCTTAATCTAAGTTTTACTCTTAACTCAATTTAATTTCTTAATTTACCACATCATGCAACTTCATTTAAACTATAAAAAGAAGAATTTTTACCTTAAATTTGAGCCTAAAACAGCCCTGAAATCAGCCTATTGTCCCAGCGAAAATGCCCTCTGTTTTGATCCTTTTCTTGCCAAATTTTCCACATTTTTTAACTCCAAATTAACATGCATGAATTCTACAATGTTACCCCATCATTCTAACATATTTCCCTAAACAATTTACCCTAAAACGTTGCATTTTCTAGTTCCAAATCTCGGCAGTGAGGCCGATTTCAGCCACTGATTTTGCTATAATTTTTTGCTTAGAAAATTGGGGGAGAAACTTAATCTATAGTGAGGAACTAGAAAACTACAAATTTGCTAAGGGGAGGGGGAGTGTTCACGATTTGTGGGAGAAAGAATGAGAGTGAGGAGTGTAGAAAATGAAATCATATTTTTAGAAGAAAGAAAAAAAAGGTTACCAATATTGAAATAAACCAAATCTGGAAATTCTCATTCTTTTCTTTTCATTTTTTGCAACTTAGCCCAATTCTCTTACTTATCCTCTTAAATAACCCCTCAAGTAATAAGTCAGGCTTAAATCCCCTATTTTTCTAATTTTCGAAAATTTCATAATGTCTCGTATTGCCAATGTCGTAACTTATATATATTACTAATCCATAACGAGAATATATAACTTATCATTTAAAGAAATTTTCTGACGTCACACTCGTCGTTACAAAAAAATTATTCCGTATGATCATATAAAAATTTCAAAATTTCGAATCTTAATTTTTAATGACGTTCTTAATTATTATCTTAAATTTACGAGGTGTAATAATATTGTCGAACCTATCTCTGTTACTGTGTGAACCATTTATAGTTGTTGTCTGATATTACTGGCTATTTCAATCTTAGCCGTTTACATCTTCTTTTAAGAGTACATTACAAGTGCATTCGTTGAGATTAAGAGTCATTAGCCCCGTGGGCAATTATTGTGATTTGCTTGAGACACACTTATGTATTTCCTGCGTGACTGCTATTTGTTATGGCTGCCTTTATGATTGCTCGATGCATGTAATAAAGGACTGAAATATTGGGTCACTGTCTTGAGCAATTGTTACAACTCGATGCTAAATCCTACTACCACATTTTAAAGTTAAGTCATTCCCCCCACTTTGCTGCTTTGATTTGCCACATTCAACTACTTGGTTGCTGTCTACTACTCTTTGTTATAACTGTTTGGCTATTGTCTACTGTCATTAGAAGCTGGTGTTCTATGCCATTGGTGATGACTGTTTTATGTTATGTGGGCCTATTTGTTGGATTTTATTTACGGCTCTAACTCTGAGACAGTAATGCCACACCCATGAACAAATTTGCTATTGTCATTGGTGATCCTGCCACTGGTTTGCAACTACTGATGTCCCTGAAAAATGAGCACATATTACACTTGGAACTTTAAAACTACTGCTAAGGGTTTGGCTAAGGTTTGTTATTTTGGTGACTGACTTAAGAAATTGTTACATAGGTTGAACTTTGTCAAATCTGATGTTGCATATTAGTGTTACCATATACTACACTCTAGCCTTGAGATAGCTACTGTCTTTGGAATAAATAATTAATTAGGTCTTACGTATGAGCTACTGTTGTAGTTTGTGATTAAGCTGCTGCTGTATTTTTATCATTGAGTTGTTGCCTTTGTTCTACAAAACTGAGCAGATGCTACGATGGTTAAGAACTTGCTGTTTTTTGGTAAAATACCTTTTGAGTTACATCGTTCAACAGATGCATTCACTTGATAAAATCAGGGCTGCTGTTATGAACTATTGCCCTTAACCAGCAGCTATGCAAATTGAAGACACTTTTGTGTTCATTGGCTAGAAAATTGATGCTTTAAGGCTATTTTGGACAACTGTTGTACTTCTGAATTTCTACTGGTTTGAATGGATACTATTCTTGGGCCGATGAGAATAATTTATTTTGAGGTCATGACCCTTCCGGAAAAGGGCGATGATGAGACTTATGAATTCTTTCACGCATCTACGAGAAACCAACATGTGTTGGCAAGGCGACTATAATGACTGACGAGTCACTAGTTCGCATCCACGACATGATTGGAATGTCTTTTACAAAATATAAATATGAGCCCTCCGTGATCAAAACTTATATGGTTTTGTGCGGATCCTAAGGTTTTTCTATTTGCATTCATTCATTACTAACTGCCTTCTCTTATACTTTTTGCGAGGAACATTCGAACCATACGGGATGGCAAATGGGGATTCTACAGAGATGAGTATTTGATGGAATCGCGCACAAGGCCCAAGTGTTATCATTGCTTTAGTTGTTATCATCCGAAGATTTGATGGAATCGAGTGGGCGCAACATATTTCAAAGATTCTTCGTGCTGCATAAATTGTGTCATTGTTATGATAATTTAGACAATATTTGTACCTTTTGAAGTTAAAATAATATATGTTCTTTTTTGTTGTATTTGATGATGTCATTAGTTGTTTTGTAAAATAATTTGTAATGTTTCAATTTAATATATTAGAACAATTTCATTATGTGGGTAACATTTTAGTTAAAATATGCTTACAATTCAAATTATTTTTATTTAATAAATTAAAATTAACATATCAAAAAAAAATGTCAAAAACTAATTTTTCCCGTCAATTTAAATTAATTTTATTTAAAATTTCCCGCCAAAAAATATTATTTAATTAATAAATTTCGCGGAAAAAATTAAAAAAAAAGGGAATAGTCAAAGTCAAACATCACATTTTGTGACGGTTTATAACTGTCACATAAAACCGTCACATAAAACCGTCACAAAAAACCGTCACAACAACCGTCACGAATTTGTGACAGTACCTACCGTGACACTTAGAAAAACCGTCACAAAACCCCTTTCGTGACGGTTTTTAACCGTCACTGTATACCTTTTTTTTTTTGTAGTGTAGTAAACATTTGAGTTTCCTTTGCTCATTTGTTTGTTGTTGTTTTATCTTGGGAGACTGTTGCCTATTACCGTAAAAGGATATATACGGGGCAATATTGTCTTAAGGACAGAGTGAATATCACTCGACTCAGCCAACCTTATATTTGTTCTTGTTTTCCAATTTGTAATCTTTGTAATAGTTACTTACTTCTCGTTACTCTACCATTGTTGTACTCACATTTTCTTCATGTATTGTATGTTATGCAATGTATTTTATTACTCTCTCGGTCTCATATTAGTTGTTAATTTGTCACATTTTCCTTTTGTACGTTTCTTAAGAAATTATAAATAAAAATATTTTTTATTATTTTATCGTTATCTATCTTTAATAAATTACAGTTTACTTAAAATAAGACTGAGCTAAATCTTATTTTAAGATCATTTAATACTAAGAATAAAATGGATAAAACAATTAAGTTCATCTTAATTTTGTAAAATGATAAATAAATTAGGACAAATATTTTTAGTAACTTTAACGACTAATATGGGACGAATGAAATATACAAGGAGAAAGGGCCTAACGTGGCTCAAAATTAAAGAAATATTTACATAAGTCCAATACTAAAGATACCAATTCTGTAACTTCCTGGAGCTATTTAGAAAATCTATATTGTTCGCATCACAGCCCTCAAGTTAGAAACAAAATACCACAGTTGGTTGCATTGCAACCCTTCAATCAGGTACATGTAGTAGTATCAACTCATTTTACGTTGGAAATTTACTAATGTGAAATTAAGATTATCCCATTATTTATGACTCGAGCAATTGGGATCCCGCACGTCGAAAACGTTGTTTCCACACACGTGCACACGTAGTGTCAAGTATCGTAAATTTCATTAGTGAAAGAGATATTGGTACGTGAGTAAACGTTTGAGACATGAAATGACGGACGGTAGTTGGTTAAATGACATGTGTTCCACGTTGGTAAGTGAAGGAAGAAGTATACGACGTGTAAAAAATGAAATGATTCGAAAATCATCGCGGAGCCTCGAAGGGCCGCGGCGCAGACGAGCCGCGGCGCCAGAGCGCCGCAGCGCTTCGGAGGCAGAATGGTCGACGGATGACGAAAAATTTCTGACTTTTGGACTGGTTTTGGAGCATTGAACCTCCATTACTTGGCAGTTGAATTCAACCATCATTTGGTTGGATTATAACCCCTCAATAAGTGTCATTATGTGGTCTTGATTGCCATTATGTGGCTAGATGAGAGGTCATCATACACACTATAAATTGAGGCCCTTGACTCAATTGGATAACACACTTTACTCTTGTTTAGTTCAGATTTTTCTGAACTTCTTCCTCTCTAGCATACTTTCACACACTCAAAGGTTCTTCTTGAGAAACACTTGAGTTTCCTTTGCTCATTTGTTTGATGTTGTTTTATCTTGGGAGACAGTTGCCCATAAACGTAAAAGGATATATACGGGGCAATAATGTCTTAAGGACAGAGTGCTAACACTCGACTCAGCACAGTTGTAACAAGTAGAAATTTAGTGTCTCTTGCTTTCAGGCTATCAAGATCAAGGAGCTTGTTGCAATAGGAACGAAGATCCAGGACGGCAGATCCAAGATTGATACAAGACGGAAGATCAAGATCACAAAACTCATTGTTGTTGTCACAACTCTTGTTAGGTTTCAAGCCTGTTGTATTGTAATTCATTATTATTTATCCTTTCGAAACACTAGTAGTAGTTGTATACTATTCTCGTACATATATTGCAAATCACATATCACACCATCAATCTAAGAGCTCTTCTAATCAATGTGACTCACCACCGGTGAAAGTATCGTCAATCTTTTTACGACAACACCACCCCTCAAGCGGGAGATCGTCGATCAGACTCCCAACTTGCCCAAAGAGAATAATGAAGAGGCTCGACGAGAGCCTTTGTGCAAAGGTCAGGAATATGAGAATAAAATAACAACAACATACCCAATGTAATCCGACAAGTGGAGATATGAGAATAAAATAGATATGGACAATGTCACTGGTAGACTGTATATCACGTGTATATATATGTATATAACAGTATATCATACACATTAACCTCCCATTTTTGTCCTAGGGGAAGGAGCTTGAAGCGTATTTGCTCAAGTAAAAGCAGAATATGCAAGGGCCAAATATCTAGCTATTATAGGTACCTCAATGAGCTTAAACTTTTATCTGAATTTAGTTTGGTCATTTTCTATATGTTATCAGCACTATTATGTGTTGAGCAAGGGATACTTAGTTGTAAATGTACCTCAATGAGCTTCTTAAGATTTTAACGGAAATATATTTTGGTCATTTTCTATATGTGGTCAGCACGATTACATGTTACGTAAAAGCATATTTAGTATTAAAGGTACCTCAATGAGTTTCTTAAGGTTTTAACGGAAATATAGTTTGGTCATTTTCTATATGCGTTCAGCGCTAGTGAATTAAGGCATATTTAATATTCAATAACAGTCATTATGCATCGCGTACATACTGAAGTTATTGTGAATACATTGATGGAGTGAAGCTATCAATTCGTTCACAGAAGTGTTGTGTTCCTTTTTGTAAGACTGTAATAATTTTCCTTAGTTATTGTCATTATTACAAAATATATATAGTGTGTACAAGAGATGAATCATAATTCGGTAATGATCCTAATATACCATAAATATACAGTATTCATAATTACACAATATATGGAGAATATTCGCTAATACTTTTGTTCAGATTGTGTATAAGTCTAAAAATTTCCTCCCAAGTTGTGATCTTAATTCAAGATTCAGGCAATTGGGCACGCATTAACTTTCCCTTTAAAGTCGAGGAGGACATCTTTTCACTAAAGGGGCTAGTGACATGGTGGATGTAGAAAACATAAAGCACATAACAGAGAACCAAACCCTGATAGGAGACGCAGTCGAGAAGACTGCTGAGGAATGGAAAGCTCAGAAGGAACTATTTTATCAACAAACAGGCATTCGTCATCAGCCTGTCAAAGACTCACTTAATACTGTGCGAGAAGAGCAGGAAAAATTCTCCCAACAAGAGGTAGCTGAAGAGCAGGATGGCAACGAAGACTTCAGTAAGGAACTAGAACAAGTGTTTATTGTCTGAGCAGAACGACTTTGACTTCGAAGAATAGGGGAGAACTCCAACACCAATCCGGAAAACAAAAAGAATGGATTGAACGCAATGGTCAAACACAATCATCACATTAATGAAGGATATCCATGTTCCATCAGAAATGGACAACACCATATAGAACTACATAGATATTTCTCTCCCTTCTCTTAGATCATCAGCTTCTGCCATTCCTTTCTTTCAATGAAAGGCAAATGGAGCTAACTATTCGATGGTGATACAAATCAGTGGGGACACAAATTAGGGATCATAATCTAGTAAGGGAATTTACCATAAATCTAAGTCCCAATCCCACTTTGAGTCCCCAAATAATGCCTTCGTAATATCTAGCCAAATAATGTATTCCTCGTATCTATACTTCGACTTCAATAATATGCACTTTCTGATCAGCTGGAGGCATATCATCAAGATTCAAAGTCAACAAACCAGAGTCTGAGTCATAGGCAAAATCAACCATATCTCCACCCACACTACATATCCTCGGCTTGACAAATGAGTAAGCACCAAATCGACCACACCCCTTTACTTCCATAGACACTACTGCTTCTGTGCTCAAGTTCTCAATTCTATCTTCAGCCACAAGATTTCCTTCACCTTGATATCCTGCCTCGAGTTCAGACAATTCTGCGCCTGCCTTCAACTCATATTTTAGTCCCTCAATTGCCCCGCCAGCATTGTACATGTCAATGAGCCCCAGTGGTGCAAAGCTGAAACCAGGTGCTAAGACCTTAATAGGCGTGACAGTGTATGTCTCGTGCTCGAGGATCTTAAAAGAAACAGGCATTGCTGCATTGTGAGGGAGAACAACAAGCTCAGCATTTCCATGAGAATAAAGAACACAGTCTCCGGTCCAGTTGGGGTCCACGGAAGCTTCCGATATGAAATGGACATCACGGCCTCTAATATAGCCTATTATCGCCTCTGAGTTAGTTTTGTGGAATGTGTTCTTCCTCTCAACTGTGGACCACGCTGCACCTTGGCAGTTGTATACTCCAAGCACACCAGTGTATTTGTTCATGTTCCATATCTTCAAAAGGCTGAAACATCAATATATTAGTTAGACACAATTCTCACCATTTTCAATCAAATACAAAAACAGTTCACTTGCAAATTCCCATTTCCAGCCAGAATTTTACCATAGTTGTAAAATGAAAAAAATAGAGGAGAGTCTAAACTGCACATTTTTGTGGTAAAAAAACACTATAATTCCTTTCTCTATCCTTACTTTTCCATTCTGAACAAACCAACCTTCCAGCTCAAAAATATTCAATACTAAGGACCACTAAGCTGCCCATTCAATAAACAATACTAATGGTGAAAATGAAACACATACCTAACACCATCACAAAAAGGATCAGAGAAAAGGGAGTCCTTTGTAGGTCGACCAGGCAAACGAGCACGAAGAATTGTACCATCAGGGAGAACAAGCTTCCTCAGGACATCAAAGTTGTGCTTGCCAGGTGCATCACTAAAACAAGTTACAAAATATGTGCAGTAGCTTCAGACTAAATGTTATAAAGTTCTTAGACTCTACTATCAGATTACTCGCATACATTAGAAACCTCTCTATAACAACATCGTTTTTCGGGATATATTTTGGCTGCTATAGCAAAATGATACTATATAGAACATAGAACATATAATATAAATAACATGAAAAATTGGTTCCAAAAGAAACTTGGCCGTTATAGTGAAATATTGTTGTAGAAGATGGTTGTTTTAGAGAGGCATGGCTGTATATGATCGACATTGAGAAATTAAAAACACACACATGGCCATGTCTCTTATTGATATTATCAATACAGAAAATATCTTAGCCACCCTTATGTCAACTTGCCAGAAAACTGTTTTTATAAGTATGTAAAGTATCTTTCATTTGGCATATCAGGCAAACCAGAACCAACATGAATATAATACTAAGAGTTTACACCTTACACTAGTTTGTATGATGCTAGTAACCAAAGAATGATCATTCTTATGGGGAAAAAAGGAACAGAACTTCAACGAATAAGGAACACTTAGATGGTAATATAATTTACTTTGTTAAAAACTTTAGAAATATGTTATTTAATGAAAAATAATCAAAACCCCACCAGAGAATAGTCTGAAAATGAGATCTTTACACATTCTAATATGCCTTTACTTTCAAAAACAAAAAAAAAACTTATAAATTTCAAGAAACTGACCAAAAATTAGTGGATAACATGAGAAATACAGATCATGCTAATATCAAATGAATAACTTAGAACTCAATTTCAGCTGTCAAGATTGAAGTTCATTATCAAAAATGAAACATACTTAAGATAAAATATTTAACCAAAATGGAAAGTGAATGTACCAGTAAAGTGCATCAGTACTATGGCTCATGCAAGCAATGCAACCATTATCGGGAAAATTCCTAGCAACTGAAGCATCCAGAGCTTGATGATACTGTTTAGTGAGCTCAACACGACCCCCTAAACCACCCCCTAGGGTCTCCAATATACATATCCACCTTCAATCCATCGACCCCGGCTGATGCCAAATAACTATGCAATTCATTATAAAACTTATAAGCACTTTTCGGGTTAACCAAACCGCAATCGCGTCCATTTTCCAACCCGGTTCATTTTCCATCACCCCTTTTGTAATATCCGGATACGTCATAATCGACCCGTATTCCTCCATCTCTTTCACTCCGGGACGGACCCCACCCCAATAACCCGTTATCGCGTGCCATACGTACACGTAATTCAACCCATATTTCTCCTTAGCTATATTCACAATGTTTTTAATCCCCACCTTTGGATCTTCGTTCTTCTGGAACTTTTCGTTCTCTTTTAATCCCGTAAGTCTCATCAACGGTTTTTCGATTTCCGAATCACCGCCGACCGACTGCCAGCCATCGTCCATGATGACCAGATATACTATTTCAACTATATTATTTTATAGGACTCTCATATTTTTATTATTTAATAAATATATGACTAAATCAACTTATAAGACTATTAAAAAAAATGTTTATCAAAATTAAAAAAAAAATTATTTATATTATCACTATTTATATTATTGGTGTTGTATTAAATTCGACTATTAAAATAGATTGATGTAAATCACTTATTGAAATTATTTATGATTGTATAGCAGTAATACCACCTCCAAGTCTCAAAAAGCTAAATGACTCATCACCTATTGAACAAACTAAAGAAAAACTGTTGTCTAACATAGAAAACGAATGCAAAAAAATAATATAAGTATTATCACCAAGAAAGTGTTAGCAACCGACCGACTTCCATACCATCATATTCTTCTTCAACACAACCTCAAAAAATACATATTATTTCTGCGGCTAGTATTGAAAGCTTCAAAAATAGAATGTGTGGTGCTAACACTACTAATCAAATTAGCGAGTTTGATGTTTTTGTGTTGCAGGGTGCTTTATCGTACCAAACAGTTGTCAATGAATAAAGACATGAAGACTTGCTGAAATACTGGAGGGGAATGAGAAACATTTCTGACACTTTCAATGATGGCCCGAGATGTTTTGAAGTTTAAACATTCAAACGTCATCAACGACGTTTGAAAACGCTGTTTCTGCCAACAGATTTCAAATAGGAGAGCACATACACTTAGGGATGTCAATGGGGCGAGACGGGGGCGGGGGAAGGGTATCCCATACCCGTACCCACCACCTAAAACACATCTCCATCCCCGCCCCACCACCCATCACGGGTAGTAATTCCTCCACCCGTCCCCGCCCCACTTACTTCACGCGGATACCCACTTACCCGGCGGGTACCCATTAATAAAATGCTCAAATAATGTCTAGCAATTGTTTTAGTCACCAAAATGAAAGTTATATAAGAAAAAGGGAAAAAAATGAACTTTTCCACTATGGTGTATCGAATATCAAGTCTAAAACCTTGCCAAAATATTATGAATATTAAAAAACAGTAAAGATGAAAATATTTAACAAAAAAAAGGAGAACAAAGAGAATGAGAAAAAGAAACGTGGTGCATTTGTGTTTAACAAGCAGGACACGGTGCGGGTTAGCTCAAGTCACATTTTAAATCAAGAAAGGGCCAAATAAATTCGTAAATAGCCTAATTAAACTAATAGATGATACGAATATGGGCGGTGCGGGTACGGGCGGTGTGGGTACGGTGCGGGTAGCGGGGCGGGGCGGGTGTGGGGCAGATCTTATATGAAATCCACCCCCGCCCCACTACCCATGGCGGGTAGCACTTTTGATACCCATACCCGCCCCACCACCCACCAAACCATCCCCCATACCCGCCCCAATTTGAGCGGGTGCGGAGCGGTACCCGCATTTACCCGCCCCACTGACATCCCTACATACACTCATTAACCGGAGACAGTTTGGATATTGCAGTATTATTTAGAGATTGGATATGAGCGGAGCGGAGAAGGTGCGGTCAACAGGAGATCAACGAAGAAGACAAAAACTACAACGACATCTTATCTAAAGGTATGAGTAGCGACGTGGAGCAATTCGACCAACAAATATCAATTCCAAACGAAGAACCACATGAAATTATAAGGAAAATATAAGCAAGTTTTTTTGAAAATGTAATTTTTCTAATTGCAATTTTACTATTTTATTTGCAACTTTTGAACGACACTACAAAGTTGTAATTTTCACAATTGCATCTCTATACTGTATTAGAAAAAAATCAAATTTCTATTAAATAATATAAGAGGCACAAAAACAGTATTGAAATGTTTTTATTACACTCTTTTGTTTAATTATTGAGTTGTTTATATATATATATATATATATATATATATATATATATATATATATTATTATTATTTTTATTTAAGTGCACAAAAAGAACGCCCCGCCCCGCCCCGTTCCGACTCAGCCCGATCCCGCCTCAACCCCCTAACCAACGGGACTTGGTCGTCCAGCTCGGACCCGACCCGCTAGTCCCGCCCCATCTCGATCCCGCCAAATCCGCCCATCTTGATCCCGTCAAACCTGTCCCGCCCCACTGGCCACCTCTACATGATACTAAAATATTCAACAGTAAAGATAATGAAGTCGCATTAAATAAGTAATGATAATTAATAGGCCATAATAAAAATGAATATAGTCTAAAAGTACTAAGTCATGTTAAAATAAATACGACTAATAAGTACATTAATTGCATGACTTAACCCTAAATAAAACTTATACATTTTCATTGTCTAAACCAATGATCCAACACTATTGACATTCCTAGTGTTGAATTGATTTTTCTGTGTTAGCATAATACTGATTTGATTTTGATTCGAGTTTTATTGTGCCCCAACTTAATGGCTTTGGATGCAACTTGCATTTAAAGACTCTTGACATTATTTGAGTCACTAACATGTATGGTCTATAAAACTCTAGACCATTAAAAAAAATCTAAGTTCAAATTTGAAATAATACGTTAAAAGATAAAAACTATGAAAATGATGTAGGCGTTTGCGTCAGGTTCGTACACGCAGCAAAATTTGAAAATTTATGTTTCAAACCCGACGACGGTCAAATTGTAGTATGATATGTAATGTAAATCAAACACAAAATAATATGTAATACTTCGATCGGAAGACTTACATATTAGAAGTAATCAGCCAAGCAGTTGAATCTTCAAGCTTTGTGTAGTCCGGGGTGCACACTCAAAAGTCTCTTGATTTGCAAGTTCTAAATTTTTAAAACTTTGATGTAATTTACTAACTTTAGAAATGCTAGGGATTTCTGCAATGTTTTAGAAGAGATAATCTCTCTTAGACCTGGTCTAGTGAAATGGGAAGGGAAACCTCTTATTTATAGGGATAAATGAGAGCTTTAGAGTTTCCGTGGGCTGGGCCCAGCAGAAGATCGGACTGGGTCAAGTCCGGACCGCTAGAACACGCGTTGGCACCGCGGTTCCATGAGGTGGCACCGCGGTGCCTCCACGTGCTTCTGGCACCGCGGTCCTAAATCAAGGCAACGCGGTCCTGTCCAATTTTCTTCACCCTTTTCCCATTTCTAATGTCCCGGTTATCAACCGAACATATATATCATCTCTTCAATTACATCCTTCAATCAACGGAACATTTGATTTAGTGTTTACCCTCCAGGCCCCTACATATTGACACTAATATCATTAGGATCTTCACGGAACTCCTAGACTGCGCCGGAAGACGAACCTCAATATGTAAAGTTTAGCTACACGAAACATGTGAACTGAACCTCTATGTGGAAAGATATAATCCCTTCATTCACGACACACTCAATCAAACTTAGAATTTGTCTAGTGTCTATCCAAATGACTTGATTATTATAACTCATCTATATTAGTTGACAACATGACCATATCAAAGACATGTCCACTGCGTTGGCCAACGACTTAGTCAACCTAATATCTTATGAGGAATCTGAGTGCTCTCTCGAAGATGCATTCGAGGAATGAATTCTAATCTTGGCTTAATACCCACCTTTAATCCACTTCGTAACGTACCAAAACAAGCCGCGACTCAATCTATAAGGCATTTGAGCTTAGGACAGAATCAAAGTACATTACTCCGTGAATAAGGTGATACCGACCTCAAGTCTAAGGACTACTATCTCCCACACACCGATGACATTATAGACATATAACAAAACAGTACAGTGTATACCAATACTCCAACAAGTATCCATGTGTCCATCACGAGTTGTCATAACTCGTAGCAAGTGAGACATACTACATCCCAAAGGATATGATGCAGACCACATGTCGACGTATAACATATCACCGATATCCTAATTTCGATGATCATTAGTCGAGGCGATTTAAGAGCGTCACGCTATGATATTAATTCTCACTCCATTAATAACCACATAACCTCTAGGGATGCATTTATAGAATATTATAAACAATCAACTAATAATTCAACAAATATAAATGTCATAATATTAATCATCAATGTATCATAATACTGATTGTCTCTAGGACATATATATACTTTCAAATTAAGTTAATGAACTACTTGATCAAGGGAGTAAAAACTAAAATGGGCAACATTTACACATTCTTTCAAACTGCGGAAGTCTAACACCAGGTGATGTCATGTGCCTGCAATTAAGAATTATTATAAAAAATAGAGGGATAATTTGAACCTTTCGTATAGTTCAAAGGTCAAATTTGACATTCTCCCTAATTTTTAATTTTCATTTTTTCACAAACTCTTGAAAGTGTGGATAATCTTTTTAGCACCCGTAAGTTTGCAAATGATGTATGGAGAAAACTAGCAGGTCCTTTTGGTATAATATGTTTTAATGTGCCCTAGTGGACTTTAATTTAAAAGTCTATGGGTTATTGGTGCGAACCCAATTCAGTGAAAGATTAAAAAAAATCATAAGATAGAATTTGAATTTCGCATGACATAGTTTGTCTGCAACTCTGCCTAGGCATAAGACAAATTCTATCTTACCGAGTTTGTCTTATGTCTGAAGGAGTTTGCATGCAAATTATGTCTTGCGAATTCTTTTTTAAATTTTGACTTAGCGGAGATTCGAATCTAGAAGCTCAAGATATTTTCGGTCACTATTTTAAGTGAGGACAAATTTTAAAGATCAACAATTTAAGGGGCAAAAATTAAAGATAAGTGCCTTTTAAGGTCAATCCACACAAAAACTTGACCATCAATAGAGGGTAAATATGCTTCATTTCGCATAATTTAGGGGTATGATTGACGGCGCTTCCAATTGAGTTCAAGAAGTCAAGTCAAAGAGCTCATTAGAAATTTCAGTAAACAAGTAGACTAAATTGGAAGAGTCTGTACATGCGTTTAAATCGTATAAATAGTCTGTTGCAAAAATGTAAGATAAATGTGTACAATAGATCTTGTGAGCAAATCCTCCCCGAACACCGGGCATAGCGACAAATTAGTGTACCGGATTGCTTTTTAAGTAGACTAAATTGGCACATCTTAAAACGTATAGGGGCGATTTCGAAAAGCCTTTCCATTTCCCTCCTTGTTTCTCGAAATTGGCGCGTAAATCCACCATTGACACACTACTTGTACAATCTAGGGCAAAACTTTGATTTTCTCCAGTCTAGATCAAATTTCCCAAAAAAATCATCACTTCAGTTAGCAGAATGGAAACTTTGAAAGACCAAGTGGAGCAGATACAAATTCTTTTATCATCAAACAAACCGTTGGCTTACTCGACGCTGCTTCATCTCCAGCAACAATCCGGCACCGATCCTTCTCTCGTTCAATTGATCGCCGATACATCTTCTATCATCGTGCCGTATATTCTCGTCGACGTCTCCGATAACGACGAGGAAATGTGAGTTTCTTCAACCTATCTTTTCTAAAGAGAACACTCTAGGGTTCAATTTATGTGATACATTTTGTATTTTAAGAGTCAACTTTTTTTTTTTTGACCTCGAATTTGAACATACAATCTTTAAGCTTTTCTTTTTTTGAAAATAGTTTACATATTTAAAAATTACGTAAAAAGTACGTTAAGTTACAATAACTGACAATTTTAAATATTTAAAGGACATAAAAATAATGTGTCATATAAATGGGTACAAACTACAAAGAGATATAAATTATAGTCTTACAATGTAAGTAATTTTTACACTAGTAGTACCATTAGTCTTATTTAACCTTTTATAAGTTTACCGGGCAGATTTATTATAATCATGTTACATGTAATTGGTTTCTAATTATTTGATGTGAATTTAAGTTACATTGAGGTAGTGGCAGAGCTAGGATTTCAATTAACGATATTCAAAATATGACGAAGTAAAAACACGGGAAATTCAACATCTACTATATATTTATGTTGCTTGGACTCTCCTAAAATGGAGTTGCACCTGTATCAGATCCTCCAAAAATGCACTACTTTTGGAGGATCCGTCTCGCACCTGTTGCTATTTTTGAAGAGTCTGAACAACATAGCTATATATACATAAAAAGTAATTTTGACCTTTTAGATATGGTATAATTTTTCCCTCGAAGGGAGTTACCGCGTACCTTGAAATTTTACATTGACATGTGTATGAAAGTTGAACTCTTTTTTTCTTTCTAAATTACATCTTTGCTTTGATAAATTTCAAAAGCTGATTTTGGTTTTGTTTCCTCAAAATTTTAGTGCTGCTCAGGCTTTGAAGTGTTTGGGATTTATGATTTATCACCCATCTATAGTTGGCTCAATCAAAGGTTCTTCCTTTTGCTCTTTATTTTAATCTTTATTTTAGTATGCGCTGTTTTTGGCTTGTAATAATCCCTTTTAGTTGCTCATTTGTTCCTCCATCTCAAAATGTTGGACAGTTAATACTTTCCGAGGCTCAAATTAACCAATAGTTGGAGTAAAAATTAGGTATTGTAATTTTATGAAGTAACTGGTATGGTAGACGCAAAAGAAAAAAAAAAGACAAGCGCACTAGTTGAAAATTTTAGGTCCAACTATCAAAGAAGTCAAATTTTAGGATACTCGACTATTGAAAAAAGTGTGACACACAAGCATTTTGGAAGAGATATTAAAAAGAGAAGAAAATATCATTCTGGATCAGTTGGATTTTGAAGTACAAGATATAGGAAAAAAAAGTTCACCTTGAATTATTGCCAGATTTATTAAAGAAATAAAGCAACACGAATTTGATGAAGATAAAGAGTATTTCTGAAGAATTAAAGTATGTACTTTGAAAAATAATTAATGTGCCATAAACACAAATATGAAGGAGATATAAAGACATTCTTTTCTTTTTCTGATGTCATTCATACAAAGTTACATGTGTGAGTTATTCATTTACTGCTCCTGTACAAGTATAATTCTTGGGGCAGGATCATATTTCTGGAGCTAATAAGCTTTGATGACTAAATTTAGGTAATGATGGCAAGGCTATTGTTGATTCTCTTGTTGAGGTCATTACAACCAGTAAGATTAAGGTATTCTAAACTTCTTGAGAGGCAACAAAGTAGTTTATGTAATACAGCCTTTGCTAAGAAACGTGCTTGGAAAATCTGACTTAGCTATTGTTAATTGCAGTCTGTTTGCAACTTGGGTGTCTGGTGTATATCAATGCAGCAGTTTAACTCATCGCTTTTGGATGCACATTTCCAGTCTTTGTTGAGAGCGATTACTTATGCCCTTGACAATCCTATTGGTTCTCTTTCAATCACATTTGAGGCAATGCAGGTATAGCTGAGAGTATATTGTGCAATGATGTGTCTAACCTAATACTGTTGTAGTCTGGATCTTGTCAAATAGTAGGAGAGTTCAAACTCATCTGCTACTCCTTTCAACATCACACACGCGAACAATGGTTCATTTAGCGAAATATGAAATAGTCATGGAACTTAGAAGTGGAGGAATAACTCTTTCAAATATTTGTATGAGCAGAATTTATTAAAAAAGTTCTTTTAGATTGAGTAAAGAAAACTTCCGCTTGAGAATTGATAGTCATATGTGCTGAATCAGAGTTATCACAATCTCTTTTTCTGAACAACAGATAGGCACTATGTCTATTGCTTATCCCAATTTTTAAGTTCATTGGAAGGAGTATAATGTCTTTGTTGAATAGAGTAAGCAACGTTGCTCTCCGAATTGCTCGCTACACCTTGGATTATTCTCATGATACTGCAATGTGAAAAGAAATAAAAGGAGATAGCTATATTTGTACCTGAATAGTAACAGAATCATAATTGCAGTAGAAAAAAATATTTTGTACTGGACTCCTCTTTGTACACATATAGTCCATAAGCCAAATGCACTAAAGAAATTTTGAACGTTCTTGCCCTTCCCTGGACCCCGCGCATAGCGGGGAGCTTAGTGCACCGGGCCGCCCCTTTTTTTGTTTTTGCATATACAAGAAATGACCAGAGTAAAGATACACTATGGCCTTTAAATATAGACGGCCTTCAGCTAAGTACCTTATGTATGCACGCACACATATATATTAATTTCAATTATAAATCTCTACTATTGGTACATGTCATCTCTGAGTTATTCTCTGTCATTATACTACTATAGGCTGTAATGAAGTTGGCAAGTACATCAGCTCAAAATATGAGAGCCATGTCAAATATATGGGCTCCTCCAGTTTATAGAAGACTCGTCAGCAGTGATAAAAGGGAAAGAGACATGTCAGAACGTTGTTTACAAAAAGTCTCTAGTGTGATATGTCCTCCACCAGCGATTCTCTCTAAGGTAACAGATGATATATTGTTCTTAAATTTGTTGTTTGCGTTAATCCACTTTGTTTCTTAATTTCCTGAGGAGACGAAAAATGTGCATCTACAGTATTATGTATTTCAACTTAACCTCCAGAACAAAAAGCTATCAGAATGGATATGTGTCCAATTAACTAATTCTTAGCGTTTTTGAAGAATCCTGCATGAATGAAAGATCCACAAAGTGCAGAATATGAGGCATTAGTTTTTTATACTAGTTTATTAGTATAGGGATCAGGATCATGCATATCCCCCCTCCCCCCCCCCCCCCCAAGCCTCTAGTGTGATATGTCCTCCACCAGTGATTCTCTCCAAGGTAGCAGATGATATTCTTGTTCGCGTTAATCCGCTTTGTTTCTTGTGTTTCCTTAGGAGACGAAAAATATGCATCTACAGTATTATGTACTTCAACTTAACCTCCAGGATCATGCAGACCCCCCAACCTCATCTTTCCAAAGAGGGCTGAGATTGTTTTTGATAAAAAGGCTATAATTCATGTTGATTCTTAGGTGATATCCTTAATGTTTTTTATTGTTATGCCTCTTAAACAGGCCCTTGCCATAGATTTGAAGAAAACTTTGCTTTTGATGATGGAGGAGCTGCTGAACCAAGGTTTGAAGATTCAAACTCTGCAAGTATGG
Source organism: Przewalskia tangutica (assembly GCA_029844215.1). Taxonomy (NCBI): domain Eukaryota; kingdom Viridiplantae; phylum Streptophyta; class Magnoliopsida; order Solanales; family Solanaceae; genus Przewalskia; species Przewalskia tangutica. The sequence continues at coordinate 22,523,679 of CM056722.1, forward strand.
AGATGGTTTATGCGTCTACTTGGACCTTACGGGATGAAGCATAAGAATTTGGTCAACAAATTACTTAAAATTCCGCAACAAACTTTTACGGACCTTAATCCACAGATTCAGAGTGCTTCACTGGTATGATATTCATTCATCTAAGTTTGACACATCAATTCCAGAGAATTTAATTCGGCTTCTGGTCAAGCTTCCTAGTATTTAATCATTAATCATGTTTTTCAATGGCCACTGACTATTCCTGGCTCTCCAATCCTTATTTATGGCTGAAAAAACAGTAGTTTTGTTTGCACTACAGGTACTGCATCATTGACACTGTTAACATATCTACCAGACTCTTAATTTTAAAGTGACTAGATCAACCTTATATGATGTCAATATTCTTGCTTATATTTTTAAAATATTTATACAACTTTTGCGAACATTGATTAGCATCTACCTATGTTCTGGTGTTAACAGTCAAGTGGCTAACCCAAATTTCTGCATTATCCTATTAGTTGGAAATTTCAGTTCTTACAGTCATTTGTAGCTATCAAGAGGATAACCCAATGTGGTCCGACTCTTCCCTAGATCCCGTGCATAAGCTTAGTACATCGGGCTGCCCTCTTTGGTTAAGTAAATTCTTAGTTTTTAGATTTGCTTGCTCGAAGTAATATAAAAAGCTTATTAAACTGAATTATGAAATAAATTCTTATGATTTTGTTAGATTTGCTGGGTTGAAGCAATAGAAAAAACCTATTAAAATTAACCAAGTTTAAGTAGTGCTTTTACAAAGTTACAAATTACAAATTCATCCATAAATGGTTCATTTGAGAGGGAATTCTAGAATATCATCCTGAAAAGAGATCAAGTTCATCAATTTTAATTTTTGAATTCTTTTAAATTAACGTCTACTATTAACTTGGTGTGTTACTCAATTTTTTAAAACTTAATATCAGTATACTTGTACTTTGAGTGTCACATCAAAAATTTGGTATAAGAATTTTTGCCTCCTATAGCACATATCTGGCTTCATTCCTAATTGAATACCATACATTTTTTATTAGCTATTGCGTTAAGATTCTTAACTACTCAATTTGTCATAGTACCATCAAGTTTTTTTTTTTTAGTTTTTTCATTGCAGGACGTTCAGCACCTTGTGAAATTTTCCCTAATTATTTTTTTCTTCAAAAAAGAAAACAAAAATAGTGCTTCCACTAACTCAACTTATTGAATAACTGGGTTATGTTTAGAATTAAATGGATGCGTTATTTATGCAGGTTGCCTGGGAAGGTCTCATTGATACTTTAATCTGCTCACAACTTCATGCTCCTGAAAGTAATGCACTTGTAAAGATTTATACGGATCAAACTGTATTCAAAGAAACTAATCCAACTGAAGCTGATGGGTTTTCCAAGAAGATTAAACTCGTGATGACACCTCTGGTGGGAATCATGTCAAGTAATTCTGATGCATCTGTCCATGTATCCTGCCTGAATACATGGTCTTATCTTCTGTATAAGCTCGATAAGTTAGCCAGCTCTCATTCAGTGGTTAAAACAGTTTGGGAGCCCATATTAGAAGTCGTCATCAAGGTTGGACCTGTCAATAAAAATATATGGTCATGGAGTTTCTGCATTGAGCTGCTCGATAAGTTTATTTCATCAGGAAACAAAGATATAAATAGTAAGTTAAATGACCAGAAGGCTGATCAGTTATCTAAAAGCTCCATAATGAGACTTCCAGAATCTACAAAATACTCATGGAAGTACTATCCAATTAAATGGTCACCTTTGGATCTTGGTAACTTGGAGTTTTTCCTAAACACAATTCATGGTCTGATCATGCACGGGTCTCATGACGTCCGGACAGTGATACACGATGCTGCCTCAAGTTTGTTTCGATCTCTTCTGAAATCTGCTAAACATTTCTTGAAGTCTGACCTTATAACTTATGATGAGGTTATCTTATCTTTGAATATGATGTTAAAGTTTTTGAAGAGTGTATATGAGAATATGCATTCTAGGGATGGTGGTGTGGATGATTTGCTATCTCTTTTACTTCAGCTTTTGAAGGCTTTTGTGGAAGAATTAGAACCATCAACATTGCAATCCCCTCTTTACAAGGTGACACTAGATCTCAAAAATATCGAAAAGTCAGAACCGGTCTATAGATTCAAAAGTGCAAAGATACCAGATATCTGCCTTTTGAATTACATGGAAAGGGTCTCACCAGTTGCATTTATAACGTCACTCTATTTCCATACAGTGACCAAGTTAACACTGAAAGCACCTGATTATGACACAGTCGAAGGGATACACAGATATGTCAAGCTTTTGCTGTCTTCGTACGAACCTTTGGAAATTCTCCATCTCTTTGTTAGTCTACTATACACAGAGAAGATGCCTCAATGCTTTGAGATCTGGGTAGCTCTGGCAAATTGTCTGAAGGATTATTTATATAATAATAGCTTTCTCTCACCTGGTTATGCTACAATAATACATTTTATGTGCTACCCATTTGCTGCATCCTCTTGCCGTAATTTACATCTCGAGCTTCAGCAAGTTATTGAAGTATGGAAGTCACTTTATGTTTCTCTTAGCGGGGCATCAGAAATTGGTTATCCTACTCTTACTGAGGACCTGTTCTCAATGCTCTGTTCATATTTCGATGAAGCATTGGCCAGTGATGATCTTGTCGCTGAACCTCAGTCAAGTGAAAAGGGTCAGGATATCGGTGTTCTTTTATTATTTGGAGAAGCAATGATATGTGCTGTAGAACAAGCTTCTTTGACAGCAAAATCTAAAGATAAAGAGTGTGAAAGTTGGAGATCCAGCAATATCAAGAGTAGCTTGGAATTCGCTTCCTGGTGAGCACATGATATTGCAATTTTCCCTTTACTGGAGCAATTACATTATGTGACTCTTGAGGTGGAGTGATGGTTTAAAATATGTAAGAAGTAAAAGCAAACGCCTCCGGACATGTAAAAAATATTAAGTTATTCTATTGATTTTAACTAAGCATGGAACCAGCAATATGTCATTTAATACCACCTTTAATTATTCTGGTCTTATGTTAAGTTTGCTGCTCCGGAAAACCTTAGAACTTACAAGTTCATTAAAATGTGCTTATGCATTGGAAGTTCTACAGGTAGAATGATTTGGTTGAAAAACAGGTGTGCTTCATAAAGAATACTTGGGAGTTTTGACAGCCTTATTTTGATTGTAACTTTATTTGTGATTTTTCTCCATTAATTTGTTGAAGTATATGACCAAAGTTTTCTTTCCTTGCGCCTTTGCTTTCTGAGTACAACTCAGCAAAACATAACATTTCTGGGGATAACTGATAAGTTTTTAATGGCGTCCTCAGCAAATATCACTCATGTGAGAACAAAAATATTGCTAGTCTTTAGAGTGATATGAAGAGCATTTGTCATGTATCATTTGCTTTAAAAAGTTTCTTTGTCGATAAATTGACTTGAGCAAGAAAACAGTTGAAGAAAGGGTAGGAGATCAGGATTGTCCTGCATTTGGTGACCTATTTGATAACTGAAAAACTGAGTAAACTTAGATAAGCTTTATTCTGCACATACTTCAAATCTCTATATGTTTCTTATGCATCCACTGTTTCTGCAGTTTTATGAAGCTATCTTGTGTAAAGGATGAAACTACTGTATCAACCAGCCTCACAACAAGGTAATTACTCCTCTTAGGTTATTAGTTTCTTCGGATGATTTATAGTATCCATGCTAACTATGAGAGTTTCAGGCTACTATCATCAGTAATTCACTTTGTTGGCTGCTTGCACCTGGAGAAGGATATAGCGCTCTTCATTGAGGTTTGTACTTAAGACTCTTGTTTATACAGCTATCTGCTATTAGATCCTTGACTTGAGGTGGAAATATGTTTGAACTTGTTAGTTTAAAATACGTTATGATATGTTATTCACAAATAGTTAAAAGCCTGTGCCATATTCTTCTCCTTTCTTCCTTTCCCTTTTAAGGTTTCCAAGTCATAACATGCATCATTATTCAATCTACTACTCCCTCCGTCCTAAATTTCAATCGATAGGCGGTAGCTTTGACGAGATGGGACGTGGAAGTGAAAACCCTTAACTTGAAACCCTACCCTTCTTTGCTACTAACTATCTAATAAGCAAAAAATGAACATAGGGTGAAGTTATCTAATTATAAATTAAATTAGAATTTTTTTATATGTTATATTCTCAAACAATAAATAATACTTATATATATATATATATATATATATATATATATATATATAAGTATTATTTATTGTTTGAGAATATAACATATAAAAAAATTCTAATTTCATTAATAATGATAACTTCACCCTATGTTCACCAATTTATGTGATACTCTTTCCTTTTTAATCAGTCCAAAAATGACATCTTTCTATATTTAGTAACAATTTGACTTTAAACTTCCCATTTGATCCTTAGTGAGATGATTTATAGTCATACAAATATCTCGGATTTATTTTGGACCACGATTTTCATAAGTCTTCCTTAAACTCCTCCTTATCAAAAAAGTCTTTCATTAAACTACGTGCCTAGTCAAACACCTTCACGTAAATTGGAATGGAGACAAATTGTCAGAGTATGTGTGTATTCTTTACCAATCGGATGATTTGAAGGGGAACAAAGACAATTTGTAGAAGTATCAATGCATTACTTAATTTGCTTTCACTCTTTCCCATTTGCTATTACTACAGTGCCTTACTTTTTTTCTCACTTTCTCTCATCAGATCATGACCAGTACATTGCTTTTGTGGCTGTCACATTCTGAAGCTCAAGACAGTAACTTCAAAGATCAACTTCAACAGTTGTGGATTCAAACACTGAACTGTTTGCAGAAAACACGACCAATAATCAAATTCAATTCTTCTTTTCTTCAGCTCCAAGAGCCTCTTCTTGAGAAAACTCTTGATCATCCGGATCCCATCATTTCAAAAGCTACTGTTAACTTCTGGAATTATACATATGGAGAACAGATCAAGTTAGATTACCCTCAAAGCTTACTTCCAATCCTCGACAAACTGTCAAGGAAAGGAAAAATAAAACTCTGCAAAAACAGCCTGTCAACCAGTAATAAGAGCAATTCCGAGGTAGATAAAGTTACAGTTCCAAATAAATATAAGGTGACAACAACACTGCATAGGTGCTCAAAACGAGTTGAACTCATGGAGGGAAATGAAAAAATGTGTTCAAGTTCAAAACGAAGACATACCGAGCTGACTGAGCATCAAAAAGAAGTGAGAAGAGCACAACAAGGTCGGGGAATGGATTGTAGCGGACATGGTCCAGGAATCAGGACATATACCAGTGTTGATTTCTCTCAAGGAAATGAAGAATCACAAGAAAGCCAGGACATCAGAGATGCAGATTCTATTTTGGAAATGTTGCGCAAAATTAATTAAAATTTTAGTTTTAACTTTATACAATGTTGTAACTTTAATAGTAAATGTGTTGTATATATGTATTCTAATCTTATTCGTCTCTAAAGCTGCTTCATTCTGGCTCTGACCTGTTATTCTTTTCTCTACATTCTTTCGTTTTAGAGTTTCTGATATGAAAATGTTGTGTTTCTTCATCAAAATCTGCTCATCCGGACCAGCGTTGTCCTGTTAAAGTTTTTCAGTTTGATTTTCTTCAAACTTTTAGGCGACTATAATGCTTTTTACATTGTCCGTGTATAGAAGTCAAACTCATTTTACAAAAGTAGTCACGAAGTTGAAGTCGAGCAGCATGGTCCTCTGAAATTGTCTTTTAGTTCTTTGTATCACTCACTTGGTCAAGGGTTTCAAGGCCTGTACATGAAGATAACTCCCTAAACAAGAGTAGAACAAGATGGCAAGTATCTACCCAATTCTCAGTCAAATAAGTAATTAAACAAATTTCAGAAAATTTACTACCATTAAAATGCCCATTAGAACTTGACACTAATATAGGAGAATTTCATCAATTCAAGTATCTTATATTTTCATCTCTAGTTCCACGTGTGTATGATTAGTGAAATAAAATCTTTAATTTTCTAAGAAGAACAACGTATGAAACAAAAATTTAGGCGAAAAAAGAAGCAAAATGTCCAGATGCGCCAGTCCGTATATGTGAAACTATAGCTAGGGAATGTGTGTAAACCTAAAATTACATGAATTTTTTTCCCGAAAAACCTACAATTAAAGATATGAAACTATATAAGAAAATGCTAAATAGCTAGCATTCTACGACCATTTTCTTTTGGTTTAGTTCTTCTAGCTCCAGTCCCCGCCAACTGAGTTGTTTAGGTTCTGGAATTCCATCTCTAGTTGGGGCAAACGATTAGAACCAAGTCTAAGTTTGAGTCGGTAGTCTCTGAGCCTTACATATTAATTAGGAATATAGCTTAGACGTGTTAGTTTTTTTTTTATTGTAGATCCATTTATTTTTAGGAATAATTTTATCTTTTTAAAATTTATCATTTAGAAAATATAAATAATTTCTCTATATTTATATGTACATAATATAAACACGAAATAGAGTGACATGATGAGCGGAAATTAATCATTTCGTTTGGGTGGATAACGGGGCGGGGTGGGGCGGGGTCGGGGTGGTGGCGGGGTGCATGCCCCGATCCGTCTGGGGGTCGGGGGGTCGGGGTCGGGTTGGGTCATTTTTTTTATTTTTTCTTAAATTAAATAAATAACACAAACAACAAAATAGTTTAATAAAAACATCTCAAGACTGTTTTTGTGTCTCTTATATTATTCGATAGAAGTATGATTTTTTTTTGTAATACAATTTCAAAATTGCAACTTCGTGATATTGAAAGTTGCAAATAAATAACATAGTAAAATTATAATTAAAATAATTATATTTTAAGAAACACGTTTTCTAGTTTCTTTATAATTTCTTGTGGTTCTTCGGTTGGAATTGGTATTTGTTGGTCAAATTGATCGACGTCGCTTGCACATCCGTCGGATAAGATTTCGTTGTAGTTGTAGTCTTCTTCTTCGTTGATCTCTGGCTGGCCGCATGTCACGATCCGACCCGACTGACCGCGACTAAACACTCTAATGACGCCATTATACTAACATGTCACACATAATTCAACTAACACTTAAGGAAAATGTGAAATCTGGCAGCATAACGTTGCAACAATAACATATGCCAGAATAGGCAAGCCAACAAGGCTGCCTTTACACAAGAATGTACCTGCCTCCTGGAGTCACAACTAGCCAACATAATATAACAGGCAAGCCGACAAGTCTGCCACCAAATAGTATCACGTATACACGGGAACACCCCAACACAGAGTACAATAACATGGCTGACCAAAACAGATTTATAACTCTACATAAGTACAAACCACAACTGTCTACAGACCTCTATGAGAAAGATAACAACATGTGACGGGACAGGGCCCGTCGTGCCCCTAAATATACATAAGTAAAAAATAAAGGTTTTGTATCAAAATGACAAGCTCCGAATCAATGGAGCTCTCCAAACAGCTGAACGAAATCCTAGACTAGAGGATCACCAACGAGTACTGCACTGCGGCGTATTTAACGCAACCCCAGAAAAGGGTCGGCCACGAAATAATGTATCGAGTATGTAAAACATGAAGTACTGTAAGAAAGATCATAACTGGCCAAAGATATCATGAGATAAGTATAATAATCAAATTACCATTGCAACTGTGTCATATACAAATGAGAGTCAACTGTGCCTTATAAAGCGAGAGTCATGTATGTCCATATAAAATCATCATATATATATAAACTGCCCGACCCTCTGGTGAGGGACGCGGTGAACATATAAGGTATACTGCCTGGCCCATCCTGGGATGCGGTAAAGTCATATAAGGTATACTTGTCCGACCCATTTTGGGACGTGGTAAAGTCATATAAGGTATACTGCCCGGCCCATACTGGGACGCGGTAAAGTCATATAAGGTATACTGTCCGGCCAATTCTGGGACGCGGTAAGATCGTATAAGTAATCTGCGCGCGTATCTGCCCGGCCCATTCTAGGACGCGGTAAGGTCATATAATCATATCTCCACGAATAGAATATCATGAGTAACTTTATACATATTACATCATCAGTTACCTCTCAAGGAAATAAATGAAAGGCACTATCATATCATATATCATTTTAAATCATCATTTGGAAACTCAAGGCGCTTATCCTATCATGTATCATTTTAAATCGTCATTTGGAAAATCATGCCAAGGAAAGAAATGATAGTTTCACATACCTCTTAGTCGAACTAATCAATTTAATATTAAGATACGTCTCATCTAGTACGTCAACCTATAATAATGGTAATACGTTCGTCAATTCTATGATCACTAGCATATTTTATATCGAATGACGACTTCCTATTCTATAAAAATTCGGGCAGCACTTCCCCTATTTATATGTACATCCACAATTCACAACAAATGCCAATAATACCAATAACAAGTCATAACTTAAGAATATAGCCAAAACAATCCATATACTTGACATATATCACCATTATACATCCTTTCTCCTTACCTTCATGAAATATAATCAAAACAACAATTAAGGTGATTAATACACCTATTTATCATGTTCATCCAACCCTTAATCCATATTAAAACAGTCCATTAAAACAGCCCACATTTCAATCAACAACGAGAGGGAAATGTGAAACTTTTCTACACCTTTTTATATCTTTATTCCTTTAGGACATACGCTAGCAATTACCACATTGTTCATACATCTTCTTAATGAAATTTCCAGCATTTTAACTTAGCAAAATCAGCCTCTAAAGCCATAAACTTTCCAACGAAAACAACCCTTAACTACAACGCGACAATGTCCAACAATTTCTTAGATGCTATGGTCCAAGAACACACTACCTTAGCTCTTCTTTCCACTTCTTAACATCCAATTCATATTTCAACACTTTCATAATCAATTACAACTTTCAATATCAAGATTTCCTTTAATATCAACATGCAATTAGTGACAACGATAACAACAACAACAATCAAATTTAATGTACTAAAATCAGTCCCAAATTCGTCCAAATCACCCAAATAGTCACATGCATTGCCTTAATTCCAAGTTTTCTATTCCTTAATTTACAACATCATGCAGCTTCATTGCAACTAAAGGACCCTGTTTTCTTGGCCCTCTTATGCTGATCTCGGTCATTTCTTTGACCTCTACGTTCTCGATCCCGCATAAGCTTTGTATGCGGGCAAGTGTCCATGCTAAGAAGAGCTACTCGTGCATAACCTCTGCTAGATAATCATCAAGTCCCGTGACATATCGGTGCACTCTATCCTCCATGTCTGCCACTAGAGTGGGGGCATACCGAGCTAATGAGTCGAACTCTATGTTGTACTCCCGAACCGTCCGCCCATTCTGTCTCGACATCATAAACCTATCCACCCGGGCTCTACTCATCTGTGGAGGCAAGCAGTGGTTAAGAAATGCCTCTGAGAACTCGCCCCAAACAACTGAAAGCGCATCCTCCCCCCGGGACAGTTCCCATGAATCATACCAGTTGACTGCAATATCATGCAGCCGATGAGAACCCAATACTACTGACTCGGCCTCTGAGGCCTTGATCACTTTCATGATCCGTTGCAGCTGTCGAATAAACTCCTGAGGATCTTCCTCAGTTCTCGATCCATAGAACTCTGGTGGACTGAAATTCAAGAAGTCCCGAAGCCTCAAACTATCGGTTCTGGGGTGCACCGCCGGTACTATCGGCTCCCGTCTGTCCTCATGCCTTGCCACGATCCTAGCTAGTAACTGGGTCATCTCTTTGTAATCCATATCCTGCCTTCGGCGTGGACCTGAGGCTCGGTACCGTGGCCTCGGTGATATTATTCGCTCTAAACTCTTACGGGCGGCGTTGTAGAACTTGCCGTCTGACGCACTATCTCAGGCAATGACTGGGCCTGTGCCCTCGTAACCCCCTGTGTTCTACTAGCAACTCCCTCTGCTGCCTTGCCCTTCTGGGACCTGGTTGCCTTGCGTGGAGGCATAACTGGTACATAAAAATACGTCAGAGGGAGTCCAACCTATAGCACAACTCTATAGCACGATCTCAGAGTGAGAAGAATGGAAACCAATCCTAAATATCCTATAGCCTCCTGATTATAGGTGTGGTGCACAACACGCCGATAATCAAGACTCTACTAGATACGGTCTGTAGACACTTTCCGAGGACTAACTGCTCCGATACCACTTTTGTCACGATCCGACCTTGGGCCCGCGACTGGTACCTTGCCCGGGCACCCTAGTAGGTATACATCAGAGAAAATTAGCGGAATAAACTCATAGACATGGAACAATGTAAAATAAGAAACATGCTAACCGATAAGGTCGCCTTTCAACATATGTATATATATCAAAAGCCCGAACAGTTACATCCTTTACAAACCCAACTCACAACAGGACTACAGACCTCTAAGAGTTTTTGACATAACAACTATGACGGGACAGGGGCCCGCCATACCCCTGAATGTACCTGTATCTACACTGACAGGGAACCATACCAAAAGATAAGCCTCCGGAGAAACGGAGCTTCCCAAAACGCAGAACTGTGATCCTATGAGCGAGGATCAACAACCGGTGTACCTCTACCTGCGGCATGAACGCAGCCCCCCGAAGGAGGTCGATCTGTACAATTGCAGTATGTGAAACTGAAAGTATTGTAATGAAATCACATTTCATCTTTTAAAAGACCATTTCACAATATATAAGCTGTCATGTCAAGTCAGGGACGCATGCCCTCAAAATCATTACTCAAATATAACCATGGGTCTCACGCCCACAATATCAATCATGCCCGTGGAATTCCTTCCTCACTGCCGGCAGTCCATGATATAATATAACACCAATATATGTACCGGAACACTAGATCCCACCTGCGTCATAAAATCGGCGGGCAAGTAGAGAGCTAACTACGGATCCGGCTGCGTCATAAAACCGAAGCGGGCACGGAAGCCAACTATCGATCCGGCGTGTCACGAATCGGCCGGCGGGTATCTTAAGCCAACGATAGAGCTCATCAGTATCACGAGATATGGCCAGGCAAGTATCTTAAGCCATCTACCAGAGCCTGCCGTATCACGAGAAATGACCAGGACAAGTATCTAAAGTGTGCGTGGCCGGACAATCTGACGGCGCCAACTACGGATCGGCTGCATCATAAAACTGACCGGGGCAAGTATGAAAGCCAACTACCAGATTCCGCCTGCGTCACAAAACCTCATGGGGAGCTAGTCGATGGAACAAACATAGTGAAAGCATACCCGTGGAATCTCCAACATCGTCGGTATGTCCAAGTAAAATAGCGAGATATCCGACCCTCAATTGAGAGACGCGGTAACATAAGAATACAACACTTGCACAACAAGACTATCACAAGAAAACATAGGCAAGTTACCATACTTCTAGACTTTAATTAACATGTAAACTGATTCACAATTTTATAAACTCAAGGCACTTTCATTTTATGTCAACAATCCGGGTTTTAACCCCAAATTACTACGTACTTCAATTCTCTTAAAAAGATCCCCTTTTACGTAAAAGCCACACGATACTAATACCCGTAGTATCAAGACACGTTTTCTTTTCAAACTAATTTACTACACCTTCAGAAAATCCTTTCAAGGCTTTTTAAAATCAAGTAACTTCTACTTTCATAATTCAAGTAACATATTCTTTAAATCAAGTTACCAGTTTAAATCAAATAAGTAAATCATTCCTTTATCCTCCTCAAGTCGTTATAACTAACTTCCCATAAAGCTATTATAACACTTACATTTTAAGCAATTTTAAACAATTACATTCATTTGAAAAACCAAGAGAACTTATTCTTTTAAAACCAAGTATCAATTTCTTTCCAAATAATAATTCACAACTTTTTAGAATAATTCAAGGCTCTTAAGATTTAGAAGTCAACTCAAGGGCATCAAAATGAAACCAAATTCATTTAACATACGTACGTCTACCGTACTATATATTTCACACAAATCATGCTCAAGAGGATAGGAAGAGTCACATACCTCCTCGGCTAAAATCACTTGCCAAGTCGAATATGCCGCGCGTAGAATATTCACCTATAATAACCATAACACGTCTATCAACTTCTAGTTTTCTTCGTAGAGTATTTCTAAGCATAATGTCTCTTATTCTACGGAAAATTGGGCAGCACTTCCCCTGGTTCTACGTACTTTTCCACATTTTTCAAGGCCCGAAATCAATAACCAATTGCCACATTTAAGGCGCAATAATACAACAAGTCAAAGGGGATTACACGCCTAACTGGACGTGTAAAATTCAGCCCCTTAATCTACCAAAGCTGTCCATAAAAACTAGTCCCTAGTCCAATGTAAAAACAGTCCAAAGTCCAATGTAAAAACAGTCCAAAGTCCAATGTAAAAACAGTTCATAGTCCAAGTCCTTTAGTTGGTGTTCTTGGCCAACTACTACAATCAAAACTGTCCAGTTTTCGGCTAGCATGCCAATACTTGTTTAATTACTTTTTTAATATTCCAACTTATATTCCAATCTTTATATAAGTTATATTAACTTGTTATCAACAAGATTCCTTTATGTCAACAAGTAATAGGTAATGTTTTAACAACTTTAATGGCTAGCATGCCAATTTTCGGTTTTAACATCTTAATGGCTAGCATGCCAATTTCGGTTTTTAACATCTTATTAAGGTCCAAATCTTTTCAATCTTCCTTCCACATATCATATACTCATATATACAACAACATATGTAATTTCCAACTTCACTAAAAGGACAAAGATTATTACCTCAATAAGCCCAAAATTTCCAAGATTATAAGTCGATCCTTAGGAATCTTAGCTCTTATTCCTTACGTTCCAATCCACTCCAAGCAACCCTTAGAAGTTCCTAACCAACATCTCTTAACACTTCATCCAAAAATATGAAGATCACCTTAGGGTTTCACTTTGCGACTATCGGATTAACGTAGTATTTCCGGGATTTTTGTGTTGGGATATCTTTAGAACACTACAAGGGACACTTGGTTTAAGTGTTGGGATTTATCAACAACAATTGAATAATTGTTCATCACACAAAGGGGGTGTGGCCGAGAGCTACCTAAAGGGAGGGAGTATTGTTCTTGAAAATATTCTAAGTGATGAAGTCTTCAACCCAAGGTGTGTATATATAAGACAACCAAGGACTAGGATCAAATCAAGTGTGTGGTTGAGATTGGGGACAAGTGTGTGTGGTTCCCACAAGTCACTTGTCCAACAAATATCTCAAGACACTTGTCTTGCCACTTGGCTCTACCAATTTCGCCCAACAGGGCCACATGGGGGTGACACGTGTCGCCCTCCTATTCGTCCAAAATATTTTCACCCTCCAAAAAGTCCATAATTGGCCAAAATATCGAAAAACTTGTGGGCCCCACAAAATTATAAAATTTCCCGGGTGGGTCCACATGACCAAATTCGAAAATACAATTCCATAATTCTAATATATTCTATGAATCCCACATACCAAATTTGAGAATCATATTCCAATTAATGAACTTTTTTCCTTCATGAGGTTCCGAGATTTTTCCGGAATTTTTCATTCTTTCTAAAATTCAAATCCCAATTCTCACTTACGTTCTTATCTCAAACTGTTGGAAATACGGGGTGTAACAATGAGAGATATGAGAGAGATGAGAGAAGTGAGTTCAAATTGAAGTAAATGAAATAATAGGAGAAATGTGGCTATAAGCAAAAATCTGAAAAGTGTGGCATGCTTCACACATTTTTTGATGCCCATGTCTCCATAATTTTTGTCCATTTATCATCATCTCCACTAAAATTAACCCCACTTAACTTAAATTCGGAAAATTCCATGAGTCTCATTTTCATGACGTCGAAATTTATATAATATGACGCTAATCCGTAACCCCATTGGAAACATATAACTATTGATATAAATTCCCATCGTCATACACGTCGTATCCAAAATTTATTTCAGGATCACATTCGTATGTATACTAATTCCTAATATTTAAATCTTATTTCCTTAATTACGCCCTCAAATTAACGCCCCTAAATTGATTTGTACGGTACAACACCCTGCAAAATAAAAACATCAAACTCGCTAACTTGGTTAGAAGTGTTACCACTAAACATTCTATGTTTGAGGCTTTGAACACTAGCCGCAGAAACAACATGTCGTTTTTGAGGTTGTGTTGAAGAAGAACATATGACATGGAAGCCGGGTTGTTGCTAGCACTTTTTTGTTGGTAATGCGTATATACTTTTTTACATTCATCTTGTATGCTAGACAACACTTCTTCTCTAGTTTTTTCAATAAGTGGTGGGTCATTTGAATTTTTAGGAGATTTTGGTGGAAGTTTATCTATGCAATCATAAATAGTTTCAATAAATTTTTTACAACCGTCTATTTTAAGTCTATCTTAATAGACGGATTTAATACAATACTAATAATATAAATTGGGGGAATATGAATAAAATATTTTTTCATTTTTAGAAATATTTTTTTAATAGGTGTCTTATAAGCTGGTTTTTTCATATATTCACTAAGTAATATAAATATTAGAGCTATATAAAATAACATTGATGAAATAGTAGGATAATAAATATCGAAAAATTCTTTAGTAGCTACATAAAATTTCTCTAAAATGTATTAAGTTCTAAAATTGTATCCCAGTCGGAATCTATAAGCATATCATTAGGATTTCGATTAAGGTGTTAAAAAATTGGGTTAAAGGTACTTTATACTCATAAGCAACACGTAGTTGGTTGTATAAAGAATTCCATCTAGTGCATACTTCTTCGGAAACTTTTCTGTAAGATAGTTGGATTCTATTATTTTTAAAAATATAGTTTATAGCAAATTGTATTTTTTCAAGAATGTCTTCGAAAAGTGATAGACTATCCTTTACAACTAAGTTATAAATATGACATGCACATTTTATATGAAAATGATCTGAAAAAGATGGAGTTAACATACTTTTTAATAATCTAACAGCAGAAATATTAGAAGAAACGTTATCTAATGTAATGGACATGATTTTATTAGTTATGCCATAATAATCGCAAACTGAAAAAATATTTTTTTGAATAAAAATACCAGTGTGCCTACTATCTATATATCTATACGCTAAAATACGTTTTTGCATGCACCATTTATAATCTATCCAATGACATGTTACCGTTAAATAATCATGATTGTTAGTACTACGACCTATATCTGATGTGAATACGTGATAGATACTTTTCCAGGAAAATGATATAATAAATAACGTAAATATTGTTGATATTCGTGTGCAAATTTAAAAACATCTCTCCTAACAGTTGATCTAGGAAAACTGTTATAAGCAGGATTGTACATTTCTCTTATATAATGAACAAAACCAGCAGATTCAGAAAATGAAAAAGGCAAACCCTCTACTGCAACTAATTTCGGTAATGTTTCCCTATCTTTTTTTTAATCGTATTTAGGGCCTACAAATTGCCCCCGTCATAGGGTCAATTTGACCCTGTACCATCTCTGACTCAGATGTCCATTCAAAAGAGTTATTGGGGAATATTTCGGCAAGCCGAACATGTAAAAACCTTCGGTCGCCTCTACAACGACAATATGTGAACCTTGTACCTACTGAGAGGGCATTGACTCAGCCTTCTTTTTAGTCTTATATTCCTCCCACGTAGCTTTGTGAAAATTATTCAAATGCGTAGTTAAACCTCCCGTCCCGCTCTGACCTTTTCATACTTTAAATTTATAATATTTTTTACAAATTCTGCATCTACCTTGTTGATTTACCGCGTCCTTTTCAAAAAGTGATGTTGATTTTCGTTCTGTTGGGCCTCGTCTCATACTAGGGGAAATATGAGGCGGTTCAGTTTGAGGTGCATTAGTGGATGTGTCATCTAGATTAGTTGGTGTGTCATCTAGATTATCTTCTAAATTAAAATCTTGTTGATTTCCAGAAAATAGCTCATCGTCTAAATCTAATTGTACTTCAGAAAATAATTCAGTATCAATAAAATCGTCATGTCTAGGAGGAATATGATGACTAGAAGAAGTAACCTTGCCCTTGTTATCCATACTAGTAGAAACAGAAACAACCTTACCCAACATACCTCTTAATCCTTTCATTTTAATTTATGCTAATAAATAGTTAAAGATAATGAAATTATGTGCGCTAATTAAAATAAAGAAACAATAATAATTTAAACTTTGCTCAATGGATGTTTCTCAAGCTAGTTGCCAACTTCACTCCCAAATGAATATATAAAATTGAATATTTAGAAGACAATGTAGAGAGAATGAGAGATAGATTGAGAGAGTATTAGAGAGATTGTAGGAAGATTTGTGAGAAAGAATGAAGAGAAAATGAGGTATTTATAGTTAAAAAAATTGGGTTAAAGTGTAATATAATAACTTAAGGGTTAAAAATAAATATTAAGGGGTAGGGGGGAGGGGATTTGGCCGTTGCATAACGACCAAATTGGACAAAGCCGTTGTGCAACGGCTAGAAGGGGGGGGGGGGGGGGGTATGTGGGAAGGGTCGGTGTCGGGGTCGGGGCTGGGGCGGGGTTTGGTCGGTGTCGAGGTCGAAATTATTTCTCGACCGATGCGATCTGGGTCGATGCCGATCTGGGTGCTCGATATCCGTCAAATCTGATGTCGCAGTGGGATCGGGCGATTCGGGTAACCCGCCATTGGTCACTTTATAATTCGTTGTAGTACTAGGACGAGTGATCGTGGGAAGTCCTCATGTTGCATTTCTTGGGATGAAATTCCGATGTTTATAATTAAAGATCTCGGATTCAAGCCTCAGAGAATAGAAAAATTCTATTGGTAGCAGCGTCCCAAAAAATGGACCCTTTAGTACGTGATCAGACTTAATCAAGTTCTAATATGAGTACCAAACACCGGAGTGTAAAATAAAAAAAATCATGTTGGGTGTGTTCGCTATGGAGGAAAATATTTTTTCTGAAAAACGTGTTCTTGGAAAATAATGAATTTCTTCGTTTGGTTAGTGAAAAATAAGTGAATTTCTTACTTATTTTCTCATGTTTGATTGATTAGTAGATAACATTTTTCGAAAAATACTTACCCAAGCCTCACCAATAAACCAACCCAAACCACACCCACCACACTCCCACCACCCCACCCACTACCCAACCAAAATCCCACTTCCACCCAACCACCACCCTCGAACGCACTAAATCTTCACTCACCATCCCCATACCACCACACTTTCTCAACTCCACATCACCGTTCCACCCAATTTTATATTTCATATATTTTATTTTGCTTTTATAAGTTTTTTATAAAAAATAATTTTATTTATCCCCGCCCCTTGCCATCCCTCCCCCTCCTCCAATCCACCCCTACAGCCTACCCACACTAAATTTAACTACATAATTTTTTTATTTTTTATAAAAAAATTATAAAAATAAAATAAAATAAAATATATTAACTAGAAAATGTAGAGAATAGGGGATGGGGGAATTGACCATTTTTATTTAATCTTCGGAAAAGCACTGCACCATCATATCATAATTCATTCATATAGTTTAATACATAGTCCCCCTCTTCTCTCTCTCTCTCTATATATATATAATTATATATATCCGAATTCTCACCTATTTCGAAAAATCGCTCTGTTTCTCTCTCTCTAAATTCGCAATCAATACATATATATAGACACTGTGTATCTACATGTCTTCGTACACACATCCGTTTTCGCAACCCTAGGCTTTTTGTTACCGGGATTCAGATTAAAACGGATTATCAGTGCGGAAAATGAGGGTTTTGGATTGTTCTAGTTCGTTTTTTTTTGTTGCAGTGGTGATTATTTTGTGCGGATCTGTGTGATTTGAATGGATACGACATCGTCAATGGCAGTAGCGAGTAACAGAGATGCTCCGGCAACGGCGACCGCGGCGGAGGACGACGGCTCGTTGTCTGTTACCTCGGGACTTGCGAAGGAGGCTGCGTTGCTGTTCCAGTCGGGGAAATTCGCGGATTGTGTTAGAGTTTTGCATCAATTGTTGCAGAAAAAAGAAGGCGATCTAAAGGTGACTAATTTCTCTTATAGAGTATTTATGGTTCTAACTATTAAGTGATGGTTGGTTTGTAGTTTGAGTACTTGTAGTTACTTTTAATTGAATTGATGGTTTTGAGCTCAATTTTCATGTGATTTTCGATAGAAAATGCAATTTGCAAGTTCAATTTCAATTCGAATTGTAATTATTTGAGTTATGCTAGTATTACATATTTTTTATGTAATTATGTTCATTAGTCCTAATTAACATAAAGGAAGGCGATTCAAAGGTGACTAATTTCTCTTATCATGTTGTCTTTTTTTATTTTTGTATTTCAACCTGTTCTAGTGTATTTATGGTGCTACTATGTTTAATTGAATTGATTTCTTTGAGCTCAGTTTTCATGTGATTTTCTATGGGAAAAGCAGTTTTCAAGTTTTATTTTGATTCACAATCATAATTATTTCAGTTGTGCTATTACATTTATTTCTTTTTGATTTTTGCATTTTGTGTATGGCAGCTTTATACATTTTCAACATGTTCTAGTGTAGTTATGGTTCTAATTTTTAAGTGATTTACGGTTATTTGTAGTTTTTTGAGCTAGTCTACTATGTTAATTGAATTGATGATTTTTAAGCTTAATTTGCACGTGGTTTCGATGGAAAATGCAGTTTTCAAGTTCAATTTCGTTTATACTTGTAATTATTTCAGTTATGCTATTACATTTTTTTACTATATTTATGTTCATTCTTTTTAACTGATGGTTATTTGTAGTTTGCGTACTTCTAGTACTTTTAATTGAATTGATGGTTTTGAGCTCAATTTGAATGTGATTTTTGACGGAAAATGTGATTTTCGTGTCAATTTCGATTCAAATTGTAATTACTTTAGTTATATTGCTTTTTTTTTGTAATTATGTTTATTGATCCTATTTAATATAAAGGCGTCATAAGCAAAACTTCAGCCTTTTGCCTCATTAATAAATGGTGTGTTTATTGCTTTTTCTGTTTCCATCTCTCAAGTGTCTACAGAGGTGAATAAAAATATGTTTATGGTCCTTTCTGGTGGGTGATTATTGTTTCTGTGAAATACTGGGTTGGTAATCGGGGATTTATTGATAGGTGGGGAGTTAAATGAGTTCTGTGAAACTGAGGCATCTGCTGATTTGTTGAAGTTGGTTTTGTAATATCTTAACTGGCATTGTGGATGTAATCATTTGAAGAGGTCTGAACTCATTATACTATAGGTAGTACTTGCATTGGAATATGAATTGCTGGTTTGGGTTGTTGGAATGAACAAGGCCTGCTGCAGCAGAGGTATTTAAGGTGTTTTTAGTTTAACTGCAGTTGGGGTTTAAGCGGAGTATGCCACAACTGATTTTAGTTATCGGAGCAAAACATTAGGTCCATATAGATATCTGCACTCGGTCTTTGGAGAAAGAAATGAAATGTATCTTGTATTTATCCATTACCTAACAGGCACCGGTGTTCTGTTCAATTTGGAGAAGGTTTGGTTTAAATTTTCACTTTTAGCAGGTCAAGTATTTGATATTCATTTGGAACTCATGAGTTCATCAATATGTTTGACCATATCCTACACAGACCTTGAAATGCATCAGTTTGGAAGTATGCCATTCTATGATTGAAAGTACTAAAGGGGGATGGGTTAGGCCTAAAACCACAGTGAGAAGTTATTTTGAAAGACCTACATTTAACCGAAATGTGATATCAGCTAACAACAAAAACAATCGAACAAATGATTTTTAACGATATCAACTAGTTTGGAGTTGGTTGTTTTTGTTACGCTTACATTAGGAATCACTAACTAAGATATAAAAACAAAGCATTTACCAGCATTGGAATTTGCAAAATTGGTTCTGAGTATAGCTTAATGAATATAGATCGTTTATATTACTGACTCCCCAAGTCTTTTGGGGTTTAGGAATAGTTGATATTTTTGTTAAATGCACAACAATCATGTTAATCGAGTTATCAAGCCATTGTATTTGTTAATATTTCTTGTTGATTCGGTTTCATGATGATGTTCTGTCGTTTTCAGTTTAACTTGTAGTTGCTTTATTTATGTTGTTGTTTGCTCCTCATGCGCTAGGTTTTACATAACATTGCGATTGCTGTGAACTTTCAAGATGGTTGCTCCAATACCAAGAAGCTGATTGATGAACTTAATAATGCTAAGGTACGTAAAGCTGTATCATTGAGATGTTGAGGTATAGTTATCTTAATGTTCATCAATGCCGTGGTTGTGGTACTGCTTGTTTGCTCCAATTTTGCATGTTTAAATGTTTCTATATTTGCTCTTGAGATCCAAGAGGCGGATTCGATCATAAAGCTCTATCGCGACCAAGCTTTCGGTTGCAAGAGCAAGCCTGTTGCATGGTGTATGACCTCGGCAGAAAGAGGGTTTTTTCTTTGATGAAGTAAAAAGGTTTCATTGGAAGCATCCAGAAGATGCAAAAGAGTAGGAGGGGTTTTATTTGCTCTGCAGAAGTTCACCTGTGGATAAATTGTACATGCTTTGGTTTTTGCAAATCAAAGTTTATTCTTGGTTCGCTCTCTTTATATATGCATTTACCTCCACTAGTTTAGGAGTCATAAAGTCAAAGGATATTTAGGAATATAATGCTAGGTAGCATAAGTGCACTCCAACAGTCAAAAAAACCTTTTAAAAGTAAGTAGCCATCCTTGAGACAAGTGAAGTGGTGAACATCCTTATGGAAAATATTGATTGTGGAACCTTGTGAATTGCATCAAAGTAGGATACTGCAAATTGGTTGTGTGGGTGGGTGGGTGTATTTGTTTTTTGGGGGGAGGGGGTTTAGAATGTTCTTGGATGAAAAAATGTGAATGAAGGTTCTCATTGAGTTGAATTATAACTATAAGTCTACCTCTTGTCTTTCATTCTTGGACGTGCTTGATGAGAACTGCACTGAAATTTTTTGTTAGTTTTGTGAATTATAAAGAGAAAGATGTGAATTGTAAAGAGAAGAATGCTACTCTATCATTTGGAAATTTGCCTTATTCCAATGGATCAAATTACTCCAATAAATCAAATTACTATTTTTTTTGTAAAAGGCATGATTTGAGTTTGACATACCAAATAGATTGTACAACTCTTGCAGTCATAAGAGTTACAAATCAAAGCTTTATAACGATTTCTAGGAGTTTTGTTTAAGGATTTGACGTGATTGAGGAGCTACAGGCTTAATTTCTCCTTTTGATGATCTTAAGACTCCACTAGTAGTTATAAAGTAAAAGATAATACTTCCTCCATCCCAATCTATGTGCTGTAGTTTGACTGGGCATGCGGTTTAAGAAATAAAGGAAGATTTTTGGATTTTGTGGTCTAAAACAAGCCAAAGATATTTGTGTGGTTATAAATCAACTACGTTAAGCGTAAAGGTAATGTTTAAAGTTAAATTGTTGCCAAATAAGGAAATGTGTCATTCTTTTTGGGATTGACTAAAAAGAAAAGTGTATCATATAACTTGGGACAGAGGAAGTAAAAATTAAGACTATAACCACTTCCACTATTACAAGTTACATATTTGGAGTTTGGACCTTTTTTACTTCTTAATCTTCATTTCTAATCAAATTGTGATCACATAGAATCAGACTGCTGGACTAATTTTTGAGGAATGATCAGATAGATTGGTCTTGTGTTATTTCATTCACGACGGCTAGTTATTGGTAACATAATTTCAACTAATTTAGTTAATTTTCTCTTTGTTGATTTATTCTTCATTGAAAATAGTCATCTTTTTCGTTGAACAGATTCTGTAGTTCTTAATTTGGTAGCGTCCCCAGTGAATATGGTAATTTTATATTTAGTGCACTTATGACTGGCAGCAGTAGGGATTTTAATGCCTCAATTAGATGTTTTTCCTCTTTAAGTGATTAGAATATGGACTTTCTGAACAAGCTAGACTGCTAGAGCAATAGAAAATTGTTATTTGCTTATGGATATGGATCTGCTGTCTCATTTGCCTAAGTCTTGCTATCTTCCTTTTTTTCTGCCTCTTAGTCAACTTGGCTTTCTGCAGTTTATTTTTCCGTTTCTTTTCCCAAAGTAATTTCATCTATTGGTCTTGACGCTTGTGGTGGCACCTGGTTCCATTTCTTATGTGAAGTTACTTTTTACTTGATAGCTATCTAGCAAGAAAGGGGAGCCTTTGACTTAGTTAATCTGTTTCCGGATTTGTGGTATGGAGTAGCTCAGAAATTGTTCTTTTTGAGTTCTTCCTTCTACTTTACTTTTCTTTCTGACTACTTTGGTTGTTATAATTCTTATTGTAGTATTATACCTGTACTTCAGTGTTATCATCTCCTTGTTGTGATACATTATCATTGCTTTCAATGTTTAGAAAAGAAGTGAAGCGCTTGCTTGTGCTGCTGGCGACCAGGCAGAGCCTGCTGGTAATGGTGGAGCCAAAGCTGTGACCGGAATTAATGGAAATAGAAGTACGCCACGGCAGCTATCCGCTCAACATAGTTCCAAACTTGTTTATGCTGATGAGTTTGACCCCTCAGTGACCATGTACAATCTAGTATGTTCAGTTGATGCTGGCTTGGCTGTCTTTTCCAGATAAATGGTCTATTTATTTGTGAAGGACCTTTATTTGTGCTAATATATGCTTTAATTATACAGGCAGTTTGCTGGTTTCATTTGCATGAACATGCAAAAGCATTTTCAATTTTGGAAGGATTGTTTCAGGACATTGAACCAATAGACGAGGTAAAGAAATACTGCCTATTCTGAAATATTAAAAATTCAAATCTGCTTATTGACTAATGAATTTGCACACAGGAAATAGCCAAGCGCATTTGCCTCTTACTGTTGGATGTTGCGTTACTTACTCGAAATGCAGCAAGATCAGCTGTAAGTCGTACCTGCCCAACTGTTTGTTTCTCATAAATTTGTATCTTTTCTTGTTCTGTCTTATCAATATCATGATTTACTTGCTATATGTGAAATTATTTTTCCTGTGTCTGCCTGGGCTTAGAATTGCTTGCTTACTTTTTTTTTACCTGAAGAAACAAATTATCAAGAATGATTCCTGTGGATGTTATAATGTAACTATTGACACAAATACAACATTGTAGATCAGAGTTGATTATATACTGTAATAACTATTGACACTCCCAAAATTTATGACGGAAGCATTTACTTTTTGATTATAAAGGAAATATTGATGATTATGGGGGTCTTGAATATAGTTTCATTGTCTGGTGGTTTTACATTGTGTAATTGTAATAAATAGGTGTGTAACCCATAGAGGTTAAGTTTAGATGTCTTTGCTTTCCTTTTATTTCCGCATGACAATTAAGTTAGATAAGACAGAAACATAAAATTCTTATATGGAAAGGCTCTGCTAGGATTGCCTCGGATGATCTTATGCATCTTCAGTCAGTCTGGATGAAAAGGTCAAAATGTGGTGATGTTAAGTCATAAGTGCATTTGTAATTATGATTGGTGATGGATTACTTCAGTGGAGCATGTATCTAATAGGTTGATTCACAAAAAATATGGCAACTTCTATGTTTCTTTGTAATGTCAAGAGACTAGGTTGAATTTGTTTGTGACTACCTCAGATGCAAGAAACTGGTGCAGCTCCAACAAATACGTAGTGTGTAGGAAAGTGATGAATGTTGTGATTCTCATTTTTAAGTGAAAATTCTGCAACGATTATCATTTCTCTTATGCTATGCTTCCTACATTATGGAATGATGTTTTGATTTTTAACAGATTTTCTGATAAGATGGGATAACATTGTTATCTGGAAGAGTATTTTGGAATTTTCCACTGCCTTGCAGGAATTTCTTGGGACTGTGATAGTATTAACATATTTAGGACCCAATATAACTTGTTAGGAGTTTGTTCGACAAGCCATTCAAATTTTGATCAGTAAAACTCCCATTCTTGGATTGTAGTTCACGTATAAAGCAGCAAAAGCTACTCAAGTAGAATTTATTCACAATTTTGTGCAATATGTGCTCATACTTTTTTCATTTTTTTTTCATGTTTGATGATGTATTGTCTCTTCTTGAACTGATTAATGAATTTGAATTTAGCACCTTAGCAGGTGTTCTACAAAATCAGCTTATTGTTATTGAAGTTCTTTCCTGATTGCCTTTTGAAGATATAAGGCCAATCTGGTGATAACTACTTTTGCAACGGATATCTCTTTCATGTAGTGGTACTTTAAATGCATACATGGCAAACCATAAATATGACTTATTTCTCATTCTTCATTAAGTTTTGAAGTGATGTAATTTATTAGAGTGCTGGGTTTTCGAGATCCGTTTCTCAGGACACCATATCTGGTGGCTTTATTTCCTCATTTTGGTCTAAGATAAGAAACATTGATGTTGTTTCGATTTCCGAAGACCAAGATGCGACATCTAAACTTTAAGAACTGCTTCCTAAAGTTCATATTAAGTGAATTCACTCACAGATGTAGCTGATGTTACTTGAGGTTCCGGTAACAATTTTAAATAACCAGATCGGATATCCTGCGAGAGATTACCATTTACACTTGCTCTACTCTTTTTCTTTTTGTAATGAAACTGTTGTCGAGGACAACTTGCGAACACATCGACTAATCCACAATCTATCTGTAACCAACAAAAGATGGAAGTAATTCACCTAGTATCATCTCTATTGGGATACCATTTGTATTTGCTGTACCGTCTCAAGCTTTGGCTCTGTGTTTCTATTTTCTTCCTCTATGATAACTTGTTTCTAAATTTTTTAAGAGGGTGGTCCTAGGCGATTGTTGGGCGGTGAACTTTGAGTTATGGTTTAATTCACTCACATAAAATATTGCAGGCTTTGCAGTTTGTGATGGATGGTTTGATGTCAGTAGTTGTCATGTACCTTCCTGCAGCTGTTGCAGTAGTTTTGAAATGAGCTAATATGCTGCTTTTGGACTAGTTTAGTCATTATTGTTCTAGTTTTTGTTTTCTTGAGAAGGTAAGCAGTATTGATGTCAGCACTAAGAAGGCGGTGTTGTTACATCCAAAAGATTATCGGAGCGAATAAAAGAAAGGACCTGACTGCCTATACAAAAGTTTCTATGAACTATAACAGTGTTCCAGCTTCATATACCTATTCTAATCTACACCGAAAAGATAAAAACATAAAACAATCAGATTTTACTTTCAGTACAGTGTTTTTTTCATCTTCAAAACATCTTCTGTTTCTTTCTTCTTTCCATATGCACCACCAAATGCAAGCAGGAATTTTATTCAAGTCTTCTTTAACTTCTTGTTCAAACCCCTCCTATGCCAGCACAGAAGAAAATCCTTAAGAGTTCTGTCATTATTGTTCTGTTTAAACGGTTGATTATTGGTTCATGCTCCATTTGTAGTTTTATTATTTCTATAGCTAAATGAAGATTACTAATTGTGTGAAGGATAGTCCTTTAAAAAAATTACTGTGAAGGATAGTTGTTTTTAGTTTTGTTTCCATCATTGAAACTTTGCCGTACTTCTCTTAGGATGGTAGAATCTGTGTTGGAATCTCATGTTCGTTTTCTAATTCTAGTATATTGCTTCTTTTCCTTTTTGACTTTATGTAGCGTGCTGTTTTAAGATCTTTGTTCCATATAGTTTAATTATGATTCTTGCTCCCAGGATGTGATCAGCTATGTGGAGAAGGTCTTTTGTAGCAGTAGTTTATTGAGTCAAGTTGACAATGGAAGTGCACAGCCAACAGCTTCAGCCGTTTTGAAATCGGCTTCATTTCCCAGCAATTCAACTATTCCTGATGCATCTAATCCAGATTCACCTGCTGCTGGAATTACCTCTGAAGGTTCTTTGTCTAGGACGTTATCAGACGAGGGACTTGAAGATGACGCTCTGCATTTAATATCATCCATGGAGATTGGTGGGCAGAGCCTACCACGACAGTCTGGCTTGAAATCTTTAAATGATCCAACAAGGAGCCAAGCTGATGAATCTATCTCAACTGCTGATATGAGGATTAAACTGCACCTTTTCAAGGTCCAATTTCTTCTCCTCACCAGGAATCTTAAGGCATCTAAACGTGAAGTTAAGATGGCTATGAACACAGCGCGGGGCAAAGATCATTCTATGGCTCTCTATTTAAAGTCCCAGCTTGAATATGCTCGTGGGAATCATCGAAAAGCAATCAAGCTCTTGATGGCATCAAGTTATCGGGCAGAAACGGGAATTTCTAGCGTATACTACAACAATCTGGGTTGCATATATTATCGACTTGGCAAGCATCACACTTCTTCTGTACTTTTTGCCAAGGCTCTGAGTAATAGTTTCTCTCTCCGGAAAGAGCGGCCTTTAAAGCTCTCAACTATCTCACAGGATAAGTCTCTTCTCATAACATATAACTGTGGTATGCAGTACCTGGCTTGTGGGAAACCATTACAGGCTGCAAGTTGTTTCTATAAGGCTAGTCAGGTTTTCTACAATAGGCCTCTTTTATGGTTACGAGTTGCAGAATGTTGTCTAATGGCCCTTGAGCAGGGACTGCTTAAGTCCAGCAGTGTTGCTGCTTCTGACAGGTCTGAAGTTAAAGTTCATGTTGTTGGAAAAGGAAAATGGAGGCAACTTGTTATGGAAGATGGGATATCAAGAAATGGACAGGAAGGTTTTTCAGGTAAGGAAGAGTTGACGACTAAAGATAGACAGCCTAAGTTATCGATACTACTTGCTCGTCAGTGTCTTCTGAATGCTTTGCATTTATTGAACTGTTCTGAATCAAAAGGTTACAAGTCCACACAGCCTCATGCTTCTGAATTGGAAGAAAGTGAAACAAGAGAAGCAGTGCCATCCAAGATGACAAACAATAAGAATGAATCAACTGCTGACCCTAAGGCACTGAACGGGCCAGCATCAGGTCAGGTTAATGCAAATGGGGAGATGGAGCAAAAGGGTGTGAGCAGTCAAAATGCCTCCTTATTAAGTTCTGTCAGCGAGTACGAAGCCACTTGCAGAAAAGAGAATCTGATGATTGAGC
This sequence comes from Przewalskia tangutica, assembly GCA_029844215.1. Classification (NCBI taxonomy): domain Eukaryota; kingdom Viridiplantae; phylum Streptophyta; class Magnoliopsida; order Solanales; family Solanaceae; genus Przewalskia; species Przewalskia tangutica. Next base: position 22,550,724 of record CM056722.1, read on the forward strand.
AAGCTGTATTGGCTGATTTGGCTTTTGTAGAGCTGGAATTGGGAAATCCACTGAAGGCCCTTACAATTGCAAATTCTCTCTTGAAAGTCCGAGAATGTTCTAGAATATACATCTTTCTTGGCAATGTGTATGCAGCTGAAGCTCTATGCTTGCTAAACCGGCCAAAGGAAGCCGCAGAACATTTGTCAACGTATATCTCCAGTGGCAAGGGTGTTGATCTGCCGTTTAGTGTGGAGGATTCTGAAATGTGGAGACAGGAGAAAACATTGGATTCTGAAGATACTAATGGTGGATCAGCGGCTTTGAATTTCTTTCCATCAGAGGAATCTCAAGCGTTTGTGTTCGTTAAGCCGGAAGAGGCACGCGGCATTCTCTTCGCAAATTTAGCTGCCATGTCTGCTGTGCAAGGAGACATCGAACAGGCCCAACATTATGCAGTACAAGCACTTTCCACAAAACCTCAACGTCCCGAAGCTATTCTCACTGCAGTATATGTGGATCTTTTGCGTGGGAGGGCACAAGAAGCTATCACCAAGTTGAAACACTGTAGTCGTATTAGGTTCCTATCAGGCAGTCCGACTTTAAATGGTTCGTCGTATGATTTGTATCTGCGGGTTTTACTGTTCTTGTCCAGCACAACTTCACTTACGAGTTAGCAGGTAGTTCAGGAATCCCTTGATAGAGGATTTGTACCATATATATAGCTCAATTCAGGAATAAGTTTTCGTTTTTCAAAATTTTATGTTCTTCCCTTAAATTTGCAGTTTTAGGTTTCAGGAAGTGGTGGGTGGTGGCTGAGATTATTTTGGTTATTGCAGATACCACCTTTATAAGACTCGAGATGTATTTTTCATAGAGAGAGAGCCCCAGTCTAGTTCCCTTTAGAGATATATAGAGGTTTTATGAGCTCTCATGAAGATGAATCGTGAACTTATCATTTCTTTCATAAATTTATTTTAATCCTCAAATTATGGCTTTCATTATACAGCTTCAGTTTGGATGAGGGTTGCTGTATAACCAATACACTACTTGTTGGAATCTAACTTATATTCACCGATAGTGAACAATCTATATACTATTAGCGAATAATCTGTCTTATTTTAAAGGTTGATTCACTTTTTATGGTTAGCCCATTGAAGCTATGTTAAGAATTTAATAATTTTAAAGGTTGATTCACTTTTTATGGTTAGCACATTGAAGCTATGTTCAGAATTTAATAATTTTAAAGGTTGATTCACTTTTTATGGTTAGCCCATTGAAGCTATGTTCAGAATTTAATAATTTTATCCGAAGCCCTAGACCAGTTGGTCTTGAAGGCAAAGGGTATCCTCATTGGGTGGTGTGGGAGAGCTTGGTCACAAGTTCAAACCTCGCAGAACGTCTGGCTGCGCCTCTTGGGGAGCATCACATCTGGCTTGCTAAGTGTGGTTTAACTGGTTGACGGGATTTGCAGGCTATTACGTCAGTCTGTGGTTTACTCAGTGCGCACCTTCGGGTAGCGACTGCGGGTTTCACGTTAAACAAAAAAAAAAGAATTTAATAATTTTAAAGGTTGATTCACTTTTTATGGTTCCATTGAAGCTATGTTCAGAATTTAATAGTGCAAAAGATATAACATCAACATATAGAAGTTAAAACTTTGAAGTGATGAGGGTGATTGCTTAGGGCATGTTTGGTATGATGGACTGTATTGGACAAAAAAATAATACATCGTTTGATGGTAGTTTTCAGTCGGATTGTATTATTTTTAAAAATAGTACACTCCAACTGCCATTTTTGAAACTCATATAGTAGATGGGTCTCCCCTGAATTGTATTAAAAATAAAAAAATAAAAAAATACAGTCCATTATATATTAATACTCCAATACCGTCCATTATATATTAATACAATCCATTACAATACAGTACAATTCAATATAAAAATATACAGTCCAGTGCGACGTATCAAACGAGCCCTTAAGGGCTTGGATTGGAACAGGTGAATTTGCTGTATTTGTACTCTTTGAATGTTGCATCGTATAAAGTAAATATTATTTTTTGTTTTTACATTTCAACTGTTTTTTTTTGTTCTTTTTGTAGTACCGCTGATCAATAATAATGTTTTATTATTGTCGGAATACATTGATAGCTTTTTAAATTTATCATTAAATTTTATTCAGTTATCTGAACTATCTATTTCAATTGAGCATCTGAATACATGCTAAAATGTTTTTATTATACATTTCTATTTAGAAAAGTTTGCATGTGTTCTTAAGTGCTTATTGTGTAAATAAGTTAACCCATAATATATGTCACTTTTGTAAATTATATACGTCAACCTTAATTGGAACAATCGTGAGGTTTTACTGCTTGTTGAAGCTAATGCTCATAATTAAAGAAGATGATATATTTTAAGTAGTTAATTTACCTACGTAATGAGTGTCTGAGAACACGCGCAAAAGTTCTTTAAAAGATTTGAGCCGGAAATATCTAATAAGTTAGGTGTTCAATCGAGAATATTGTAATTTAAGTATTTATATAAAATTACTGACAAATTTAGGGGGATGTCGAGGTATTACCATTAATTACTTGTTGTCTAATTAACCATTTAAATGAGAGAAATAAGATCTCAATTTATAGGTGAGTAATAGTCCATTATTTTAAGTCTCTCACCGCTTAAAGCCCGTGGTTCATCCGTATTTCCTTGTGAATGTTGGATGAATTTATTAGATTTTCTAACAAAACATGAAACATATGTTTTTTTTCCTTTTCTAAGTTATAATCCAATTAGTACTGGGAATCAAATTCCCAAATCCAACTAAACAATGGTCTTAATTACGTGTACCTATTCTAATTCGTATTAAACTTCCTTTAATCCCCCATTATGGTGTCTATATATACCCTTTAAAAGGAGACACATATCACATATTCCTCAATATTGTTTACAAACATAATAACAAGAAATTAAATATTCTCTGTTTTTAAGACATGAAGGTGATTGCAGCTTATTTATTGGCCAATTGGGTGGCAACATTTGTCCTTCTACTGACGATTTGAAGAAAATATTGAATTCAGTTGGAGCTGAAATTGATGAAGTCAAAATTGAACTACTTTTGTCACAAGTCAAAGGGAAAGATATTGATGAATTAATTGCTGCTGGCAAACAAAGGTTGGCTTCTAGTACTATGTCCTTTGGATGTCATACTACTGCTGTTGCTAGACAAGTTGTTGAAGAGAAAAAGGAGGAAAAGAAAGTTGAGAAAGAAGAGTCTGATGAAGAAGATTTCAATTTTAGTCTCTTTGATTAGAATAGTGGTATTGTTATTGGTCAAGTTGTCTTAGAATTAAGTTTAATTTGCTTTTATTTTATGTACTAGTACTATTCATAAGCGGATTCAGATTTTAAATTTTATGAGTTCAATTTTTAAGTTTTTTCCCCTCATTGAAATCGTTAATTTTTTATTTTAAGGGTTTATGTCATCTATTTATTGCAATTTTATTAAATTTTTACATTAAAAATATCGAGTTCAGATCAACTCAGTATGTGTTAAAGTTTGGATCTATTCCAAAACTGAGAAGGAAACAGAGAAAATCAGAGAAGAAGACAGACACGAGACAAAGATATTTTTGGGGCTCAAAAGAGCGTCTGTGATATATTTTCTTATTACTTACAAATGGACTCAAGTGTGTTACATATATACACACTCACCAGTAGCTAAAGAAAAATATCTAATATCAATATAATAACCAACAAATAACAAACTTAACCAACTATATATCTCAACATCCCCCTCAAGCTAGGCACGGAAAACAGAGTTTTCAGTCCTAGCTTGGAAACAACAACAAAACAAAACGTTCTAGTGATCATGGGCAGCAACACCAAGAACTGAGCAGCAAGATACAATTTAATTTGATCTTCTGCACACTATTCTCTATGTTTTCAAACCATCTAGAATTTCTCTCCTTCCAGATTGTCCACCAAATGCTAGCAGGAACAATTCTCCATCTGTTTCTATCCTTGGCTTGTAGTCCTGCTTCCTCCCAACTTTTCTAGGCATGGTCCACGATATGCCTTTGAAGTTTAAGAAAATTCTCTATAGCTGTTGTGTAAACTTGCAGTGTAGAAATAAGTGGTTGACTGCCTCCTCTAATTATAGCAAGAGTTGCATTAAATGCAGTACAAGATTCACCAACAGAATCTAGAAGAGACTTTGACATCCCATTTGAGGTGCATGCAGGTATTACTCCAAGCGACATCTTTATTGCAGAACTCCAATATCCCCTTTCAAGCAGTCCATTCACTACCTACTCAACCACAATTCCATCACCGCTGACACAAATAATTCCATCAGTAGCAGCACCTGCATATTAATTCCAGCAGATTTTAACAATCCCAGCAGCCACAACATCAATCAAAGCAGCAAGCAGCAAAGCAACTTCACAATACAACAACAAATATTCAGTAGGTCCTGCAGTACCAAATATTTCCAGTAACATCACCAAAACTCTAGCGATATCAGCGGGCAGAAACCAGTCCTCATAAGAACCCACTGATCTTAAGCAGCAATAACAGTAGGTAAAAGCAGCAACACAGCTGCAGCAAGCAGGAGATTCAACTCCCACAACAATAATGAAGAACCTCTCGTTCTCTAGTCGCGTTCGGACTAGAGAATCCCTTGATTCTCCCAATGCAAAACGACGGCAAGAACCCCTCGTTCTCTAGTCTCATTCGGACTAGAGAATTCCTCGATTCTCATCACACCAGCTATTTTACTAAGCGGCAAGAACCCCTCGTTCTCTAGTCTCGCTTGGACTAGAGAATCCCTCGATTCTCATCTCGCAAGCTATCATAATAAGCTCGGATATGCAGCGGAGTCTCCCTCAATTTATAGTCTAATTCCGGCTAGAAATCCTTCGATTCTTCTATCATGCGCTACACATATAAAAACAGGCCATCTAACACTTGATCAACCTGTGAATAACTCCTTGAATCGAGCTTCAACTCAATACATATTGTCTTTGACGAAGTATCCCTCAATTCTTAGTTTATTTGTCGTTAAGAACTCTTCGATCCTTCAATAAATTCTCATGTAAAAATTTATTGCCACATAATTGGGCATCATGTTGCCTGCTGTTTCATAATAGACCATTAGACAGATAACATTTGTTCCTAGCTTCATAACAACTTTCACAATTAACCAGACTGCATTAGCAGCAACATCAGTAACACCACTTGCAGAAAAACATCAGCAGTACCAACACACGAATAGAAACTAACATAACAACAACTATCAACAACAAGCCACATTAGTAGCCACAGTAGAAACATAAACAACAAGCCAACACATCATTTTCTGCTTTATGAGCAACATTTTCGATAACTAACCAACACAACAACGACGAACTCGACACTTTTCCTCCAATTCGTCAATTCACCAACACAAATACAACTTTAACAACATAGATTCAACTCAACAACATAGAATAAGAACGAAACGAAATTGAGATTTAGAAATCTGTGATTCAGGTAGTTAACCTTAATTCAGATGAAAAATTGAAGGAATTTATTTGCGAAATATACTGGCTCATTGGATGAAAAACTCTAGATCAGTAATTTCCCTTCAATTCAAACACTTACTCTTCCATTCAACCAAACTACACCTTAATTTGAGACTGATGTGTTCAAATTCTGAATCCCGACCAAAAATGACTCGCGATCCGAATCCCGATAGAAAACAACTTCGCCAACATCACCATAATCATTGAGCCTTCCCAATCAATTAACCAGTTGATGTATTTAGGGTTTCCATCGCAATTTGGGGAAAAATTAATCGATTGAATTTGAAACAATTTGAATCGATTTGAAGGATAGAGGGGAATGATAATCACCAAATATGGTAGGATCTAAGCTTTGATACCATGTTAAAGTTTGGATCTAATCCTAAACTGAGAAGGAAACAGAGAAAATCAGAGAAGATGACAGACACGAGACAGAGATATTTTTGGGGCTCAAAAGAGCGTCTGTGATATATTTTCTTATTACTTACAAATGGACTCAAGTGTGTTACAACACTCACCAGTAGCTAAAGCAAAATATCTAATATCAAAGATACAAAATATCTAATAACCAACTAATAACAAACTTAACCAACTATATATCTCAACAGTATGTAATAGTGATATTGTTATTGTTCATGTTGTCTTAGAATTAGGTTTAAGTTGCTTTTATTTTATGCACTAATTTGTTTAGTGGGGAATTAAAGATTTAAACTCTATGTTCAATTTTTAAGTAACCGTTAATTTTTAAAGTTATGACTTATATTTTCATGCTTACTATTTGTTGTAATTTTAATGAATTTGTATACATTAAATTTATGTTGATAGACTAGTTGTTGAAGAGAAAAAGGAGGAAAAGAAAGCTGAGAAGGAGGAATCTGATGAAGAAGATTTCAATATTTGTCTCTTTGATTAGAATTAGTTATATTGTTATTGGTCATGTTGTCTTAGAATTAAGCTTATACGATTTTATGTCTTGGAGAGAAATGCAGAAAGCTCTTCTAGTCCCACACTGACTGGAAAGAGAGATTTTATGTAAGAAGTGGCATATAAAATAGCCCACGAAACACATGGAAAAGCATACCTTTCTCGGCCTTTTGGCTAAGATCAAGTGTAGTATCTGTTCTTATCAGTTTAATATCTGATATGTGAGTCATTGATTCACACGATATTAACTCTATTTTTTAAGGGGGAAGGTTCACCATGGTAGCTTGCTATCGGGTCCTTCAAGTGTTGCCTTGGTGTTGCACTACTGCTTTGGCCTGGCGCACCCCACCAATTCAAGTTCTAAATTTTTCTTTCATTTGTCTATTTTCGTCTGTATGTTTTGCTCACCATGTTAGCTAGCTATCGGGTCCTTCAAGTGTTGCAATACTGCTTTGTCCCGAGTATTACTTTGCGTTGTTTTGTATTACTTTGCGCCTCTTCAACATAGAATATGCAGTATTCGAAGTCCATTAATCCGACTAGTTCCAAACTCTGTAGTTAGTGGCGGAGGGAGCTCAGTCATCCTACTATACCCCTCGATAGTTACATTTTACATGCTTTTGATATAGAAGAATATGTACTTTGCAAAAATTATTATTGAAAATGAGAAAATACTTGGGCAGTTTCTTTTCAGCATTGTTTAGTATGAGCTCCTAATATGATTTTTAGAATTAGTTTCACATTGAACTTTTAAAGTTATAGTTGGACAAACTAAAGAATTATTAGGAAAAGGAAATCTAAAACGAGAGCTCAGGTGCGCTATTTGTTGTCTGATATCAGACATTGTGAAGACCCAAGACATGTGCCTTGATGCATTTCCTAAGGCCTAAAATACTAGTAACGTTTATATGCCAATTGCCAGAGCGCGCGGTATATGTTCTTCATTGAGCATTTCAACCACTGGCGGAGCTATGTTGCGCTCAACTAGCCCGCAGATATTCTTAACATGGTGATATTGTCCGTGTTGAGCCAAGCCTTCACAGTTTTTCTCAAAAGACCTGACATCATTAAGAGATATCTACACCTTATATGTTAGCTCCCAATCTTTTCAACTACCGAGGTGGGACTTTATTCGCTCACCCAACAAGCTAAGCGGAGGGAATGGGATTTCTTTCATTGAAAATTTATACTCCATAAATAGTGGAAAAAGAACAAATATATTTTTAGTTATAAATAAATAGTGGAATTCCTTTGATATAAGGAAAAAGTCTAGTAAAGTGTCATCGAGGGGTCAAAAATAGCTTTTGGTTCACATGTTCAAATCTCATATGTGACATTCTCTTTTGTTTAATCTCTTAGTGTAAATTCCTGGTTCACATGATCCTTGTCAACTTCATTCCCAATTTTTGAATTTTGATATAAATGAGCAAAAAAAAAAAAAAAATTTAGTAGGCAGTGTAAAATTGTAGACATATAAATTGAGAGATTAGAGAGATGGTAGGAATATTTGTGAGATAAATGAAGAGTAAAATGAAGTATTTATAACTGAAAAATAGAGTAAATGTATAAATATACTAACTTAGGAGTTAAAAATAAATATTAAGGGGTAGGGGAGTAAAATGAGTATTTATATTTGTGACCACTGGTGCTTCATGTCATTAGAATTTCATTCACTCGTACCTAGTTGATATCAACATATTGGAAATGTAATTCAAAAAGAGTTGCACATCCTATCCTTCCCAAACCCAAATAGTAAGACTAGACGGGATATGTTATTTGTTTGTTTGATATAAGATAAAAGAGAATTACCATAAAAGGACAAAATTAGGGAAATTACTAATTGACTTAATTAAACTGGTGGATATATATATATAGTCGTTTATGTGCCTTGATGCATTTTCAAGGCCTCTTACTGTAATGCTTAAATGTTATTCATTGAGCACCCCATCCGGTGGCGGAGCTAAGCGCACTACTAAAATTTTTCTATTTTCCTACTAAAAAAATATGCAGTAGTTATTTCTCATTAAATGTTGGTGGAAAAACTTAAATAATAGCGTTTTCACGTGGAAAATTTAGGAACATGTTTCACACCATGCGGTTTTTCAGTGAGTTGGTTCGGTGGGAATGATGTGGAAAATTTATGTTTTATAGCACAAATTTCCTACTAAATATCGTGAGAAAACCGCTTTTTCTAGAGTGGCGGAGGGAAGGAGATCTCCGTAATTCATTGAAATTTATAGTGCATAAATATTGAAAAAGACAAATAATTTTAGTTATACAGAAACTTGATATAAGGAAACTTCTTCAGTTTATTTATAGCACAATGTTAGATTTTAGCAAAATTAGTAAAAAATGATGAAATATTTTAGCATTGGGAAGCTCTCTCTGTTCAACTGAATATCAAAGAACTAAACTAACCTTACAATATGATCCACTGAAAGTAAAGTATGTTGGAGGAAGAGAAAGTTGAATATCTTTTGCAGCCAACAAAACATAAACTGTAATATTGCTAGTTAAAAGAAGCTTCTTCAAGCTCTCCTAAACTCAGTATATTAACCTTCATAATTAAGCTATTATATTATAATGGGATATAATTAGTTTAATACAAAACCAGAAGAGATTAGTGAATCTTCTCTCTTTGAGAAAAGTATATAAGCTCTTCAAATACCAAACCAAATTAATTATGTTGCACCGACAATCACACCTGAAGTTGCACTCCAGACAACAACGATGATATCATATGTGAATCTTTGCAAGCAAAATTGCAAGGCCATTGCAAAATTATAGGCCCAAAACCTCCCGGTCGTTGTCTTTGTTAACAAATTAAAAAAACAGTTTGGTGCACTAAACTTCCGCTTATATATTATTATGTCATTCGTTCTAGATTGTAATATATAAAATTGTTATGATCGAAGCACAAGTTGTAGTAAAACCGAAGTTTACTAAAATAAATAGTTATTATATTGAAGCTATAAATGATTGGATGACTAAATATCTACGAAATCATAATGAGTAAAAAATATGTATTTGAAAGGTTACCTTCTTTGAGTAGTTATTTGAAGGATTGGTAACCGAGGTATGTATTCGTGCACAGTTTTAATGCATTAGTTCACGTAGAATGCTAAGATGGGGCTATTTGGTCTCTTGGAACCAAAGGTTAAGAAGGGAAGAAGCTCATAATACCTCTCTTAACTTGTGTAGTTGGTGATCTTTTAGTACTAATCTTACTGAGCATCCAAAAGGAGGAATATAGTTATTATGGAAGCCTTATCTCTATGAGGTAGATATTAAACTGTACAGAATAATTGATACATTGTGGGGTAATACATATGGGTACAGAGAAAGGTTTCCATATGACCTTAGTGTGTGCATTCAATGATGTGGCTCTTAAAAGGGAATTATGGATAGATATTGGAAGGTTACGTGGCCAGGTACAAGGTCCATAGACAATAATGAGTGATTTCAACTGGGTATTAAAGAGAAATGAAAGAGTGAAGCGTCATGTTGCTATGATTGGGATAAGAGATTTTAAACAGTATATAGTAGAATGTGATTTGACAGAACTAAGATTATCAAGGGCATACAATACATAGTAGTGTGCTAAAAAGGGTTTATAGCAGTACTTACTACTCAGAAATGGGTTGAAGATATACATGTTCCTAAAGTGTCTTTCATGAAACCAGGCCTATATGAACATTATCTTAGGTTAATTAGGTGGGAAGTAGGCATAAAGACTCAGTGCAAGTTCAGATACTTTAATAGGTAAAGGTTGGATCCTGAATTTCTACATACAATAATAGAAGGGCGGAAAACATATAAGAGAGGTACAAAAATATAGATGAATTCAATGAAGTGATAATAAATATTCAGTGTGATGTAACCAAAGTGACAAATGTTGATGCAGCCAAAGATACAACTGAGTTAGTAAGTCCAACAAGAGGATAAAACAAATGCCACTGGAGGAGACAAATGGTAATAATGAGAATAAAGAGGAACAAAGAGATATTGAGGAAGAATATGGTAATAAATAGAATAAGAAAGACAACAATGGTAAGGTGGTAGAAGTAGAACAACGCATCGAGGGCCCACAATTGATGGAAGGATCAAAAGTACCTCTTACTACTAAAGAATAGGTTGAAGGAGCTTTTGTATCAGCAAAAGTTGATGAGGAGCAGAATGTTAACAAGAGTCAGGAGATATGTACCAATGGTAACAACTCTAATAATAGTAACGCAGTAATATTAAAGGAAGATGGGATAATGATGTCCAATGTGGAGCAGAATATTGCAGTGGAAGCGAATATGTCTATCCTAAATATTGATCAACAGAGAAACTTAATCAGAGATAATATAAGGGGTGATTAACATGACAAACTTAAGGACTCAAGGGTGAAAGAATTACATGATTTAGGTAGATATACTATGGTATATGCAAAGAGGGATGCATTGAAAAGGTTATTCTCTGGGATAGTTTATACTGTATTATTGACGATATGATGGATCCTTGGCTAATTAGTAGGGATTTCAATGTTATTATAAATGAAAAGGAGACAATAGGCGATCTTCCTATATATCCTGCAAAGTATGAGGATTTTTGCATTTTGTACTAGCTCATGTGAATTGTTTGAAATTGGATTTAAAGGGAGTCCTTTTAAATGGTAGAATGAAAGAGCTGATAATTGACTGCATTTTTAAGAGGTTCGATAGAATGTTGGCAAACATTTATTTTTAGATTGGTTTGGACAAATGGAGGTGGAACATGTAATAAGAACAAGTTTAGACCATGCCCCTTAGTTGTTAACGTATGGTGATCAATTTATGCATGTGAGTAAACCATTTAGATTCCTCAAGTTTTGGACATAATATGAAGCATTCTTATAGGCGCTAAATCAAAACTGGCACACTAATTTTGATTAAGATGATTTCGTTTCAAACCGAAACTGAAGAATGTCAAGACTGCCCTATTATTATGGAGTAAGGAAACTTTTAGTGATACTTCCAGTGTCTTCCCAGTAGATGATATCCAGGTGACAGAAGAGTTGTCTTATGAGGAGAGTCCCATAGCCATACTTGATCGCCAAGTCAGGAGATTTCGGACGAAGGATGTGACTTCCGTCAAGGTATTGTGGCAAAACAACAATAGGGAGGAAATGACTTAGGAGACAGAGGATGAAATGAAGAAGAAGTATCCTCACTTATTCCCTGTGCCTCCAGGTAATTCAATCTAACTCCTTATGTGATTATAGTGACTATGAATTGGATATGTGAGATATATTGTGGCCCTGTGTGGCATATGTTGGTTTACTGGATATATGTGGATAGACATAGTTATAGAGGAGACTCTGCCGATTTTTTTAGCATGAGACCTATAATGAACATTCGAGGACGAATGTTTCTAAAGGGGGAAGGATGTTACACCTCGTAAGTTTAAGGCGATAATTAAGAACGTCGTTAAGGAAATTAATATACTTAAGGATGTGATTCCGGAAAAAAATTGGTTACTACAAGGGTGTCAAAGGAAATTAAGAATGATAGTTATATATATTCTTGTTAGAGATTAGTGTCGTATTATAAGAATTATGACATGGAGAATACAAGATCTTATGGAGTTTACGAAAATTAAAAGAAGTGAGATTAAGATTTATTAATTAGGAGATTTGGGACCAATGTGTAATATAAAGGATAATTTTCAGATTTTAAAACATATGTTCTTCTATTTTCTTTCATTCTAAAGATCCAAACAAATTTTTCCATTTTCCCTCCCCTCTCTTCTCCTCCTCTAGCCAATTTCCCCCTCCCTTAGCAAGAATTTGAGGCTTCTAATTCCTATCCATAGATTAAGTTCCTCCCTTAAAATTCTATGCCAAATTTAATACCAAAAATTGGTGAAAATCGGTAGCAGTGGGCCGAACTGCCCAGTGGTTTTTCCAGTTTTTTTAGACGAAATTAAGGGAGAAAACATAGGAAATGATGTATTAACATTGTGGGATTCGTGCATGTCAAATTGGAGTTGAAAAAGTGAAGAATTGGGCAAAAAATTGGGCAAGAATCGATAGAACAGTGGGCTGGAAATAGGGACTGTTTGACTTTGTTTAAGGTATAAAATTCTTCATTCTATGATATAATTGGAGTGCATGTTGTTAGGATTAAGGAAATGAATTTTTGATTAAGGGAAAATTGGAATTTAAACATGCATGTGATTGTTGTAATGTTGTTGGACCGATTTTGGAACTAGTTTTACCAATTTTGGAGTTGTTGGATTTAATTGTTGTTGTTCTTATTATCATCGCTAATAGCACGTTAAAATTGAAGGAAGTCTTGAAAAAAATCTTGACATTTAGATTATAATGGTTCATAAGAAATTGTTGAAACATGAATTGGATTCTAGGGAATTAAGAAAAGAATTGGTTTATGGACATTGACCAGAAACTTGCTTGAAATTGTTGGATTTTATCGCGATGAGTTAGGGGCTAATTTTGTGGAGTTAAGAGGTTGGAAATTTGATTATAAACATGTATATAAGTTATAGTAATTATTAATATATGTCTTAAAGAAAGTAAAGAGTAAAAAAAAGGGATATTATGTTGCAAATTATAGGACTCGGACTCTTGATTGTTGCCGCTAGAATTGATGGACTGTTTTAAGGTTGTTCTAATATGGATTAACATGAGAAATAGGTGTAGTAATCACCTGGTTTGTTGTAGTTGTGATATTGCTTAAAAATAAAAGAGAAGGAATACGTTATGATGACGTAAATAGAATATCTGAGATTATTGTGGTTATATTCTTAAGTTATGACTTGGTGTTGGTATTGCTGGTTGGGTTTGGAAATTGTGGATGTACATATAAACAGGGGAAATACTGTCCGAATTTTTATAAAATAAGAAAGTCGTCTTTCAATTTAACTTACATTAGGAATCGTGGAATTGACGGGCATATTGTTATTATTATAGGTCAAGGTGCTAGTCGAGGCGATTATTAAATTATCGAGTTGATATAGACGACGAGGTATGTGAAACTCTTCCTTCTTTCTTTTTAGCATGATTTATTGAAAGTACGGCGGACGTACATGATTTCTACACAGTCTATTTCCAAAAGATGTTTTAAAAAGATATATGATATGATAAGTGCTTTGATTTTCCAAATGACGATTTAAAACGATATATGATATGATAGTTACTTTCATTTATTCCACTTAGAGTCAAGTGATGATTTAATATGTATAAAGTTACTCATGATATTCTATTCGTATTGGATATGATTATATGAATACACCGAGTCCCTTACTAAAGGACCGGCGATGTATACAAATACGATGATTATATGAATTCCACCGAGTCCCTCTGTAAAGGGCCAACAATGTATATAGATATGATGATTTCACCGAGTCCCTCAGTAAAGGGCCGACAATGTATATGATTTCACCGAGTCCCTCAGCAAAGGGCTGGCAATGTATATAGATATAATGATTCCACCGAGTCCCTCACTAGAGGGCCGGCAATGCATATATATAAGAGGATTTTATGGGCAGGCATCCCTGATTTGATATGACTGTCATCATTTTTTTATAAGGCACAGTTGACTCTCATTTCATAAGGCACAATTATTTTGATAATTGATTATTATACTCGCTTCCTGACATCCTTTGGCCAGTTATGATCTCTTTTCCAGTACTTCATGTTTTACATACTCGGTATATTATTTCGTACTGTCCCCCCCTTTCCTAGGGGGGTTGCGTTCATGCCCGCATGTACAAGTGTTCAGCTTGGTGATCCACCGGTCTAGGTTCTTGCTCAGCTGTTTGGAAAGCTCCTTTGACTCAGAGCTTTGTCATTTTGGTACAGAACCCTATTATTTTGAATTATGTATGTTTAGGGGCACGACGGGGCCCTGTCCCGTCATATGTCGTTATCCTTCTCATAGAGGTCTGTAGACAGTTGTGGGTTATACTTATGTAGAGTTATAAATCTGTTTTGGTCAACCATGTTATCAGACATGTGTTGGGTATCCCCGTGTATATGTGATACTATCTCGCGGCAGCTTGCTTACTGTTATATTGTGTTGGCTAGTTGTGACTCCCCAGGAGACAGGTACATTCTTGTGTAAAGGCAGTCTTGTCGGCTTGCATATTCTGGCATATGTTATTATTGCAGTGTTATGCTGCCGGATTTCATATTCCTTAAGTGTTAGTTAAATTATGTGTGACAGGTTAGTATAATGGCGTCATTAGGGAGTTTAGTCGCGGCCCGTCGGGTCGGGTCGTGACAGCACACTTGATTATGGGTTGCATTTATATCCATCCTCAATCTCTACTCTCGTGTCATATACAGATGCTGATTGGGGTGGATGTCCAGATTCCAAACGTTCAACCTCTAGTTATTGTATGTTTCTTGGTGATAACTTGGTCTCTTGGTCGTCAAAACTCCAGGCTAATTTATCTCGATCTAGTGCGGATGCCGAGTATCAAGGAGTAGCCAATATAGTGTATGAGTCATGTTGGTTGCGTAATCTTTTATTAGAGTTTCACTTTCCTATTCAGAAAGCTACCTTGGTTTACTTTAATAATGTTAGTACCGCTTCATCTCTCCGAAATCTGGTCCAACATCAGCGCATTAAACATATCGAGATGGATATTCATTTTGTTCGCGAAAAGGTAGCTCGTGGACAAGTACGTGTCGTATATGTCCATTGAAGGTATCAAATTGCTAACATCTTTATTAAGGGTCTTCCCTTGGTTCTGTTTGAAGATTTTAGGGACATCTCAGCGTACGACAACCGCTCGCTATGACTGCGGGAGTGTGATAGAAATCGTGTGTGTGTATATTTGTGTTACTTACCATATTTTGTAGAAGTCTTGTACAAGATTAACTATGATATTAGTATTATAGTAGGAATAAGATTTTTCATATTTAAAGATTGTATATTGTATATATAGACCTATTTATTAATGAAAATAATGAAGAGATTATTTTTTTTATATTGACAAAGGATTAGTCTATACTATCAGCCTATTAAATTGATGTTATGGCTTGGACTCTATGCTTTGCTGCCACGTACTCTCCTACATCTTGTTGGCAAATATTGAAAGTCACGGAAATTCTAGTAGCTTGAGGCGTGTCAAAGATATCCCGTTCTATTTCACCCGATGTAGGTGTCTCCACAGGGCGGAGCTACCCTTGCCCAGGGGTGTCACCTTCGTCGAAAATTACATTGTATAAATAGATTAAATTCTAATTTTATACGTGTATATATCAATGTTGACGCTTTTAGCGCAATGGCTGGGGGATTGCAAAAAAATTCTAAGATTATGTGCTCGACTTTTGGTTGCAACATAATTACAATATTTTAACACTCGTTAATAAAAAATTTGGCATCGTCACTCTAATATGGTAGGAAGATATTGTATTGATCTATATGTACTAAAGAAGGACTGGAGTTGATTTATAGATGAGAGAATCCATCAAATGGGCTGGCTTACTGCTCCAATTAACGTTTGCAGGAAATTAAAGAGGAAGGATAATGTCAATAAAAGAGTAGTATAATGGTCTGTTGAAATTGTCAAGAGAAACGTTAGAGAATAATAGAATTATCTTATTAACCACCCATCAAGGCTGATCAATTGAATGGCAGTTGAAGGAGCATCTGATCATTATGCCAAATAATCATTTCTAATATTTACATTCAACAATAAATGTATATGTATATAGACTTCTAGCACTTAATCATAGATAATTCATATTTTCACTTCATCGAATCACTTAAAATTGTAAGTTACGTTGATTTGCTATAAACATACGACGCAAATAAATATTTATCCTGCTAATTGCATCCATGAATCATCATCATCATCACCACCACCCGCCATTATCGCAATTGCTGCTGATAGCCAGCACCTCAACCCTCACGATCATCAGGGCTGCCAACCGGCTATCACGTGTCACTAGCTTTTATATATGCTTAATCAAATAAACAGTTTTTACATGCATGGGTAGATTAAGATTTTCACTAATATTTTGATTGGTTTCAGATAAATGTAGATGGTCTAGCATCTTGGATAAATTTAAGTGCTTATTTTACTGAATTAACCCTATTCTCTATATTTTGTAACTGTGAATTTGATTACAAGTACTCCAATAAGATTAAGAAATATTTACCTAATAATAAGGGTAAATTGAAGAAAAATAAGTAAATCTATCTTGATTTATTAAAGAGGACAAGTAAAAGGATTTTTCTTTATTTTTTACTACAATAAAAGTAAAATTATATATATTAATAGCTTTAGTAAGTACTTTTAGCGTCATATGGTACAATATTTTTGCATAATTTATCAAAAGCTCCATAAGTGACTCAATAGTTATGGAAGTGTAATTTGTACTTTATAAAGAGAAAGAAAGGCTTAATTTTCTAATTTGTTTGTCTCTTTTATTGACTTTTAAAGAAATTATTTGCCAATTGGGAGGCCATGAATAGGGATGACAATGAGGACAGGGCAAAATTAGTTTTGTTAAAAATTAAAATGGGGCAGGACAGATGGTAAGTTTTGAAGAAAATTAGGCTCAAGCCCACATTCATTAACTTCAACCAGTCCCAAACTAATTTAAACTTCCATCATAAAACAGTGTTAGAATCTGTGTTAGAAATCAACCAGTCTATTCTATGAATCTGTGTTAGAAATATCTGCATCTCTATGTTTTTTTTACGTGATACAGGTCCTTAATTCAGCACAAATGCTGTACAGTTGTTTTCTATGGGGCATCTTAGTGTCTTCAATTTTCAATATGATGGAAATGTTAAGTATTGATCAACAGTTGAACATTAGTTTCTTCGTTTATAAAAAAAGGCAACCCGATTGAACAAACGAGACGAGGCAGGGCAAGGCTTAACGGGGCAGGGCAGGGCAAGACATTTTTTTGGATAAAACTAAACGGGGCAGGGCAGGTCAAAATCTGAATAGGTCAAAGTTTGCCCCGCCCTAACCCGCCTATTTGCCATCTCTAACCACGAGTAGAAAAAGGAAAACCTTGAAATTGCAATTGTACCTCAATATTTTACTTATATACACATTTACATAATTTCCACTATATTTTGATATGTTGTACATATATTACGATAGAACATATTGTTAGATACACATACAATATACACATGATATACATGTATATTGTATGTATATTGGATATATTAGTCAACGCCCGAGAAGAAGCAACCCATCTCGGTCATATCGGCTAAAGTAGAAGTTTTGGCCACATTTGATAAATATTGTATATTAGTTTTGTACCTTAATTAATCTTGTATACTTTACCATAATTGTATAGTTAGTCTCTAAATAGAATAGGGTTTTAGGAGTAGAATATGACTATGATTCTCCTATTATGAAGATATGTAAAGTGTATATATTGGTATTCAATTAATGAAAATAATCAAGAGGTTATTTCTTTCATAGTATCAAAAGTCTAGTGATTTCTTGCTTCCGCATATCTCCCCAAACCAGAGACCCTCTCGGCTTTTCTTCCTAAGACCCTCCCTCAAAAAAATTCCCTTCTCCAAATCTTCTTGTTCTATTCACTAGGACTAATAAGAGCATGTTTCATCCTGCCCTAACGGTTTCTAACATCAAGAGTGTTCTTCCTATTGTTCTTGACTTAGAAAACGTTCAATATGGGACGTGGGCAGAGTTAGTTCAAAATTCATACACTAGCACATCAAGTCCTCCATCACATCATCCCTCCGGCTCCTGGTGCGGAAGGTGTGCCCACCAAAGAGGAAAATCCTAAATTATGGATTACTCTTGATGCTAAGGTTCTCTAGTGGATTTATGACACTATCTCCCTCGACCTCATACAGACGATAATGGAACCTAACTCTAAAACTATGGCTGCTTGGAATAGATTGTGTGATATATTCCAGAATAACAGTCATTCCCGCATTGTCACCCTTGAACAAGAATTTCCCCAAGTTGCTATGGAGGATTTTTCTAACGTTTCATCCTATTGCAAACGACTCAAGGAATTGGCAGACCAACTTCGCAATGTGGGTGCTCCTGTTGGCAATAGTCGTCTCGTTCTACAGATGGTTGCAGGCCTGTCCGAAGCCTATAATGGCGTTGCTTCGATCTTTTGTCAGAGTAACTCCCTACCGCAATTTATCAAGCCCGGTCTATACTTACACTAATGAGTTGGCTAAAAAGGCAGCTACTAGAGCTAACTCCTCCATGATGGCCACATCCAATAGTTCTCAAGCATATTATGACTATTCAGGTCAAAGTCATAACAAAGGTGGCGGCAAGAAAGGTCAGAATCGCAAAAATAAGAATAAAGGTGATGGACGTGGTGGTAACGGAGGCAGAGGACGAGGCGATGGTGGGTCCCGGCCAGCTGGGCCAACTGTTAGTGGCCCGCCATTGCCCAAACAATGCCTGAAAATCGGAACTAGGCATCGCCTGTGCCCACGGTCAGCCAGCCAGCTGGCGATCCCATCCGATTGGCCTTGCAAGCCCGAACTGCTTGGGCCTCGGCCACAACAGGCCTTTGCGGCTAAAGGACCCACGTTCGTCCCTTCTCCGACAGATATTGAATTCGCAATGCACATGCTAGGATTAACTCATCCGGACCTAAAATGGTACATGGACACCGACGCCACTACCCATATGACATCAGATCAAGGTACTCTCTCGCTTATTCCAATTTGAGCAGTAATCATTGTATAATTATTGGTAATGGTAATTCAATTCCAATTCAGGGTTATGTTCATAAAACTTTATCTACCCCCTGATGCGCGATTTATGCACACACTAACGCAAGTGCACGTGTCGTGACAAGTAATATAGTCTAGAAGACCGAGTTATCGTCCTCAGGGATTAGTGTTCAATTCTCAAATTCTATTCTATGGTATCTATTTGGTAACCGATGATTGATAAATTGTTTATAACTATAATTAAGAATGCTAACTAGACTACTTTGTTTTACTTCAGTTATGGTGGAAATAGGGCTTCCAAATCTCCTCAACTATCCGCTCATCTTACTTGGTAATGCAACTAATTATGGTTCTTCTTCTATTTTGAGATAACAGGTTAACTAAGCCGTTTTATACTCCTGTTAAGGTAATATAAACACTCAACCCCAATATAGAACCCTTCTACCTTTCGGTGATAAGATTTACTATAAATGAGGATTAAGAGCAATAACCTATTAATACTATACAAGTATCGTGGTACTTTCGTCCACGATTTAACATATGTTTATTCAACTATAGCATATTCACAATCTCTCCTTTCGGCTTTCGATTAGAAATCATATGGATTATGATAATTAGTGATCAATTAATTACCAAACATTCAAGACAATTATTGAATAAATCTCAACAATGATAAGAAGAACCAACACATGCATTAATTCATAAGAATAAGTTTCAAGTGATTTGACATGGAAAGCCCTAGATTAAGTTAGTTCCTAGTCATAGACATGACAAGAACTAAACTAATATCCAACATAAACTATAAAGAAATAAAACAAGAAACAAGAAATTACTAAGAAATGGTCTCCAATCTTGATCTCCAAGGTTATGTGAATTGGCAAGGGTTTGGAACCTTTAATTATGACCTAAAGGCTGCTTTTTATAGCCTCCAATTCGTTTTCCAGGTTTTCTTCAGGCCTTGGCCCATTCCCATTCGAATTTGCCAGTTTTACCACCGCGGCCTGCAGAATCTGGAGCCGCGGGCCAAACTCTGCACGCCTCAGAATTTGGCGCCGTGGCGCTCGACTGCTGGGAGGCGGGCGCGCCGCTGTTCGTCTTCGCCAACTTTCTCGCTTTTTGAGCTCTGGAACCTCTGTTTCTGCCCTCTTTTTGCTCCTTTTCCGCCAATGAGCCACTTTAAACCAATATGACTCAAAAGAAAGAAAATCTATCCTAAGACGACACGTATTTGTACAAAAATGGGCAAAAGACTAACTAAAAATGACTCAAAAGGTGTATATAAAATACACCGATCAAACACCCCCAAACTTAACCTTTGCTCGCCCTCGAGCAAAGATCAAAAGAAAGAATTAAAGACAAGAGAAAAAAGAAAAAAGATTGACTTAAAGACACTGATCACTTTGCTGCATCATTGTTACTTAGAGAAGCATGAAGGTTAGCAGAATAATATGCAGGAACATATAGCATGAATTTTTAGCATTCTAAACACATTAAGTTAGATATTTCGCAAATTCAATTTAATCATGCTTAATGGAAGTAAGAATACCTAACTAACCATGTCAATTTCAAAATCCTATGGCATGTTTACTTGCTATTCTCCACTAATCATAGATACACATGTAAGAGATCTTCAGGGCTTTTCAGGGTTGTGATCAGTGTATTTTACATACACTTTTTGAGTCATTTTTAGTGAGTCTTTTGTCTTTTTTTTGTACAAATACGTGTCGTCTTAGGATAGATTTTCTTTCTTTTGAGTCAAATTGGTTAAAGTGGCTCTTTGGCGGAAAAGGAGCGAAAAGAGGGCAAAAACGGAGGTTCCAGAGCTCGAAATGCGAGAAAGTGGCGAACTGTGCACGTAACTGTGTCGTCGCGGTGCCTCCACCAAGAGGCGGACGCCCGTGTCACCACCCGACCGGGCGCAATCGATGCCCTATCGGGCACCCCGTCAGTACACATCGTAGAATAGCAATGAACATACATAATACAAAACCTGTATAACTTAAACATCACTGGCAAGCCGATAAGGCTGCCTTCCATAAAATGTACTAAATCAAAGGTACAACTTGTTCTTACAGCCCAAAAGACAAACGTGACTACAGACCTCTAGGAATAAAAACTGTGGTGGGACAGGGCCCCGCCATACCCCTGAATGTACAAAATACCTATAGCATCAGGGAAAATCCGTACCAACAAAACAAGCCTCCGGAGAAATGGAGCCTCTGACACCAGACCTGTGATCCTAAGAATGAGGATCCACCACCAGCTTACCCCAACCTGCGGCATGAACGCAACCCCCGAGAAAGGGGGTCAGTACACAATATGTACCAAGTATGTAAAACTGGAAAATACTGTAATAATATCATAAGTCTAAAAATAAGCTGGCGTCAGAGGTGAAAATCAAATTACATTGTCCTGTGCCTTACTAACAATGAGAGTAACAAGTATGAAAATAATACTACGTAAAAATAAGAGGCTCATGATCAAAACAGGGTCCCTCGCCCGTAGTATCAATAAGCAATCCTACTCCTGGGACTATTTCACCCGCATGGGTCCTGTGGACCCGCATGAGGTATTCCTCGCATAGGCTGTACCCGCCCGCATGGTACTATTTCACCCACATAAGACCATAGGACTCGCATGAGATACTCCTCGCATCGTGGGTAGCAAATCCACGGAACAGGTGGTATAACGATCTTGGGGATTTACCCCTCATTTATACTCTTACCCTGAAGAATGTGGTATGCCGATCTTGGGGCTTGCCCCTCATTCATACTCTTACCCTGGAGAAGGTGGTATAACGATCTTGGGGCTTGCCCCTTATTTATACTCTTACCCTAGCTCAATCAGTCATCATACATAATATAGATAAGTTAACAAAATCCATAACTTCTTATTAGTCTTGTTCATATACCCTCTCATTTTAGTATACTTAAGGCACCACATGTCTTAATAAAGAAAACCGGGAATTTAAACCAAAATACTACATACGTCTAATCTTTTGAAACAAGACTCCTTTTCATATAAACCTTTGGGCAATTGATGCCTTAAAATCAATTTGCCTTTCATAAATCATGTCATTTGTCCTTGCTTATCTTACTTAGAGTAAATCTCTTCTTATTAACCTTTCATAAGGCTAATAAACCAACTTCCCATAAAGTTGTTATATTAACTCTATACTTTAAGTAAAATTATACTTTTCCCCTAACCAAGGGACTTATACCTTTTTAAAACGAACAAGTCTTTATATACTTAAAACAAGTAAGAATATCAATTCTTGTACGTCTACCGTACTACATAGATACAACTATTCATGCTCAAGAGATAGGAAAGCTCCACATACCTCTTCGGTCAATCCACTTGCTAAGTCCAAGATATCGCACGTAATATGTCAACCTATAATGGCCATAATACGCCTATTAACTTCTAGTTACAATGTAGAACATTCCAAGTTTCAAGCCACCAAATTCTATGGAAAATTGGGAAGCATTTCCTTTGTTTCTACATACTTTGCCACCTTTTTCAAGGCCGAATTCAATATCCAAACGCCACATTTAAGGCCCAACAATCCAAATATTTCAAAGGGGATTACACACCTAAACTTGGGTGTGTAAAATTCTGCCCCACAAGGTACAACAACTAACTTAACAAGTTTAAGGTAGTATTTAGGCTATAACATGCTTAGATAACCTTCCTATCCAATTCCTTCACATCCAAACCACATTTCTTGCATGCAAAGAATCTAAGAGCATTATTTACTACTACAAGTTCCTTCTTCTTCACATGCAACACCAATAGCTAGCTACAAGAGAAGAATTGTTACCTTAGAGCTTTAGCCAAACTTATTCCAACAACTTTGCTAGCCTCCTTTCCAAGAATACCACCACAACAACACCTACAAGCTAGCCACAAGCTTCCTTCTTGCCACACTTTTTCAGATTTTCCTTAAGCTTTGAATTTCTCTTGGAATTCTAGAGAGAAGTGAGAGCTTTAGCTTTAGAGAGAGAGAAGGATTTGAAAGATGACCAAGTCTTCAAGACTTGGTCAATATAAGACATGTAAAAATCAGATGGGGGGGGGGGGGGGACACTTGTAACCATCCCACGGCCTTTTTAAAAGAAAAGATCTGATTTTCCTAAGTTTTTCCGCCAGAAAACCCGCCTCGGCGCCGCGGCCCTGCAGCCGGCGCCGCGGCGCTGAATCTTCTGCCGACTCCCAGATTTTCCGGCGTCGCGGCCCTGCTTCCCGGCGCCGCGGCGCTGCAACTTCAGCGTTCCCTCAGATCATCCGCGCGCGCGCCACGTGGCTCTCGCGAAACACATTTACGATCACATTGCGACCGAACTTGTAATTCCCATAACTTTCTACTCCGATGTCCTATCGACGAACGGTTAGTTGCGTTGGAAACTAGACTCAATGAACTACGCACTAGGACTTTGAAATACTTAGGAACTCTCAATGTACCGGGTCATAACCCGCCCCTAATTTGGCTAAAAACCCGTCCGAAATAATCTGCCAACCTATCTTTCGAAAATTTTAAGTCTTACTCCTTTCGTACGCTCTCACACGCATGACCCGAACTGCGGGGTGTAACATTCTCCCCCACTTAGAAACATTCGTCCCAAATGTTCCTTCTAGGCTTACTCAAATCACAATCTCAACGTAGACCCTCTTAACTAATTCTTTGCGAAAGACACTCCACATGCCACAATCAATGCTTAAGCATAAAAGTAAATTTTAAACTAACAAGCAGGAAAGTGGGTTACCTGGAGGTGTAGGGAATAAGTGAGGATACTTCTTCATCATATCATCCTCTGCTTCCCACGTCATCTCTTCCCTGTTCTCGTTCCGCCATAAGACTTTGACGGAAGCCACGTCCTTCGTCCGAAGTCGCCTAACCTGACGATCGAGTATCACTATGGGATTCTCCTCATACGATAACCCCTCTATCACATGGACATCATGAATCAGGTGCACTCTAGATGGATCTCCAATACATTTCCGCAACATAGACACATGGAAAACGGGATGCACTGCCTCCAGGTCGGACGACAGATCCAACTCATAGGCAACCTTGCCTACCCTACGAATAATATGATAAGGCCCAATGTACCTTGGGCTAAGTTTCCCCTTCTTCCCAAATCTCATCACGCCCTTCATGGGTGACACCTTCAGGAAAACCCAATCATCTACCTCAAACTCTAAGTGTCGACGCCGATGATCTGCATACGACTTCTGTCGACTCTGAGCTGACAATAACCGCTCCTGAATAAGCTTCACCTTATACACTGCCTGCTGCACCAAATCTGGCCCGACCAACTGAGCTTCTCCTACCTCAAACCAGCCTATCGGTGACCTGCACTTCCTTCCGTATAAGGCCTCATAAGGCGTCATCTGTATACTAGAATGGTAGCTGTTGTTATAAGCAAACTCCACAAGAGGTAAATGATCCTCCCAGCTACCCCTGAAATCAATAACACAAGCCCGCAGCATATCCTCAAGGGTCTGGATAGTACGCTCGGCCTGTCCGTCGGTCTGAGGATGAAACGCGGTACTGAGACTCACATGTGTCCCTAATCCCTTCTGGAAAGACCTCCAGAAGTTAGCCATAAACTGGGCTCCTCTGTCTGAAATAATCGATATAGGAACTCCGTGCAGTCTCACAATCTCCCTGATATACAACCTAGCATAATCCTCGGCCGAAAAAGTCATCCTGATTGGAAGAAAGTGGGCTGATTTAAATCGACTGTCGACAATAACCCAAATGGAATCATGCTTCCTCCGAGTGGAAGGTAACCGTAATAAAATCCATATTTATCACCTCCCATTTCCAAGTCGAATATCAATAGCTCGCAATGACCACCGGGCTTCGTGCTCAACCTTGACCTCGACACCGCATCGCGCCACGAACTCCAACGCGTCCTTCGTGCCATCCCACCAATACACGCATCTGAGGTCATGATACATCTTCGTCGACCCCGGATGAATAGAATAACGAGCACTGTGTGCCTCCCCCAGAATTTGCTGACGAAGTCCTGTCACATCGGGAACACACAACCGGCCCTCAAATCTTAGCACCCCATCCGGTGCTACCTCAAATAGACTCTTCCCATCCTAAAGAGTTGCATCTCGGTACCGTACCAAAATCGGATCCTCATACTGTCGCCTTTTCACTTCCTCGACGATGGAAGACTCGGCAACCTCTCGAACCCGAACCCCATCACTATCAGAATCAACCAAATGAACCCCAAGGCTCGCTAGCTGATGTAACTCTCGGACCATATCCCTTTTCTCTGGCTGCACATCAGACAGACTACCCATCGATCTGCGACTAAGGGCATCTGCAACTACATTGGCCTTCCCTGGGTGGTATAGAATATCAATATCGTAATCCTTAAGCAGCTCCAACCACCGTCTCTGTCGCAAGTTCAGCTCCCTCTGGCTGAAGATATACTGGAGACTCTTGTGGTCTGTGTAAATATCCACATGAACTCCATACAAATAATGTCTCCAAATCTTCAAGGCATGAATAACTGCTGCCAATTCCAAGTCATGTGTGGGATAGTTCTTCTCGTGCTTTCTAAGCTGTCGAGATGCGTAAGCTATGACTCTGCCGTGCTGCATCAGCACGCAACCAAGCCCGACACCCGACGCATCACAATAAACCATATGTCCATCTAAGCCATCTGGAAGAGTAAGAACTGGGGCGGTCGTCAATTTCTCCTTTAGCAACTGGAAAATTTCCTCACAAGTATTCGTCTACCGGAACATAGCTGCTTTCTGAGTCAGCTTAGTCAAAGGTGCTGATATGGAAGAAAACTTCTCCACAAACCTCCGATAATAACCCGCAAGGCCCAAAAAGCTGCGTACCTCCATCGGTGTAGTGGGTCTAGGCCAAGTCTTGACTGCTTCAATCTTTGCTGTATCTACCCGAATACCATCGGACCCGATAACATGCCCTAAGAAAGCCATCGAAGCTAACCAAAACTCGCATTTCGAGAACTTGGCATACAACTGCCGGTCCCGGAGGACTCCCAATACCGTCCTCAAATGATCCGCATGTTCCTGCTCTGTGCGCGAATAAACCAGGATATCATCAATGAATACTATAACGAACATATCCAAGAATGGTCTGAACACCCGGTTCATCAAATCCATGAATACTGTTGGGGCGTTGGTCAACCCAAAAGACATTACCCTGAACTCATAGTGCCCATATCGGGTCCTGAATGCAGTCTTTGGGATATCTGCCTCTCTAACTCGCACCTGATGATAACCAGACCGCAGGTCTATTTTGGAGAAATATCTTGCACCCTGCAGCTGGTCAAACAAATCATCAATCCTGGGAGGATATCTTCTTTCGATTACCTTGTTCACCGTAATCAATACACATACGCAGCGTCTCATCCTTCTTCTTTACGAATAACACTGGCGCTCCCCAGGGAGAAACACTTGGCCTGATAAAGCCTTTCTCCAGCAAGTCCTTCAGCTGGTCTTTCAATTCCATCAACTCGGCAGGTGCCATCCTGTATGGCGGAATAGATATCGGTCGAGTGTCTGGCGCCAAATCAATGCAAAACTCAATTTCCCTCTCAGGAGGGATACCCTAAGCTCATCCGGGAATACGTCTGAAACTCTCTAACGACCGAATCGATCAAGGTCCGTATCTCACCCTCGATACCCGAACCATATGATAGATATACCCTTTCCGCACCATCTTCCTAGCCTTGAGGTAAGAAATAAACTTACCCTCGGTGGCAAAGATTCCCTTTCCACTCGATAACCTCACCAGAAACTGGAACCGCATTAGTCTCTCTCATACCACATTGGCATAGCAAGACGCTAGCCAATCCATACCCATAATCACATCGGTGTCATATCCAACTCTATCAAGTCGGCTGAAGTCGACGATCAGATATGGTCATCGGGCAAGCCTTATATACCCGCCTATTACCGAATCACTCATCGCGTAGCTACCTCAAAAGGTTTTATGGACTCGCTCTATCCCTATTCTACCAAAGAATATGAGGAGATATATAGGACAAGGTAGAACTCGATCTATCAAAGCATATACATCACAAAGAAGAAACCAATAATGTACTGTGGCGACATCCGTGACGCCTCACCGTCACGGCCGACATAGCATAAATGCGGTTCGAGGACCGCTGAATCGGGACCCTACCACGACCTCTCGCGCGCTGGCCGTGAACACTCTGTCTCGGGAGCTCGACCACCAAGACGAAGATCCAAAGAATCGACCGCTGAACCATAACACTCCCGCCGCCTAAGGACGGACAATCCTTCTTCAGATGGCCCTGCTGGCCACAAGAGTAACAAGCTCCCGAACCCATACGGAACTCGCCCGGATGAGACCTACCGCATCGAACACACCGAGATATGGGTGGTCTCGATTGGTGACGATCTCTGCCGCCCTGAAGTCCCGACTGATCCACCCTCCTGCCGGAAAACCGGGAAGGGGCACTCCGTGCCGGCTGAAATGTGGACCTAGTCTGCTGTTGAGGCTGCCCGCCTCGAAATCGCCTGAGACCTGTGCTGGCCGCCTTTGGGCTGGCCTATGTCTAGCTGATCCTGCCTCTCTCTGTCCTCAATCCCCTGCGCATACGCCTGCATCCTGGCAATATCCATCCCTAGCTGAAGAGCTACCCCCAAGCATGCAGTAATCATATGACGGTCTAACCCCATCACATATCGATGAACCACATGCGCCATGTCTACAATGGTGTCGCGATACACGGCCAAGGAGTCAAACTCCAGGTTGTACTCTCTGATAGTCCTCCCGTCCTGCCTCAAGGTCAAGAATCTATCTACGTGGGTTCTTCTCATCTCAGGGGGCAAGAAGTGATCCAGTAAAGCCTCTGTGAACTCCTCCCAAACAGCTGGAAGAGCATCCTCACCTCTCGACAACACCCATGACTCAAACCAGTTCAACGCAATATCGCGTAACCGGTAAGAGGCTAGTATGACGGACTCATTCTCCGAGGCCCTAAGCACCTGCATGGTCCGCTGTAACTGCCGAACAAAATCCTGAGGATCCTCCTCGAATCTCGAACCATAGAACTCGGGTGGATGAAAACCTAGGAAATCCCGAATCAAGTAAACTCGACTCTGGGTTGGTCGCTGCTCTGTCGCTGCCGCCACTATGTTGGTCAATAACCGGATATGTTCCCCGTAATCTCTATACTCATCCCGATCGGGACCGAGGCTCGTCTGACGGTCTCGAGCCGCTCACGCCTCGAACTCGCTGGTGGCGACGTTGTGGAACTCGCCGCCCGAAACATCATCTCTGGTAAGGACTGGGCCTGTGCCCTCGTGACCCTCCGCGTCCCACTAGCAGCTCCCTCAGCTGCCTTGCCCTTCTGGGCCGCGGTTGCCTTGCGTGGAGGCATAACTGATACATAAAGGAAAATATCAGAGGAAGTTCAACCTATAACACAGCTCTATTGCACGATCTTAGAGTGAAAGAATGGAAACCAATCCTAAATATCCTGCAGCCTCCTGATTATAGATGTGGTGCACAACACACCGATAATCAAGACTCTACTAGACACGGTCTGTAGACACTTTCCGAGGACAACCTGGCTCTGATACCACTTTTGTCACGACCCGACCCCGGGGCCGCGACTGGTGCCCTATCGGGGCACCCTGTCAGGTACACATCAGAGAATAGCAGCGGAACATACATAATACAAAACCTGTATAACTTAAACATCACTGGCAAGCCGATAAGGCTGCCTTCCATAAAATGTACTAAATCAAAGGTACAACTTGTTCTTACAGCCCAAAAGACAAACGTGACTACAGACCTCTAGGAATAACAACTGTGGCGGGACAGGGCCCCGTCATACCCCTAAATGTACAAAATACCTATTGCATCAGGGAAAATCCGTACCAACAAAACAAGCCTCCGGAGAAATGGAGCCTCTGACACCAGACCTGTGATCCTAAGAATGAGGATCCACCACCAATTTACCAACTGCGGCGTAACGCAACCCCAGAAAGGGGTCGAAGACACAATATGTACCAAGTATGTAAAACTGGAAAATACTGTACTAATATCATAAGTCTAAAAATAAGCTGGCGTCAGAGGTGAAAATCAAATTACATTGTCCTGTGCCTTACTAACAATGAGAGTAACAAGTGTGAAAATAATACTGCGTAAAAATAGGAGGCTCATGATCAAAACAGGGTCCCTCGCCCGTAGTATCAATAAGCAATCCTACTCCTGGGACTATTTCACCCGCATGGGTCCTGTGGACCCGCATGAGGTATTCCTCGCATAGGTACCCGCCCGCATGGGACTATTTCACCCGCATAAGCCCATAGGACTCGCATGAGGTACTCCTCGCATCGTGGGTAGCAAATCCACGGAACAGGTGGTATAACGATCTTGGGGATTTACCCCTCATTTATACTCTTACCCTGAAGAAGGTGGTATGACGATCTTGGGGCTTGCCCCTCATTCATACTCTTACCCTGGAGAAGGTGGTATAACGATCTTGGGGCTTGCCCCTCATTTATACTCTTACCCTAGCTCAATCAGTCATCATACATAATATAGATAAGTTAACAAAATCCATAACTTCTTATTAGTCTTGTTCATATACCCTCTCATTTTAGTATACTTAAGGCACCACATGTCTTAATAAAAGAAAACCGGGAATTTAAACCAAAATACTACATACGTCTATTCTTTTGAAACAAGACTCCTTTTCATATAAACCTTTGGGCAATTGATGCCTTAAAATAAATTTGCCTTTCATAAATCATGTCATTTGTCCTTGCTTATCTTACTTAGAGTAAATCTCTTCTTATTAACCTTTCATAAGGCTAATAAACCAACTTCCCATAAAGTTGTTATATTAACCCTATACTTTAGTAAAATTATACTTTTCCCCTAACCAAGGGACTTATACCTTTTTAAAACGAACAAGTCTTTATATACTTAAAACAAGTAAGAATATCAATTCTTGTACGTCTACCGTACTACATAGATACAACTATTCATGCTCAAGAGATAGGAAAGCTCCACACACCTCTTCGGTCAATCCACTTGCTAAGTCCAAGATACCGCACGTAATATGTCAACCTATAATGGCCATAATACGCCTATTAACTTCTAGTTACAATGTAGAACATTCCAAGTTTCAAGCCACCAAATTCTATGGAAAATTGGGAAGCATTTCCTTTGTTTCTACATACTTTGCCACCTTTTTCAAGGCCGAATTCAATATCCAAACGCCACATTTAAGGCCCAACAATCCAAATATTTCAAAGGGGATTACACACCTAAACTTGGGTGTGTAAAATTCTGCCCCACAAGGTACAACAACTAACTTAACAAGTTTAAGGTAGTATTTAGGCTATAACATGCTTACATAACCTTCCTATTCAATTCCTTCACATCCAAACCACATTTCTTGCATGCAAAGAATCTAAGAGCATTATTTACTACTACAAGTTCCTTCTTCTTCACATGCAACACCAATAGCTAGCTACAAGAGAAGAATTGTTACCTTAGAGCTTTGGCCAAACTTATTCCAACAACTTTGCTAGCCTCCTTTCCAAGAATACCACCACAACAAAACCTACAAGCTAGCCACAAGCTTCCTTCTTGCCACACTTTTTCAGATTTTCCTTAAGCTTTGAATTTCTCTTGGAATTCTAGAGAGAAGTGAGAGCTTTAGCTTTAGAGAGAGAGAATGATTTGAAAGATGACCAAGTCTTCAAGACTTGGTCAATATAAGACATGCAAAAATCAGACTGGGGACACTTGTCACCCTCCCATGGCCTTTTAAAAGAAAAGATCTGATTTTCCTAAGTTTTTCCGCCAGAAAACCCGCCTCGGCGCCGCGGCCCTGCAGCCGCGGCGCTGAATCTTCTGCCGCCTCACAGAACTTCCGGCGCCGCGGCCCTGCTTCCCGGCGCCGCGGCGCAGCAACTTCAGCGTTCCCTCAGATCATATGGCGCCGCGGCCCTGCATCCGGCCGCGCCACGTGGCTCTGCGCTCAAACACATTCTCGCCGATCACGACCGAACTTGTAATTCCCATAACTTTCTACTCTGATGTCCTATCGACGAACGGTTAGTTGCGTTGGAAACTAGACTCAACGAACTACGCACTAGGCCTTTGAAATACTTAGTAACTCTCAATGTACCAGGTCATAACCCGCCCCTAAGTTGGCTAAAAACCCGTCTGAAATAATCCGCCAACCTATCTTTCGAAAATTTTAAGTCTTACTCCTTTCGTACGCTCTCACACGCATGACCCGAACTGCGGGGTGTAACACCCCGGCGCCTAACATTCAGATGCTTGCAGAAGTTCCAGCGTCGCGGCGCCTCTAGACAGCAGAGTTGCAGCGCCGCGGCGCCTAATCTCCAGAACAGTGCAGAACTTTCGGCGCCGCGGCGCCGACGCGGAAAAAATCAGGTTTTTGAACGATTCATGGGCCAGGCCTGAAGGAAAACCCTGCACTTCGTTTTTAAACTATAAAAAGAGAACCCTATGCAGTTTTTAAGGGTTCCCTTTCTTGTCAATTCACAACACATCTTGGAGTTCAAGATTGGAGACCATTCTTTAGTAATTTCTTGTTCTTTCTTTACTTTACTTTCAGTTTTATGTTGGATATTGAATTAGTTCTTGTCATGTCAATGACTAGGAACTAATTCTAATATAGGGCTTTCCATGTCAATTCACTTGAACCTTATAGTTATGAATTAATGCATGTTGTGGTTGTTCTTCTGATTGTTGAGATTTATCCAATATATGTTTTGATTGCTTGGTTTACTTGATCATAAATTATCATTACTTATATGATTTCTAACCGAAATCCGAAAGGGGAGGTTGTGAATATGCTGTAGTTTGGTAGACATAGGTTGAATCGTGGATGAAAATACTCCGATTACTTGTGTAGCATTAATAAGGGTTTTTGTTCTTAATCCTCCTCTAGAGTCATCCTTATCACCGAAAGGTAGAAAGGAGCTGTACTGGGGTTGAGTGTTTATATAGCCTTAACGGGAGTATAAAACGGATTAGTAAACCTGCTATCTCTAATAGAAGAGAAACCATAATTAATTGCATTAATAAGTAATATAAGCGGATAGTTGAGGAGATTTGGAAGCCCTATTTCCATCACTACTGAAGTAAACAACATAGTTAATTAGTTTTCATAATTATTAGTTATAAACAACAAATCAATATTCGGTCACCAAATAGATAACAAAGAATAGAAATTGGTAATTGAGCACTAATCCCTGAGGACGATAACTCGGTCTTCAAAGACTATACTACTTGAGTCGACAACGTGCACTTGCGTTAAAGTGTGTGCATAAATCGCGCATCAAGTTTTTGGCGCCGTTGCCGGGGATTGGCTGTTATACCTCGTGGTTCAGGCCGTGCGTATGGGGCCATGCGGAAGGCGTTAGGACTCAAATCGAAAACTTGGTCGTGGCCTCAGTACGCGGCCGAGGCGAACGCGCGCCAAGCGAGAAATTCATGGCCGCGAAATCGAACGCGGCGCCTAAAGTTCCGAGTGTCCGCAGGAGTTGCGGCGCCGCGGCGCCGGGAAGCAGGGCCGCGGCGCCGAGGCGGGAATTTTGGGCGGAAAAACTTAGAAAGTCTGATTTTTGTTTTAAAAGAGGCCATGGGAGGGTGACAAGTGTCCCCATCCGATTTTCTCACATGCATTATATTGACCAAGGCTTGGTCATTTCATTCAACTTTTCATCTTTACACTCCATCTCTCTCTAAATTAAAAGCTCATCCTTCTCTCTAAATTCCCAAGAGGAATTCTAGCCTAAGGAAAAATCTGAAAAGTGTAATAGGAAGGAAAGGTTATTACAAGCTTGTGAAGACTATTGTGGTGGTGTTCTTGGAGAAAAAGGCTAGCAAGGTGTTGGATTAAGTTTGGCTAAAACTCAAGGTAACATTTCTTCTCTTGTAGTTGGTATTGGGCGTTGCATGTTTAATAGGAAGAACTTGTAGTTGGAAAAAAATGCACTTAGAGTAGTTGCATGTAAGAAATGGGGTTTGATTATGAAGGAATTGGTTTGGGGGATTTTATGAGCATGTTGTTGCCTAAATACTACATTAGACTTGTTGGGTTAGTTGTTGTAACTTGTGGGGCTGAATTTTACACCCCAAAGTTTAGGTGTGTAATCCCCCTTGGTGTTGGTTGGTTGTTGAGCCTTAAACATGGCATTTGAGCGTTAAAAATCGACCTTGGAAAAGGTGGCAAAGTATGTAGAAACAAAGGAAACGCTGCCCAATTTTCCGTAGGAAATTGGTGACTTTAACTTGGAAAAATTCTGCATTGTAATTAGAGCTTGATAAACGTATTGTGGTCATTTTAGGTTGACATACTACGTGCGGTAAATTGGACTTAGCTTGTGGATTGACCGAAGAGGTATGTGGAGCTTTCCTATCTCTTGAGCATGATTAGTTGTACTATGTAGTGCGGTGACGACAAGATTTGAAAATCTTCGTTTGTTATAAGCATTTGATACTTGCTTCGTTTTAAAAGAAAAGTATAAAAAAATCCCTTGGACTTAAGGGAATGTGTTTTACTATTGTTTAACTCTAATATAACGGCTTTATGGGGAGTTGGTTATATTAGTTTGTGAAAGTTTAATGGAGAAAGGTTTTGATGTTTTGAACTTGTGAAAGGAAAATGGTTTTAAGGCATGAATTGCCTAAGGTTTTACAAGAAATGAAGTCACTTAATTTAGAAGCTTGAGATAGTTTTAAAAGGAAATGTGACTTGCTTTGAAAAGAAATCGTAACTTGATACTATGGTGATTAGTATCTTGGAATTTTTGTATAAAAAGAGTTATTCCTTAAAAGGTTAGAGGTACATGATACTTGGGTTAAATTCCCGGATTTTTATTAAAAGACATGATCGTGCCTTAGGTATACTAAAATGAGAGGATGTATTAAAACTATAAATAAGAAGTTAGGTGATTCTTAACTTGCTTAAGTTATGATAGGCAGTAGTGCTTATGTTATGATATGATAGGCGGTAGTGCTTATGTTATGATATGATAGGCGGTAGTGCTTATGTTATGATATGATAGGCAGTAGTGCTTATGTTATGTATGATAGCGGATGAGCTATGTTATATATATATTGTTACTGTAAACCCGGGTTATTATTTATGCCATGGATTTGCCACCCATGACGCGAGTCGCGCTTGTACTCATGCGGATCTGGACCATAGGATCCATGCGGGTGAAATAGTCCCACGCGAGTACAGCGATGGTACTCACGCGGATCCACAGATCCATGCGGTGAAATAGTCCCACGCGGGTGAAATAGTCCTACGACGAGGCGGATGACCTCATGCGGGTCCACAGACCTATGCGGGTGAAATAGTCCCGAGTAGGATTGCTTAATGATACTACGGCGAGGTACCACTGTTTTGATCGCGAGCCTCCTATTTTTATGCTTATAAAACTTATACTTGTTACTCATTGTTAGTAAGGCACAAGTCTGAGTAAACTGATTTTCGCCTATAACTCCGGCTTATATTTTGACTTATGATATTATTACGATTTTCCGCCGCATATTTGGTACATGTTGTCGACCTCCGGGGCCGCGTTCATGCCGCAGTTGAGGTTCATACTTGTCGATCCGCACTCTTAGGATCACTGGTTCGGTTCTCGGAAGGCTCCATTTCTCCGAGGCCTCGTCTTTTGGCACGATTCCCGAGGTTGTAGACTTTTGTACATTCAGGGTATGGCGGGCCCCGTCCGCCATAGTGTTATTCATTCTTAGAGGCTGTAGTCTTGTCGAACTTGGTTCGTTAAGGATGTAACTGCTCGGTTTATGTACTTTTGGGTTAGATTTGGGCTAGACTATTCTATATCGTAATGGTTGTTTATCTTGAGTTTATATTCCGCTGGTTTTCTCTGATGTTGTGTCACTAGGGTGCCCGGGTTAGGCACCGGTCACGGGTCCGGGTTCGGGTCGTGACAAAAGTGGTATCGAGCGCTTAATCCTCGGAAAGAGTCTACAGCCGTATCTAGTAGAGTCTTGATTATCGGTGTGTTGTGCACCACATCTATAATCGTGAGGTCGCAGGATATTTAGGATTGGTTTCCATTTCTTCTCACTCTAAGATCGTGCGATAGAGGCGTGTGGTTAGGGTCGTCTCTCCCTAACAGTTATGGTGTTTGCAGCGAGGAAGCGTGACCGAGAAGATTATGAGGATTGCGTATCCAGGTTGGTAATACTTGTAGTATAGTTGGTATTGCGACATACAGCTATACAGATTTCTGTATGAGGATCACATATGCGTTGCCAAGAATGATTTTAGATTACCGTGATTTGGTAAGGACTAAATAGGTGCAGGGAGGTATGAGCAGTTAAGGAACTCATCGAGGTTTTACGTTCTAGTTTGAGAAAATTAGGAGACGATGAGTTGTCGGAAAAGTAATGGAACCTTAAGAAGCTTAATTAAGGGCCCAATGGGAGACTATGTTTGTAAATTAAGCTCGTGGTACGCTTAAGAGGATAGTACGGATGGGATCCGTGTGGAGTAAGTAATGGTTGTTGTGACCAAGACGACACGACTATGGTATTATGAGAAGTTAGTATACCCGCTTATGGGGTGGGATCAGTTGATAGTAGTCCCGCTACGTGACAGGGTCACGCAGGTACAAAGCGTCAGTCTAATTAATCATTTTACGAGTTCGCAGACGTATCCCACCGGAACCAGGTTGTGAGCGCCGGAAATGACCTTATATTGTTTTAACTTAGTAACTCCAAGATCGAAGGCCAGCTTTATTATGGAAGTTATGTACGTAAGCTAGAATAAGTTTGGAAGTACGGAAAGAGTACGCCGTAAGAAGTGAGCAACCAAGTGTGAAAGAAATGAAGCGTAATCCATGAGAACCTTTATTAGGTAACCACACCCGTGAGTGTTGGGTGGTAGCTGAGTGGGCAGATAATAATTGTCGGTAACGATACAGTCGTCGGACCCTAGCAGAGCTGTTATGACAGACGTTGAGGTCATTATGAGTACGGGCTAGTTGGCCTCATGTTATGCCAACGTGGACTACAGAAGAGATTGATTCGGTACCAATTTTCCCGGTAAGCCGGTTATCGAGTGGAGAGGAAGGGAAGTGGTAGTAACCAGTGAATTATCCTTCCTTCTTTGGCATCATTGTTTTTAATAAGTTTGTGTGACTTGTTCGTTGAGAAAAAATTTGACGCAGAAAGTTAGTAATACTTGAATTTGAAGGAATTTATGTTAAGTTCCCTTGGAGGTACTTGGAGTTGGTTTGGTGTGGTCGGGGCCACGACCTTCCTGATAATTTCAAGGAAATGTGCAAGGCAAAATAAAATAAATGCTGGTATTTGCCGGAAAGAAGAGGGCATCTTTGGTAGGTTTTGAAAATCTACACGATTTTAAGGCGGTGCGTAATGATTAGATATTTACAGGACCACGAGAGGACCAGGTGATTAGGGTTGTGACGCCAAGGAAAGTTTATTGAAGGGAGATAAGTTCTCTCCCATGCATAAAAGGATAGTCTTACGTATTATGGGGTTATGTGTACCCATGTAGTTAGACGAAGGATGGGAAGCTGTAGGTCTTGATATCGTCATGCCATAAGTTACAGTTTTAAGATAACCGTGGAAAAAGTATTATGTTGGGGGTAATTAAGAACGACGTCACGAAACGGTCAGGGAAGTGTCGTAAGAAAAATGAAGGTAGTACACATGTTTGAAACTGTACGATTATGGATCAAATTAGAAACACTTTACTATTAATAAGCATAAGGTAGGTTATGACCAAAAGGATAAAAGAGAATACAACTATGGTTATGTAAGTTGCACGAGACACGATTACGAACTAGTGTAAGACCATTAGTAGGTAATGGGCAGTAGGAACACCTCGAGGAAAGGTAGTAGCATCTGTACTGACGAGAAAGATAGTAAGAGAACACGGCGAGGTAAAGGACCCCAGGACAACTTGAATTAACTTATAAAGGAAAGACGAGTAGACACTCGAACGATAAGAAATCTTGACAAGTCATTGGATTATGTAATACCGTGAATTGAGGTTGAACACCGGACTATAAGCTCTACGAGCTGAGAGAGGATAATAGGATTACTACTTGACAAGATCAAGGAAGTCTTCCCCCTAAATTGTGATTGGCAGGAAGTCTTAGCCATGCGGCAAGCAAAGGAATCAGATCCAAGTATAGTAACCAAGTTTGGTTGCAACAGAGAAAGGGAAACAGGAACCATAACTGAGATTAAGGATGCTCGAATATTTTGCAAGTGCAAGAGAGGCTTCCAGTTATTGGAAGAGAAGTTGACCACGACTACAGTTCTAACCCCTCTTGAGAGACTAGAGGGTTAGGGTATTATTGTAACACGTTGGGTGTTGGGCTAGGTTGTGTGCTGACGCAACACGATAAGGTTAGAGCTTATGTTTCCCGGCGGTTAGGGAAGCAAGAAAGGAATTACGTTACTCACGATTTAGAGTCGGCGGCAGTTAATCGTACCTTGAAGATTTGGAGGCAATTTCCTTATATAGATTTCATGTGGATATTTGCGTAGACCACAGGAAACTCCGGTATATCTTCAGACTGAGGCAGCTGAATTTGCGGCAGAGACGGTGGTTGGAGCTACTTAAGGATTGTGATATTGATATCCTATACCACCCAGGGAAGGCCAATGTAGTTCTGCATGTCGCCAGTCGCAGATTGATGGGTAGTCCGTCAAGTGCAGCCGGGGAAGAAGGACATGGTCCGAGAGTTACACCGCCAGCAAGCCTTGGGGTTCGTTTGGTTGATTCCGTTGCAGCGAATTCGGGTTCGAGAGGCCAGAGTCTTCCATCGTCGAGGAGGTAAAGAGGCGGCGATGAGGATCCGATTTTGATGCACGATGAGATGCAGCTCTCCGGGAGAGAAGAGTCTATTTGAGGTAGCCGGATGGGTGCTAAGGTTTAAGGGCGATTAGGTGTTCCGATGTGGCAGACTTCGTCGGCCAGTGCAGGGAGGCACCCGGTGCTCGTTATTCGATTCATCCGGTCGACTAAGATGTACCATGACCTCAGTGCGTGTATTGGTGGGATGGTTTGAAGAGGGCGTGGCGGTTTGTTGCCCAGGTCCTAATTGTCGTGAGTTAAGGTTGAGCACGTAGCGGGGGCTATTACGCTATGATATTCATGTGGAAGTGGGAGATGGTCAACATGGACTTTATTACGAGGTTACCTCGCACCTGCAGGAGACATGATTCCATTTGGGTTATTGTTGTGGTGTGAAATCAGCCCACTTTCTTCCGGCAGACGACATTTTCACCAAGGACTATGCAGATTATATATTAGAGAGATTGTGAGATTGCACGAGTCGGTGTCGATTATATCGGATAGAGAGCCCAGTTCACGGCTAACTTCTGAGGTCTTTCGTAAGGATTAGGGACACAGTGAGTCTCAAAGACGCGTTTCATCCTCGGACGGACGGACAGCCGAGCGCACTATCCGCACACTCGAGGATATCTTTGCGGGCTTGTGTTATTGATTTCGGGGTAGTGGGAGGATCATTTACCTTTTTGGAGTTTGCTTATAACAATGGCTACCATTCTAGTGTTCGGATGACGCCTTATGAGGCCTTATACGGGAGGAAGTGCAGTCACCGATAGGTTGGTTTGAAGTGGGAGAAGTGCGATTAATCGGGCGGATTTGGTTCAAGTGGCGATGGATAAGGTGAAGCTTATCCGGGAGCGGTTATTAGCAGCCAGTCGGCGAAATCATATGCAGATCATCGGGCCGACACTTAGAGTTTGAGGTCAAGGATTGGGTCTTTCTGAAAGTGTCACCCATGAAGGGTGTGATGAGATTTGGGAGGAAAGGGAAACTCAGCCCAAGGTACATTGGGCCGTATCAGATTGTCCGAAGAGTGGGCAAGGTTGCCTATGAGTTGGATCTGCCGTCCGATCTTGGCGGTACATCGCTTTTCACGTGTCTATGTTACTAAATGCGTTGAAATCCATCTAGAGTGCACCCGATTCAGATATCCAGTGTGAGAGGAGTTGTCGTATGAGGAGAGTCCCATAGCGATACTCGATCGTCAAGTTAGACGACTCCGGACGAAGGAGGTGGCTTCCGTCGAGGTTTTATGGCGGAACGAGAACAGTGAGGAGATGACGTGGGAAGCGGAGGATGATATGATGAAGAAATACCCACACTTATTCCCTATACCTCCAGGTAACCCCCCTTTCCTACTGATTGGTGTTAATTTGGTTGATTATGCTTGAGTAATGTTGTGGCTCGGGGAGCATTCTTATTTGCTAAGGAATAGTTAAGAAG
Organism: Przewalskia tangutica; assembly: GCA_029844215.1. Taxonomy (NCBI): domain Eukaryota; kingdom Viridiplantae; phylum Streptophyta; class Magnoliopsida; order Solanales; family Solanaceae; genus Przewalskia; species Przewalskia tangutica. The sequence continues at coordinate 22,590,209 of CM056722.1, forward strand.
ATATGTTTATATTGTGTTTTGTGTAAGGCTAGAAGGAACATTCGAGACGAATGTTTCTAAGGGGGGGAGAATGTTATACCTCGTGGTTCAGGCCGTGCGTAGGGGGCCAGGCGGAAGGCGTTAGGACTCAAATCGTAAAACTTGGCCGTGGCCTGCATGGCCGGGCGAGGCGTGGCCAAGGCGAAATTCATGGCGCGCCGGAAATCGGGCGCGCGCCTAAAGTTCCGAGTGTCCGCGAGTCTGCAGGCCGCGCGGGAAGCGCATGGCGCGCGAGGCGGAATTTTGGGCGAAAACTTAGAAAGTCTGATTTTTGTTTTAAAAGAGGCCATGGGAGGGTGACAAGTGTCCCCATCGATTCTTCTCACATGCATTATATTGACCAAGGCTTGGTCATTTCATTCAACTTTTCATCTTTACACTCCATCTCTCTCTAAATTAAAAAGCTCATCCTTCTCTCTAAATTCCCAAGAGGAATTCTAGCCTAAGGGAAAAATCTGAAAAGTGTAATAGGAAGGAAAGGTTATTACAAGCTTGTGAAGACTATTGTGGTGGTGTTCTTGGAGAAAAAGGCTAGCAAGGTGTTGGATTAAGTTTGGCTAAAACTCAAGGTAACATTTCTTCTCTGTAGTTGGTATTGGGCGTTGCATGTTTAATAGGAAGAACGTGTAGTTGGAAAAAAAATGCACTTAGAGTAGTTGCATGTAAGAAATGGGGTTTGATTATGAAGGAATTGGTTTGGGGGATTTTATGAGCATGTTGTTGCCTAAATACTACATTAGACTTGTTGGGTTAGTTGTTGTAACTTGTGGGGCTGAATTTTACACCCCAAAGTTTAGGTGTGTAATCCCCCTTGGTGTTGGTTGGTTGTTGAGCCTTAAACATGGCATTTGAGCGTTAAAAATCGACCTTGGAAAAGGTGGCAAAGTATGTAGAAACAAAGGAAACGCTGCCCAATTTTCCGTAGGAAATTGGTGACTTTAACTTGGAAAAATTCTGCATTGTAATTAGAGCTTGATAAACGTATTGTGGTCATTTTAGGTTGACATACTACGTGCGGTAAATTGGACTTAGCTTGTGGATTGACCGAAGAGGTATGTGGAGCTTTCCTATCTCTTGAGCATGATTAGTTGTACCTATGTAGTACGGTAGACGTACAAGATTTGAAAATCTTCGTTTGTTATAAGCATTTGATACTTGCTTCGTTTTAAAAGAAAAGTATAAAAATCCTCGACTTAAGGGAATGTGTTTTACTATTGTTTAACTCTAATATAACGGCTTTATGGGGAGTTGGTTATATTAGTTTGTGAAAGTTTAATGGAGAAAGGTTTTGATGTTTTGAACTTGTGAAAGGAAAATGGTTTTAAGGCATGAATTGCCTAAGGTTTTACAAGAAATGAAGTCACTTAATTTAGAAGCTTGAGATAGTTTTAAAAGGAAATGTGACTTGCTTTGAAAAGAAATCGTAACTTGATACTATGGTGATTAGTATCTTGGAATTTTTGTATAAAAAGAGTTATTCCTTAAAAGGTTAGAGGTACATGATACTTGGGTTAAATTCCCGGATTTTTATTAAAAGACATGATCGTGCCTTAGGTATACTAAAATGAGAGGATGTATTAAAACTATAAATAAGAAGTTAGGTGATTCTTAACTTGCTTAAGTTATGATAGGCCGGTAGTGCTTATGTTATGATATGATAGGCCGGTAGTGCTTATGTTATGATATGATAGGCCGGTAGTGCTTATGTTATGATATGATAGGCCGGTAGTGCTTATGTTATGTATGATAGCCGGATGAGCTATGTTATATATATATTGTTACGGGTAAACCCCGGGTTATTATTTATGCCATGGATTTGCCACCCATGATGCGAGTGCGGCGCTTGTACTCATGCGGATCTGGACCATAGGATCCATGCGGGTGAAATAGTCCCATGCGAGTGCAGCGATGGTACTCACGCGGATCCACAGATCCACGCGGTGAAATAGTCCCACGCGGGTGAAATAGTCCTATGACGAGGCGGATGACCTCATGCGGGTCCACAGACCTATGCGGGTGAAATAGTCCCGAGTAGGATTGCTTAATGATACTACGCGAGGTACCCTGTTTTGATCGCGAGCCTCCTATTTTTACGCTATAAAACTTATACTTGTTACTCTCATTGTTAGTAAGGCACGGTCAAGGTAAACCGATTTTGCCTATAACTCCAAATTATATTTTGACTTATGATATTATTACAAGATTTTCCGTTTCGCATATTTGGTACATGTTGTATGACCTCTCCGGGGCTGCGTTCATGCCGCAGGTTGAGGTTCATAGCTTGCTGATCCGCACTCTTAGGATCACGGTTCGGTTCTCGGAAGGCTCCATTTCTCCGGAGGCCTCGTCTTTTGGTACGATTCCCTGAGGTTGTAGACTTTTGTACATTCAGGGGGTATGGCGGGGCCCTGTCCCGTCATAGTGTTATTCATTCTTAGAGGCCTGTAGTCTTGTCAGAACTTGGTTCGTTAAGGATGTAGCTCGGTTTATGTACTTTTAGGTTAGCTTGATTTGGGCTAGACTATTCTATATCTTAATGGTTGTTTATCTTGAGTTTATATTCCGCTGGTTTTCTCTGATGTTGTGTCACTAGGGTGCCCGGGTTAAGGCACCGGTCACGAGTCCGGGTTCGGGTCGTGACATTGGCGTAGTTCAATATCAATTTTATCTAGTCTTAATTTCTAATTTGGTTTTTATTTCTGTTTTTATTTATTGTTTTTATTTTTATTTTTGTGAAAACCAGTGTGCCGTGATCCGTTTGTTTTTTTTGATCTGTTTCAGGCACTCAGTTTATGCGAAGGAGAAGAGGAGCAGACACTCTTGTTCCCTTCAACCCAGAAATTGAGAAAACTTGTAAATAGAACAGAAGGAACCAACGAATTTCAGCCTTAAGTGAGATGGGAGGCGTACAGAACAACAACGAGATGAATGAGGGTTTAGGTGATCATCAGCCTAACCAAAGAATGCCTAGGAGATTGCCGATGGATGTAGAGGAGAGAGTTCAGGTCCAAGCGGAGAGAAGCTTGGGTGATTATGTGCTGCCGAGGGTAAATGGAGCACAAACATGTATTAGGCTCCCTGCAATAGGAGCAAATAACTTTGAGATAAAACCTACAATTCTAAGCATGGTGCAGAATACGGTCCAGTTTGGAGGATTGCTGTTACACCCCGTAAGTCCAGGACATGTGTAAGAGAATGTACGTAAGGAATCAAGACTTGGAAATTAGTAGGAAAGGAAGAATTGTTTTTCCGACGGAAAATGTTCCGAACGTCGGAAAGGAAAAATGTTCGTTGTTGAGAATTGGATTCTCAAAATGCATTAGTTGAAGAGTATGGGACTTATTAACATTATGGAAATTTATTTTTTACGGATTTGGTCACGTGGGGCCCACCCGAGGAATTTTACGTTTTGTGGGGCCCACGAGGGTTACGGAATTTTATGGACGAATGAGAGGGCGACACGTGGCACCCCCACATGTGGTCTTGGATGAAAATGGTGAGGGTAAAATGGTCATTGACCATCTTGGAAGATAAGTCTTCAAGCTTGATATATTTGACCAAAGTTAACTTGTCCACTTGGCCATTATCCATGTGAAACTCATCTTAGCCACACAATTGTTATAATCTAAGCCCTCCAATGTGTGTTATATACTACACTAGTAGCAAGACATTGTCTTCCACACTTAGAAAAATCACAACATTTTCTTGTCTCCTAATGTTGCTCTCGGCTTTGATGAGGTTCCACACAAAAAATTTTAGTTTGTGATCCATTAGCCACAAGACTTTAAACCAAGGTTCATGAGTGTATTGTAAGTGTATCTCAATAGAAAAATCCCGGAAAGAGAGAGTTTTCGTGTTAGTCGCAAGGTGAAAACCTAGTTGCTTTTCTAGGTTTTGATTGGAAATGGAAGAGAAGTTAGTTGTGAACTTCTAAGGGCTTCAAATAGCGGATTGGAGCGTAAAGTAAAGGAGCTAAGAATTGCTAAGGAGCGACTTTGAATCTTGGAAATTTTAAGGGCTTATAAAGGTATAAATTTTGTCGTTTTAGCAATTAAGTTTACTTATTGATTGTAGCTATGAATATTAGCAAGCATGAGTTATATATTGTGTAGTTGGATTAGTGTATTGGCTATTGGAACCCTAATCCGAAAACTAGCATGTTTAGCTTTAAGATTACAATTCAAGTCGATTATTAGTTTAAGTCGTCGCATATTGTATAAAGAAGGAAATTGTAGTTGTTGAAGTTGTTAATGACTATATAACATGTTAGAACTAAGAACTTGGATTGAAAAAGAATTTGGAAAGGACTTAGTGTTGTTATTTATGTTGGCCGAGAATGGCTTGAATATGGAATCTACTTGATATTAATTGTGGGGCGGAATTTTACACGTATTGTAAGGCGTGTAATCCCCTTTGATTGGTTGTTGTTTGGAGCCTTAAATGTGGCGTGTTGGTTATTGTATTCGGCCTTGAAAAAGGTGGCAAAGTGAGTAGAAACAAAGGAAGTGTTGCCCGATTTTCCGTAGAATTAGAGACCGTATACTTAGTATTATTCTACATTAGAGACTAGAAGTTGATAGTCTTGTTGTGACCATTATAGGTTGACACTTCTACGTACGGCGTATTCGGCTTAGCTTGTGGATTTAGCCGAAAAGGTATGTGAACTATCTCCTCTTCTAGCATGATTCCTTAAGATAAAGAAAGTACTTCCTACTCCTTAAATGATCCATTCCTTGGTTGTACTTGGATTGCCTAGTATAGAATTTGTTCTATGTACTTCCTTGATTGTACTTTGATGTTTAGATTGTAAGTTGTATAATCCATTTTCTTAATGAAGTTTGGATTCTTAAAAGTGAAAGTATTTTACTTAAAGTACATAGAGTCTTGAAAAGGAAGTGGTTTCCAAACCTTTTGGCTAGTGCCTTAGTTCCAAAACCTAAAGGTCATTATAATGACTTTAGGGGAGTCAAAGGAGTGATTTACTTAATTGTTTTAAAAGAGGAGAAATGACATGATTTAAGAGAAGTAACTTGTTTTAAAGGTGTGAGTTACTTGAGGTTTAAAAGTAGAAGAAACTTGTTTTCTATATATTAAGAGACTCGAAGTATTTTTGAAAGTTAAGAAACTTGATTTGAAAGTTTGTGATACTTGGTTTTAAGTATAAGTCCCTTGGTTATAAAAAGGATGAAATTGTCTAAAAACCATAAAGGGTTATAACGGCTTTATGGGAAGTTGGTTATAACGGCTTTATGGAAGGTTTAGAAAGTTGTCTATTTTTTATTAATGGGCATAAGTTGACTAGATTGTGAAAATTTGAAGTTACTTGGTTTCAAGCTTTGAAATGAGTTTCTAAAAGTGTAGTAACTTACTTTGAAAAATAGACACACCTTGATACTACGGGTGTTAGTATCTTGGGGTTTTACATAAAAAGGAGTCTTTTGAAAAGAATGTACGTACGTAGTACTTTGGCTTGTTTAATTGAGAATTAGACAATGGGCCGGGCAGTATACCTTTACGGGCAGACTATATGACATTATCGTCCCAGAAATGGGTCGGGCAGTATACCTTTACGGGCAGACTATATGACATTATCGTCCCAGAAATGGGCCGGGCAAGATACCTACGAAGACTATATGACATTATCGCCCCGAAATGGGCGGGCAAGATACCTTTACGCGCACTATATGACATTATCGTCCGAAATGAGCCGGCAAGATACCTTTACGGGCAGACTATAGGACATTATCGCGTCCCAGGAATGGGCCGGGTAGTATACCTTTATGGGCAGACTATATGACATTAGGTTTATTGGTGTTATACTATATCATGGACTGCCGACAGTGAGTAAGGATTCCACGGGCATGATTGATATTATGGGCGTGAGACCCATGGATAGATTTTAGAAATGACTTGAGGGCATGCGTCCCTGACTTGTTATGACTGCTTATGTGTTGTGTACTGTAGGTTGGCTATCATACATGTCTCTGCTTTGTTTAGATTATGATTTCATTACGCATTTCATCATTTCACATACTTGGTACATTCTTCGTCGACCTCCTTTCGGCCGCGTTCACGCCAGAGTTTAGGTACGTTGTTTGGTGATCGGCAGTGTAGGACCCGCCGAGTTTTGGATAGCTCCTTCTGTTCGGGAGTTCATCTTTTGGTATAAGTTCTTTCAGTACAGGCTTTTGTACAGTTTTGGGTACGGCGGGGCCTTGTCCCGTCATAGTTCAGTTTAACTCTTAGAGGTCTGTATTCATATGTGGGATTGGACTCATGTACAGTGTAGTGTCTTTTGATTTTGTATATTATGGCAGCCTTGTCGGCTTTGCCCTTGCACGTACTCTGGTTTTAAAAAAAAAAGGGTGTTATTTAATTTCCGCAGTTTACTTAGTTGTTAAGGTAGAAGGGTGCCCAGGTAGGGCACCATCCACGCCCGGTTCGGCGTGTGAGTGGTATCGAGCGATCGGTCCCTGAATGTCTACAGACCGTGTCTAGTAGAGTCTTGATTATCGGTGTGTTGCGCGCCACACCCATAAACAGGAGGCTACAGGACATTTAGGAGTTGGTTTCTATTCTTCTCACTCTAAGATCGTGCCATAGAGCTGTGTTAGTAAGATAATTCCTCTCTGACGTGATTTTGTGTTACAGTTATGCCTCCAAGGAGGGAAACAGCCGCCCAGAAGGGCAAAGGAGTAACAAAAGCTACTAGTCAGACTCAGGGAGTTGATAGGGCTCGTGCCCAGGGCATACCGGATGTTGTGCCGCGATCATGAGTTCTTCTGCGCCAGTTTTGCGGCACGAGCCTCGATTTCTCGGTTAGGGGAAGACTATAGGTCATGAAGGAAGCCATTATGTTATTGACCAAGATAGCGAAGCTACTCTGATTTCAGCAGCAGGAGGTTACTCGGCGGTCTGCAGCAGTGTACAGGGTAGAGGCGGCCACGGAGATCTGCGTAAGAGGCTAGCCGGTTGGTTATCGGTGAGTTTTTGGACGAGCGGCCTCAAATGAGTGAGATATTCGTCGACCTACCCAAAGTACATACCCCGCAGCTCACGGTGGGAGATTTGATCCCAAGGTATTTAGGAGCCGGTCCAAGCTCCAGAGGTCGAGGTTCTCAGAGGAGCAGAGGACTTTCTCGGCCGAGGCCACCCATTCCTCAGTGTATCAGATGTGGTAAGCGTCATTCGGGGAAATGCCGTTATGACACAGATGGTTGTTATTATTGTGGCCGTCCGGGCCATATTCAGAGGGTATGTCCTTTCAGAAAGAGCACCGGTGAGGTGGCTCAGCCTATGAGGCCGGTAGTTGGTTCCCTTTCCTCACGTCGTCCCCGTGAGGTATTGGGATGTCGGCCACCGTGGTAGAGGTCAGGGTGGAGTTTATAGTTCTGGCGGTCCTTCGAACCGCATAGATGACGTGACTACTGGGCAGGATCAGGAGGCGACATCGCACGGGGTTACAGGTATATTTCGATTCTTTTGAATCATACGTGCGTTGATAGATTCAGATTTTACCCTAGCGTATATGTTTTCCCTTTATTGTTAGAGTTGTAAAGTGATAGTACCCCAGAGGTAGGGATACCTTGATTAGTAAAGTGAGAAGTTAAGAATATTGACAAGAATGATAAGTGAACCGAGACTATAGTTGTGTAGAGTTCACAAGTAGTAATTACCCGTAACAGTGTGAGACCGATAGGGAAGGATGTACAGTAGAAATACTTTGGCTTAGGTGATGAACCTCTAGTGAATGGGAGGATAGGGTGAGAAGTACCTTGAGATAAGAGAGAGATTTATTTCAGACTAAGAATGAGAAGTTAAGTGTGACGATGAGTCGGGTTATGGACTCATTTCGGGTCAGTCGGTAGTGTGGAATGGGGTGATGTCAGTTAGAAAGGATCCCGCTATGTGATAGGGTCACGGGGGTGCTAGGCCCAAGTCTAGTTGATCGTTGTACGAGTTCGTGGATGCGTTCCACCGGAACTAGGTCGTAAGGACCGAGAAGAGCCTTAACAGGAATGTAAGTAACTATATGGCCAAGTTTGGATAGTAACTCCAAGGATTGGAGAAGAGAAACAAAATTTGAGATTTTGTACGTGTACTAGATGAGTTTGAAAGTACGAGAAAGTATGACAAGTAAGGAAAGAAAGGAACCTCTAAGGATCTCGTGTTTGGGAAGACTGTAACCTTCGAGTTTTGTGAGAAGGGACCACGGACGGAAGGTCCATTGATATGTTTACGTATGTTGTGGTGGCCAGGTGTGGCATCGTTGGTCTTGTGCACTTTTGATTGATAGGCATAGTATAGAGTTTATGCCGGAGTTTGTATAGCTTGACAACCGACTAAGAACATTCGGGGACGAATGTTTCTAAGGGGGGAAGAATGTTACACCCCGTAAGTCCAGGACATGTGTAAGAGAATGTACGTAAGGAATCAAGACTTGGAAATTAGTAGGAAAGGAAGAATTGTTTTTCCGACGGAAAATGTTCCGAACGTCGGAAAGGAAAAATGTTCGTTGTTGAGAATTGGATTCTCAAAATGCATTAGTTGAAGATTATGGGACTTATTAACATTATGGAAATTTATTTTTTACGGATTTGGTCACGTGGGGCCCACCCGAGGAATTTTACGTTTTGTGGGGCCCACGAGGGTTACGGAATTTTATGGACGAATGAGAGGGCGACACGTGGCACCCCCCACATGTGGTCTTGGACGGAAATGGTGAGGGTAAAATGGTCATTGACCATCTTGGAAGATAAGTCTTCAAGCTTGATATATTTGACCAAAGTCAACTTGTCCACTTGGCCATTATCCATGTGAAACTCATCTTAGCCACACAATTGTTATAATCTAAGCCCTCCAATGTGTGTTATATACTACACTAGTAGCAAGACATGGTCTTCCACACTTAGAAAAATCACAACATTTTCTTGTCTCCTAATGTTGCTCTCGGCTTTGATGAGGTTCCACACAAAAAATTTTAGTTTGTGATCCATTAGCCACAAGACTTTAAACCAAGGTTAATGAGTGTATTGTAAGTGTATCTCAATAGAAAAATCCCGGAAAGAGAGAGTTTTCGTGTTAGTCGCAAGGTGAAAACCTAGTTGCTTTTCTAGGTTTTGATTGGAAATGGAAGAGAAGTTAGTTGTGAACTTCTAAGGGCTTCAAATAGCATATTGGAGCGTAAAGGAAAGGAGCTAAGAATTGCTAAGGAGCGACTTTGAATCTTGGAAATTTTAAGGGCTTATAAAGGTATAAATTTTGTCGTTTTAGCAATTAAGTTTACTTATTGATTGTAGCTATGAATATTAGCAAGCATGAGTTATATATTGTGTAGTTGGATTAGTGTATTGGCTATTGGAACCCTAATCCGAAAACTAGCATGTTTAGCTTTAAGATTACAATTCAAGTCGATTATTAGTTTAAGTCGTGGCATGTTGTATAAAGAAGGAAATTGTAGTTGTTGAAGTTGTTAATGACTATATAACATGTTAGAACTAAGAACTTGGATTGAAAAAGAATTTGGAAAGGACTTAGTGTTGTTATTTATGTTGGCCGAGAATGGCTTGAATATGGAATCTACTTGATATTAATTGTGGGGCGGAATTTTATACGTATTGTAAGGCGTGTAATCCCCTTTGATTGGTTGTTGTTTGGAGCCTTAAATGTGGCGTGTTGGTTATTGTATTCGGCCTTGAAAAAGGTGGCAAAGTGAGTAGAAACAAAGGAAGTGTTGCCCGATTTTCCGTAGAATTAGAGACCGTATACTTAGTATTATTCTACATTAGAGACTAGAAGTTGATAGTCTTGTTGTGACCATTATAGGTTGACATTTCTACGTACGGCGTATTCGGCTTAGCTTGTGGATTTAGCCGAAAAGGTATGTGAACTATCTCCTCTTCTAGCATGATTCCTTAAGATAAAGAAAGTACTTCCTACTCCTTAAATGATCCATTCCTCGTTGTACTTGGATTGCCTAGTATAGAATTTGTTCTATGTACTTCCTTGATTGTACTTTGATGTTTAGATTGTAAGTTGTATAATCCATTTTCTTAATGAAGTTTGGATTCTTAAAAGTGAAAGTATTTTACTTAAAGTACATAGAGTCTTGAAAAGGAAGTGGTTTCCAAACCTTTTGGCTAGTGCCTTAGTTCCAAAACCTAAAGGTCATTATAATGACTTTAGGGGAGTCAAAGGAGTGATTTACTTAATTGTTTTAAAAGAGGAGAAATGACATGATTTAAGAGAAGTAACTTGTTTTAAAGGTGTGAGTTACTTGAGGTTTAAAAGTAGAAGAAACTTGTTTTCTATATATTAAGAGACTCGAAGTATTTTTGAAAGTTAAGAAACTTGATTTGAAAGTTTGTGATACTTGGTTTTAAGTATAAGTCCCTTGGTTATAAAAAGGATGAAATTGTCTAAAAACCATAAAGGGTTATAACGGCTTTATGGGAAGTTGGTTATAACGGCTTTATGGAAGGTTTAGAAAGTTGTCTATTTTTTATTAATGGGCATAAGTTGACTAGATTGTGAAAATTTGAAGTTACTTGGTTTCAAGCTTTGAAATGAGTTTCTAAAAGTGTAGTAACTTACTTTGAAAAATAGACACACCTTGATACTACGGGTGTTAGTATCTTGGGGTTTTACATAAAAAGGAGTCTTTTGAAAAGAATGTACGTACGTAGTACTTTGGCTTGTTTAATTGAGAATTAGACAATGGTAGGCAAGATACCTTTACGCGCACTATATGACATTATCGCCCCGTAAACGGGTCGGGCAAGATACCTTTACGCGCACTATATGACATTATCGCCCCGTAAACGGGCGGGCAAGATACCTTTACGGAAGACTATATGACATTATCGCCCCGTAAACGGGCGGCGAGATACCTTTACGCGCACTATATGACATTATCGCCCCGAGAAATGGCGAGGCAAGATACCTTTACGCGCACTATAGGACATTATCGCGTCGTGAATGGGCGGGTAGTATACCTTTATGGGCAGACTATATGACATTAGGTTTATTGGTGTTATACTATATCATGGGATCGAAGCGGTGAGTAAGGATTCCACGCATGATTGATATTACGGGCGTGAGACCCATGGATAGATTTTAGAAATGACTTGAGGCATGCGTCCTCGACTTGTTATGATCGCTATGTGTTGTGTATCGTAGGTTGGCTATCATACATGTCTCCTGCTTTGTTTAGATCGTTATGATTTCATTACAGTGATCGCATTTCACATACTTGGTACATTCTTCAGACCTCGACTTCGGCTGCGCTCATCGCAGTTTAGGTACGCTGTTTGGTGATCGGCAGTGTAGGACCGCCTCGTAGTTTTGGATAGCTCCTTCGTTGAGTTCATCTTTTGGTATAAGTTCTTTCAAGATGTGCTTTTGTACAGTTTTGGTACTGGCGGGGCCTTGTCCGCCATAGTTCATTTAACTCTTAGGTCCGTATTCATATGTGGATTGGACTCGTATGCAGTGTAGTGTCTTTTGATTTTGTATATTATGGCGGCACTTGTCGGCTTTGCCCTTACCACGCACTCGGTTTTAAAAAAAGGGTGTTATTTAATTTCCAGCTTTACGTAGTTGTTAAGGTAGATGGTGCCTGTGTAGGGCACCAACACGCCCGGTTCGGCGTGACAATTGCCGTCGGAGGATCTTCACATGCACATAGCTAATTTCTTGGAGCTGTGTGCAACATTCAGATACAATGGCATTACTGATGACGCTGTCAGGTTTAGGCTCTTTCCCTTCTCACTCAGAGATTGAGCGAAGGTGTGGTTGAATTCCTTGCCAGCAGATTCGATTTTTACATGGCAAGAGTTGGCACAGAAATTTCTAGCAAAGTTCTTCCCACCATGCAAAGCAGCAAAGTTGAGAGGGGAGTTGAATAATTTCTATCAAGCAGACGGAGAGTCATTATACGAATCTTGGGAAAGATTCAAGGACTTACAAAAGGAAGTGCCCACACCACAGTATTGAGTTGTGGAATTTGGTCCACATCTTCTATAATGGGCTAAGCGGAACGACCAGAACGATCATCGATGCACGTGCCAGTGGAACCTTTATGAGAAATCGCATGAAGCTCATGATTTATTGGAGGACATGGCCACCAATAATCATGTCACAGATGATAGACAAGTGAGTGGCAGAAGAACAGTGGGAGTTCATGAGATAGATGCCATCACTGCCCTGAATGCCCAAGTCGCCCTTTTAACCAAGCAGCTACAACAAAATACAATGTCTGTAAATGCAGTGCAACTGCCCATGAGCTGTGAAATGTGTGGTGGTCCACATACATTCGACAGATGCCCATCAGCTGATCTTAATAATATGCCGATCGAGCAAGCAGAGTGCCAAGCTGTAGGTAACTATCAGAGGCCCCAGAACAATCCATACTCCAATACATACAATCCAGGGTGGAGGAATCACCCAAATTTTTCATGGAGAGGCGAGCACGGGCAGCAGAATCAGTATAGAGGCCAGTACCAAAATCAGCAGTCATTCACTCAGGCCTCACCTTCTCAACAATTCAATGCACCTGTTCAGCCAGAAAAGCCAGACGAGCTGAGAGCAGCTTTGTTGACATTCACCAACTCCCAAACTCAGTTCATGGCAGAGACTAGATCCTCCCTCAGGAGTTTGGAAACACAGGTGGGGCAACTGGCAAAGCTAGCGACCAACAGGCCACAGGGGACCTTGCCGAGCAATACAGAGATGAACCCTAGAGAACAATGCCAGGCAGTGAAGCTAAGGAGTGGCAAACAGTTGGAGCAGCGTGCACCTCAGCCGGTAGTTGAACGGAGGGTAGAAATAGAGAGAGAGAAGGTGGTTGAAGATCGCCCAGTATTAGAGAAATCTCCAGAGAAGGAGTATACTGAAAAGATTTTGTTCCCACAACGATTGCAGAAGAAGGTAGTTGATAAGCAATTCTCCAAGTTTTTGGAGACATTCAGAAAGTTACATATCAATATACCCTTCATCGAGGCGTTGGAGCAAATGTCTTCTTACTTCAAATTTATGAAGGAAATTTTGGGGAAGAAGAATAAACTAGCAGAATATGAGATGGTGGCGCTGACTGAGGAGTGCAGTGCCATCCTGCAGAAGAAGTTGCCCCCTAAACTTAAGGACCCAGGGAGCTTTACATTGCCTTGCACAGTTGGCATGGTAACATGCAACAGAGCCCTTTGTGACTTAGGGGCAAGTATAAATTTGATGCCCTTGTCGGTGTTTAAGAGGTTGGAATTAGGTGAAGCAAAACCAACCACAGTGAGCTTGCAACTAGCTGATAGAACGGTGGTGCACCCAAGGGGGAAGATTGAGGATGTGTTTGTTAAAGTAGGAAAATTCTTTTTTCCTGCGGATTTCCTCATTCTTGACATGGAGGAGGATGCAGAGATTCCCATCATATTGGGGAGACCGTTCTTGGCAACAGGGAGAGCCCTGATTGATGTAGAAAAGGGAGAGCTGACGTTGAGGGTAGAGAACGAAGAAATGGTGTTCAAACACGTTATTGAACCCCCGGTCATGAGTAGGTGCTTTGCAATAAGCACCGTCAGACCTTCATATGAGCCAGTACAAGCCACAACAAGGGAGATAAGCCCACCAAAGCAGGTACGTGATGCCGAACCTCCACCAAAGCAGGTATGTGTTCCTGAACCTTCTCTTGAAAATAATTATAAGAAGAAAAACAGAAGAAGAAAAAGAAAAATATTGAAAAAATGGATTGGTTGTGGGATTAATCTACCCCACACTTCTTGATCTAACGAACTTGCGTCCGACTAAAAGACGTTAAAGACAGCGCTACTTGGGAGGCAACCCAAGGTATTTTGATTTATTTTACTTTAATGTAGTTAATTTTTACTAAGAACAGTCTCACGGAGGTAGTGTTTGTGTTGTGTTGACAGGTGCAGGCCAACAATTTGGAGGGCGAAAACTGAAGATTAAGCAAAGGTTTCCAGAAAATTGGGTTAGCGCCGTGGCGCCCAGGAGCGGGGCCGCGGCGCCAAAAGAGCAGAAAGGAGCTGAAGTTTAAGCGCCGCGGCGCCCAAGAGCAGGGTCACGGCGCCAAAAGTCCAGAAAAAAAAATCTGAAGTTTGGCGCGCATTTCCATTTCTGCGAGGCAAGAAGTCTGCAGGAGCGCAGTGAGTTACAAAGACAGGCGGAAACCCAGAAAGTTAAAGACGCCCCAAAACCCGATTTCCCCCCAATTCCAAATCAAAAACCTAAACCTTCTTCTCCACTAAACCCACAAAAATCCACACTTTACCTAAAAATCTTTCATAAACCAAACCCAAACACAACCAAAGCTCTTAAATTCCCTAAACCCTTAACCATCTTAGCCAACAAACCTCATCACATTACCTCAAATCACCATTAGAAGCAAGAAAACCTTGAAGAACACCGTCAAAAAGGTAATCTTCATATTTTCTTGAAAGCTTTACTGTAGTCAGAGGAGGTAGTAGATTGGAGGAGTGTTGTATCTGTGAAGTGGTTGGGGTGTTGAAATTGGTTGTGAGATTTCAAGGAGGAGTCTACGAAGTGAGTGTGTGTTTTGTGAAGGAGCTTCTTAAGTGAAATTTGGGGGTGATAGGTGTGTAGCTGCTAGTGTTGGGTGATAGTGTTGGGTAACATTGTTGATACTAAGGAAACGCTGCAAAAAGTGATCTAAACATGTCTGTCAGAAAGAAAAGAGCCTCCACATCCACCTCAGCCCCTCAATATGATGATACTAGGTTTGT